>CM028359.1:77177613-78603941 GCA_016618105.1 Dendrobium huoshanense
TAAAACTCCAAATTTGGATTAGAATTGAAATTCTTATAAACTTGAAGTTTCTGGAGATTTTTTTGAAATTTATTTAAACTTTTTTAAACACTCAATCAAATGGTGGCGCTGACTGGGACACGCAGTACACGCGGGTTTGGCCACATGGACGGCTGTAGTCACATGGGACATGGCCCGCCACTTAACCAGCTTGGCATTAACACTAGCCGTCAGATTGATCACAAAGTAGATCCGATGGCAGGGATTCAAGACGCTCCAATGGATTTGATCTGGAATGATCGAACGGTCAATAGAGCTCCCACTGTTTGGATCTAGAGTGTAGATCTGGTCAGATGAAACTCTGGCCGACCACGGTTTAAAAGGATCAAAACGGGGTTCAAACCTGATCCGATCTCAGCCGTTGATCTAAATAAAAGAGATCCAACGGCTGAGGGATCGTCTTCCTCCTTCATCCAAACCGAGAACCCTAGAGGGATTTTTTCATTTCGTTCTCTCATGATACTGAACCAAATGACTTAAGATTTTGAACATATACGTATTAGAGTCTAATGATTAATGGGGATTTATTTCTAAGCCCTTTGATGCAATACTGAATGAGTTATTTAAAAACCTAGAAAACAAACTAGGGTTTAAGATTTATCACTGTAGAATGGATCGATTGGGTTGATTCTTTCATGGTTGAATTTGTAGGCTGTCCACGTGTTGTTCTTCTTCAGACTCCGAGCTCAGAGGATCACTGAAAGCAGAGTTGGACGGAGATGGCCCTCGGTCAACTACTGATCTCGCCACCGGTAGCTTCGAAACGTCAAGGATCAATGGGAGAATGAAGGTTGTGCTCTTGGAAACCCAAACGAAGTCTCAAGAGCTCTGGATAGTGACTGGAATGTAGGATCAAGTCTAATGAGTCATTCCCGTCCTTTTGCCCTATTTAGTTGTATATAACCAAAACCAAGGGCCAGGATCAATCAGATGGATGCTTTGGATGTTGGACACTTGTCTTAGGTGGCTAGGAGGTAGAGAGAAGGACTTTACGGGCTGAGGTGAGCTAGCCACTCCCTTGGCTCTTCCTCACATGGGAGGGGACCACAAGCCGTTAGGGCTCAAACTAGGGTTTGGGCTAGGTCGAGTTGGGTTCAGAGAAGCTTCTGGAGTCGTTCAAATAGGCTGGACGGGCCTGGATTAGACTGGGTGAGTGTGTTGACTAGGTGAGCCCATTCAAGCTCCCATTGACTGTTTGACCAGTCAATGGGGCATGGGCTGCTGAGCTGGTGTTGGAATAAGCTGTGAGTCATTTGAGGTGGCTGAGAAGGCTTAGGTTTGAGCTGGATGAGGTTTGGTGGGTTGGTTGACCAAGGGAGCTCATTTGAGGTCTTGGTTGACCCTTTGACCAGTCAATAGGGGTCAAGTCAACTGAGGTGGCAGTAAGGTAGAGTGTAGGGTCCCTTCCAATGGCTGGATGGGCCTAGCTTGGCTGGATAGGGCTTGATGGGTCGGGTCAACCATGTTTGATCCCTTCTTTTGATTTGTTGACCATGTTGAATGTTCAACAGTCAAATGGCTGCTTATGTGGCATTGAGGGAGTGAACTTGGGTTGATTCAATGTGATTTCAGGGTTGAAAAGGGTTATTTGGATCAAATGACCCATTTGAACCTTTAAAGAGCCATTGAGTCAAACCTGGTTGACCTTGGTCAACCAGGTGGGTCCAGGGTTTTGAAATAGGTTCAACAGCTTTAGAATATCATTTTGAGTCTGTTGGGTGTGATCCCAGAGTCTAGAAATGGGTCTAACAGGTTTGAAATGTCATTTGAAACTTGCTGGAGGTAGTTGCATTCAATTTGGAGTTCATTTGGTTTGAAATTCATATTTGAGCCCCATAGGGGTATTTTGGTCACTTTGGACTCATGATCACTGAGGGCTGAAATGAATCCAGAAAAATGCATTTTATTAATCAACATAACAGGATTGATGGTCTAGAAGTGATTCTAGGTTTTGGAGAAAGCTCTGAGGTCAAAATCGTCTAGGTGACAGGCCTAGTGGCATAGGCTGTAAATATTTGAAGGTTTTATAGCCTTTGGAATTCAATTTAGTTTATGGGGTTAGAGTCCTCAGAATGGACTCAAATTTGAATTGTTGACTCTAGAGACATGTCTCATCAGTATGAAACTGACAGAGCCTGAATCAGAGTCCATTTGATTGGGTTTTGAAGTGTTCAAAAATTCACTGGAAAAGGTCTTTAAGACAGTGCCTTAAGACCTGAGATCTGGGTCTGGAATTGACTTGGAATTGGATTGATTTGAGTTTGAGCTAGCTTAGGATCCCATTAGAGACCTCATACAAAAATGAGGTCAACATTCGCTCCTTTGACTTTTTTTTTTTAAACCTTTGACAATGTATTATCACTAGCTGTTACACATTGTTCACAAATATAATGATCATTGTAATTTATCATAAGTTTCAATATGTCATGCAGCTCAAAATCAATTGATGCCTAATTTTTTTTTTCTTCTTTGACGGTGAACATGCAACTTAATTCAACCTTATAAAGACAAGTCACTTGTTATTCTTCTTTAATGATGGATGCACTCATCGAATTCACCAACAACGGTGATTTTGCTGATTGCAATCATTGGAAACAATCACATTGATATGGGTTTCAATATTTGACATGACCTGAAAACTCGACTCAAACCAAACCTGAAAATTTTGAATTATGCCGTTTGTGAAACAGGTTGGGTTCAAGTTAAACAAACTGACCTATTTCAAAAATTGAGTCGAGTTCGGTTTGACCCGGATTGACCCGCACTAACCTTGTATGCTATTGACCTCATTTTTGTATGAGGTCACTAGGGAGCCACCCAGACTCCAGATCAATCATGACCCTACATCAATCTAGACTCTAGGTCCTAGGATTTATCTTGACCCTAAGATTCTTCCAGTCAATCTAAAACCTAGGATTCTCCTAAATCCAGACCTTAGGATCTATTCTAGATCCTAGGATCCTTCTAGACTCCAGACCCTAGGATCTACTCTAGACCCTAAGATTCTTCCAGACCAATCCAGCCCTTAGGATCTACTCCAGGCCTAGGACTTTTCTAGACTTCAGATCTTAGGATCTATTCTAGACCCTAAGACTCTCCTAGATCCAGACCCTATGATCTTCTCAGGCCTTAGGAGCTGCCTAGACCTTGAGATTAATTTAGATATTATATAAATTCAAACTTCAAATCAATCCTGACCTCAATCCAATCCAGATCTCAATTCAATTCAAGTCTCAATCAAACTTTAATCCAGTCCAGTTAAGAATCCAAACTTCAATCTAGACCTGATCTTCTTGATCTAGCTCTCAAACTTATCCATATTTATGATCAATGATTATATGATCTTGATAATTTTGAATATTAATCATTCAAACCCAAAATCCAGACCAAAATCCTAAGTCCAAAAGACTTTTCATAAAGGCCTTTTCTAAGGATTTTTCGAACATTTCAAAACCAATCAAATGACCTCCGATTCAGAGTCTGTCAGTTGCATAATGATAAGACATGTCTCTAGAGGTAACCCTCCAAATTTGAGCCCATTCTAAGGTCTCTAACCCATAAACTAAATTTAAATCCAAGGCTGTAAAACCTTCAAATATTTACAACCTATGCCACTAGACTTGCCATCCAGTGGATTTTGACCATAGAGCTTTCTATAAAGCTTCCAATCACTTCCAGACCTTTGATCCTAACCCTTTGAACATTAAACTGCATTTTGGTGGACACATTTTGACCCCTAGTTGACCAGGGGTCAAAATGACCAAAATGCCCCTTAAGGGCAATTTTGAAGTTTTCTCCAAACTTAAACTACACCTTTTCAATTCAAACCCAAAACCTCTTATAATGCATCCTAATCACTATTAGGAACACATTGGACTCAAGCCCTGACCCTGGTCAAATCTGGTTGACCAGATCGACCTTTTTGACCAAAATACCCTTATGGGACTTAAATACCCATTTCAAACCAAACGACCTCCAAATCGCTTGCAATCATTTTCAACAAGTTTCAAATGTCAAACTGAACCTGTTCAACCCAACCCAGACCCTGGGTCAACCTGGTTGACCAAGTCAACATAGGTTGACCAAATAGGCCCTTAAGGGTCAAATAGACATTTTGACTGAATTGACCTCCCCAGACCTTGAGACCACCTCCAATGGTCTACAAAATACCATTTCAAACTTGTCCAGTCCAGACCCACTCCTTGGGTCAACCCGATTGACCCAGTCAATCTAGTTGACCCAATGGCCTCTTTAAGGCTTAGAATGAGCTATTTCAACCCATTCAACCTATCAAACTCATACCAAGCTCTCAAACCATTCCTATTAATACTTTGAACTTCTCCAAGTGTACGATGAGTCAAGTCATAGTCACTTTGATCAAGTCAACATTTACAGACTTGGTCAAAATAGCTCAAACTCCCTCTCATGCCTTTAAAACTCAATCTTGATTATCAAACCCTTCCAAACTCAACCATTCCAGCACTTATGGCATTCTCACATGCCACCTCACCTATTGTTGACCATGTTGACTGGTCAACATAGTCAACAAACTCCTTTCAAAGGGGCTTAAATGCCCAAATGGCTTGACCCAAGCTAGCCCATTCCCCATCAAATCATTCCAGCATGTCCAAAGCTCCTTCCTATGCCACCTCAGCAGTCCAAGTGGCATTGGACCAGTCAACTGTCAAACCAAGGGTTTAGAGTGGTCAAAGTTGGTCAAATGACCTCTTAAGACTAATGCACTCTTCCCTAACCCATTCCAGTAGGTTAAACCTTTTCTAGAACATTCTTAAGATATATCCTAGCCTTCCAATCAATATCAAACGGTTTAGATCCATCCACATGTCCAAATGGGGACCAAAGGTCTTTCCACGTGGATTTTCCTTGGGCTGTCCTTGCTCCCAGCTTTTTAACCACTCTAGGGGCAGGTGGAAACCATCTAAGGGTGTCTCCAACTAATCCTAGCCGTCCAATAGGTCTAGGGTTGTTTGAATAGGGTGAAAACCCTCATTCAAGCGGTCATTCTCCCTTGGACCCTCTCTCTCTCTCCTTCAAGCCTCTCCACCCGAGATCCTTGCTCGTTTAAGCTTCCCAGATCTTAATCCATACTTCCCACGTTCAAACCCATTAATCAAACCACGCCGGCGATCATTTATTCAATGAACTCAAGCCAATCCCATCCAAGGAGCCATACCGTTCAATCCAGACAATACCAGCTCGAGGAGTTTTCTACAACATTAAACGGGGAGAATCAACAAGCTCAGAAAACTAAAGATCTTCCGAATCCACTGATTATATTGAGGTAAAAACCTAAACCTAGTTTAGGACACCTAGTTTAAATTAACTTTTCATTAAGTGTTTATTTAATCATTCAAAAACTTCCCAATATTTCTGTTCACCTAGTAAATCTAGGTTTAAAATTTTATTGAATTTAGTTGACCGGATCGAGTGAATGAGCCAAAACACTAGTTCTAGGTCTCGGTTCACGTAGGCTTGAACTAGGTGCGATCTGAGCCATCGATTCTTTGATTAACAGCAAGGATCACACTATTATGTGGCTGATTCAGGCCTCGGATCCGATCACCTGGCGTATTCCTCCGTTAGGCTCAATCGGAGCCGTTCGTTTGAGACGGCGAGTGATCGGACGACGTCTGTTATATATATTTCTTATATGACATCCAGGCCCTTGATTCTTTAACCAATAATTAAGATCGGACCACATCGCGGTCTTTCTAAACCGCGGGGCTAAGTTGTTGTGGAGATCTCCGTCCGGCGAGATCTCCACCGTCAGCATCAAATCGCACCTCAATCGGACGGTTGAGACTCGATGCTGACATGACTAAGTTAAAAATGCGTGGACCCCAGTCGCCACCCCCCGCCTTTGATCCAGCGCCCGCCACGTGTCCCGCCGCGCCAAACTGTTTAAATCTTTTTTAACTCAAATTTCTTTTAAAAATTATATAAAATTAATTTTAAATCCAAAAAATCACTTTAATGCATCAAACTGTTCAGATTTTTAATTTTTTTAATTTAAATTAATTTAGAATATATATATATATATATATATATATATATATATATATATATATATATATATATATATATATATATATATATATATATATATATATATATATATAATAATTTCAAAACATTTAATTTCAAATATTAACAATATTTAATTAAAGCTATATATAATATTTTAAAATAAAGATTCAAAATATTCTTTTAAATAATCAGAGGATCTCTCAAATTAAAATTTTTATTATTTTTAATTATCTTATTTTAAATCATTATATATATATATATATATATATATATATATATATATATATATATATATATTATATATAATATATATATATATATATATATATATATAATATATATATATAATATATATATATATATATGTTTATATATTTAAGTATACATATATATTGTGAAATTTATTTTAAAATTGTACTTATTATAATCTTTAAATCTTGAGAGATCCCTTGAAATTTTAAACTTTGATTAAGCATACTTGAACAAAATTAATGGGGAGTGATGGTTAATTAATGAGCAATTATTTTTTTAATTGTTCATTTGTTAATCCCTTAATTAATTAAGTTTTATCTTGTTATTTGCATGCTTAGGGTGCACACACTACTTAGTCTAGGCTCTCCTAGGTTTAGGAATTGATTGTGCATGCTTATGTTAAGTCCAAGGGTAAGAAACTTTGATTCAAGCCTACTTAAACCTAGTGTTATTAAGGACAAAAACTAAGGACTTGATTAGAAGACTTAGAATAATTCCAATAATTAGGATACACCTCTTATTGATTTAAAATTTGAACCACTTAAACTTAGTGACATTCTCAACCCTAGGAAAATTTTTCATTGGCTTTAGAAATCATTAAGTCCCTTAATCAACCTAATTAAGTTTAAACCTCTAATTAAGCCTATAAACCTTCCAGAAAATGTAATAAATTACATTTAAACCCAAAAAATATGAACAACCCCTCTAACAGACCATATTTGAATCCTTAACGCATGAAAATTAAAAGCTCCTTTATTTGAGAGCAAATTAAACCTTAATTTAATTTTAATTGAAAACTAATATTTAATTAATATAATTAATTAATAATAATTTAAAATTTTAAAAAATTTCCAAACACTTGGAAATATCTTCTTAGGTCATCCCTGACCTTTGGAGCTGATTTCAAGGAGTCGGGACCTCATCTGGAGAAAAATTGCAAAAAGGCCCTCCAATTAAGCAATTTTAGAAATTCATTAAATACCTCAAATTTCAAACCTTCATAACTAATTCAAGAAAATCCAATTGACCAAATTCACTTGTGTTCAACTCATAATATTGTCTAATATTTATTAAATATTTTAAAGTTCCATAAAATCATTAATTTCAAAAAGTCAACAATCCAGTCAACTCTAAGTCTAAACTAGTTCAAAAACTTCAAACCTTCATAATAAAGTGTAGAAAAATCTGATTTCAATGTGCTTACTGTCTAACTGATCATATTAAGGTCTAGTATTTTAATAAAATGCTAACTTTCTAGATAACACCCTTAATCAAAAAGTCAATTTCTAACCGCTTAATTAAAAGATTAAAATAATCAAAAAAAATTCTTAAACTTGAAATCGCTCTAAAACTCCAGAATTCTTTAACAAACTCTTAAAACCAGCAATCAAACACTTTTAATAAAATTTATTAACCCTTAACCTTCAATCAATCTAACTCACTTAATCGTATCGGGTACCACTAGGTAACAGAGGCCTACAAGGCTATTAAGTTAGCCCCAAGGAAGGTGAAATAAACTTCACGGCCTCGATGTGAAACAAAGGTGGTATCCAACAAACAATTGAATAACTTTTTAAAATCAATTTTAGATCATTAATACTTAAACTTTAATTAAATTTCTCTTAAGCCTTTCAACCAACCAGAACCTTAATCACTTTAACTAATGATCCTATTTAAGACATATCAATAACCACAAGCCTACCTCACACACTTTAGATGGTTTGCTAGGATCACCGACTCTAGTTAGGATAGGGTGACGCTTACTTTTCAGCTGTGTGCCGAGTTTTCGAGTTTCACTGCATGCTGGTTGCTAGCTTAGAATTACTGTGTCTGTTTACTTACTTTTTTGTACTATGTGTTGTGAGTAATTGAACATTTCAAATTTCAAATATTAACTAACTGCTTTGAATTGATTATAACTGCTTGAGATTAAATATTATTAGTTTGGGATTATTTATATAACTACTGATTATTAGGATAACCCTGTAATTTCGAGTCTAGATTTTTCGTTTAAATTCAAATGTAATTTGATTATGATATGGTTATAAATCTTCCAAGTGATTTGAGATGGGATAACATACAATTTGGAATCTAAAGAGGAAGGGACATCCCTTAGGGGAGAGTCCCTATCCATTTGGAGCTCTAAATTAGGATGATTTTAAAATATCCAAAGAGAAAAGATAAAACCCCTTCCAAGGAGAGTTTCTTTTCATTTGGATATCCGGACCCGAGATCCAAGAAGCAGCAGAAGGACGAAGAAGTAGATAACGAGAATACCCATTCTCAAGTCACGTGAGTCTTAGGATAGAATCCGGGTTGTTGTTAGTAGTGCCCGGCCACTTTACTTTTCTGCAAATTCTGGGATGTAATAATAAGTGGCACTTGCCATATGAACTTTAAATTTGATATTGATTTAATTTAATTGATTAATTTATTGATTGATGTGTTGACTACGATTAGGATCTGCCTACTTTTTCTAATTTTTTAGCAATCTTGCATGTCATATTTTGATTTAGCCTGGAACCCGATCGCAGGCTCTTAAGGACTTAAATAATTTTTTTACTTAAATCAAATTAAAAATTTTAAGTCAACTTAGAAACTCTAACTTTTTAGAAGCAAGCCCGGGACCGCCGGGAGTTCTCATTTCATAACTTCTTCTTTTCAAATATAATGTATTTAATCGAGTCGATTAGAATGCATCACATTAGCAACAAACTTAAATAATCTCTAAATCTTTAATCACATTTACTTAAGCATCAAACACCCAACATAAGTCAAGGGGCTAATTAGGATCTGCTCTAGATATCAGCTCTATTCTCAAAAACTTTTCTTAAACAACGTCCCTACCCATTCTAACATTAAATAACCTGATACATATTTTTTAAAGCGCCTAGGTGGTTTAGCTGGCTCCCCAATCCAGCCGGGGTAAGACCAGACTTGCACTACATTAGTTAGGTTCGGGTCACTTTTTAGTACCCATTTTAGACTTAGGTTCTGAGGCTGGCTCGGGCTATAAGACCTTACCCTCCGGGAATTAAATCCCAAATCTCTAATAAAATTGATCATTTAATTTAAAAATATCCTTCAATCAAATTTGAGCTCAATAATTATGATAGGTTGGGGTGTTTCTGAAGTAATTCAGAATCTCAAAACATCTCCTACCTTTCCTCTTTTAACTCTAGAAATAAGTATTCAATTTTGATCTAATCTCGATTGAATTTTCCAACCCTTAACCTCCTTTGATATCGAACTTTAAAAATCTAGATAAAATTTTTACTGCTATTTTAATCGAGAGTGTTCGTAGGAAAAATTCCAATTTTTCTACGATGTAATTAACTACGAGGGCTTGCGCTGGTAGGAGATTTAAAAAACCAGACCTGATTTTCAAAATCAATTTTTCAAAATCTTTAATAATTATATTTGAGAATTTAAACAAAAAATGATGATCGTTAACGTTATATTCAAATAATCGATAATATGTAATATCATCTTTCTTCGGGAATATACTATTTTTTATTATTATTTTGATTATGAAATTAACGATCTCTTATTCTAATTATTATAATTAAAAAATTGATTGAACATCATTTTGATCTTTCGAGATCATATGCTGTTCCCCCTTGAGTTTGACTACGATAATCCGGACAAATTTAAAATTCTGAAATTTGAGCCCATAAGAGAACGATATGAATTTTTTTTTATTAAAAAATATATATTTAAATATATACATAATTTTTTTGAAAATATTTAATTATTTTTGGGAAAATTGAATCTTGAACTCTAGTTTCGAAATCTAACACAATATTAGGAACGATATATCATCCCAAACGGAGAAAATATCATTCACTAATTGATTCAAATTTCGAAGCTTTAAAGTTATCCAAATTGTCATAGTCAAACTCAAATTATTTGACTATGCTAATTTGGATGAAAGACCATTAATTTCATAATCAAAATTACGATACTAATTGATATATCTCTCCAAAGAAAGAAGTTATCAATCATCACCAATCGCTTGAAAATGACGATAATGATCGTTGTATTTTCCCAAGAATAATTATTAAAGATTTTTGAAAATTTCAATTTTAAACTAGATCTGGGTTTCTAAATCTCCTACGAGCGCAAGCCCTCGTAGTTAATTACATCGTAGGAAATCGAATTTCCTACGAAAACTCTCGATTAAAATAGCGGTGTAAATTTTATTTAAGATTTCAAAGCTGGATATCAAAGGAGGTTAAGGAATGGAATTTCAAATGGGATTGGATCAAAATTGAAGACTTATTTCTGGAATCAAAGGAAGAAGGGTAGGAGGTGTTTTGGGATTCTGAATTACTTCAGAAACACCTCAGTCTATCCTAAGTGTTTGGCTTGAATTTGATTGAAAGTGATTAAGGTTTGAATGGTCAATTTTATTAGAAATTTGGATTCAATTCCCGAAAGTTGAGGTCTTGTGGCCCGAGCCAGCCTCAGAACCTAAGTCTAAATTGGGCACTAAAAGGTAGCACCCCGAACCTAGCTAGTGCAATGCGAATCTGGTCTTACCCCGGCCTGGATTGGGGAGCCAGCTAAACCACCTAAACGATTTAAAGTTATGAGTCCGTTCAATTTATGTAGAGTGGTCGGGATGTTATTTATGAAAGGTATTTGAGAACGGGACCGACATCTAGAGCGGATCCTAAATGGTCCCTTAAACTTATGTTGGGTTTGATGCTTAAGCAAATGCAATTAAGGATTTAAAGGTTTTTTAATTAGTTGTTAATATGATGCATGCTAATCGACTCAATTAAAAGTTTGAATTTGAATGCTATGAAATGAAAACTTCCGGCGATCCCGGGCTTACTTCTTAAATTCGTTAGAGTTTCTATGTGAGCCTAAATATTTTTATTTGATTTAAGTAGAAAATTTTTATTAAGTCCTTAAGAGTCTATAATCGAATTCCAGGTCAAATCAAAATCGACATGCAGGTAAAAAGACTAGAAAAACAGGTAGTTCTACTGCACAATCAATTAAACAAATCAATTAAATTAGATATATCAAATTGAATGTCCGTAGGCAAGTGCCCTTTATTATTACATCACAGAATTTTACAGAAAATTAAAGTGGCCGGGCACCACTAACTACAACCCGGATTTTAATCCTAAGACTCAAGTGACTTTGAGAATGGGTCTTCTCATTATCCACTTCTTCGTCTTCTGCTGCTTCTTGGATCGTCGGGTCCGGATATCCAAATGAAAAGAAACTCCCCCTTGATCGGGGTGTTATCTTTCCTCTTTGGATATTTCAAAATCATCCTAATTTGGAGCTCCAAATGGATAGGGACTCTCCCCTGAGGGATGTCCCTTCCTCTTTGGATTCCAAATTGGATGTTACCCCATCTCAAATCACTTCAACACAAACATTACAACACAAATCAAATCAAATTTATATTAATCATTGAAAAATCTAGACTCGATCTTGCAGGGTTATCCTAATAATCAGCAGTTATATATACAGTCTCAAGCAGTTAATATTTGATCTCAAGCAGTTGATATATGAATCTCAAGCAATTAATATATTTGAAATTTAAAGTGCTCAACAGATTGCATTAAATAAATAAACAATCAATCAATTCTAAACTAGCAAACAGCATGCAGTGAAAACTCGAAAACCCAGCACACAGCTGCAAAAAGTAAACACCGGCCTAGCCTAAAACTAGAGTTGGTGCTCCTAGCAAACCATCTACAGTGTGTGATATAGGCTGTGTGGTTTAGATATGTCCTAAATAGGATTATTTGTTAGAGTTATTTAAGGTTCGATTAGTTGAAAGGCTTAAGGGATTTAATTAAAGTTTAAGTATTAATGGCTTGAAGTTAATTTTAAAATTGATTATTAATTATTTGTTGAATACCACCTTTATTTCACACCGGGGCCGTGAAGTTTATTTCACCTTCCTTGGGGCTAAGTTAATAGCCTCGTAGGCCTGGGTTACCCAGTGGTACCCGATATAATTAAGTGATTTGATTTGATTAAGATTTGAAAGTTAATGAATTTGAATTAAGGTTGGTTGATTACTGATTTTAAGGGTTAATTAGAAATTTCTGGAGTTTTAGAGGTGATTTTTTTTATGAATATTTTAATCACTTAATTAAAGGGTCAAAATTTGACTTTTTTTATTAAGAGTGTTTTCTAGAAAGTTAGAATTTTATTAAAATACTAGAACTCACTACGATCAGTTAGAAGGTAAGTACGTTGAAATTGGATTTTTCTAGATTTAGTTACGAAGGTTTGAAGTTTTGAACTAGTTTTGATTAAAAGTTGACCGGTTTGTTGACTTTTTGAATTTGAAAGATTTCTGGAATTTTAATATTTTTGATAAATACTAGGAGTTATTATTAGTTGAATGCAAGTGAGTTTGTTCAATTTTTATTTTTCTGGAATTAGTTAGGAAGGTTTGAAATTTGAGGTATTTAATGAATTTTGAAAATTACTTAATTAGAGGGCCCTTTTTGTAATTTTGCTCCAAATGAGTTCCCAACTCCTTGAAATCAGCTCCAAAGGTCAGGAATGACCTAAGGAGAGATTCTCAAGTGTTTGGGAAATTTTTGGAATTTTCAATAATTATTAATTAATTATATTAATTAAATATTGATTTTCACTTAAAATTAGATTAATGTTTAAATTGCTGTCAATTCAATTGGATTTTAATTTCATTGGTTAAGGGTTAATTATGGTCAGTTAGAGAGGTTAAACATAATTTTTGGATTTAAATTGGATTTATTACACTTTCTGGAAGGTTTAATGGCTTAATTAAGGTTTAAGCTTAAGAAAATTAATTAAGTGTCTTAATGATTTCAAAAATCAGTGAAACTTTTCCTAGTGTCTGTACATGTCACTAAGTTCAAGTGTTCAAAGTTTTGAGTCAAAAGAGTATGTATCCTAATGATTGGAAAGTTCTAAGTTTTCTAGCAAGAGTCCTTAATTATTGTCCTTAATGATGTCACTAAGTTAATTAGGTTCAAATCAAAGTCTTGCTAACCCTTGACTTAACATATAAAGAATGCATGAACACATAAACACATTCAACACCTAAATCTAGGAGATCCTTAAGTGTGTGTGTGCTCCTACACATACAAAAGCTAAGAGTAATTACCATGAATATTAAATTGATTAGTGGATAATTGAAAATTAATTACCCACTAATCCTCCCCCACAATTACTATTCACGTAAGCTTAACCTATGCTTAAAATTTCAAGGGGCCTCTTAACACCTAAAGATTTAAATAAATATAAATTTAAACTAGTTTGAAAATATATACATATATAACTTTAAAGTAGAAAATTTTTTTAAAAAAATATTATTAAAATAATTTAAAATGGTTAAGAGGTCCACTGAGTTTTAAAGTTATATGAAAATAAATTTTTAATTTTAAATAAATAAGACAATATTTAATTAAATATCAATTAAATATTAAAGATAATTTAAATAATTTAAATTATTCAAAATAAGTTGATATTTAAATCTTAAAATTAACTTTAAATTAAAGTATTTAAAATTTCAAGAATTTTGATGTATTACTTAAATATTTCTGATTTAAATTAAATATATTTGAAATTTTTGAAGTTTAAGTTAATTAAGTGAATTTAAAGTGATTTGAAAATGATTAATACTTAAAATAACTCCATTTCTTTTTTTTTTAATTACATTTAATTTAAGCATATATATGTTTCTGAAATTTCAAAAAATATATTTTAAAATATAATTTTGAATTATTAAACATATATATTTAATCAATTTTTTTGTTGATTATCAATTAAAAATATAAAATATTTAATAATCAAAATAGTTTAATATATATATATATATATATATATATATATATATATATATATATATATATATATATATATATATATATATATATATATATATATATATATATATATATATATATATATATATATATATATATATGATATTTCAAATTGAATTTAACTTTAAATTAAAGATCACATTTTTCTGAAAAATTTGATACCTTACATTGAATTTTTGGACTTATATTTAATTAATTATGATTTAATTAAGTTTTTTATTAAAAAAAGTGATAATTAAAACTAATTTTAAAATCGATTAAGCCGTCTGGCGGCGCGGCAGAACGCGTGGCACGTTTTGGTTCGGCCAGCCAAGACGCGGCGGTAGTCAAGTGGGCCCACGCGGTTTCTAAAACCGCGGCACTTAACCACGTCAGCACGCGGTTACAGCCATTGGATCACCTAAGCGATGAAACGAACGGCTGGGATCAAATCCCGCGGTCTGATCTCGCGTGTAGAGATCAAACGGTGGGATTTCGATCCCGCCGTTTCAGATCGACGGTCCGGATGGCGCTGGAACAGAAAATCAGCCGTTTGATCAAAGGCCGGTTTGAGAATGCCGCGTATAGCTTGATCTGGACCGTTGAGCTTGCGATCAACGATCCAAAAAACGCATAACTCATGCACGTCCTGACCTGAAGCCCTGATCAAAAATATGGCTCGTTCTCTCGATTAGCTCAACCATTTAACTTGAAATTTCAAACATTAATTAACCTAGTGAAGAGCATTAATGGGGATATTTTATTTCGGCTTAAGAAAAGCTTGTTGACTGTATAAAAAATTTTAGAACAAAAAAAAAAATCAAAGCAGCGCGCCTACCTCCAAGCCAGCCCCACCGCGGGCAGTTGGTCGCCAAACGACACAATGATTCGCCCACCGACTCTCTCGACAGAAACCGACATAATCACGACTTTAAAAAACAACGCACTCTCTTATTGGCTCTTTCACGTACATACTCGAAAAAAAAAATCGGAAGGGAGAGAAAGGGGATTTGCGACTTACCTCTTGTTCTGACGTCGATCCCGCGAGCCCTCTTCCCTGCTCCTCATCCCGCTGGCTTGATTGCCACCGACACCGACTCCTGCCGAACTCGCCTGAGCCGACGCCGACCAGCCGCTAGCCCGCCGCCGTCTCCGACCCGAGCTTCCCCGTGCGTGGCTCTGCCTCCTTGCCCGATCGGGATTTGGCTCTGCCCTAGCCCGATACATGCCTCTCTCCCTCTCTGTTATATTAGTATGTTATTATATATATTATATAATATATATATATAATAATATATAAAAGTTATATTATATTAACAGTATAATATAACAATATAATATAATACTATATTATATTATATTAATATAACAGAATAATATTAAAATATAATTTGTTGTATTATATTATAATAAATATATATAATGATATATATATTTTTTATAATATAATATATAATTAAAAAAAAAAGAAGGGAAATGTAAGGAATTTTCAAACAGGTGTCGAAGATCCCGGCCGTCGTACCTTAGGTCCGACCGGGATGGTTGCAAATTGAAGACCTCGTGTCGTCGATCTTAGATCCGGCCGAGATGGTTTTAAAATACAAGACCTCGTACCGTCGACTTCAAATCCGGTCGGGAAGAATTCAAATTGAAGACCTCGTGTCGTCGATCTTAGATCCGACCGAGATGGTTTTAAATTCAAGGCTTCGTGTTGTCGACCTTAGGTCCGACCGGGAAGAAAATATCGGCAAATGCCGTCCCGATTTCTCCCTCGGTGGGGAGGACACGCCGGGAGGCTGCCGAATTTTTCTTGAAAATTCTGAACTTAGTGAATTTTTTGAAAATGCAGATCTCTAAATTTTTTTTTTTTTTGAAATTAGAGAGCGTTTAATCTACCAATTGAATCAATTAAATTGTATATGTTTAGATTTTTTTTATTATGACTAAGTAATGTCAACCTGATTTCAAATCTAGGAAAAGTTTGAGTTGGAAGGAGAAAACTCTTCCACATTTTGGATAACTTCCTTTCCACAAGTCTCTAAATTTTCATGCACGTCAAAAGTAAAATGACTTGAAAATAGAGCTAAATTTAATACCCAAAGTTGAAAGAGTTGCTCTCTTTGTCTTCTAAGCTAAAGAGTTTAAAATTTTCCATAATGATTAAGTTTGTTGGAAAAACAATTAACACTTTTATGAAAATTTTTCTTTGCAATTTCATCTTTGTAGACATGTTGCAAGAAAAATATTTTCATTAATCTAATGTATGCACAAGCTCTCCGGCAACAAATTCAAGCAAACTTTACAAACAACGAATTCTCCAATGATAACTCTATTCAAACAACATGCTTACAAACTCAACATACTAAGACTCTCCAAACATAATAGCTTTCAAACTTTCCAATTCAAAAGTACTTTGTTCCCCAAATTTTATATAAAGCTCCCTACAACAATAAATTGAAGCTTTCCAACAGAACAGCAAAATCTCTGAGCTCTCCAAAGTCTCTTCTGTACGAGCTCCTGCAACAAATAAATTAAATTCATTTAGCATTACAATTAAATCAATATTAAATTTAATGCTAAAGAAAAGAATGCTGCAGTAAACTATCAGTATAGTAATACAGAAAAAGTAATCTACTAAAATAGTAAGGAAAATTACTGTAGCAAAGGAAGAATAGTGTCACAACGACAATTGGCCAAGCTAGTAAGTACAACTACTAGTAAATAACCAATTGAAAAACCACGATGGTCCAATTTTAAACAACTACCGTCCACCCAAAAAATCAAATATAAATCTATGGGCAGCCTGATTTATAATAATAAGGTTGTAAGACCCACTAACGGGCTACTTTCTACGAAAGCTATAAGTCCCAATACTTGGGTTACTTTCTACAAAAGTTATAAATCCCAATCTAAATTTAAATTTTTGGACAGCCTTATTTATAAGGACTTGGTTGTAAGACCCGCTACCCGGCAACTTTCGTAGGAAAGCAGTAAGCCCGATCATATGGGAAAAGTTTTAGGTAGAAATTGACCTAACCCCTAAACCCAATTAAAACCCCGGCAACTTCTAATAGAAGTCGTAAGTCCGACATCTGAGATAAGCGTCTAGGTGATAATACAAATCTAGACCCCTCACCTGGGCATCCTAATCTATAGGATTAGGTTGTAAGACCCGCTATCGGGCAACTTTTACCTGAAGTCGTAAGCCCCCACATTTTAGGAAAATTGTAAAATAAATAGCAATGATCCTAAACCTCAAACAATCAAATTTAAACCTTTGGGCATCCTAGTCTAAAAGGACTAGGTTGTAAGACCCACAACTCGGGCCGCTTAGCTTACAGCGCTAGGTCGTAAGACCCACCGTTAGGCAACTTCTAAGGAAGCCATAAGACCTATACAACCAAAAGTCTACGGGCAACTCCTAATGGGAGCCGTAAGCCCCAAACTAAACAAACTATCCGGGCAACTCCTAATGGAGTCGTAAGCCCCAAACTAAACAAATTAACGGGCAACTTCTAAAGAAGTAGTAAGCCCCAACTCAAACTAAATTAAAACTAAAATCAACATCTAGCCACTTCAGTCTACTCGGGATCCCTGAGAGGAGGCAACCCATGGCTGCTAATCAGATTCCCTGGACACTACGGTCAATGATTGTTAGTGTTGGTAGACAGAAATCTACGGTATACCCGGGACGACGGAACCATGGGATCTTGATCGGGTTTACCTTCATCTTCCCCACAATTGAGACTAAAAATATCTAAAATTTATTCATCCTTAATCAAGAGTTCTCTCTTACATAGTAAGAGGGGTAATTAACTATGAGTGCTTGCGCTCATAGGAAGTAAGAGCCCCGGATCTATAAACCCTGACACTATCCTCAGGGGAAATCTGGTTAATTTCAATCTGACTTAAGGGAAATGGAATCCTACAGCTGCAAAGCAGGATTCGCGCACTCGTGCCATTTTTCTTGAGCCAACAGATTTCTGGCGACTCCACTGGGGATTACTTTTCTCTCCATCTTTGGATGAAAATATAATTCAAATTTAGTCTCAAATAATGAAACATCTATAAAAAAATATATAGATGTTTATTCAATGCAATTCTGCGTTTTCTTTTCCAACAGAATTCAGGTTGACTCTAATCCCTGTAAGTTCTGTTGACAGGTTGATAACATGACGCCTGCAAAGTCCTTCCTGACTGTGAAACTGGGTGAGGGAACCAGAGTGCAGTTCCCTCAAGCTATTCTGAACACAGTTTATGCTGGAGCAACTATTCAATTCGGAACTATTTCCGAAGTCATGCAGTTTGAACAGTTCCTTCCCGAGAATCCTGTTAGCGTACCTACTGCCAAAGGTGTTGCTAAGAAGCCTACTTCTGAAGCTATTGATGAGAAGGCTCCTAAGAGGGCCTCTGTATTTTCAAGGCTCTTTATGTCACCTACTACTGCTCCAGTATTTCAAAAGAAAGTTTCTGATCCCAAGTTGCAATCTGTTGGCATGAATACAACCAGTCAGAATATAATCCAGGATGAAGTGCCTGAAGAATATAATGCTGAAGTTCCTGAAGCAAGTACTAAACTTTCCAGGAAAACCAGAAGAAAGGCTAATGCTCGCTTACGAGCTAATGGCTGGGTGCCTGAGACCCTTCAAGAATCATCACCGCAGTTAGAAGCGAATGTACCAGTTAATAACGGCTTTGAGCCGTTAAAATGGGTAAAAAGGAATGATGATAAGGGTCACTTGAAGAAGTCTTTCTGGAAGACTTCACGTCAACATCCACAACCACCCAAGAAGGAAGAATCTGCCTCTTCCAAGATATACAAAATACTAAAGACTGTCAAAGATAGAAATCTACAACGAAGACTGAGGAAATCTGTTACTGAAGTTATTTCCTCAAATATGATTCATCCTCAAAATAATAAATTCTCAACAAGACCTTATAAAGAGGAGTTTAGACGTCCTCCATACCACCAAAAGCCAAGAGAATTTTGTCCTAATATGGGTCGATACCCGTATTATGGAAGAAAACAGTTGGGAGAGCCTTCTGATAATTTACATATAATAGATTATAACAGAAGATATGATGAACGAAGGCCCCAATACTGGTATCATAGATCTGCCCATTCAAGGTTACATTCCAATACTGGTGGTCATCGTTATGTAACTCCAAGGAGACAGCAAGTTTGGGTTCCCAAAAGACCCACATATCCTCGAGCTCAGAAGGATGATCGTGATAATGAAATTTATAAAGAGCGACTTAAATCTCATGTCCAGAAGTTATCCCCTAATAAGGAGACTTCTGTTGATGTGATTAAAACAAAAGAAGAAAGCTGTCAAGTCTATAAAGAATCCCCCGACTCTCCAGTCATACACTGGAAGCGGCGGTCCCAACTTGGAAAAGATCATGAGTTGGAAGAAGATGATAATTATTATGACGATGATGAAGAAGTGGAAGAGGGCATTGGTCCCATGGACGTTGAAGTTGTCTGGATGGTTGATCATATACCTGATCGAGCTAATCAGCGGCATACTCGTAGAAGTGCAGCGTTGAATTTGCAAAATGAAGAATAACTACGAGATGACCAAGAACAAGCAGCATCTGTGAATAGAATTCCACAACCAGAAGAAGTTGAGGAGGGAGAAGCAGAAGAAGTTCTAAAGAAGTTACAATTGGAAATGCAATCTATGCAACAAAGGAAAGATCTAGAAATTCATCATTTAAATACTCGTCTTGATGAAATGAGTAATATGATGAAACAGTTGTTTGGACAACTGGGCATGATGGCTACAACTAACCAACCACCTGTAGCAAATACTCAAGGAAATGTTCAAATTACTCCTGATGTAGTGCTCACTCCTGACAGAAAATTTGAGGAGTTAAAGGAGCCAATACTGATTACCTCTAAAGAAGGTGAAATGGTCAGCAAAGCTCAAATTGAAAACCTTATCAGTCAAAAAGTGAAAGCAGTTATTGCTTCTGAGGCTGCTGAAGCTTTGGTTGGGACAGGTCGTCCGTATCCGGTGGAATATGACCAAGAAAAGTATCCAAAGGGGTATATAGTGCCAAAATTCAATTTGTTTGATGGTACTGCAAATCCTCATCAACATCTGGCACAATTCAAAGCTACCTGTGGAAATACAGGAGGCAATGATGCTCTGTTACAACGCCAGTTTGTCAGTAGTTTAACAGGTACAGCTTTTGAATGGTATGCTGAGTTACCCAATGACTAAGTGAGAACATTCGCCGAACTAGAGACAATGTTCATCAAACGATTTGCCAGTGTAACAAAGAAGGTGACTATCGCTGACCTCGCTCTTGAGAAAAGGAAAAGAGAAGAATCAGTCACCAAGTACATAACCAGATGGAGAAATCTCAGCATGAAATGCGAACAACAGCTCACTGAGAAGCATGCTGTTGAGCTGTTACTTGGAAACATAGATGATTATATGGCTCCATATCTGGCGATGGCTACAATCAATACATTTCAGGAGTTACTTGATCGTGTAGCCAAATTTGAAAGGTTACCTAGACCTAGAAGTACTGGCTTCAATTATAATAATAATCCATCATGAAAAGGGAAACAAATCAAATTCTTTGATCCAAAAAGAAGTGAGGTGAATACCACATTCCCATCTTCCTCAGAGAAAAACAAAAAAGAAGATTCAATGAATCCGTCGAAGATGCTGAAACAAATAAAAGAAAGACAAAGACCTCCTACTTTACAGGAGAAAATTAACAAGCCCTATTCTTTCAAAAAGGAGTGTACGGGAAAGATTTTTAGGCAAGCCCTAAAAATCGGCCTTCAATTGCCAGAATCTCGCCGACCCGAACAGGCTGGCATGACAGATGATCCAAATTATTGTCCGTATCATAGGATCATAAGTCACCCAATCAAAGATTGTTTCATCTTCAAAGATTGGGTTGAAAGAAATTATCAGAATGGTGAACTTACACTTTCTAATAGTGTTCTTGTCAATCCTAAAAGGGAGAAAACCAATGTTATCTTCTCTACACCCTATCAAAGCACTGAGAATGAGAAAGGGAAAGCACCCCAAGAAGATGAAGGTGGTTGGGAGACCTTTATCTCAAAGAAAACTAAACAAATGATGAATGTCTTACTGGCCATTGAAGGCATTCGTCGTAAGAGTGCATTAGAATTAGAAGTTGATCCAAAACTTCTTTCTTCGAAAAAAACAGTGACAGGAGGGCCCAGTTCGAGTAAAAAGAAACCTTCAAATTATTTCAAAGACCAAAAGGATAAGCGTAAGCCTGGATCAAAATCTCAGAAAAGAAAGAAGAAGAAATTAACAAAGCAGAACTCTGTAATACAAAAATACATCGACTCCATCGATGAATATCAGCAACCTCTAAGGCGTCCTGTTAAGTTAGAGGAATATATGACTGATTTGTTTCTTGACTCGGAGTCAGAAAAGGAAGAGAGTATTCCAATTGAGACTTGCCGAGTCATAAATCAACGAGGTGGAAGGGCTGCAAGAGGACGCAATGCACCTCTTGCTATCTATAAAGCTGACACGAAAATGCCTTCTAAGGAAATACATCGTACACCAGCACCTTTCACCGACTCAGATGAAGACTTATATTTTCCCGATGAAGAAAGTGATCATAAAGGAAAGAACATGCCTAAAGAAAAATGTCCAAAACTCGGAAGCGGCTCAGACTTCGAGGAAGTTAATGATTTGAAAATTTCAAAGAATTCTCAAGCTGAAGCTAGATTATCTTCAGAGGCGACACAAATCCAGCTGAGAAGTGGAAAGCAGGTTCTCCCACCTCAAAAGAAAATAAAGGATAAGGAGAAGAATATCCAACTCAATGAAGCTGTTATTCCACAAGAGCCTCATAAACTCAAGGTGGCCAGTTCAAATGTGGACTACAACATATTATCTCATCTCCGCAAACTACCTGCATTATTGAGTGTCTACGACGCCCTTCTGATGTCTAAAAATCTTCGAGAAACACTCATTAAAGCTTTGCAAAATCTTGAGCAATACGAGGCATTCTTTGCTGAGTAAAATTTGAAAGAAGCCTTACATACGCAAAATACTGCTACAATCACTTTTTGTGATAATGATATGCTCCTGGGAACTGCAGATCATAATCGACCATTATATGTTACAGCGGAGAGTAACAATATTGAAATAAATAGAATTTTGATTGATCCAGGTTCTTCTGTTAATCTAATGAGTCTCAAAACGCTCAAAGGACTAGCCCTGGACGTACAATATTTGAACAAAAGCACAGTGTTTCTGCAAGGATTCAATGAACAAGGGCAAAGAATCCTGGGATCTTTAGTTTTGCCTTTGAACTTTGGGGAACTTAATACATAGGCAACATTTCATATCATTGATGCCAACACATCATACAAAGCACTTCTTGGAAGACCATGGCTCCACGAGTATGGTATAGTGCCTTCAACACTTCATCAATGCATGAAATACATTCGAGATAATGAAGAATATTGCATTGATGGTGATGAACAACCATTCTTGGTGCACGAAGTCAAAATCTATGATGACGCCAAGTACTTTATAGCTCAAAAGCCAAAAGGCAATGAGCTTCCAAAATTTCAGTCTCTTACACTGGACAAGAAAATGTTAAAAGATAAAAACAAGAATCAATCGAAACAAATTTGCTCAGTGCCTCATCTCGGCAGTGATTCCGAAGAGGACGATATCTCTACAACTTTCAAACCCTTGATCATAGGGAAAAGAAAGAATAAACTATCAACTGTCCCTTTTGATTACGAAGCTAATCACACAAACAAGGTACGGTGTTCAAGTAAACTGACCATCGAAGGAGAAGAAGAATTTGTGTATCAGCCCAAGGGTACTACAGAATCTCAGGAAGAAGGGGACCCAGGACCCAGTTCCATATCTAAGAAATTACAAAAAGTATCAATTTCAATGATAAGGGTGTCTGAAGAACAAATATCTACAGATATCATCAAAATAGTGCCAATGTCGGCGGCACATTCCAAAACATTGACTACCTCGCCAAATACAAACATAGAAATGTTAAAAAAATTTTATGTCCCTCCCAAAAGAGGTCTCAATGAACGTGGATCCATTTTCTATGAATCAAAAGTGATAACGCAACATATTACTCATGAAATAGAATATGAAGATGAATGGGACAATGAAGATATGTGGATAATTATTCCTCAATACCCTTCACCCATTATGAGAAAGCTGATAGAAAGAAGAATCTTTTTCGTGCAAACAAACAAACGAGCTCGTTATTTTAGAGAACTCTGGCACAATGAGCATGCACAAAGACCTGTTGGTCAAGGCTTGGCAACAACCTGGGGACTTGGATATGCTCGACATTCACACCTCACACGAGCATCATCCTATCATTATCTTGAATACCCTCAACATCCACATCTTACATATGCAACCTCCTATAATGTTACAGACAAGGAGGAGAGACTGTCGGAGTCTGAAAATCAAATTCAAGATCTAATAGTAGATCTAAAAGAAGCTCCAAAAGAATTTGAAGAAGGTGGCCAAGCTACTGTGGATGAGCTCAAAGAAATAAACTTGGGTACTGAAGAAGATCCAAAACCTATATTCATCAGCTCTAATCTCTCGCAAGACAAGGCAGAGGAGCTAAGAATGTTACTTCTCGAATATAAAGACTGTTTCGCATGGAACTACACTGAAATGCCTGGTTTATCACCAGAGGTGGCAGTGCATAAACTCTCCATCGATACAAAAATACCACCTGTTAAGCAAGCACCCAGGCGAATGCGACTTGAAATTGAAGAACAAGTCATTGCTGAAACCAAGAAGCTTATTGAAGCTGGTTTTATTCGAGAAGAGAAGTATGCTAACTGGATCGCTAATATCGTTCCAGTGAAGAAGAAAAATGGTCAAATTCGTGCTTGTATAGACTACCGGGATTTGAACAAAGCATGTCCAAAAGATGATTTTCCACTGCCCAATGCAGAACTTATGGTCGATAACACCTCGAATCATGACATGTTCTCATTCATGGATGGATCATCGAGTTATAATCAAATCAAAATGGAGCCAGAGGATGAAAAACATACCTCATTTTGAACTCCCATTGGCATATATTGTTACAAAGTAATGCCATTCGGTTTGAAAAATGCTGGAGCTACTTACCAAAGAGCGATGACTCGAATCTTTGATGATCTTATCCATAAGCATGTAGAATGTTATGTGGATGATTTAGTTGTAAAAAGAAAAAATCAACATAAACATGTAAATGATCTCAAGATTGTATTCGAAAGAATTTGCAAATTCAATTTGAAAATGAATCCGCTTAAATGCGCTTTTGGTGTGTCATCCGGTAAATTTCTCGGATTTATTGTACGTCATAGAGGGATTGAAATTGATCCTGATAAAATTCAAGCAATAGTGGAAATGCCACCTCCAAAAACTCTAAGACAACTTCGTTCTTTACAAGGAAGATTGGCATATATCCGAAGATTTATATATAATCTCTCGGGTAGATGTCAACCCTTTTCACGATTGATGAAGAAAGATACTCCTTTCGTGTGGGATGATGCTTGTCAAGAGGCATTTAATAGTATAAAACAATATCTATTGAATCCTCCAATCCTTGTTGCCCCAATCGCAGGGAAACCCCTAATCCTATATACAGCTGCTCTTGAAGAATCACTCGGAGCATTGCTAGCACAAACAAATGAAGATGGCAAAGAAAATGCCCTTTATTATATCAGTCGACGATTAATAGGAGCAGAATCTAAATATTCACCAATTGAAAAGCAATGCCTAGCATTGATCTTTGCCACTCAAAAACTACGACATTATATGTTATCCCATAAAATCACTTTAATATCTAAAGTTGATCCATTAAAATTTCTAATGACTAGACCCACTCTCACTGGTCGTCTAGCTAAATGGGCTGTCTTGCTAATGCAATTTGACATAACATATATGCCACAAAAAGCGGTGAAAGGACAGGCTCTAGCTGATTTTCTAGCAGCCCATCCTCTACCTGCAGGTTCTCCACTCAACGATGAATTGCCAGATGAGCAAACACTTGAAGTGGAAGAGAAAAAAAATCTGCAAGAATGGGAGCTCTATTTCGATGGAGCTTCATCAATAAAACCATCCAAGCCACCTAAATTTCCAACAGTCCAAGTAGGCATCGGCCTTATATTTATTACACCACAAAAAGGAATACTCCGATATTCCTATAGCTTAACAGAGCCTCGCACTAATAATGAGGCTGAATACGAAGCCTTAATTGCGGGCCTTGAGTTGGCAATTAATATGAAGATTGAGAAGATCCATATATATGTAGATTCTCAACTCATAATCAAACAAATAATAGGTGCTTTCAAAATCAATAATCCTGAGTTAATCTCTTATTATGAGTACGCTCTAAAACTCCTACGACAAATTCCTGAGGTAACTCTCACAAGGATTACACGTAGTGAAAATGGCAAAGCCGATGCGCTAGCAAAGCTAGCTAAAGAACTAGCAAATCCACATAAGGATCCAATTCTCATAACTATTCAAAACAGACATGCATTAACTCCCGCAATCATACAAGATGATAAAGGAGAAGAAATGCGAGAGAGCTTGGCTATATCTGATGAAAATGATTGGAGAGATCCATTCATCAAATATTTCAAAGACGGAAGATTACTCGAAAATAAATCCACAGCTTCTCAAATATCACGTAGAGCACTAAGATATGCTTTTGTGAATGATACATTATATCGTAGATCATTTGATCAAATGTGGCTACGATGTTTAGGTCCCGATGAATCCCAAAAAGTTATAAGTGAAGTTCATGAAGGATTGTGTGGTGCACACCAATCTGGACCCAAAATGAAAATCAAAATCAAACGTATGGGATACTATTGGCCAAGTATGGTTCAAGATTGCATCGACCATGCTAAAAAGTGCCATCAATGTCAAGTGCATGGAGATATCATGCATCGACCTCCGAATCCACTACACCCTACAGTAGCATCATGGCCATTTGAAAGCTGGGGTACTGATATAATAGGTCCTATAGAACCACCATCTTCTTTTGGACATCGATTCATCCTAGCAGCCACTGACTATTTCTCAAAATGGGCTGAAGCAATTCCCTTACGAGAAGTTAAAGCGGACAATGTGATGAAATTCTTCCGAGATAACCTTGTCTATCGTTTTGGAGTACCTCGTTGAATTATATCAGACAATGGCACCGCCTTTAAAAGTACCAAAATTTATCGATTTATAGAACGTCATAAAATAGACTGGCGTTATTCATCGATATATAACCCAAGAGCCAATGGTTTGGTCGAAGCATTTAACAAAACTTTGGTTAAACTGCTCAAGAAAATTCTCTCTAAAAATAAGAGAGAGTGGCACGATAAATTGACAGAAGCTCTCTGGGCATATCGTACCACTTATAAAATTGCAACGCAGGCCACCCCATACTCACTAGTTTTTGGAACCGAGGCAATATTATCCCTCGAGGTCGAGTTGTCATCTCTTCGTATTGCTGTTCAATACGAATTAACTAAAGAAGAAAATGATCTTCTACGACTTGAAGAACTTGAAGCCCTTGACGAACTTCGACTCCAGGCTCAGCAAAGTTTAGAATCATATAAAACAAGAATGACTAGGGCCCATGATAGAATGGTTCGTCCTAGAAGCTTCAAAGAAGGTGAGCTTGTTCTAGTTCGTCGAAGACCTATAATTCCTCACCGTCGCCTTGGCGGTAAATTTGATCCAATATGGGAAGGACCCTTCATCATTGAAATAGTGTATGAAGGAGGTGCCTATCAACTTATAGACCTAAATGGTCAAAGACCTATGCCACCAATTAATGGTCAATATCTAAAGAAATACCATACATAAAAGAATGTTATGTAAAAAAATGTGCATACTAGGCAGAAGTCTTCCAAATTCCCTCCTGAAAGACACGAGGCAATTTTTTATATCTCATCTATAAGGAGCAAAATAATATTCACTCCCCTCCTGAAAGACAGGAGGCAATTTTTATATTCTCCTATAATGAGAGAAATAAAATCCACTCTCCTCCTGAAAGACAGGAGGCAATTTTTATATTCTCCTATAATGAGGGAAATAAAATTCACTCTCCTCCTAAAAGACAGGAGGCAATTTTTATATTACCTCTTGTAATCCATAAGATAAATTCAATCCCCTCCTAAAAAGTTGAGAGGTAATTTTATCCCCTTTACCAAATAAAAATAAAGAAGTTATGAAAATCTTATATGCTCATAAACCTAAGGGTCGAGCTAAATCCGTAAAGTTCAACAAGCATAAGGGCCGAACTTTGCAAATTTTATATGCTCATAAACCTAAGGGTCGAGCTAAACCCACGAGGTTCAATAAGCCTAAAGGCCAAACCTCCGAAATCTTATATGCTCATAAACCTAAGGGTCGAGCTAAATCCACAAAGTTCAACAAGCCTAAGGGCCGAACTTTGTAAATCTTATATGCTCATAAACCTAAGGGTCGAGCTAAACCCACGAGGTTCAATAAGCCTAAAGGCCAAACCTCCGAAATCTTCTAAGCTCATAAACCTAAGGGTCGAGCTAAATCCCTGAAGTTCAACAAACCTAAGGGTCGAACTTTATAAATTTCATATGCTCATAAACCTAAGGGTCGAGCTAAATCTACAAAGTTCAACAAGCCTAAGGGACGAACTTTGAAATATTTATGCTCATAAACCTAAGGGTCGAGCAAAATCCACAAAGTTCAACAAGCATAAGGTTGAACTTTGAAATCTTCTACGCTCATAAACCTATGGTTCGAGCTAAGTCCACAAGGTTCAATAAGCCTAACGGCCGAACCTCTGAAATCTTATATGCTTGTAAACCTAAGAATCGAGCTATTTTTCATCAACATAATCTAAAGGATTGAAATCACATGATCAAGGTTTGCAACGAATTCATTGTGTGAAAGTCACACAACAAATTCGTTGGGAGGCAATTTGTTGACTGTATAAAAAATTTTAGAACAAAAAAAAAAATCAAAGCAGCGCGCCTACCTCCAAGCCAGCCCCACCGCGGGCAGTTGGTCGCCAAACAACACAATGATTCGCCCACCGACTCTCTCGACAGAAACCGACATAATCACGACTTTAAAAAACAACGCACTCTCTTATTGGCTCTTTCACGTACATACTCGAAAAAAAAAATCGGAAGGGAGAGAAAGGGGATTTGCGACTTACCTCTTGTTCCGACGTCGATCCCACGAGCCCTCTTCCCTGCTCCTCATCCCGCTGGCTTGATTGCCGCCGACACCGACTCCTGCCGAACTCGCCTGAGCCGACGCCGACCAGCCGCTAGCCCGCCGCCGTCTCCGACCCGAGCTTCCCCGTGCGTGGCTCCGCCTCCTTGCCCGATCGGGATTTGGCTCTGCCCTAGCCCGATACATGCCTCTCTCCCTCTCTGTTATATTAGTATGTTATTATATATATTATATAATATATATATAATAATATATAAAAGTTATATTATATTAACAGTATAATATAATAATATAATATAATACTATATTATATTATATTAATATAACAGAATAATATTAAAATATAATTTGTTGTATTATATTATAATAAATATATATCATGATATATATTTTTTTTATAATATAATATATAATTAAAAAAAAAAAGAAGAAGGGAAATGTAAGGAATTTTCAAACAGGTGTCGAAGATCCCGGCCGTCGTACCTTAGGTCCGACCGGGATGGTTGCAAATTGAAGACCTCGTGTCGTCGATCTTAGATCCGGCCGAGATAGTTTTAAAATACAAGACCTCGTACCGTCGACTTCAAATCCGGTCGGGAAGAATTCAAATTGAAGACCTCGTGTCGTCGATCTTAGATCCGACCGAGATGGTTTTAAATTCAAGGCCTCGTGTCGTCGACCTTAGGTCCGACCGGGAAGAAAATATCGGCAAATGCCGTCCCGATTTCTCCCTCGGTGGGGAGGAGATGCCGGGAGGCTGCCGAATTTTTCTTGAAAATTCTGAACTTAGTGAATTTTTTGAAAATGCAGATCTCTAAATTTTTTTTTTTTTAAATTAGAGAGCGTTTAATCTACCAATTGAATCAATTAAATTGTATATGTTTAGATTTTTTTTTATTATGACTAAGTAATGTCAATCTGGTTTCAAATCTAGGAAAAGTTTGAGTTGGAAGGAGAAAACTCTTCCACATTTTGGAAAACTTCCTTTCCACAAGTCTCTAAATTTTCATGCACGTCAAAAGTAAAATGACTTGAAAATAGAGCTAAATTTAATACCCAAAGTTGAAAGAGTTGCTCTCTTTGTCTTCTAAGCTAAAGAGTTTAAAATTTTCCATAATGATTAAGTTTGTTGGAAAAACAATTAACACTTTTATGAAAATTTTTCTTTGCAATTTCATCTTTGTAGACATGTTGCAAGAAAAATATTTTCATAAATCTAATGTATGCACAAGCTCTCCGACAACAAATTCAAGCAAACTTTACAAACAACGAATTCTCCAATGATAACTCTATTCAAACAACATGCTTACAAACTCAACATACTAAGACTCTCCAAACATAATAGCTTTCAAACTTTCCAATTCAAAAGTACTTTGTTCCCCAAATTTTATATAAAGCTCCCTACAACAATAAACTGAAGCTTTCCAACAGAACAGCAAAATCTCTGAGCTCTCCAAAGTCTCTTCTGTACGAGCTCCTGCAACAAATAAATTAAATTCATTTAGCATTACAATTAAATCAATATTAAATTTAATGCTAAAGAAAAGAATGCTGCAGTAAACTATCAGTATAGTAATACAGAAAAAGTAATCTACTAAAATAGTAAGGAAAATTACTGTAGCAAAGGAACAATAGTGTCACAACGACAATTGGCCAAGCTAGTAAGTACAACTACTAGTAAATAACCAATTGAAAAACCACGATGGTCCAATTTTAAACAACTACCGTCCACCCAAAAAATCAAATATAAATCTATGGGCAGCCTGATTTATAATAATCAGGTTGTAAGACCCACTAACGGGCTACTTTCTACGAAAGCTATAAGTCCCAATACTTGGGTTACTTTCTACAAAAGTTATAAATCCCAATCTAAATTTAAATTTTTTGACAGCCTTATTTATAAGGACTTGGTTGTAAGACCCGCTACCCGACAACTTTCGTAGGAAAGCAGTAAGCCCGATCATATGGGAAAAGTTTTAGGTAGAAATTGACCTAACCCCTAAACCCAATTAAAACCCCGGCAACTTCTAATAGAAGTCGTAAGTCCGACATCTGAGATAAGCGTCTAGGTGATAATACAAACCTAGACCCCTCACCTGGGCATCCTAATCTATAGGAAGGTTGAAAGACCCGCTATCGGGCAACTTTTACCTGAAGTCGTAAGCCCCCACATTTTAGGAAAATTGTAAAATAAATAGCAATGATCCTAAACCTCAAACAATCAAATTTAAACCTTCGGGCATCCTAGTCTAAAAGGACTAGGTTGTAAGACCCACAACTCGGGCCGCTTAGCTTACAGCGCTAGGTCGTAAGACCCACCGTTAGGCAACTTCTAAGGAAGCCATAAGACCTATCCAACCAAAATTCTACGGGCAACTCCTAATGGGAGCCGTAAGCCCCAAATTAAACAAACTATCCGTGCAACTCCTAATGGAGTCGTAAGCCCCAAACTAAACAAATTAACGGGCAACTTCTAAAGAAGTAGTAAGCCCCAACTCAAATTAAATTAAAACTAAAATCAACATCTAGCCACTTCAGTCTACTCGGGATCCCTGAGAGGAGGCAACCCATGGCTGCTAATCAGATTCCCTGGACACTACGGTCAATGATTGTTAGTGTTGGTAGACTGAAATCTACGGTATACCCGGGACGACGGAACTATGGGATCTTGATCGGGTTTACCTTCATCTTCCCCACAATTGAGACTAAAAATATCTAAAATTTATTCATCCTTAATCGAGAGTTCTCTCTTACATAGTAAGAGGGGTAATTAACTATGAGTGCTTGCGCTCATAGGAAGTAAGAGCCCCAGATCTATAAACCCTGACACTATCCTCAGGGGAAATCTGGTTAATTTCAATCTGACTTAAGAGAAATGGAATCCTACAGCTGCAAAGCAGGATTCGCGCACTCGTGCCATTTTTCTTGAGCCAACAAAGCTGTATAAAAAGCTAATTAAATCTAAGTGTATTAATCTAGGGTTTAGGTTTTACCTTTATAGAATGGATGGATTTTGACGTTTAAGGGCTTGTTGAACTCCTTGATTGTCCTAGATTATTTCTCCAGAAGACTCCAAGGGCTGAAGAGGTCTGGATCTCGAGCTATAAACCTGGGACGGTCTTCAAGCTCGGTTTGGCCGGAATCTCACCGCCGGCCGCCGTCAATCGCCGGTTTTTGACGTGGGGGATGGAGAGGTAACCCCCAAGAGCTAAAACAAAGTTAGCTCTGGTCTGGGGAGGGATTGAGTGGTGAGAGAGAGCTAGATGGAGAATGACGGCTCTATTAGGGCATTTCACCATATTCAACCTTCTCCAAGCCAAAGGGACGGTCTTGATCGACCTAGGGGCTATCTAGGATGCTTCCACGTGGCCTGGAGCAGTTGGAAAGGCTGGGAGAAGGACAGTGAGGTGGAAAGCCTCTCTTGGTCCCCACTTGAGCACATGGAATGATTTGGGGCCGTTGGATTTAGATCCAAAGGCTGGAATAAACCCTAGGAAGCTTCTAGAGTGGTTCAAAGCTGCTGGAATGAGCTGAAGTGGTTTGGATTAAAGCAAATTAGGTTTAAGAGGGGTTTTGACCAGATTTGACCCCCCTTAACCCATGATTTGACTGTTTGACTGGTCCAATGCCACATAGACTGCTGAGGTGGCATAGGAAAGAGCTTCAAAAAGGGTCTAGAGTGATTTGGTGGGGATTGGGCTAACTTGAATCAAATCATTTGGGCATTTAGAGGTTTGTTGACCAAGTGTTGACTGGTCAACTGACCATGTTGACTGCTGAGGTGGCCGCCAAGTGTCAATTCCAAATGTTTAGGAGTTGTTTGGAGGGAGCATAAAACCATGGGTTGAAACTTGATTTGATATGAAGGGTTTTCTATGGGCTTGATCAAGTCAAAAGGGATTGACTTGGTCAAATCAACCATGGTTGGGCTCCAAACAAATTTGATTAAGCTTGAATCGTGAATTAGAGAGAGTTTGAGTGCTTGAATGGTTTTAAATAGTTAAATGAGTTGGAATGACCCATTTAAACACTTAAGGGGTACTTGAGTCAACCTAGGTTGACTTGGTCAACTAGGTTGACCCAAGGGGTGGGTCAAAGCTCGATAGATTTGATTTGATGTTTTGAATCTGTTAGAGGTGGTCCCAATGTCTAGAAATATCAAATTGATCAAAATGCCCATTTTGACCCTTAAGGGCCTGTTTGGTCAACTTAGGTTGACTTGGTCAACCAGGTTAACCCAGGGTCTGGGTTTGGGTCGAACATGTTTAATTTGATATTTGAAACTTGCTGGAAGTGGTTCCAAGCAATTCGGATGTCGTTTGGTTTGAAATCGATGTTTGAGCCCCTAAAGGGTATTTTGGTGATTTTGACCCCTGGTCAACTAGGGGTCAAAGTGGGTCAGCCAAAATACAGTTTAATGTTCAATATGTCAAGATTAAATGTTTGAAAGTGATCAGAGGCTTCGGAGGAGGCTCTAAGGTCAGAATCTTCTTAATGGCAAGTCTAGTGGCATAGGATGTAAATATTTGAAGGTTTTACAGCCTGTGGATTTTAATTAAGTTTCTGAGGTTAGAGACCTCAGAATGGGCTCAAATTTGGAGGGTTTCCTCTAGAGATATGTCCCATCAGTATGCAACTGACAGACTCTGAATCGGAGGTCATTTAACTGGGTTTCAAAGTGTTTGAAATTTCAATGGAAAAGGCCTTTAGGACAAAACCTTTGGACCTGGGATTTGGCTTGATTGACCTAAGATCTAGGTAGATCCTAAGGTTTGAATAGATCTTAAAGTTAGGAATCTAGAAGGATCCTAGAGTTTAGATTGATCTGGAGTCTGGATGGGTCCTTAGTGATCTCATACAAAGATAAGGTCAACAATGATCACCTCCCGAGGCGATATACTGTTCATAATGACATGTTCAATTTTAAAATTTAAAATCCCAGAAATTAAATATTTCACAAAGAAAATTAATACCTTTTTAAAACTTATATTTTTCAATCAAAACATATGCCCGCATGACCGAGATCGTGATCGTGACCATGTATGTAGGCATGACCTCGTCACGTCTGCTAGTGTCTCTTCACGTCGAATTAAGACCTGCTGCTTCCTCATCGTTCCGAGCACCAATATATCATCCAACACTCCAACGCGGCAACGCCTCATTCGACGACGTTCCAATCGTGCTGTGCCACTGCAGGCACCATGTAACATCAGTTTTGCTCCTATCGTCCGGGCCGATCGTGGATCATCCCGGGACGATCAGTGGAAATTTTGTTCCATGATGTGTTTAGAAGCTATAAGAAGATTTTCCTGTAAGGATCGTCCGGGCCGATTGGGGATCGTCTCGGGACGATCAGAGCATTTCAAAAGTCAGAGAATAAGGGTTTTTATCTTCCAAGAAAATTAATTATCGTCCTGAGAAATCGTCCCAGGACGATGTAATTTTATTCAGATCGTCCTGGACGATCGTGCGATCGGCCGGGCCGATCTCAAGTGGATATAAAGGAAATGAGCTCGTTTTGAAGAGAGAGAAAATCAAATATTTTTATAAAATATCTGAGGAGAGAGAAAGTCAAGGGCAAAAGAGGAGAAGTGGATTTTTGGGCAACGCCAGTCCGTTTTCGTCCGTCGAGACAGTTCAAGAAAGTGGTGTACGCAAGGTAAGACACATTCCGCCTTTCTAAAATTTCAGAACAGTAAAGTTTGAACGATTTTTTTGTCCGGATTTCATTTTCGTTAGCGAATTTTGTCTGTATTTTCCGATTGGTTCAGTTTTTACCGCGTAACTTTTGGTATGTTTCTGAGGTGCCGAGTGCGCACGTTTTGATTATTTTTTGAAGAATTTTTACCGGATAGTTTTGATTCGGCGGTGTTTTATTTTGACTGTAATTTCTGATGAAGTCTTAATTTGTCTGGGCAGTAGAATAAAAGTCTTGCAATGTTGTTGTGAATATTCTGTGCTAATTTGGTAATTTGTGAAATTATGAATTTTTGTGTAAATTCTGTATACTGCTATTATGCTGCCGAATTTTTTTGTACAAATTCTGAAATTGTCCGGATTTGTTCTAAAATGACATGATATGATTGTGTGCTATGAAAAGGGAGTTATAAGGGATCAGGATCCTGTGAGATCCTGTTTATGTCAGGAAAATCTGAAATGAGCTCTGAAATCTAAAAACAAGTTCTGTTCCGGATCCGATGATAAATTCTGTTCTGGTGCTATAAGCACATCTGTTCTGGTGCCATGAGCACAAAGGGATGCATAAGGGGCCAGAATCTGAGAGATTCTGTCAGTGTCTGGGAAGGGAGGTATAAGAGGCCAGAATCCGTTGAGATTCTGTCGGTGTCAGGGAATCTGTTCTGATTTTTGATATGTTCTGAATTGATATGATTTCTTATTTCCGTACGATTTGATATGATGCATGATTCTGATACGATTCTGTTCTGTTCTGATTTGATCTGATCTGTATGATTCTGTTCTGATTCAATCTCAGGAATTATGATTTCTGTGATTTTTATTTTGTTCTGATTCGATATATGATTCTGTTGATCTGATTTCTGTACGAATTGTTGTCTGATGTGATTGATGTGGATTCTGAGGATTTTGATTGGAGGTTTGATGTCTTGCTGAGCTGTTGTAGCTCATCCTTGTTTTCTGCGTGGTTTTTAGGTTCTGGGAAAGGGAAGGAAGTCTTAGACTAGAAGCTCAGAGTTTGATCTGTTATAGCTTGGTACTTTTGATTTTTTTTGTACAGTCGTGGCTTTTCTGTTCTGTTTTTCTTTCTGTTTGAAAGTCATGAGCTGTATTTGTATATGATTTTCTTTTTGAGGAAGAAAAAGATAGATGATCTGTTCCGCTGTATTTTGATGTTTATAGTAGCTCTGTGTGTATGTTTCTATGTGTAAATGTTTGGAAGAAAGTTCTGAAACAAATTCCAAAGCCAGATCCTGAAATCAGTTCAGTCAGTTTGAGTTTGGCCACGACCCGATGCGAGCGGGATCCGTCCCGGTCGGGTTGGGTCGTGACACACCAGGCTCATTGTGAGTACCTTGCTATATCGCCAACACACTCCGTCGTTTGTGTGTCGCTTGTGTCATCACCCACCTCAAAGCTTGTCCGCTGGTGTGGTTGGGTCAACCTGGTAATTTGTGCGGGTCGGGCCCAAGTTGAAACAGGTCTGCTTCGGGTTGGGTTAATTGATGTCGAGCCAGTTTCGAGTTCGACTCAAACTCGACCCATGTTCCGATTTCGACAGCCCCACACATAGCCCATTATCACACACTATTAATGTATGACTCACTAATTATATTAGCAATACAATGAAAAATGATAGGCAATGCATCTATTTAAATGAATGCCAACATAAATTCGACAATGTACTAATATGTTCACTATAAACATCTCAATAAAGTGAGTAATAGCTTTCCCTTTTTCCCAAAAAAAAAAAAAGGTATTATTTGCCTAACTTCACTAATTTCAAAAGGAGGTATGAATTTTCTCAGCTAATGGAAGAATTTCTCATACACGAATAGTTTGGTATGGAATTTCCTTTATGTAATTGGTGCGACTTTGCTTCCTAGAAAGAGGAGGGAATCAGGGATGAGCGAATACCTTACGTCACAAATTGTATTCTTCTTTTGAACCATGCAGCAGGGGGAAAAAATGCTAAGTTTCGCAATAATGAATACAGCTAAAAATCTGCTTCACTTTTGGTTGAGAGCTTAGGCTTTCAACTAAGAGGTCCAAGGTTTGAGTCCATGTGTATGCGTTGTGTGTGTGAATTTGTCTTAAATGACCTAAATGTCCCAAAAAAAAAAAAAATCTGCTTCACTTTTAAAGCCGATAGATATTGAACAAAAAAATGATCAGTATACATTGAATCGATCTGAGGTTTTTATCGAAGGAAAAAAAAAAGGTTAAAATGGTTTTCAAAGCTTAATTTTTGTTTAAAGAAATGTAAAGCACATTCTTATTAAATTTTTATCAATATTATCATCTTATTTTTCTCAATTAATAAATTCACATAATTTATATTATTCAATTTAAATTTTATTGATCAAATTAAATCGAATAAAACTAAATTATGCAATGTATGATATGGGTGTGAACGAGACAAGTCAAGTTTGAGTCATCTTTGTCTTGAGCTTGAGCTTGATTAATTAATCGAGTTTGAATTTGAACTCAAGCTTTATTCTATAAGTTCGAGCCACCTTGTTTGTAGTAAAATAGAGAAAATGATTATTATTTAAGCAATTATTATGATAAAATGATAAAAAGAATGATAAATTAAAAGAAAAAAATAATAAAAAATCAATTAATATAAGAAAGTGAGATATATTTTTAAATTTTTTAATAACTTTATCCTCAAAAATCATGAAGACTAATACATTTTAAGTATATTTTATACTGACTAGCTTGCATGCTAACGAACCGATTCAGCCAATCAGGGGTAGCTCAACCTTGAATCTTTAGCTCACTGAGCTCGGCTCATTATCCATTTATCGAGTCGAAGTCAATTAAGTTAGCTCACGAGTTGATTTGACTTAATTACACCTTTGATGTATGATATATCATTAGCCACCGAACATAATCATCGTTATTCTCAATTCATTCACTCGTTATGAAATTTATCTTGTTGAGCCAAAATTAAAATCATTTGAATTAAATTGAGTTGTGATGACCCTTATCAACAATGTGAAGAGTTTAAATAGAAGTTAAACTTCTTTTTTCTTTAAGTTTGCTTTGCGCTAAGTGGCTGTAAATTCAAACAGAATAAGTTATAAATTCAATATTTCATCAATACGTCAACGCCAACTTAGGACTTAGGGTTACACCTAACATTAGGACGCATTCCAATAGGGTCAAATTAGGTTGGTAATTACTTAGGCTGATAAAAATCGTATTCAATAATCGTTGCTTAGGTTAGCCAAATTAACACAGCCTTTGCCTTAAGGAATTACTCATTGATTTTTCGGGAGAAACTTAGGCTTCATTTGGGGAGCGCTTATTCTATGCAGACATCGGACGGGAGTACTGTCCGGTTCCGTGCTAGATACCAAGCATTACCGAGCGCGGTACATTTTTTGGGGCAACATGACACATTTTTATTGGTCTCCGGACGAATCCGAATCCGCACATAATAATTTTTCTCATTTTGGGATGGCATTTTGAAGTTTTTTAAAGCAGCTTTTTAGTTAAATTTTTTTAATTTTTATACTAAAAAGTTGTTTTAAGAAGCAATAAAAAGTCATCTCAAATGAAGCCTTAGACTAATTAAGCCATTTTAATCAATCATTACATACGCAAAACTCAAACTCAATACATATTGATTGATAGCTAAAGTTCTTAACCAACAGACAAAGATGTGTTGCGAATTATTCATTGATAAATGAAAATTTTATGAAAATAAAATTTTTTTTGTTCATATATATGTTGTGTTATACTTTCATATCTATAGAGTTTTTCATTTAATTATTTTTTTCACTTCTGATTATTCTCTAAGCCCTAAAAATGACGCTCCATGTGTTATGCGTGAGTTGAAATTTCATTATTCACACCATCCTTCTCTGCTTCGGTAGAATGACAATTTCTCCATCTAATATTTTTACAGAAAAATATTAACATATGTTATATCGTGTTTGCAAATAATTAGACCTGTCAATTTTGGGTTACGGGTCGGGTTCGGGTCAACCCGAAATTGACTCGGTACTATTCGGGTTCGGGTCGACCCGACCCGTTTTTTTCAAACGGGTCGATTTTATGGACCCGAACCCGACCCGCTTCGGGTTTGGGTCAACCCGACCCGACCCACGTAAGCCTGACGCCGGACGCGGAACTGTCGCAGAACCGCTGGTCCCGCTGGACGCGGGACACGGAACCGTCGGACGCCGGAAGCCCAACGCGGCGCAGAACTGTCGCGGTCTGCGCGGACATGGGTGGCGGGCCACACCGCGTGACACGACCTGATGGCCTCGGTGTAGGCGGGGCAGGCGGCTCGAGGCAGGCGGGCTCGACCGCTCGAGGCAGCGCCGCAGCGGATGCTGGGCTAGGGCAGCGAGCAGGGCGGGCTAGGGCAGCGGGCAGCTCGGGCTGGGGCAGTGGGCAAGGGCGGGAATAAAAAAATTTTAAATTAAACGGGTTTTCGGGTTGACCCGGCAACCCGTCGGGCCAACCCGAACCCGACCCGTTTTTGCAAACTGGTCGGTTTCCCGAACCCGAACCCGACCCGTTTTTGCAAACGGGTCAGTTTCCCGGACCCGAACCCGACCCGCTTCGGGTTCGGGTCAACCCAAACCCGAAAATTCCGGGTCGGGTTCGGGTCGGGTCAAATATTGACAGGTCTACAAATAATACATAATCTACAATATCTTTATTGGAATGTCACATTTTTTTCTCAATACAATAAAAACAAAAATTTTTATCCCGCTACATAGTATTTACTACATGAATCTTTTTTTCTCTATTGCATTCTACTAAGAGCTAATTTTCATTTAAATCTAATAAATAAAGTTACTTCTAATATTTTTTTAATCAAGTCTTTTTAGGTCATCTACCTCTACTTTTCTTAACATAAACCAAAAATATTAAGATAATTAATGTTTATCTACTTTGATGAATAATCTATGACAATAATTATATATGATAGATCAGCATGATTCATTTCTCAAATAAATTTAAATTTGAAATTTAACATATTTTATCACGTGTTCTTAATTTACAAAAGATTAAATAAATATTTTATTAATTGAACTATATAATATAATCAAGGCCAGTATTATCATCTGAATTATAATACTTTATAGGTATTTAATTGTTTTAATTTGAGTCTTCTCTTCAGCTGGCTCGAGTTTGTGCTTGAAATCGATTAGATTCCGATTCGTTGGCATCCTAAATCAGGTTTGGGCTCACCGATTAATAAAAAAAAGGAAAAAAAAAAAGTGCAGTTAGATGTCATCAAGAAGCAGATAAAGATCCCGGCTATGATGGCGGTGCAGGTTAATAAATTGGACGGTTGAGATTTAATTTATTTAAAATTAAAATATTAGAAATGGCAGCCATTAAAAAATTGAATCAGACGGCTTACATTTCTTGAAATCTAGGGGGTATATTTGTAACAAATATTCCGTTGGGAAAGTGAGAATTACCACATTTTCCCCGCAAAAAAAATTACAACAGTTTGCGGCCGTCCAATCGCATTCTCCTGCGAAAAAATTGGACGGTGGAGATGCTGTTTCGTCGCGCTCCCATAAATCCCTCCATGCTTTTCGGTGCCCGCAATAACTTCAATTTAATGGTCGCAGTAAAATGCTCTAGCATTCAAGAAAGGTAAAACTGCAAAAACAAAAGAAGTTTTTGTAAAATTCATATTTTGTAAGGATGAAATTGTGAGAAAAGAAAGCACACCGACGTTCTTCTGTGAAAAAGCAGAGAAACCACATGCCATGTTTTTGCTGTTCCCCCCCGACCGTTTTTTCTTCTTCTGAGAGTCTCGAATATTTCAGAAACAGAAATTAAAAAAAAAAAGAAAAATGGCTGCTGTAAATTATATTTATTTTATTTTAGTTTTAACTGAAATAAAAAAGCGCCCTTTTATTAATCCCTGCGATCTCTGATCTCCTCCCTCCCACCTTTCTCAATATAAAGGGTCGTTGAGCTTCCTACTTGCCTCTATCTTCTCCTCTTCCCATCTTCTATATTCTTCTCGGTATGATTTTTTCTCAACCTTTACTATGAAAATTTTAGCTGCATTGCCTCTTGGAAGAGGAATTCATTGAACATTTTTCTTCTCTGTTTTGTGTTAGGGCTTTCTCTGTTTTCCTTTGTTCGAGATGGGAAGGAATCTGTTTCTGGTTAACTTGTTCTTTCTTTCTCTGGCATCCGCTGCATCTGCTTCTCATGATTATCAGAAAGCTCTCAGCAAGAGCATTCTCTTCTTCGAGGCTCAGAGATCCGGTTATCTACCAAGCAACCAGAGGGTTAACTGGAGAGGAAATTCCGGCCTCGTTGATGGCAAGGCTAATGGGGTAAATCTTCGTCTCTGCTTTAACTAAAACCATTTTGTTCTTCTTTCTTCTTCAAATTCTCATATATTTCTTTCTACTTGCAGGTAGATCTTGTTGGGGGTTACTATGATGCAGGGGACAATGTAAAGTTTGGGTTACCCATGGCATTCACCATCACCATGATGTCTTGGGGAATAGTGGAGTACGGGAAGCAAATGGCTGAAAGTGGAGAGCTCGGGCATGCCATGGAAGCAGTGAAGTGGGGCACTGACTATCTCATTAAAGCTCACCCTGAACCTTATGTTCTTTATGGAGAGGTAACCTAACGAGTTCTTGCTCAATCTTCAATCACATCATTTCCTTGAGATTTCTCATGGTTTTTACTGTATGCGGGGCCATCGTTAATGGAAATTTCTCTTGTTTTCTTTTTGTTCTTCTGATTTCTTTCCCTTTTTTTCTGGATTTTTGTGGGTCATCTTTGGTTTGCTTTTACTGGGCTAATATCTGCTTAACCCACAACGGAAGTTTAGAATTTTTTCTTCTTCTTTACTTTTGTTTTAAATCAACCCTTTAATGTAAAGAAATTTAATACTATGTACTTTCTTACCTAATTTAGGTTTAATCCCATGATTTAGCTGTTTAACTACTAATTATTAGGTTTTTAAACAGTTTCACGATTTTACTCTGATTTATCACTGATGACGCAATTAGGGCTTAAATTTCAAATTTTCATTTAATTATATTCCCATTTGTTGGGGGCGATCAAAAATTTGCTGATGGATTAAAAAATTAATTTGATGTTGATAGCCTCATATTAGCATTCTAAACTGCATGTTAATCCATCATTTTGCATTTTTAACCGGAAGATACTGTTTATGCTTTTTTCCAAACAAATAGTGTAAAATTAAATTTATATGTGATTTTTTATATTTGGATATGAAAATCGTTAGACTCCTATTTTGTCATAAGCTCCTTACGAGTAAGATATATCGGAAAATAGACCCTGGGAATGGATATATTATTCTGTGTTGAGTCCGGAAGAGTTACATTCTGATTATGAATGTACATATAATGTATACATTTGTACATAATGTACACATTATGTGTATATTCATAGCCTGAACGGAAAGGTATGTCCAAACTTCTCACGTAATAATTTCTTGTGGGACTGAAGAGCTTCTTGTAATCGTTCAATATTTGTTTTATGGGTAGCCATGTTTTTCTTAATGAGGAAGGACTTAAATAGGTATCATTAGATTTTTATGTATCTAATATTTATATTTTTTATATTTATTTATAAGAATTTATTGACTAAATCACATTTAAATATAAATTTTCATTTTGTAAAAGTTAAAATTATTTGATTTTTTATATAATTTTATGATGAAAGATGCATATATATATATATATATATATATATATATATATATATATATATATATATATATATATATAAGTTTAAATATTGAATTTTAGATGTTTAATAACTATGTGTTATGTATGTTAATCCCCCATATAAAAGGAAATTAATAGCTTGATAATACTAGGCCAAATCTTTGAGCAACCGACCGCTCCTCAATTGGCTTCCCGTCAAATACTCGGATATAAATTTGCCTAAGCATTTCACATCGCATTAACTCCGCCGTTCACTTTCTGTCGAAACTCTCACATGGGAGTATTTAATTTCTGATTTTTTGTGTAATTAACGATTAATTTATCACCGTTAATTAACTCAAAGAATACTAACAGGTGGGCGACGGAAACAGCGACCACTACTGCTGGCAGCGACCCGAGGACATGACGACGAACCGGCAGGCCTATCGAATCGACACCGCCCACCCCGGCTCCGACCTCGCCGGTGAGACCGCCGCCGCAATGGCCGCGGCCTCGATCGTCTTCCGCCGGTCCGATCCGGCTTACTCGAACCAGCTCCTCGACCACGCCAAGCAGGTGCAGTACAAATTCTGAACCGGCCGTCCATTCCGTGATCCGTTTTTGGATTTCGGACCGTTGCAGTCACATGGAAGTAGTGTCGGTGCATGCGCTGCATCTGCTTTACGAAATGACCGTTATGCCCTCGTACTTCTCTTTTCCGTTACTGTAGAATCCGAGGGGTAACGGTCAATAGCTCCAGCAACCGCCACGTTTATATTTGGTTCGTTTATTAATTTATCTTTCCGTCTTCAGCTATTCGATTTTGCCGATAAGTACCGCGGGAAGTACGACTTCAGCATCTCCGTTGTTCAGAAGTATTACAGATCTGTCAGCGGATACGGGGTTTGTAATTTATATGTGCCTTCCATGATTTGTGATTTGGAAGACGATTGACGGTTCTGATTGAGTCGTTTTGTAGGATGAGCTTCTGTGGGCTGCAGCTTGGTTGCACGAGGCGACTGATGAGCCCTATTATTTGGACTATCTGGGGAGGAATGGTGGGCCATTGGGTGGGACTGGGTGGGCCATGACCGAATTTGGTTGGGACGTGAAGTACGCCGGAGTGCAAGTTCTCGTTTCCAAGGTAATTTCTCACGCTCTTAGGAAGTGGCACGTGGCACTTGGTCGATCGTGAATGGTGCTGTGCGGTGGGTCAAATTTTTGGTTCGATTTAAGTAATTTTTAGGAAGTTGCTTTTTCTTACAGAATAAAACATCATTTGGCTAGGAACAATATCGTACTCTAAAATTAGAGTTTGGATATATGAAGGCATAGTATGCAGTTTTGGCTTTAAGGATTTTCTCGGCTGTTTCGTGTTGATTTCGGCTTTAGACTTATTGAAAATTTGACTGTTTTGGCTGGTTTCCACAAGTTTGAGTGTCTTTGGCCTAAATTGTTTAATTCCACAAAGCAATTGAAACCATTAAAATTTAAAGAAATTGCAACAATTTAATGTAAAAAAAAAAAGAATAGATCTTTTTATCTTTTACAAGAAAAAATGTTTTTAATGTAGAAAAAGGAAGTAGCTTTTTTTTGGGGGAATAAAAAGGAAGTAGCTTGGATGTTAGAAAAGAAATGGTCTAAAATATTGGATTAAATTTAACTAATATTTGTGTTCATATGAAGATGATGAAAGTCCCTTTTTTTTTCACAGAACACCAATGCACTAACTGTTTCCTAATTTCTAGCTAAATTTGTAGTGCCTTCAAATTCTAATATCATAATTGGAGTAAATTCTAAGAAACACACATTTGAACCTCTGCAGTTTCTTCTTCAAGGGAAGGCAGCTCATAATTGGCAGGTTTTTGAGAAGTACAGGCAGAATGCAGATTTCTTCATGTGCTCATGCTTAGGAAAGGGCTCCAATAATGTTCAGAGAACCCCTGGTGGCCTTCTCTTCAGGCAGAGATGGAACAATTTGCAGTTTGTAACAAGTGCTTCTTTTCTGCTCACTATCTTCTCCGATTATCTCCAATCTGCAGGGCAGAATGTGAAGTGTTCTTCTGGAGTTGCCGTGCCTTCTGATCTTTTCAACTTTGCCAAGTCTCAGGTAAATCATTCTGAATGCCATGTAGATAGACTAAATGCTTCTAAATATATGATTTCATCCACATTTGAAAAAGGCCATGACTTTTTTTATTGGTATGATTTTAGACTTCGTTGAAGGTAGCAATCATAAGAGTTAGCAAATAATAGTTAGGGGGAAAATTTATAGGCACAATTGTATGTCTTGTTTATTAGAAATTTTAAACATACAAAATGTTAGGGGGAAGAAATTTGTCTGGTCAGTATCAAACATGGTCTTTCCTCTCTTATGATGTTCAAAACATCGGCTCGGTAAAATAGTTATTTCATATTGATTGTACATAGGCCACTTCTATTTATTTAACGTACTACTTGCCTTGCCATTAAAAAAATAAAAAAAATAGAACTAATTGTTCTCACAATTCACATGTAAAGTGTCTCATGAATGCTAATGTTATTCTCAAAGGCATCATTGATTTAAGCTTTAGCCCTCTTTTTATTTTCATTTCCCTTAGAATCACAATAAATGGTTGATTTTTGATATCTCAATCTAATAAAGTTTTGATGAAAACTTTTCAACATAATGATATAAGTTCATTGATATTTTTGAATTTATTAGGTGGATTACATTCTCGGTGACAACCCAAGAGGTACCAGTTACATGGTAGGATATGGTTCTACCTATCCACAACAAGTTCACCATCGTGCATCTTCGATCGTATCTATCAAAGTGGATGACTCTTTTGTGAGCTGCAGAGGAGGATATGCAACTTGGTTTGGCCGAAAAGCTAGTGACCCCAATCTCTTGGATGGTGCCATTGTTGGTGGCCCTGATGCCTATGATAACTTTGCTGATGAGAGGGATAATTATGAGCAAACTGAGCCTGCAACCTATAATAATGCTCCTTTGGTTGGTCTTCTTGCTCGCCTTCATGGCGGTAATGGTGGTTTTAACCAACTTTTACCTGGTATGCACCACTTAATCCCACACGATTTTATAAATTAACTAGAAAGCTATTCTTCACTTGGTAATGGAAGTCTTGATTATTGCAGTTGTGATTACTAAACCTAATGTTCCTACGAGACCTAAACCATTGCCAATTCCTCAACCAAAGCCATCTCCTGTGCCAGGTATACATCACTTAAGCTTCTATGTGTATCAGTTTTCTTATGTGTTAATGTATAAGCTAATGGACTGGTATTATGTTTTAGTTACTGGTGCTTTCTCTCCATTCACTGTAAAGCAAACTGCAACAACTTCCTGGATAGCACACGGTCGAACCTACTATAGATACTCAGTTATTGTTAATAACAAATCATCAAAGACTGCAAAGGATCTCAAGATCATTGTGTCAAAGCTCTATGGTCCGATATGGGGACTTGAAAAGGCTGTAGATGGCTACAGTTTTCCTCCATGGCTCGAGTCATTGCCTGCTGGAAAGAGCTTTGAGTTTGTGTACATCCACTCAGCTACACCAGCAGATATTTGGATCTCTGGGTATACACTTGTCTGAAATTTTTTTGAAGGCAAGTAGAAGAAATGAGGGCTTTGAGCAGCTTATACAATACAGGAGGGGAGGGCTTTTTATATCCCTGTTCTACTATGGTTTGCATGAAGTGTTTAGTTTTATATGAATAAGAATGTGAGGTAGAGAGGAGAAGAGAGTGAAGAGACAAGGGGTGCTCATCCTTTTTCTGCTCCACCTCCATCCCAGCTAAGAGAGCTTTGGGTTTGCAAGAGTTGGGTTGTGAAAGAAGCTTCCCGGCTAAAGAGTATTTCCTTATTAGTAGCATTTCAATTTCTTGCATAAAAAACTATATATATGGTGATCTAGGTATTAGGAGATTTCATATGGTTTCTAGTTTGTAGACAGCACTTTAGATAAGGTGTTTTGTTGTTAGATATAAGTCATGAATGTCATATTTTTTTGTTTAATACTTTTGCACAACTTATGTCAAAAGTGAGATTTTACTTAAATGTTATAGTATCCTTTAATCACAAAGGTATTGTGTCAAATTATACATTTGCTTTCATCATTTAGAATGAAGTGTATTAAATATCATTTAAAATTGTCTTATGAATGTTTGTGCGTTGAGATTAAAGGTTTTAGTCTTCCAAATTCTGCTCTATTCTTTATGGCCATCCTGTAATGCCTTAGTTACAAGATATGCATTGTTTGTGATAGAAATAAAAAATATTAATTTGGATTTCGACCTATATTCTCTCGTCTTTGTGCAATCATATAAGCAATAGAAGGAACTATAAAGAATTCAATCATGGAGAAAATAAAAATACTAGGAAGGAATAACAAGGAGGAATACTACTGGAATAAAAATCTTGTTATATATAAATTTTTCATTTGACGCACATGAAGAGAACATATATCATAATACTTGCACATTACAACAACAAACATTTATCCAACGTGTCCTTAATCGAGATGAGTGCAAATAAATGAAGTAACCCTATATTCTTGCACATTGAAAAGAAATAATGTTAACCTTATTGAAAATAATAATGTAAACCTTAGCTTCGTTTGGTATGAAGTTTGTTGCGTCCTGGAATATTCGCGGCGGTAGAGAAATATAGTTTAACGTCTTAGCGTTGTACGAAGATCCAGCACACAATCAGATAAGTGATAGGGTGTAGCATTCATAAGAGACACCAGAGTTTTTTACGTGGAAAACCCCTGAAATGGGAGAAAAACCACGGGGCCTGACCCAGTTTGAATGATTCCACTAGTATTTGTAGTCGATTACAAATGAGGCCCTTCCTTAGGAGAAGGCCTTGGATTGATGTAGCAAATGTACATCATATAGATTGCATTACATGGTAAGAGTTATATATACAGGTTTGTTTGGCCTGAAGGACCGTAGTCGGCAGGAGACCGTAGTCGGCAGGAGACCGTAGTCGGCAGGAGACCGTAGTCGGCCGGAGACCGTAGTCGGCAAGAGACCGTAGTCGGCCGGAGACCGTAGTCGGCCGGAGACCGTAGTCGGCCGGAGACCGTAGTCGGCCGGAGACCGTAGTCGGCCGGAGACCGTAGTCGACCGGAGACCGTAGTCGGCAGGAGACCGTAGTCGGCCGGAGACCGGGGTCAGAAAGACCGTTGTCTGTTGATGGAGGTCAAAAGGACCATAGTAGGCCACGAAGGCCTGTAGGACTGTAGTCAATAGAAAACTAGGGTCTGAAAGACCGTTGTCTGGTGATGGAGGTCGGACGGACCGTAGTTGGTAGGAGACAAGGAGTCAGGTGTTAGTCCCAGTGTCACTTGTAAGATCGGATGTTGATGGTCTAGCCCTGAGTAGGACGTCGGGTCTTAAGCAGGACGTCAGGTCTTCAGCAGGACGTCGGGTCTTCAGCAGGACGTCGGGACTTAACGTCGGGCCTTGGACAAGACGTCGGGTCTTTGGCAGGAAGTAGGGACTGAGTGTCAGGCCTTGAACAAGACGTCGGGTCTTTGGCAGGATGTAGGGGCTGAGTGTCGGGCCTTGAACAAGACGTCGGGTCTTTGGCAGGACGTCGGGACTTAACGTCGGGCCTTGGACAAGACGTCGGGTCTTTGGCAGGAAGTAGGGACTGAGTGTCAGGCCTTGAAAAGGACGTCGGGTCTTTGGCAGGATGTAGGGGCTGAGTGTCGGGCCTTGAACAAGACGTCGGGTCTTTGGCAGGACGTCGGGGATGAACGTCGGGCTTTAAGGTGGTGGTCCGGTGAGATTTTGTGGTGGTCCGGCGAGGTTCCTGCGGTGGTCCGGCGGTGGTCCGGCGAGGTTCTGCGGTGGTCCAGCGGTGGTCCGGCGGCTGTCGAGGAGGAACTCCTTCTCTTCTCTTCTCTTCTTCTCTCTCTTGCTTGGATCCCCCTCTTATGAGAAATGAGGGCTCTATTTATAGATTTTCTGGAGTGGCATGGCTCGTAAATAGGCATGAGATCAGGGGCGAATAGGGAGTGGTCCAATGGACGGCCTATATTGAATCCTACGATCATGCACCGTTCATTGGACATTTGAAGGCTTTAGTGATGTCCGAATTTTGTGATCTTGGGCTCGTTGGATTTGTCTCGTCGAGCCCTTCGATTCGAGTATAAGCTCGTCAAAATCGGAGTCCGTTTGGTAACTCAAATTGCGGTTTGAACCTTCCAACAACACTTTGGATCCATGATTTGGACCCATTTGGGCTCGGATTGGGTTGATCTTGGTGTCGTTGAGTTCGTATTTCCGAGACGCTCTGTTCGACTATAAGCTTGCTGAAATCGGAGTTGGGGTGCTCTCGGAATTAATTTTTGAAGTTTCCAACTAGCTTTCGCCTCGAGATTCGTGCCCGATCAAGCTAATTTTGTGATGCCGTATCAGGTTCCCCCCTATTTTCGGACGTCGAAGCTCCATGAGTCCGAAAATACTTGTTCCGAAATTTTACACTGACCGAATCACAAAAAATTGCGTTCCAAAAATTAATAGCTTGCTCGAACTTGATCCTAGAGGCCACGTTGAGCTTCAAAAGTGTTGAAATCGAGTCTGGAACGTCGAAAAACGTATCCGGGGACCCCAAAAACGTCCGAATCGGACCGTCCGGGCCGAAAATCCAGCCCGGGACACTTAGGCGGCCGAACCGGCCCGCCTGCCGGCCGGCCGCCGGCCGCAGCCGCCGGCGGCGCCGCGCCGGCGGCGCCGCGCCGGCGAGAGCCCGCGTCAGCGGGCTGAAGAGGCGCGCGTGAGGCGCCCCTTGAATGGCGGTTCATTTCATTTTTTTTTTTTTTTTTTTCTTAAACCGCCTTTGTTAAACCGACATAGGCAAATTTTTTTTTTTTTTTAATTAAAGTGGGGCCTAAATGGATTTAAAAAATCCGAAAAAATCCAAAAAATTCCGAAAAAATTCAGAAAAATTCAAATTTTTTGAGAATTCTAGAAAACTCTAGAACTTTCCCCTTTTCACTCACAAAAACTATAAATAGGCCCTCTAGGCCTTTAGAAAAATTGCCCTTCTCCTCTTCTTCTTTTCTTTTCTTCTTCTTTTCTTCTTCTCCCTCTGTCCTTTCCATTGAGGCCTTCCCTCGATTTTTCGAGGCCCCTCTCTTGGCAAGGAAGTCCGGAGATTTCCCCTCCTTCTCTTCTCCCTCTGTCCTTTCCATTGAGGCCTTCCCTCGATTTTTCGAGGCCCCTCTCTTGGCAAGGAAGTCCGGAGATTTCCCCTTCTTTTCTTCTCCCTCTGTCCTTTCTATTGAGGCTTTCCCTCGATTTTTCGAGGCCCCTCTCTTGGCAAGGAAGTCCGGAGATTTCCCCTCCTCTTCTCCCTCTGTCCTTTCCATTGAGGCCTTCCCTCGATTTTTCGAGGCCCTCTCTTGGCAAGGAAGTCCGGAGATTTCCCCTTCTTTTCTTCTCCCTCTGTCCTTTCTATTGAGGCCTTCCCTCGATTTTTCGAGGCCCCTCTCTTGGCAAGGAAGTCCGGAGATTTCCCCTCCTTCTCTTCTCCCTCTGTCCTTTCCATTGAGGCCTTCCCTCGATTTTTCGAGGCCCCTCTCTTGGCAAGGAAGTCCGGAGATTTCCCCTTCTTTTCTTCTCCCTCTGTCCTTTCTATTGAGGCCTTCCCTCGATTTTTCGAGGCTCCTCTCTTGGCAAGGAAGTCCGGAGATTTCTCCTCCTTCTCTTCTCCCTCTGTCCTTGCCATTGAGGCATTCCCTCGATTTTTCGAGGCCCCTCTCTTGGCAAGGAAGTCCGGAGATTTTCCCTTATCCCTCTTTTCTTCGAGAGATCTTGTGGAGTTCCGATGTTTGGTGGTTGGCAATGGAGGTCGGATAGACCGTTGTAAGGAGAGAGGTTGGAATGACGGGCAAACTTCCAGCATCGGGGAGAAGTATGATGACATGCATGAATTCAACATCGGGTAGTCATACAGCGTCGGGTAGAAGACCGACGAAAGTCTATTAACTGGTAGAAGTCCGACATCTGGTAGAAGTACGAAGTCCGGTAGAGGTGCAGCGTCGGGTAGAAGATCGATAAAGACTCGTCGACGGGCAGAAGTCCGATTACGAGTAGAAGTCCGCTGACGAGCAGAAGTTCGACGACAAGGTGAAGTCCGACGTCATGTAGAAGTACGGCCTCGGGAAGAAGTCCGATGAAAGTTCGTCGACGGGCAAAAGTCCGACGATGAGTAGAAGTCTGCTGATGAGCAGAAGTTCGACGACAAGGAGAAGTCGGACGTTTTGTAGAAGTACGACCTCGGGCAGAAGTACGATGAAAGTTCGTCGACGGGCAGAAATCCGACGACGGTTAGTAGTCTGACGGCAGGCAGAAGTCCGCAGTCGGGTAGATGACTGACGAAAGTTCGTCGACGAGCAGAAGTCCGACGACAAGTAGAAGTCCGCTAACGAGCAGAAGTTCGACGTTGAGTAGAAGTCTGCTAACGAGCAGAAGTCCGACGTCGAGTGGAAGTCCGTAGTCGGGTAGATGACTGACGAAAGTTCGTCGACGAGCAGAAGTCCGACGACGGGTATTAGTCCGATGAAAGGAAGAATTTCGGCGTCGTGTAACAGTCCGTCGAAAGTCCTGCAAGGCAAAAGTTTAGCGCAGGAGGAAATTCAAAATCGGGAAGAATTTTAACATTATGGAGAAGTCAGATAGAAGTCTATTGACGACATTCTAGCGACGTTAACCAAGGACGTGAGACTTTTCCGATGTTGTAAGTCGGAGCCCTGCTCGACGACGTTAACCTGTGTGGAAGAGGTCGGGAGAATCCACTAAGAATGTGAAACCTTTCCGAGGTTGTATGCCGGAGTCCTGCTCGACGATGTTAACCTGTGTGGAAGAGGTCAGGAGAATCCACTAAGGATATGAGACCTTTCCGAGGTTGTATGTCGGAGCCCTGCTCGACGACGTTAACCTGTGTGGAAGAGGCCGGGAGAATCCACTAAGGATGTGAGACCTTTCCGAGGTTGTATGCCGGAGCCCTGCTCGACGACGTTAACCTGTGTGGAAGAGGCCGGGAGAATCCACTAAGGATGTGAGACCTTTCCGAGGTTGTATGCCGGAGACCTGCTCGACGACGTTAACCTGCGTGGAAGAGGCTGGGAGAATCCACCAAGGATGTAAGACCTTTCCGAGGTTGTATGTCGGAGCCTTTGCTCGACGACGTTAACCTGCGTGGAAGAGGCTGGGAGAATCCACCAAGGATGTAAGACCTTTCCGAGGTTGTATGTCGGAGCCTTTGCTCGACGACGTTAACCTGTGTGGAAGAGGTCGAGAGAATCCACCAAGGATGTAGGACCTTTCCGAGGTTGTATGTCGGAGCCTTTGTTCGACGATGTTAACCTGTGTGGAAGAGGTCGGGAGAATCCACCAAGGATGTAAGACCTTTCTGAGGTTGTATGTCAGAGCCCTGCTCGACGACGTTAACCTGTGTGGAAGAGGCTGGGAGAATCCACTAAGGATTTGAGACCTTTCCGAGGTTGTATGCCGGAGCCCTGCTCGACGACGTTAACCTGTGTGGAAGAGGCCGGGAGAATCCACTAAGGATGTGAGACCTTTTCGAGGTTGTATGCCGGAGCCCTGCTCGACGACGTTAACCTGCGTGGAAGAGGCCGGGAGAATCCACTAAGGATGTGAGACCTTTCCGAGGTTGTATGCCGGAGACCTGCTCGACGACGTTAACCTGTGTGGAAGAGGCCGGGAGAATCCACTAAGGATGTGAGACCTTTCCGAGGTTGTATGCCGGAGCCCTGCTCGACGACGTTAACCTGCGTGGAAGAGGCCGGGAGAATCCACCAAGGATGTAAGACCTTTCCGAGGTTGTATGTCGGAGCCTTTGCTCGACGACGTTAACCTGTGTGGAAGAGGTCGAGAGAATCCACCAAGGATGTAGGACCTTTCCGAGGTTGTATGTCGGAGCCTTTGTTCGACGACGTTAACCTGTGTGGAAGAGGTCGGGAGAATCCACCAAGGATGTAAGACCTATCCGAGGTTGTATGTCGGAGCCTTTGCTTGACGACGTTAACCTGTGTGGAAGAGGTCGAATCGGATCCCCCTGGGATCGATTTTGCCTTGATTGGGAGAGGGCGTATGCCACGTGTATCCCGAATCAAAGGTTAAGAAGGGTCTATCTTTAGACCATTACTGCCTTTTTGAGGTTGAGATCAAGACCTTGCCCAAGGAGTAGAAGTCCAGTAAGGGACTGTACATGGTTTGAATTTTATCGGAAGCTTCCATGTATTTGCCGAGAGTTTCCTTAAATATTGTATTTGCTTTAGAAGTCTTGGAGGGATCTTCTTGACTAAAATTGAAGTTAAGGTTGCCCCCCAGTCTGGATCTGATTCCATGAAATTAACGCATCAATAGCAGTCGAATAACCTTTTGAGGTTGGAGCCAAAATTGCCCCCCAGTTGGGAACCAGGTTCCCACAGACGGCGCCAAACTGTTGCGTCCTGGAATATTCGCGGCGGTAGAGAAATATAGTTTAACGTCTTAGCGTTGTACGAAGATCCAGCACACAATCAGATAAGTGATAGGGTGTAGCATTCATAAGAGACACCAGAGTTTTTTACGTGGAAAACCCCTGAAATGGGGGAAAAACCACGGGGCCTGACCCAGTTTGAATGATTCCACTAGTATTTGTAGTCGATTACAAATGAGGCCCTTCCTTAGGAGAAGGCCTTGGATTGATGTAGCAAATGTACATCATATAGATTGCATTACATGGTAAGAGTTACATATACAGGTTTGTTTGGCCTGAAGGACCGTAGTCGGCAGGAGACCGTAGTCGGCAGGAGACCGTAGTCGGCCGGAGACCGTAGTCGGCAGGAGACCGTAGTCGGCCGGAGACCGTAGTCGGCAAGAGACCGTAGTCGGCCGGAGACCGTAGTCGGCCGGAGACCGTAGTCGGCCGGAGACCGTAGTCGGACGGAGACCGTAGTCGGCAGGAGACCGTAGTCGGCCGGAGACCGGGGTCAGAAAGACCGTTGTCTGTTGATGGAGGTCAAAAGGACCATAGTAGGCCACGAAGGCCTGTAGGACTGTAGTCAATAGAAAACTGGGGTCTGAAAGACCGTTGTCTGGTGATGGAGGTCGGACGGACCGTAGTTGGTAGGAGACAAGGAGTCAGGTGTTAGTCCCAGTGTCACTTGTAAGATCGGATGTTGATGGTCTGGCCCTGAGTAGGACGTCGGGTCTTAAGCAGGACGTCAGGTCTTCAGCAGGACGTCGGGTCTTCAGCAGGACGTCGGGACTTAACGTCGGGCCTTGGACAAGACGTCGGGTCTTTGGCAGGAAGTAGGGACTGAGTGTCAGGCCTTGAACAAGACGTCGGGTCTTTGGCAGGATGTAGGGGGTGAGTGTCGGGCCTTGAACAAGACGTCGGGTCTTTGGCAGGACGTCGGGACTTAACGTCGGGCCTTGGACAAGACGTCGGGTCTTTGGCAGGAAGTAGGGACTGAGTGTCAGGCCTTGAACAAGACGTCGGGTCTTTGGCAGGATGTAGGGGCTGAGTGTCGGGCCTTGAACAAGACGTCGGGTCTTTGGCAGGACGTCGGGGATGAACGTCGGGCCTTAAGGTGGTGGTCCGGTGAGATTTTGTGGTGGTCCGGCGAGGTTCCTGCGGTGGTCCGGCGGTGGTCCGGCGAGGTTCTGCGGTGGTCCGGCGGTGGTCCGGCGGCTGTCGAGGAGGAACTCCTTCTCTTCTCTTCTCTTCTTCTCTCTCTTGCTTGGATCCCCCTCTTATGAGAAATGAGGGCTCTATTTATAGATTTTCTGGAGTGGCATGGCTCGTAAATAGGCATGAGATCAGGGGCGAATAGGGAGTGGTCCAATGGACGGCCTATATTGAATCCTACGATCATGCACCGTTCATTGGACATTTGAAGGCTTTAGTGATGTCCGAATTTTGTGATCTTGGGCTCGTTGGATTTGTCTCGTCGAGCCCTTCGATTCGAGTATAAGCTCGTCAAAATCGGAGTCCGTTTGGTAACTCAAATTGCGGTTTGAACCTTCCAACAACACTTTGGATCCATGATTTGGACCCATTTGGGCTCGGATTGGGTTGATCTTGGTGTCGTTGAGTTCGTATTTCCAAGACGCTCTGTTCGACTATAAGCTTGCTGAAATCGGAGTTGGGGTGCTCTCGGAATTAATTTTTAAAGTTTCCAACTAGCTTTCGCCTCGAGATTCGTGCCCGATCAAGCTAATTTTGTGATGCCGTATCAAAGTTCTTGAAATTTTCAATCAAGTATGAGATTTGGTGATGATTGTGGGTTGCTCATACAAAGTAATGCATGTAATGTATTAAACAAGAATTATGCAGTGATCAATTTCACCATGAATGAAGTGACAATCTCAACCTAGTATAAATAGTGGTCTTGATGTTAGATAAACTTGCAATGGATATTATGTGCTTGAAGACTATAGGATGGCTTTAAGGGCATTCATTGTGGTGATATCAACTAGTGACACTTTTGAGAAGACTAATCTCAAAGTATATGACTAATATTTCTACAATATTTGCACATAAAAAGTCATGATCTATAAGTAGTATCAGTTTCATGAGCATCAACAATAATAGAAGGTTAAGTAATGTGAACTTTTGTCATGTCAATAATTTTTTAGATAATTTTAGCTATGACATTATCCAAGGTGGGAAGAGGATTACAAGAGAAATGATATATGTGTTGGTTCATAATAGTTAGAAAGGGAGATCCATAAGTAAAAATTAGATGTTCTTGTTTGTAGTTTTGGCAAATAGCCCTATGTTATCTGTAGGCAAAGCTAAATCAAGATGAGCATAAATAAAAAAATTATAACAAGAAAATTGTTGGTCTCTCTAGGCTTTTATTGAAGATTATGAAGAGTGTGAATATCAATTTTATGGTATGTGGTCGCTAGAGCTTGATAGTGACGATCAAAGGGGCAAGGGCGACTCGAGACTATTTTTTAGGGTGTGTGTATATATATATATATATTAGCAAAAATCTAAGCAATGTCTTGTAATTCATTATAATTATGAAATAAAGAAAAATTATAAACTTTGCATTCTACTTTTCTGATAATGTTGCATAATGACTTCAATTGGAATAGAATCAAATGCTTCTCAACACATTTTTTTCGCTGTAAGAATCGTTCCATTTCTCAAAAGTCTGACAATTATCTATCCAATCAAAAATTTCAGTAATCATTGCTGTTCTAACAGAATTCAGATATGAACTATGCCCAATAAGTAAAAATGCATGCTCAGAAGATTCATTCCAATCTACAAAAGAGGGCTGAGGGGCATAATGAGTTTGTCCTACTGATGCTAAGGACGATCTCCCCTTGCAGCAGGGAGGGTTGTCTCCTTATATAGCCATTTAGCAAAGTGTAGACATACAATATCAGGCATTACTGCTGTGCCAATTTCTGAAAGGTTTTGAATTAACATTGTCCTTTCCTGCATTTCTTGTTTCTTTCCGAGCTTCTTCCTCTTGGTTTCTTCTCCATGTTCGCCATAATAATTCTCATGCATTTGAACAATTATATTCATGCCTACATTTAAGCAGTAGAAAGAATATAAAAGAACACAATAAGAAAGAGCAATAAGAGGGAACAAGGCTGAAATAGAACCTTGCAGTATACAGATTTTGTAAATGATGCGCTTGCAGAGAAATATATGATAATATTTTGGTAAGTTTATCTTGGTGCTATTTGGTAATTCTATAAGCCAATCAATATGTTCAAGAAGTCCGAGAAAATATTTGCAAAATGTTGGCTTTTTCAAGCATATTTTTCAGGTTGGCTGTTTTACAGCTTTAATCGAGAGCAAGAACTTTAGGCTTCGTTTGGGACGGCTTTCTTATTGCTTTTTAAAACAGTTTTTTAATACAAAATAATTATTATTTTTATTAGAAAGATGCTTTAAGAAGCAGTATGAAAATCGTCCCAAACGAAGCCGTAGAAAACTTTAGTTGTTTTAACTTACTGAAAAATCTAATGAACTGTGTGAAAAATGCTATGCCAGTTGTGCTCTGTTATTGGAGTATAAGATTCTTTTAATATTTTTTTTGCTAGGAAGTACTATTTTATCTTTTTGCCCATTTTTGAATAGGACCTGCTATGAATGGCCAAAGTAGTTGCTTGCTTCCTTAAGGTTTCATTTGGGATAGTTTTTTTTTTAGTACAAAAATTTTTGTACTCAAATATTGTTTTAGAAATTAGTAAGAAAACTGTACTAAATGAAGCCTAAATGATAAGAATGCCTCTTTCTAAAATAAACTATTCTTTAAGGCTTCGTCTTCGTTTGGAATAGCTTTATTACTGTTTTCTATAGCAGTTTGTTAGCATAAAATTTTCTTAAAAGTAGTGAAAAAATAGGATCACTATTGTGATAATTTTGTTATTGTTTTCTAAAGCAGCTTTTTAGTACAAAGATTTCTTAAAAGAAATGTAAATCATTAACCAAAAGCTGCCCCAAATGAAACCTAAACCTTTTTAAAATAATTACTCTTCCTATTTTGATTTATTTTATTCTTTCTGATTTTTTTTTTTACTTATAAGTCTTGATAAAACTGTTCTTTGATTTTGATATGCTGCACATTTCTCCTCTTCTCTCTTCTTGCGAAGCAAAAGTAGAGTACTTCCAGGTCTTGATCTTGCATTGCAAACAAGAGATTCTTTTTAGTTTTTTTTTTTTTTTTTTTTGGCATTCTCTCTTTGAATCCATAATAGAGAACTTCGGCTTGTAGCAATTGGCTATAAAAAGCAGAATCAGAAAATTGTTTGCATGTGAGTTATTTGTTTGCTTTGTGTACAGTGGTAACGTTTTTTTTATTTTAATGGTGAGTGTGAATTACAAAGTACGTGATTTGAACTTGTGATTTTGAAAATATAATCATCTCTCTTTAGCAATGGATAGATTTTTTTCACTTGTTATAAAGATCTTTGTATAGCTCATCAAGTCTTAATTCTGGGAACGCAAGGTGCCAACTTTTTTCAGCAACTATGATGTTAGTGTTGAATTCACTGTTCCGGTGAGAGCTGCCGGACGTGATGAAGAAGACAGAACAGGACAAGAAGTGATGGAGTAAAGAATTATTATTATTGCACTTTTGAGTATAGGTACAGGTGCCTATTTATAGGCTGTGCAGAGAACACTTTACATGTGTATGAATCCTATTGGTTCAGCTAAAAGAGATTAGTATTATATTTACATTAAGTTTAATTAGCTTGGTGTTAACATCTCCCCGCAAGCTGGCGCGTCTTCAGTGAGCGTCAGTTTGGAACGGAGAAGCTTGAAGCGCGGAGTAGATAAGGGCTTGGTAAATATGTCTGCAATCTGATCCTCCGTGCTGATCGGCAGTAAGCTAATTGTTTTATGCTGAATGTGATCTCTAACAAATCTCTGATCGATCTCGATATGCTTGGTACGCGCGTGGAACACCGGATTGTTAGCTAACGCGATCGCCGACGTATTGTCACAGAAGATGTTTACCGGATCTTCGTGCGGAATGTTGAAGTCACCGAGTAGACGCTTCAACCAAATGGTGTCCGCAGTAGCTGCCGCCAACGCTCTGTACTCAGACTCTGTGGATGATCGAGAAACCGTTGTTTGTTTCTTTACAGTCCAGGATATGAGATTTTCACCAAAGAATGTACAGAAACCAGATGTCGATTTTCTTGTAATCGGATCGCCGGCCCAATCTGCGTCCGAGAAAGTCCTGAGATTGAGAGATGATTTAGTTAGGGGCAAACCGAAGTAAATAGTGCCTTTTATGTATCTCAGTAGTCGTTTGAGAAGGTAGAAGTGGATGGGATCCGGATCCTGCATATGTTGAGACAGCGTGTTGACGGAGTGTGCTATATCTGGTCGCGTAATGGTGAGATACTGAAGGGCTCCGGTAATGCTCCGATATGTAGTAGCGTCCGAGAGAATGTTATCAGTAGGAAGTTGCGTAGGCTGTTTCACACAGGCTGGGTTAGAAAGGGAATTACATTTAAGTAGATTTGTTTGCTGGAGAAGAGATTGAGCGTAATTGTGCTGAGAGAGAATGTACTTATCTTTGAAGGTTTGAATATGAATTCCGAGAAAGTGTCTGGCCAGTCCCAGATGTTTCATGGTGAATTGTTCGTTGAGTTTTTGAAGAAGGTTCGAAATAGCTTCATTGCTGTTCCCCGTAATGAGAATGTCGTCGACATACACTAGCAAGAAAATTTGAATGTGCTGTCGGGTGTAGATCAGGAGCGATGGATCGGCCTTGCTATGATGAAATCCGATGTTGAGAAGATGATTTGTGAATGTTGTGTACCATTGCCGTGGAGCTTGTTTGAGCCCGTAGATGGCTTTCTTTAGGCAGCATACATGATTGGGATATTCACGATCTTCGAATCCCTTTGGTTGACGCATGAAGACGGTTTCTTGTAGCTGACCATGAAGGAAAGCGTTTGTGACATCGAGCTGTTGTACTGGCCACCCGTGATGTAGAGCGACTGTGAATAGTACTCTGATGGTGGGAAGCTTCGCGACCGGGCTAAACGTTTCTTCGTAGTCAAGTCCGTGCTCTTGTCTGTTTCCTTGAGCTACGAGTCTGGCCTTGAATCTTGCCACTTTTCCGTCTGAGTTTAGTTTCTTGCGAAATGTCCATTTACAGCCGAGTATCGATGCATTCGGTGGTGGTGAGATCAGAGTCCAAGTACCCTGCATTTGAAGTGCTGCGAATTCTTCAGCCATTGCTTGACGCCATTCGACTTGCTTGTTGGCTTCATAATAGCTGGTTGGAGATTCAAGTTGGTCTGTTTGTCTTATGTCGTGAAACAGATTCATGCGTACGATTGGTTTGAGAGAGCCCGTCTGCAGTCTTGTTGTCATGGGATGATGAGTGGGTGGAGCTTGAGTGATATCATTGGATGTAGAAGCTTGAATTTGTTGACCCTGAGTAGACAAGATAATATTGGATGTGGAATTAGTGTTGGATACCTGAGGTGAGCTTCTTGCTGTTGGGTTAGTTGATCTAGGAGTGATGGATTCATTGGCTTTAGAAGTTGGAAGAAGCAGGGGAATGGGTGTGGCAGAATTGGAGTTGTTGAGAACATCTTTGGAATGCTGAAATGGGAATATATTTTCTATAAATTGGACGTGCCTCGAAACAATTATCTTGTTTGTATCAAGATTGAGGCATTTATATCCTTTTTGTCTGTCTGAGTACCCCAAGAACGCGCATGTAGTAGAGTTTGGTTGAAGTTTGGTAGTGGATTGTGGTGGAAGAAGCGGGAAGCACGCACATCCAAACGTGCGTAAGTTGCTGTAGTCAGGTGTAATATTGAACATTAGTTGCAGCGGAGTCTGTTTCCCGGTTTTCGGAGACGGAAATCTGTTGATTAGGTAAATAGCTGTAGCGACGGCTTCGGGCCAGAATGTGTGAGGGATAGATGCGGTGTGAATCATGGTCCTAGCTGTGTCAAGAATGTGTCTGTGTTTTCTCTCGGCGACGCCATTCTGCTCCGGAGTGTAGGGGCACGATACTTGATGTTGAATACCCTTGGATTCAAGTAGCTTTTGGAACGGAAGATTCAGGTACTCACCTCCCCCATCAGTACGAATCGTTTTTATTTTGTGATTCGTTTGGTTTTCAATGAAACGAATAAACGAAGTAAAAATATACGAAACATCGGATTTAAGTAATAAAGGAAAACACCAGCAGTACCGAGAGTAGTCATCAATTATAAGAAGATAGTATCTAAAACCTTTTTGCGAGGTTACTGGGGAAGGCCCCCATACATCGGAGTGCAATAGTTGAAGCGGAAACTGAGAACGGGTAACAGAAATATCGAAGGGTAGTTTATGACTTTTACACATTTTACATGTCAGACATGCAGGTGTTTTATTCGTCATGTAGAGAGCAGGATTGTGGTTGGAAATTTGCTGTAGAGTGCGCGGATGCGGATGTCCCATTCGCTCATGCCAATTGATTTTCTTTGTCTGGATTGCGGACAGAGCTTGCTGATGGATTGAAGAGTGTGGCATAGCGATGGGGTATAAGCCGTTCCTACATGGGCCGCTGAGAATAGTTTTGTTGTTCTGTAAATCCTTCAAAACGAATCCATTAGGAGTAAAGGTGATAGAAATGTGATTAGCAGATACCAGTTTGGATATAGAAATAAGATTATGTGATATAGCAGGTATGTGGAGAAGATTAGAGAGGAGTAACTTACGATCGGGTGTGGGAAGGAGACCAGTTCCCGAATGAGCTATCGGGACGGATCTACCGTCTCCAACCATTACCTGGTCAGTTCCTTGATAGATTGATTCTTGAATGAGTTGATCGTTTCGGTTGGTCATGTGGGTGGATGCTCCAGAGTCGAGATACCAGTCCGTGGAGGATGCTTCGTTCGTTGCCAGGAGCGCCGTGTTGTTTTCTGGCTGTTGTTTGATTGGGACATAGTTGGGATTAAGTCGATGCCAACAAGCATCAGCTGTATGTCCTCTTTTCTGACAGATCTGACATGTGAACGATGATTTGGTAGTCTGTTTCTGAGTGGAGGCGGTGTTGGATTGGAATCTGCCACGACCACGTCGTCCACGACCGCGATAGGCATAAAGTGCTGTAGGTAATTCTTGATGAGTGGCCAACCGCATAGAATCAGCCTGAATATGGATTTCTTCGCTGATTAGCATAGCATACAGATTGTCGAGTTTTAGAGGGGATTGCATTGTTCTGATTGTAGTCTTGAAAGATTGATACGAGGGTGGTAAACCGTTCAAGATGTGAAGAATTATATCCTCTGTATCGATGGATGATCCCGCGGACGCTATGTTGTCGACTATCTTTTTGACTTCTGTGAGATAGTTTTGCATAGACATGTTTTTCATGTGTATATTGTGCAACTCGTTCTTGAGTTGCATTACCTTTGAGCGATTCGCGGATTGAAACCTGATTTGCAGAGCTTGCCAGATTTCGCAGGTCGTTTCAAGTTGCATAACGTAGGGTAGAACCGGTGCCGAGATTGTAGAGCACAGAGCTGCGGCAAGATTTTGATCGGTAAAGCCCCACGATTGTTCTGTGTATTCTGAATCTTGATGATCTTGGAAGTCCGATGAATCAAGAAATTTAGCGAATCCATTGGCTTTGAACAGCTTTACGATCTGGTTGCGCCATATCGGATAATTTTCCGACGAGAGTTGGTGAGGAACAAGAGTTTTGAGGTGAGCGATAAAGAATTTTAGGGATGGGTATAATCCCTGTTGCCGCGATTGAGACGGAGCTTCTGTGATCGTCGGAGGAATAGATGAGGAATGAGATGTGGATGACGCCATGAGAGAAGGCTGGTCGAAGAATCAGCCGGCTGCTGATACCATGTTGAATTCACTGTTCCGGTGAGAGCTGCCGGACGTGATGAAGAAGACAGAACAGGACAAGAAGTGATGGAGTAAAGAATTATTATTATTGCACTTTTGAGTATAGGTACAGGTGCCTATTTATAGGCTGTGCAGAGAACACTTTACATGTGTATGAATCCTATTGGTTCAGCTAAAAGAGATTAGTATTATATTTACATTAAGTTTAATTAGCTTGGTGTTAACAGTTAGTAGGATCGATCTAACTGTTTTTTTGTTGTTGTTATCTTCAAATAATAATTTCATAAATAATATTATGATATTTATTGAATTAAGATATATCTATCACCGATTTATTTTGTGAACTTGATGAAGTCTTTAGCCAAGCTTTGATAAAGACTTTGAATTGGTGTAATCGAGTAGTTGATTAAATAATTGACTTAAGAATATGTCCCTCCTTGAGTAGTTGTGAAAGCCCACATCATAGTAGTAGTCATTGGGGCCAACTAATGTATTTTACTTGTTCATTGAGGAAAAAGCTTGGACCTAGGGTTGTCAAAAATAGTCGCGACATGGAAGCCGGACTTTTTCCAAAATTTTCGGGTTATGGTGAACTTGTTTGAAAACTGAGTTGAGTTTCGGTCTCGATTTCGGACCCGTTACAAGTTTCGAGTGGGTTCAAGTTGACCCGACAACTCAATACTAACATGAATTGACCCGCATCAACACTGTACAATCGACTTGTTTGAGATATTTTTGTCGCCATCGGCTTCGAATACGGCGAGTACATAACGGAGCTCGTCGTTGGCGACTAGTTCACCGAGCGTCATCGGGCTGATGACCCCGAGCTCATTCAAACTAATTCATCCCTCGCCATCGCGATCGATGTCCGCCACCATGGAGCTCATGCTTTGTGATCTTGCTCTCGTTGTTGATCTCCGCCACCAATTGGAGCTCGTGCTTCGTGATCTTGCCATCTACGTCGAGCTCGTGCTTATTGATCTTGCCATCGTCGACGGTGATGGGGAGAACGTCGCTCATATTAGAGTTTCTTCTTAGGAAACAAGACGGGTCATGTCGGGTTGACCCAAACTCGAGGTGAGTCGAGTTCGGGTCTGAGAAATGTGACCCATTTTTAAAAATGAGTCGGGTCTAGGTCGAGTCAAATAGTGCAGGATCAATTTTAGGTTGCACCCGTACCTGACCCGAAACTCGATTTTGATAGTCCTACTTGGACCATAGTAACATGCTTGAGGTGAGTTCTCTTGTAGATCGATGAGTATGAAATCCAGTAGATCAAACTAATTTGGATTAAATTGATTTGATTTATCTTGAACTGTATTAACTTAGTTAGAATCAAGTATTCTAGATATTTGAGTATGTAGTTAATCTTTTGTTTCTCATATAGCATTGGAGGTTTACTATAAAAAGAATAATAGAATATAAAAACTATTTTTCATTAATTAATCATTAATCCTTCATAAATGTTTACTTCAGTGTTAGATATTTTCCAATCAATTTCATATTGCCTTTTGACATTATCCCTTTATCCTCAACAACTAATACTTTGCTTATAAAAGAGGTATTTTTGTTTTGTATTCAAATGCTTGCTAATCAGATTTCTTCCTCCTTTGTCTTTGAAATATGCAAATCTTCATCCTGGTTTTAAGAGTAGAGGCTCCAAATGATAAGATTAATATTCTTTAAGGAAGATATTATTGCTAGCCTATTTGGTAAGCGTAAGTAAAAAGGAACTTCTTCTTAAAATAAGATGAAGAAGAGGGTAAAGATCACAGAGATGAAGGTCAAAGGCAAGATTGTAGAATTCACTACTTTGTCAAAGCCTGTAGTCAACCAACATTCTTAATCCCTCGTCATTGTGAGGATGGATGTTGCTCTTCAAATAACTACTCACAGATGGAGAATGTAGTGAAAGGAAGAGATAAACCAATTATTTGTCCAATGCTGATAATTTTGACATGATTACAATTATTATTTTATGGGAAACCAAAGGGGAGGGCCACCAAGTCATACCTAAAAGCAAACCAATACAAAGGCAAGCACTTGCATTTCACTTAGTTCATTATTGATTCAAAATTCAAATAATATTTTAGGGATACATATTTATAACATTAAGAGAGAGAGAGAGAGAGAGATAAATTTAACTCTTCCATCTTGTGACTTCCAAAATTAGAACATTCCATAAATAACAACCTTCCTTTCATTCTTCTTTTTTCTTTTCATGATTGAAAATAATTTATTTTCTTTAAATGTTGTGGGGCTAGTCAAAATGTTTAAGGGGTTTTTACATACATAACACTTAAAACTATCCTAATTACTTATCTAACACCTAAACATTACTATTTACATACATACCACCAAAATTCAATTACTCTCGCTCCTAGAAATACCACTCCGTTAACTCCGTGCGAACGATTCTCCTGCGTTTGGCGGCGCAAACTAACGCCGGCGATGTCGACAATGTAGCCGCAATGCAACGCGATGCCGCATCGTTGCCATCCAGATCGGAAACCAGAGACTCACCGGCACCATCCCCAAAGACATCGCTAACCTCACCGCCCTCACTCGCCTGGAGCTTCAGTTTAATGAGATATCCGACGATCTGCCTTCCCTCTCCTCCCTCGCTTCCCTCTCCGGTGGCATCGCGTTTGTTCAGAGCATGACTGGTTTGGAAGAACTCTGGCTACACTCCAACTCCTTCTCCGGACCTCTGCCGGACTTCTCCGGCCTTGTTAATGTTCAGAGCATGACTATGTCGAAAGCTTTCCTGCATTGTGAGCTTCAGAACAAAAGTTGCAAATAAGTTCATATGGCATCATTTCCGGAATCTGATTTTATTTGTATCAATGAGAAATGATATAAGTTGCAAATAAAAATATACAAATGTGATTTTATGCCGGAATCTGATTTTATTTGTATCTGCAATAGCCATTACCTGGAATTTTCCCACTTAGTTGGTTCAAGACGGAATCACGCTCGTCAGGCTCGTCAGAACGCTGGAATCACAACGGGATATGGCTGGGAAGGGTGATGAGGTCTTCTCCTGCAGGGATTTCACTGAGGGAGGATACGCCTAACTGCCTAAGCCATCGGACCCTTGGTTTGCAATTCTGAGCTTGGGGTGAACGAAGCCGCCTTCTCTACGAACCCATTGGACGAGGTCAGGCGGATGAAGAACAAGCCGAGACGACGAGGTGAAGCACGTCAAAGGTCGGCGATTTGCCATTGATTTCATTGATTTCGCACGGAGTTAACGGAGTTGTATTTTTAGGAGAATAATGGAATTTAGGTGGTATGTATGTAAATAGTAATGTTTAGGTGTTAAATAAGTAATTATGATAATTTTAAGTGTTATGTATGTAAAAACCCCAATGTTTAAATAGACATGCAACTCCACTTTCCAAAAATATATTCTTCTTGCTCCAATGATGCTTGAGACATCTAAGCTTAAATTTAAACTTATATTTACATGGCCATCCACAAGTTGATGCTTTCTTTTATATTTTGATATCCCCTTATAAGATGGTTCTTGTGCAATGGGAATTAAAAAAAAAAAAATGCATAAGATGAATTTATTTTTATCTATATAAAATAATGAATAATTATTTAAGAATATAATATATAATATTATTATAATATATTAGCAACACTAAAACATAAAATAATATGATGATAATAATATTAAATAATAATTAATACAATAACTTTTCATTTTTAAAAAATAAAAATTTGAATTTTTTTTCATTTTCAAATATATGGGAATTATCATTTTCATACATTCCAAAAACAGTAATACTAAAGCACAACATGATAACTTAACATATTTTCGAAAAAAAAATAATATGGCATTTTTAAATTTCTAAATTTATGAAAATGATACTTTTCTTGCTTCTATGCTACATCATTCTCTTTTTCATCCAGTGCTATTCTCTTGAAGAGTTAAGTGATGCTAATGGTGTAGCATAAAAACAAGTGCAACTAATAAAAACTAAAAATAATGCATATATATATACTTTTGTGTTACATCACTCTCCCTCAAGCTAAGGTTGAGATTAGAAGACAAGGTATAATTTGAGCTTTTTTAATAGTAAAATATATTAATAGTATTACATAAATCTAATTTTATTTAGTGAATTTTTAATGCAGTTTTTTTTTTTTTTTTTCTCTATGAGAGAGCTTTTAGCTGAGACACCCAACAATGAATCTCTTAACCATTAAGAGCTTCTATGCAAAAGAATAGAAATTTACAGAGTAGTTGATTTGTTAAAGACAAGTTTTTCTAGCGACCTTATGGCCTCCCTTTGTGTAAGTTGGTTCTAGACAAAGATATGAGACTCTCTTTAATTTAGTAGTCGATCTAGTGCCAAAAGCATTGAAAAAATTGATTGGCTCATTATTGACAAAGGGAAGATGTCGACTTCAATTTCAAGATAACATTCTCAAGATATTCACAATGCAAGAAAATTATACTCTTTAAAAGGGTTTAAGAACTGAGTACTAACCTCAGGCATTCAAAGTCATCTTTGACATACATGACAAACGAGTACAACTTGAAAGAGTCTAACTTAAACAAATAAATTGCTAAAATGAAGGCTCCATACTCTCTACCAAGAATTTTTGCTAAGAAGTCACTACTATGAAGGTGAAGTTGTCCCTGGCCAAATATACATGGAACTAAGAAAGTTGAGTCAATACATATTTAGAGCCAAGTTTATCTTGAAGTGACTAATAAATAATGCTAAAATCTCAAAAGATGTCTCCACTAATCATTCTCTTTAATTCTTTCTTAATTCCTTTCAATCAATTCATATGACTATGAGTTGCCCTATCTAAGAGTTGAATTGTCGAATGTAATTTTTTTTATAACAAGAAAATTATTTTTCTGCCTTCAATTTGATACGTTAATATATATATGCCTCAATGTGATTATTTGCAATTTTTTGAATTAAAAATATTAAAGTAATGATTGCATATCAAGCACAAATAAATTTAAGATTCGAGTTTAGGATTTAAAAATATGTGTGTTAAATATGATGTAATATGGCAATGATGTAGCAATTCTTTTGAAGTTATAGTTAGAAAGCACATTTTATTTGAAACTTTTATGCTTTCTGTAGATTATGCCCCAAGACACTCTTCTTCCTTGTTCTTCCTCTGCAAATATTTGAACTCTGGCTTTCCTTAAAATGACAGCACTTAAGAAGAGTAATGAATATATATATAGGGGAAATCCACAATAGAGCCTATGCGTTAATAAAGAAAATTAGTACAAGGTCTTTAAAGGGACCTCAAGCTCACTAATGCTCAAAAGAGCAATAAAATTTAAAAAAAAAAAAAAAAAACTAAGAGCTCGAGTTCCCTGCTAAGCAAAAATACAAGAAAACCTAGTTACATTCTACGGCGGACAATAACGAGCACCCAAATTGATGAAAATAGCAAAAAAAAGGCTTGGCTCCCAAGCATCCTATCCAGCTCCCGGTCCAAATAATCACCACCACGTACACCTGCACTAAGAGAGACTTGCACAAAAGGGTGATAAGATAACCACAAAATCTAATAGTGTAAAAGTTCCAAGAGTCCAGCAACTTATAGTAAAAATATAGACACAAGTTGAAAATAATAAGAGACCAAACCTTTTTGGCAGACCAAACCAGATAACCACCATACACTTTAAGAACCACAACAGCATAATCCATAATAAAACAAAATTGGTTACCATCCATGATCACCTCCATAGTAAGATAAGCCAAAACAACAATTGAAGCAATTAACCTGACTCCCTTATAGGGGCGGATGCAGTATGGGGGCCCTGGGGGCATGGACCCCCACTGAAATTATTATTAATATCTAATTAAGTATATTTATGAATCTTTAATTATATATTAAATCATATTAGATTTTTTTCTTCCCAAATAAAAATCCGGCCTCTCAGCTTTTCATGTGCGTTAAATCTCGGCAATTGGTAAATTTTGCTCTTATTTGTCGAAACGAATGGAGGAATCGCTTCAACCCATCGCCTCATCTTCTTCGAGTTGTCTTCCTCTCCGACATGCTCCTTCGTCTTCATTTACACTTGCAAGCAGGTAACCTTTTTCTCTACTTTATCTTCTTTTTCGTCCGCGTTGGCATCGTCTTCATTTTTCTGCATTTTTTTTCTATAACTATATTTGGGTTGAGAGAGAGAGAGATGGCAAAGGAGTGAATGAGTTTGGGTTGGGTTTCGAAAGTGGGCTAGTTGAGTGGCATTTGGGTTGAGTGAATGGATGTTGGATTAGTGTTGGTACATTGAGGGTTGTAGGTGGGCTATTCTGGGCTGTAGGGAGGGAGTTTGTAGTGATAATTTTGTGTGTGTGTGTAGGTAGGTTCAGGGTTGTACGTGGGCTCTTTTGGGTTGTAGGGAGGGAGTTCGTAGTGGTAATTGTGTATATGAAGTAGAAGTACTGTAGCGTACAGGTGGGTTCGCTCGCGTCGCCGATTTCAATTCTTTCTTAATGTATGGGTCAACGAACAATTGTTACGTCATCTGACCGGACGTAGAGCTACGTTCGGCCGCCAATAATATATCGCCACGTGCTCTTACTCTTTACCGCGCGGCCCGACGACTTGACCCGGAGCGGAACCCGGGAATGCTATGTTCACGATTTTCTCTATATTGCTCGGTATTTGCTAGGTATTGCTTTGAAAAAATGAAAAATACCGCTCTGTGAAGACCAATACCATGCAAATACCGAGTTGTACCGAGCTTTTTTACAACTCGGTACAACTCCGTACAACTCAGTATTTGCTCAGGATTTGCTCGGTATTGCTAGGGATTTGCTCGGTATTGCTAGAAAAAACTCGGTACAACTCAGTATTTGCTCAAGATTTGCTCGGTATTGCTAGGGATTTGCTCGGTATTGCTAGAAAAAACTAGGTACAACTCGGTATTTGCTCGGTATTGCTAGGTATTTGAAATATATCCAAAAGGTGATGGGATATTGTTCGGCTCGTCAAGGATTTAAAAAAACGCACGTGCGAGAACCCAAAAAACAGCTGGTCGGGTCGGTGACTTTTCTTCATGCTACGTGGCGCTAAAATATTGGTGGCCGAACGTAGAGGAGCGTACGTTCACCGGACCGAATAAAAGTTCATGGGTCAACACCCTCCCTTCCTTCAAGCCACACCAACCATATCAAAGGTATAGCACCATCACCAAACTTAGTTTAGGAATGAGATGCCGACATCTAGCATCAAATGGTAGTAGGATTGATTTAAAGAAAATCTTCATATATGAACAAAATTATTTATATTCATATGAACCTTAAAATTTTGCCTCTACAAGATCATATTAGTACTTGAAACATATGGTGTATCCAAAATCATCAATATCGAATTCCAATCAAGTTAGCATAGCTCAAGCAACTCATGAAAATCGAGTTGAACTTAAAAAATTCAATGAAAAGCTCAAGACAACCAAAATATATAATGTTGGTTTCCAATTTCATGTAGGTTTGCTCATTTTTTAAAAAAATTTAATGCATATATCTTGTTAAGTAAAAAGTTATCACCGGTATCTTTCCTTTTGTGTCAAGCATTAGGACCAAGGTTTTGAAAATCGGATCGGACAATGAACCGGAAGAAGGAGATCGAGGTTCACTATTCGATCAGTCAAACCCCGGTTCGACTAATCGAACCGGGGTCGAACCGGATGACATAATAAATATAATATTATAAAAAATTAATAAAATTAACAAAATAATGATGTCAATTTAATCTTAAATTTTTTATAATTCTAAGAATTTTGAGACTAAAAATTAAATAAAATTTATACATATATAATATATTACATAATTTTTAAATTAAATATAAATAATTACTAATTTTAAATTTAAATTTAAATATTTACAATATTTAGTTTTAATTTATATTTAATAAATATTTAGTTTATATATAAATATATATTTAATATAAATAATTACTAATTTATGTTATATTTTTTTTTGTATAATTTTACATCTATAAATTATATATAAAGTTTACATTATAAAACTATAATTATAAAGTCATATAATATTATTTTTTTAGATTTTTTATTCTTCTTAATATCATTTAATTTTACATTTAGAGAAAAGTTTTGGAACTTTAGAAATTATTAGTAATTATTTTTTATTTGTATAATTATAAATATACAAATAACTATATATTTAAGAATTTTGGAAATTATTATGATTATTTTTATTTGAATATTTTATACAATTTTTTTCTAATAAATTCTCATAGAAGTATCCATCATGCATATATTGTTGGAACTAGAAAATACCAGTTGTTTAACCCCACATCACTTAGAAGCTTTATGTTTTGTTGTTTATATATTTTTTCTTGTATGGGCTATGAGCCCTCATGGGGTGAAGGAATCATGTTGATATGATACCTTTGTATTTAATGTATATAATATTAAAAAATTTAAGAATTATATATCATATTTAATTTAATTTAATATTTAAAAAATATTTTATATTAAATTAAATTATTTAAATATATTATAATTGAACCAAGCGATTGTTAAGAACTCGGCCGGTTCAACTGACGGTTCAAACCGGTTTTAACCAATTTAATGCTAGACTGGTTTCTTAAGCGGACCGAACCATTTTTAGAATTGGTTCACGGTTGAACCGGTCAAACCGGCTAGTCCGATCTGATTTTCAAAATCATGATTAGGACATTCTTCATTGATTTATCTTTTATATAACTTTTCTATATAGCCTTGTCTCTACCCTCGTCAATAATAAAGTTCTATTTTTTACAAAATAAAATGTTGTAGTTTCTTCTTTTCTCTCTCCCTTTATCCTTTATTTATAGTCAATCTTACAAGCAAAATTTGTGTCACCTATAAAGAAAAATTGAATTCAAAATGAACCATACAAAAAGAACGATATAACAATCTTTACATCCAACAATAATTCGAGCATACCACAAGCAAAATCTTGGCATCAAAAGCTAAAACAAACTCTGATATAATTCCTCATTAATAACTTCACATGATTATGTAACAGAACAGACAAGGTAGTTTAATCGATTCATTTGAACACATAGTTTCTATAATGAAAAAAAAAAAAAATCTAATCAAACTCAAGCGGGTACCTGCAAAAGCTCTCATTTTTAATACAGAGAAACAACCGCTCATAGGCCATGGCCATCTTCCTCGCCGTAAACATCTCCTTCGCATACTCCCTGCACGCCCTCCCTCTCTCCGCCATCCTCTCCTTCCCTTCCCCCACTGCTTTCTCCATCGCGTTCTCAAGCTCCGCCGCATTCGGCGAAAACATGATTCCTAATTCCTCCCTCACCACCACACTCCCCTTAATGCTCGGAAACCTCGTCGCAATCACCGGCGTCCCGCACTGCATCGCTTCCATCAACGTCAAGTCCAGTCCTTGCGGCCTCAGCGTCGGATTCACGAACACATCAATCGAGTTATAAAAAGCTCGCAGCTTTGCAGGCGGAAGTGCGCCGGCGACGATAACCTTCCCCCCCAACTCCCTATACCTCTGCTCCCAGGGCCCCGACCCGGCCACCACCAAATATACGTTGGGATGCCGTTTTGTTATCTCAGCAAATGCTTGGAACAGAAGAGGATGTCCTTTGTCCTTCACAAGCCGTCCGGCGACGCCCATTACAAGATTGGCGTCTTCCGGCACCCCAAGCTCTTCCCGGAAGGCCATTCCAAGCTCCAAGTCCGGCCGGAAATCGTGTTCATCAACTCCATTCAGTATAACGTGGACCCGGCCGTGTGGGATTTGGTAAACATCGCGGAGGATTTCGCCAGTGCTATCGCTGATGGCAACGTGGTGAGCGTAGCTATGAAAGAAGCGAATTTCGTCGAGGACTTTGTAGATGGCGGAGGCGAGGGTGCGGTTGAAGGAAGGAGAGAGGGGTTCGTGATGGGAGCGGCGGAGGAGGTCTTGGTAGATAGAGGAATGGAGGGCTTCGAGGGAGATGCCGTGCCACGAGACAGCGAGGTTGGGGATGCGGTGAGCGAAGCGGTGGAAAAGGGCGACGCTTTCGGAGTGAACGACATCGAAGGGGGAGATGGCGTGCTCTTCTTCGAAGAGGGAGAAGGCTTCGTCGCAGCGCCAGGGGCCGGAGAGGAGGTGGAGGTGCAGCGAGTTGACGGATGTAGGACGCTGGTCGAGAGAGGACGTGAAGACGTGGATTTGGTGGCCACGGAGGGAGAGGGCGGAGTAAAGAGTTAGGGCGTGGCGTTCCATTCCGCCGGGGGAGGAGGAGGAGGGCCATTTGCGGGAAAAGACGGCGATTTTAAGGGGCGGAGGGAGATGGTTGGAGGGGAAGGGAAGGGAGTTCCAGGAGAAGTCGGCGAGGCGGAGGTCGCCGGACCAGGAGGGGGAGGGGGAGGGGGAGGGGGAGGGGTAGGGGGAGGGTGTGGACGGGATGCAGGGGATGGAGGGAGAGATGGAAAAGAGGAGGAGAAGTAGGGCGGAGATGAAGAGGAACTGAAGGAGCGTGGAGGAAGTTAAGGTGATAAAGGAGGGTTTTTTAGAGCGGAGAGTGGTGCCGGCGATGGCCATTGGTGAGCAAAAGAGGGGAGCTTGAAGAGGTAAACAAAGAGAAGGGGACTTCGGAGTTCTGGTTTTTTTGGGGGAAGGCTAGTGGGGTTGGCAGCAGCGAGCTTCAAAGTTGCCAACTTTCTTCCTATCTGTTTGACTTAGCTTTCGTTGATCATCTGAGTTAACAATACGGAACTTGTTGAGTTCATTCAATCTCTAATTAATTAATTAATTAATTAATTTCAAGAGAAGATCTGGCTTTATTTATTTAATAAGCTGCTAAATTGCGGCTTAAGCAAAAGGTTCTTTACTGACTAATTTGGTTTTAAAATAGAGTGCCGCTAATCCGGAAAATAAGTTAATATAGGTGTTAATGCATCGTCCTTTTATTTGTCAATTATGTATTTTTTTTTTTTTTAGTTTTAACAAGTGAGTATAATACAAACTCTCTGATTTTTGACTCGTTCAAGTGCAGATACACTTCCCCTTGGAAGCCTATTCCACCTAAGACTTCTAAATTCTAGAAATTTATTCACAATGTTGCTGGCAAAATCAAAGGTACTATTCTTCTTAATGTTATTGCTGAGGGTAATTTGTTATCTATGTTTTGGGACCCTTGGGTGGACGGGAAGATGCTTGTTGAGTTTATTTCCTCTATATCGGGTTTACATGATGGTGTTCGGGATTTTGTATATGGGGAATCCTGGTGCTTGCCGGATTGCTTCTCCTTATGGGCGAGGCAACTTATTTCTGCTATTGCTGTTTCGAGCACTTCGTTTGCTCCTTTAGTTTGGAGAGGCAATGATAAACCTTGCTTTAAGTCATTTAGGCTGCATTTTTTTGCTGGTTTGCAAAAAGTTGAGTGGTTTAAATATATTTGGCACAAGCGAGCTGCTCTCAGATATTCTTCGTATACCTGGCTTTTGCTTCTGATGGGTTAAAAACGGCAGACATTTTCATCCACTCTACTTGTCATCTTTGCCAGCGGGAAGAGGAAAATTGTGCTCACATGTTCTTCTCTTGTGATTTTTCTTTTGCGGTTATCTCCTACCTCCTTCCGATTTAGAACGGTTTTTTTTTAGGCCCTCTTTGATGCTGCTTTTTGAATTTTTGGAGGATATTATCATTTACAACACGGCTAAGAAATTTTTTTGTTATTTTATCATTTGTTGTGCAATCTATTTGATATGGAGGGAACGAAATGATCGAAGATTTGTGGGGTCCCATGTCTCTTATCGTGAATTGTGTAAGAATGTTGCTTCGATCATTTCTTACAAAGTTTTTAAGTGGAAGTTATTTGATGTGCTCCATGCTGCATTTCGTACGTGCTTTAACGGAGGAGGTGGTTTGCCAGATTTTTTGGGACGATGATGATTGGAACCTACATGGTCTATTGCCTCCCTTTAGATAGCCATTTACATCAGCTCTTGTGATTTACACTTTGGCCTGGCATGTTACTCCTACACCCTGTTTTCTACTCGGGTTGTGGTCTTTTGGCAACCGGGGTGATTTCATTCTCGATTCGATGCGGCTAGTTACGAACAATTGAGCTTCTGGCTCTAATGTGCATGCTTGTCCTTGGCGGGTTCCACATATCCCGAGTCCTTTGTGTTTTTGCTCATTCTGTTCTTTTTTTAGCTTCTCATTTTTTTCTCTCTGTTTTTCAATTTTATAGTTGATTTTGTAGGCTGATTTTTGTAAGCCTTTCATTTTTGATATATCAATATACAGACTTTGCCCCACTTACCCAAAATTATGCATGCAACATCATATCAACACTTTGTTTCTCTACATGGCATTAGAGCAATAACAATTCCTTGCTTAGCTTTTCGTTTCTCTTCCTCGCATAAGCCCTTAAACTGGTGCCTCCTGCTATGCCATCCTATGCCAAAAACCGTGGCTCATTGGTCCCCAACTTCTCCTAAGCCAAAGTTTAGGCCAGGGGACATCTTATATTTGTAGAAACCATCTACTCTCCCTCCTTCGAATTTTTATTGCGTCCTCCCACCTGACGTAGAGATACGTCCTCCCAGAGCTAAAATTGCGCTAAAAAATGAGAAATACCGAGAAAATACCGAGCAATACCAAACAATAACGAGGAATATCATCATGTGAAGATCAATACCGAGTTATACCGAGCTATACCGAGCAATATCGAGCAATACAAAAAAATACCTAATTTTTCCTAGAAAAAAACTCGGTATTTTTTTGTAGTGCTCGGTATTGCTCGGTATAGCTCGGTATAACTCGGTATTGGTCTTCATATGATGATATTCCTCGTTATTATCAAATAATACCTAGCAATATTGAGCAAAACTGAATTTTTTTACGGTGGGAGGACGTATCTCTACGTCAGGTGGGAGGACGCAATAAAAATTCCTTCACCCCAACCTTAAAAAATAAAAAACTGAGCATCTTGATGAAACAAATTCAACAACATAAAATATGATGCTATTTAAGTCTAAATAAGCTCAAATTAAGCACTTGAAAGATAATTAGAAACTTTGCGATATTATTTGATATACCAAATTGTTTGTGAATCTTGCATGCTTATATTCTAAATGAGCATCTCAATGACATAAATCTAATGATATTTTTGTTTTGAGATCAATAAAACAAAAATGTTGAATAAATAGTTTATGATTACAAAATTTTATATGAGTTGTTTATTGGGATCTTATTATGTTTTGACTAAATTTATCAAAATGTTCATTATTAATATAAAAAAGGTCCCCAATATCCATATTAAGGGTTATAGACTAGAATTTGGAGAGAGCTTGGAAATTTGAAGAACTCTAGAGCTCTACTTGATGTTTGACAGTAATGACCATTATCAACCACGTCCATTGCCTAGCTACCATCATCTGTTTTTATTCTCTATGTTGTTTTTGCCTGTTCTTCATAATTCATTCAGTGTCATCTAACCGCTATCATTGTCCAACTATTGTCACTCTATCATTATCTTCCAACAAACGTCATCCAACTAACTTCATACAACTGCTCCATCTCCAATATTCTCCCACAATTATAGAATTATAAATTTGTCCATATTTTATAATCTTATCTTCTTTAATTAAGAAAAAGATCAAACATTTTTAACATATTTATATGGTGGATTATTTATCTATGCCAGAACTCTTATTTTTTCTCATTTTAGAATTTTTCACATAAAATTATTATTATTATTATTATTATTATTAGTATTAGTATTATTATATATGCATGTGTGTGGAGTATTGTGAAGGATGTTATTAATAAGATATTTGAATAAATCTGTCATGGAAAATAGTGAGTTAATGGAGCTACGTGATTAAATTTAGTTGAGTCATAAACGCCATCATTGATTCGAGGGGGTAAAATTTCATAATGGTGATAAGCTAGAATTTTATATGTGTTATAGACTTGGTTAACCCTAACATGTGGTTGGCCCCTAGAGGAAGAAAGAAGAGGGTGGAGATGGCAGTTGATCCTCATCAAGATCATATTGTTATGACACTGATTACTTTAACTCACAAAGGAGCTAATGAGTATCATCTTAAGATTCCTCCCTCCTGCAAATACAAGTTTCTAAGATCAAGTTAAAATGGCCTTTTCCTTCGAGGTAAGGTTAATGAAGCAGGAGAGGAACACAAGAAGCTTTGTGGTTTTGGGCTTTACACATGTTGGATATTAGGTAGGTATTCTTGAAGCTCATGATAATGAGATTTTTTTTTTCAAATGACATAGTGAGCAAGAATATTTAAAATGAAAGCGAGTCCAAGAGCATAAATAACTCCAAAAAATGTGACATTGAGAAGGGGGAAGAGGAGTAACATAAGCTAGATGATTACTTCATTTATTCATTGATGCCATACTACTCTCAAAGAGGAACTAATTTAAAGAATTAATATTATTTATTTAGTTATATATTGACCACAAAATAACCCACTCTACTTAATTATTTTAAGTAGTAGAATTAACATTAACAAGTGATCTATATAACCTTTATAAATATGTATTTTTATATATCTATTCAAAATCAATCTTATCATTATGATCGATAAAAAGATAAACAAGAAAGCTCCATATTTATTAATAAAGTTGTAACTAACCATACCATCTTTCAACGATTTGCTACTAGTAAGAAAGATGATGAACTTTTCATCCACTCGCTCCATTTTTTCCTTCAACTACTTTGATGTGATTATAACCATCTTGGTCATGCGAACAACATAAAAAAAAAAAAGTAACATTTGATATAAAATTTAGTGGTGGAGAAAGAGATGATTCTTTTGAAGAAAGGTACGAAAATATATAAAGTAAATCTGAGAAGCTAGAACATGAAGAAGAATTATCTTCTGTAACATTCAATTCATATATTCATTCATTCTTTCGTTACACTGCTTGAGTAATATATAGAGGTATGAGAAACACATTGGTTAGAGAGTTTTGTGCTGTCGTTTGAAGTAGGTCGTGATTACAAAGTGAGTGAGGTAGTGTCATAGTGCTGCGATAGTGGAGATAGGGAACATTTATTAGGTCCTCTGGCCGAATGTTGCTATAGATTCGGCTACTAATTATTTAATGCCACGTAGCAGCCCAAAGACCCAACCCAAACCCGTGGTAATTATGATTTTCACGTCTCTTTTCACTAATTTGGCTGAAACGGGAGGGAAAACTTTAAAACCCGCGGCACCTTTATATGAATAAACATTTGGCCGATTAACTTCTATACACAGAATGTTATACAGTATTTAGGGTTTACAGGTAGAAGAGAAAAGTTCTTCGAAGCGTTGAAGGCGATGGATGAGAAGAATGCTTCTGTTACTTTGGAAGAGTTAGACGATTTCGACGAAACATTTGGCACTTATACTCTGGATGACAATTTTTTAGCTTTTTTACAAGTAATTATTCATTCATATTCTTCTGATCAAATCATTTTTGTTTGTACCGAACCTTGTTATAACTCGGTGCAACTCGGTATTTATATGTAATATACGGTATGCTTATTTGTTCCAGGAATATAATTATGATAAATTTGTAATGAACCTTTTTATAATTAGGTACTGCTCGAGATTTATTTATATTATTTGAAAATGGTTTTTGTACCGATATTATAATTATGAAGAACTTGTACTGAGTTTTTTGAGAACTCGGTATAGCTCGGTATTTATACGTATACCTCGGTATGGATAAGTTTTTGGCATGTTTACATCACTTCTGTCTTGTATATATCGAGTTTTTAATTTTAATATCTTTGTACCGAGTTTTATCTAACTCGGTATAGTTTGATATTTATACGTAAAACTTGGTATGGTCAATTTTCTTATTTGTTTTCTGTCAGATAAGTTTACTATGTACCGATTATAAAAACCATATGTTTGTACCGAGCATTTAGAAAACTCGGTATAGTTGGGTATTTTCGTGTATTATTATGTATTTAATCCGTTGTACACATTCATAGTATTGGAAATTTTTTTCACATGGGGTTTACAAATCTGAGCAGGAAGCATATGTTAAATATTTCCAATATGCACATACACATGGCTTTAGTGTTCAGAAAGAACATCTTTCATACTGGCCTAATTCAATGAAATTAAAATCAAAGGTTTTAGTCTGTTCCAAATCTGGATTCAAGAAAGATACAGAAAAAAATCAGAAGGTTAAATTTCAAAAATTAAGTACAAGAACTGGATGTCCTGCTATGGTGAGATTTTCTGTTAGTGTAAATGGAATATGGATGGTGAAAAATTCGGTAGAAACTCACAATCATGAATTGGCAAAACCTGATGATCAACATTTGTTGAGATCATCTAGGCACATCACTGAAGAAAATGCCTCCGTTTTGAAATCAATGGCTGATGCGGAAATAAGAACAATCGGAGGAGGTTGGAGGTGTAGAAAATCTGGGGTTTACCAAAAGAAATGCATACAACTACATTCAAAAGGAGAGAAGAGCAAAAATTGAGAATGGGGACAGCAATTCGCTAATTGAATTGCTCAAAAACCAGGTAGCTGAAGACAACCTGTTTGCATGGGATGTACAAACTGATGAAGAAGAAAGGTTGGTAAAATTTTTTTGGGTTGATGGTTTGGGGAGAGTGGATTACGACTGCTTTGGCGATGTCATTATTTTTGATACTAGCTACTTTCTTAACAAATATAATTTAGCATGTGCCCCTATTATTGGTGTCAATAATCATTGGCAAAACATTATATTAGGGTTGATATTTCTATCTGATGAAATAATTGATTCATTCTGTTGGCTATTTCAAATATTTTTAAGAATTATAGATAATAAACATCCAGTTACTATATTCACTGATCAGGATCAAGCAATGGCTAGGGCGATAGAGATTGTATTTCCTAATACAAAACATCGGTTGTGCCAATGGCATATACAGAAGAAGGCTCCTTCCAAAGTTTGGTGTTTTAATAATAACAACAAAGTGAAAGGCCTTTTCTATTGTTGCTTCACCAAGTGTGATTTCGCGGATGAATTTGATAGATTGTGAATGAGATGATTAGAGAAGGAGACCTACAGAGCCATCAGTGGTTAAAAGATTTGTACAGAATAAGGGAAAAGTGGTCTACAGCTTTCAACAAAGATTGCTTTAACCTTGGAATATTGTCTACACAATGTAGTGAGTCCACCAATTTTGTTTGTCATGGTATTTCAAAAGCTATAAGTTTCTCACCGAATGTTTCCTTGGATTGGAGAAACTTATAAACACTTGGCGTAGGAATGAACGAGATGAAATTTTTAGGTGTTCTCAAAGCGAAATACAACCGTACATGAAAAGAAGTCCGATATTAAAGCAAGCAGCCAAATTTTATTCAAGAAAGTTATATTCCTTTTTGAAGAGGAGTTTTTAAATGGTTTAGGTGGACTATCCATTGATCACTCTTCACCAGACTCATCAACATTTTCTATCAAGAACATGGACCATACTTTTGATTCACACAAGTGGACGGTTTTGTTTCATTCATCTGAATGAACTATACAATGCAGCTGTGCAAAGTTTGAGATGATGGGAATACTGTGTTCTCATTGCATGAGAGTGATGAGTCAGTTGGATGTTAGTAATATTCCTCAGAAATACTTAATTCCAAGATGGTCATCTACTGCACGGAACGATATATATAGTGGAGTGAATATCCAACGTATGGCTAAGAGTATGTGCACATGGAATCAAGTTTCCCGAAACATGATTTTTAGAAATTATGTATGTCGATTTGCATATCAAATTAGCACCGAAGCACAAGGTAATGAGGATACAGAATAATGTATGATAGATGGTATGAGTGCATTGGCATTAAACATTCAAAACATTATGGAAGGAAAAAGAAATAAACGCATAACTGAGGGCATCCACAAAATAATTAGAGATCCTGCAAAGCGACGGCCTAAGGGAGTCTCTAATGCTAGATTAAAGGATCATTGGGAGAAGAGGAAGCCCAAAAAAGTTAAACTAACAGAGCATAATCCCCCTACACATTTATATTTTACACCTGCAGAATCTGGAAGTCAGTCATCCTTTATGTAAGTGTTATCAACATGTCTCTATGCCTAGGTAAAACTCAGTATTAGCATTTAATACTCGGTATTAGAGTAATATTTTGTCTTTAATTTGCAATGTAAGTTTTACTATGTCTGTATGTATGAAGAAATGGATATACCAAAATACTGAGAATTTAAAAGATTATTTGTACCTAGAATTATTATTCTCGGTACAAATAGGTTTTGAATACAAAAACTATAGAATTGGTGTACTTACAATACGAAGTAGTAAATGAATAACAAATACCGAGCAATACCGAGTTATACCGACAAATTTTATTCTCAGTATAACTCGATATAACTCAGTATAACTCGGTATAACTATGTAATAATCAGTTTTAGACTATCTTTGGGTTTATGTTTTAAAGATTTTTTACTTTATCTAAGAGTATGTGTTGTATTCTGTTTGTAGTATGAGTAACTCGGTATAATCAAAGTAAATAAAACACAGAAATAGCAGATGAAATTTTATAAATTTATTTCATGGTATTACAAAAAATTGCATATGCAAATTCAGTCCTAAATAAGGCCATATTACTTTGCCAGTTCTTTTGCATGTCCCATTCAATATTATTATATTGTATAACTATTTCCATATATTTACATACAAACATTCCACAGTCCACATTGTTTTCTTGTGCTGGCAAGTTCGGGATGGTTTGGATTAGCCATGTTCGTATATCATCCTCAAAATCATCTTTTGTATCAGCGTAAAAATGAGATATCTATTAAGGTAATAAAATTCAAATATTTATAATCAATCTATAGATTGAACCAAAGATAAATTTAAGGACTTACAACTTCCGGAGCTATAGCATTGTGTGTTGCTTTTGGTATTGAATCCATAAAATCCCAATTTTTTTCCTCAGGTTGGCAACCAGTAAAGTCCAATGTTTCTCGTTTATAATGGGAACAAATATAAGATTAGCATTCTTAACAGCACTTCGGGTGATATTTTCAACAAATGAAGTTGTTTTCGTTTCTTTATTATTATAATAATATCCCTGAAAAAAACTCACTGCGTCAGTTAATGATACACACTAAACCTTTATTATAAATGATAACTCACCCAATGAAAACTAGAAACATATAAAAAGGGTTGGTTCGGTCTTGGAACCAGGTCGTTCTTTTCAGATAACAAAATTGCAAAAGCGTCCACATGATTGATATCAAGCTCTTCACATAGCAACAATTCATCTATTTGGCTTCTAAAAATAATTGCATTTCCACTCTGAAATATAGTATCGTCCATGCATAATTTTTCTCACTATCGTTAGAAAAAAAATACAAATACCGAGTTGTACCGAGAATTTTATTCTCGGTACAACTAAGTATTCAGGATAAATATATTAAAAACTCAGTATTGAATACCGAATAAGTAGCAATACCGAGTTTTAAAACCAAGTACCGAGAAAATACGTTTATTCAGTATAAATACATTAAAAACTCAGTATTGAATACTGACTAAGTAGCAATACCGAGTTTTAAAACCAAGTACCGAGTTGTACCGAGATTTTTATTCTCGGTACAACTAAGTATTCAACATAAATACATTAAAAACTCAGTATTGAATACCGAATAAGTAGCAATACTGAGTTTTAAAACCAAGTACCGAGCAAATACCGAGTTGTACCGAGAATTTTATTCTCGGTACAACTAAGTATTCAGTATAAATACAGTAAAAACTCAGTATTGAATACCTAGTAAATAACAATACCGAGTTTTAACACGAAGTACAGAGCAAATACCGAGTTGTACCGACAAGTATAAAAATCGGTACAACTCGGTATTGAGTATAAAACTACTTACTTTTTTTGGTACTGCTTAAGAAAGTTATCATTGGAAATCATTTTTTCTTCATTAATTAGTAATCGTCCTGGGTAATCTAAAAATTCCGCGGCCGGACGTTCTATACTTTTGGATTCATCAACATCATAAACTAAAAATTTTGGGAGTACAGAAACAGTAACATAAGAATTGACAGCATCTAAAGGAACAACATCAGCAGGAGCACCATTAGTAGGCCTAGAAGCTTTATTAGCATCAGTTGCCTTCTCCATTAATCTTGTTGAAGCTCGAGTGGAAGGTTTTATTCCAGTGATTGATGTTTCTTTTTTAGTAATCTTTTCAACTTCACTGTTTGCCAACTAAGATATCTTCTTTTTCCTATCACCTGCTGTGAATGGAGTTGTTACTCTTTTCTTTTTTCTATCATTCCTGAGCTGTACTCTACAAGTAATTCCTCCCCTACCTGATGAAGGTAAAGGTAAATATCCATCTTCAGATTGGCTGACATCCTCTTCCATCCCTTTAATATCTGCTTCTTTGCTTATTTCCTCAACAATTTTATCCACATATTTCGATACTTCTTCCAAAATATTGTCAGATTCAGTTCTTGAAGTTGAGGGAACTGGACTTCCAATTTTCTCTGAAGTGAAATATGCTGGAAAATGATGACACAATATCTTATATATACCACAAAATTTTTCATTATTATCACCTTTTAACTCGAAAACTTCTTGTTCCAATGCTACTACCCGATTTTCAAGCAGAGTTTTTGACAATTCGAGTGATGCAATTCTTCTGACCATATATTCTTGCTGCGTAATAAGTTTATATATGGATTGATTGATAATCTTCAAGTTTGTTTCTTCAAGAACAGTCCGTTCTGCATCATAATTTTTTGTAAATTATGTTGGGCTTGGCGGTTTGTTTGGAGCATCACTCTGAATTGCTGCTTGGTCAGTAGTTTTCATTTGGATTGGCGGTTCAATAGTGGAACTTGGCAAATCAGTGTGGATTGGGGTTTGGATAGGAGAATCATTCTGGAATGTTGGTTGGATAGTAGTTTCAGTGAGTTTTATCAAATGAATTGGAGGATCAATGTTGATTGGCTGTTCAATTGGACATTCAGTGTCGGTTGGAGGTTGAATAAGAGAATCAATTGGGCTTGAACTGGCTAGAGTTGGACTTGTTGGTGGAGATGGAGTTGCCTTACTAAAAGAAATATGTGGGATTGTTAGTGGAGTAAACACAATTTGCAAATGCTCTGCTGTATAATATGCCGAAGTATTCTGAATTAAATTCTTCTCAGAATCTGTTATCTCTTGTAAATATGTCAATATCTGGAACAAATGTTTTATAAATATCTAAAATATATAAGTACATTAAAAATTTAAATTACTTCAGATAAATCATAGTACCTCACAATCCTGAAGATTATTTAATATATTGTTAACATCTTTAACTCTATAATTAAATTTTCCATCCCAACGAAGTAGACGGGGTCGAGCCAATTTATCCACTACCGGGTGGAACTTGGTATGCTCAAAAAACCAGATCTATACCAAAAAATAAAACAATATAAATAAATATAAAAATGATTAAAGATCCTAGTACAATAGTGAAGTAAATAAAACAATGTAACATGTGTAAGAATTACTCATAATTATAATCATAACAAATCCATTAACATATCCTTAGGATTGACCTTTTGATTGTTTTTTGGCTATTGTATTAAATTCAATCACGAGGAAATCGCTAATGGACTAGGGCCAATTGTATGTTCCAAAGTTCTCTACATTCTTTGCAACGTCCAATATTATTGATTGTATTCGAAAGTTGGCCATTGGAAAGAATATGTTGGACAATAAGTATACATGGAATTGTTCCCTTACATTCTCGATCGGCGTTGACACATCTAATTTTAGAATATCATGCCTTATGTCATTTGCTATTTTTCCAACACTTGTAGCAGTTCCATATTCAAATTTAATACCTCTGTTAGGTAAGCCAATAATCAAAGCTAATTCATCAGAAGTGAAAGCTAAAGTCCGGCTGTTAATAACAAAACTTTCAGAATTATTGTCCTAAGTCGACAGTAACATATAAACAATTGGAACATTCTGAGGGAATCGAGGTAGATGTAGGAACTGGTCAATTTGCAGCTCCCGCAGGCTTCTAACAAACGGCTCCCCAAATTTCTCAACCAGCTCATTAGAAACTTCTCTAAAACTTGACATTCGACATCTAAAATGAATCTTGGGGAAATATCCCTGCAAAATACCGAGTTGTCCCGAGTTATACCGAAATGTACCGAGTTATACCGAAATGTACCGAGTTATACCGAGTATAACTAGTTGAACCAAATCGTAACATACACCATATATATATATATATATATATATATATATATATATATATATATATATATATATATATATATATATATATATATATATATATATATATATATATATATATATATATATATATATATATATATATATATATATATATATATATATATATATATATATATATAATACTCATATATTTCATGTGAATACCGAGTAATATCATCGGGAAAAATGTCGTTAGAAATTATACCGCTATGTACCGAACTATACGCGTTGTACTGACTATAACTAGTTATACCGAGTAGCACATAACAATAATATATATATTTATTGTAAATAGCGAGATTTAGTCCTAAAGCCCTACATACCGAGCATTTATTCTGAAAAATCCCATGCAACGACGTGTACCGACATTTACCGAATACTGATTAGTACCGAGTTTTCTAATGTGTACCAAGTTTTAAAATGTCCTAATATAAAATGTTAACCCTAACCCTAAACATTAGTTTTTTTATATTTTAAACGAGATAAAAAATATGATATGAAGGAAACTTTTTCGGTACATCTTTTCTAACCTCAGGCATTATATCTGCGAAGGTTATAGACCGGAGAATACGAAGAACTACCAAGGAAGTGCTGGAGAACTACGAAGGAAATGCTGGAGAACTACGAAGGAAGTGAATAGTGACAGGGAGTCGATTCACCTCTGCCGGACCACCGCCTGACGCCCTGTGCTCCGCCAGACCACCACTTGAGGCCCGGACTCCGCCGGACCACCGCCTGACGCCCTGTGCTCCGCCGGACCACCACTTGAGGCCTTCACCTCCGTCAAACCACCGCCTGAAGCCGTTGCTCCGCTGGACCACCACATGAGGCCCGAACTTCTTCCAGACCACCACTTAAGGCCCTGCGCTCCACCAGGCGACTACCTAAGGCCCAAACTTCCACCGGAAAACCACTTGAGGCCCGGACTCCACCGGACCACCACTTGAGGCCCGGACTTCCTCCAAACCACCACTCAAGGCTCTGAGCTCCACTAGGCCACCACCTGACACCTGAGCTTCTATAGAAGTATCGCCCACCTACTACGATCTTTCAGACCCCAGTCTCCTATCGATTACGATCCTCCCGACCTTCATCGCCTACTATGGTCACTCCAACCTCCATCACTAAACAACGGTCTTTCAGACCCCAGTCTCATGCCAACAATGGTCTTTCAGACTCCTATCTCCTGCCGACTACGGTCCTCCCGACCTTCGTCGCCTATTATGGTCACTTCGACCTCCATCACTAGACAACAGTCTTTCAAACCCCGATCTCCTGCCAACAACAGTCTTTCAGACTCCTATCACCTGCCGACTACGGTCCTCCCGACCTCCATTGCCTACTATGGTCACTTCGACCTCCATCACCAGACAAAAGTCTTTCAGACCCTAGTCTCCTACCAACTATGGTCCTTTCTACCTCTATCACCAAACAACGATCTTTCAGACCTCAGTCTCCTACCGACTATGGTCTTTTCGACCTTCGTTGCCTACTATAGTCCTTCCAACCTTCATCAACAGACAACGGTCTTTCTGACCTCGTTCTCCTACCAACTAAGGTCTTTCGGACCCCGGTCTCCTGCCGACTACGGTCCTTCCGACCTCTATCGCCTACTACTGTCGTTTCGACCTACATCACTAAATAACGATCTTTCTGACCTCTGTCTCCTTCAGACTACGGTCCTTCCGACTTCCGTCGCCTCCAATGGTCTTTCCGACTAAACAAACATGTTTATGTTGATTATTGTAACTCCCACCATGTAATGCACTCTATATGACGTACATTTGTAACATCAGGTTAAGGTCTTCTCCCTAAGAAGAGCCTCATTTGTAATCGACTGCAAATACTAGTGGATTCATTCAAACTGGGCCTGGCCTCGTGGTTTTTCCCCCTTTTCAGGGATTTCCACGTAAAAACTCTTGTGTCTCTTATAAATGCTACACCCTCTCTCACTTATCTACTTGTGTGCTGGATATTCGTACAATGCTAAGATGCAAAACTTTATAATTCTCTACCGTCGCGAATACTCCAGGACGCAACATTAGCTAACAGAGGTTTGATTAAAATGTCGGCTGGTTGATCTACCTAGTTGATATGGAGAACTGCAATTTCATTTGACTTGATATATTCACTTATACAGTGATAATCAATTTCTATGTGTTTGGTCTTGACGTGCAAGACCAGATTGATTCCAAGTGCCATAGTTGATATATTGTCACATTAGAGGTTTTTTGTTATTGTTTATAACTCTTGAAATTCTATCATCAGCCTTCGAAGCCAGATAATGTCTAATGTTATAGGAGCTAGAGCTTGATAGTTTGCTTCTGTAGATGATTTTATGATAATAACTTGCTTTTTCACACTCCAAGAGATTAGATTGTGCCCTAGAAAGGTGCATAATCTAGTGATGGATTTTCTATCAAATAAATCAGCCACTAAGTCTGCATCCACGTATGTGCGGAGTTGAAGGTCACTATAAATAATTGGAAGACCATAGTGAAGTGTGCCTTGTATGTACCTGAGTAATTTCTTGAGTGATTGACATTGTATGTTTGTTGGATTGTACATATATTGACATATCTAGTTTATGCAAACGTGATGTTTTGTCTCAAAATGGTAAGATGCTATAAGGAACCTGCTAGCTTGTAGCATAGACTTGGATCGTTGAATGGGTGATCAGCTAGCAATAATTGAAAAAGTTTGAGGGACATTGATGTGAGAGCTTGTGAAAATCCTTAATTTTCTTATAAATTTTTTTTACTTAGAACATTCAATGTTTATTTTAGGAGTCATCTTAAGTACAAATCACAAACCGTTTTTTCAAAATATTTATAATATTGTGTTTTAGCTTTCATAATTTTTTCATACTTTTTTGGCCCTCTCAAAATTTTTTAAGAAATCCGCACCTGTCGGTGCAAGTGAGATTTTTGGGACAGTCATGTATTCGTTTTGCAAACTGATTTCACCATAATTATCTAAATATAATTTGCTAAAGATTTTTGAGACAGTCAGGTATCCATTTATAAATATTTTTCTGTAATTTTTTTTATTTCAATTTTAAAGATATAAAATATTTTACATTAAATTTATATCTTAATATTAAATAATTATAATAATTAATATTTTAATAAAATATCTCATCTCACTATTAAATATTATTATAAATTGTTGCCATTATTCGGCTTTTCCCAAATAGAGACATGGCTTAAGGGAAATAAGAGAAAAAAAAAGAAGAGAGAAAGAGGATACCCAATTTTGGGCAACTTCGAGTTGTTTTCATCCGCCGGCCCAATTGAGAAACTTATTTGTCTCGAGGTAAGGCACATTATGCACATCTCAATTTTTAAAAATATGCAAGTTTTAGTGAATATTTCAATTAAAATTTTGTATTCATTAGCAAAAAATATGGATAACTTTACAATGAAAAAACTTTCGCAGCGTAACTTTTTGTATGTTGTAGAGGTTGCGATTATGCATCTTTTAAATATTTTTAGAAATTTTATGCAGGGAGTTTTTATTGAATAAAAAATTATTTGAATATTAAAAAAGTGTTGTAGTACAATAAAATTATTAAAACATCATTTTACACAATCCCTTGTAATTTGATAATTTTTTGAAATTGGACATTTTTGCCTAGTTGAATTTTCAGTTGTCTACCGTTATACAACACTGTGAAATTTTGATATATGCTTATTATTCTTTAATTGTTATAATGTGATGATATATGTACATATGTGATTAAATTATATATTATTTGGATCCAAAAGGGGCTAGAATCCTTTGAAATTCTATCTGTGTCAGTGAATTGTTGAGAGTTATAAGGGGTCAAAATAGTTTGAGATTCTATCTGAGATATGGATATGTGATATGTCCTGGTGCTATAAGCACAAGCAAAAAGGGAGTCATAAGAGGTCAGAATTCTTTGAGGTTATATATGGGTCTGGGAGATGTGATCTAAACTACTTTATGATATGAATTTTAATTTATTTATTTGTTTCATATTATTATTTAAATCAGAAATTAATTGCTATGCATTTATTATATTTCTTAGTTTAGTGATTTATTTAAATTACATTTAATTGCTTTTAAATATTTAGGAAAATATTTGATAAAAAAAAAATTTAAAAATTTAGATTGATTTGTGTGGCTTGCTAAATTGTTGTAGCTCATTGTTGCTTTGCTTCTGATTTTCAAGATCTGAGAAGGGAAGGAGAGTGTGGACTAGTAGTTCAGAATCAGATCTAAGGTCATAGATATTTTGCTATTTTGTTTTTTGTACCATCATGACTAGTTGAATTTTTAGTTCTATAGCTCTTGCTTGTAGCCATATACTGTAGTGTAGATATTTATTTTTATAAATGAAAAAAAAAATTATGGATGAATTTAATTTCAATATTTAGATATTTTAGTAGCTCTGTAGTTTATTTCAATGAATATTGGCAAAAAATATGAATAATTCCAAAAATAGATATTTGGATTTGTCTGTCATTGCTCAATGCGATAGGACCTGTCCTATTCGGGTTAGGTTGTGATAGAGCTAGCTTACAAGTGGTGAATCAGGATGCTTTGAGTAGGTCATGGGCATAGTGTGTTTGATTTAGAAAGTATCCTTGTGGAGTGTGATAGATTTGTATGCCCACGAACAATGAGACTGGAATGAGCTCTTTGAGTGAGAAGACTGTTTGTAGCTTGGAGATAAGCTTTCGGATTGTAGGTTGATGATTTCTGGTGAAAATGAGGTCATCTATATACATTAATAGATACATATGGACATTTCCATTTGAGTAGATAAGTAAAGGGATGTGATTTGCTGAAATTGTAGCTGAAGCTAAGGAGAAATGAGATGAATTTGTTGAATCATTATCTTGGAGTCTATTTGAGATCAAATATAGCTTACAAACATGATTTGTACTTACACCAAATAATAAGTTTGAATAAGTGATTTAATTTTATTGATAACCATTTATCTTTGAACTAAAAATCCATGCACTTCAACCAAAATCATTATAATTTGGATGAGTTATGAGAGATATCTTGGGACAATCAGGATGTCCATAGGGGGCAGAATCAATCTCTTTTTTTAGGGTGAATAAAATATGATTGTGAAATGCATAATCTTATGTATTAGATAAAAGAAAATTTTTTCTAAAATTTAAATAACTATATTTATTAAAGATGTGCAAAATAATTAACATATTTATTTTTCTTAAAAAAACATTCAGGTGGGCAATTTCTTGGTTCCACCCCTGTCCGAGTCAAGTTTTGCTCAAATTTAATTTCAAACCTAATATTTCTTCAATTGATGTTACATATAATCTTCCAAAACTTTGGGGCTATTTGGTATCGGATTTGCACCTGGATTTAAGCAGGATTTAAGGTAAATCCAGCCAAACGGTTTTCGGGGAATCATCTTAATCCCAAGCTTGCATAAATATGGGATTTACTGATTTACGAGGTAAATCCGTGTAAATTCCCGTAAATCCAAATCCCATCTAGAGTTAGATTTATGGATTTACGACGTTGGATTTAGCAGAAGAAGCGCGCAAAAGGGAGAAATATCATTACCTTTGCGTCGAGCTCCCGACGTGACTTCTGATCCTACAGGAACAACGTCAGAGGAGGAGGTGGAGAAGCTTCGATTCTTTCAGAAACGCGAAGCAGCATAGCAACGAATAAATGCAGAAGAGGAAAAGCAAACCCTAGACAAGAAATGGCAAGAGAGCGACTCATTCGAAACTCTTCTTCATGCAAACCTGCGAAGTTGAATTGGAAGCTCTACCTCATGCAAATGCAAAGAAAGAACTGAAAAGCCCAACCCGCCTATGAGGATCAGATTAATTTTTAATTTCTTAATTAGGCATTAATTTAATTAGCTTGGTTATTATAATTTAAAATATAAATACTTAATTATGATATTTGTAGTTAAGAGCAATAAAAAAAGCGCGATGTTTTGTTTCGCTCCGCTAGGGTTCCGCCGACCTGTCTTCTCCGACGAGGTTTGAGGGCTTTCTCTCCCCGATTGTGGGTAGGGTTTCTCTTCTCTCTTATGGCGTCTGTTCGTCTTCGCAACCCTGGTTTTTTAAGTGGGGTTCCGCACCTCTCTCATTTAAAGAAGCTTTATCTGGTTCCTCTTCTTCTTTCCCTGATCTAAATATTTCTTCGCATCGTGGCTTACCGGCTTTGTTAATTTCTGAGGAAGAGGTAAGGTTGCTTGCTGCACCCTTCAAATTTGCTTTGGTTGGCCGTTTTTCGAGTAGACGCCCTTCGGTTGATGCTATTCGGAAGTTTTGCTTCAATTTAAAACTGATAGGGGATTTTTCGGTTATAGTTCTTAATCACCGGAACGTTTTGATTAAATTGGTGAATGATTTTGATTATTGTCGGATCTTCGCTCATAGATCGTATTTTGTTCAAAATTGCTATATGAAAGTGATAAAATGGTCACCCGATTTGGACGTTGAGGTTGATTCACCTATTATGCCTATCTGGATTTCTTTCCCCCTACTCAGACCTCATCTTTTCTCTCCTAGAATTTTGTTCGGTTTAGGTTTGATTTTTGGTCATCCTCTTAAGTCGGATATGGCGACAGCGTCCGGTTCTCGTCCTGGCTCGTATCCTTGTTGAAATGGATGTTACTAAAAAACATGCTGATAAGATTTGGGTTGGCTATGTTGAATCGGGCTATGTTCAGAATGTAACTTTTGATGATATTCCTCATTTCTGTGGGCATTGTAGTTCATTAGGTCATATTAAGGATTTATGCCCTATCTTGCATCCTTCTATTAAAGTCCCTAAAACTGTGGTTTCCTAGTGTGGGAAGCCGGATTTGAATGCCCCTGTTGATGTGAATTTGGATCTCTCCAGGGAGGCGAACGCTGTTCTAGCTGCTGATGTCAATAATTTGGATGTTGTAAATTTTTCGGAGGCTGCTGAAACTGTTTTGTCTCCTAATGTGATTCCTTTTATTCCTGCGTGTGTGGTTGACGGTATTGGTCATTTGGATGTGGTTGAGGTTTTTCCGGAAGTTGAGCTGGTGCCGGAAGTTAATGAAATGTTGGTATCCAACCCTGTTATTGTTGCGCCTGTTTCTGTCAAGTGTGGAAGTGGTGTGGTTTATGGTGTGGAGGACTCTGATCGATTGCAGAATAATTTTTTGAAGGTGAACCCTAAGGTGTGTAGTCAGGGGGTTAATACGGATATGCAAGAATTGGTGATTAATTCGCAAAATCTGGTTAATGTTCCAGTTAAAGTATCGGGAGTGAATATTAGATCCAATGCTGATTGGTTGAATAATTCGTCTGAATATGATTCTGATTATGAATCATATTCAGATCCTGGAGATGAGCTCAAATTGGTTCGTGATAGACCTTTTAAGGTTGCTTCTCGGGGGAAATTTTGGAATAGAGGTGGCAGAAGAAGATAATTCCTTTTCATTTTGGATTATTTTTTGCGGTTGATCGGATTGCTCATCGTTTTGGATTGGAGGTTGTGGGGCTATGATGTGGCTGAGGCTCATCTCCTCATCGGCTGTCTAGTGGCAACCGTTGGTGATTTTCACTCTACTGGATGGTCCTTGCGTGGATTCGAGGATGCTGGGAGTCTCGGCTATCTACTGAGCCCTCTTTTGGATTTGTTTTTTTTTTTCATCTTTTATGGGGTCTGTAGCTTTTATTTGGGGCTCTTCTCTTTCTGTGGGCCTTTCTTCAATTGTTGTACTTCCTTTTTTATAGTTAATATATTTGTTTTTGAAAAAAAAATTTTGATATTTGTAGCATAAATATTAATTAAATAATTGATTTTTAATAGAATAATTAATTAATTAATTAATTAATTAATTATAATTAGTAATTAAAATTTATTAAAATAATATATAAAAATTGATGAAATAATTAATGTAAAATAGTTATTAAATTATTAATTATTTTGAATTATGATTAAATAATTATCATTATCATTAGTATTAACTACTAATTTAAATAATACCTAAATAAATAATTGATAATTAATATTTAAATCATTATCTAAGTTATTAATAATTAAAGTAATTATTAGTAGAATATTTAAGTGATTAATGAGATAATTAATAGTATAATTAATAATTATACATTGATGTTATTATGTATCATTCCTTTATATTTAAATCTAACTGTTTTAAATCCTACAATTTGTTGTCAAACAGTTTCTCATGAATTAACAGAATTTAATATTTATAATATCAAATAATTTTTCAGAATTTAACAACACCATAATTTATTAAATCCGGATTTACAGAATTTATTAAATCCTACTAAATTAAATCCAATCCAATACCAAACAGCCCCTTAGGCAGCTTCAGTTCAATTTGTTCAAGGCGTTCTGGTACTTTCACTTGCACTGCCAATGTCATCAATAGTTGTATTTAAGGAGTATTCATCAATCGACTTTGAGGAATCCAACAATTATCTGAAGCAACTGGGCGTGGCTGGGAAGACGAAGTGATCGAAGGGAATGCTGTTGTAAGTCGACGAGACCTTGCTGCATCTTAGCAAAATTGGGAAGCTCTACAACTGAAGTTTGATGCAGAGGCAGACTCGAAAACTTATAAATGGTTGGGTCTTACAGAATTTGGCGACGGAGGAGAATGTTTGATCCAGGAACAACAAAGTTGGGTTGACGGGAACTTACAGATGAAATCTGGCGACAGAAAAAGATGTTTGATCAAGGTGCAAATCTTGCGATGGGCAATGGGTACAAGGTCGAGTGCAACGGCTGCGAGACATGGAGGGTTTCTGAGGCTTATAGGAGATAGATTTGTCAAGATCGACGAAGGAACTGGGAGATGATGAGATTCACAATAAGAGCATCGGCAAACCGAAAATCTCATTTTCCAACCTAAAATGTTGTAATTCATGTTCAATCGAACTTTATTTTTCTTCCTTTTGTAGGTAACGGTAGTTTCTTCTTTCGCGCAGTAAGTTCGATAGAGACATAAAAATGACGTAGATGAACAACAGTGCAATGTCAATATTGACGTACCAGTTTCACCCGCAGCCAAATAACAAAAATTTTAAGGCTGAAATTTGTGAGGGAGGCCATTCAGAGATGCCCTCTAAGTCGTCGCCCAATGAAGGGATGCAGATCCTTAACTTTTTCTTTTTTATTTATGTTCTTGTTCGGGCGAGATCTGGGAATCATGAAAATTTGGGGAATCGATGCAATGGAGTGCAGAGACTAAGCACTTGGTGGTAGCGAATCCCAACACGAAGCACCAATTATTAAGCAACTGCAACTGAAAAAAAAAATGATTTAAGAGTGCATTAGCTCCAAATTATGTGAGGTTCGGAAATAAACTAATCCAAGATCAAATGATGTGTAATATAATTTGATTTAGGCCTCGTTTGTTTGAACTTTTTTGTCTTTTTCATTTAGAAATGGCGGAATTTTTTTTTGATATTATTTGTTTGTGATACTTTTGTAGAAATGTTTTTAGATAGCTGTATTTTTGTACTATTTTTAAAAACTTTAAGGTATTTATTTCTTCGTTTGAAAACTCTGTTTTCTCAGTGCAAGAAAACCAAACGAAGACTAATGATGGTGGTTGAATTCCCATCATCAAAGGATGAAGATGATAAATGGTGGTTGGACAACCATAATTGGATAGTGGTGGTGGTCGGACAACGGTAGTTCGAGGGCCTTTGTTCGATAGTTATCTGGTAGAGATCTTATCATATCCCAAAATAAAATTTGGAATAATTATTCTTTTTCATCTTTCTCAGCAGTGACCATCAGAGCTATCAAAATTTCTTTTATCCATAATAAACTAGCAACAAAAATCATTATACTTATCCAAACATCAATATACATCTATATTTATACTTCCAAAACTCATATATAATAACCAAGAGTTATACAATCACATCATCTAATCTATCTATAAAAGAATAACTAAAGAAAAATAAATTAACCTATAGAATCCTATCTTTACTCAATCTCACACTCCTAAATCTCTACCTTGACATAAAATCATTTAAATCACATATACTAAGCTAAATTGCTCAGCAGGTCACAGAATTCTACAACTAAACTTAAAGCACGATAAAAAAGCAATATATATATATATATATATATATATATATATATATATATATATATATATATATATATATATATATATATATATATATATATATATATATATATATATATATATATATATATATATATATCAATCAATTCATAGTAGAAGCAGCCAATATGTTCACATGAATATGTATAAAATAATAAACTTATGCACTTATAGTAAAATATAAAATATTGTAGCATAGTATGGTATGAAAGTCAGTAAAATAGTGTAATACAAAATTAGTATAATAGTAAACTAATAAACTAGTAAATTAATATATTAGTAAATCACTGCAGAGGTTGAATAAATAAGCTATAAACAATCATTCTCAAATCATGCATTTAACAAGGACTCAAAATTAAGATAAAATGTCCTAATTGGTTCTGACTCAAAATTAAGAACTTTGTCTAAAATATCATAACCAAATTTAACAAGGAACTACATATGACCTCATAGGGCCAAAGAAAGTTCGATAATGTATTTAGCTATGATAATCTAAATAAATTATCATTAATTTCATATTTGAGGTCATGTTAACAAATGATATATCTCCCGAAGGAAGAAAACATCAATTATTATTAATTACTCAAACAAGAGGATAATAATTATCATTGATTTTAATTTTTCCAAAGAAGAATTACTTTAAATTTTTAAAAAGTAGATGTGAGTTCTCAATCTCCTACTAGCTCAAGCCCCCGTAATTAATTATATCATAGGAAGGTTGAATTTTCTACGAATACTATCAATTAGAATAACGAAAACAAATTCATTTTTAAAGATTTTTTAGGAGTGATATCAAAGAAAGTAAATTTAGATTCTCAACGGGGATTGGGTTGAATTTAAGCACTTATTTTAGAGATCAAAAGTGGAGTATGAAGAACTTTGAGATCTTGAAATATTTCAGAAGTGCCTCAACAATTCTATGTGTTAAACTTTAAGTTTTAGATCGTGATGAGCTTTGATTTGAGTTGATCAATTTATTAAAAAATTGAGATTATATTTTTGAAGTTTAGGGTCCTATGATTTTGAGTTTGCCCCAGATCCTAAGTCTAAATTGGGCACTAGATAACTGTGACTTGAAGTTAGCTAATATAGTGTAAAACTTGGACTTACCCTAGCCTAGATTGGGGAGCTAGCTAACCACCTAGGCACTTTAAAATAATATGTCTAGTCTCTTTTATAGAATAGTGATAGGATCTTAAATAAATTTTAAGGAGCTGGGGCCGACATCTAGAGACGATTTAGGCTAAAATAAAATACGACATGCAAGATAAGAAACCTATAAAAAGAAAGCACGCTCTATTGTGCAACCAAATTAAATCAATCAATCAATCAAATTAATTATAAAAATTAAAATTTCTATGTGGCATATATCACTTAAATACAACCCAGGGTCTCTAGAAATTAAAGTGATCAGGTACCACTAAGAACAACCTGGATTATAACCCTATAACTGATGCATGTGACTTTGAGTGGAATACTCTTTATCTTCACTTCTTCATCCTTCTGCGAGCTCCTAGAATTCATCGGGTCCAGATATCGAAATGAAAAGAAGTTCCTCCCTTAAGGGGTGTTTTTTTTTCTCTTTAGATATTAAAGTTATCCCCATTTAGATTTCCAAATATAAGGGAACTTTCCTCTAAGGGATGTTCCCTCCTCTTTGGATTCCAAATGTGATGTATGTATCCCAACTCAGAGTTATACTTTGACAACTGTGGACCTCCAAAAGAGCACCGCGCAAACGGGTCAATTGTAAGGGACAGATTGGATCGTGCATACAACTAACCATTGAGGATAGCGGCTTTCGCCAGCGCACCCCGATGGGTAGTAATATACACGACCTAATCACGGATTTTTCCCACCCAATACAATAGTTCGAATGGGATTTAGTATATACGGGACCTAGTTTCCCACGGGCACAAGCCCTCGTAGTTAATTGCATCCTAGGCCGGAGCCCGAGAAAACTCTTGAATAAGGATCATACATTATCCTTCCCAAAAGTGGGATTTGCATAGGGGTGTAGACTAGGTAGTTCTATCCAAAAGGAAGAAAGGTTCGAAGGGCTGAATCAACATGCATGGTTCATACCGGTATTCGGAGGCTCTAGGGTACTAAAGAGAATCTGGAGAAAGATAGACAGACAGTCAACCACATGCGTGAGAGAAGAGATGGAGGTGGAATCATCTTGTAACGCATATAAGTAGGATTTATAGTCCTTGAAAGGAAGGGACCTACCTACTATTTTGAGCATACTATGAGACCGAGTGTAGTAGCCTCGAACCCTAAATCTAAATTGGACTTAGTGTTCTACGACCAACACTAATACATGTGTCCTAGCTAATGCAGGGCAAAATCTGGACTTATCCCGGCCTGGATTGGGGAGCCAGCTAACCATCTAATCGTCTAATCGTTTTAAAACCATGATATCAAGTCATTTATGAAAGATTGGTAGGTGGTATAGTTATTGGAAGTAGGACCGACATCTAGAGGATTTCCTAAGTGGTCATATACTTATGTGGGTTAGATGCTCCTAGTTAATGCAATTAAATTTTATTTAATTGGTTACTAATACAATGCATGCTAGTTGAAAAATCAGCTCATGAATGCTATAAAGTTTTAAAAACAGACTTATTAAAAATAATTTTTTTGAAAAGTCTGGGTCTCCCTAGGTCCGACAGTTCATCCTCATAGGCCAGATTATCCAAACTCTACCCGCAGGTAGAGAGATGTCTTATAATAAGGAAAGAAAGATGCAGTAATATGTATGCAACCCCGGACGATTCCAGCAGTTCCCTATGTATGTTAGATTTCTATGTTATTTAAGACTTAAAATTTTAGAGATTAGTTATAAGTAGAAAATATTTTATAGTCCTTAGAAGAGCCTACTGCAATCCAGGATAAAGCAAAATCGGCAAGCAAGAAAGAAACCTAGAAAAAACAGGTAATTTCTACTACGCAATCAAGTAAACACATCAATATAAATTCAAAATAATCAACTAAATATTCATAGGAAAACTGCTCTTATTACAACCCAGATATACAGAAAGTAAAGTGGCCGGGCACCATTGTCATCAACTCGGGTTTCTAAGCTTATGACATACACAAATGACTTTGAGTGAGATATTGGTCTTCAGGTCTTCAGTCTTCTTTGGATCACTTCTCCTTGGACTCCTTGGATCTCTCCTTTTTGGACTCCTTGAAAATCTCTTCCTTGGACTCCTTAGATCCGTCGTGGCTTGAATATCCAAATGAAGAGACAATTCCCCCTTGGTAGGAGGCATTGCCTTTTCTCTTTGGATATCTAAAGCCATCCAGCTCGATCTTTCAAATGGAAGATGAATCTCCCCTTTAGGGATGCCTTCTTCTTTAGGAATTTGAGTTGGATAAGAATATCCACACTCAAAGACCATTTTCACAACTCTTTACAAATATTACAAATTTTATATCAATTGAAAATAGAAAATTCTAGACTCCCTGCATGGTTATCCTAATAAAAATTAAAAACAGTTTATATGAAAATAAAACTCAACCCATTAAAGCTGTGCTAAGCCATGCTCTTAATTATGAGGGCTAAGCAATCCACATGTAGCACCTGTAGTAGTTATAATCATTTTTATTTATCCCTCATTTATTTAGGGGGGCTGAGCAAGCACCTGCATAAAATAATATTAGAAATCATAATAGTGCCCCCTTTTTATTAGCTTGAGCATGGCCACCTGCATGGAAGAACAGTTTGTATATATATCATTCCTAACCTAGGGGTAGATATAATGCTCATCACATCATCCACAGAGTGCATAAAGAATAAGCAAACACACCAACAATTTCAAACATCATGCAATAAAAATGTCGAAAAGCTCCGTCACATAGCATAAAAGGAAATAAACACCGGCCTAACCTAAGTCTAGAAGTGGTGCCCTATCAAACAATTCTATGTGTGTGTGTATGGCTGGTGTGGCTGGGATGGGTCCTAATTTGGGTAGTTAGTTAAAATGACATACAGTTCAGGTTTGTTATAGGCCAGAAAAAACTTTTTTAATTAAAATTTAAATATTATTGAATTATGATCCATTTTAGTTAATTTAGTTGGTTGGTCAGTTTTAAAATCTTTGGGTAATGATATTTGAAGTTTAAATTGCATTAGCCAATTTTGGAAAGTCTCGGGACCTCCTAGGTACTAGGCTGAGGGGGTCCAAAAGGTCACTATGGGAAATAAGCTAGGTTTGGATATCCTAACATCTTACAAAAAAACTAGACTCTAAGATGAGTAGTTAGCTAGGTAGCACACTGAATTTGGAGTTTTTTAGGCAAAGTTATGAATTTTCTAAGTTTCAGACCCTAAATGAACTACAATTGACCAAAAAGCTGACTTTTTAGTTTAAGTGATTTTTTGGAAACCTAATATTTTTAATAAATACTAGACCCTAATAGGAGTCTAATTCAAGTGAGTTTGGTTAATTTGGAATTTTTTATAATTATTTATGAATTTTCTAAGTTCAAGGTATTAAAGGAAATTTTCTAAATATTTAAGATTTTAAGTTTTTGATCTAAATCAGCTCCAAACTGATTGGAATCACCCCCAAAGGTCAGGAATGACCCGAGAAAATATTCACAAGTGTTTGGGGAAAGTTTAAGATTTTTAATAAATTTTAATAATTTATTAAAGGAAAAAAGGTAATTTCCACCTAAGGTCAAATTAAGGGTCATCCTAGAGTCAAACTAAGGATCCCTATTTATATAAGGTCAAGGATCAGATTCTAAACAAATCAAGATATTATGGGTAATTTTTTGACCTAAAATGAATTTATTGTAATTTTTAGAAGGTCTCGGGGCCCTATTTAACATGTTAATTAGGGTTAGTTAATTAAGGGGTCTAACAAGCCCTAAAAATTCCTAGAAAATTCTATGATATTTATGATGTCTCTAAGTTTAAATGTTGAAGTTTTCATGTCAATAAGTGATCTATCCTATCTCCTAGAAAATTTCTAAGTTTGCTAGACAGGTTCTTAATTATTGTCCTTAGGGTGTCTCTATGTTGTATGAGTTTGAATTAAAGTTTTATCTAACCCTCAAGGAAGTAATGCATGGGAAACACATAAAATCAGTAAACACATCATGTCCTTAGATCTAAAAGAGCCTAAACTAAGTGCTCGTGGTGCAACCTATACATGCAATCTATGATAGAGAAAAGTAAGTACAACTAATGAAAGGATTAGTGAATAATTGGGACTCAACCATCCACTAATCCACTCCCCCAAGATTGCTCTTCATGCATAGGACCCATGTCTAAAATTTCATCGAATGGATCTCCAAAAATTAGATTAATTTAATAATACAGGTAATTTTTAATTAAAAATAATTTGAAATAAATATATATTAAAAGAAAATAAATAAAGTTTTGTAAAAATAAACATAATTCAAAATAGTTCCATTCATAGGTATTTGTGAGACCCACTGACCACCCAATCGGGGTTTCAAAATAGTTTGAAAATAATTTGTATTTTTGAAAATAATTATTATACTAATTATATATAACATAAAAATATTCCAATAAGCAAATCCAAATAGAGATCTATCCATACAGCCAGAATCCGCTAATAACAATAATTTTAAAATAAAATTTACATTTTTCTGAAAAGAATGAGGGGTTGCACGCTGAAATTCGATTTAAAACGAAAATGTTATGATTTTTGGAAGTTTAAATACAATAAAAGGATTTAAAAATAATTTAAGATAAATAATATTTAAAAATAATTATTAAAAATAGAATAAAATAAAACCTTAATAGTTCTGAAATTTTAAGTAATTTAAAAAATATATAATAGTAGTAATATTTTAATTATTAATAATACTTTAAATAATTTAACTAATTACAATAATTAAAGTAATATTTAATTATTAAATAATACATTTATTTAAGTAAATATAATAATAATAATAATAATAATAATAATAATAATAATAATAATAATAATAATAATAATAATAATAATAATACAAAATAGTAACAAAAAAATGATTCAACATAATATAATTATTAATAATATATTTAAAATAATAATATTATAATGTAATAATAATAAAACAATTAAAAAAATAATATTTTTACTGTTTCTTAAATAATTAAATAAATATAAACTATTTTCATATAAAAATAATTTTAAAATAATGCGGACAAAATTATGAACGATTCAAGGTATATACGCGAAAAACGGGTGAGGATTGAATTTACTATGAATTTTTGAAGTTAAAATGGGGTTTAAAATAATTAAAAAAAACTTATTTTATTAGAAATCATCTGCAGCGGCTGTCGAGACGACACGTGGCGACGCCTGGTTCACTTTCGAGACCGCAGAGACGGCGGCTATTCACGGGACGCCGCATGACGCTCCCTGATTTTGCGGGCAATGATTTCCACAGCGGTAATCATTGCCGCAATGATGCGACAATGATTGTCGTGGACGAGACTGTGGCTTAACCACATCAGCGAGGCTGTCCGCCGTCTGATCCCGCGCTGTCTGGATGGACTATCCGGATGGCGCCACATGGCCAGCGGAACAGCAGGACTAACGCCTGCGGTCAGCTCAGACCGCAGAGGGTTTTGATCACAACCGTCTATCGTGAGATCGACAGCTGAGATCGACCCTGACTGATCGGAGGTGTGATCCAAAACCCTAATTTGATTTTCACTTCGTTCTAGCGATCGACTACACCAAATCACATGAAATTTTAGATCTAGGTTCTAGACGTGATGAGTAATAGTGGGGAGGTGAAATCGCATTCTAAAATGCGCTAAATGAAAAGATATTTTACCCTAAGTGTTCTAAACTAGGGTTGAAGATTTTACCCAATATACACAATGGATTTGCACGATTTTGGGCTCATTGAACTTGTAGAAGGTCCACGAACAATTCTCCTGTTGAACTCGAGCCTTGATACGCCTTGGATCGAGTTGGAGAAGCCTTGGAGCGGAAAACAGCCTCGGTCGTCGGGATCTCGCCGCCGACGAGAGTTTGACGGTGAGACTTGGTAGGAAAGGTCAAGGGAGGTGGTAGGAGCTCTCAAAAAAAAAAAAATTTCTCAGGGGTTGAGGTTCTTTTTCTTGAGAGCAAGAGTCAAAAGTCCAAAATAAGACCTAATTTTGGGTATTTAAAAGCTCTAACCCTATGGACAATGGCTACGATCTAATCATGAGGTGATTTGGAGGGAAACTTATCAGATTTGGCCGTGGGTTTCAATTCAAATCCATGGGAATTGATTTTGGCATTCAATGGGCATTTAATTTCATTTAAATAATTTAATTTAACCAAATAAAGGCCCTGGTTGACCAAGTCAAAGTTTGACTTGGTCTACCTAGCCAAATTGACCCAAGGGAAGAGGGGATTGGGTCATGAAAGGGTTTGAATGGATCTAAATATGATTTGGGCTCTTAATGGGCCTAATGGGTCAATTTTGACCCATTAAGGCTTGGGTTGACCAAGTCAAAGTTTGACTTGGTCAATCTAGCCTATGTAGACCAATGGAATGAGGTTTGGTCAAAAGAGAGGTCAACAATAACTCTTAACTTAATTAATCAAATTTCATTACATTAAAAATAAAAGAAAAATAATTATAAATAGCATGCATGGTTATCCTAAGCAATTAGATGAAATAATCCACACCCTAAGTAATTATATATTTTTGCTTTAAATTAAATTCTCAGACACACTTGGTCATGTTCTTTTTATTTTTAAGGGGGACTTAATATTTTGCACCTATAAAAATTTATCAGTTTAAAGCTTTATTTTGCCCCATTAATTTAACCATATATGAGCATGACCACCTCTATAAAGCTTTGTGAGCATCCTGATCATTCCTAAACTAAGGGTAATCTATCACCCATTACATCAGTTCATAAATTACATAATTAAATAAGCACTCACATCAATTAACCAATTTAAAATAGTATGCAGTGAAAATCACATAAAACTCAACACACAATTAAAGAAAAGTAAACATCGGCCTAGCTTAAATTAAAGTTGGTTGTCCTAATAAACCATCTAAAGTGTTTAGAGAAGGATGTGTGCCTTGGATATGTCTTAGATTAGGTAATTATTAAAGTTATCTAGTGTTTGATTTGTTGAAGGTTAAAGGAGAGTTTTAATTTAAGTTTTAGTATTAGTGTATTAAGGTTGATTTTAAAATATATTTTTAAGTGGTAATTGATTATCACCTTTATTTATACTAAAACCGTGAAGTTTATTTCCCATTCATTAGGGCTAAGAGAATAGTCATAGGCCCAGGTTACCTAATGGTAACAAATTTAATTAACTTAATTTAATTAGTTATAAATAAAAGAATTTATAATTTTTATTAACTTAGTTAGTTGTTGATTTTACGTATCAAATTAATTTAAGTTTGTCTTCAACCGATTTGTGGCATTATATAGTGAGCTCGAGGAACCATGCCTCCTTTGGACATTTAGCCACATAGCTAAGGTAGTCAAACTTATAAATCGGGTTGATATAGTTGAATTGAGGATTTTAATTTTGTTCTGTAATTAAGAGTCACTTAGTTTTAAGGTTTTACACTACATTGAATGTGTTCGTGGCATTGTGATAGTGGAATTGAAGAACTAGGCCTCCTTAGGATACTTAGCCCCGTAGCTCAAGGTGGTCTATCCTAAAAACTTCAACTTTGGAGTGTTTGTTGTGTATTAAGGGGTTGGTTGATTATTTTTATTAATTAAGTTAATAATTTTTGATCTTTTAGTTAATTATTGAATTTTAGGAATTAATTAATTACATTAATTAGAAGGCCTCAAAAGTTAACTTTTTTTAAATTAAATTGATTTTTAGAAGTTTAATATTTTTTATAAATACTTGACCTTAAGATGAGGGATTAGACACTAACTTTTCTAAATTTAGATATTTCTACCTTAGGTTATGATTTTCTGAAGTTTTGACCCAATTTTGAACTATGGTTGACTAGAGAGTTGACTTTTTGACTTTGATTTAATTTTGAAGGTTTGATATTTAAAAAAATAGTAGACCTTTAATGGAGTTAAATAGCTTTGATTTTGGTCAAATTAGAATTTTTTGAAATTACTTGTGATTTTTCAATATTAGCTATTTATTTGAATTTTTTAAAATTATTTAATTAGGGATATTTTAGGTCATTTGATTCAAATCAATTCCAAACTCCTTGAAATCACACCTAAATGTTAGAAATGACCTAAGGAGATAAATCAAAGTGCTTAAGAAATTTTTTTGAAATTTTTAAATATTTTTAATTAATTAAATTAATTAAATTAATTAAAAGGTGATTTTCATTAAAAATTAAATTAATTCTAATTTAAAGGTCTGGTCAATAAGATTTTAATTTTCATGGGTAAAGGGTTAAATTATGATTAATTAAATATCTTTGGTAAAATTTTTGGATTTTACGTGAAATGATTATGATTTTTATTAAATCTCTAAGCTAATTCTACAGGTTGATTTTTGGCTTCTTATATGGTGTACTAAATGGGGTCCAATTTTAGTGAAACTTGGGCCATGAGTTTATCTGATCTTGAAGCCTAATCCCACTAAATTTGGGCCAAAGGTGGATCCTTTAAGGTGGTTAACCAGAACACCTAAGGTAACTATAAGGTTACCTTAGAAAATTCAAAATTGACTACCAAAGGCAATGTTGACCTCATCCCTATTTGAGGTCATCAAAACCCACCTGAATTCCTCCTTGGTGACCTAATGATTGACAAGTGTTCACTTGTAAATCATATAAGTCCTAATCAAATTTTAGTCTAATCATGAATTCAAACTTCAGCCTAGTCTTTGATTCTAGATTTCAAACTAGCTTTTAGTCAAATTTTAAGTCTCATCCAATCAATCTCAATTATTCATTCATTTGATTAGGATTGAGATGGATAATTCAAACACAATTATTTACCAAAATGTGGTCCAAACCCAGGAATCAAGGTCAAAATCCCAAGGTTAAGAACCTAGGTCTTAAAATCTTTTCTAGGTGATTTTTCTATCACCTTAAAACCCTGTCAAATGACCTATAATTTAGGGTATATCAATTTCATATTAATTAGGCATATTCCTAGGACCAACCCTCCAAAATTGAGCTCAATCTGAGCCCCCTAGCCCCATAAATTGAAATTATTTTCGAAGGTTGAAAAACCTTTAAATATTTATAACCTATACCACTTAACTTACCATTTAGTGGAAATTGACCTTGGGACCTTCCTAAAAACCTTTTAATATGCTCATAACCTCTATTATGGCATGTTGTGTTGCAACCCATGACCCCGAGTTTGAGATTTTGATGATGCCAAATAATGAGTATTTTGGAACAACTTTTCATTGAATATTATTTTATTTGCTAATGTCCTTGAGTACTAACATTTCAGGAAGATCACAAGTGACTCAGGACGAAAGGAAGACTCAAGACCGGGTAGATTAGGAGTATGAGTCAGACATTGTACTTTTCTATTTATTTTATTTTTACTTTATTGAGTCTTGCCACAAAAGGCATAAGAGCAAGAGAACCCATGCATACACACAGGGGGAGAGTTTGTTTTTTAACTGCAAAATATAATTAAATTTCTTCTCTATAGATCATACTGTACGATTTTAATTTGTACCGTACGATCCAAGCTATGTGGACGATTCTGTGAATAGATCATACTGTACGAATATCTTCGTACTGTACGATATGTTCAGATCCAAAATCCTAGCCGTAGTTTAGTTTAAGTAAGTGATTTTGCGCCGTTCGTACTGTACGAACCTGTTCGTACTGTACGATATATTTTAAATACTTACTTAAATTAACCCGTGATTAGTGCATGTAATCCAGGCCTAATTATATTTTGAACATCGTACTGTATGATAGTGATCGTACCATACGATGAACAGAGACGACATATTGTCGTCCAGACCATCGTCCTGTACAAATAGTATTTTGTAGATCGTACCGTACGATATTATATCGTACATTACGAATTGTTTTTAAATTGTTCGTACATCTTCGTACTAGGATGAAGTCTGTTTATGAAGATTGTACTGTACGATGTTGAATCATACTGTACGAACAGTAACGACTACTTTTGAAATCAGAGGTTTTTGGAGCCCGTTTTAGATGTTAATCTTGTCCTTTTTCAGTAAGATTTTACAAAGAGGGTGAACGTGGTTAGAAAGGGATTTCAAGGGAGAGAGCTCTAGAGAAGTTCTTGAGGGTTGAGAGAGGAAGGAGGAGGTGAGCATTGTGAGGGAGAAGAAGTGTGAGGGAGATCACACGGTTGCTCCGAGCTTGCTTCATCTTGCTCCTTCTATGGCCCTAGAAGGATTTGAGGGAGGATCTCCAAGGGAAAGGCTCATCTACATCCGTTACCTCGAGGTTCTCTGCCTTCTCCAGGAGGGAGAAAAACGAGAAGGTTCTCTGCCGTCGTCAGGAGGGCGAAAATAGAGTTTGGCACTCCGCCACGCCAGGTTGGTGAAAGGGAGGTTTGTAAAAGCTTCTCCGCCTTGCGAGGGGGGGCAAAAGGAGAACTATTTTGATAGTGAAAATCCCGAAGCGGAGGACTCCGGGGAGTGGACGTAGGTCATATTTTGACCGAACCACTATAAAAATTTTTGGTGTATTTTTTCCTTATTGTCATTTACGTTTTACTTGCTTTTAATTTTTCATAACTATTGCATGGTGGAATTTGTGGAAGAAAACTTGCTTAAAATTTTATTGTAAAATTTCAAAAATAATAAAAATATTAGAACTCTTATTTAGGGTTAATTTTATTGAGAAAAAGTTTTTCACAATTCACCCCCCTCTTGTCATTTAGTAATTTCAATTGGTATCAGAGCTTGTTTTTCAAAAATAGTATTTCAGAAAACCTTGAAAAAAAAAACGATCATGTCGAATTTTGGTAATCGTAACACAACGGAGGGTTATTCAATAACTCGTCCACCACTTTTTGATAACATTCCGTTTGATTTCTGGAAAATTAGAATGTCTACATTTTTGCAATCTATAGATTACCGCATGTGGATGTTAGTAAATGATGGGTATGTTGCACCGTTTAAGATTGTTAATAGTTTGAAAACTCCTGTACCTTTTATTGAATGGAGCAATGAGTATAGGGAGTTAGCCCAACTGAATGCTAAGTGCTTAAACTGCTTTATTTGTGCATTGAAATCTGAGGACTATATGAGAGTATCGACTTGTGTTTCTGGAAAGGAGATTTGGGATAGACTGTGCATTACATACGAAGGAACAAACGAAGTAAAACAGTCTAGGCTAAACATTCTACTGCATGATTATGAATTATTCCGTATGAAACCTAGCAAAATAATTTCTGACATGTACACTAGGTTCACTCAAATCGTGACATCCTTGCAAGCATTATGTAGAGAAATTTCAAATTCTGAGAAAGTGAATAAAATTCTTAGATGCCTACCTAGTTCCTATGATGCTAAGATAATTGCTATCACTGAGTCCAAAGATCTTAATGTTTATTCTATTGATATTCTCCTTGGGTCACTCATTGCATACGAGCAAGGAGTGAGCCAAAGGCAAAGTGATGCAGGTGAAAAGAAAAAGGAGCGGATGGTGGCATTAAAAGCTAGCAACTCAGAAAATGAAAGTTCTGCAGGGGAGGAAGAGGATGAGATAGCACTGATGACCCGACAATTCAAAATTTTTTTGAAAAGAAAATAGAAGCGTCATCAGAACAGCTGGAACAAAGGTAAGAGCTCAAGGTCCAATAAGGTTTTATCTGATACAATTTGTTTTGAGTGCAGGAAGCCAGGTCACCTTCGAGTCGATTGCCCCAATCTGAAGAGTCAACCAGCTAAGGAGAAAGGAGATGACAAAGCAAAATACAAGAAAGGAAAGATAAAGACACAAAAAGCTTTTTGGGCCGACTCTGCCTCGGAATCATCAGAAGAAGAAGCAGAGGAGGAGGTAACTAACTTGTGTCTTATGGCTAACGATAACCTTGATTAATCGGATCAAGATGAGGTATGTCAACTTTCATATGAAGAATTGTTGCTTATTTTTGAGAATATCCATGACTCGTATAGGAAGTTGAAAAAGATGCATGCTAAGCTTAATGTTGAATTTAATTCTTTACAAACTGAGCATGCTAACTTAGTTAAGGAAAGTTCTGATTTAGATAGAGATCATATGCTACTTCTTGATGAGTTTGATGCATTAAATAAGAAGCATATTGCACTAATTGAAGCGCATGAATCCTTGAAAACATCGTATATTGAAATAGATGTAGAGTTTGAAAAACTAACAGTAGTAGTAAAGGAGGTAGATCATAATGAGCATTTGTTATTCTAGCAAGTCGATGGATTGACATATCAAAATAATACATTTAAACAAAGAATCAAAGAACTAGAAGAAGAAATTGCATCACTCATAGGCCAACCTAGAAAACTACCAACATAGCATGCATCACAAAACTTTAGGAAGAGACACCACTACCCACATAGATTAGTAAACCCATTTCCTGATGTTAGGTGTTTCTCTTGTGGCATTTTAGGTCACATAGCCCGCACATGCACACTTCACCATAGGACACACTTAGTATGGAGACCTAAACTGCATCCATCACAGCATAACATGCATACATCTCATTCATGCAAGCATAAGGAGGAACCCAAACTCACTTGGGTTCTCAAATCTAATCTTTGAATAAAATTATAGGGTTGCTCTCACAAAAGACCTAGTGAGAGCATGTGGTACCTGGATAGTGGCTGCTCGCGACACATGACTGGAGATATGAAGAAGTTCATCCTACTGGAGACCAAAACTGGAGGCAAAGTAACGTTGGGAGACAACACTACCAGGAAGGTGATAGGCTCAGGTATCGTTGGTAATGCTAAAAATTTTTTAATTGAAAATGTTTTACTAGTTGATGGTTTGAAACATAATTTACTGAGCATTAGTCAACTGTGTGACAAAGGTTTTGATGTTAAATTTTTAACTGATAGATGCCTGATTAGTTTATTTGATGAAATAATTTTAGAAGGAAAACGAATGAACAATGTTTACATGTTAGAACTTGATTGCATTGATAGCTCAAAATCATTCTGTTTGAAAACAATAGTTGATGACTCGTGGCTATGGCATAGGAGACTATGCCATGCTAGTATGAAAACTCTTAGAAACATCACTCAGAAAAACCTAGTTAGAGGTGTACCTAAATTAGACTTTACCAAGGATCACTTATGTGATGCTTGCCAACTAAAAAAATAAGTCAAATCATCCTTTCACTCAATTAGAGATGTGATCACTTCTAGGCCACTAGAAATTCTACACATGGACTTATTTGGACCCGTTAGTACAGACAATCTAAGTGGAAAGAATTATGGATTTGTGATTGTATATGACTTCACAAGATTTACATGGGTAAGATTCTTAGCACACAAAAATGAGTCTTTTGAGGAATTTAAAGTTTTCTCCACTTGGATTCAACGAAAATTAGGTTGTGAAATATCAACAATCCATAGCGATCATGGTGAAGAGTTCCAAAATGATAGGTTTGAGTCATTCTGTCAAGAGATAGGAATAGAACACAATTTCTTAGCTCCTAGAACACCCCAAAAAAATGGCATAGCAGAAAGGAAGAATAGAACTTTGGTAGAAGCTGCTAGGGCAATGTTAGCGGAGTATACCCTTCCTAGATACTTTTGGGCAGAAGCAGTCAACATAGCCTGTTATATTTTAAACAGAGTAAACATTAGATCGAAGCTGAATAAAACTCCATATGAACTCCTTAAGGGTAGAACACCAAACCTTTCACATTTACATGTTTTTGGGTGTAAGTGCTTCATCTTAAATAATGGTAAACATCTCTTAGGAAAATTTGATCCCAAGTCTGATGAGGGTGTCTTCTTAGGTTATTCTTCTGTAGGTAAGGCCTATAGAATTTTTAATAAGAGAACCCTTGTAGTAGAAGAATCCACCCATGTGGTATTTGATGAATCAGATAAGCCCTCAGAATCTAAAGTTGAAGATGATGAAATAGAGGCAATTCAAGGAGTAGCGACTATGACCATAGGAGAAAGGGTCGAACCTCAGGAAGATTTGCCTAGAGAATGGAGATATTATTCTAGTCATCCTAAAGAGTTAATTTTAGGAGACCCTTCAGAAGGTGTAAGAACTAGGCATGGACTTAGGAAGGAGGTTAGTCATTCAGCATTCATCTCTATGATAGAACCTACAAGTATAGATCAAGCCTTAGGAGATGAATTTTGGATTCTAGCAATGCAAGAAGAGCTGAACCAATTCACCAGGAATGATGTTTGGGAGTTTGTCAAGAGACCTAAGGAACAAAGTGTTGTTGGAACAAAATGGGTCTTCAAGAATAAGGTGAATGATTCAGGAACAATAATAAGGAATAAAGCAAGACTAGTAGCTAAGGGGTACAACCAAATTGAGGGGATAGACTTTGAAGAATCCTTCGCCCCGGTTGCTAGATTAGAAGCCATAAGAGTGCTCTTAGCTTTTGCTTGCTTCAAGAACTTTAAGCTATATCAAATGGATATAAAGAGTGCATTTCTGAACGGGATAATTAAGGAAGATGTCTACGTTGAGCAACCCCCCGGATTTGAAAGTTCACAATTTCCAAACCATGTATTTAAATTAAAGAAGGTACTGTATGGATTAAAGAAAGCACCTAGAGCATGGTATGAAAGACTTAGCTCATTTCTTTTGGATAGAGGATTTAAAAGGATAGTGTAGATACTACACTCTTTTTACAAAAGGTAAAAGAAGAAATTCTCATTGTTCAAATATATGTGGACGACATCTTGTTTGGATCTTCGGATAAAAACTTATGCGATGAATTTTCAAAAACAATGAGTAATGAGTTTGAAATGAGCATGATGGGAGAACTTAACTACTTTCTTGGCTTTAGCGTAAAATAAATGAATAATGGAACTTTTCTTAGCCAATCAAAGTATATTAAGGATATTTTAAAGAAATATGAAATGGATAGTGCAAAACCCATGAACACCCCAATGAGTTCGACAATCCAATTAGATAAAGATCCTAGTGGAAAATCAGTAGATCAGAAAAAATATAGAGGAATGATTGGATCCCTTCTTTACCTGACTGCCAGTAGACCGGACATAATATTTAGTGTGTGCCTTTGTGCCCGTTTCCAAGCCGATCCTAAAGAGTCTCACCTAACTACTATCAAAAGAATTTTTAGATATCTGCTAGGCACCCCAAACTTAGGAATTTGGTATCCTAGACACAGCACTTCCTTTGAAATCCTAGGGTACTCAGATTCTGACTTTGCAGGATGTAGGATAGATAGAAAAAGCACCTCTGGTACCTGCCAATTCATTAGACAATCATTAGTTTCTTGGTCCAGTAGGAAGCAAAACTCAGTAACACTTTCCACAGTCGAGGCAGAATATAATGCAGTAGGAAGTTGTGTTGCACAAGTACTATGGTTAAAACAATAAATTCTTGATCTTGGACTACCTGTTGGAACCATCTCGATCATGTGTGACAACACAAGTGCAATTTGTATCTCTAAGAATCCAATTCAACACTCTCGAATGAAACACATAGACATTAGACATCATTTTATTAGAGATCACGTCGCTAAGGGAGATATAAAATTACATCACATCGCTACAGGAGATCAATTGACAGACATATTCACAAAACCTTTAGCTTTCGACACCTTTAGCATCCTGAGGACCAGATTAGATGTCATAGATATAACAGCATAAAAAAAAAAATCAAAACACAAAATTTTTTTTGGCTGCTCCTGATCATCACACACTCACTACATCACAACTTTACATGGACTGTTCATCGTACTGTACAACCTACATCGTACTGTACGATACCTCTCAATCTACATGCCATCCCCCAACAAGCAGATTTCGGCTTTGTTGATCGTACTGTACTACATACATCGTACTGTACAATATTCATCCCGCATAATTGCCTACCGTATTATACGATATCTCTTCTTCGTACGATACGATACACGTTAGCAACGGATTGGGACGAATTAAATCTGGTTGGTACGACATTACTGAGTATCGTACTGTACGATACATACCGTTCATACGGTACGATACACATCAGCTTACGGAATAAATATGAGTTAAAGCTGTTCGGTACGATATTTATTATGGATTGTACTGTACGATACACCTGTTCGTACAGTACAAAACTTTTGGTCAAAAGTTGTACTGAGGGCCTCGGGATGATTGAAATTCGCCTGATCGTACTATACAATACTTATCGTACTGTATGATTTGATTGCCTTTTCCCGAAACGATCGGTCAGAATATTAATTGTCTATCGTACGGTACGATCCCATATCGTACTGTACGATTTCCAAAATTCCCTATAAGTACTCTTGCCTAGGTCGTTCTTTTCACTCAAACCTCTCCTCACTCAGCCCTTCACTCAGTTTTCATGCCCTCTTGCAATGTCCAAATGAGGTCGGATGACTGCTGGAAGCTCGTCCTCGTCGAGTCGCCAACCTGCTCATTTTCTGAACACTGAAAATGAGGAAGCCTACCTCCGATATAAAGCCTGCAAAATTTCTCCTTCAAAAATGCTTAATCAGGCTGCTCTCAATTTCGAGGTAATGGGCCTCTTTGCTTCCACCACCTTCCAATTCCTACTCACCCTGGCGTTTCCCTATAATTCTGAAATTCTCTTTGAATTTCTCGCCAACCTCACCTACACCGTCGACAACACCACTTTTCACTCTTTTGTTTGTGGCCGCAACATTGAGATCACTAGAGCCGACATCGCCCAATATATTGGGCTGTCCACTGAAGGACCTATGGTTCGCTCTTTTCTTACCGACGAATTTGATTGGAGCGATGTTAATAGAGTCCTTAGGAATACTGCTTTTCATCAACACCAATCTCTTGTTCAATCCTTAACTCGAAATGCCCGTATAATTCAACATGTTCTTCGAACCTCCATCATACCCAAAGGTGGCGATCGTATCAATCTGACCCCGACTTATCCGTCGCTACCTATCTTATTATGTCTAACATTAAGTTTGATGAGATTGATTTAATTAGCAACTATATCTATCACATGACTTTTGTTCGTCTACCTACCACTCGACGGAAACAGAATCTGGCTCTTGGTTACCTAATAGGATATATCCTCCACAATAAATATCAATTATCCTACCCTGGTGAACCCGACATTCTTCCTATTTTTTATACAGATGCTTCCTTTCGTATTCTCTTTCATCGGGGACACGAGCCTAAAGAACTAGTCTTTGATGAAGAAGAAGGAGAAGATGCCCCAACCGCAGCTCCAGCTTGACCACGACGCCATGCCGCACCCCGAGCACCTGCACCAGCGCCATCACACCCTAATGATGATTTAGTCGCATGCTTCGATCAGCTACAGACTCATCTCGACATGCATATTCAAGAACAACATCAGCAACATGAGACTGATATGCAATAGTTTGGAGAACGTTTTACTGCAATTGATCACCGCTTCGTTGCTTTATTTCAATATTTTCAACCAAATCCACCTCTACCACCAACTGATCAGGACCCATCTGCTTAGATTGTTTGTGTTTGTATTGTAGTTTTTCTTCTTTTGCTTTTTGCCTTTAGTTGCTCCTCTTTTTTGTGCTGTCAAAAGGGGGAGAAGTTTGTTGTACCTGTTGTTATGCCTGTTATCTAAATGCATTCATTTTGTTTTGTACTTGCTTTTGGTATCCTATTTTTTTCTCTTGTGTTTTAATTTAAAAAAAATAAAAAAAATAAAAAAATAAAAAAAATAAAAAAAATATAAATATAAAAAAAACAAAAGAAATGTTCTTCGTTCTTACTTACAACAAATTATTTGACATCATTAAAAAAAGGGAGATTGTTGCAACCCATGACCCCGAGTTTGAGATTTTGATGATGCCAAATAATGAGTGTTTTGGAATAACTTTTCATTGAATATTATTTTATTTGCTATTGTCCTTAAGTACTAACATTTTAGGAAGATCACAAGTGACTTAGTATGAAAGGAAGACTCAAGACCGGGTAAATTAAGAGTATGAGTCAGACATTATACTTTTTTATTTATTTTATTTTTACTTTATTGAGTCTGGCCAATAAATGCATAAGAGCAAGAGCAACCATGCACACACACAGGGGGAGTGTTTGTTTTTTAACTACAAAATATAATTAAATTTCTTCTATGTAGATCATACTGTACAATTTTAATTCGTACCGTACGATCCAAGCTATGTGGACGATTCTGTGCATAGATCGTACTGTATGAATATCTTCGTACTGTACGATATGTTCAGATCCAAAACCCTAGCTGTATTTAGTTTAAGTAAGTGATTTTGCGCCGTTCGTACTGTACGAACCTGTTCATACTGTACGATATATTTTAAATACTTACTTAAATTAACCCGTGATTAGTGCATGTAATCCAGGCCTAATTATATTTTGAACATCGTACTGTACGATAGTGATCGTACCATATGATGAACAGAGACTACATCTGGTCGTCCAGACCATCGTCCTGTACGAATAGTATTTTGTGGATCGTACCGTACGATATTATATCGTACAGTACGAATTTTTTTTTTAAATTGTTCGTACATCTTCGTACCAAGACGAAGTCTATTTATGAAGATCATACTGTACGATGTTGAATCGTACTGTACGAACAGTAACGGCTACTTTTGAAATCAGAGGTTTTTTTAGCCCATTTTAGATGTTAATCTTGTCCTTTTTCAGTAAGATTTTATAGAGAGGGTGAACGTGGTTAGAGAGGGATTCCAAGGGAGAGAGCTCTAGAGAAGTTCTTGAGGGTTGAGAGAGGAAGGAGGAGGTGAGCGTTGTGAGGGAGAAGAAGTGTGAGGGTGATCACACGGTTGCTCCGAGCTTGCTGCATCTTGCTCCTCCTGTGGCCCTAGAAGGATTTGAGGGAGGATCTCCAAGGGAAAGGCTCATCTACATCCGTTACCTCGAGGTTCTCTGTCTTCTCCAGGAGGGAGAAAAACGAGAAGGTTCTCTGCTGTCGCCAGGAGGGCGAAAACAGAGTTTAGCACTCCGCCACGCCGGGTTGGTGAAAGAGAGGTTTGTAAAGGCTTCTCTGCCTTGCCGAGGGGGGCAAAAGGAGAACTATTTTGATAGTGAAAATCCCGGAGCGGAGGACTCCGGGGAGTGGACGTAGGTCATATTTTGACCGAACCACTATAAAAATTCTTGGTGTGTTTTTTCCTTATTGTCATTTACGTTTTACTTGCTTTTAATTTTTCATGACTATTGCATGGTGGAATTTGTGGAAGAAAACTTGCTTAAAATTTTGTTGTAAAATTTCAAAAATAACAAAAAGATTAGAACTCTTGTTTAGGGTTATTTTTATTAAGAAAAAGTTTTTCACAATTCACCCCCCCCCCCCCCCCCCCCCTCTTATCATTTAGTAATTTCATGTTGGCTAGTAAACTTCTTTTTCTAGACTTAGTTTGGCCCATATTTGACAAGGGGCCAAAATGACAAAAATATGCTTTAAGAAGATTTTTTGCTTTTTCCCCAAAGTTCAGCATGGCTTGACCATATCAATCACTAAAACCTCATTTAATATGTCCTAAGTATTATTAGGGACACATGGGACTCAAATCTAACCTTTGGTTTTACATGACTGACCAAGTCAATCATAGTCGACCAAAATGCCCCGTAAGGGTTTAAATACTCATTTCAATCCAAATGAAACCCTATCCACTTAGGACCACTCCCATTAGGTTCAAATGATCAATCCAAACTTAATGGACCCAAACAACACCCTAGGTCAACTTGATTGACCAAGTCAACCAAGTTTGACCAAGCTTACACACACCTTCAATCCTTTCAAACCCTTTGATCAAAGCCTCACCAAACCCACTCAAAACTTATGGATGACTCCTTAGGTTCCTAGGAGATCCCTCTTGGAGGCCCAAGCCTTGGACCCACTTGGGTTAACCACATGGCTTTAACCAAATGTCCAAAGAGAGGTCTTTAAGAGCCAAATCTCAACCCAAGCCAAATTATTTCAAACCAATAGTTGCATTGGGTCCCCCATGACCCAATGCACCAACCCTAGTTAACCCAACCCTTAGGCCTATTGAGATAGTTGCAACTTAGTTTTTTATTGTTAATATTCTTGCAACATGTATGTTTTTGATGATTTCAAATATTATTGCTTTGATTATAATTTCTATTAACATATTTTGGATGCATTATTTTGATGTCTATATGTACTAACATGTAAGGGAATTCATAATCCAGATTATTAAAGACTTCAAATCAGATCAGTTTAGGGTTTATTATAAATAAAGTATGAATTTTTTTATTTTATTGAGTCTGAGAGAGTGTGATTATATTTGAGTAACTGTACACACACATACTAGGGAAGAGTTTAAAATTTATAAATTTCAAACTGATTGTACTGTACAAAGTCATTTCGTACGGAATAATTTATTCAATGTTTTTTCCATGCAAGTAGTCAAATGAACATAAAGTAAAAATATTTTCTAAGTATGGATCATACTGTACGATATCACATTCATATGTACTTCGTCTAGGATACAAATTGGATGTGTCCCTTTTCATCCAGATGAACTTAAAAATTTTCTAAACAGTTCATACCATACAATGTTGTCATTGTGCGTACACCGTCTAGGGTATGAATTAAACGGGTCCCTTTTTGTCCAGACGAACTTGAAAAATTTATAAACGGTTTGTACCATACTATGTCATCATCGTACGTACACTATCCAGGGTACAAATTGAATGGGTCCCTTTTCGTCTAGACAAACTTGAAAATTTTTATAACTAATCATATCGTATGATGTCGTCATCATATGTACGCCATCCATGATACAAAATTATGGGGTCTGTCTTCATTCTGACGAAGATAAAAAATTTTCTAACTGTTCGTACAGTACAAACTGGGTTCATACTGGACGATCATCGTGTACAAAATCATTTCATACCAATTCACATAAGGTTCGTACATAACAGTTTTTGAATTGTTCATACATACAAACATATGATCAAATTGTACAATCGTGTATGCTCAAAATGGAAAATTTCAGTTTTCTAGATAGTTTTTCGTGTCTTTGATATAAAAGGTCCTCTAAAACTAACGTGAAAAGTGTCATTCTTCATGAATTTTCAAGAGAAAATGAAAGAGAGAGTGTGGGAGAGTGTTTAAGAGAGATTTCTTGCATGTGGAGTATAAAGGGTTCACAAGGTTACTCAAAGATAAGGAACTCTTTATGTTTTTGGTGATCACTCTTCTTTTCTTCTTTCTAATTGCTCGTGAGAAGATCTTTGAAGAAGATATGGTACTCTACTGAAACTTGGAGAGTGTGAACAGACGACGGTTCTATGTCCATACTTGGAGAGTGTGAAGACGACAGTTCTCTACTAACACTTGGAGAGTGTGAAAGGATGATGGTTCTCTGCCACACTAGGGATTGGTGGAAGAGAGGATTTATAAAGGCTTCTCTGCCTTGCTGTGGGGGAAAAATGATAGACACTTTGATAATAGTGCAATACCTGAAGAAGGAGTCTTCAGTGAATGGATGTAGGTCGTGTTTGACCAAACCACTATAAATCTTTGTCTTTTAATTTCCGCATTTATTTTCTGCAATTTTAATTATTATGATTGAAAAGATTATTTTCAAATTAAAATCAATCTGCTAAAAAAGTTAAAAAGGATTTCTATTTAAAAATCCAAGAGAATTTTTTTAATTACCAATTCATCCCCCTCTTGGTTAGCCTTGGGACAATAGCTTAAGTTTGACAACCTATAAGGAATCAACAAGGTTAACTCTGGTTAGGAATTAGGCTAGCCCAAAGTGATCAAAACCACTATGGGTTAAGCCATTTTTCCAACCTAGGTTCCACCAGGTCAAACCAACACCTTTATTGGGTAGACCTAGGTCCAACACACCTCCCCAAATTAGCCCAGCCCTTGGATTGACTTAGGTCAACATTTAGGCTAGTCCAAAGTGGTCAAAAAAACTTTGGATTGAACCATCTTCCACCAAATATGAACTCAAGCCCAATTGATGTTTGCATTATATTCCTTTTGACCTAATGCATCTTCCCCATCAATCCCATCGCTTGGCTTTATTAGAAATAATACAGTTGTCCCAAGGATAATTAATAGGGAGGGTGAATTAGTAATTTAAAAATTTTCTTAAATTTGAGAAAGCTGATTTAAGATTCTTAAAACAATAATAAAATTTTTGCAACAATATTTTTCTTCCACAATAAACTCAAATGTATAAAAAATAAAAATTTAGTACAAAAGTAAAGGTATAAGAACGCCAAATTTTATAGTGGTTCGGTCCAACTAGACCTACGTCCACTCCCTGAAGACTCCTTCAGGTATTGCACTATATTAAAGTGACTCTCCTTTTGCTCTCACAGCAAGGCAGAAAAGCCCATACAATAACTCTTCATGTGCTAATTGCTAAAGCCCCCCTCAAAAGAGCATGGCCAACATGATTTAATTTAATGTATATATATATATATATATATAACTACTTTGGATGTAAATTATATTTGTTTAATTGTTTAGGATAATTATGTAGGGAGTGTAAGTTTTAACTTTAAATTTGATTGACTTGTGAAAGTGAGTCTTTAAGTTAGGATATTGCATCCTACTTGGAATCCAAAGTGGAGAGAACATCCCCTATGGGAGAGTCCTATTCCATTCAGACATCCCAAGTTAAGATGTTTTCAATATCTAAAGAGAAAAGAAAATATTTCTTTAAGGGAGAGTTTCTTTTCATTTAAATATCTGGACCTAAAGAATCCAAGGAGCTCAAAGAAAAATAAAGAAGTAAAGATAGATAGTATCCCACTCAAAGTCACCTACGTAAGACTTAGGATTAGAGTCTGGGTTGCTATCAGTGGTACCCAGCCACTTCACATTTTTGTAAATTTTGGATTGTAATAAAAAGTCATTTTCCTATTGAAATTTATTTATTTAATTAATTTGATGGAGTGAGTGAGTGATTTACTTTGTTTACACATATGATTGTCTATTTTTCCTAATTTCTTTTCTTACATGCCACTTTTGATTTAGCTCAAATATGCACAGGCTTATGAGGGTATGAATAAAAATATTTTTTATAAAAAATAAAAATAAAAAATTTTATGCTCACATAAAAACTGTAATACTCTAAGAAGTAAGCACAGGATCAAAAAAAGTTTTTCATGCATACATATTTAAATCTCTTCTATCTTGTTAGGCACCTCTCTATCGATGGGTTCTGGCAGATCACTTGACCTACTAAGGTGCAATTCTGTCAAGGATATATTATACAATCTCTAGAAAAAAAAGTGTTTTTAAGCCATTTTAAATATGCTTCATACAAATTTATGCATTTTGTAGAGTTAATTACAATGCATTGTATTAGAAATCAATTTAAAAGTGCCTAAAATCTTTAATTGCATTTTTTCAAGCATTTTCACCCTACATAAGTTAAGAGGCCAATTAGGATCCGCTCTAGATGTCAACCCCAATTTCTCAAAACTTTAATTAACAATGTCCCTACCACTCTTTCATATAGATACCAGACTCATAGATTTTAAATCACATAAATTTAAGGCGATTTTATACTATATTAGCTAAGTTTGGATTACTGTTGTTCTGTACCTAAAATAGATATAGGATTCAGGACATATTCAAAATCTTAACACCCCAATCTCTGAAAATATAATCCTAAATTTTTAATAAAATGATCAACTCAAATTAAAGCTTCTTTTGATCTAAAATTTAAAGTCTAATACATAGAATAGGTTGGGTCACTTCCAAATTATTTTAGAATACTAAAGTGCTTCCTAATTTTCCTCCTTTAACCTCTAGAAATAATTGCTCAAAATTTGATCCAATCCCAATTAAAGTTTCTGCCTCACCTCCTTTGATATCGCTTTTAAAAAAATCTCCAAATAAAATTTTTGTTGTTGTTCTAATCGAGAGTATTCATAGGGAATTCAACCTCAAAAGGTCAAATTTGACAAAAGAAAAGAGTTAAATGGCTCAAAGGGTTTAATTTGACATAAAAAGGTCAAATTTGACCTAATTAAGGGTTGGGTTGAGCAAGTCAATGGTTAATCTGGTCAACCATTGACTTGGTTGATTCGGTCCAAAGGGTGGGGAGTTGAGCTCAAGATAGGTTTGAATTGAATTGAAGTCAATTTGGGCTCAAATGGTTCAAATAGGGTCAACCTAGGTTAACCTAGTCAACTGGGTTGACCCAAGGCATAGGCTTAGGCCCAATAGGTTGGATCTGACTCATTGAGTCTAGGGGAGGTGAGAATTGAGCTTGAGAAGCTTTGAATTGGATTTGAAATCAAAAGAAAGAATTTGGGTCAATTTAGGTCAACTTAGGTTGACTTGGTCAACCAGGTTGACCCAAGGCCCAAGTTTGGGTTCAACAAATTTGGTTTGACCACTGGAATTGAATAGGAGAGGTCTTGGGGCCTGGCTTGATCAATTTGACCAAGTCAAATTCTTTGACCTAGAGTTTGAGCAAAAAGGTGGTCAACACACATGATATATTCTGTTTGAGCAGGCACTTAGTGCGAGTGACAGAGAGGATTTTCTAGTGAGAGAAACTCCATTTTAGGTTATGTTGGATTTGTTTTAGTTGTAGGGCCCGTTGGAAAAATTTTTGGGGTCAAGGTAGGTTATATTTTGCCTATATCAGTTTCAATAATTTGGAGGTTTTCAGTTTTTTTTATCAAAATTATAATTTGGTGCTACAAAATAGCAATTTTCTCATATTCTAGTAAATTTTATCAGCATAACTTTTGATATATTATTGATATGATTATTTTGAGCATTTGGTTTAAAAGTTTTTTGCTTGGTGATTTTGAAAAATAATGATTTTTTTCAATTCTGAAATTTATTTTGACATTTAAAATTGGTACATTAGTACTATTAAAGCTTAAAAATTTTATTATATACAATGTCTAATAATTTAGTTATTTTAAAAAATATGAATTTATGCTTAGTAGAGTTTTTCATTGTCTATCATTAAAGCATTTTGGCAATGTTTGAATTTAGTTCAAATAAATTTTAATTACTATAATGCATTGAAATATGGAATCTAGTTGGCAAAGAAAAGGTATTTTTTTGACGAGGAGAATAGATTCTATTGGCGGAGATAATGGATTTTGTTATATGTTATATGTTAGAAACTTTCAAGTTGAGGGTTATTCTGATAATTATTATGAAATGTTTGTTTATATTTTAGTAAGTTTCATTATATTCTTAATAGTTATTTAAATACAATCAGTATCAGTTTCTATTTTAGTTTCATTTTTCTACATATACTTCATTTTTTATCTCAATATTTTTAACTCTTTGGGTTGGAGATATTAATTCCTATTTAAGGCTACGATTGCCTACTAAGCCATGTAAGCTCACTCATGCTTTAGCTTTATTTTTAGGCTTGGAAAAGGGTAAGGAACAAGCTGAGTAGTTTTGATATCAGGTTTGAATCTGTGCTACAGGCATAATTTTTGTTAATTTTCTTTTTGTAGGCTTAACTTTTATTATTAGTGTACTTTTTTATTGCTAAGCATTGCTATAGATTGATCTCATATTGTACATATATCTTTAGATGATATATACAAAATAATTTTTGAGATTCAATAGTCATCCATTTTATATTATATTCGAAAGTGACTTTGTGTTGTATATAAATTAGAAGTTTATTTTTTTAGCTCTTATCCAACCAGATCTTGGGGTTTGTTTCTATTTTTTGTCATGATCGAGTACGATACAACCTAGGACATTGGGTTGGGTCATATAATATTAGGTTTTGATAGCTATAACACCAAATCACCACATAGCAGTTACTATTGGTTGACCTGATGAACTAATGTAAGATTAACAAACTGACAAGTTGATTCAATAGTGTTGTAGTGCTACCAGGTTAGCACCACAATGCAACTTCAATTATTTGAAAAAATATAAATAAGAAGTTTACTTTTCATGTAGGAGGTTGAAGGGGGTGTGTTGTTGTGTGGTAGGGATTCCTTGGGGGGGGGGGGGGGGGGGTTGCGCCATACCTATCTAGTGAGGAAGATAGAGGGACAGCAAGCCCAAGAAGTCAATTCCAAGGTAATGAGAGTTTGTAGTCTTATTGTAAAGAACTTATAATACTACCTTTCATTAGTCTACTGATTGTATTTTTTTTTTAAATGAATGACATTTTTATTATTTTAATTTATATAGCTAACTAAATCTTATCTCTTGGCTTACGATATGTGATGGGAGTGGTGGAGTAACCTAAGAAATTGTGAAAATAATTTAGGGTTATATCCATCGCTAAACAATGCTTAGATTTTTTTTGATATAAAATAATAAAAATCCCACTTAATATATACATGTATATATGCTAAATCAAGTAATATAATGATAGAGTAGAGTATTGATCCCACAATAAAGAATATTTACTTGTAAATACTAGTATTATCAATTACAATTATAAATCATACTCAATAAAAACAATTTTTGGTAGACATTCAATCACTTAATTTTTAAAAAAAAATGAAGCACTATTTTAATAAAATGTTTTGGATTAATTGAATGTAAATACAATATATTTGTTAATTATTCTCTTTTATATTAATGGTATTCAGAGTATATGCATTACTGACCGCTCAGTCGAGTGTGAAGAGATAAAAGATAAATTAAATCTTCCAACCTCAATACCACTCTGAACTCCCATAGTCTATCACCTATATGAAAATCTTAGAAGAGTAAACACAACATGTACTGTTAAAACCCCCTCATTATAATTCATCCCTATAAATTTGGTATATGTCAAGCATTATGCCTATACTTATGTCGTACTAATTAAAAATACCTAGTTGTGCCTACTTTTTTATTCCTATGCTTGCTATTACACATGATATTAACTATATATATGGTTACTATGTACATTAAATAAAAACCTATCATATTAAAAATATTATTAAATTATTAATAAAGAGAATTCATTAATTAATAAGGAGAATTCATTAGTACTCCATATTTCATTTACACCATCAATCCAAAACTAGAGCATTTAGTTAGACATGTAGAACAAATGAAAATATTTTTTTATTAATTACATAAAATAAAGAAAGTACAGAAGAAAAGATATCATCAAATGGGTTCAATGATCACCTCTACACTCCTCCTTGAACTTAAACAATTGCTTCCACAAGCATTGACCAAACACTCTTATGAAGTGGATCTAGTGCACCCGAAATTCTCTTAGTTATCACTCCTAAAGAAATTATAGAGAAGCAATATGAAAACTAAATTAACGAAGTGACTAAAATCTACTACTAACATTACAAATAGATTACTTATAGAAAAGTGCATAAAACAGACTCTAGCATCGCGGTGCTTTAGACACTTGCGCCACAACATTAGTAAAATGAACTAACGCTGCAACACTAAAGAATTTTCTCTTCTAAGGTGTTTGCTGTCATGGACCTGCTGTTTAATGAATTGACAAATCGCTTCACTGGCAAATCGTGTCCTAATCGATTATAACTGTAGTGTTACAACGCTACTAACGGTTAAGAACTGTGGTGTCCATGTGACACTACCCTTGGCTTGGCAGCGTGTGCAGACATAGACTAGTTTTGCAGCGCTGACTCCTCCGATATTATGGCATTGTCAAATATAGACTGGGCACCACCATGTCCATATTGGGCTCTCCGGTGATGCTAATGATGGCGCCACAATAAAAATAGAATTTGACACCTAGGCATAATATGATACTTGGAATTTCTTGCATTTCTTGTATCTTTTTCTACATAACACAACTAAAATAATATAGTTTTACTAGCAATTTAACCTATAAAATTTAACAATATTTACACTCATCAATATTATTAGTATTTTTGTTCTAATTCACAATAACATTAAAATAAATATAACTTTTTCATGCATGTGTTTTTAACTGTCATGGGTTCATAGATATTTATATATGTATTTTAAAATTTAAAACTTAGTTGATAAATTTCTTTAGCACAATCCTAATATACAATACAACAACAACAACAAATAAGATAAATTTGGTAATTCACATATGTAATACTAGATTGAATTTAGGCTAAGTCCAATCCTCATGGGAATTATACTCTACTCATTACTTTATAACTTGAAATGATACATATACTTACTTAGAACTAGGGTTACACATATACTAGATTGTTTAAAGTGTAGTAGTGACTACTTTGTCAGATGTATAGAGATAATCAAGAGGATTTACATATGATATTTATTGATTTAGAGAAAGTATATGATAAAGTTTCAAGAGAAGTGTTAATAATGCTTATATACAAGTCATTAAGGATATATATATATATACAATAGCTATTACTTGTGTTCAAACACGACATGGTTTGATTAAGCATTTTCCTATTTCACTTGGATTATATCATGAATCAGCTTTAAGCTCATATCATTTTGTTTTCCTACTTTATGGATGTTCTTACTAGACATGTACAAGATGATGTACCTTATTGTGTGCTTTTTGCGGATGATATGCTTCTTATTGATAAGACTTAAGAATCAGTTGAAGAAAAAACTTAAAGTATGGAGGCCAAACTTAGATTATAAAGGTTTTTATTTCAGTAAATCTAAAATCGAATACATGGAGTGTAATTTTCGTAGTAATAGATCTAGTGATAAGGTTGTTACATTAGGTGATTAAGTCATTAAAAAGAGTGCATATTTTAGATAAATTTGTTATGTTGTTCAAAGTGATGGCGGAATAGATGGAGATATTATTAGTATAAACCAATTTGGATAGTTGAAGTGGACGAATGCATCAAGCTAGAAAAAACTAATAGAATAAGTCTTAATAATATCCAATTCCTAGATATTGTCCGCCTATTTTTACATTCCTAGAAGATTTCTATTTATTTTTTTTTGTTGCCTACAAATAAACACCCTGATTAGATTATATGGATAAAGTTGAAGTCAACATAAGTCCAATAATGTGCATTTATAGTATTTGTGAGACATATCTTTTCTCACTCTTAATTATATGTGTAATGTGCATTCTGAAATATCTGTTCTAATTGTAACATGTATTATAATGTTATTGTATTCTTAAAAAGGATGTTTTCATTCAATACTCGATTTTCTAAGAGGATTTTATATATTTCTCTAGAGAAATTTTTATGAGTCATTAAATACAATAATAAAGACTCCATAATATTCACAAATATTCTCTAAAGAAAAATATTGTTCATGATTTGGTTTGAGATCCTCAAGTTGTTTAATAATTATTGTATGCAAACACTAATGCATGCATCTTTTAAAGATTACCACCAATACCTTTTAAAGAAAAAATATCTTACAGTAGCCGAGGATCTACAAATTTGAGAAGTATATGAGGATAATATTAAAAAAATACTCCTTAAATTTCTCTCATTTTGGTGAATCCTAATATGATTGAAGGAAATTTTTTGATTTGCAAGAAACTTCTCAATGAAAATTCTTGTATGGTCGATAAAGATTTTCATAATTCTACCTAAAAGAGAATGAGTAAGTGTGTGTTTGATCCTCAAGAGTAATGGGGAAGATCTAGAGAGATATATATATAAGATGCATATTGAACATGCATGATATCCCTATGGTGTTTTTTTAATGCACATAAGGATTATAATAAAGATATGTATTAGGCAACTTGAACCCAACCATAAAGGGATATTAAATAATTACATTAATAAAGGTGAAGAGTTCTAAAAATTTATGGAGAAAAGCAAGATGTTGACATTCATCACTTATAATATGATGAAGGGTGACAATAAGAAGAGGTTGGGTCAAGTCCGCTAAAAATATTAGGGGATTATAGACTTATCGGCTATTATAAGAAGTGTGGGTCAAATTAACATAGTTGAGAAGATTCTGATAAGGTTTTGGTAGAGGAGGGACTTTAGTGTGATGGTGAGTAGGGCTTGCATGGGTGCTATCAAAATGATCATCCCTAACTGGAAATTAATTTTGAAATAAGTGAAATCCATATGGTGATGGTATTCTCTCTTTACCATCCTCTTCTTAGAGATGAAGGGTTAAAGCAGAATATTGCTCCATCATATGAATTTGATCCACCAAGAATAACATTGAGGGGCCTTCACTAATATAATTATGTCATCAATAATTAAGGGAGTGGTTCTTGGATTGATGCGTGATATAAATATTTATTAACTTAAATAAATTAATATTATTTGTATCTTTGATTTAATTTATCTATGGGCTTATTTGTTTTGAAGTAAAATTAGTGCAAAGTATTTCTTTTGCTGGGGTTTTGAAAATATTAATATTTGGTTGGATGAAAAAAAAGCAGTGTAAAATATTCCTTTTTAGAGGTTTTGAAGATATTTGCCAATACCTTATTTAAAAAAAGAGATAAGCATCTCATCACTTATAAAAATAGATTTAGTAAAACTTAGATTGATTATTTTATTGTAAGAAAAATAGATTATTTATATTGAAGAAATTATAAAGTTATTCTAAGTGAAAGTCTATGTACCCAACAACGCTTATTAATTTTGGACTTTAAGATGAAGGAGCAGAGAATGAAAAATATGGTATATCATTGTTCTAGGATCATATAGTGGCATTTAAAAAATCTTAAGATTTTGTCAGTGCATGAGGTAGCTAATGTTATGTGGGAAACAATAGCTTGTAATATTAAGAATATTGTAAAAGATGTGCTAGGAATATCAAAAGGAAAAGTTTTTAATAGTAAAAATAGTTGGCAGATGAATCAAAATTTGTAAGAAAAGATCAAAAATAATAAGCTCTATTATAAAAATTTGTTTATATGTAAAAATTCTAAAAATTGGAAAATATATAAAGCTGCATGTAAGGAGTCTAAGAAAGCATTCTATGATGCAAAAACTTTAACTTTTAATGATTTATATAATATATTATATACTAAAGAGGGCAAAGATATATGTATAAGCTAGCCGAAAATGAGACACGAGTAGTTAGGATTTATTTCAAGTGAAGTGCATTTAGGATGAAGATCAAAAAATAATTTTTTTTAGAAGAGGATATTCAACAAAGGTAGATGAGATATTTTGCTAAGCTTTTCAATGAAGATTGTGAAAATGCGATTGTCTTTGCTTACCTTAACATTTTAAATGAACATAGAGATTTTTATTTTTATTGGCGTTTTACTAAAATTAAAGTTTGAGAGGCTTTAAGGAAAATGATGTGTGGGAATATTGTTGGACCCTATGATATTCTAATAGAGGTGTGGAAATGCTTAGGAGATGAAGAAATTTCTTGGCTTACTAAAATTTTTAATATTGTTTTGAAGACTAAAAAGATGTCAGATATGTGGAGAATGAGTGTGTTGATTTCTATCTTCAAGAATAAAGGTGTTGCACAAGATAGTGCAAATTATAGATGAATTAAGTTGCTCTATCATACTTTAAAACTATAGGAGAGAGTTATGAAGCATAGATTATAATGTGATACTAATATTTCTCAAAATCAAATTGGATTCATGCCGGGTAGGTCTACCATGGAAGCTATACATTTATTGGGAGGTTTGATGGAGAACTATATAGAGAAAAAGGAAGATCTTCATATGATATTTATTAATTTAAAGAAAGCATATGATAAAGTTCCAAGAGAAGTGTTATGGAGAGTTCTAAAAAAGAAAGGGATTAATAATTCTTATATTCAAGTCATTAGGGATATGTATGCTGGAGTTGTTACTTGTGTTCAAACACAAGGTGGTTTGACCAAGTATTTTCCAATTTTAGTTGGATTACATCAAGGATTAGCCTTAAGCCCATGTCTTTTTTGCTTTAGTCATGGTTGTTCTTACTAGAGTTTTGTAAGAGAATGTTTCCTAGTGTATGCTTTTTGATGACGATATATTCTTCTTATTAATAAGACTAAAGTGGGAGTTGAAGGTAACCTTAAATTATGGAGGACAACCTTTGAGTCTGAAGCTTTTTGTTTGAGTAGATCTAAAATCAAATACATAAAGTGTAATTTTAGTAATAATAGATCTAGTGGGGGGTTTGTGACTTGAGCGACTAAGCCATTAATAGGAGTACACGTTTTGGATATCTTGGGTCTATTGTTCACAGTGATGGTGAAATAGATGAGGATATTATTAGTAGAATTCAAGTTAGATAGATAAACTGGAGGAATGCATCGGGCTTGTTGTATAATAAAAAAGTACCACTCAAACTTAAGGAAAAATTCTATAAGATGGTGGTTAGACCTACAATGCTTTATGATGCAAATTATTTGCCATTAAAAGAGAAGCATAATATTAAGTTAATTATTGCAGAGATACAGATGCATAGGTGGATGAGTGACTTTACTCTTAGAGACAAGATACAAAATGAACATATACGTTAAAAGGTTGGAGTAGCTCCAATGGTAGATAAGATTAGAGAGAGTTGCCTTAAATGGTTTGGTCACATAAAACGACGGCCTTCTGATAACTCAGAGGAGAGTAGACGTATTAGATTTAACCTATGTTAAGAAAGGTAGATGTAGACCTAAAAAGACATGGTTAGAAAATATTAGAAATGACCTTTCTTTATTTGATCTAAATGAGAATTTGACTCTTAACCGGGCACAACGGAGAACAGATATTTATATAGCCGACCCCACGTAGTGGCATAAAGACTTGATGTTGTTGTTGATGTGTAGAGGTTTAATTTTGAAGATATTGATCCTTGGTTGGACAAAAAAAAAAGTGTAAAGTATTCTTTTTGTATGATAAATTATTCTTCTTTTCCAAAAATAAATATTATACTTCATTTTTGATAAAAAAATGAACTCAAACCAATTTTGATTGAATTTCTTTTTCACCGCAAGCAAATTGATTTGTTGGTCATCGCCACCGGCCGCCTGCTGCCATCATCCTCCATTGTCGTAACTCAAACCTATTGTCATATGTGATTAATTGAGATATTTATTTAAAATCTTTAAGATTTATTTGATCTAATTCAAAATGATATAAGTCAAAAAATCTATTAAGATAAAATTTAAATTCTATAATAAATAACCAGATAATTTAATTAAATTTAGCACCAATTATATGAAATAGTTTTCAAAATGTAAGTCGTTTTAGACCCTTTTAGATGAGTTGCATACTAAGGGGCTGTTTGGTAACAGGATTTAGAACAGATTTGAGGTGGATTTGAGCGAAATCTAGCCAAACGACCTAAAATGCAAAACATAATCTCACAGCAAATGAAAGACGCAGTAAACAAAATTTACCCCTTTTCGGGGGAAATCTCAGATTTCTGAAATCATCTGATCCGACAGATTTAACGCTCTATTGACGCCAGAGGGAAGAAGAGTCTGTTCATTTCAGAATTTAGCGCTCTATAGCAAAATATTCACACAAGATATAATATGATTTATCATGAATGTTACCAAACAGTTTTCAAGTTTTAACCCACCAAAATTTCATAAATCTTGATTTAGAGGATTCACTAAATCCTACTTAAATAAAATTCAGAATGCTACCAAACAGTTCCTAAATACTACTTGCAACAGCACCAATGTTTCAGTCCCATGGTATCTAAGACGAGTCTTTCTAATCTTATGTAGCCACTCGAGCTACTCCAATCTTTTCAAAGTGTATATGTTCACTGTCCATTTTGACTCTCCAGCGCACCAGATCTTTCTCTCTTCCGAGTGGAAGAAGAAGGAAAAAAAGGAGGCGAAATGGAGAAGGGCAAAGGGCTGGTGGATCTCTGCATAGAAGCGGCGACAGCATGCAGTGAGAGCGTCGATATATGGCGGAGGCAGAGGAGGACTCTCGAGCGCCTTCCCTTTCAGCTCGCTGACGATCTTTTTCGTCGTCTGCACAGCCGCCGCCTACTTTCCCCTTCGATCCTTGAGTTTGCTCTCTCTCTCTCTCTCTCTCTCTCTCTCTCTCTCTCTCTCTCTCTCTCTCTCTCTCTCTCTCTCTCTCTCTCTCTCTCTCAATCCATGAATCCAAATTTTATTATCTTTTTTACCATATACACATAGGAAAAAACTGGCCAAATCCATGAAGCCTAATTTATCATCCTTTTTACCCCCATAAGCGCATAATAAAAGAGGAAATAAAGCCCCAATTCAACTGGACTTTATGTTCTATTCTCTTTCTTTGATCGTGCTCCCTTTTTTCTTTTTTTAACTGTTTTGCACTTTTTCTGCTGTTCCTAGCCGTGCGTTTAGATATTTGGAATGAGATGTACGGCGACATGGTATTTGATAAGGGACGAACCCGATGGGGACGAAGACAGGTTATGATTCTGTTCGGGCACCGTTAGGTTAAGTTAACGGTATGAGAAAACAGAGAAGAAGAGGAGCTGTTACAGGAAATTAAAAGCAGAGAAAGTAAATGGAGAGCCTGAGAGAAGAATTGATTTCAATTCATTTTTCATTAACCGCTCATGATTACACTGTATGGTATATATAGAAGAGAGGGAATAAATCAGTTGGGATTTTCTGTCCAAGCCGTAGCGAGAGCGTGGCCTGCGATAGTGTCAGACTGCTGTGGCGGTTTTGCTGAGTGTAGTATTAGTGGAGTGTGCTAACAGGCCCCTAAAGTAATGATCCTGTGAAAAGATCGTTAGTTTGTCTCTCAGATTTTGAAATGTAGCTGCTGTCAACGATTTGGTAAGAATGTCCGCAGTTTGATCCATGGAGCTGATGTGCAGAACTGCTATCTCAGGAGACTTGATGTGGTGACTTATAAAATGATATCAATTTCTATATATTTGGTCATGGCATGGAATACTGGATTATTTGCCAATGCCATGATGGAGGTGTTGTCACAAAAGAGTTTGGTGGGGCTGGTTTGAGGTGCTTGAAATTCAGCTAACAGTCCTCTAAGCTAAATAATATCAAAGGTAGCTGAAGCAAGGGCACGGTATTCGGCCTCCGTTGAGGATTTGGCGACGATAGCTTGCTTCTTGTCATTCCATGAGATGAAATTTGTTCGTAGGAAGGGGTAGAAACCTGTTATTGATTTTCGATCGGAGGGATCAGCTGCCCAGTCGGCATCAACATATGTTTGAAGATTCAAGTCACTATGAACTATTGGGTGACCATAGTGAAGTGTTCCTTGAATGTAGCGGAGAAGCCAGCCTCTTGAGAGTTTGGTAGTTGTTGTTGGTCGGGTTGTGCATTTGAGACGTTGAGCTTAAGAATTGACCAGCTTCTCTGAAGAGCTATGGTGAGCAGAATCCGAATAATGGGATGTTTTGCAACTGGGATGAAGGTTTCTCTATAGTCAATGCCATACTCTTGGTCGAACCCTTTATCAACCAAACGGGCTTTGCTCCCTTCTATTTGACCGTCCAGCTTTAGCTTAGTTTTATATGTCCAACAACAACCAAGAATTGATTTGTTAGGTGGAGGTGGAACTAGTGACTAGGTAACCTATTTCTGAAGAGCATGGAATTCAGCGGGCATGGCTGAGTGCCATGATGGGTGTTTGTTGGCTTGAGTGAAGCATGTGGGTGTTGATTAATCTTGAGGAATGGATAGAAGACTGAATATGGGTTTGGGCTTGAGGTGATTGGTCTTGAATCTAGTTTGCATTAGGTGAGTGGGTATATGGGTTGGCTGATTAGTGGAGGAAGTGGATGGTGTTGCTGATGAATGGGATGGATAAGTATTGATGAGAAGTGGAGCTGAGTGATGGGGGAATGATGCGTCAGCTTGGCTAGACTGGGCGGTGTGGAGAGGAGTTGATGTGGTGGATGGAGGGTTCTGGATGGTGGATATGGGAATGAGAGTAAGTGGCGATAGGTTGGGGTTGATTATAGATTTGGTGGATGTGGTAGTGTTGAGTTGAGTAGGGAAGGTTTGTTCATGAAAAAATCACATGTCTTGAGATGTGAGTTTTGTTTGTTTGGGGATTGAAGCAACAATAACCTTTGTGTGAGGTGAAATATCTAAGGGATATACACTCATGGGATATGGGAGTAAGTTTGTTGGGGTTTGATGTTTGAGCCATGGGAAACACAGACACCCAAATGTTCTTAGATGTGCATAGGAGGGTGGATGGCTATGTAGAAGTTGGAAAGGAATATGAAGATTGCATGCTTTTGTTGGTAGTCTATTGATGAGGTAGTTTGATGTGAGCAGTGCATCGGCCTAGAAGTGGAGTGGGAGATGAGCAGCATGTAAGAGGGTCCGAGTTGTGTCAAGCAGGTGTCTGTTATTCCTTTCCGCAAGGTCATTTTGTTCAAGTGTGTAGGGGAAACTTAGTTGGTGAAGTATTCCGTAGTCGGAGATAAATTGCTTAATGTTATGACTTGTGTATTCCCCACCCCCATAAGAGGGGAGAATTTTGATTTTGGAGTTGAATTGAGTTTCTGCCATATGTAAAAATTGCTGAAATTTTGAGAGAGTTTCAGTTTTGGTATTCATTAAGAAGAGCCAGCAAAATCTTGAGTAGTCGTCAATAAAGATTACATAGTATCTATTGCCATTAAGAGACGAGACCAATGTCGGTCCCTAAACATTAGAGTGTATGAGATTTAATGCTGTCTTAACATGATTTGAACTTGAAGGAAATGGTAATTTATGGCTTTTAGCGATGTTACATGATTTTCATAAGATTAGAAGAGAAGAGATACATAGGGAAGGATCTAATCTAGTTGTAGTATGCATAATAAGTTGATGAGGATGACCAAGATGAGTGTGCCATTGCGAAGTAGCTGATAGGCTTGAGTGGAGAGCAAGTGAGGAGGGTTGACTGGTAAAGACTGGATAGAGAGTGTCACAACTTCGACAACGTATAAGAGTTTGATTATCCTAGAGGTCCTTGATGATGAAACCGAAGAGTCAAATGAAATGGAACAATTGTTGTCAGATGTGAGTTTATATATAGAGAGAAGATTATGTGATAAGGATGGAACGTAAAGGGTATTGCGAAGAAAATAGCTTACGGCTGGAATTGGGAAGAGGAAGGATACCGTGGCCACTTTATTGGATGGGGAGGGTGCTGTTGTTTTCTATCGAGATGGAGTCTGCACCATGATAGTGATGAGGTTGCTGGGGGTTAGTAGCATCTGTTGTGAGGTGAGTTGAGGCACCAGAATCGAGCATCTATTCGGTTGGGGAGCTGAGTTGTTGAGGAGTGAGCATAGCCTGAGGTGTTCCAAGAGTGTAATTGAGGTTGCATTTGTGCCAACAGGTGGTTGCGGTATGACCAGGTTTGTTGCAGATTTGGCAAGTTGGTTTCGCTATAGGAAACAGAGAGGATCCACAACCAGCAGGGAATGAAGGTCTGGTGGAAGAGCCCCAACCTCGTGTGGGATAAGGGAACTGAGACGAAGAGTTGCGGCCTCTATTGGATTTGGTGTTGGATGAATAGAATGCAACATTATCCTTGTGGGCAGAGGCATCCTTGAGTAGTTCGTTTTGAATATTGATCTCCTCTATGCAAAGCAAATAATAAATAATGTTTGGGCTGATTGGAGTGAGAGAGGTGCGAATGGCTGTTTTGAAGGCACTATATGTAGATGGGAGGCCATTCAAAATATAAAGGGTGATGTCTTCGACATCAAGCTTGGATATAGCGGTAGTAATGTTATCAATGAGGGATTTGATTTTGGCTAAATATTTTTGCATTCCATTTGTATATTGTGCAGTTCGTTTTTGAGCTCGATGACCCTAGATGGTTGGTAGTTTGCAGTCAATTCTCTAGAGTATCCCATATCTCATGGGCTGTGGTTAAGTGATTATGTATGAGATAATAGTTGGTGAAATGGTAGAGAAAAAGACATAGAACAGATTCTGGTCAATAAGGTACCAAAGACGATAGGCGGTGGAGGATTGGGTTGGTTCGGGTGGTCGCACTTGTGTGCCAGTTAGGTAACCTTCGAAGCCGTTGGCGATGAAGAGTTTAAAGATTTGTAGCCTCCAAACCGAATAGTTCTTCTCGTTATTGAGCTGGATGTTGACGATGAGCTTGATATTGGACATAAGAAACTTCAAGGGTGAGGGTATGGTGAACTTTGCCATGGTGGTGGAAACGGATGAGTTGGATTGAGCACCCGAGAGATCTTTCTTTACCATAAAAAAGCTGAGTAAAGAATGTCGGGCTGTGGAGCCTAGTGCTTTGATGCCATATTAGAAAACAAAGAAGAAGTCAAGAGCTGTTACAGGAAATTAAAAGCAGAGAAAGCAAATGGAGAGCCTGAGAAAAGAATTGATTTCAATTCATTTTTCATTAACGGCTCCTGAATACACTGTATAGTATATATATAAGAGGGAATAAATTATTTAGGGATTTTTTTCCAAGCCATAGTAGAGAGTGTGGGTTGCAGCAGCGTCAAACTATTGTGGCCGTTTTGTTGAGTGTAGTATTAGTGGAGTGTGCTAACCATGGTTTAAAATTGTGCAATGAGAGGTGCGCTTCAAGGTGCGCCTCAGTGCAATTTTGACCTTTTAAGTCTTAAAGCTTACGCAATGAGAACATGGAATGAGGTGTACGCCTCATGTTTTAGAGGCGTCCGCCTCTTAAAATTAAAAAAAAAGAATAAATTCCTAGCCTAATATTTATCTATTCGGTTCGATCCCCCTCCCCGGGCGCATCTTCCTACATTTCCGAACTGAGCATTCTACTGCCTTCTTCGAGCGACATTTTCCTCTTCGCCATTCGTCCGGCGTCAACATCTTCTGTCATTTTTGAATCGAGTTCTTCGCCTCTTGCTTGGAGTTTTCCTCTACTGCGAGTTGGGCTGGAGTCTCCTTCGTTCGGTAGCTAAAAGCTCTTCTTCTTCGTGGTTGGAGTTTAGGGTTTATTGACAAAGGTGAAATAGTTTTACTTTTTTTCTTTGCACTCAAATGTGATTTTTTTGTTATACCATCGCATTTATCGATATTTTCATTTGGTTTTAGCTATCATGAGAAACTTTTTAAAGAAATAAATTCTGAGGCCAGCTGCAACAAGATTTGCCCCTGCTTACTTGACATTAGGTTGTATGATGGATGCTAGACAACCTTTAGAGTCTATATTCACCTCCACACAGTGGTTGAGTTGTGCATGAGTGAAGAAAGCTAAGGGAAAAGAGATTATAAAGATTATTTTAAATGACATATTTTGGCAAAGTATCTTGTACGCCATTACAACCACTAGACCTTTGGTTCAAGTTTTAAGGATGGTGGATGTAGAGAAGAAACTTGCAATATGTTTCATCTACAATGCTATGGGTGAAGCTAAAGAGATGATTACTTGCAACTTAGGAGGCCAAGAGGGAAGCTATAGATAAATTTGAAATATTATTTATGATAGGTAGGAGTTACAGCTTCATCGACACTTGCATGCAGCAGGCTATTACTTAAACCCTCAGCATCAATATGTAGAGAACAAGTCTACAAACCCTGAGATAAAGTTGGGATTGTATCATTTTATAGATCGAATGATAAGTGATGCAACTAAAAGATTAAATGCTGACATGCAATTGGTACCTTTAAGGAAAAAATGTTTTTGGATTACAACAAGAAAATGATATAATTGTCAAATGATCTATAGTAATTTCATTTAATGTTTTAAATATTTATTTAAAAATTATTTTTTGAGCACTAATTGAACTCCCTTATGAAAATCTTAGTTGAGTGGTGGATTCGGTTTGGTGATGGAACTCCAGAATTGTAGCATTTTGTTGTGAAAGTTTTGGGCTTAACATGTTATTCATCTAACTGTGAATGAAATTAGAGTACCTACAATCAAGTACACACAAAGAGGCGGAATCGTTTGTCGAAATTGAGGATGAATTCACTAGTATACATCATGTACAATAGGAGACTCAGAGAGAGGAATTTGAATAAAAAAGGATTAAAGGATGATGAAGATCCTTTGCTTTGCGTGGATATGACATTTGATAATGAGTGATTTATAGATGATGAAGTTTAAGTGATGCCGTCTGAATTACAAGATGAAAATTTAAATGTTGATTTCTTTGATGGTCGTGGAGCATCTACATCCACCACAACTCAAGAACAAATCAGAAAAAGTATATAAATAATATAGTTTTCTTAGACTTTTATTAATGAATTACACAATACATTTTGATATTGTTAAAAAATATTTAGAGAAGAGGAAGATAACTGATATTGAGAAAGCTGATTGGGAGACATTGAACTCTATAGGAGAGGAGGAAGGGGAGAGAGCATTTCATTATAATGATGATTCAAATGAAGACCCCCTTAGTGATTATAGTGCTGATGACTTATGAGTTCTTATGTGATATGTCATTGCTATTTATTTTTGGAATTATATGTTAATGAAAAGAATACTGTGATTTGGAAAAGATAGAATTTTGAGTTGAACTATATTTCATTTTATCTTATTATTGGAATATTTTGATTTTACTTCATATCTTGTGTTTTTTTATATTTTATATTATTCACTCATTAGTATATAAAAAATTTATCATTTTATGTTTATGCAATCTTTTGATTTTGAGGCTTACGCCTCAAAACGCCTTGAGGCTTACGCCTCGCCTCATGAACGAAAAAAACCTCAATACCCAATTACGCAATTTTAAACATTGGTGCTAACAAATGGGATTGTAGAAATTTGATAGGAAATACTTGAGTTCACAAGTAATCCAAGAGGAAATACTTGAGTTCGCAAGCAACCCTAGCAATAATTGATAAAAACAGCAGAAATAATGCGAAGATCTTGATGAAATCAATCCAAAATGATATACTGTAATAATGGAATCAAAGCAAAAGCAAACCCAAAGCAAGATACAATTGATCCTCAATTCTAGAGGAGGATCGTTCTTTCCCAATCTCTAGACGATGAATCTAGAGCTCAAGACGCCGAAGAAAACTCCAAGAGAACAACTCAAAGCATGCATAACCCTAAGTCTAAATAAACCATACTATTAATACATCAATTCCCTAATTCAAGCGGCATAATCCTAAATAAACCATGCTGGGTTGGTACTCCTCCAAGGTTTTTGCCTTTCTGTGTTTCGTCTGTTCTTTGGCGTTATTCTGATTACCTTTGTTATTCTAGACATGGCCTGAGTTCTCGGTTGTGGCTGATTGGTTATGGTGGTTGGATCGAGCAACACTTGGGTTACCTAATTGATGTTTGTTTGGTTTGGAACTTCCTAAGTTCTAATTGCTTGCCCCTTTGGCTGTTTTTATTGTGGTGGATCATTTCATACGGGCCTTTTGCTGACTGCTTTCTATGGTACTGCTATTGTGTGATTTGGCCGGGCCTTCCAGGCGCTATGGTCCATTGCGGTGGATGGATCTGAATTGCTTTATCAACTATTCCTCTTTTAATCTTTTATTTAGTATGGCCTATACTGTGTAACTCGATGCTCCGTCTCAATAGTTGTATTTGTACTGTTATGCGGCATAACATATTGTTTAATCTTTTGCTTATCGACAGTAAGAGCTATTTCTTCAGTATGATTTCATTGTGTTAATTTTATTTGGGTTTTGATCATCGCTTTCTTGAGTGTCCCTGCAGCCTTTTTTACACGTTTTTGGAGACTAGTGCTTGTTTTGTGCGGGGTCCTCTTCGGATGGGAAAGGCTTTGCTGAATGTTGTTTTTTTTTCCGATTCCATTCTTTTTCTTAGAATGTTATTAGGTTGTTTTGTACTCGTGCTTAGTGGGGATCGATGGCTCTTAGTTTTTTTTTGTTTTTCTTTTTTAGCTCTTTCGAGCAGTAGCGAGCTAGCAATCTCCTTAAGAACTTGTAATCCCTTTTTTTATTAATCCCATAGGTCCCTTCTGTGGGTTTTTACCAAAAAAAAAAAATTCCCTAATTCAAACATCCTTAATTCAAATTTTCCCTCCACCCTAGCCTCCCAACCCTCTCTCATCAATTTACTCCTAGTGGGGCCCACTAGTGTGGGCGACAAGAGGAAAAGGAAGCGGCACTTGCCCACCTCCTGCAAAGGCCGGCTAGGTCGATTCAGGTTGAACACCCTGTTCATCAGCGACTGAAGGGGTGTTGGTAAGCCCAAACAGCATAACCAGAAACTCATAATGCCCCATGTGTCCCTGAAAGGTGTCTTTGAAATATCTTCATCCCTCATTCGGATCTGATGGTATCTAGACTTCAAATCCAGTTTGGTGAATATCACTACTCCATGTAGTTCATCCAAGAGCTCGTTAATCACAGGAATGGGGACTTTATCCGGTACAATCTCTTTATTCAACGCCATGTAATCCACACAAAACCTTCAGCTCCCATCCTTCTTTTTGACCTGTAAGATTGGACTAGAGAAATGACTCACACTTGGTCTGATGATCTCAGCCTTCAACATCTCTCTAATTAGCTTCTCAATTTCATCCTTCTAAATTTTGGGGTAGCGGTAGGGTCATACACTAATCAGTGATACCCTCTCCTTTAGAAGGATTGCATGCTCCTGCTTTCTGAGTGGTGGTTACCCTTGAGGTGACTGGAACACCTCACTGAACTGTTGTATGATTGGTTACACTATAAGAGGAATGTCTCCCTCTTCTCTCACACTGATCCTCCAAGCGTTGCAATTCCACAAAATATCCATCTCCTGTATGGTTTTGATCATGGATTTGTGAGATAGTCCTGCCCTAGACAGCCCTGCATCACCCTGGATCACCATTCTCCTTCCCCCCACCACCAGTTCCATCCTTAGTGCTCCCCAATTTGCCTTAGTCTCCTCTAAGGTTTGCAGTCATTTCATCCCTAGGATGACATCCGTACTCTCCAATTTCAAGGGAAGAAATTCCTCCCTCACCTGTATCCCTTGAATTGTCAACACCACTCCCCTACAAACTCCTCTACCCATTTCTATCTTTCCTGTGCCCATCATCACCTCGTAGTCTCCTGTATCCACTAGTTTCACCCCCAGTAGATCAACAATCTAGGTTGAGATGAAATTGTGGGTTACCCCTCTATCTATCAACACTACCACCTCCCTTTCCTCTCTCTCCTTTCACCTTCATAGTGTGATTCGGGGTGAATCCCAGTACTCACTTTAGAGAAACTTCTGCCACATCCAGATGCAATTTCTCCTCTTCGTCAATTTCTAATCCGCTTCCACCTCTCTCTTCAGCTTCCTTGTCATCACAAATGGTGAGAACCTGAAGAGTTCAGTCCTTACACCTATTCCCTGACATATACTTCTCATGACATCTAAAACACAACCCCTTCACCCTTTTTTGTTATATCTCCTTCTCCATCTGCCTTTTGAAACATACACCATTTCCCCCTCCAGTTTTCTCCCTTGGCACTTCCTTCAAACTCTCTGGCATAGCCCCCTTAGGAGCCAAGAAGGTGGTGGTCATCCTGTACGATCCCCCCGAGTTGCTCCCCCTAGCTCCTCTCTTCAGTTGCTTCAGATCCTCCACCAACTATGCTAGTTCCATGGCCTCCCTCAGGTCTCTTGGTCTCATCACTCTAACCGCTGCCCGTATATCCTATTTAAAGCCCTTTCATAAAGGTCCCCTCCAACACTATCTCAGAGAGCTGATCTAATCTGCTGGCCAAGTATCTGAACTTGTCATGGTAATCTGCCACGGTCCCCTTCTATGTTAAGGCAAAGAATTGCTCATAGAAGTCTCCTCTATTACCGGTTCATAAATGTTCCAGTAAGCACTCCTTAAACTCCCTCTAGCTTCTGATTGGTTTCTTCATGTCCCACCATTAGTACCAAGCCAATGCCATCCCCTCCAAGCATAATCCTCCCGCTGTCAGCTTCTCTTCCTCTTTCAATCCGTTGACAGAGAAATATTTTTCCACCTTATAGATCCAACCATGGCCATCATTGCCCTCGAAGATGGGCATCTTTAGCTTTTTCACCTTTGGGTTACCCCAATTTCCCCTGAATCCTCCATATCCTCCCATTCCACGAAAAGGAGGTGCTCCCCAGTTGTCACAATGTTCCCTCTGACGATCATAACAACACCCTTCATCAACTTCCCCTCTTCTTCTTTCAAAATCAGCACCTTGGTGGTAGAAATATCTCATTTTCTCTACAAAATCAGCACCCATCCTTTCGTTGCCCATACTCATCTCCTCTCTAGAAAGTGATTCTAGAGGTGGCATGCCGTCCTCTCCCGCAAGGATCTCTACTTCCGGATTTTCCGTCCCCCTAAATGGGTTTAGATTCCTTCCGCTCCCATGGCCACCGGTGGTCTCCCTTGCTTCTGTTGTCATCGGATTGATCTTCACCTCTAGTAATTTCTTCAACATCAGTTCCGTCAAGGCGAATTTCCCTTCCATCTTTTCATTATTGGATGAAATCTGATTTTGAAAATTAGAAATTTTTTCCTCTAATTCTGATTTTATTTGCCCAATTTCGCCTTCCAAGAGGGGAAAGACATTTTTAGCGCTCTTCTATAGGTTCGGCCTACCGACAAAAGGAAAACCTGTCGTCTAGCCTTTTGAAATGATCCTTCGAAAGGATACCAGGGTTGGTCACAACAACCTGAGTAGACAGCGCTAGCATAAGAGGCGAAGACTGTCATAAAGTACCACAAAGAGGCCGCCCTTGCTTGGTGAAGTAAAGAAGACTAAAATGAAACGCTCCGCGCCTTTAAGAAGCAAACGATCTATCCAAACCCAAAACTTCAACCTTTTTCCTGGCCATCCTTCTCCCAAGATTTACAAGAAGATCTTCTTTCGGATGAGCTTTTTCCGCTGAAATTTCAAAATTTCAGCCGCCGATGGTCCCAAGATAACGCTTTGATACCAATTTGATAGGAAATACTTGAGTTCGCAAGTAATCCAAGAGGAAATACTTGAGTTCACAAGCAACCCTAGCAATAATTGATAAAAATAGCTGAAATAATATGAAGATCTGGATGAAATCAATTCAAAACGATAGATTGTAATAATGGAATCAAAGCAAAAGCAAACCCAAAGCAAGATATAATTGATCCTCAATTCTAGAGGAGGATTGTTCTCTCCCAATCTCTAGACGATGAATCTAGAGCCCAAGATGCCAAAGAAAACTCTAAGAGAACAACTCAAAGCATGCATAACTCTAACCCTAAACAAGCCATACTATTAATACATTAATTCCTTGATTCAAACATCCTTAATTCAAATTTTTTCTCTCACCCTAGCCGCCTAACCCTCTCTCATCAATTTACTCCTAGTGGGGCCCACTAGTGTTGGCGTCAAGAGGTAAAGGAGGCGACACTTGTTCGCCTCCTGTAAACCTGAGCTGGCCTTTGGGCTGGCTGCGCCGGTTCAGGTTGAGCTGGCCTAACAAAATTCTCGTTTTCGACGCTATTTATGTCAATAGAAGGATTTGGGTGATAGATATATAAATTGTAAGTTTTTGTGCCTTGTAAACCTCCCTATAAAAAAATAAAATAAAAATAAAAGGAAAGTTGAAAAGCTCTAATCAGTGGTTGTAGATTCATAATCAACGCACAAATTGTTTGAATTTCATTTCATTTATGTACTTCTCTTCAATTTGGGAAAAAATATAAGGAATGGTTGGTGTTTAGTTCTCATTGTTACCAAAAATGCATTGATCTGTTTATATTATGGACGTTTTCAATGGGATAACTGACATATTTGATGATTCAAGAGATATGATAGCCAGCCTTAAGGATGTTGGAAAGAGTAATGTGCATTTGTTCAATTTCTTTGTGAGAATGGTGTTTGATGCCGGTGGGAGCACATAGTGAATTTGGGTTTAGATTTGGTTGGACTTGCATTTCTTAACCTTCTATCTGAATCTTTTCTATAGTAATCGACCATTTGTGGTCATTTTAGATTTTTGTAGTTTTAAGAATTATTTTTCAGTTTTTTTCTTGAAGTCAAATTCTGACTTAAAACATTAAATATGCAATATTTTATAAACCTATTAGATGAATGCAAATTTAGCACATTTCATGTATGATATTTCAGTTCTATATTCATTTATTGTTGATTCTTTTATAAACAAATTTGATGAATGCAAAGGTAGCACTTTTCATGTGTAATATTTCAGTTTTATATTCATTCATAGTTTTTTTTTTCTTTTCAAGCATTGTTGCATCTATTGATTGGAAATATGTAATTTTTTTTTTGTGTTGATAAATTGTATTCTGAAGATTTCTTGAGCAAGTTTTGTTCTATTGATTAAATCTCTCAAACTAGTGGGCATTGCATTTGCAGAATTTTCCAGTTTTGTGTCAATGAGGTTGATTTGAGAGGTGAGAGTTGTGTGGATGCTGAGTGGATGGTTTACCTGAGTGCATTTCGTTACTTGCACAGTTTGAATATTGCAGATTGCAAGAACGTCAATAATTTTGCTCTTTGGCATCTATCAGGTACATATTCGTTTGATGGTGTCTTTATATTGTAATTTATAGCCATATATTTTTATTGTTCTAATAAAATGTATCTTAAAGACAAACTCAAGATACAATTTAAAGTTATCCATACATTATGTCAAAATATAACAGAAGTTATATAAAAAAAAAATCCATACATTATGTCAGTAGCATGACCATTTGTTGTACTTTCACATTTTAAAAAACTAGCCTTTGTTTCTACTTTCTATAAAGTGCTCAAATTTATAAATATCAGCAACTTAAGTATTGCTTGCGTGGCATTTCTTTTTAGCTTTTGACAAGGCTTGTAAATGCGAAAATAAGATAGTTAAGCTTGATCTTATTGACATACCATTCATGCACTCCCCTGAGTTCTACAAGCCTCTAGCAACTTTCCCCAAGGAGGTGAGTTCTCTATCAACAAGACATGGGGGGCAGCTATAGAAAATTATTTCAGTTCTTGTTCATTTGGTAAACTTTCTATTTTTTTTGTAATGTGTTCTAGTTCTGTCAGTCTTGCTATTTTTAAGTTTGTTATAAATTTGTAACATTTTTAAAAGAAAAAAAAGTAGAAGAGATTTACGGAGTTGTAAAACAGTGAATAACTAGATCCTAGTAATAAAAGAAATTAAATATTATATCAGGTTTTTGAAATAAAAAACTACTAAACATAATAGCTAGAATCCCTCAAAATCAACTTCCCCATTGCATCACATATGTTGCTTTCCATAAAATCTGAAACTACAAGGTGGCAAGGTTTGAGTGGCTGAAGGAATTAGCAACATAGGAAGGGCCGCCAACCTCCTACTATTCTCTATTCCAACCAGCAGGATTAAACTTATAGGGAGAAGGCTGCCAGCTTTTACTATACAAGAAATACCACTTAAGGAGGCCTGTTGTCCACACACAGGGAAATAGTATCTTCTTTGGACTAAGCAAGTATTGTAGTCGATCAATCACTTTTGTTTTTATCTCCCTTTAAGCAAGATTTAAGATATCTTGTAAGTCTAGCTTGCTAATTATTTTCTCAAATAGGGGTTTTTTCAATCCCTTGGTGAGAATGTCAATAGTTGCTTTTAGTTAATATATAAAACATATAGATTTTCTTATAAAATTTTTCTTTAATAAAGTGTCAATCATCTTCAACATATTTGGTCTGATCATGATGAACATAATTGTATGCTATAATGATAGCAACCTTATTGTCACAATATTCTATCATAGGAGCTTTGATATTCACTCAAAGTTTTTCTAGGAGTAGCTTAAACTAAATTAATTTACTAATCCCATTGGTCAAGGATCTAAATTCTACTTCAACACTACTCCTTTTCAAAATATTTTTTTTATTCTTTAGGTTACAACCCCACATGTGTACAGTGCCCAGATGTGTTTTTTCTATCAAATGTAGACAAACTTATTTAGCACTAGTATATGCTTCTATAATTATGGATTCCCTTCTCTTAATGAATGAACCCCATTTGGGATTCTCTTTTAGGTATTTAAGTATTATTGTTAATCTTTCATGTGTTCTTTGTGAGGAGGATGCATGAAGTGACTTATCATGTCAAAGGTAATATCAGGTGTAATATGAGCCGAATTAATTAGTTTCCCAACCAGCCTTTCTTGTACTCCTTTATTGATTGGATAGCTAAAGCTAAGATCACTCATTTTGTTCTACGAATGTTGGAGTGCTGACAAGTTTGCTTCCAATTAATCTATTTCTTTTATAAGATTTTGAACAAATTTTCTTTGAGAAGTTGCAAGGCTAGATTTTTTTCTAGGTATTTTTTTTATTCTGAGAAAAAAATTGAGATATTTAATTCTTTTGATTTTGTATTCTTCCGCAAGATTTTTCTTTGTGGTACTTATTTCTAACTAATGTCTCTTGTAATAATGATATAATCATCATACACAATTAATACGGTAGACATGCCTAGAATAATGTGTGATGTGAGTGCACCTATTTAAACCCTGTTTACACACAACTTGGTAAATATTTCGAATTAGGATTTTGGTGATTGTTTGAGCTCTTAAGTAGATTTCTTCAATTTACATACTAAATCTTTTTTTTTTTTTGGTCTCAAAGTTATTGATCTCTTGAGGAAGGTCCATGTAGAATTTTTCATTTATGTTACCACATTTTTGACATATAGTTAGTTAAGTGGCTATTCAAATTTTCAAAATAGTCTTTCCTATAAGTTTAGTTGAAATCTTCTGTAATCAGTTGTGCTTTATTTCTCTTGATTGATTGAATAGATCAATATTTCATAGTGAAGTCCCATTTATATCCAACATGTATAGGATGCTTGGGTCTTTAAATTTTTTTTGTTTTTGTTCAAGAGCTTCTATTTCCTCTTCAATAGCCTCTCTCTCCATTTGGTTTATTAAGAACCTTTTCTATAGTCGTTGGGATTTTAATTTCAGTTAGGTTGGATATCGAACTTCTTTTCAAGGATAGATCATCACATCTCGCCCCATTTATTAGAGGGTGTTGGGTATTGATATGAACTTCTTTTCTTAGAGCAATGGGCATTTTTTTATAATATTACATGGAAGAAGATTTTGTGAACTTGTCGAGTCGAAGTAGAATCGTGACAAGCTTTGGGATGTAGAGTAATTTTATTTCTTCGTAGATCCTTCCTTTGATACTAAACACAGTTCAAATGAATATTTTGAGATCGAGTGAGAAAAAGTTTTGATCATCTCAATTTCATCAAGTCTAGGAAAATTATGATGCACCGACACTCCTTTATAAGAGTGAATGCAGTGTCAGACATGGGCACACGCTCAACACGGCTGGGACACGTGTCGAACGCCGCAAATTCATGTTTGATTAAAATAATATTTAAATTCAAACAAACATGCGTATCCTAATATTTGATAATTAAATTTATATAAATTAGAATTTTTTTATATTTTAGTAATCTTTTAATCAAATAAACAGTGTTTAGGGACTATTTAAAAAAAGTATTTAGGGACCATTTGAACTGTATATCCATGAATACGTGCTCGACTGTCTAAGTGCCTTAGTTTCACTTGACACCGTCACTCTCCCTCGTCTTCTTTGTTTACGTGACTAGGCGAGCCAACTGAGCGGAGAGAGCACACGATTGAAGCCCGGAACCTCCTCGTTTTCTCATTTTGTTCGTCAGTTCTTCTCTTCGACTTTTCGTCATTTATATGATGAGGAAAACCCAACTGAGTAGCTGCTGCTCTATTTTAAGCCCGGTACGTCCGAGTACAACCATTCTCTCGTTGTTGTCTTCACTCTTTCGGTTTCTCACGGGCTCTTCTTCGCCTTTTTTGTAGTCACCGAGGGCATCGAAGAGTTCCAACCCTTGTGTTTTCTCTATCGAAGCCAAAGGAGATAGAGTGAGGCAGATACGTTCGATAGAGTATAGATTGTCGGCTTCTTTATTCCGGCAAGCGAGCAAACCATGCCTTACCAATTTATTTGATTTGTTTTTTTTTTTCCATTTTTTCTCTTGGTAACATGCCATACTTATTTAGATTGTCAGTTTTATGTGTATATCTGTTCTCCGCTCTTCTTGTATTCTTATGAAAAGTTGAGAGCGCACGCGCGCGCGCGCGCGCGCACACACACACACACATATATATATATATATATATATATATATATATATATATATATATATATATATATATATATATATATATATAGTACTCTTTTTTGTATGCAAGTTCTACAAATATAATTTCAATTGAAGAGATCAATTAGTGCTAGGCAAGTAATTATAACATTGATTTATTATTGTTTTTCATTTCTTATATGATGATATATCAATGTCTATACACAATTTAAAAATTATAATGCCGTGTTCGCACCATAACCATGTCCTATATTTTTTATATGGCCGTGTCCCATGTCCGTGTCACTGTGTTCGTATCGGTGCATCATATTTGGAAGGTTTAGGCACTTTGTGATATTAGTAGGTTGTAGAATTTCAGGTGAAAAAGTATTAAAGTTTCCTTCTTCTTCACCCTCTTGAAGGGAATTTGTCTAGAAGAGGATTTATTTTCAACGAAGGTGATATCCATGGATGTGAAGATTTTACATTTTTTAGGAAAATAATATTTTTATCCCTTTTTGACTTGCCTATAACTAACAAAGATACATTTGAAGGATTTGAAATTAAGGTTATTTTTATGATTCGTGGTTGTGGACAATGACAGTGTACTCAAAGACCTTAAGTAGAAAATTTAAAATTGTATTAGTATTTGGAAAATATTTGTAAAACACATAGATTGGGGTTTTGATTTGAAGCAAATAAGCAGATAGGTAATTTATAGGGTAGCAAGTTATGAGTATGGCATCACCCCAAAAATATTGAGTATTAGTGGTGAATATAGTAGATTTAACTGTCTCTAATAATTCTCTATTTTGTAGTTGGGCTATAACATTTTGTTGAGGTGTGTTGGTGTTTTGCATTAGATTGTCTTTCAACAAGTATATATGATCATCAATAAAAGTAATATACCATCGTTTGAAATTAAGATTTTGAGATCTAGATGGGCCCAAGATGTCATTATGCACAATACAAAAAGATTTGATGGTTCTATATGGTTCATATTTAATGGTAGCTTTTTGGTGTTTGACAAGCTGACATATTTCACATTGGAAAATATCTTTATTACCAAACAATGAAGGAATTTAATTTTTAAGATAAGAAAACAGGATTGACAATAATTTTTCGCGATATGTGGTATTGAAATTCACAAAATTTTGGTAAGAATGTGGTTTTACAGTTACAATCTTTTGCTATATTGCTTATATATAAGAGATTGCAATTGTCACACCCCATGATGAATCCCTCTAGACAACAAAAGGAAAACAAGGAAACATTTTACTAATTCATTGTATAACATCACTTCTACTTAATAAAAAATTATGATGATGATCATTCTATTTTGCACATTATGCTATTTTCTAAAATGGAAGTAATTTCCATCATTATTTATCCATTCATATATTAAGCTATTAGAACAATTCAAGATTCTATTTATATCATAATTTTTTTTATATAAAATAAAATGAACTTATCTTCCAAAACTCTACTTACAATAAAACTGTGCACCCAAAATATCTAAGCTTGACCCCTATTTTTGCTCTACCTTTCCTTATCCATACTTGAAAGAATATTTAACATAATAGCATATGAGCTAAAGCTTAATAAGATAAATAATTTAAAGATAGAAAGTAATTAACATAAAAGCTTACTTATACTCAAATATTATCTCATGTGTTACCTTTAACCCTTGTATAATATATACTCGAATTAAAATCTGATTACTTCACAAGCAACCTATCTAATTAGAATAATGTTATATATAGTAAACATTAGAGTTTTCGATGTTGATCATATTTTATAGATTATTAACAATTATGTGATCTTCTTTTGTTGAGTGCATATATCATATAAAGTGTTTTTTCAGTTTTAGAATATATCATGTATATTAAAGCAGTTCATTTGGCTATTATAAGCTCAAAAATTATGTGCCGAGGATTTTTTGGTCTCCCAATGGGCCCGTCTTTGGTACCCTTACTTTTACAACTCATTACATACATCCTAATGGAAGGGCCATTTGTCATTCCCGAGGGGCTCGCCTTTGTTGCCCTGATTTGTATAATTTACCACCTTACCCATGTTTCTTAATGTATGATTTTTTGAAGCTCATTTCATTGTATTTCATATTTGAATATTTCGATGTAACATCTCATTTTCATCTTAAAATTTTAGATATGCATGCAACTCTAAAATGAAACTATATAAACATTAAAAATCAGATATTCTTATTTTCATAAAAAAGACATAATGATCATATTATCATAAATAAGCAGATGGCGAAATTAATTTATAATAAATGCACATTGTGAAATTTTAAGTTGTGTATATTACCTAATTGAGGGCATTGAAGGTCAATCCACAGATATACAATCAAACTATTAATACCTTGAAGCCTCTTTTGTCAGTAGATAATTTGATGAATAGGTTTGGCATATAAAAATCTCAATTTTCACTTCTGATACAATTAAAACTTAATTTAAACTCAAATTAATATTTTTACCTCGAAAAAGTCTCTCATATAAATCTCAACGTCCTCAACTTCAATCTGTAATCAATTTAACAAAGAAAGTGCGAAAAACCAAATTTTTATGCTGTAGGTCTACTTGTGAAAGCCTCCGGCTGAAGGAAATTTCATGAAATGAAGTTACTTAGATACCTGCTAGTGAGATTTTTGGCTAAAGGGTCAAGCTAATATCTTTTTCAGGATTGAGCAATATGCATAAAAGATCTAATTGCTTTTTGTTCAATAAAATGTTGCCAAGGTTTTCATATGTTTTTTTTGGTCCCTTTCTTTTGGTTTCCTAGGAATGAGGTCTTTGTATTGTTTTTAAAAATTGATTCTATTTGTTGGCTTGTAGTGATTTCTAGTAATTTCTTTTGTGTGTCCTGAGTTTAGCTCAAAATGCTAAATTTGAAGTGCATATTCTTAAGTCATGAGAGTTTTCTTACTTCTACCTCAAAGCATTTTTCTTCGTCTCCATTCTTCTCTTTGAACTTCAACAAATGCTTCTCACTTTGGCTAGTAGAATCGTTGGGATTCTTCCACTTCATGTAGATCTTTATTGAGACCTGCTAGGAAGTCATATTTTCTTCTTTTTTCCACAAGTTTAATGTATTTATGTGCACACTCCCTGCACCCATCATTTGCCTTGAAGATATCCAGTTCTTTCCTGGATGAGTGTGACGTATTCAGGGATGCTCATACTTTCTTACTTGAGGTCACAAGCTTGATCTCTTAATTAACACAATCGAACAAAATATTCAAGATTAGAGTACACTATATTGACTTTTTCTCAAGTTGCTTGTGTGGTGTTGTTGGCCATCTAATTTATTCTTTGATAGAATTGATAAGCCAAGATATTACTGAAGCATTGTTTTTTATCCCATTATGAAGAGGGGCCAATCATTTCAAGTTGATGGATTGTATCATTTAAGTATCCAAACTTTATTCTTCATTTGATTACTATTTGAATCAAGAGGCCATTGGAAGTTCTTCCCATTTAGTTTATAGGACATAATTTGAAGAGGTAGGACTCCATTGGGACTCCTGGAATAATGTTGCAAGTTGTAAGATGGAGAGGTAAACTATCTTCTCTCCTCAGCTAGAAACGGTTAAGGCCTTTTTGTAACTTTCAGCTATAGCCAATACAGCATACTATGAAAGAAAGAAGCAGAGGAGAAAGAAGAAAGAAAAGTGGAATATTCCATTAATTCCAATCACTGAAAGTACGACCTATAAGTAAATATTTACGTAGTTGTAAACTAGGGAAGAAATAAACTTTTTCTAGTAAGAAAAGAAATTTTAGTATTGAACCATATTTTTGAAATAAAAAACAACTAAATATGATAGCTAGAATCCTTAGAAATCATCCTACCAATTGCACAACATTAGTAGCCTTCCATAAGACCTGAAAAAAACAGGAAGGGCCACCTGCTATCCTTTATTCCACCTTGTAGGCTTTACCGTGTAGCAGGGGCAGAGCCCCCTTAAGGTCAGGGGGACAATTCACCCCCCCCCCCCTCAAAAAATAAAAAAAATTCTTTATTATATAGTTCTTTTGGTAATTTATTCCCCTCCATTTATTTTTTAGTCTTTATTACAAGGATTTTTAGGCAATTCCCCGCACCCCCCCAAAACTTTTAAAATGCTAGGATCTTTAGGCGATTGGTCCCAACAAATAGGAAAGAGCATTCATCATTTTATTTATTAATTTAAATTCCAAAAATATTCTTATAGGTCGAATCCTGCCAGGGGCTGCCCCCTTGGACCTCTGACAGTTACTTATAAGTTTGTTCCCCCCCCGCCCCCGCGGAGAAAGCAAATAGGTTTTACTATATAGGAAATACCACTGAAGGATAAGCCCTGGTGTTCACGCATATGGTGTATTATATATTTGGGTTGAGCAATGTATTTGTAGGCGGTCATTCACTTTTGTTCTTATTCCTTTGACAGGAGCGACAATCACCATGTTAACATTCAATACAACGTTTTTAGCATTTAAATACTTTTTTGGTTGTGTTCTTTTTGGGTTAATTTGACACTGCAACTAATATTTTTAAACTAGAAGATAATTACGAAGGTGTACAAGTAGCTGAAAAAGAGGGTAAGGAAAGAAAAATAATCCATGTTTAGAGCCAGGGTTGGACCCCAAGGTTAAAAACTAAAAAAAAAAAACAAGGTAGATGCAACTCAAACACAACTTGTCTTAGCATGTCACCCAAGTTGAAATAAGTAAACAATAAGATTCCCTAAAAGGTTGGAATTCAACCAATTGTCGAATAACATTGCGTCCGCCGAGCAGCAACGACAACTTCTGATGCACTAATAAAACCAATCAATGGTGCTCTTTAATGAGTGAAGATTTCAATTAAGAGTCCTTACCAAACTTCTAACATTCGTAGTGGAAATAGATGGGGATATTATTAGTAGAATTCATGTTGGGTGGTTGAAGTTGAGGAATGCATCAGGCTTGTTGTGTAATAGAAAGACCCCCTCAAACTTAATGGAAAATTCTATAAGATGGTGGTTAGACCTGCAATGCTTTATGGTGCAGAATGTTGGCCATTAAAATAGAAGCATAATATTAAGTTAAGTGTTGCAGAGATGAGGATGATCTGGTAGATGAGTGACTTTACTCTTAGTGACAGGATACGAAATGAGCATATACGTGAAAAGGTTGGAGTAGCTTCAGTGGAAGATAAGATTAGAGAGAGTTGCCTTAGATGGTTTGGTCACATAAAACGGCGGCCTTTTGATGACCCGGTTGGGAAAGTAGGTTGTTAGACTAGTCCACTGGACCGGTCTAGCGGTCCATACGGGGTTGGCTTATCGGCAAAACAGTCAGACTATTCCGCCTCTCCTGTACACGTCGAACTCATGCTCGGGTTTGAGGGAGCTATTTATGAAGGATTTTTGAGAGAGTTAGGAGGGAAATTTGAATGTATGGACTATTTAGAGATTTTGTTTTTGATTGTATGCATTAAATAACTTGTTTTCCTAGGGTTAGGGCATCTTGAATTTGCCTGAAATTTGAGATCTGTTAGGTTTCTTTTGGGCTCTAGCAACGTATAGAGATTTGGGAGATATAGATCCTCCTCTCGAATAGAGGATCAATTGTATTTTGTTATTTTCTTCTATTCTATTTCATTCTTGCAATAAAATTACTGTTTTCTAGTTTTCATTTGAGTTTGGAAGAGTTTCTCGCTGTTTTTTATGAAATTGATAGGATTTACTTGAAATCTTCAAGTGTTTCCTATCAAATTGGTATCAGAGTAAATTTTAGGACATTTTGGGGTTGTTTCTGTGAATTTCAGAGGCTATTTTTGGGCTGGAGGAATAGTGGTTTGCTGTTTTTTGGAATTGAGATTCAATTTTTTAGTTCAACAAAATTTCGGGTATCGATGGCGGCCAAAAAAGTGGATGCGTTGCAGGAACATCTTGAAGGGGAGATCAGACAAATGATATTTCAAATTTTAGATTTACAAATTCAAGTTTCAAATTTAAAGAAAGAAATTTTAGTCATCTATGATAAGATTGATTCAAATTTTTCCATTTTGAAAGAAATGTTGAAGAAAGTGCTTGAGGGCCAAAATAAAAAAAATATCGTCTGAGGTGAGGGAAGTCACCGATAGCTAGGAAAGTGGAGAAAACTCTAAGTCAATAAGTCAAAGGGAAGATTAGGGGGTGGAGGCTCGAAAGAGAGAAGAGAGAATACCTTCCCTAGAGCCCATTCCTAGGGAAGAGCCGGGTATAGGGTATGGGGAGAGGCGTGAGGAGTTAGAGCAAGAACGAAAGGGGTGTTGAATTTGAGAGGAAAGGGGCTGATTTTGAAAGGGAAAGAAGAAATTATGATCGAAGGGGGATGAATTTGAAAGGAAATGGGTTTATTATGATCCAAGGGGGGCTGAATTTGAAAGGAAAATGTGTGGAATTGATGAAAGGTTTGGGTATGAGCATAAAAGGGATAACTGGGACACTTGGGGAGAACACCCCTTGGTGTATGGGAAATTATGGAGGGAACAGTGAGAATGGAGGCGATCCGAGGGTGAGGAAACTGAACATGCCAATATTTGAGGGGGAGGATGTGTACGGGTGGATCTATAAGGTTGAAAGATATTTTGTCGTCAATGGGTTGACGGAGGAGGACAGAGTGACAACAGCAGGCCTATGTTTGGAAGGGAAGGCTTTGCTTTGGTACCAATGTAGGGACATGTGACGACCCATACGGAGTTGGAGGGAGTTCAATGATTATTTGGTAGAGCATTTTCGAACCGACAGGGGAGGTGACTTCTACGAGCAGTTCTTCGCCTTGACACAGGATGGTTCATTGATAAAGTACCGGATCAAGTACCTTGCTTGCCGATTGGACCACCTTTTTGAGACTGTATTAGAGGGGAACTTCATGAAGGTATTGAAATTTTAGATTTGGGTAGCAATTATAGTGATGAGGCCTCGTGACCTGAGAGATGCAATGGAGCTAGCTTAGTTGGAGGAGGATCAGAGGCACCTAGAGAGAGAAATGAGAGGTAGAAGCTCAATATGCTCGTACAGGATGACCACCAAGGTATTAGTATATAAGGAGCCAACACCAAATACTCTTCAGGGGACTTCAAAGGAAATGACTTCAGGAGGAAGTCTTGAGACAATTTCAAGAAGCTCACATAAACAGAATTATAGGAGAAGAGGGCGAAAGGGTTATGTTTCAGATGTGACAAGAGTTATACACTGGGGCACAAGTGTATTGACCAAACTCTTCAAGTTCATACCATTTGTGATGATGAGGGAATGAGTAGGGTGTCATCTTTCCACCTTGCGGACAATGTGAGTTTTTGGAAGGGGAGTATTGTTAGACTGATCCATATGGGACTGGCTTACGGGCAAACCAGGCGGATTCTTTCGCCTCTCCTGTACACGCCGAATACACGCCCGGGTCCAAGGGAGCTGTTTAGGAGGGATTTTTGAGGGAGTTAGGAGGGAAACTTGAATGTAGGGACTGTTTAGATATTTCTTTTTGGATTGTATGTATTAAATAGTTTGTTTTCCTAGGGTTAGGCTATCTTGAATTTGGCTGAAATTTGAGATCTCTTAGGTTTTTTTTTGGGCTCTAGCGACATCTAGAGATTTGGTAGAGATTGGGAGAGATAGATCCTCCTCTCGAATAGAGGATCAATTGTATCTTGTTATTTTCTTCCGTTCTATTTCATTCTTGCAATAAAATTACTGTTTTCTAGTTTTCATTTAAGTTTGGAAAATTTCTCGTTGTTTTTTCCGAAATTTATAGGATTTATTTGAAATCTTCAAGTGTTTTCTATCATAGATCTATTAAATTTGACTTATTTTAAGAAGGGTAGAGGTAGACCTAAAAAAAATTGGTTAGAAAATATTAGAAATGACATTTCTTTATTAGATTTGAATGAGAATTTAACTTTTAACAATGCACAATGGAGAAAAAGTATTCTTGTAGCTAACCTCACAAAGTGGGATAAAGGCTTGATGTTGTTGTTGTATAGTTTCCAAGTTTGGGTGATGTCTTATTTGCAAAGGGGGACGTTTAAAGGGTCATGCCAATACTTAAATATTCTTGAAATTTTGGGTATTACTTTAGTTCCGCAAAGGTTAATTCCGACTAACCAAACAGAATTGACTTTGTTCTGATGATCCAATTGGGTATACAAAGTGTTCAGTTTTGATACTATGTTTGATTTATTTTGTGGTTTCTTTCTTTGATAAATTGAAAGCCTGAATATGCATTTTTACTTGCATGTCAATCAAGAATCCAAAAATATGGATTCATTCTCGATTTTGCAATTCCAGTTTACAAGAACCAAATCAAATTTTGTTTTGGTTTGAGTTGAAGTTTGATCAAATGAGTTGTAAATATGTATTACTGAAAATGATTTTGTTCTGCTGGTTGGTTGAAATGAGCAATCAGGCTGACTGAATGCTCACCCCTCGTCTACTGTCATAGTTTTGCTCCATGTCAAAATGCCTATAAGTTCATTGTCCAAAATAATGGGGCAGTAAAGCATGTGTATTTGTTGAACGTCATAACAGTTAACAGTATTGATTTTTCATTATTAAGGGCACAGCAGACTGAAAGAATTGGACCTGTCAAGATGCTCGAAGATCACAGATGCTGGCATTAAGCATTTATTGTCCATTGCAACTTTGGAGAAGCTATGTGTATCAGAAACAGGATTGACTGCAGATGGAGTGCTCAGCCTATCTTCTTTTGTAAACCTCCGTGTGCTGGATCTGGGAGGGATTCCTGTTACTGATACTGCACTATCATCTTTACAGGTAAATTCAGATATTCAAATAAAGCATCTATGTTGTTCGTGTGAATGATAGAGAGTTAAAATTATTCTATTATTTGATTGTAGCAGTGGTAGCATTTAGGATAGACATCTATTGTAAATAGATTAATGATTTTCCTTTGATGGGAGGTTGGGGAGTGTGGAGATCTAGAACTCTAGAAATGTAAGTAGAAAAAAATTACTTTGAATTTTATTGCTTGATTCTATAAGAAGTATGAAAGTATATATAAGTTTCTCCAAAAATCTTAAATGGAAATAAATTAAAGCTATATATTTTAAGTAGAAATTTCAACTAGTTATTTAGTCCCACATCTATTGGGTGCTTTGTCTTGTATTGTTTATATATATATATATATATATATATATATATATATGGGTTAAGAGCTCACATGGGGTGGTGGGACCATGTTAATATGAATTGTTGGTGGTTAATTGATACATAATTATTATAAAAATTTCAGCTCATTATTAAATAAAATGAGTTACATTTAAATTAATTAAATATTTTATATTATATTAAATTATTTGAATAGGTGATTCTATTAGAAGTATGAAAATGTGTTTCTTCAAAAATCTGACAGTGGAAATAATTAAAGCTATATATTTTAAAGTAGAAATTTCAACTAGTTGTTTAGTCTCACTTCTATTGGGAGGAGCTTTGTCTTGTGTTGTTTATATAGTTTTTTATGGGTTACGAGCTCAAATGGGATGGTGGGATCATGTGAATATGAATTGTTGGTGCTTAAATTATAAATAATTATTATGTATATGTAATTGAATTTCCTTAGAAAATTGTTGTCAAAATCACTTAAATCACATTTAAACTAATACTCCCCATATGAACCTCGATAAATCTGATTTTTGGACTGATGTGAGATAGATTATTTTTTTAACTAATCTATGATATTGTCTCATGTCTATTTTTTCTCTTTTTTATCTCTGTCCAATTTTTGACCTAGTTCAAATAGAGTTTACTAGGTTTACAATTACTCATTTTTGTTTCGAGATATTTTAATTAAGAAGAATATTTTTTGTCCTGATTGAGCTACTTCTATTCCCAAGAAGTATTTGAGTTTACCCTATGTTTTGATCTCAAATTCTTCATCAAGCTTTTCCCTAAAAGAATCTCTTCTTTATTATCATCTCCTATGACAATTATATTGTCAATATGATGAGAATTAAAATTTTATCATCATTACAATATTTTATAAAAAGGATATGATCTTCATAGCTTTTGTGAATATACTAAATCATGCTCTTGGAGATTGTTTAAGGCCATGTAGAGCCTTTCGTGATACACAATCTATTCTTTATGAAAAACTAGCAAATCTAAGCGGTGGATCTATATAGATTGCTTTAACATCCCCATGTTGGAAAGCTTTCTTTACATCATATTGCCACATTGATAGTTAACAATTAGCTGCAAGAGAAATTGGTATATGTATTTTATTCATTTTTACAATATGGGCAAAAGTTTCTTGATAATCAATTTCATAGAATTGAGTATATTTTTGGGCTAACAATCTTATTTCATACTTTGTCAGGCTTCCATTATGTACTAAGAGAGTGGATATAGAGGAGAATATATTGTGATGAGTTGATCATTGTTACTTGATAATGGTTCTGAGCCATGAGCTTGATGAAGATTTGATTGGGCTTATTCCTTTTTATGTGGACTTGAAGTGGTACAATATCTAGATTAGTTAGAGCTTTTGTTATAAAAATATCAAGATGAAAGATAGGTGTGCCATTAAATTTATCTTCAATTTTAGAGTTCTTACCTTGAAGATAAGTTTGATCAAATGAACTTTGCTTCTCATCAAAGATGATATCTTTTGAATGAACAATTTTTTCTTAGTAGGATTATAATATTTATACCCTTTTTGAGTGGATGAATCCCTAATAAGGACACATTTGAGAACTTTTGTGTCAAGTTTACCATTGTAATTTTTGTTAACTTGGATATAGGCAATGCATCAAAAGTTTTCTGGAGGAATTTCTTAGAGAATGTTTATGGGGAGAATATGTAGTGATGAATTGATCATTGTTACTTGATAATGATTCTGAGCCATGAGCTTGATGAAGATTTTGATTGTACTTATTTCTTCTTACATATATATTTGAAGTGGTGCAATATGAAGATTATTTAGAGTTTTTATTATAGAAATATCAAGATGAAAGATAGGTGTCCCATGAAATTTATCTCCCATTTTAGAGTTCTCCCTTTGAAGATAAGTTTGATTAAATAAACTTTGCTTCTCATTAAAGGTGATATCTTTTGAAATGAGCAATTTTTTACTAGTAGGATTATAATATTTATACCCTTTTTTGAGTGGAGGAATCCCAATAAAGACACATTTGAGAGCTTTTGTATCAAGTTTACCCTTGTATTATTTGTGAATATAGACAACGAATCAAAAGATTTTTGGAGGGATTTCTTGGAGAAATTTGTTTATGGGGAAGAATTCAGCTAGATAGTTTATAGAATATTTGAAGCCAATCACTCTTGATGATCTTCTCTTAATTAGGCATGTGGCAGTCAAGGCTATTTCTCTCCAGTATCTTTTGGCATTTGATTATGGAAGAGAAGAGTCTTGGTGACTTTAAAAGGTGACAATTTTTACTTTGCCATTCCATTTTAATTTGCGGGTGTTAGGACATGAGGATTAGTGGATGATATTTTCTTTTTGGAAGAAAGATTATAATGTTTGATTAAATTAATCACAAGTATTATTAGTCAAAAATATCTTGATATTAGTATTGAATATTTTTTCATCATGATAGTAAAAATGGGAAGAATTATCCTAACATCTGATTTTGTTTAATAATATATACTCAAGTGCAATCATAATTGAAGATGATAAATTCTTTAGCTTTAGAAATATTAGAGATTTTTTAAGATCCCAAAATGCTAGATTGTATAATTAGAAGAAGAGTAAATAATCGATATCACTTTAAGGAAAAATAACATGATGAAGTTTGACAATTTCATAAGTTTCTTAATGAAATCTTTTATGTTTACATAAAAAAAAAAAGAGAGAAAGAAACATATATTGTAGGGTTTTGAAATAGGAATGCCTAGCTTGTAATGATATTATCTTCAAGAAGATATAGCCCATCATATTATCTAACTTGCCAAATCATCATCTCATAGTGAGGTCTTGAAATACTCAAATGATTATTACAAAAAAATCTTGTAGTTATGGTTTTTAGTGATTATGGATTAATAGAAAATTTATTACAAGATGAGGAATACTTAGTACATTACTGAGGGTGAATGTCGAGAAAATTGAAATATTTTTTTTGGCCTGCAATTATTGTTAGAGAATCATCGAACAATTCTATTTTACTATTGTTGGATAGAGTTTGTAGGTTTGAAAAGGGTTGACAAGATTTTCATGTGAGATGTGACGCCACTATCTAAAATCCAGTTGTGAGTGGAATCATTAAGGCATTGAAAATATAAGAGTTAGAAGTCATATTATTTTAAGCTTAGACAATATAATCTTGATGATTTTTCTTGAAAATTGAAGTTTTTGAGCATGTTAATTTCTTTTGATTTGATCCCCCTTTGATTCACAAGACAGGTTAGCCCATTTTGATGATCTTTCTTTATTTCTAGTATAGCCTCAGGGAAAGTTTCCATTGAGTTTTCAGTATTATTTTATGTGTTTATTTTTGTTGCAGTATTTGCATCATAGATTACCTTTGAAAGAAAGCTTTTGTCATTATTTATGGAAAGAGTCTATAGCATTAATTCTCTTATCTTGAGGCTTGATGGTTATCATTATAGATGTTTTGGAGATGTCAATGTCGAGCATTACCATTCTTCCTTTAGTTTATATGAGATAAAAAACCTCATTTAGTGATAGTAAGTTTTCTCGGCATAAGATTTAGATATGAACTTGGCCGAAATCATCATTGGGTCAGTAAGAATCTCAAACACCTTTTGCTTGTGAATTATCACATCATTGTATCATGTCATTTTGAGATCTTGGTAATAGTACAGTTCAAGCCAATAAATTTCCATTTCATTGAAGTACTCAATATTCAATAATAAGATTTGTATCTTGCTTGATTGTTAAAATTTTAATTTAAATCTCATTGATGAGGGCAACATCCAATCGAATAACCATCCGTTGAGGTTTTCCCCCATACCCGTCCCAACTTTTTCAATTTTGTGCATGTTTGTTAGATGGCTTCTCAAATTTCTTTTGTGATAAAGAGGAACATATATAATAGCCCATTGATTTTAAGCATCATGGTACTCCATAACTATTATGATCAATGAATCTGCTTCACCACAAGGGACAAACTTTGAATCTTTCAACTCCGAGTGGGATTCACAAGGTGATATGTCTCTCTTTCCTTTTGGAAAGGTCTTTACAATTTGAGACTACCCCAAATAATTTGTCATGTTCAAGCTATTTGCGGCTTGTTGCCTAAAGAGTTCTCTCTTAATCTAATTTTCACCAGTTAGGATTTTTGATTCCTTGGAAGAGTAGTCAAAGAAACTAGACATAATAAAGTGAATGAAGAATTTCAAGGAGAAGAAAAGAGAACAATGTTTGGGAAAAAGAGACTAAAATCGCACTAATACTATGCATAAATATACAAAAAACTACTTAGCATTTTACTACTTGATTTTGTATGAAGTGTAGAAGTGTATATAGACTTCTACAAAAGTCTTTCAATGAAAAAAACAAAAAAAAATCAAAGCTATGTATAAAGAAAAAAAGTACTCATGAGGGTGCAGCAATTAGAAGAGCATGTGGTGACACATGGGTTGCAACCAAAGGGCCATAAAAGGGTCGATCCAATGATTATAATTCTTAATTCATGTGCTCAAGTATCTCTATCAAGATTGGTTGATTTGTGGGTCCCATGATATTTAACAAAATTCTTATTTTGAAAATGGAAAATTAGACAAATTATTTGGTTTCACTTCTTTACCGTGATTTTTATTTCTTAAAAAGTCCTACAATTTTGTTATTCTTTCCTCTTAACAAATTATTTTCACCGAATTCTTAAATATCCTTGCTATTATCCTGCAGGTGCTGACACAGCTTGAGCATTTGGATTTATGGGGGAGTGAAATTTCCAACGTTGGTGCTGCTACCTTCGAAAAGTTTCCAATGTTGCGCATTTTGAACATTGCTTGGACCAAAGTTACCAGAATGCCTATTCTTTCTATTGCTTGCTTAAACATGAGCAACTGCACTATTCATTCTATAGTTGATGGAGATAACACAGCCACTGCTACTTTGTCAAAGTTAATCGTTACTGGAGCAGCTTTTATTGATGCAGATCAAGTTCTTTCCATTCTCCAATTAGACTGCTTGAAGTTCTTGGATATATCTTGCTCAAACATTGGCAGCTTCAACTTTTTGGTTAACTTGCGAAACCTTGAACACTTGAATCTTAGATATAGCCAGATAACAGATGGTTTAATGGAGCAAGTAGCATCAGCTGGAGAGAAATTGAGATATTTAAATCTCAGCAACACTAAGATAACCTCTCATGCATTATCTGTGTTAGTTGGATGTGTTCCAAACCTTGAAAATATATCTTTGTCCCACACTTTGGTTGATGATGCCTCTCTTCTATATATCAGCATGGCATCATCTTTGCGATTAGTTGACTTGAGCCATACAAGAATTAGAGGTAAGAGTCTCTTTACTATAAAAGCTTTATGGTTTGTCATATAGAAGAAGAGTACTTGAATATGCTTTAATCTTATTTTTTTGTGATAATACTAGGCTTTGTTGATTCTGGCAGAGAGAATTCAGATAAAATGCTATCTCTTAGTGCACTTCAGAATCTCACTAACTTGAAAAGTTTGAATTTGGAAGATACAAAAGTGATGGACGAGGCTCTTCAGCCATTATCTCTTCTCACAGAACTGGAGTGCTTATATCTGAAGAGTGATTTCTTAACTGAAATATCACTCCATGCCATTGCTTCTCTCCAGAAATTGAGATTTCTTGGGTTTCGTGGTGCCGTGCTTACAGACTATGGCCTTCTTTCTTATAGACCACCTCCATTGCTTTGTGTATTTGATCTTCGAGGTTGTTGGCTTTTGTCGGCCAATGCGATATCTTCATTCTGCAAAAAATACCAGCAAGTTCAGGTCAGACATGCTCATGTCAACAACCCATTTGAGGATGAAATTGTTTCTTATGGTACATCTGCATCTTTCATAACTACTAAAGTACCTATGTCAAGACCCAGAACAGTGAAATCATCTAATACTTCATTTGTAGGTGAGCCTAAATATGCACCGAAATTCTTAAACTTGCTGCCTAAGTTTTTGTTTCTTTGCTGTTTCCATGGAGAATTTTTTCGCTGATTTTAAATCTTCTTTCTCAACAGATGAGAGAATGAAGTATAGCACAGAAGAATTATTGCAGTTGGAGAACTCCACTGGATTTAGCTTTATGCTAAAAGATCTAGATCTGTTACCTGAGATTTTGAGGAAGAAGTAACGATCATGCAAATTCCTTACCATCTTTCAGTCTCATTTAGTGTTCTAGTACTTCATGAAGTTGTCAATAGAATAAACTATACTCACTATTGGTTGTTTTTTTTTTTTTTTTTGAAGAAATGCAGAAATTGCATTAAACAAAAGAGTAGAAAACCTAATACAAACTAGTTAAAAGTAACTTAAGATCCTTTTTCCAATAAGAAAAAAAAGGACCTTATTGAAACTAAATTTGTTATTTTAAAATTTTTATAAGTGAAATGACATCCGCTATTTTCTATTTTGAAATTGTTGAGATGCAGGGGATACCAAAATATAAAACAACCCAAGGATTGATTAGTATTTCAGAGTTCCCATCCAGTTGGAAAATAAGAATTAGTAAAGATCACATAATCACTTAGGCAAAGTTTAAAATAACAAATTAAAAGAAAAAGAAAACAAAAGCTGAAAAGAAAATTACATATCAATAATAATTTCCAAAAGTTTGGTATTGAATTGCCAAACTTTATGATCATATGCTCCATCATCAAGAATATCTTTGCTATGATGTTGACCAAGTGAGAAAATCTTTGCATTATTAGTGAGAAAAAAGGAAAGAAGACCCTTTCAAACCGATATTCTCTGTGTGATTAGCTATCTTTCTTCTAGGTAAATCTTTCACCGGACCCATGAAGTTCTTTGAATAAAAGATGCTTTGATCCGGGTGACTCATTCTTCTTGTCTTTCTTAAGACTAGTTTTTTTGAAATTTAAACTAACAGCTGAATGAGGAGAGTTATCCCTTGATATAAAATCAGAAATAATAGAAGAAGAGGGATTACCAATTACTAAGGAACCAGCCGCCAAAGTTATTGATGGAGGTTCTATTACAGAATTTGTTACAACTTCTTCTTAATACTAGAATTTTTGCATTCAAAATTTGGTTTTTGAGCTCCCAATACTTCAGCACTTTGAGTTGATTCAGTAGCCTTTGTAGGAGACAAAGTCGAAATCTGATCCTCCTTTATTTCAACCTCTAGATTTTGAGTGATAACTGAGTTCATAGGAGAGAAAACTGGAGTCTCAACAACCTTTGGATTGATAAAAAAATACTTTGAGTTTAGTACAACATATGTATTCGAAATATCAGCTAAATTCTGATGTTTTGAATTTTCAAATTTTGAATTTTGAATACCACTTCTTCAACAACTATGGTTTCAATTTCCCTGGAATCTTCTAACAAATCAGTATCCATAATTTTCACCTCAGCCAAAGCATTAAATGAATTTGATTCAAAATTTGATTCCCGAGAATCAAGCTGATTTGTATAGAATTTAAAATTCTGGTTAACCGCCACTTCATCTCTTTCCTTGAAATCATCATTATTATTAGTTTGGCATTTGAAATCTGCAATTTCCTCTGGATCGGACATCATCATGAGCTTGTTTCCATCTTCTATTGATTGTTCGATTTCTACAGGTTCAACAAGATCAAATTGTTCACTGCTACCATTCTTCCCAGATTTTTCTTCTGCTGAAAAAATCTTGGATTTCACTTGATTTCTTAATGATTTCTTCTTGTTTTTGAACTTGACTTGCATCCAATGACCAAAAAGATTTTCGGTATTACTTTAGATGGAAGGGATTTCTTAACATTAGGACAAACTGAATCAATATGTCCTATTCTCCCACATTTGAAACAAAGTGAAGAAAGATTTTCGTATTCAAATTTCTGAAAAAATTTTCCATGCGGACCCATATTCCAGAAGGAAGTTTAGAGTTCAAATTAACTCGAATGCATGCTCTAGCAAATTCTCTTCTTCCCCACCTAAACATATTTCCATCCAATAATAATGGAGTCCCAATTCTAGAGATTATTCTAGTGATATTGGTCTCATTCCAGCAGTGTAAGGGTAAGTGAGGATAACGAACCCAAATCGGAGATGAAACACCTTCCAATGAGTTAGGAGAGAAGTTTGGAGACCATTTGTCTAACCCAACTGCAAAAGGCCCTACAAACCATGGACCACCATTAAGGACTTCTTCCATTGCTACATGAGATTGAAAGGAACAAAGTAGCCAATCTTGGCCAAATAAAGTTAAGAGGAATCCTCCATATTTCTTCCATTGTTTCCTTAATTCAATGGCACATTTTGAGAAAGGTATATCTTTCCCAAGAATTTTAACGACCAAAGATTTACTCAAAACTTGAATATTGGATTTTTCTTTATCCATATCCAGTTTAACAATGTTTAAATCTTCATCCTCATCATGATTTTTAATTCAATTAATTTTAATGTGTGGTTTTTTAATTCACACATTAGAATTTTCAAGATTTGAAGATATAATTGGATTATTGATATTGACATTAGCCTTGTCAATATCCTTGACATTCTTCAAAATATCAACAAAGCTACTCCTTGAAGAAGACGCTCCTTTGTCATTTGCTCCAAATAATGAAATCGGTAAAGGAGAGTTAGGTAACTTGTTGGGAACCGAAATTACCTCTTTTCCTTTACTTGAATCCGGCAATGGCTTATGTTTAGCCAACAATGCTCCCTCTTTGATAACAAGAGGTGATTCTAAAACACGAAGATTGTGAGGAGAGATGCGTTTGAAGGAGAATCTACATTTTGAATCCAACATGATTGGACTCGCGGTAGATATAATTGATTTGGTGTTCCGGTCATCCAAACGGCCACCTTCAACCATCTTCAATGCACCCGAAATTTTCAAGCTTTCTTTCCAAATTCTTCCTTGAATTGTGGAGCTTCTCTCTCTTCCTTCATATCGAGCTTCGACACTCCTCACTATTGGTTGTTGGTGGAGAAATTTTGTTTAACGTTTAATCCCATCGCAGTGGCATTGATAATGTGAGCAAGTCAAGTTTTCATTATGTTATTGGTTTTCTAACGCTTTCTTGTTACCCATTGATTCTTGCATGTATCATGAGTTGAGAGGCTTGATTTTCTGATCATTATAGCTCTAATAAGATCCCAATTTGCAGAATTTTGCCTCTGAGAAAACCTTATTTGGGCTTGCAAATATTCAATTTTATTGAATTGAAAGATGTGCATGAATCTAGATGTCCTTTATTAGTTTGTGTGGAGTTTGATTGTGTTGATCACTCAAGTTGTATTGCTTCTTCGGATCATGCACGTTGGGGTTCTCTCCTTCAATTCGGGTGCCCCGATGATGTGTACCATAGTGCCTCAGTGCTACATAGTTTGCCTAAAAGGATAGAGCAAAAGCATTGCAAAGTTCCTAACTCTGATTCTATCATGCAGATTGAAGTTAGAGAATGGAAGCATCACAATGCTCCAACTTGGTGTGAAATAGGTTGACAATTTTTCATTCTCGTATTTCATTAAGGGTTGTGCTTCTTACAGATTTTTTGTGATCTTTCTTTATTTTTTCTCAAGTAAGAATGGTGCAAGGGTGGGTGTAGAGATATCAAAAATAAAGAGGAGAGAAATTTATACTATTTTCTCCATTTTTTCATAAAGAATTTTTTGGTGTAATATTGTAGTGTGTTTTCTAGTTTTAAAAATTTTCATATTAAATCTTGAAAATTTTTGGGTTCAACTCAACACGTGTGCCAAATTGGTTGGATTTGGGTTCGAATTTTTGATCATTTTTTCAAATTGGGTCAGATTCAGATTGGCATCCCAAAATCAACTCGAATTTGACCCATGGGCCATAGATCTGTGCTATGAGCTAGTCCCGAGTTTAGTTATGGTCCAGCTTTCCATAAGGTCGCATTCTACAATAGTCTTGTGTCGTGTGTGGTGTCCTGCATCGGTCTATTAGCGTCTGGTGCCTCACATCCGATGTCTCACACCTGAGTCTAGACCATCTGGTTTCAATTCGACTTTCCGCAACATCCTTGCAAAGGCTGTAATGCAGCCGTCAGGCCAGTCACCTACAAGGCCGACGTGGAAACACTTTGCTCTACCTGAGGCATTGACATCCACTCTGCAATTCCCCTCCCAAGCTGCCAACACTGCGTAAGCTTCCCTTGAGCCCAACGGATCTTGGTCGTTTGAAGAAGAGGAAGAAGTTTTCATGGGTTGGGTTGGGTCAACTCGGTAACCCATTTGTGTCGGATTTGGGTTGAAATTTTGGACCCATTTACAAAATTAGGTCGGGTTAGGATAAGCTCGTTTAGACTCGGATCAATTCAGGTTGGAATCAAACCCGGCGAATTGACCTATTTTAACACCCCAACTTAAGATGGCGCTGCCAGATTATAAGTACTTCGAATTTTAGTCTAGGTCATGGATGCATTGAATTTCTTTTTTATTTTGGATATTTGAATTTGTATGTTCAATAATACTTGAAATATGCTCGAAAATTCTATTTGTGTCATAGTAGTCTTGGCTATACTCATATTTCATTGTGTAGGTGAAATGATATCCTACCCTTCTCACTTTGGCTTTCTTTCTATTATTTTTGTTCAATATTTGTTAGAGTTTCTATGCTCAAGAAAGATCATATTGGCAAAGTTGGAGATTTTTTCATTGGCAACTTTTGCATATATGGGTCTCATTTTTCTCTAGTGTCCATCTTATAGCATAATTTAGGTCATTTTTAAGGAGGTCAGTCATAGAGCTAGATAAAATATCGAAAATGTGTTTTCATATTTGTTATAACATCTAAACGATTTACATTTGGATCTTATTCAAATCATGAAAAATGTGTTTTCATATTTGTTCAATCTTTATTCAAATCATGTTTAAAAATCATTCAATGAATATGATACAATCATATATAAATTAGTATATGTTTGGAATTGGTCTAGAAAAGATATGATCATATCTTTGAATATAGTTTAATTGTAGATTGAGTATGATCGAGATTATTATTCAATTACTGTTTCATCAATGTTTGATCAATGTTCGAATATATATTGATTAATGTGTATCTATATTCAAGAAAGAATAAAGTTATATATTAACAAAGTATTTTATATAGGTAAAAAGCATTAACATTTTTTATATTATATGCATGAGAATAAAAAGAAGGCATATAAGCTGATTGGATAATCACTTAAAAATGATGCAAAGGATTAAAGGTGTAGAGAAATGTTTTCCTCAACAATCTTGTTGAACATATATATAAAGTGATAGATGTTGATAAAAAATAATTTAATCAAAATTGGAGGTGATATATTGATTTTAATTTGGTGAAGCACAATCATTTCCTCCAACTGATCTACTTATGAACGATAATCTTAATTTTTTTTTCTTGGATTTTTTTTTATTAAACATTGGAGGCTATTATATGTGTGGCCATCACTACTAGTAAGATTTCAACTATTTTTTTGTGTGTAAATGAGACTGATGGAAGATTAGTAAGTTTATCATCTCCTATTAGTGTAGATGATAATGTAGACATTTCACATGCAAAAATAAGCAATATTATGGATGTGCATGATATAGGTTTTATTTATTTTATGGATGTCTCAAAATTTAAATGTGTCCATGGAGATAAACACCCATGTTTGTGATCAAATTGAAATAGCACATGTCTAAGGTATTTTGATTCCTTACTTTTCTTGGGAATAAAATCAATAATTCAAGGTATGGAGAATATTTAGATAGCTCCAAACCTATAAGGGCCACTGCCTTTAAGTATCTAAAATTTAGTTGTTATTGATTTACTAGGATCATGCTCGAGTTTGTCTTCTATTAAATTATGTGTATAGCTATATGAGAGCAGCGATGAGTTAAAGTGAACGTCATATGTATAAAAACTTTTAATTTAAGGTGAAAGAATTAGGTAAAAAAGTATGATATATCTGTTGCTATTTAGATACTTGTTCATGGAGTTTGCAAGCAAAAAAAAAAAAAAAAAAAAGAGAAATTAAGTTTGTTTGAGAATGAGTTATAAGAACACACCTACACATTGGATGTAAGATCTAAAGATCATTGGTGAGCTCAATTGTGGATCATTGGACATATGATCAAAGATATGCTCATACCCTTGATTCCTAACAAGTATTCAAAGACTATCATATCAGATGTGAATAGAGACAATGCCATTGATTTTTCATATGAGAAAACTAGATGGTATTCTAAGCAAGTTATCACCTATATGAGAGGGTCTCTTAAAGCATCCTTTCAAAAGATGCCATTTTATATGGTTATACTAAATATAACAAATTCAGAGATGATTATTATTTTTAATGAAGTAGTGATGTTCAATTTGAATATGTATATTTTTCTTAATTTGTTTATTCAAGGATTTAATAGTGCATACTATCCAATGTTAAGTGTGAATGGACCATTCTTGAATCCTTGTTGTGGAGGTACTTTGTTTCTAGTAGTGGTACATGAACATTAAGATTTATCTTATGTCATTTATAATTGTTTACTTAAAAAATAACGACTCATGCTTCTATTTTATAAAGATTAAGGGGTTCAAAGGCATAGTAAAAAATATAGTATTATGTCTGATAGATACAATAATATCACCAATGCTTTATCATTATTATGATACACTTATCATATGACAATGCATATCATGATTAAATTCAAAATTGATAATTATCATGAGGAGTATCACTTAGCTTCCAAGGCTTATAAAAAGTTGAGCTTTCTAGATAATTTGATAAAAATATATTAAGAATTTATCCATAGCATGTATCTTGAGAATGAAGTTAGTTTCAGGAGATATGCTTCTTTCTTCCATAGAAATTGATACAATTTGATGATAACTAGCATTTTAGAGAGCCTCAATAATGCCATCAAGAGTGGATGCTCCTATCTAGTGACAACATTATTAGAATTCATATATACCAGATACAATGCAAAAATAGTTCTTCGATAGATGCAATATTACAATGAAAAAAAATAGCAAAATAAATTAAAGAAGCATTGGGAAATTTTTTGAATTAGACTCAAGTATTATTGTCTATCATATTAGTCGATTAGAACTGCATATTTTTGATAATAATCTTAATGGTGATGTTAATTTGGAAGAGAAAATATGTACATGTAAAAAAAAAATTGTTATGGGTCTTCCGTTAAAATATGCATTGATAATAACTTGAGATTGAGGCGTGAGTTATTATACCATATGTTCAAAGCTCTATATAGAAGAAGCATGGCTAGTTATATATGCAGAAAATATATAGTTGAAAAAAAAATGAAGGAGGTTACACACACACATATGTATATATATTGCCTTCAAGAGGGAGAATGATGTAGTCCAATGTTGGTATGCCAGATATAAATTTAGAGGACATAATTGAATTATTGTAAGGACAAGTACACATAGCCTTCATAACTATTCTTTTGTTAGAATCAATCATAATTCTTAAACCAATGTCACTGGATGTTTATAAAAAGATGTAATGCTTCTTATTTTTAGGTCTTACGAATATTAGTTGACATTGTTGTAGTTGAGTTTGTGTGACATGTTAGTTGTGATCCCTCTTTATTTTTTCTACCCAACTTGCATATATTTGAATCTTATTCAATCATTAATCAGCCTATTTTAGATTGAATTTGTTGTGTTATATTTATATGATCGCTCTCTAAGTTTGTTGAATTATGTTAACATGTTAACCATGTAAAGTCCGTATAGGTTGTTAAACCTACGTAATTGTCCCAAGGCTAACTAGGGGAGGGGGGAGTGAATTGGTTATTTTAAAATCTCTTAGTAAATTTTAGGAAAATTGTTTAATAATTAAAAAAAATCTAATTTTCTATTAAAATATACTTTTCAACCACAAAACTAAATTGCAGAGAATAAAATGCGGAAATGTAAAAAGTACATAGTAATTTAAAGTGGTTCAGTCCAATAAGACCTATGTCCACTCCCTGAAGACTCCCTCTTCATGTACTACACTATTACCAAAGTGACTCTCCATTTGCCCTCACAGCAAGGTGGATAAGCCTTTACAATTATCCTCTCTTTCACTAATCCCCTGGTATGATAGAGTATCATTATCCTTTCACATTATCTAAGTGTCAGCAAAGTATCGTCGTCCTTTCACACCTTCCAAGTGTCGGTAGAGAACCGTCATCCTTTCACACCCTCCAAGAGTCGACAGAGAACCGCCGTCCTTTCACACCCTTCAAGTGTCAAAAGTGAATCAAATCTTCTCCAAAGATATTCTCTCGAGTAACTAGAAACAAGAAAGGAAGAGAAGTGAAACAAATACAAAAGAGATTCATACCATTGAGAAACCTTGTGATCTCTTCATACTCCACTTGAAAGAACTCTCTGTCAAACACTTTCCCAAATCACCCTTTCATTTGCTCTTAAGGAAATCACGAAGACAAGATAAGTCCAAGTCAGTTTCTAAGGACTTTTATAAGAAAGATATGAAAAAGCATCCAGAAAATAGAAAATTTTAATTTTGAGCGTACATGATCGTACAGTATGATCGATAGTCGTACGTACAAATAATTCTAAATTTGCTTGTACGAACCTATACAACCCATTTTTGTATAATAATTGTATAGTACAAACCTATATCGTACTATATGAACAGTTCAGAAAATTTTTTAGTTCATCGGAATGAAAAGATACCCCACAATTTCATACTCTGAACATCGACTGTACAAACATGTGATCGTACTACACTAACAGTTCAGGAAAATTTGATGTTCGTGTACTCTGCATGTCGTTTGTATGAAAGTCAATTCATACAGTTAAATAAGTTCATAAAAATTTGAAGACTGTCGGGACGAAAACAAACCCAATCTTTTCAAACTCTAATAGTACGATCAATTCAAAAAAATTTTGATAATCGTCAGGACGAACTTGTACATATCTATTTCATACTCTAAAAGTCGTATAGACAAAGGGATCTTCATACAATACAATTAGTACTTAGAAAATTTTCTTCTCATGGTTCGTTTAACTGCTCATTGAAGGAAATAATTAAATAAATCATCCCGTAGTAATTTTTTTTAAAACTAATTTTTTAAAAAATATAAAATTTTTAATACTTCCTCAGTGTGTGTGTGTATGGTTACCCAATTACAATTACACTCTCTTAGATTCAATAAAAATGAAAAATATAGACTCCATTAATAACGAACCCTAATCTAATCTGATTTGAAGTCTTCAATAGTCTGATGTATGATTTTTCTGAAATGTTAGTACATACAAACAAAAAAAGCAATATATCCAATATATGTTAGGAGAAATAGTAATTAAAACAATAATATTTGGAATAATCAAAAACATAAATGTTATGAAAAACATAGTTAAGAAAACTGTGTTGTAACAATCTCCTCCTTTTTTATGACAACAAAATAATTATTGTTTGAGTTAACATTTAAACCCTAAATTTCTCCTTAGCTCCCCCTAAATGAATCAACATATTTGAATATAGGGATTTCCCATGAAGATCATATAACTTTAAACTTCAAACAAACAAAAAAAATTAAAAAAATACAAACACAAAGAATACAAAACAACAAATATGAAGCAAACAACAAAAACACACAAATTAAATAAAAACAAAAAAATAATTACTCCCCCTTTTGACAACAATAAAAAGGGAAGTTAAAATTAAAATGAAAGATATCAAACGATAAACCAAAAGAATTGACCTTGAAAATTATTTTAAAATAATTGCAATAACAATATTAATTTCATAAGACTAAAAAAGAAAAATTCAAAATTTTAAATCAAAGAAAAACTAAGATAAGAAAAGTTAATCAAGGTCGTGATTCATCCTAGATAAATTAAATAAAGATGATTATTATAATATGAGAAAATGGATATTAGTTAATTTTAATTTCAATATAGAATAACATTATGAATGTGATTGATTTGAATTAGAGATTAAATGATAGTGGAAAGATTTTTTGATACCATAATAATAAAAAATTCAATTGGAGACATTGCACATCTCTTTAAATATTTGTGGCATAATTTGTGAATCTTTTCTATTTATGCTAATTTTGTTTCTCTTTTCAGTTTACGAACTATTGCACAATCTTTCGATTTTATGTACACATTGTGTATTTGTTTTTATATACTTTTGAGTCTTTTCAAAATCAATAATCTAAAATCAAACTTCTCTAATACAAAAAATACGCATATTGAAAAAAATTTAAAAAATAATAAGACATCAATATTGTAATAATGATATTCTAGTTATGTTTACCTAAAAGAATATGAAATTGATTTTCTTATGTAAATCTAATTATAATTTAATTTAAATTTTTTAAAAAATTAGATTTTATATAGAATGCAAATTAATTTATAGAAAATTCTAAATAAATTACAAATATTTTTCGTATAGGCATACTAACATTTCAAAAAGTAAGAAACAAACAAAAGTTTCCAAAACATGACTTTTTTCATTGATATCAAAATGATCAGATACATTCAATATATGGATATCAATTAAACTAAAATACATAACATCACCAAACAACCACTTCAAACAAGCAACACAAACAACATCAAAGAACCACTACAAATATGAAATAGAAAACATCATCACATCACTAGCAAACGACTAGTAAAAGCAACAATAAAGGAGTACATCTAAAACTCAGAGGGGCCTTGGTCTGGAGGAGGTAGCTGGCTGAACACTGAAAAATAGTTATTCATCATAGCTACATTTATATTTATCGTGTCAAACTGACCACATATCCACCCCATGTTCTCCTGTATCTCGCATCCTACTGATTTAAATGAGTCTCAATTTGATCAAAATATTGATCAAAGTGAGTCTCCAACCGATCAAAATGTTGGACCATTTCCTAAAAGTAGTGTTGATCAGGTCCAGGTGCAGGTGCAGGAGCTCCCCCTTCTTCTTCAAAATCACCACTCAAATTCTGATCTCTCCCAAATAAAGATAAAAAAGAAGCATTGACAAAGTAGATTGGTAGTTTAGTGGGAGATTCAGGATGAATGATATTATATTTCTTATGATGGATATAGGCAATAAGATGACTTAGAGCTACATTCTTCTTCCAGTTATGATATGAAAGTCCAATCTAAAAAAGGTTGTATAAGTAGTCCATAATGAGTTGGGCTTCATTAAAGAGTTTTTTGGTCATAATCAAGTAAGTGACAATGGACATGAGAGGAGTAATATTTATACTATCACCAGCCTTAGGAATAATTGAGGTTCTTAAGACATGCTGGATGATCTAGGCATTTTGGTGCAAAGTGCAGACTCTTGCTAAATGGCATACTTAAGAGACACCCCTAAGAGTTTTATTAAATTTTATATAATCAAAATCATATTTAGAATTCAAAGTGTAAGCTCTAGTGCCTTGAGTTCTCAAATGAAGGAAATTTCCTAAGTCTTCTTTGGTGATCTCAACTTGTAGTTTTTGAACATAAGAACTTATCATAGATTTGTCCTCATTATACCTCATGTTTGCCAAGAAATATTGAAAGGTTTCCTTCTGATAGGCATAGATCAAGGTGAATATGAAGGAGAATTTGGTTGATGCAAAAAGGTGTATAACAAAAAAATGAATATCATCCTAAATGAGGAGTTTAGAGGGAGTGATATTGGTGGGAACATACCTATAAAAAGCATCCTCATTATCCTTAGAAAGAAAGTTGTCATCTCCACTACTCCTTGATGAGGATCCCTTAGAAGCACAAGAAAGCATGCTTGAGCTAGCCATTCCTAAGATGAGGGCTCTAGAGGGTTTAGAAATGGATATGAAAGTGAGTGAAAATAATTTCAACGGCCCTTCTATTTACTAAAAAATGACATATCATATATTACAAAATTTGGTTCGTATGTACGATCTTGAGATCATACGGGACAAAATTATTTTCATACGTATGAATGGAAACATAAAAAAATGTAACGACTTTTTTTAAAATGCCATTTACGAGGTGTCCTTTTGTATAGACTTTTTGACTACACGTTTGTACAGATGAACATGTTTTTGTCCAAAATGATCAGGATATTAAAAATCATTTTAATGGCAGCTAGGTTCTTCCCTCACAGAAACTGACACCTGGATCATACAGACGAAAGATAATTTTATACGTATGATCAGTAATAATAACTAAATCCAACTGGTAAACCATCCCCATGCGTACAGAATAATTTGTACATATCATACAGTACGATGACACCATAGTACAGTATGAAACCTATGAAAACCTAAAATTTTGCATGTTCAACACTAAAATCAATTAGAGACATGCTATAGAATTCATATAATACAAAAATATTTTGTACAATACAAAAACAAAACTTAGAAAACAAAGCATGAAAATTAGAAAAACCTCTCAAAATCCATCATCCTTTAATAAATGACATGCTTTCGAACTAAAAAAATATAAATCAAAATCAAAACATAAACAAACACACACAAATAAATAAAATAAACTACCAAAAAGGAAAACTAAATAAATATAAATAAAGAACATATCAAGTTTGCAGAATTTTTAATTTAAACATTAAGATTAATCACACCTAACCTAGTTCTTAAGGTGCTAAATGTGTCAAAGGCTAGTAGTTTTATAAAAATATATGTAAGTTGATTTTTAGTAGAAATATGATTCAATTCAATTTCTCCTTTGGATACATGATCTCTAATGAAATGATGTCTTATGTCTATATATTTGGTTAGAATGTTGGATATTATTCTTTGAAATGCAAATGACACTAGTATTATCACAATAAATTTGAGTTGTGTCTATTGAAAATCTTAAATCAATCAACTGTTATTTCAATCAAAGTACCAGTGCAACATAACTTTCTAAGGTAATGTATTCAGCTTCAACAGTACATAGGACTACAAAATTCTATTTTCTACTAGATCAAGAAATTAAGGAATTTCCTATGAATTGGAAAGTTTCAGATATACTCTTTCGATCAATCCTACAACATGCAAAGTCTGAATTAGAATATCTAATAATTTTAAATGAAGAGTTGTACTTATGATACCAAATTCCTAAGTTCTGAGTATCTAAAAGATATCTTAAAATCTTTTTTACTGCTCTTGAATGTGATTCTTTTGGATCAGACTAAAATTTAGCACACAAATAAATACTAAACATTATATTTGATCTGCTAGCAGTCAATTAAAGTAATGATCAAATTATACCTCTAATTTTTTTTTATCAATAATTTTTTCTTTGGATTCTTATCCAACTGAATTGAGGAACTCATTGGTATAGTTACTTGTTTAACATTATCCATTTCATACTTTTTGAGAATAACATTAATATGCTTTAATTGACTAAAAAAAGTTCTCTCCTCATTTTACTTAGTACTAAAATTAAGAAAACAACTTAGATCTCTCATTAAACACATCTCAAATTCATTACTCATTATTTTTAAAAAATTATAACAAATATTTTTATTTGTAGATCCAAAAATGATATCATCAATATATATATTTGAACAATAAGTATATCAACTTATAATTTATTCAAAAAGAGAGTGATATCCACACTTCCTTTTACAAAAGATCTCTCAAATAAGAAAGTGCTTAACCTATCATATCAAGTCCTATGTGCCTATTTCAATCCATATAAAGTCTTTTTTAATTTATATACATGATTAGGGAATTTAGAATTTTCAAAACCTAGAAGTTGCTCAACATAAACATCTTCTTATATCACCCCATTCAAAAATATACTTTTAATATCCATCTTTTAAAACAAGAAAAGGCTAACAAAACTCTATTTGCTTCAAGTCTTGCAATAGGGGTAAAAGTTTATTCAAAATCAATGCCTTCAATTTAATTTTACCCCTTATCCACTAGTCTAGTCTAATTTATAATCACAACTTCTGAATCATTCATTTTGTTTTTGAACACCCACTTAGTTCCAACTACACTTTGATTCTTTGGCCTTTCAATTAATTCTCAAACATCATTTAATTTAAATTGATTCAACTCCTCTTACATGGCCAAAATCCAAAATTTATTCAAAAGTACTTGATTAACATTTTTGGATTTAGTCATTAAAATGAAGGCAGAATGGTTAACCTCTTTGCTAATTTCATGCCTAGTCCTAACACCCTCACTAGGTTTATCTAAAATCAATTCCTTAAGGTAATTCTTAGAAAATTTCAATTCTCTAGACAAAGGGTTATCTTTTTCCAATTTTTTTTCCAAATTTATCTTTTAAATCTCTTGAGAGTTGTTTTTTATATGATCCTCTTCCAAACTTAGCTCTTCCAAAATGCTAGATTCATTATATACAATATGTGTGGTCTTCTCAACTACCAAAGTTCTTTTGTTAAATACTCTATATAATTTTCCAACACTATAGTATCCAAGAAAATTCCTCCATCTATTTTTGGATCAAAATTTTCTGAAGGAGATTTTCTATTATTATGAATGAACACCTTATATCCAAAAATATGTAAATATGATAAATTTGGTGTTCTACCCTTAAGAAGCTCATTGGATATTTTATTTAATTTTGATTTAATATTTCAGAACATAACAAGATGTCCTAATAGCTTCAGTCTAAAAATATTTTAGAAGTAAATATTTTGCCAACATGGCTCTAACAACTTTAATTAATGTTATAATCTTTATTTTGACTATCCCATTATACTAAGGGGTTCCAGGTACAAGAAAAAGTATGATCAATTCCTTTTTTTTTTACAAAATTTTTAAAATTTTTCATTTTTAAATTCACCTTCGTGATCACTTTGAATTGAAATAATTTCACATCCTAGTTTTCTCTGAATCCAAGTAAAAAATTCCTGAATTCCTCAAACGATTCACTTTTATGAAATAAAATTTTAACCAAAGTGAATCTAGAAAAATCATCCACAATTACAAATCTATATACTTTCCCTCATAGACTTATATTGCTAACCAAACCAAAAAGATCCATATGAATAATTTCTAATGGATTGTTAGTTATAATATCCTTAATGTAATGAAAGGAGGACTTTAAATATTTTCTTAATTGACATGCATCACATATGTGATCCTTAGTAAAGTCTAATTTTGGTATACCTCTACTAAATTCTTTTTGGGTTTTTTTTTTTAAGATTTTTCTTGCTAGCGTGATAAAGTCTCCTATGCCATAACCATAATTCATCAAAAATTATTTTCAAATAAAAGCATTAGGAGATTTAATACAATTCAAATCTAGTATATACACATTATTTATCCTATTTACATGTAGTACATCAATTCCATTTTGGCTTAATTTACATCTAGTAGGAAAAATTTAAAATGATAGCCTTTATCACATAGATGACTAATACTCAGGAGGTTATGCTTTAATCCTTCTACAAGTAACACATTTTCAATAAAAAAATTGTTCAAGTTCCTGATCATACTTGTGCCTACCACCTTCATAGTGGTATTATCTCCCAATGTAACATTGCCTTCATTCCGGGCTTCCAACAAAATGAATTGTATAGTATCTCCAATCATATGCTTCGAACATCCCCTGTTCAGGTACCAAATACTCTCACAAGATCTTGTATGAGAGCATTTCTATAAGAAAATCAAACATTAGTCTTGGGAACCAAAATAAGTTTGGGTTCACCTCTTGGCAAAATTAATCTAGATGCATGTATGATATGATTTATTTTATGTATCTTTGATCTCCACACTAGATATGATTTTGTATGAATAGTGAATATGTGAGATATGTGTCCAAACATGCTACAAGAGAAACACTTAACTCGAGGAAAAGGATTTTTTAATTTACATGGATAAGCTTATCTCTTCCAAGATTTTATAATTTTTTATTTCTTTTTAGGATTAAATTTTTTTTCAGATGTAGGTGGAATCCTATTCTTTTCATAAGCATTTAATTGTGCTCTAAAAAAATGAGTTTGCACTTTCTAATACCATATTGTCAACTTTTAAATAGTGCTCTCTATTATCTGATTCATCCATAAAAGTTTTAAAATCTTTTTTAAGTTCAGCGTGGAATGTTTTTAATAATTTATGCTATTTATTTAATTTATCATACTCATCTAACAGTTTCATGTGCTTGCTGTCAATTTGTGTGTGATCTTTTCTAAGAATTTCATATTCTTTTTGTAATTCAATAAAGTCCAAATTTAATCTAGCATGCATATTTTTTAGTTTTTTATATGTCGTATGAATACTTTCAGAAACTTCAAGTAACTCATCATAACTTAAGACATACCTCTTCTTGATCCGACTGATCAAGCTTGTCGGTCATCAAGCATAAATTTATGACTTCTTCTTCTACCTCTACTTCTAAAGAGTCCGAAGTTGAATCCACCCAAAATGCTCTCTGTACTATCTTCTTGCCCTTCCTCATGTCTGTACTCTCTTCTTGCCCTTCCTCACATTTATTTTCTCTTCAAACTTCTCCTTTCTAGGATTGGCTTTAAGATTCAGGCATTCAGATTTGCATGCCCTAGCTTTCTGTATTCATAATAAATAACATCATTAAAAGTCTTAACATTTTGGTGAAATTTACCTTTATTCCACTGCTAGTGTCTCCTTTACTTTCTCTTTAGAAAACTTCTGAATTGCCTAATCATCAAGGTAATGTCATCTTCATCCTCAGGCTAGGACTGATCACTCTTCGAGTCATCCACTTTTAATGATCTATTCTTTTCCTTTCACTTCTCACCTACATCAATCTGTCTTTGAGTCACTTCTTGCTCATAAGTAATTAGTGATCTAAGAAGATTGTTAATAGAATAAACATTTAAGTCTTTATACTTTATAATAATAGTTTTTTTAGCATCACAAGTAGTAGGCAAATAATGAGGAATTTTATTTACTTTATCTACATTCGTTAATTCCCTGCCTAAAGCTTGCAAGGAGGTGACTATTTTAGTGAAATATGTGTACATGTCAGTAATCGATTCATTTGGTTTCATGCAAAATAGTTCATAATCATGTTAACAAAATATTCAATCTAGACTGTTTCACTTTATTAGTCCCTTCATATGTAATACAAAATCTATTCTAAATTTCTTTTCCACTTTATAGGTAGATACTCACATGTAATATTCAAATTGAAGTACATAAAAGAAATTATTTAAATATTTTACATTTAACTAAGCTTATTCACGTTCTTCTACAGTTCAGTCAACAAATGATGTTGCATTTCTAATGCCATTTTCTAGTCTCATTAGCCTAGTATATCTATCTTGTACTAAAATCCACATGAGATAGTCAAGCAATTCTTTTTTTTGAAGAAAATGCAAAGAGCATTTAAATTTTATTGAAAACTAAAGAGCAAGAAACTAAATGTACCCATGAGATTCCTCCTTTAACAAATCAATAAAAGATAGTCAAGCAATTCAAGAAAAGTAGACATTCATATTTTTCAAAAATTGAAAGGGATATTATCGAATAATGGAGGTCTAGTGATCGAATATCCTTCAGGTGTGTTATGGTTTTCAAAAGTAACTATAGTTATTTTCAAAAAGTAATCTAACTTTTAAGTTTTGAATTAAAGCTCTGATACCACTTATAAATTATGTATAGGTTGTTAAACCTACGTAATTGTCCCAAGGCTAACTAAGAGGGGGGTGAATTGGTTATTTTAAATCTCTTGATAAATTTTAGTAAAAATGTTTAATAATTTTAAAAATAATTTAATTTTCTTTTAAAATATACTTTTCAACCATAAAACTAAATTACAGAAAATAAAATGCATAAATGTAAAAATTACACAGTAATTATAGTGGTTCGATCCAATAAGACCAATGTCCACTCCCTGAAGAGGTATTGCAATATTATCAAAGTGACTCTCATTTTTCCCCCATAGCAAGGAGGAGAAGCCTTTATAATTATTCTCTCTTCCACCAATCCCTTGGTGTAGTAGAGCACCGTCGAGCTTTCACACTCTCGAAGTGTCGGCAGAGTACCATCATCGTTTCATACTTTCAAGTGTCAGCAGAGAATTATCATCCTTTCATTCCCTACAAGTGTTGGCAGAGAACCGTCGTCCTTTCACACCCTCTATGTGTCAACAGAGAACTAGATCTTCTCTAAAAATCTTCCCACGAGCAACTAGAAAGAAGAAAAAAAGAGAAGTGACACAAATACAAAAGAGATTCTTACCTTTGAGTAAACTTATGAACCCTTCACACTCCACTTATAGAAACTTTCTCTTAAATACTCTCCCAAATCACCATTTCACTTGCTCTCAAATAAATCAAGAAAACAAGATTAATCCAAATCAGTTTCTAAGAACCTTTTCTATGAAAGACACAAAAAATCGTCGAGAAAAATGAAAAATTTAATTTTGAGCGTACATGATCGTAGAGTATGATCAATAATTATATGTACAAACAATTTAAAATTTGCTTGTACAAACCTGTACAAACCATTTTCATACACGATAATCATACAATACGAACCTATATCGTTATATACAAATAGTTTAGAAAATTTTATGGTTCATCGGGACGAAAAGATACCTTACAATTTTGTACTCTGGATGTCGTCTACATGAGCATGTGATTGTAAAGTATGAATAGTTCATGAAAATTTTGATGTTCGTCAGGATGAAAGTAGACCCATTCTTTTCGTACTCTGGATATTGTCTGTACAAAGATCACTTCGTACAGTATTATTAGTTCAGAAAAATTTAAAGATCGTCGGGATGGATAGAGACCTAATCTTTTTATATCCTAGACATCGTCTGTATGAAGGTCACTTTTTATAATATGATCAGTTCAAAATTTTTTTGATGATTATTGGGGTGAACTTGTGCGTATCTATTTCATACTCTAGACGTCGTTTGGATGAAGGGATCTTCGTATAGTACGACCAGTACTTAGAAAATTTTCTTCTCATGGTTCGTTTAACTAATTGTTAGAGAAAATAACTAAACAAATCATCTCGTATGAACTGAAAGCATACAATACTATTAGTTTTTAAAAAAATTTCAAAATTTTTAACACTCCCCCATTTTATGTGTGCATGGTTACCTAATTACAATCACACTCTATTAGACTCAATAAAAATAAAAAATACCTACTCCATTTATAATGAACCCTGATCTAATCTAATTTGAAGTCTTCAACACTCTGGAGTATGATTTTCCTAAATTGTTAGTACACACAAACAACAAAAATAATATATCCAATATATGTTAGGAGGAATAATAATTAAAACAAAAATATTTGGAATCATAAAAAATACACATATTATAAAAAAACATAGTTATGAAAACTAAGTTGTAACAAAGCATTGAATGAACTTTATTCAAATATGTAAATTAATTATTTTACAAATTTTAATAATTATTCTAGTCATTTTTATATTCTAACATTGGTTGAACAATTTTTAAATAAGAGTAATTAATATTTTTTTTTAGGGTTTGAACAATATTCAATCACATATAGTCTCAATTTTGATCAAATTTTATTTTATTTGTATGTTATTCAAACCAGTTTTGGCCACGAAATATAAAAAAAAAAAAAGGTCTAAAATGAGGGTATTTAGGTTAAAATGAAACTTTTTGGTATATTTCCAAAAAAAAAAAAAATGATGCAACAGACAAATTTTCCTAATTTTAAGTATTATGGAGCACGTAAAAATTTTTCCCTTTTATTTATGGGATATTATGTGAATTTAATAGCGCGCATGCATGTTTGCGCGAACACACAATACAACACACAGACACAGGCCTCAAATCCAAATCCTCTTGCTAAGCTTCTAACTGATAAGCTAAGATGAGCTACTTTCCTTTAGGAAATAGTATCGTTGATATTAAGGCTCCATTTAATACATGAAAATATGATGATTAGTTTTCCTCCATTTATGTTATTAGAAGATGAATCCCATTAAAAGGTCTATTTCTTCAACATGTAGGAGTTAAGAATGTAGAAATAGACAATTTTATTTTTAAGAACAGTTGCAAGCCCAAGGATGACCGAATGATGAAAGAAAGAACCCTAATTAAGAAGGATTTTGCTATATTATTAGATTTAAAACTAAATAAAAAATGAAGTGCTGACAATTATAATTTTAATTTGCCACTACAAAGCACTAGTTACCATTAAGGCGAGCTCAAAAAAATAAATATAGTTTATAAATTTTCATATCTTAAATGGACAAATATAAGTAGCACTACCTTTTCTTCTATAAAAGTACAGCACATGGAATATCTTCAAGAGCATGCATACAAGATTTTATAATGTAATTCTTATATTTTGAAGGATTTTGAAAGATTTGAAACTATAATGGAAAGCATGCATACAAGAAGAACTACAAGACATGCTTGTAGAAACATTTGATACATGCACCAGTAAACTTATTTCTAATACTAACATTCTCCATTTGTCAAGAAAGGATCTTAAAATGTAAATTTTTTTAATTTAGATCAAAAGGGGACGATGATGCATTAAAAAGTAACTCATTCAAGAGATTAGCCATCTTCATCTTATAACATTTTAATATTCAAAACCATATGATTATACATACAAGAGTGGCATAATATAAAAAATAAACAACTCATTTTCTTATATTCAAGCTCGCAACTATTTCAATTATAAAATAACATCCTTTATTTTTGGGCCTTTGCTATATTAGCTAGCTATTCATCTTTACTATTTATTGATCCATTTTACAAGCTTGGTGCTTTTCTCCCATATCCTAGTCTATGCTTTACAAGCCAACTATCCTTCTCTACTATTCCTAATACAACTCTACTTATTGTTGCTCTCCTTCACAAGCTACCATATGTTCTCATGCATATCTACTACTACAATATGCACCTGCATTTCTTGGTACCCATCACATCAAGTTTTCTATGCTTTGAGTTATCATTATTGGCCAGTTTATAAGTTCAAATGAGGGCCATCTTTAAACTGAGTTTGAGATTGACATAACTAACCTCACTATTGACTAAGGGCACCCATAATTTTGAACTTTATAATTACAAACCTATAGGAGGCACTTCTTCTCTTCCTCCCTATTTTTTTGTGTTATTCTATAATCTCTTTATCATCATTAGGCCACTCTTAAGAAACCTTACTCACTCACCCTAACAAGGGAGTAAAAAAAAAAAAAAAGGCCATGCTTTTACACACACTTAGATTCTCGTAAAAGTATCTTCAACTCCAATTTTTTGAGCTAATCTTAGTGTCTAGTTATGAGGCTAAGAGACCTTACTAATAGGTCTTACACATCTCATAATCACAAGATCATTGCCACCTTATCCTTGTCATTCTAAAGTTGTGTCTTGTACCCTTAACTTTAGGGAATTTATCATCTTCCATATGCACTAAACAATATCGAATGTAGATAGATGAAATCTCATCACCAAAAATTAGGACGATTTGTCATCTCTCACTAGTTGAAATGTGTTAGCTTATTGCTAGATAAACATTTTCACTATAATTTAATTTGACGGCTTCTCCTGACATCCTCTTATTCAAGCACTTATCCATATCACTACTCATTGACCACAAATTCACTACTTATGGACTTACTAATCTTGAATCAACACATTGCTCTTATACCCATTAGCTTCCTGCCAACAACCTTAAACTCTTTGGGGATGTATTTCACTATGCTATTACTTTAGGTAAAGCTTATCGATATATTTTGAATTAATGGGTATAACCTAATAGGATCATAGTTCAACTTGATATCACATATGATTTGATTCAATGAAGCAATATATATATATATATATATATATATATATATATATATATATATATATATATATATAGTTTAATGAGGCTTTTAAAATTTTGGATGATCATGGAAGATTAACTTTGATAATTCAAATCCAAACCTATTTTAACATAAATTTATTCAGGGATTTAAAGCCCTAAAATTATCATTATATTTACACTCAACTCATAATAATAATATTTAGATCATGAAAATTGAAAGGAAAGCTAGACAAAATAAAAGTAGAATCAAGAACATTCAATTTCAGAGTCTCCACACATTTACTTTAAGTTAATCCCAATCTTGGTGATTCGAACCCCATGAGTTCATGTTGCATTGGATAATGAATAACTTGCAATATTTTGTATTATAGTTTATATATTTTGCACACATATATGTAATTATACATACATGTTTACACCATTTGGTTCTATTTTTTGTATTGATCTTTTCTTACGGGTCTACATTGTACCAATGTAACTAATATGTTAGGCACTTAAAAATTTTTAATATATTTGAAAATAAAATAATTTAGAAGGCTTGTATTTACATTTATGGTAAGAAATTTTATAAAATTAAAGGTTTAATGTAGTAAACCATTTTAATATAATAAAATAAGTAATTATTTTAGCTGTTAATGTTTATTTTTATGGTATTGGGCTAAATTCTTAGCAAGTAGGATAGGAGATTAGAGAGTGATATTAAATTATGTTTATTATATTTTCTTGCCTTAATCTCATATGACCTATATTTACTACCATCCTAAATTTATCTTGAGATTTACTACACTTGTGTTGTGTGTGCTATTTTGTTTCCTTTTTGGACAAATATGCTAACCTCTCTAAATGAATTTTTAATGATAAAATATGATAAAAATATATTATAAATTTCTCAAATTCTTGGAACTTTTCTAGTAAAATTTTCAAAAGGAATTATGTTCAGTATTTCCTAAGATATAGTGAAATCAAAAAAATTTGCTTGATGCCCTAGATAACAATTTTTTATATAGCCAACAAATGCCTTTCTATGCCCATTTAAACTACTGCCTTGATTCATGACAACATATTAATCTAACACATCACATTGCATCTTTGCATTACATTAAAGACCCTCATACGTATTTAGGCCATTTTTTTTAAAGGACAAGATCATAAGACCCTTTTTTTTCCTCTACTAGCCTATATTTCTTGTATTATTTTGAGACTTGATGTCATATTCTTTAAATATTCATTTAAGTGGATTAAGATAGAATCATTTATCTAGAAGATATATATTAGTAGTTAACCTTTATAGTCTTTATTCTCCATGATTATATATCTTGGAGTGTGTTTATTTAGTATTAGATGCCTTCTTCTTTAATTATTTAAAGAAAACAAAATCTAATCCCTTTTCCAGATTAATTCCTTCAATGTCTTCCACGAGGATGACATCAATTAACCTCTCCTTCACATTTGGGAACCCCTTCTTTGTGGATTGTAAGACTTGTATTTTTATGTAATCATATATATGCCATCTAGCCATCTCACTAGTTTCTCATCAGGGGACTATATATTGTTGACTTCTTGATATTATCTTTTTTAACTAGACTACCATATAGATCATTAATTTTGTTGAATTAGACACTAAACTTATATATTTAACCACGAGGATTCTTAGGTATCACACTTGAATTAGACACTAAACTAATCAACTATCAGAGCTTGTACTTATAGGACATCAATAATTCATAACATTTAAACCAGCTCTAACATCTCATATTACAATAAAGAAACCTCTAAGATATTTTCTTTGATTCGCCTACTATCGATTCTCATTTTGGAGAAACAGTGCATATTAATTTTTCATTCTTTGAGTTGATTTGATAATTGAGACCCAAATAACATGATTCTTTTTAAAATTCCATAAATGTAAGTTAAATTGCACTATTAGTGATGGAAGATATCTATTGGTCTCAATAAGTATTTATTAACCTCCAAAGCTTAGTTATTTATACTGAATCTAAACATAATCAAAATTGAATGCTTGTAAAAGACATAAGTACTACTAGAATGGTTATTAACCCTTATTATTATCATGAGTAATAATAAAAGGGCCATCAAGTGGAGTTCTCAATGAAGGACAATGATCATAGTTTGGGAAGACAGTAGAGGAAAGATGAAAAGGGACAATAATATCTTCTACATACGATATGAGTTTAAATATGTTTAATAAATGAAGCTACTAGCACTTATCTAAATGCCATCGATGAGCTTCTAATGTTGAAGACAACATTGGTGTGATGGAGGGGCTAGAAGGAGAGTCTTCTAGTTGTTTTTATTATTCGTAGAAAACTATGGTAAAGAGGAAACTGGAGTTTCAAGTGACTTGGAGGAATTAGGGCTCTAGATGTGTAATCTTACACTCTATCCTCTTAGACTCTCTCATTAACATTTTTATTTCCTTCTTTTCACTTTACATCAGAAAGAATTCTTTATCTTATGGACAACAGACAAATCATGTAGATGTAGTAAAAAACTAGCATAAAGCTTATTATTATCTAGCATGTGCGCCTAATAAGACATCACATATTTTACATCCTTCTTAAACAGCTAAAGTGGTGCTCATAATGATGCACTGTTAATTCTAAGGTGTTGCTAACCACGAGTTTCAAGGAATGTTGACTCACACGGAGTGAGGAAGGATTATGTTGCCAAAGAGATTGGCTTCTTGAAATGAGCCATAGAGTGTTGGCTTCTCGAGTAGAGTTGACATTATAGAACGAAGAAAAAAAATCTTGGGTGAGAAGGTGTAGCAACTAATTTCTCAAGTTGAAAAAGAAATTGGTCTAACTCGATCATGCAGGATAAGATGATTCCATGAACACAATTTTGCCTTTAGGCATGAAAAATCAAAATGAGGTAATTTTCTAAGCCATATTATTGAATTAGTGCTTAGTACTACTTTTAGTCTCAGGTTAGTGAGTAGGATTACTAACCTCAGGATTTGATTGAAGAAGTATTGACATAAAACATTCAATTTATATACCATAGAGAGCCATTATTGAATACAATATAAGTGGAAGATTATTGAATCTCAAAATGATTTTTTATATATCATCCAAAACATATAAAATTAAAGTTTGTCTACAACAGCTCTTGGCAACAAAGAGAATAACAAACAAAAGCTAAGCATGAAAAATGTAAACTAACTAAAATATACCTTTACCAATGATTGAAGCATGCTATCCAAACTTCTCAGCTCACTCCTTACCCTTCCCCTAGCCTAGAAATGGAAGTAGAAGTAGGAATGAGCTAATACAGCTCAATAGGCTATCGTAGTCTTAAAAAAATTAATAATTAAATCCAAACGAAAAGTGAAAATACTATGCTGTAATAATAAACTGAAGTACTATACGAAAAGTTAATACTGAAGCATATAATGAAACTAAAGGCATTTAAAATAATTACTAAAATTAACAGTACTATAAGCAAATATTTCTTAACAGAATCCCACCTTGATAGCCCATTGGCTTCGGCATAACAACATTTTAGTAACAGAATCTCACTTTGGTAGCCCACTAGCTTTGGCATAACACACTTCGATAATAGAATGCCACCTTGGTAGCCTACTCGCTCCAGTATGATAGAATCCCATCTTAGTTGCCCACCGGTGTTGGAATAATAGAATATTATCATATTTGCCCATTGACGTCGATGAAACATCACATCACATCATGTCACATCACATTATACTTCATTCATACTTTTCACAACAAAAATACCACTTAGCAAAAATTCACAATTTTAAAACATAACAAAATTATCATAGATTGTGCAAAATATCATTCTAAAGGTTTAATTGAACTAAAATAATATTTTTAGATGTCAAAATAAATTTTTAAGTAGGTAAATTTCTTTGCTTTTTTAAAATCACAGAGTAAAAAATTTATAAAATATTTTTAAAATTTTTATAATCTCAATATCTATAATATATACAAAGTTATATGATAAAAGTTTTATAAAAACAAAGTTTTCCACATTTTTTATAACAAAATTATGAATTTGATAAAAAAAATACTAAAAATACCAAATTATTAAAAATTGAATTATGCGAAACATAACCTACCTCGAGATGAGCAAAATTCTCAACCGGGCCAACCGACAAAAATCGCTCTATGGCCGCTAAAATAAACTTTCTTTTTCTCTCTCCTCACTTTTTCTCTTAATTTAACAAATTCATTTCTATGTTAAATGAATGGCGAGAAAAATGACATTTAATACATTATGTGAGTGACTTAATATATATATATATATATATATATATATATATATATATATATATATATATATATATATATATATATATATATATATATATATATATATATATATATATATATATATATATATAATTTTATTTTATTTTATAAAATAGTAACATAACAAATATATAATTAATTTTTAGTATAAAATTCATAAAATTTATTTTGGGGATTCAAAAAATTTTAAAAAGTATTCATAAAATAGTTCATTTTATTTAAAATATTCTAGTAAATTTAATTTGCAAAACCGACACATAATGGTCGCCTATTGTAGCCTTAGATTCCTTCTCTTAAGTAGCATCTCTGATAATCCTGTGCTTCCATTGCACCTTGACCATTTAAGGTTGTTTACTCCTTATTTTTCTAACATCATACATAAGAATCCTATCTGGTTGTTTCCTATAGTGCAAACTCGGATAAACCTCTATATCATCAGTAGATAATCTTTTCCCAGAATCAAATTCCCACTTCCTCAGAGAAAACATATGGAATACATTGTGTATATCTGACATATGATCATATAACAATTACTTGTAAGTATAACTATCAATCCTCTCAATGATCTTAAAAGGTCTAATATATCTTATAATCAACTTGCTAATTCTTCCAAATTTTCTGACACCTTTCATAAGATTGACTTTGGCATAAATAAAGTGAATAATCTAAAACTCAACTTGCTTGTATTTTTTATCATAATATTTTTTCTTCTTATCCTATGCAGTTCTCAACCTTTCTATTATCAGATTAATCTTTATTGTAGTGTCATCCATAAATGCTGATCCTACCACCTATCTGTCACCTACCTATGTAAAAAATAAAGGGGTCCTACACTTTTTACGTATAGGGTTTTATAAGGAGCCATGCCAATATTAGATTAATAACTGCTGCTATATGCAAACTCTATTAGTGTGATATGATCCTTCCAATTACCACTAAGGTTGAAAACATATAGTCTAAAAAGATCCTCCAGTACTTAAACAATCCTTTAAGACTATCTTTTTGTATGTGGATGAAAAGCAATACTGAAGTGCAATTTTGTACCCAGTCCCTACTAAATGTCTCTCCACAACTTAAAGATAAACCGACTATCATGATCGAAAATAATCATGTTTAGCACACCATCTAATTTATGCCAATCTATGCCAACCTATCTACAAGATTAGTCTATCAGATCTAAATGAAATACATAGACTTTGTCAGTTAATCGATGATAACCCAAATGGCTTTATATCGTTGCCTCGATCTAGGAAAACCCATAGCAAAATCCATTGTCACATTCTCCCATTTTCACTCAGGGAAAGGTAATGATTGTGAAAGATCACCTGGTCATTGATGCTTTCATATATCCTTCTTCAATCTAGGCCATCAAAACAAATCTTTTAAATCTCTATACATCTTATTTCTTCATGGATGAATAATGTAGCATGAATAATATACCTCATATAGGATCTCAACTCTCAGATCACCAACAGATGGAACTTGTAATCTACCTTTATAGAAAATTATACCATAATCAGATAAAGAGAGATTAGGTCTCTTACCAGTACTCTTAATCTAATAACTGAACTTCAAATATTCTATATATGACTTTTGAGATTCATGTATTCTTTTAGGTAGAGTAGGCTGAATAATCATTTGAGCTAACAAACTCAGATATATATCAATGAATACCACCTTTATCTCAAGCTTCTTCAAATATTAAATAAGGTCTATTAAAGTAAGTAGTAAAAGAGAAGTACATGATGACTTTCTACTCAAAGCATTTACTATCACATCCATCTTACTAGGTTGATACTGAATTCACAAATCATATTCTTTGATAAACTCTAATCATATTCTCTGCCTCAAATTTAGATCCTTTTGAGTCTAGATGTACTTAAAAACTCTTAAGGTCAGTAATGATCTTACATCTGACTCCGTAGAAGTAATGTCTCTAAATCGTTAATGTAAATACAACACCAGCATACTTCATATCATGTGTCGAGTAGTATCTCTCATGTAGTTTCAACTATCAATATGCATATATAATAACTCTAATGTCCTACATCAATATACATCCTAAACCTCTCAATGATGCATCACTAAAAACCTAAAATCTCTTCGTACATAAATGAAAGGTCAGAAAAGGAGCATAAGTCAAATGATCCTTTAGCAACTAAAAACTCTCCTCACACTGTGGAGTCCATATGAATGCTATTGACGTCTAAGTCAGTCTCATCAAAGGCGAAGAAATTTAAGAAACCCCTTGCACAAACTTTCAATAATAACTAGCCAAGCATAAGAAACTATGAACCTTAGAAACTACACTAGGCCTTTGCCAATCAAAAACAACTTGAATTTTATAGGGATCTATTAAAATGATTTAAATACTCATAACATTTCTCAATAATGAAATGTTACTCAATCAAAACTTAAACTCTTAGAACTTAGCACATAGTTGATGTTGCCTCAAAATCTCTACAATAGTCCTCAAGTATACTACATGCTCCTCCTTAGATCTAGAATAAATCAGAATACATCTATAGAGATGATCACAAACTGGTCTAAATATTTCCTAAAAACTCTAATCATCAAATCTATGAAGATCACTAGGGCATTAGTCACTCTGAATAGAATGACTAAAAACTCATAATGCCCATACCTCATACTAAATTCAGTATGCACGACATCCTCATCACTCACCTTCAATTAATGATAACCATATTGTAGATCGATCTTAAAAAATATTGAACATCCATCCAGCTAATCAAAAAAGTCACCAATCATAGGCAAATGATACTTATGTTTGGTAGTTACATTATTCAGATCTCTATAGTCTATGCACATCCATAAGGTACAATCCTTTTTTTTAACAAATAATATAGGTTCTCCTTATATAGACATACTGGGACATACAAAGCCTCAATCCACCAACTCTTGAAGCTGCACCTTTAACTCTTGAAGTTCCTTATACAACATTCAATATAAAGCCTTAAATATCAAAGCAGTGCAAAAAAAAAATAAAATATATCAATACAAAACTCTACCTCTTTGTTTGGCGGTAAAGTCACTACCTCCTCACGGAAGACATCTGGAAACTTTCAAACTATCGAGACACTACTCACATATGTAAAAGAGAGTTTCACATCTTTAACAAATGCTAAAAATACTAGGTTATCTTTCCTCCAAAGCTTATCCACTTCTAAATAAAAATTAGACAAGAAAGAATATCCCTTATTCCTTGAAATAGAAAGCTCTCACCATTCTGATATAAAGTCAATTTTTTTAGTAATCAATTTGAGCTCCATATCTACCCATCTGGTCCATACCTAAAATAACATCACATGCCAAAATAGGTAATGGAATCAAACCAGGTCTCACAATTCTATCAGAAAACTTTAAATCAAAAAATAAACCTTGCTAGCTACCATTCTATCTCACATAGGTAAAATAATAGATAAAAAAAAATAGGAAATAATATGGAAGGCAATTCAAGAAAATCAAAATAATGTTTTGATATAAAAGAGTAGCTAGCGCCAGAATAAAATAAAATATTATAAAAAGATGCCAAAATATAAGCTGTACTTGTCACCACATTTGAAGACTCTCTAGCCTCTTGCTACGTGAGTTTGTAAAGTCATGATTGTATTAGAGTCAAAGCAATAGAACTACCTGCTCCCCATGAACCCCTAGAAAGTTGACCTCATGATATCAAACCAATATCTCATCTACTATAATCCTCATAATATGATTGAGGTGGTATTATTCCTTGCCTTCCTGCTGTCAACTCCCATAATTATTACCTTTCAAATTAAAATGTCTGTCAAAATCACCCTATGGATTCTTAGCAAACCTTTGTCCATACTGACCACAATGAAAACATTAACCCAATGATCTATAACACTGTCCATTAGGCCTTCTACCACATTGTTGATATTACGGGGCCCCATTGATTGAACCCCAAGAATTGGAAACACTACCTCCATCAGATCTAGAAGGAATCATTACTAATTATTGCCTTCTTCTAAACTCAGCAAGTCCAAATTTGCTCTTCTTCCCAAAATGGTTACTTCTAGTTATCTCACCACCAAATCTTTTCCTACTCACATTTCATTATTACTGCACTGCTACCATATTAGTCTCTATCCTTTTAACACTCTCGACTAATTGAGCAAAATCTGTAATATCCTGCACCAATAGTAGCTTCCTCAAAGCATTTCAAAGTCACTCCAAAAATTGGTAACACTTTCTCTAATGTGCTAATCAACTGTGGTGCATATCTTGAGAGAGAAATAAACTCTATCTCCTAGCAAACGGGGGTACAAGCTAAATCTTGAATGTCTTTATAAACTCCTCCCAAGTAATTGGAATATTTGCATGACATCGAAACTTCTCTCTCAGCTAACTAAGCCACTGATATTCTGCCTCTCCTTCTAATAGAAAAGCATGTGTAACTCTCCTTTCAAGAGGATAATGCATCATATTTTGAGTTTTCTATATCCTCATCATCTAATCTAAACTACTCTAGGCTCAATAACACTTGATTACTTAGAAGGTTATAATCTTATGAAATTCTATAAATATCTATATGTATCATCAAATTGGGTACCAAAACCTTGAGTATGAGCCTAACCTATCAATTGCAGTATCAAACCAATAATCTGAGAAACTACCTCAGAATTGATCACAGGAGCTATACCCTAAACCTGGGTTGCCTAACTATAACTCTAGATATTGGTCATATCTTGATCTAGTTGAGGTGGATCAGCCATCTCTAAATATTAAATATAGTTCAATGCAATACATGCATATGAAAAATAAATAAAATAACCACCTAAAACTACCAAGAACCATCTCATTTTTCATTAAATTAAATCATACGGCTAAGTTATGATTTACTTCTCCAACTTTGATCTGATACCAAAAAACTTGTAATAACCCAACCCGATACCACACATGTCAAATTGTGTCTGATTGTGGTAAGAATAACCCCAAGATCTAGTTGGAGAAGTACTAAAATTAATCTTCTAATGTATATACTACATAAAGCTATTGTTAATGCAATATAAGCAGGAGACCATTGAATCTAAAAAATAATTTTTATTTTATATATCATCCAAAATATATACAATATGAAGTTTATCTAGAACGATTCTTAACAATAGAGAGACTAATAAAATAAAAGTCAAGCGTATAAAAAATTAAAACTAACTAACCAAAATATACCTACAATATAGATTAGAGCATACTATCCAAACTACTCAGCTCACTTCTTACCTTCCCCATGGCCTAAAAATCAAAGTAGAAGTAGGAATGAGCTAATATCGCTCAGTAGGCTATCATAACCTATAAATAAAATCAATTACTAAAACCAAAAGAAAATTAAAAATACTATGCTGTAATAATAAACTGAAGTATTGTTTAGAAAGTTAAAATTGAAGCATATACTGCAACTGAAGGCATTTAAATACTTATTAAAATTAACTGAATTATAAGCTAATACATCATAATAGAATCCCACCGTGGTATCCCACAAGCTCCGGCATAACAACACTTCAGTAATAGAATCCCACCTTAGCATCCCACTTGCTATGGCAAAATAATACTTTGAAAATAAAATCCTACCTCGGTAGCCCACTAGATAACAAAATCCCACCTCGGGTCTTGCATGGCAACTGAGTTGCACTGCTGAATCCGACTGGCTTCATGGCCTTCCTAATTCTATTTTAGTCTTATTGTTTTTTCAGGTTGCCTAGTAATATGATGTTTTTCTTTTATTGGCGTCATTTGGACCTTTCTTTGCATTTTTATTTTCTGTTAATAGATGAATCTTATTTAAAAAAAAAAAAAAAACTCAAGGTTTATTGATATGTACAAATAAATTACTTTGTATAGTAACATGCCTTCCAGATGGATAGCTTCTATTCACCAATAGCCCCCGCAAGAACATTCTCCATTTCTGAACCGATGAAACCGATTAGAATCCCTTAGAATTATTTCTCTACTTGTTTTCATCGATATGAATTTAATTGCTGTGTGACAATCTCCACATACTCGCAGATTTTTGAACACTCGAATTGGCCTTGGAGATTTAGTGGAAAGAAGGCCAAATGCCACTGCTATCTTCTCACTATGCTGCAACAAATACTTCTCTTTGAGATCTTCCTCCACATCATGAAGAACACAATCTATATCTGGAACATAACCCATTATTTTAATTTCATCCACCAGTTCCTCCAATTTCTTGAATATTTCTTGAGCTCGTGGATGACTGGTATCTGCCACAAGAAATTTATGAATTCTTTTCTCCACTTCTATCCAACTCATTCCAGCCTCTTTGCTTAGTTTCATCTCCTTCAGTCCTCTCCTCATCTTTGCCACATCTTGCCACCGACCTGCTACAGCATACAAGTTTGAAAGCAAAATATATGCTGCTGGATCACTAGGATCCAGTTCAACAATGTTCTTGGTTGCAATCTCGCCGAGTCTAACATTCTGATGCAATCTACAAGCACCAAGCAGAGTCTTCCACACCAGAACATCAGCCTTTAACGGCATTGAAGTAATGAACTTGAATGCTTCCTCCACACGGCCTGACCGGCCCAGTAAATCAACCATGCAAGCATAGTGCTCCATTCTAGGAACCAGACCATGATCTCTCTGCATGGAATGAAAAGTTTTCAGACCTTCTCTTACAAGACCAACATGACTGCAAGCAGACAGCACTGCTACATAGGTAACTTCATTTGGCCTTAGGCCTGTAGAAAGCATTTCATGGAAGAGTTGAAGAGCACAGTGTGCTTCCCCATGTTTTGCAAAACCAGTTATCATTGAAGTCCATGAGATAACATTACGGTATCTCATTTCATCAAAGACACTGCAAGCATCCTCAGTATTTCCACACCTTGAATACATTGATATAAGAGCATTGTTGATGCAAATATCAGACTCATAACCCATTTTTAGCAACTGACCATGAAGCTTCTGGCCCTTACTCATCACTCCAATGCTTGCAGCAGAACTTAAAAGGCTTGCAAATGTGAAGGCGTTTGCTCCCAAATTCATGCTTTCAATTTGTTGGAAGATCTCAAAAGCCTCTTCAGAGTTTGAATTCTTTGCATACCCATCAACAAGGGCATTGTATGATACCAAGTTTTTTTCATACAGCACTTCAAAAGCTTTGCAAGCATCTTCCATCCTACCAGAGGTGGCGAACATGGTGACCAAAGAGTTACCAACAAAGTTGACAAAAGCAAGGCCAGATTTGATTACATGGGCATAGACCTGTTTCCCTAGCTCAGCATTGGATAGATTGGCACAAGCCTTGAGAATGCTAGAATATGTGAAATGGTTAGGCTTGATCTTTCCCTCTAACATCTTTAAGAATAAGCTCAAAGCATGTTCATCATTTCTGTCACGCTGAACATAACCAGAGATGATGGCAGTCCATGACATCACATTATGCTGAGGCATCCGGTCGAAGACCTTCCTCGAATCAACCATGGCGCCTCCTTCCGCACATTTTGCATACATGTTGATCAGGCTACAGCCCACACAAACGTCAGAAACAAATCCAATTCGGATGGCTAGAGAATGGATCTGTTTCCCAAGTAGAAGTGATTCCAATTCAGAACACGCAGAAATGACACTTGATAAGCTGTATTGATCCGGGACAAAATCATCAAAAACAAATTCCACAAACAGTTTCACAGCATCGAGGCAAAGCCCATGCTGTGCATACCTAGTAATCATCAACGTCCAGACGACCTTATTTCTCTCAAGTAATTCATCGAACACCCTGCGAGCAGAAGCCAGGTCACCATTCTTCGCAAACATATCGATCAAAGCGCCGGCAACAGATGCATTTCGCTTGAAAAATCCAGTTTTTATTGCAGAACCAAGAAGCAAAATCCCAACTTTACTGAAATCCGGGTTCGAACAAGCGTGCAGCACACTTGAAATAGTGAACTCGTTAGGAATCAACCCTAAGTCGAGCATTTCGAGAAATATAGATAGCGCCCTGCCCTGCATTTTGTTCTCCGTTGCAGCAGAGATCATGGCGGTCCAGGAGACGACATCTCGTTCTTCGCCCATTTGATTGAAGACGGAGAGAGCAGAGTCCCAGTCGCCACACTTGGAGTAGAGGGTGATGAGGGAGTTGGAAATGACGGAGTCGAACGGGAGGCCGGAGAGGAGGAGGCGGCGGTGGATGAGGCGACCATGATGGAGGTCACGTGAGCGGATACAGGAGCGGAGTAGAGAAGAGTAGGTCCGAAGTTCGACAGGCGCATCGAGCTCCGTCGTGGTGTCAAGAATGGAGCGATCCTCGTCGCATCGGCTGGAATCGGTGAAGCGGGTTAGATGTTTCTTGATTGGCTTGAGGTGAGAGTGCTTCACCGGCGGTGAGGGGTTTTGACGGGAAATAGGGTAGGGTTTGAGTGGATGGGAAGGAATTTGAGTGAGAACGTGGAGGGTGGAAGCCATGAGATGCTCGAACTCGACTCAGACCGCCCATTAGAGTTTGATGAACACTGTTTGGTTAAGAGGGAGCGAGCCGAGGTTAAGTAAAAATGGTCCCTATTTCTTCGTGGGAATTAAATAAACATCACAACGTTCATTTATTCACATATCAAGCAACCCAAAAATCCTAAAATAAATATCAATCTGTTACCTCTTCCTTCCTCTTTCTTAAAAATCTGTGTTTCTTCTTCCCTGATCTCTCTCAAGCACATGAAATCCCTACTCTCTCCCGCATCTTCGACCCTAATCAGCGGAAGTTCGCAATTCTCAGACCTCATCTTCGCAACTTCGCGAGCCTTCTTTTGCGACCTCCCCTCTTTGTAGTTGTTAAAATTTCAGATTTGACTATGATGGAAATCCAAATTTGTTAGGAATCAATGGAGACGAAAAAATAAATTCAATCGTCTCCGAAAGAAAAGTCAAATCATCGAGAAGAATTTTCGGAAGCGTACCTGAATCAATTGAAATGCAGAATTAAGGATTTCGGTCTTCCATGTTTAGAGCGGTGTTCTCCAAGAGAGCGAGAGACATCTTCTTTTCACTGAAGATGGGAAATGAGGAAAATGAGAACTTAACCACTTAAACTGGGGACCACGACCCTTTATATTTTAAGTGTAAATATTTTATTGTAGCCCATCATTAAAATAAAATAAATACCTTGCCTCTACACAAATTTAATTCCATACAAATTTAATTGAGATGTCGCATAAGCCAAATAATAATTTAATACTTAAATAGATCACGAATTTAATTAGCTTAAGTTAGATAGCTTATAATGTATAAATCTTTATTTATATTAAAAAATAAATTGGCCCACAAATGAAAATTTCCCAACAATCTTCCACTTGGGCCACATTTATATACACATAATTATACATTATAAAATAATCGTAAGAGCTCAGTATTTGTTATCTTTATAAAATACGTCTCTAAATAATATGATCCATCGATCGTATCAATATAGAATCAAAGCGACATTTGTTACATTCTTCGTAACAAGATCCATCAATGATCACTATATTAATACAATTAACGACATAGATCAAGTATGAATGTGTAACATAAAAATTTCATGTAATGTGATATCAAATTATGACTATTTTTAACTGATCCAATTTCATAACTCAAAAGAGTTATAACTAAAATTCAATAATTTATGTCAAATCACAATTGAAATTAAATAATTTTATTTCAGAGTTTTCAATCATCAAAATAATAATACTTTAGTCTGATCAAAAAATAATTTCATAATAATTGAACAATACAAACAAACTCTCACTAAGGTAGTATATCATCAAAATAGATTACACTCATACAAGCCACATGCTCATGAAATATTTTAGGTGGCAATCCTTTTGCAAGTGGGTCTGCAATCATAAAGTTTGTACTAATATGTTCAATAGAAATCTGAGAACTCTGAACCCTTTTTTTCACAACAAAAAACTTTATGTCAATATGTTTTTATTTTGACGAACTCCTATTGTTCATGAAATATAACTCAGCTAATTTATTATCACAATTTATCTTTAATGGTCTCTTAATGCCATCAACAATATGTAGCCCTGTGATAAAATTTCGCAACCATCTTCCTTAATTTGAAGCCTCATAACAAGCTATAAACTCTGCTTCCATTGTTGAAGAAGCTATAAGTGACTGCTTGATACTTTTCAAAGAAATAGCTCCTCCATACAACATTAAAATATAGTCTGAAGTGGATCTCCTGCTATCGAGGCAACCAGCAAAATTAGAATCGAAATACCCACGATCTCTAAATGATCAGATCTCTAATATGTGAGCATGAAATCTCTTGTCCTTTTTAGATACCTCATAACCCGTTTCACTGCTTTCCAATGATCCATTCCTGGGTTACTTAAATATCTACCATGCATTTCAAATAATATACACAATATCCGGACGTGTACAAACTTGAGCATACATAAGACTCCCTACTACCGATGCATAAGGGATCTTATTCATCTCTTGCTTTTCAACTTCATTTCTTAGGCTTTGAAGTAAACTAAAATTATTCCCTTTTGAAATAGGTGTATCCCGTGGTGCACAATCCTTCATGCCAAATCTGCTAAGTATTTTATCAATATAGGCTATTTGTGATAACCCAAGTATACAATGGGAGCGATCCCGATGAATCTATATACCCAACACAAAATATACATTTCTAAGATCTTTCATTTCAAATTTATTTGAAAGAAATCTCTTAGTCTCATGCAATAAGTCTATATCACTGGTTGCTAGCAGAATATCATCGACATATAACACCAGGAGAATAAATTTACTCCCACTGACTTTATGATAAATGCATTGATCAACAGTGTTTTCATTAAAACCAAATGAAGAAATAACTCGATCAAATTTCTTATAGTATTGACAGGATGTTTGCTTTAAATCATAGATGGATTTCTTTAATTTTCACATAAGATGTTTTGAATCAGAAGATTGAAAATTTTTTAGCTGCATAATATATATATATATTCCTCAATATTTTCATTAAGGAATGAAGTCTTTACATCCATCTGGTGTAGTTCTAAATCATAATAAGTTACAAGTGCCATAATGATTCTAAAAGAGTCATTCGAAGAAACTGGAGAGAAAGTCTCTTTATAATCAATGCTTTTCTTTTGAGTGAAACCTTTAGCAAGTAGATGAGATTTATATCTTTTAATATTGCCTATTGCATCCATTTTGATTTTAAAAATTCATTTATAACCAATAGGTTTTGCTCCTTCAGGCAATTCAGAAAGATCCCAAACATTATTGTCTTTTATTGATTTTATCTCATCTTTTATGGCTTCTACCCACTTTTGAGAATTAGAATATTGTTTGACCTGACAGAATGAGATTGGGTCATAATTCAATCCCATATTAAACTCATGCTCTTGGAGATATATAATGTAATCATCTGAAAATTGATGTTCTCTTTTCTCTTGTGGATCTCCTTAATGGCACTTTAGTTTGATGTTGTTGTCCTTTCATATGAGTGAGAGATAATTCAAGAATATTTTGATTATCTAGATTTATAATTTGAATAATATCAGGCATAGTTACCTGATCATTTTCAATTGTAACAATAGGAATAGTAACATGTTCCTCAAAATTAAAATATTTAATTTTATCACTTCCACTATATTCAATATCCTCAATAAATTTAGCATTGCCCGTCTCAAAAAAGGATTTATTTGAGGAATCATAAAATTTAAAACCTCTTGACCTTTCAGAGTATCCAACAAAATAGCTGCTAACAGTTCTTGAGTCCAATTTTTTTCATTAGGTTTATAAGACCTATCCTCTGCTGGACATCCCCAAACATGAAAATGCCTAATACTAGACTTCTTTCCAATCCATAACTCATATGGGGTTTTACTTGGAACTCTATTAAGAATATAAACTATAATCTTTAAGGCTTCTTCTCAAAGTGATTCTGGTAAAGAAGAATGACTAATCATACTTCTAACCATATCCTTTAAGGTTCTATTTTATCTCTCAACTACACCGTTTTGACTTGGAGTCCCTTGATCCATCATATCTACTACATTCTGCTAAATATCTCGCAAAAGGGCCTAAAAGTTGTTCACATGATCCATCATATCTACCATAGTATTCACCACCACGATCAGATTTGACAGCTTTAATCTTCTTACAAGTTGATTTTCAACTTCAGCTTTGAAAATCTTAAATACATCCAGAGATTTTGATTTTTTATGTATTCAGTATAAGTACCCATAACGAGAATAATCATCTATAAAAGTAATAAAATATTATTGACCATTTCAAAAAGCTGTAGGGAAAGGGCCACAAATATCAGTATGTATTAATTCAAAGACATTTAAACTCCTTTTAGTACCTAATTTCTTAATATTTGTTTATTTTCCCTTAATACATTTAATATAAATTTTAAAATCAGTATAATTAAGGGAATCAAGAATTCCATCTAACACAAGTCTTTCAATTCTTTGTTTAGAAATATTTTATAGATGCTTGTGCCATAACATAAATAAATTCTCATCAATAAATTTTCTCTTTGTACCAAAATTATTTGTATGCAAAGTTTCATTTATCTGTGAGGCAAAAATATCCAATTTATATAAATTATCAATCAAAGAAACTGTACCAATAACTTTAGAACACTGAAAAAGACTAAATTTTCCATTTCCAAATAAACAAGAGTAACAATATTTGTCCAAATATGAAATAGAAATCAGGTTCCGTCTAAATGACGGTGCATAAAAAGTCTCATAAAAATCCAAAGTACAACCAGATTCTAAGTACAATCTATATAACCCTACAACTTTAACAGAAGTTTTGTTTTCATTTTCCACATAGATGAATCTTTCAGTATCAGTTGGCACTCTGCTCCTTAGATTACTCTACATAGTTACATTTATGTGAGTAGTTGCACATGTATCTATCCACCAAGTATGATTTAGTACTAAGGCCAAATTAAATTCAGAACAAATAAGATTCAGAAGTTTACCCTTTTTGACGAGCCAATTAGCATATTTTGGACAATCCTTCTTCACATGCCCAGTCTCTTTGCAAAAGAAACAAGTAATAACCTGATCATTCTTTTGTTACACTTTAGGTTGTGAAGTCCCATTATCTGCAGCTCCTTTAATTTTATAATTCATTTTTCTTTTGGCAGTAAAATCTTGAGAAAAAGAAGATAATTGAGTATTTTCTATCATTTATTGTTTCAATCTTTCTTCCTCTTGCACACACTGAGCAATGAGCTCATTAAGAATACATTTTTCTTTTTGAGTATTGTAACTTATCTTAAAAAGACTAACTTGTGCAGGAAGAGATATTAAGACTAGATGTACAAGAATGTCATCACACAATTCTTACTTTAATGCTCTTAGTCTTGTAACAAGATTAGACATTTCCATAATACTCCCTTTGCCTTTATACCGCATTGAAACAAGTTTACTAAGAATAGTACTTGTTTCGACCTTTTTAGAGCCTACGAAACGGTCTTCAATTTGGCTTAGGAACTTCTTAGTATTTTCCTCCTCATGCATTTTACCCCTGATGGTATATGGAATTGAGTGCCTTATGATCATAAGACTCATGCAGTTTGAATGCTCCCACTTTTTAAAACTTTCCCTTTATTCAATAGTGCTTTCTGTAGTAAGGGCATGAGGGCGTTCAGTCCGAATCGCATAGTCTAAAACCACACACCAAAAAACAATAGTAATGTGCTCTTTCCATTTCTTCAAATTAGAGCCATTAAGCATTTGAATGTTATTTAAATTGGCAGATATTGAAGAAACATTAACTAAAAAAGAACAAAAATAATAAGCTCGCAATTAGTAACAGCATATGGTGGGCCCTTTATAAGATACCTAACACAACATCATAGTTTATTCTTTGGACAGAAATTACAATTTGTAAATGATACTCTTAAAATTATAGTTAATAAATATTGATAATAAATTCTGCCAATAATAAGTCTTTCTTTAGACCGGCTTATTATATGCATGAATAATTCCAAAAAATATCACTTATTTATTATTAAATCCTTAGAGTCCGGCCAAAAAATAATCTTCCTTTAGGCTGATTATTTTTCGCATAGACTATAAAAGAAAATCTTTAACATTATTCAATTAATTTTAAAAAATAAAATAAATTGATCTAATAGAGATCACTTTGGTGACATATTATTTCAATTTAATTTAATTTTGAATTAATGAATAATTATTATAAAATCCTTAATCAATAGTTAAGGAAAAATAATAATAATGATTTTACAAAGCATTAAAATAGTCAAGATGCCTTAACAATTCTGATTTCAAGTCAAATAAAAAAACAGTAATATTGCACTTGTGAATATATCCATTCATTAGCACAATCACAATTAGAGAAATAATGAAAAACTGATTAATTGTGAATCATTAATTTTTATTAATAATTCACAAACAGTGAATGAAAAGTAACCGTCTCCTTTTATCCAATAACACAACGGCATTTATAATTTATGCTTAATCCATTCAGAGATGCCGTTTTACATTAATTAACTGCAATTCTCCAATAGTTGCATCCATTGGAAAATAAAACCGAAAAAAAAATAACTGACAGGTTTTACGGAGAAGAATATCATATTGCAGAATCCGAATCCATTGATTAAAGTGCACTTTTGATTACTAGAACATGCCCAAAATCAATGGAATAATGAACTTCAGTTAATATATAAAACAAATTTCGAAAAGAAAGAAAACTTATTTTGACCGAAAATCCCAAATCAACATCCTCATTAGAGAAAAAAAATTTCTCGCTGATTCAACATGACAATTGGGCTCTTATACCACTTGTTAGGAATCAATGAAGACGAAAAAATAAATTCGATCGACTCCGAAAGACATGCCAAATCTTTGAGAAGAATTTTCGGAAGCATGCTTGAATCCATTGAAATGTAGAATGGAGGTTTTCGATCTTCCACGTTTAGAGCGGCGTTCTCCAAGAGAGCGAGAGACATCTTCTTTTCACTCAAGATGGAAAATGAGGGAAATGAGAACTTAACCACTTAAACTGTGGACCACGAACTTTTTATACTTTAAGTGTAAATATTTTATTTCGGCCCATCATTAAAAAAAATAAATACCCGAACTCTACACAAATTTAATTGAGATGTCACATAAGCCAAGTAAAAATTCAATACTTAAATATATCACGAATTTAATTAGCTTAATTTAAATAGCTTCTAATGTATAAATCTTTATTTATATGAAAAAATAAATTGTCCACAATTGGAAATTTCCCAACACAAATTACAACCAGAGCTTTGATCTTTCTCTTATAGGAATTAATTGAATTTGATTCCATAGAAGCGCATTAATAGCATATTAACTTACCGTTGCAGCACCTCAAACGGATACAACTGAAGCTCTGTAATCGATAGCTGCAGCTATAACATTTACAGTTGCTCTGTAATCAATCCCAAGCATTGGACTCCTATTTCCCTGCAGCTTCAAAATCGATTATTACATTTGTGCTTAATATTGTGTTGTCTCCATGCTGTTTAGTATGGGTTTTATATTACATTAACTATACAACAGAATTCCTCTTCTCCTCCAACTATGAGTTTATACAATGGAAACTCCTGGTTTTCATTATATGTAACTTAACTTATTTCTATGATATTTAGTATTGAATGCAAATACAACTAATCGTTTGTAGTCCATGATCCATTTTGCACAAATAAGAATTTGCATATATTAAATGTAGATGTAAAAGTAAGTGAAATATGTGAAAGGTTACATAGCATATCTGTGTTTCACAGCGTTTGGGACGGCTGTAGCTGTCGGTAAAGCAGGTTGCGAAATTGTTGTACATAAAACTGTTTTCTAAAGTTGCTATATAGAAATCAGTCAATTTTATTTGGGTAGTATTACTGTCAAACTGTTGTGCTGCTGCTATTTGACAACAAATTACCTTGTTACCCTTACATATATAAAGATGAATAATAAGGTATGCTAGGGTTTCGTGCGTCCCTCTCCTAGGGCGCCTCCGCCCCTCGTCGTCTTCATTCTTTCAGGGGAGTTTCATCTTCTTCCTTTTATGGTATTTTCTTCACTTTCGCTGCTTTGTTTTCTCTGTTTGTCCGCCTGATGGCGGTCAAGCTTGCAGATCCGGGCTTTCTTGATGGTGTTTCCTATTCTTGTTCGTTCATCGATGGCCTTAAGGGTTGCCCTTCTGGGACTTTTTCGGATCTTAAGCAATCATCGTTTAGGGGCTATCCTTCTCTTTGGATTTCTGAAGATGAAGTTTATGCCCTAGCTGCTCCTATTGCTTTTTCTTTGGTTGGTTATTTCCCGAATTTGAGGCCTTCTTTGGAGTATATTAGGCGATTTTTCTTTAACCTAAAATTGTCTGGTGAATTTTCGGTTACCTTGCTGGATTCCCGGCATGTTCTGATCAATCTTCGTTGCGATTTAGACTATTGTCGGGTTTTTGCGCATGGCTCTTATTTTGTTAAAAATTACCTTATGAAGCTTACTAAATGGTCACCCTTTGTGGACATTTTGGAAGAATCTCCGATTGTCCCTGTATGGGTTTCATTCCCTAACCTTAGGCCTCATTTCTTCTCTTCCCGGATCCTCCATGGCCTGGGTTCTTTGTTTGGTCATCCCCTCAAGGTTGATTCTACCACGGTTGTTGGGTCTAGGCCTTCAGTGGCTAGGATTCTAGTCGAGCTTGATATTACTAAGCGTTACCCTGATAAGGTTTGGATTGGTCCTGAGAATTTAGGTTATTTTCAAATGGTTGTGATGGACGATTTCCCTTCTTTCTGTGATCACTGTAAAGCGATTGGTCACACTAGGCGTGAATGCCCGAAATCCCATTCCCGGGATACGTTGATGAGTAGTTCGAATGATGCTGGTGAACTGAATGTTTTGGGTTATAAGGATAATGCGGGAGTTATTGTTAATTCTGTGCTATATGATGCTGGTGATGGGGTTGAGGTTTTGGAAGCTAATGTTAATTCTGTTATCCCGGAGAATGGTGTTGTGGTCGTTAAGGAAAATGTTGTCCCTTTTGATCCTACTGTTGTTGATTCCTCTCTGGTGGTTGCTGAGGATGTTGTGGAGGAATTTTTGCCTCCTTCTCTTGTGAATAGGGCTTTTTCTAGTGTTGAGGATCATCTTGTCTTAAACTCTTGTTCTGTTTTCTCGGTGGTTGGGACTGTCTCTACCCCATCTGTCTTGCCTAATTTGAATGTGGATTGCTCGGATGAATTGATTCCTGACCCTGTTTTGTTGGGTGAGGTCTGCTCTCCGGTGGCTGTGGTTCCTGAGGGTGATGCTTGTTCTGCTGAGGTGGTATGCACTGAGCCTGTTTGTGGTGCCCCGGTTTTGGTCGGTTTGGTTAACGAGGCGGTTGGAGGTGCTAGTGGTGTTGAGGTTGCTACTATTTTATCCCCTCATGCTATACCTTTTACTCCTTCTGTTTTAGCTTCCACTCGTGTTTATCATAGCGTTGAGGGTCTTCCTCGTATGGCTACTTTGGTGTCTATGAGGTCGGCCCCTTCTGTTTTATTGGATTGCCCGACTATGCATGCTGTCTTGGATAATTCGGGTGCGGATGTATCTAAGGTTGATGTTGCTGGCACCTCTAGCGTTACTCTTAATAATTGCTTAGTGAATAATGATATTGTGGATGTCCCTGTTACTTTTATGGATCCGCAAAAATTAATGTATAATGTGAAGGATAATTCGGGCATTGATCTTCGAGCCCATATGGACTGGCTTCATGACTATAGTTCTGATTTTGAGTCTGAGGAATCAATGGGAGAGGGAGATCCTGGTAATTCTTTTAACTTGCTGCGCGACATATCTCTTGCCTCGGCTGCCCCTCGTGGTAGGTCTCATGGGAGGGGCCGTCGTGGTCGCTGATTTTTTGTCTGTTGGTTGCCCAGTTATATTGTGTTGATATGGACGATGAGGAAGCAGTGATGTTGCGGCGTCGTGGATGGCCAGGGTTGGTTGGCAACCTGGTTGGCCCTTCTCCTTTGACTTTGAATTTACCATTGGATGGCTCCGCCCTGGCAACCCGATGCTGGTCTGAGTCCGCGTCTTTCGATCCTTAATCGTATTGGTCTTGTCTTTAATTTTGTTATCCCTATTGTAAGCTTATGATGTGGCCCAATGTGGGTTCTTCTTTTGTACCCTACTTTTATTTATGTATTTGTTTTTTTTAATATATATATATATATATATATATATATATATAAAGATGAATAAAATTTGTTCAAATTTTTTTTTTTTGAACTCTTTATATTAAAAATTCTAACTTAAACTCTAATTATTTTATAAAATATTTTATTAATTTATTCATAACTTAAAAAAAAACTTTCAAGCATATCCCAAAAAAACTGCACTTCAGTTTATGTCCCTGCAAACCATACTGGTTGAGCATCATAACAGCCATTGTAATCGTTTCTCTCATGCCATCTACAGGCTTGATAAAACCTTTGTAAACACCACCAAATCTTCCCCCTCCTCATACAGAGAAGGAAGGCTCCGTGGCAATCAGGCCTAGAAGCTTTTTCTTTGAATATGAAGAAGATGCTCTTGTTGCCTCAGGACATACTTCCATTTGTTCATATTTATGGTATCTAGCAAGTTGAAGTCGGGTCCCTTATACTATTATACATGACAGAAAGGGAAGAAGATGAGGGCCTTTGCCCTTGCCATCGCACAAAGCAGAGGAGGCAATAGGGGCATCCTTAGGAGAAAAATGGATGGGAGAGGAGATGGGGGTTTTCACCTGAGCTTCTTGCGAACTGAGAGAGATCAGAGAGGGAAGGGGGTTTTTTTTACCAATATGGAGAAGATAGTGGCCTCTGTGGTTTTTGCAATTGAGAGGGGAGACCACTCAGGGTGAAGAAGAAGAAGAAAGGGGAAAAAGTGAAGGAGGAGAAGGGAGAGGAGAGACAGGATCAACAGGAGGGAGATCTACGGCGTCCTGACTCAGTTCAAATGGTGGAGAGGCGGAGGCGGGGCTTCCGTCTGTGTCGGCCGTGAGAGAGAGAGAGGAGAAACGATGGCTTCCTTGGCTGTGCGAACAGAGGGACGAAGGGGAAGAGGGGGTTCAGCTGAAACGAGAAGGCTAATTTCGACTTTATAGCATTCAGAACCGCAGAAAGCAGCGAACCGTGCAAGGTATTTTGCGTCGCAAATTATAGGCTGCCAATGTAAACATTTTTAGGCCTCCGGTCCAACGCACTATCCCAAACAGCGGGAGGCGCACAATTTAAGCCGCGAAGCAACTGAGACGTCGTCCCAAACGTAGCAAAAGGCTTCATTTGAGAAAACTTTATTGCTGCTTTCTAAAGCAAATTTCTATTATAAAATTTTTTTGAATTAGAAATTTTTGTACTATGAAGTTGCTTTAAGAAGTAATAAGTAAGCCGTCTCAAACGAAGCCTAAATGATTGCAAGAAGTTGGATTAATGGGCCAAAGCAGATTAACATTTTGATGTATATTCAAAAAATTCAATGTATCTACGAAAGAAGGATAAAACAAAAATCTTGGCAGAACCATTCAATCATCTGAGTTTATGTAATTTCCATTTCACCTCTTCTTTTTAGTAATTTATCACTATACCCAATTTCTACACGTGTAAGAACGTAGCAATTGAAACTCTGTTCCATATCAATTCTGCATCAAAGATCGATGTACATACATGCTTGATTGAGAGGATTCTTGCAAGTGCCTCCATGGTCCCCCAAAATTCAAAACGAATGTATTTCAGAATATTTTTAGTATTTTTAAAGTTGCTCTCTAAAAATTTTCATTCTCTTTTTCTTTTTCTTTTTTTTTTTGGGTGAGGGGGAGTATTGCACCTTTATATGCCATTTTATAACTCTAACACAAAAATAGTAGCATCATATGAACACATAACCACAATAATAATTTATATTGAACTTTTAAATCTCCTGCTACCATAAGATCTCTCACACTTCCTCACTAAACCGACTCCAGCAACAATCCATCCAGCCGTAACCAGTCCACCTGCTCTTCACTGTGCCTACACCCTATCGGCCCGCCACAATTCATCTAATCCCAATCCCTTAGCCACTAACTCCCGATCTTGAAGCCCGAATACGATCGTTTGTTGAAGCCGCTCGATCTGACCCTTCACTACCGCTGAACTTCCTCCTCCCAATTCTTGTCCACAGCTAGCACCCAACGTACGCTTCTGCCCCTATCCCACACATCTTAACCAAACCTTCCAATAAAGTCCACAACCTACTTACCGTCAATCGAACACCATCTGCTCTCTATAAGCCCAAGCCCACTTAAAAAAAAAAACCCTCTCAAACACCAAAACAACCCACTAGCCCTAACCTACTCACCGAAACACTCCTCCAAACCCAGCCCAAGTCAACCACCAAACACACTCACGCAAGCCCACTAAGCCTAATCAGCCCATTAACCTTCACAAGCTAAAACAACTCAATATCCCACTACCTATAAACTTTCTCCACCTATATAATTCTTAAACCTACTAACAACACACATCAACTCTTCACTACATTCCCTCTCACTTATTATTATTATTATTATTATTATTATTATTATTATTATTATTATCATCATCATCATCATCATTATTATTATTATTATTAAGAAGAAAAAGCAAAAGATAAAAAAGAGGATATGATTTTTTGTAATATCGTCGTCGTCCCAATATTGACGTTGTTGAGCTCCTTCATCGCTAAGGTATAATACCCCTCAAACTCAAAAAAGCCTCAAAATCTTGTTCTCAATGCTTATAAAGCATTGGAGGACCACCTATACGCACTCTTATAGCACAGTGGGAGGAAACCCGGTGCGATGCTTGCAGCGACGCGGGTAGACTCAGTACATGCTCTTTGTAATGTGGAGGGGACACTTCTAAGTACCCTTACAAACGTCAGTGCCTATAGGGAAAGCAATTGTGTATTTCAAATAGATACCTCAAAAGATCCATACATGCTCTTCATAGCATAGTGGGGGATGAAGATTCACGGCCGCGGTGTCGTCTGACACCTATCATACATGCTCTTCGTAGCATGGTGGGAAAGCTCAGACTATCAGATTTCTCCTAAATGAGGCAGACGTCGGGAGGATGCCAAATTTTTTGGTGAACGGAGGACCTGGATTTAGACAATGACATGGGACAAAAATGAACAATCAACAAATGACTTGAACTTGAATGGACCACAAAGAACAAAACCTCAAAATTGATTAATACATGATTTAAATGAAAATTTTGGAGCCTAATGATAACTTTGATTAATTAAATGAATATCATCCAACAAATATGAAACTCATGGCAGATAAAACTTCGATGCACACAAACGATGAATATTGACAATTAATTTACAACTTTAATCAATTTCTAGTGAACACTAAGGAACAAGCAGGGGTCTTATTTTGAACAAAATTCCAAATGAATGTATCAAAAAATGAATGAATTCTAATGCGCACAACACACTATTCATGAGTGATAATAGGACATGCAATGAACACAACAACATCCTTGAAACTGATGTCAATCAAGTTTGCAATAAAGCACATCAAGCAGCAGTGCACACAAATCAGCCAAGGAGACAACACCACCAATCCTCCACACGGACCTCTAATCAACTCGTGGTCGTGGGTGCTCTCGAGGCCGCTTCCACCCCTTTGTTGGCCCTAAATGATCTTCTTAGTACAATGGAGTGCATCAATACAACAAACACCCCCCGGTGATGCAGTGCATGTATGTTGCTGCCACCTCAACATGCAATACCCCACCGCCACTACATCTTCGACCGCCCTTGTTGCCTCAAACCCCAATGCCACATTTGAATGGATCCTAGACTCTGATGCCCCATCTCACTTGACCAACAACATGGAAAATCTCAGTTATGTAAAAGAATAACATGGTCCAGATAACGTTTCTATCAGAGACGATCGAACCCTGCCCATTGCCCATTTTGGTAGAGGACTGCTTCCAACCCCCACTCGTAAGCTAATAGTTCCTAAAATTCTTCATCTTCCTCACTTATCTTACAATCTACTTTTTGTATCATAGAGGATGAGATCTTCTGATACAGAATCTGTCTTGGATCCTAAATCTAAATTTTTACATTGAAACATAGTGGTCCAAACCTAGCTAATGTAATGCAAATTTTGGACTTACCCTGGCCTAAATTAGAGAGTCAGCTAACCACCTAATCGATTTAAGATTCATGAGTCCGATCTTTATGAAAGAGTGGTAAGGACATTATTTTTAACTTTTTTTAGAATTAGAACTCACATCTTGAGTGGATCCTAATTGGTTCCCTAACTTATGTAGGGTGAAAATGCTAAAATGAAATGCAATTAGGATTTAAACTCTTTTAAATATGTTTCTAATACAATGCATTTGTTCGACTCAATTAAATAAATAAAATGGAATGTGGTAGTTTTAAAATGGTTTGAAATTATTTTTCCATAGAGATTGCACAATATCCCTTTGATAGATCAGTACCCTCAATAGCCACGTAGTCTGCCAGAACTCATAGGAGGGAGGTGCCTAACAAGGAAGAAAAGAAAGACTATGCTTATGAGAATCCCAAGTGATCCCAGACTTACTTCTTAAGTCGTTAGAGTTTCTATATTATCTAAAAAAAATTTATCTAAGTTTTGAGTAGAAAAAGTTTTTATCGTGCCCTCACAATCCTTCTTGTATCCATGCTAAAACAAAAGTGACAGACAAATGCCAAAAAATAGAAAAAAACTGGCAAAATCTTATACACAATCAAATCCTATCAAACACATCAATTAATATAACTTAATAATTATACTAATAATAATAATTAGTAAAAGTAATTAATATTAATGAATAACCCAAATAATAAAATGAAATAAAACATCTATACCTAAGGGTTCTGGCATCGGGAGAGTGTAGATACAGGCATGGAGGCTTTGGTTTGGATGGGATTTTGCACTTAAGGTGACATGATAGGGGAATTGTTGCTATATGGATCGGAGCAAGAGCAAGAGTCAGCAGGTTTGGAGGTCGGTAATGTCTCAGCTAGGAGGTCGTAGAGATGGGGTTGGGAGGCACGATTGGAGGCAGTGGTCGGTAATGTCTCGGCTAGCATTTCAAATTATGTTGCATCGGATATATTCAAAAGTACCCTAAGAAATTATCCACAAAATGTACATAATAATGATAACCATCAAAGGAGGAAATAGGCGTTGGACCCCAAACATCACTATGAATTAATTCTAATGGTTTAGTAGAAAAAAATAAAATAAAGAAGCTTCTTCTATGAATTTTAGATTGAGAATAAGAATTTCAAGTAAATAGGAGAGGTTTTTGTACGTATAGAAGAATGTTTATATACCGTGGATAATGGAACTGAAGCATTAGGATGACCAAACCACTTGTGCTAGAGATATTGATTTGTGACTGTGGAGAGGAGAGCGAATGTGGGGATAAACTTTGCTGAAGAAAATGGAATTTGGTATAAGCCATTATATGTGGGACCTCATAAAAGAAGAGAATTGCTCGTCGGGTCTTTGATTTGAAATCCATGCATGGAATCAACTAATATAGAGAAATTATTGTTAGATGTGAGTTGTTTGAATGATAAAAGGTTATAAGTGAGATTATGGACATGATATAAGGGATGGAGAAGTAATTTACGTGAAGGGGTAGGAAGAAGACCTTGTCTAGTGGCAGAATTTGACAGTGTCTGCTTATTTCCAACAAATATTTATTGAGGACCTTGATAAGATTGCGTAGATTGCAGCCATGTTGGGTCTGAAGTTAGATGAGATGAAGCTTCCAAATCAAAAAACCATTTTGGTGAAGTGGAATGTGTAGTTGTAATTAAAGCAGTACAGTTTTGTGGTTGCTATGATAAATATATTTGAAACTAGTAAGAAGCAACAGAGTTCCCTCCTTTGAGACAAATCTTGCTTTTAATGTATCAGTTGCATCGAGTTCCTCTTCCACAATATTTTGACCATCATAATCATATGGATGTCCACAAACATATTTTTAATTTCTCCTCTGCCTTGACTTTTGAATGTATTAAGAGCCACTAACAGTTCTGGATATTATGATATGTTAGCTTGACATAATGCTTCAATAGCCTATTGATTTATTCATTACACAAAAGAAAGTATAGTTCATTGTGTTGATATTGGAGTGAAAAAGGCTATTTTGAATGCGTTGTAAGGAGATGGTCGGCCATTAAAAATGTATAAGATGATATGTTCTAAATCAAGTGAACTTCCAGCATCATTAATTAATTTCATCTACTTAATTTTGATTTTGTCAAAGATAGTTATTGAGTCATAGTCATGTCTTTCATTGTAATATGATGCAACTAATTCTTCAGTTTAAAGATGCAAGATCGATTTGTAAATTGTAATCTTTTGTCAATCACTAGTCATGCATCATGAAAAATTACAAGATTCAGAACATATGGTAGTAAAGAAGAAGTATAACTAAATATAAGGCAATTTTTAGATTTTGATTAATTAAAATCAAGGTATTATAGTGTAGATTCGGTGAGGGTACTTCATCTAGATTGCATAGATATTTGCTTCGTTTTGTAGTATTTCCATAAAGAAAACCTTCAAAATCATTAGCTTTGAGTATTTTGAGTACTTGAGATCTCCAAGTCAGATGATTTCAGTGGTTAACCGTGAATGAACAATACTTTTTACATTATTAATAAGAAATTTCAGTTGATAGGGAATGCAAAAATCAGACATGTTCGAGTTGCTAGTGTCAGATATGTCAGATATAAGTGAAGCTATAGAGGTTGCTAAAGTAGCCATTAGTAACCAACAACTAGTTAACACTTGAGCTATTGTAGAAAAAGATGGAAGCCTTTGAGGCATTAGCTCTGATACCATGTGAGAACACTTACTCAGTGAGAATAAATATTTAAGAATAACTTGTTAATTACTTCTGTAAAGATAGCATGATATACAAAGCAAGCAATGAAATAACCAAGTGTAGAAGACATAAAACCTGTATGATGCCACATTTGCTTACCGTTTGCCAAGTATAGTAATTGTATTTATAGGGAAAAAGTCGTTTGGGAAGTGTTTTTTTACTGCTTATTGAAGCAGTTTTCGAATATAAAAATTTAAATTTTGTACTAAAAAGCTACTTTAAGAAACCGTAAGAAAGTCAACCCAAACGAAGCCGAAGTATCTAACGGTTAAAAATGATGAGAAGATAATGAGCAACGATAGTGATGCTAAAGCCTGGCAGCATCAGTGTCATCACTTAGATAGAATTAATAACCTCTATTCTTCTTTTTAAGATTTCACCAGTATTTATGATTGTTTTCATTAGAATAATTGTATAGCTATATACTATACGGAAAAGGAAAGTAATCCAATTTATTTGGAACAACTTACCATTGCTCTTGAAATGAGAAAAAGTTCCGTCAGGATATCCTAAGTCAATTTTATGTTAGCTTCTTCTCTCTTAAAAATCATTTGATGGATGTCACTATTACACCTTTTCTTTCATTCATATGTGAAAATGCTTTGTTAGGATGTATTGACCGAATCACCAAATAGGTTTTTATTTATAAAAAATTAGATACATAAATATATATTGTTTACTTATTCGAAAATAATAATAATAATAAATATTTCCTACCATTAGTGTATTTTGATTTAATTTTTGTTTTCCATCTTACATTTTGTGATCAATTATTAGTATAATATTCTCTTTAAATATGTAGATGAAAAAATATTGATTTTTTTTTAAATGATAGCTTCATTTTATTTAAATTATTGATATAATTTTTCATAATTTTTTATTAAATTATCTAATTCTTAAATGGTGATATAATATAAATTTTATAAATATCTTTAAGGTTTCATTTGGGATAGCTTTCATACTATTTTCTAAAGCTATTATATTGATACAAAAATCTAAATTTTTTTAATAAAAAATTTATTTTAGAAAGTAGTAAAAAAGATGTAAAATTTTTTCTTTGTTTTTGTGTATTCTCATCCATTTTAAGCTTAAAAAAGCATGAACATAATGTAATCTTCTGATCTGAATATTGTGAGCTACACAGCTCATCTTGGCCTATTGGTTGAGAGCTTATGTTTCAACTAAGAGGTCCTAGGTAAGAGTCTTTGTGTTTGCGTGGTGTGTGTGAGTTTTTCTTAATTGGCCTAAATGTCCCCAAAAAAAAAAAAAAAAGGAATATTGTGAGCTATTACAAGCATAAAAGGCTGATGTAATTTTTTTTTATCTAAAAATTATATAAAAGGCTGATGTAATTATATATGGCTAAGAAAGTAGTTAGGTTTGAAGTGTGAATATTTGATGAGAAGGCTTAATTAAAGCGTTCAATGCAATGATAGTGACCCATTCAGGCTTCATTTAATACTATTTTCTTAAACAACATTTTAGGGTAAAAATTTCATAAAAGTTACAAAAAAAGTATTGGTCAAGATCTGTCCCAAACGGAGCCTCATTATTTGATTTTGAAAGCTCTTCAGCGGAGTGGAATTCATTTCAATCATATTTGATAACTACAAAAAATAATATAACTAATGTTAGGTTATTAGTAGGAATCAATTATTTGCATGTGATGTCCTGAAAAATAAAAATATTTTAAATATAGCTCATATATGCCAAATAATTGATAATGTTAGTGTCACTACCAAAAATTAGTTGTTTCTGCAGCAGTTTATAGCAGCCGTTTATAGATCGCTGCTATAGATAGTTATAAGTAGCGGTTTTCACTGTTGTTAAATTTATTACTAAAAATTAATTTTTTTTTGTGGCAGATAATAACAGCGTTTTTAAAACCTCCACAAAAACTATTTAAAAATATCAAATTTTAATATCCTGCGACACTTCCTCTCGCGTGGAAAATTATTTTTTACCCGATGCCCATTCCTTAGCCCTCCTAGCCCTTGGACGATCCACTTGATAGCCCAACCCTAATTTCCCCATCACTAACAAAAAAACCCCCCCTCCCCTCTTTAATCTCACCATCCACAAACTCCTCCTCTTCCCCAATTCCCCTAACCCTCAAACCAAACTCCGCTACATTGTCGGGGAAAGCCACGATCTACCTCCATTAGAAGCCACTCCTCGCTGTAAAAGTAAGAGCCGGGTGTTGGAAATCTATTTTCATGACTTATGTTTTGATGATTGACAAACACTATTGATTCTTTTGGACTGCCTATTACTTCTAACTTTTCAGGAATCGAAGATCGGACGAACAAACGAAGCCAGTTCAAGATTTACGTAGGTTAGGGCTGAGTTAGTCTGTACTTTGTTTTTTCTCTTCTTGAGTCTATTTGTAATGATCAAAGAGACTGATGCTAAGTAACCCTACCCACACACACTTGAGAGACTTAGAATTTCTGTTTTTACTCACATCAGCCAAGATGATATTTGTATCGGCCTGGACGATCTAGTTTAAAACAGATATTTTATTCAGGATTCTTAATTAAGGCAGCCGTCATTAACAAATCGTCCTGGAAGATACGTGTATCGGCCAGGACGATAAGCTCAAAATAGAAAGAAATTGCCGCCATAAACAATTAAGGTATTCTGTAATTTTTGGTAATCGGCTAGGACGATCTTGGATCGGCCTGGACGATATTCACAATTATGCCTTAATTAATCAGACAAATCAAGGAAATAATTAAGGATGATTGATACGATTATATCATCCTGGACGATCGCAGGATCGGCTAGGATGAACTATTCAAAAATCTTAGTTACTTCTGGATGATAAATTTCGACCAGCACAAATTCAGGGTGATGCTCTGGACGATTTTTCTCTAATTTGAACTGATTGGCCTAGACGATCAAGCCAATTTTCAATCATCCAGTTTGCATTCAAGGCGATGCTCTGGCCGATCTTCTGATATTTGTACTGATCAGCCAGGACGATTTTCATAACGTCCTGGACGATATAGTCGGCAACTTGCAATTAATGAGCTCCTTTGAAGCTCTTCTATTTAAGAGCTCTTGTTCAACGTTTTTGAACATCTTTTGCTGGTGCCTTGACCTGAGAAGACCTTGAGGAGAGAAAGAGAGAGAGAGAGAGGGAGAGAGAAAGAGAGAGAGAGAGAGAGAGAGAGAGAGAGAGAGAGAGAGAGAGAGAGAGAGAGAGAGAGAGAGAGAGAGAGAGAGAGAGAGAGAGAGAGAGAGTATCTTGTGAGGGGGAGCTTACGAGGGGATTCACAAGGGTTGCTTCAAGGATCGTTCTGCTTCTTTTTCGTCTAGAGTTTCTCCTCCGTGGAAGGGTCGGTAGAGGTAAGGATTCAACAACAGATAGTGGTTCTCTGCCAGCTTCAGGAGGAAGCAAAAGGAGATAGGTTCTCTGCCTTGTCGGGGTGGCAAAAAGATGTTCTTTGTAAAGGCTTCTCCGCCTAGCTGTGGGGGATAAAGGAGAGTCACGATTGTAGTGCAATACTCGGAGGGCGCCTTCGGGGAGTGGATGTAGGTCGAGTTGACCGAATCACTATAAATTTCTGTGTTCTTGTTTCTTGCTTTCGCACTTTAATTTCCGCACTTATTTTTCTTGTAGTGTGATTTTAGTTTATGAGATTTTACCTCTTTGTGAAAAGAATTTTTTAAAATACCAACTCACCCCCCCCCCTCTTGGTTAGCTTGGGCCAGTTCTATAGGGCTTAACATCCCTAACGAACTTTCAAGTGGTATCAGAGCTTCTTTCATAAAATAAGTTTTTAAAAGCTTTTGATTCGAATCCATGTCTAACTTTGGCAATAGAAACACTACTGAAGGTTATTCAATTACACGACCTCCCTTATTTGACAACTTACCTTTTGATTTCTGGAAAACTCGCATGTCAATATTTTTACAATCAACTGATTATTGCATGTGGATACTTATCAAATAAGGTTATTCTCCACATTCTCGTGGAATTAATGGTGTTAAAATTGAAATTGCTTTTACTGAATGGACTTTCGATGAAAGAGATTTAGCACAATTGAATGCAATATGTTTGAACTGTTTTTTCTGTGCTTTAAAGTCTGAGGATTACATGTGTGTTTCTACTTGTTCAACTGGTAAAGAGATTTGGGATAGGTTATGTATCACTTATGAATGAACCAATGAAGTGAAACAATCTCGTTTGAATATTCTTTTGCATGACTACGAACTTTTTCATATGAAACCATCTGAATCTGTTTCTGACATGTATATTAGATTTACATAGATAGTCACTTCACTGCATGTATTAGGAAGAGAACTTTTAAACTATGAAAAAGTAAACAAGATTTTGAGATGCTTGCCTTTGTCATATGATGCTAAAATCACTGCAATCACTGAATCTAAAGATTTGAACATTTATTCTATTGATAACTTACTTGGCTCACTCATTGCTTATGAGCAAGGGGTGAATCAAAGAAATCTTGATGCAGATGAGAAGAAGAAGGAGAAACAGTTGCACTGAAGGCGCAGATTAATCTGACTCCAATTCTTCCGAGTCTGAGAGCGATGAAGTTGCCTTCATCACAAGGCAATTCAAAAGCTAAGGAAGAAGCAAAAGCATCATTGGAGAGAAGGTAAGGATCATAAATATTCTAAAGGATCTTCTGATGTCATTTGTTATGAATGCAGGAAGCCTGGACATGTGAAAGCCGATTGTCCTACACTTCAAGATCACTCGAGCAAAGAAAAGGAAAAGGGCGAGGAGAAACCTAAGTTTAGGAAGGACATGAAGAGAGTCCAAAAAATGTTCTGGGCAAAATATGGTACTGATTCCTCTGAGACTGAACCAGAGGAAGAGACAAAAAACCTGTGCTTAATGGGGGAAGATCATCTTGAGCAAAGTGAGGAGGAAGAGGCATGCAAACCAACCTATGATGAATTGTTTAAGATTTGTGAGAAAATTCATGCATCATATAAAAAACTTAAGAAGTCTCATGCTAACTTAAAATAGGAACTTGTAAATTTATAAAAAGTGTATGAAGTTATTCTTAAAGATCATTTAACAATTGATTCTAATCACATGGCTCTTCTTGATGAATTTGATGATTTGAACAAAAAGCATTCGGAATTAATTGATAAGAATGAAGCATTAAAAGTTTCACACACTTCTCTTCAATATGATTTCAAGAAATCTAAAGAGAAAGAGAAAAACTTGAGGGTTAAGGATGATACTCTAAAAAATACAAACTTGAGGATTAAGAAAGAATTGGATACCTTTAAGAAAACTTGAATGACACCTACTCTTGATCAAAAGCCAAGACCTAGGATGAGGCATTATAACTCAAATCATTTAAGAAATCTTTTTCCTAGAGTTAGATGTTTTTTCTTGTGGCATGCTAGGACACATCTCACACACTTGCATCGTTCACCGTAGTACATATTGGGTGTGGAAACCAAAGGTACATGATTCACAACATACTACACCTGCATTGTATTATACTTTTCCTAAGAAGGGACCCAAACTAGGTTAGGTTCCTAAATCTGACTGTTGTTGAGTTTTGTAGGTGTTCTCTCACCAAAGACCTCGTGGGAGCATAGGATAATTAGACATATGGAGGCTCGCAGCTCATAATTGCTTAAACTTGCTGCTTCATAATTTCTTGAAATATTTTTTTTAATTAGTTTTGTGATATTTTTATGTGCATGCCTTTTGTTCTAGATTGTTTTGTTTTCATTTTGCTTTTATGTTTAGATTTTCTATATGATTAATTTTTTAAAAAGGTTTTTTGATTTTGGAGATTTAAAGTCATTGATTATCATATCTAAATCGGTTAAAGGGAGAAACAACGTTGATGGTTTCCCTCCCTCTAACCTCTTTTAGTGACATAATTTTCTTTTCTAGATAAAAGTCTATCTCATATTAACAACTGGTTTTTGAAACTAAGATTATTTTTATCTTGCGACAATAATCTATCTTGTGCATAATATCCAAAGTTCTGCTGCAAATCATTTTCTACGCCAAACCAACTCTCCCTTTCATGTTGGAGAGACTAGCTCTTTAGTCAAAGATACTAGGACAATCCAACATGTCCTTCACACCTCCATAATTCCAAAAGCCGGGGACAGAATCCACATCACCCCATTACTTTCTCTTACCACCTTTTACATCATGGCCCATAGAGATTTCAATGCTATTGATCTAATCCTTCGATACATTGATCATTTAACTACAATCCGTGATCCAGGCCATAGGAGGAAACCCAACCTTGCTTTAGGATATCTCATAGCCTATATTTTTGAAACCAAATACAATCTTGAATATCCTGGTCATCACAACCTTCAGCCTCCTTGCTACTCAAACAATTCTTTCACTTTCCTTCACAGTACTCGTCACCACCTAGAAAATGAGGAACCTCGGGGGGGCTAAGGAGGAGAAGGCTCCCGCTCTTGTTCCTGATCATACTCCTCTTCGATAGCACTCACAGCTTGACCAGTTAGTGGAGAGGTCTGATCAATGGGAGGCCTGCTTCGACTCTTATGTTGCTGCACAGGAGCAGCAACATTCTGAGGACATGGCCCGCTACGAGCAGCACCGCATAAAGGACTTAGCCCAATTTGACAGCTACATTACTCACCACCACCAGCAACATGATCAGGACATCGCCTGGTTCAATACTCAGTTTACTACGCTAGCTGGCTACTTTTAGCAGCCACCTCCACCAACTCCATCTGATGATCATGATCCCACATTTTTCTAGTCTTTGTTTTCTATTTTATGTTTTTTGTTTTATGTAGTTTGTCTTGTAGTTTATTTTAATTTTTGTTGTGTTGTTTCCTTTTTCTTTATATGTGTTTAGGACCCTCTTTTTGTGATGTTAAAAGGGGGAGTAGGTGGTAGGAAAAGTTGATGTGCTTGTAACTTTGAAATTTAAATGAACTGCTATTTTTTACTAAGATTTTCCTACTTGTGTTTGCCATCATCAAAAAGGGGGTGATTGTTGCAAATCTATTTTCATGACTTATGTTTTGATGATTGACAAACACTATTGATTATGTTAGACTGCCTGTTACTTCTAAATTTTCAGGAATCGAAGATCGGACTAACAAACGATGCCAAATCAAGATTTGCATAGGTTAGGGCTGAGTCAGTATATACTTTATTTTTTCTCTTCTTGAGTCTATTTGTAATGATCAAAGAGACTGATGCTAAGTAACCATACACACACACACTTGAGAGACTAAGAATTTCTGTTTTTACCCACATCAGCCAGGATGATATTTGTATCGGCCTGGACGATCTAGTTTAAAATAGAGATTCTATTCAGGATTCTTAATTAAGACAGCCATCATTAACAGATCGTCCTGGATGATATGTGTATCGGCCAGGATGATAACAAAATAGAAAGAAATTGCCGCCATAAAAAAATTAAGGTATTATGTAATTTTTGGTAATTGGTCAGGACGATCTTGGATTGGCCTGGATGATATTCACAATTATGCCTTAATTAATCAGACAAATCAAGGAAGTAATTAAGGATAATTGATACGATCATATCGTTCTGGACGATCACAAGATCAGCTAGGACGATCTATTCAAAAACCTTAGTTACTTCTAGACGATAAATATTGGCCAGCACAAATTCAGAGCGATGCTCTGGACGATTTTCCTCTGATTTGAACTGATCGGTCTGGACGATAGTGAGATCAGCCTGGACGATCAAGTTAATTTTCAATCGTCCAGTTTGCATTTAGAGCGATGCTCTGGCCGATCTTCTGAGATTTGTACTGATCGGCCAGGACGATTTTCATATCGTCCTAGACGATATAGTCGCCAACTTATAATTAATGAGCTCCTTTGAAGCTCTTCTATTTAAGAGCTCTTGTTTAATATTTTTGAACATCTTTTGCTGTTGTCTTGACCTGAGAAGACCTTGAGGAGAGAGAGAGAGAGAGAGAGAGAGAGAGAGAGAGAGAGAGAGAGAGAGAGAGAGAGAGAGAGAGAGAGAGAGAGAGAGAGAGAGAGAGAGAGAGAGAGAGAGAGAGAATCTTGTGAGGGGGAGCTTATGAGGGGATTCATAAGGGTTGCTTCAAGGATCGCTCTGCTTCTTATTCGTCTAGAGTTTCTCATCCGTGGAAGGGTCGGTAGAGGTCATGATTTAGCAACTGATTGTGGTTCTCTGCCAGCTTCAAAAGGAAACAAAAGGAGATAGGTTCTCTGCCTTGTCGGGATGGCAAATAGAGGTTCTTTGTAAAGGCTTCTCCGACTAGCTGTGGGGGCTAAAGGAGAGTCACGATTGTAGTGCAATACTCGCCCTATAGCTAAAGAAGAGTCCGGGGAGTGGACGTAGGTCGAGTTGACCAAACCACAATAAATTTTTGTGTTCTTATTTCTTGCTTCCAAACTTTAATTTCCACACTTATTTTTCTTGTGGTGTGATTTTGGTTTATGAGATTTTACCTCTTTGTGAAAAGAATTTTTTAAAATATCAATTTACCCCCCCTCCTCTTGGTTAGCTTGGGCCAGTTATATAGGGCTTAACATCCCTAACGAACTTTCACCGGGCACCCCTGCTCCCATTTCCTCGAAAGGAAATGCTAAGCTTGGTCCCGTGTCTTCCTTCATCCCTGTCTCAATTAATGGTTTGAAACTTGGTTTCTGTATATTTTGTTTTACTTCAATCGTACAAGTTTACTTTTCTTAGCTTTCAACAAATTTGAGGGTTTTGATGTTTAGTTTTTTGTTTATTTAGTTTGAATCGAATTTTATTTATTTTAAAAAAATTTAAAACTTTAGTTGTCGAATAGAGATTATAGATACTGAAATTTTATGTAAGTTTCATATAAATTTTGATCAAAATCAATATCTGGATGAATTCGGGTATATTTTGAAGATCCTGAAATATTATCTCAATCAATGCTTTAAGGGATTCCATTTCCTAGATTTTACCTAAGCTACTTTTTGGTGCTATGCTAACTTAGTTTTTCTTTTGAGTCCCAGAACAAGATGACATTACTAGATGACCAAAGTAGCTTGGAAGGTATATGTAAGGAAGCTTCGGATATAGTGATGTGGAACAATTCTTTTTAATTATGTTGACAAATCTCTTAATGTAGTTAATCACATCTTTTTCTTACACAGTTATGGTCTACTACTATGCCGTTGTGGCTAATTTATTTTAATCAGTTAAGTGTTCCTCATTATTGCTATTGAGAACTGCATTTCTTTTCACTCTATATATGTTGAAGCATCCATTTGACATTGCTTATGTATTTATTTAAACATAAAATTTGATTTTTTGCATTATATTTTTTTTATTAGTCCTACCCTTTAGCACGGGAAATTCTATTATTAGCTTTATCTTTAACTAATTCTACTATATATGACTATTAGCAGCTTTATCTCTAACTTGAAATACAGCTTGTATTCTTATTGTTTCCTTATTCTTTCTTCATTTTTGGAAAGCAGTTTTTTGGGTTCTTGGTGCTACACAATGTGCATTGGTTTATCGTGTATGTTTTTTTTTTCTTAAATTTAATAAATAATATAGGTTGACCGTCATGTATGTGCTGATATTTATTTGTTATGACATTTCTGTTTTTCAGCATCATTCATAAGGCCACCACTGGCATGGAAGTTTTGATGAAAACTTTGAATGTCTTGGCTCCTAGAAGCCCTAAGGTACATGTATTAATGAATTTAGCATCCTATGAAATGCATTGCTGTTGTTGTTGTTTGAAATGCATAAAAATATATTTAAAAGCATGTGACAAAATATTTAATTGTGTATAAACGTATGACATTGGGTTTTCTTCAGTCGACAAAAATATTTATATATTTGCAAGCATATTGTTGCAGGCAAGCCATAATCTTTCAAGCTTCTTTTTTGATAGTTGAGTAGCATTTGATATGATTCACTTATATTTCATCCATCATTTTTAGTAAATGCATTTTCAAAGGGGTTTATTTTTCTTTAATCTCTGACCAAGAATTGTATGATGGAGCGGTCTGTTTACAACAATGATTTCAACTACCATAAAATTGCATTAAACTAGTAAAGAATGATGGCCTTATGGAGAATGAGACAAAGTTGTCATCCTTATCTAGAATTGCATGTAATATAGCAAAATTCAATTGTTATCTTCAAGTCATTATATTGCTAATCTATTCACGAATCATATACAACCAAAGCGTTATGATATCATTACTCCTTTACCATTGCTCTATTAAACAAACTTTTCCATTTTTTTACTGGATGAATAGCCCTAGCTTCATTAATTAAATCACATTCCAACATTCATGTTGGATTGAGTGAATATTGTGGAAGATATGAAGTTTTGCACGTTGGTTGAGTATTTGTTTTCTCTAGTGTAATATATTGATCTCTATTAAATAATAAACTGATGCCAAACGTATACAAAGTAATATAGAGCACAATATGGACTAGAAATCGATGTAATACAAATATTAATACTGATGGTACAAAAATGTCCTCATCAAGCGATGAGTATTTGTGCTCACCTAATAATTTATCCTCATCAATATGCAGTTGTTAATTCGAAAACTACATGCAAGACACCTTATGAGCCTGCTAAGAATATGATTATCCATATTTGATGAGCTTTCTATGTAAAACTGCTAGCATTTAGACAATTTAAACCTCAAGTATTACTTCTTGATGCATAATATTGATGAATATTTTCTTATTACTCTATTGTAGTTCAAAGGCATGGAGTGAGGGTCGAAAAAGCAAGAGAATTGCTGAGAATCTTGACAATTATTATGCACAGCAAAGGATCCAATGCCATCTAATATAAATAGTCTAGGATGAGTTTATTTTACTTTTTACTCATTGGAGAAAATTTTGCTGAAAGTTTGTGTAAATAGGCAAAGTGATGCATGCTTCATGTAGCTTAAATTGTATATGTTCATCTTGAATTCAATCAGATACAATTGTATAGTAATTGTTATACAAATAGAAGTCATTTTGATATCATTTCAACTGTTTCAATCTTAAACTGAACTTTTTTTTTTTACAAGTTGAATTGAACTGAACTGAATTTATAAATGTTAAACTGAAATTAAACCTTTATGACAAAAATGTATCAGAACATTTTGGTTTGGTTACAGCTTAGTTTTCATTTCAAAATTGATTGTAATCAGCACAAGGTTTTGCTCTCTCACTTTGTATCAATGTCTTATTGGAGAATGATATGTTGCTTATGTGTATATGAGATTGCATTGGACAATCAAGTTTTCTGTTTTTTTTTTTTAAATCTCAACATTTGTGGCGTTATAACCGCCACAATTGTCCAGATTTTCGGCGGTTAGAATTGCCACAATACTTGAAATTTATTTATCTGGATTTAATTTGTGGCGGTTATAAACGCTGCAAATTTGGACAATTGTGGCAGTTATAATCGTTGCTAAATTTAGCACTTCTTCATATCTTCCCCGTCAGTCCTTAAACCGTTATGGAATGTCATTGCAGCACATTACAATTACAGCAGGGGTGCAACCGTTTAAAAACCACTACAAAGAAAATTGTGGCAGTTATAACCGCCGGGATAGGACAAAAATTATGCTGTGATAGGCCTATTTTTTGGTAGTGTGTTTTGAATCAACTAATCTTGGGTTGCACATTAATTATAAAGTCCAGTTTGTAATCAGAACTTAAAATAATGGATGTTTTATCTACTAGTGAAAGTGTTGAATCACCAGGCAAGGAGGGAGCACACGGCTTTGACAGGCCAATAATCTGTATGCTGTAATCGTGGGCTGCAGTTGGAGATTTCCTCTTCTAATGCTAAGATCCGTGGGATTGATTACAAGATTTGTTTGATATAATTATTAGAATCAATTAGATTAAATGACATTCCTCTCTTGTTTAGTATAATTAATTAAACTAAATATCTTTCTTTTTTGGTTTATTTTTCTAGAGTGTATATATATGTAATGATTCTAAGGAATAAAATTTGAATTCAATTTCTCCAAAACAATTTCATCATGGTATCAGAGCTTAGGAAAATCCTAAGCCTTCTCTAAGTGCCGGTGGAAAACCTTCCTCACTTTCTCAAACGTTCAGCCTGCGGTAACTCTCTATCATCTTGCTGATAGCCTCTTCAAGCACCGATAGCCCTTGCCCAAAATTCATCTTCTCTTTCAACCAAAGAAAACCTAACCATATCCACGGATAGCGATATCTCATCCTCCTACCCAAATATTATCAGTTTAAACACTAAAAATTATGGATCTACCGACAACTCTTCTCCTCTTCCTCACATCCCAAACCACATATTTAATGAGCAAAATTTGTTGCTATGGTCTCAATCATTGAGTATGTTTCTTTGAGAGAGAGGGAAAGAGGACTATCTCACTACTGAAGCCCTCATACCACAACAAACTAATAATCTCTATAGAAAATGGAAAGTAAAGAATCATCGTATCATGTTTTAGCTCTTCAACTCCATAAATGTATAAATCAGTGAGAACTTTTTTCTTTACGACACGGCCCAAGGAATATGGGAGGCCAATAAAGCGACCTACTCTAACCCATTATTGAGACAATCCTTCAAGATTGTTGGTAACTCAATATTTTAATACTCTAACCCATTATTGGCAACAATTAGAAATGTTTGAATAATATTAATGGAAATGCCTAGAAGACCACACACTTCACTGGAAGATTGTTGACACAGAAAGAAGATTCAAATTCTTGATGTGTTTAAATAAGAACGTGGATGTCATTAGAATTCAGTCATGGGAACAAAACATCTTCCATATCTCTGGGAGGAATTTTCTAGAAGTTTGAAGGGAAGAGAGAACAATAAAGGTCTTGTTGGGAAGCGTGCAAAAATCTCCAAAGGTTGAACATGGAGATGCTCTTACTGTATGCAGCAATCAAAATCCTTCACATCTTAAAAATTGACAACAAAAGAAGGGAGGAAGAGTACCATGGTGTGATCATTGTGTCAAACCAAGACATACAAAGGAGACTTGTTGGAAGATTTATAGAAAACCAATTGATTGGAAGGCGAACAAATCAGCACAAGAAAGCAAGATAAACTCTATCAACACCACGCAAAATCAATCCTTCACAGCTGAAGCTATTCCTTTCACCAATCAGCATTTAGAGATGCTGAAGCACTTTTCAAATTACATAACAAATATTTTTCAAAAATAAAATACTTAAATATCCAAAATGATTATATTTGTAACGTACAGAAATTTACTTGATCAAAGTCAAGCAAGTGTAAAGTTATTCTTTTTTTCGCTATGAAATTATAAATTAAAAAAAAAAAACAAAATCTCCATATTTTCAAAACTGAAATAGGTAGGTCATAACTTATCTCGATACACAACTTTTAGAACTAGGCACACAGCAAAATGTAAACTTAAGTCACCAAAACCTAGCTTTTCCTTTCTAGAATTCTCCTTCTCTCTCTCTCTAGTCGGCTGCTTTTAGGTATGGCACTACAGAAAAATCACCCATTTCTGACAGAATTTTTCAGCGTCTAATTTTCTGGAGGTTTTTCGATGAAAACTAATGAGACAACTTTTTCCGATGAAATCTTTCGGGGATTTTTCGATTTTCCGGCAAAATTTTAAAAATTTAATTAAATTGATTTAAATTTTAACTATTTAAATGATTTAATGAAAATGATTAAAAATAATATTAACTATTTAATTAATTTTTATTTTAAAATTAATAAGTAAATTTTAAATTTTTATTTTATATTAATTATCTTTTTTATTTTTATAATTAAATTAATTAGTATCATTTTCATTTGTATAATTAAATATTTCTTAATTTTAAGACATTATATAGTTTAAATATAAAAATTTTACCATAAAAACATATTTACATGTCTAGCAATTTGGTTGGTCGTTTGATATTTTTTCCAAGCAACTCGGGTTCGAATCACCTGGCAGGTGAGAGCGTGCGTGGGAATGCTGGCTGGCAAGCGGACTCTCGCGGGCGTGGGTGCGGGGTGGCACTAGTGGGCCGGGCGGGCTCCCGCAGGAGTGGGTTAGCACGGATGCTGGCTGGCGCGGGCAGGCTCCCACGAGTATGGGAAGCAGGGGCTTCTGGGCAGGCTCCCCCGGGCGTTGGACCAGGACTGCCAGGCGGGCTCTCGCGGGTACAAGAGAAGGGTGGCAAAAAATTGGTTTTTTCTTTTTAATTATTTTTTTCTTTTTAACTGATGATTTAATTCCGCCAAAATTTATTTACCTACGCAGGTTTTATCGGCAAATTTTTTTTTCGTCGGAAAATGATCAATTTCCACCGTAAATGAGTGATTTTCCTGTAGTGTGGAGAAAATAAATTTTGATAAAAAATGAAATAAATGAAATATGAAATTCAGTTATGTTGCCATGACACTAAGGTCTTTAACACTATCCGCTAAGTAGCGTGGTGTTGTAGTGCCGTAATGCTTACCCTAGTGCCATGGCTTTGAATTAATTTGGAATCAAGATAGAGAGCTCAATTCCATAGCGTCAACTTTCTTGGTGTCACAGTACTCCCCAAAAAAAATTTATATTTTTTATGCATGCACATAGACCCCTGAGATCCACTTCAGAACAAATTCAGATACCTTATATGCACATAGAACACTCATAGACACATGCGAATTATATGAGTGAAGAAATTTCAATGGGTTGCCCTTACAATAGGTACCATGTGCATGGATTCAGTAGATGTTATAAGAGGTCCTGCAACATCGGACAAGCATAGATCCGTCGGTGGCTGGGCAACGAGAGCTAAATAATAGTGCTGTTTTAGTAGACCTTCATAATTATTTAAGCCTTAGAGCTCTCTCGAATTTATAACCTAGGTCTCTCTCTTCATGTAAAAGGTGGGGGACTTTTTATATATTGGGTGTCGCACCCTATAAATCTTGACAAAATTCAAAGCAAATTCAGAGTACTCCATTAGATGACTTATATTGATATCCTAAATTTAGATTATTTCTTCAACATTTGAGCGTCTTAATCATGTTGAAATTAAGCAATCTTCTGGTCATTAGATTCCTCTCATTGAGGCGCTCAATTTGACTATAAACATGTAAAATTCATAGATCATTTGGGTGTCCAATTAATGTCCTGAAATGTTCAATTGAGCTTTCAGCCAATAATTTGGTCTCAGATTGAATCAATTGTTGTTTCTTTAGGTTTACCTCATCGAGGATCTTATTTTGACCATAATTTTGCACAAATATGGATTTGGATGATCCTTTATTTAATTATAGAAGTTTTTAATTAATAAATGAGTTGATATTTGTAGCTCATCAAGCTAAATTATGATGATTTATCAATTATAAAGTTTATGAGGAATAGTAAACTTAAATTGTAAAGTTAAAACTAGGCCCAAATATTCAAGTAATTGATCAATAGGGTGTCAAAATGGGTAAGCAAATTGGGTTCTTATCCAACTCAAAATTGACCTGACTTGAATTCAGACAACTCAAACCCTACCCATTTAATAAACTAGTCAAAAAATCAACCCAAAATAGACTTGCAAGAAACCCAAACCTAACATAAATATTTTTATTAACAAGTTGACCATAAATGTTTTAATAATTGGTCAAAAAATGAATATTATACTAAAAATTAAACAAATTTAAGGAAATATATTAAATTACTCATTTTCAAATCAAAATTGAATTGGTGGTTCAAACCAAGCTTGACTCATTAAAAAACTGATCGAAATGCATGACCTGAAGGCGAATCATTTATTAAATGGGTCAATCTGAACTTGAATTTTTCAAATTCGAGTCGAGACCACATTAACAGATAGGTCATCGCTAAAGTAAATAAGCACGAAATTAATGCCACATTTGATTAGGTTTATTTCATATCTTCTCCATTTGAATAAGCTTTAATCAGTTTGTGTTAAATGTTTAGAATAAAAACTTAATCGTAATTACTTTTTAGTAAACATCATTTTTTGGATGGTTACAAAACTTTTTTACTGGCTGCTTATTTGATTACAAAACACAGTTTTGTCAGTGAAATATCCAAATTAACCTGCTGCACATTCGCACGTCGACCCACTTTAACAACCTTCGTCTTCTTCAGTGGCTCGCATGACATATAACTTTTTTATTTGTGAGATTGTTCCATATGGACTCCTGATTCCCCTTAATTTTGTAGGCTAGAGCTAAACCCACTCCGCTCCTGTTGTATGAACATAACAGCCGCCATCCTCCCTCAGGTCGATCAGTTCAGCCAACTCTTTCCCGACACCAACCCTTTCGAGCACCGTCAGCATGTGCTTTTTCCCATCCGACGACCCAACCTCCCAGCTTCCATCTAACATCCCCACTATTCCTAACAAACCAGACTTACCTCCCACCAGATCAATGTTGGGTATTGAAAAGAGGATTTGCCTTAAAAGATGCAAAACAAATCTGAATTAAATTTCCCTAAGAAAATTAGAATATATATATATAAATTTCAATTATGGAGTCGAATAGATCATCAAGGATAATATACCGCCTCAAAAGGTAAAAATTAAATCTCCTAACTGATTTAGACTCAAAATTATAGATTTTCTCTTGAATGTCATAGACTGAAGGAAGAAGATCGTTAGTTTTATATCCAAATTTATGTTAACACATTATATATCTTCCCGAAGGAAGAAGATATCAACAATTAGTAATCATTGGATTATGATGAGGATGATCGTTATAAATTTTATTTCCAAAAAAAAAAATTGATTTTTGAAAAAATTGATGTGGGTTCTAAATCTCCTACGAGCATAAGCTTCTGTAGTTAATTACCACTACAGGGAAAACGCTGAAAACCGGCGGTTTTTTCTGGCGGTTAGTGTAGACTTACCGGCGGTTTTTTATGTTACCGGCGGTCTAACGGCGGTTTGTTAACCGGCGGTAAAAACGGCGTAGGAAACCAATTCCGACGGCTTTTTACCGGCGGTTTATTTTTACGGCGGTTTGCGGGCGGCCAATACCGCCGGTGAACACCGGAATTTTAACCGTCGGTACTCCGGCGGTGTGGCCGCCGGTATTGTTACCGCCGGCAAACCGCCGGTCAAAGTACCGGCGGTTTTCCGGCGGTTAAACCTGGCATCGTCTGGTTCATTAGACCGCCGGACGGCGCCGTTAGACCGCCGGTAAAGTACCGGCGGTTGACGGCGGTTATAGCCGTCGGTATTACCGACGGTTTAAACCGTCGTGCGTCCATCGTATAACCGCCGATGGCCGTCGATAAGCCACCGGTACGTACCGGCGGTTTAATAATATAACCGGCGGCTTTATCTTGTCCGTCCGGTATCGTCGTTTCCGGCGGCCAAACCGCCGGTTAGCCGCCGGAAACCTGTAGCACCTGAAAAAAAAAATTGACAGCATCCCCTCTATTTGAGGGAGGTTCACCCTAAAGTCTAAACCTGCAGAAAAAGCATATATATGTTGGGCAACACGCCGCTATATTCATCACAACCAGAAAATACAAAATTCATCACAACATTACAATCACAAATACACAAGATAGTTCATGATAATGTTACAATCACAAGTTCAGAAGTTCCCAAGTTCTAATTAATACATTCATCAAACATAATAAACATCTAATCATCATCGGTATCCTCACTGTCTGCAGATGGCTGCTCCTGTTGGTCCTTCTTCCTTTGTTTTCCAGCTGTGTAGGATTGCAACCGTGCTTGCATTTCATTCTGAGCCTTCCTCATTTCTTCAATCTCTCTAGCTTGAACCCTTTTCATCTCTTCAATCTCTCTAGTAAGTGCTGCAACCCTCTCACTTACAGATTCTTCAGCTCCACTTGGATCATGAAATGCAGAGGTGTATGAACTGCCCTCAATAGCAAAAGCCTGTGAACCCATGCCATATTCCCTCCCCCTCTGTCTTCTACCAACAACTTCTGACCATGTCTGATACTCAGAAATATGGGCCGATCCAGAAGATGATCCCTCGCCAGTGGACTGCCGACTTTCTCTAGCTCGTAAGAAATCATCCTGTGAGTTACAAATAGTTTTATTAAAATAAATTTTTATTCTAAAAATCCAAAAAATTTTACTCACATGAGCCTTCTTAGACTTCTCATCAACCCACTGGTGGTCAGCTTGATGTTGATGAGTTCTTGTATGCAGCTCCAATGGTGTTGGCTCCCGACCCAGATGCTCTTTCTGCAAATTTGATGCTTAGTTATACTAACATAAATATATGTAATAAACCAATTCAAAACACTTACCAGTCGCCGCCTATGTTCTGTATGAGGTACAGATCCACCAGTATGAAGAGAGCTTCCTAAACCGCCGCTGTTAGAGGCTCTGTTCTGTTTATTCTGCTCTCTCATTTTTATAAACTCCGGGGTAGCCCAAGCACTACTCAAATCTGCCCAAACGCCCTCTCCAATCCAATTAGGCCTCTGCCCGGACTTTCTAATGTCCGTGAACATGTCTCTGAGACGGGTCGCTCCTCTCCTCTCAAAATTTGATCTGATCCTCGTGCTGTACTCAGGCAACCACCTAAATTCTTTATGTACAAATTTAGGCAATATCAAAAAGATTAGTACAAATTAAATCATATATTTGAAATCATACCAAAAAAAAATTACCTGAAATTCTCCAAACCACATATCTCTAACTGGCTTTGGGATCTTCTTCCAGGATAAGTAAGGAGCATCATACTTATTCTTTATTATATCCCGGATCATATGTATAGGTGGCCTTGAAGGATTGAAGCTGCAAGTGACTTTGTTTATCAATAACATGTAATATATCAAAATAAAAACAACTGAATAACTTAAATTGAACTTACTTATCGCCGTCAGGCTCGATGTATTGACGCTTATCTGTTGCTGTTGCAGGATCGGTAGTGCCAACCTCTGGTGGTCGTGATGGTCCACCCTGTTCATGCTGCACCGGATAGGGGTAGTAATATGGGTAAGGGTAAGGAGGGTGAGGACCAGTGGATGGACCAGTAGCCTGTGATGATGGTGGGGGGTAATATGGATAGAATGGAGAAGCATGTGTCTGATCTGGAGAGGGGAAGCGAGGACTCGTCGAGCTGGGAGGGAAGTGGCCAGGGAAGTATGGAGGTACAACAATAGGTGGATCTAACTGTCCCTGACCCTGCTCTGGTGAAGGCTGCTAGCTTCTGGCAGGTGGTGGCGGTGGTGGTGTAGGTAGATCTGGTGCAACTGAAGGCCCCTCACCTACCTCAGTCTGTGTGGGTACTCTGCTAGTCGTAATCTTCTTCCGGCGGAACTTTGAGGCAAATGATTTACGAGGAGGATCGTCGCCTGAAGCCATCTGTAATATTAAAAAAAAATAATTGAGAAACAGTTAATAAAACAGTTAATAAAGCAGTTAATAAAACAGTTAATGAAGCAGTTAATGAAGCAGGTAATGAATTACGAGAAGCAGTTAATAAAGCAGTTAATGAAGCAGTTAATAAAAGACAAGGTGGCAAAATACAATATCATTTCTAAGCAGTAATAAAAATTACAAAACATTTAAATTCTACAATTCTAAATTACAGAAACTAATCAGAATCATCAAAACTATTTTCATCACTCTCAAGAGTATCTTCACTTTCATCCTGGTTCTCTTCTTCTTCTGAACTAGTTGAACTATTGACATCTTCTAACTCCATTTCAATAGTAGAGGTTGTAGTTGGCATATCCTCAATTTCAACAGGCATATAACTTGACATCTCATCCTCTTGATGTGCAGTTGCTACAATGTATTGTTGATCAATTATTCCCCGTGCTTTTGTTTTTATGACAGCTAGCCAATCTTGTTTGTCTCTGCGACCACTGGGATATTTGCTGAAATAAACTTGAATAGCTTGGCTTGCTAACACAAATGGATCAAACTTTCCGTATCTTCTACTATGTTTAACATCTACTAAACCATACACAGGATGAACCCTTGTGCCTCTATTTTGTACTGGATCATACCACTGACAGTTAAATAAGCATACAAAGTTCTCATCTTCGCCTGGGTATTCCAAGTCAAGGACCTCATTCAAAATACCATAATAATCACACTCATCTTCTTCATGAGTGTTTCCTCTAACACATACTCCACAATTTTCAGTTTTTCTTCCTTCACTCCACGATTTGGTATGAAATCTGAACCCATTCACTATATATATTGGCCAAGTTTTTACTTTTCGCATTGGACCCCATGCTAATGCTTGCAAACCTTTATCGAAACATTTGTTATCAGGATTTTGTACCTAAAAATATTTTCAAATTTTAGTATTTTTGATAATAAATAAGATTTAAATTTATAAAAAAAAATGTACTCACATATGATCTGAACCAAGTTGGAAATTCATTTGCAACAGCTTGCTCAATTTCCCTTGAATCTGTCAAAGGCAAATTGCTTACGAAATACCTGGTGACAAATAATACATAAGTATTTTAAATAAACATTACTAATTTATTATTAACATTATGTAAGAACTTACTCTAAGATTGACTCAACTTCTTCACAGTTCAGTAGTATATACAAATTCGCTGTATTTATTTCTAAATCGTTGAGATATCTTTCAACACATTTGCCACTAGGCTTTCCTTGCCTTCTAAATACTGTTAGTGTAGCATGTGATTGTTCTTCTACATTGAAGTCCATGTTACGACCCATTTTTGTTCTTGTACTCCTTACATGTGGCTCGAAATAGTAGGAGCAAAAGTGAGTTGTTTCTTGAGATAAATATGCTTCACATATCGATCCTTCTGGTCGTGCTTTATTCTTAACATATTTCTTCAACTTGTTCAGATATCTATTAATCAAATAAAAATATGTTATCTTAACTGATTCAAAAATATTGAGTAATTAATAAAAATCTTAACACATTTACCTTTCGAAAGGATACATCCAACGATATTGTACAGGTCCACCAACTCTAGCTTCGTAAGGTAGATGGACTGGAAGATGTTCCATAGAATCAAAAAAACCCGGAGGAAATATCTTCTCTAACTTGCATAGGATGATTGGTATGTTATCCTCGTACCTCCGTAAAGCATTTTCACTTAGTTTAGATGAACATAAATCTTTGAAGAAAATGCTAAGCTCAATCAACGGATTTGATATGTAATCGGGTAACATACTGACTATGATCGGAAGAAGAACCTCCATAATTATGTGACAATCATGACTTTTGAGTCCAAATAACCTTGCAGATTTCAAGTCAACACATCGACTTATATTTGATCCATAACCATCCGGCATTTTTAATCCTTTAAACCACTGACATATCATTCTTTTTTGCTCTAACGTGAAAGAGTAAGGAGCTTTGGGCTTCATTAGTTTACCGTTAGTTGTTGTTACCAACTCCAAATTTTTTCGCCGACAAAACTCTTTAATGTCCATCCTTGCTTTGACATTATCTTTACTCTTGCCTTTAACATCCATAATTGTATTAAAAATATTATCCAGAAAGTTCTTCTCAATGTGCATAACATCCAAGTTATGTCTTATCAAATTAGTTCTCCAATAAGGTAATATCCAGAAAATACTTTTTTTAATCCAATTATGTTGAACACCATAACCCGAAAATTTAGATTCTGATAGCATTGGATAATCAATAATTGTTGGAATGTTGGATAGTCTCTGTAGTATCTCATCACCACTTAATCTGGGTGGAGGAGGTGATCGCTCAATTCTGTTTTTAACAAATGCTTCTTTATTTCTTCGGAACTGATGATTAGCATTTAGAAACATACGATGACAATCAAACTAAGTATTTTTCCCTCCATGTTTTAATGTGAAAGCTTTACTGTTCTCCATGCAGTAAGGACATGCTAATTTCCCTACTGTGCTCCAACCAGACAACATACCATATGCTGGAAAATCACCGATAGTCCACAGCAAAGCAGCTCGAAGGAGAAAATTTTGTTTTATTGATATGTCATATGTGAGCACTCCTTCTTCCCATAATAATTTAAGGTCATCAATTAATGGTTGCAAATAGATATCAATCTTAGCCTTCGGATTATGTGGTCCAAGTATAATCAGAGTTAAGAACATGAACGGAGTAGTCATACACATCTCTGGTGGCAGGTTGTATGGTGTTAATATAACTGGCCAACAAGAATACGGTGTAGCTGTTTGACTATAAGGAGTAAAACCATCAGTACATAATCCCAATCTTATGTTGCGGGGTTCAGCAGCAAATGAAGGATGCACTCGATCAAAATGTTTCTACGCTTCAGCATCTGATGGATGAGAAAGAACATCACTTTTTGCTATTTTCTCCTTATGCCATCTCATATGGCCTGCTGAACTCATTGATGCATAGAGCCGCTGAAGTCTTGGAATGATTGGTAAATAAAACAAACGGGAATATGGCACATCTTTCTTTGGACGACGTTGTTTTCCCGAGTTCTGCTTAAAACGAGGAGCATTGCAGCTGCGACAAATAACTTCTGCTGCATCATCCTTATAGTATAACATACATCCATTGATACAACAATCAATCTTTGTAGCAGTGAGACCCAGCTTGGATACTAATTTCTTTGTTCGGTACAAGTCTGAGGGAATTATATTGTCAGCCGGATTAGTTTCCTTCATAAGACCAATAACGTCATTAAAACACTCACGGGGAATATTATACTCAGTTTTAATACTTAGCATCCTCACTGCAATGGATAATTCCGAATGCGTACTGCAACCTTCCCAAATTGGCTTTTGAGCTGAATGTAATAACTCAAAGAATTTTTGTGTCTCTGTATTTGGTGGCTCTTCCACATTAGACCTTAAATTATGACCTGCTACATCAAAAATAAGGTCTTCATAGGGTCTACTCATTTGATTTTCATCAAATGTTTCATAAGCTGTAGATGAACCAGCATGAGCATCTCTATGTGGCTCGTACTCGCCATGTGATGTCCAAATCCAATAGTTTGGAAGAAATCCCCTACGATATAAATCAAGTTTCACATCATCGGGCTTTAGGAATGCTAGATTTTTATGCTTCGAACACGGACATCTAAACATTTTATCAAGCTGAAAGGAAGGCAGTTGAGATGCAACTTGAATGAAAGTTTCAACTCCCTGTATAAATTCAACTGTCAATCCTTTTCGACCCAGCAACAATCTATTATACATCCAATATCTCTCTTCTTGGATAGTCATTTGCACGTTGAAGTAAACGTACCCTACATGTTGGAGGCATAAATAATCTGTTATACATCGAAATAGATTTTTATGCTTTGAATGACTTAATCATGCTCTAAAAGAACAAAAGCTTATCCATATGTTGCATTTATTTGACTTGGGGCCTAAAGGGGCAAGGTGGTCAACCCTGGTTGACTTGGTCCTCCTTATTCTCATTCATATTAAAATCTATATTAATAGTGTTCTTCTCATAATAAAATATGAATTTTGAAAGAAATAAATATTATATTAAATATATATAATGCCCAAGGAAATAGGTTTTTCCAAAGCACAAGAATTATACAACATAACAAGGCAAAAGTGCCTACACTATGTGATATTTTCTTATGATCAATAAAAGAGATATACAAGCAGCATAAATAAATAGCTGAATAACAACGAAGACTCAAAATCCTACCAAATATCTAATTACTTAATAAAGGTAATATGAATTACGTCTCTACGATAGAAGGGTATATTTAACTCTTAAACATAGTAAATAATAGTTATTCTTAAGTGAGCGACATGAACTCCAAATTTATTTGAGATTCGACCAATAACACCAAGTAAAACTCAACTCATTTATCCTACACATAAAGAGGATTATAAATCAGCCACACAAGTGTATTGTAACGCCCCATGATCTAAATGAGAAATTTAAACCTACTTTTTTTATTTACTTGCTAATACTCTTGTAATTTATTATTTCACCAGAGCAAGCTATCATCTCAAACCATAAAGAATGCTCATCTACAGAGTATATACGATATTCAAAATAATCTAGATTACAATGATTTTAATAAACTCAAATATAGAAAACTAGTGTCATAACCCCTTTTTGCAAATTAGTAAACAATTCAATTTAAATTCAATTCAAGCATGTTAGAATTCTATGGGACCAGTGTAAAGTCATCCTTTCACTGAAATTTAGTTTAGATAATAATCATGTATAATTCAGTTAAAATCTATTTCCAATGTCATATTAACCTAAGTTACTAATTGCCAACCTATACATGATTATTCTATCAAATTAGGTTGACTTTGATTTGGGATATGTTTACACATGTCACCTAATCATCTCAACTTAATTTGATATATCTATTCTTTTATAATAAATTATTTAAGTTCATAGATTATCATATGATCTATAACTAAATAATTTATTATTAAATCCTTCCATAGGGTATTAGTGCACTTTTTATTGCTCATGATTGCTATGTTTTAGTGTGATAGTGATTAATGTCCAAGGGTTAAAAGAACATTGATTTGCTTGCCAATAATCTAGTGCCATTAGGAACAACCATTAAGGCCTTGTGTCTTAGCCAACCTAGCCAAATCTAGGGAGAACTACACACATACCTAAACCTATGCATTTTATCCAAATTGATTTTGAGAAACATTATAAGCATTAATCCAAGCACACCTAAACCTATGCACCATAACTCTCTCTCTCACATTTTTAAAGTATAAAACATTAACTAACAAGATAATATCAACAAATAATCAAAGAAAAACCATAAAAAATAACCTTAAAAGAGAAATCGGTTTGTTTGGGGTCGGAATCGGTCGGCGGTCGGGCGTCGGAGTAAACTCGTCGGCGGCGGTCGGACTGGGGACGGCGGCGGTCAGACTGGGGTCGGCGGCGGTCGGAATGGGGTCGGCGGTCGGAGTTCCTTCGTCGGGGGCTGATCGGACGAGCGGAGGAGCCGATAGAGCGAGCGACCGAGAGAGAGAAGGAAACAGGGAAAATGAAATGAGCGGGGCGAGGGGGCTCGTATTAGGGCTTTTACCGGCAGTTTTCCGGCGGTCTAGACCGTCGAAACAAAATCACTTATCACCGGCGGTTCAGACCGCCAAAAAACCGCCGGTTCACGTTGATATCCGGCGGTTGTCCGGCGGTTTAGCGACCGTCGGTAATACCGACGGTGTATCGTAGCTAAGCCGTCGACTTGGCCGTCGTTAGAGTCCGACGGCGTAACCGCCGGCGGAGCCGTCGGTATTACCGACGGGCTATAAACCGCCGGTCAAAACCGCCGGTATAGGCCATTTTTCCTGTAGTGTACATCGTAGAAAATTACGGTTTCTTACGAATACTCTCGTGTAAAATAATAGATAAAATTTTGTTTAGATATTTCCTAGGATTGTATATTAAAGGAGATGAAACAAGAATTTCAAGTGGGATTGGAGCAAAGTTGAGCACTTATTTTTGGAGTCAAAGAAAAAAAGGTAAGTGACACATTGAGATTCTTAAATAATTTAGAAGTGTCCCAACCGAATCTAAGTGTTGGCCTTTAAATTTAGAATGAGATAAATTTTAATTTGAGTTGATTGATTTATTATATATTTGGATTATATTCCCAGATGATGGGGTCTTTTGATTTAGAATCTATCCTGGATCCTAAATCTAAATTTATACACTGAAACATAGTGGTCCAAACCTAGCTAATACAATGCAAAGTCTGGACTTACCTGGCCTGGATTTAGGAGTCAGCTAACCACCTAGTCGATTTAAAATTCATGAGTCTGATCTTTATGAAAGAGTGGTAGGGATATTGTTATTAAATTTTTTAAAATTGGGACTAACATCTTGAGTGGATCCTAATTGGTTCTTTAACTTATGTAGGGTGAAAATGTTAAAATGAAATGTAATTAAGATTTAAACTCTTTTAAACGTGTTTATAATGCAATGCTTGTTGACCTGAATTTCATTAAATCTTTCGGTCAAGGGGGTTGAATTAGTCAAATTGACCAAGCCAGGCCCCAAGACCACCTCCCTTGTGTTTAGTGGGTCGAACCAAAGCTGCTGAGCCTAGACCGCGGCCCTAGGTCAACTTGGTTGACTATGTCAACCTAGGTTGACTCAATTGATCCAAATCCCTTCCATTTGATTTCAAACCCATTCCACTCCACCCTTGGCTCAATTATCCACCTATTTAGGTTTAGTCGACCATGTTGATTGGGTTAACCCAAGATTCGATCAACCCTAGCTCAATTTGGTCAAACTAGGCTTAATTGGGTCAAATTTTTTCTCATTAAATTTCAAATGAATTTAACCATCCATAAAAGGTCTAGGGCTATAAATAGGCTTTTTTAGGATTCTTTAAGGATCTTTTTGCTCTTTCTCTCTCTCCAAGCCTCCATATCCTGAGAGCTTTTGTGTGAGAGCCCTCCTAGTTTCTTCTCCAAGCAAATTCCACCCAGTCAAACATCGTTGGTGATGGATTTCCGGCAAGCTTAAGCCAAGATCCTTCCAAGACATTTTTCACTTGATCTAAATGTTTGGAGCTCGTGGAGTCTTATACAATCTTATTTGTGGATAGTCTACAAACTTAGAGAACCTAAGATCTACTGAATCCATCCATTGGATTGAAGTAAAACCTTAACCCTAGGCTAGAATACTTAGAGTTAAATATCTTTGTGAAAATCACATTTTAGACCGCAAAATTTATTCTCCATTAATGCTCTTCATTTATATGTCGTATGTTTAAAATTTCATTTGATCGATCCAATCGATCAAAAGAGAAAATTTATCATTTAGGTTTTTGGGTTGCGTATTCTGTCCGCTAGGGAGAGATTAGGGCCATTAATTTCTCAATTAATGGCTGTGACCTTGTCGTTCCGTTGCTCAAATCAATTGTAGAACTTGATCATATAGCTTCGTTCTCCGTTCAGTGCAATCAACATCATCCATTCCATACTGCAGGTGATCGAACGGTCAACATCGTGCATTGATGCCAATAAGTGTTGCATGATTTTCCATGCAATCATTGGCAATGACAGCAAATTGTGTTTCCAGTTATGGGAGTGAGTCTGGTGGTGACAGATGGCCCGTCGTCGTTTCCGTCGTCGATAATAATTAAATATTAGTTTTAAATTAATTTTAATTACTTTTTTAATTGAATTTCTTTAGAAATTATTTTAAAATATTTTAAAAATGAAAAAATACATATAACATATCAAAATTCAGAATTTAATTTCCTTTAGTTTAAAATTAAAATTATTTTAAAATATAATATATATATGAAATTATTTAAAAAAAAAACCCTTATTTTAAGTATTTAATTAATATTTAAATTAACATTATATTAAGCATTTTCTAAAAATTAAATATTCTTATATTAATATGTTTTAAATAATCAACTGATTATTCTAAAATATAATAATTTAAAATTAATTTAATTTAATTTTCATATTTTAAAAATATTTTCATTATTTAAACCTTTAAATAATTATTTAATAGCCAATTAATATTTACCAATAATAATTATTTTTAAACAATAAATAAAAAAAAAATTATTTAAAAAAAAACAATTTATAATTTTTTAATTTTAAATCAATTATAATTTAGGAAATATTCTTATTTTAAGTAACTTTAAAATTAATTAAATTCTTAATTAATAAATAATTAAATTAAATTTCAATTATTTTTTAAAATTTAAAAAAATTATTTTTTTAAATTATTTTAAATACAAAACTTTAATATTTAATTTAATATAATTTAATAATTATTTTTTAAAATATTATTTTTAAAACTAATTTTAAAACCTATCTAATGACCTTAAATTTTAGTAATTCATATTTAATTCATTCTAAATGCATAAATATATATAATATCCCATATTTTATAGGAAATTAGGTATTGTAATTTAAAAATATTTTTAGATTTTAAAAAATATTTTTTATTAATTATTTTTTTTAAATTTAATAATTTAAATTCCTAATGGTTATTTAAATAAATAATTTATTAATTATTTTAAAATTAAAAATAATTTTTGAATTCTCTCTTAGCTAACCAGTGGATTTCTCATAAATATGAATTGAATTATTTTTAATTATATTATTTTTTAAAACTTATATATTTTCATGTTAATATATATGTATTTTTATATTTTTTTAAAATTATACATATTATTAAATACCTTAATTTTGAAAGAACCACTTTATGAAATTTCAAACATAGATCATTGATGTGAATAGATATTATGGGGAGTATATTAGTGAAAGATTGGGCTCCAACCATTCACTAATCACATCTTTAATCGTTTACTTGTTATTTAGTAATTTTTTATATTTGTAGGACTCATGAGCATCTAGCCTAGGCTATCCTAGATCTAAGAAAATGGTGTGCTTATAGTTTGTTGCATTTTCCCTTATGTTACCTCCAAGGATTAGTCTTAAACATTTGATTTAAACCTACTTAACATAGCGATGCCCTAAGGATAATAATTAAGGACCCGTCTATTGAACTTAAAACAATTATAGTTGTTAGAGTAGAACCCAGATTAACATGAAACTTGGAACACTTAAACTAAGTGACATCCTAAACCTAATAGATTTTTCTATGAATTTTTAGGAGCCCTTTAACCCCTTAATTAACAAATCGTAATTTATCCTTTAGTTAGGGCCCTATAAATTTAAAAAATTCTAAAAAATTCAATTAAGTCTAAAAATTACCTATAATATATAAATTTTTTTATAATTTAATCCTAAATCTCAAAAAATTAAAATCACCTAAATTGGACTTCAATCTAAACCTTAATTTAATTTTGATTAAAAATTACATTTTTAATTAAATTAAATAATTAAAAATTATTTAAAAAAATTCTAAATTTTCCCCAAACATTTGGGAACATCTCTTTAGGTCATTTCAGACTTTTGGGGGTGATTCCAAGCTGTTTGGGGCTTATTTGGATCAAACCCCTAAAATACCTCTAATTAAATAATTTTAATAATTCGTTAATTGCCCCTAATTTAAAAAATCAAAACTAATTCTAGAAAATTCCAAATTAAGAAAACTAAAAGTAATTCAACTCCAATTTAAATCTAGTATTTATTAAAAATATTATTTTTTTAGAAACCAATCTAAATTAAAAAATCAACTCTCTGATCAACCATAGTTTAGTAACTAGGGTCTAAAACTTCTAAAATTCATAATTTTGCCTAGAAAACTCCAAATCTAGCAAACTCAAAGTATAATTACTCCTTATAAGTTCTAATATTTAATTAAAATGCTAAAATCCTAAAACTTAACTTGTTCCTAAAAGTCACCTTTTGGACCCCTTAACTTAGCGCGTAGGATAACCCCGAATCTTCTAAAATTAGTTAACTCAACTTAAACTTTAAAGGATACTACCCTAAGCATTAAAACTAATCAAATAACTAAATTAACTAAAATGGTCCCTAATTCATTAATATTTAAACCTTAACTAAAACTCCCTTCTTGCCCTCTAACAAACCTTGATATAAAATAAGTTGAAATAATTACATTATATAGGACATATCCAAAACCACACAAGCCTACCACAAACACTTAAAATTTTTTGCTAGGGCACCACTTTTAGCTTTAGGTTAGGCTAGTGATTTACATTTTTTATTTTATGTATTATGATGTTCTTGTATGTTGCATGTGTACGTGTTAATTTTTTTGACTTATTATGATTGCTTATTTTATTACTATACTTTCTTTATTTGTGATGTGACGTATGTGATAAATTACTCATAGATTAGGGGTGATCTTGATACTGATGATGTTTTCTACAAGTGGTCATGCTCATGCAGCTCTAATAAAGGAGGCTAAAATGATAAATAATGATATATATATATATATGCTTGCTACAAGTGCTCCAGAATCCTTAACCCCAAAAAATAAATAAAAGTATGGCCAAGTGTGATTGGCAATGTGTACTTTTATTTTTATATATAATTACTTGGGTTATTTTATATTAACTTCTTAGGATAGCCATACAAGAGAGTCTAAATTTTTTTTTTTTCATAATATAATTTATAATTTATAATATATCGAGTTATGAAAGTCTTTAAAAGTGAGACATTTAAAATAATAGGTACCCAAAGGGGAAAAGAAAGGCCATTCATAGAAAATTTTTTATTCATTTTGGTACCCTTCTGAAGGACAAACCCTAAGAAGTGTGAAAGAAGATGAGCCGGAGGAAGATGATCCATAGAAGACTTGAAGATCAAAACTTGAAGACAAAATACCTTGCTTTTAAGACTTGTGTCATTTAGTAAGATTATAATCAAGGATGTTGTCGGTGGGGCATAGCCACCATTACTTTTTTGTAGACTTTGGATTGTACTATATATGATACTTGCCATTGACTTTCTTTTTTTTTTTTACTTCACTATTTTTATTTATATTAATATGTTTATTATTATTTGTGCCGTAAAAATTGCCTACTTTTTCTAGGTTTCTTTCTTGTATATATGTGGCTTTATTTTGCTGGGATCTCTAAAGACTAAAATATTTTCTACTCATAACTAAAATTTAATATTTTAGGAATTAAATAACATAAAAAACTTAATAACCTAGAAAATAGTCAAAATTATTTGGAGTCACATGTATATTAATGCATTGTCTCTTTGTCCTTCTTTAAGAAACTTTTCTATCTACGGGTAGAATCCAGATAATTTGACCTAAAAAGATGAGATGTTGAATCTAGGGAATTCTAATCTTTCTAAAAAATTATTTTAACGGAAACGACGATACAACGAATCGGATCAATCTATCCGATGTTTTGTGTGAGCCGGAAGTTACCGGCACATCCAACGGCACTTTATCCGCCGGTAATTACCGGCGTACTCATGCGACGCAAAGTTCCGGCGCAATAAGCGCCAAAATTTACCGGTCGAAAGTCGCCGCCTGCACAGTGTTGGCGCATTAGAAATGTCGGAATATATTTATCGACGCGTACCAAACTGGCGCAGGAATTTCTGACGGAACTAGCGCCGGAAACACTAATTACCGTCGGATTTCACATAATATCGACGGATTTTATCCGCCGGTATTGTCGTGTTTTCCTGTAGTGTAATCGGGTCGGAATTCGAACCCGGACCCGACCCGGCGGGTTGTAAGGTTGACACAACACGACCCGCACGGCGGCGAGCGCGGTAGGGCGCGAGCGCGGCACAGCGGCAGCGCAATAGGGCGGGTTCGGCAGCGGGTGCGGCAGCTCGGCAACGGGGCGTGTGGGGTAGCGGGCACCCGGCAGCAGCGCGGTGCAGCGAGCATTGCAGGGCAGCATTGCGCGGAGCGCGAGGCAGCGAGGCAGTAGCGCGTGGCGCGCGGGGTAGTGGGCAGCGGACAAAGGTAGCGAGCAGCGGTGCCCACGGGCGGGAAATCCAAATTTTTTTAAAATAAACGAGTTTTTGGGTTGATTTGGCAACCCGCCGGGTCAACCCGAACCCGAACCCCGACCCATTTTTCAAATGGGTCGGGTCCAACCTGGATTTTTCGGGTCGGATTTTGTCAAATATTGACACCCCTAGGTCATGGGATCCCTTTCGTTGAGGCGCTCGATTTGACTATAGCATGTAATTTTTAGAGATCATATGGGTGTCCAATTAATGTTCTGAAATATTCAATTGAGCTTTGGGTCGTTAATTTGGGCTAAGATTGAATCGTTTTTGGTTTCGTTAGGTTCGTCTGGCCAAGAAAGTTATTTTGATCATAATTTTACACATATTAGAATTTGGTTTATCCTATATTTAATTCAATAGAAGTTTTTAGTAAAAAAATGCTTCGATATTTGTATTCGATCAAGCTAAATTTTGATGATTTATCAAATATAATTTTTTTCTAAATAATTAACTAATTTTTGGGGTTAAAACTAAGCCAAAATATTCAAGTAAAAGACCTAGTAAATTTGGGGTGTGGAAACGTGCAAGCAAATCGAGTTCTGGTCCACCTCAAAATTGACCTGACTCGAATCCGAACAACTCAAACCCTACCCGTTTAACAACGGGTCTAAAAATCAACCCAAAACCAACTAACAAGCAACGCAAACCTAACCTGATAACCTATTTATTTAAAATATATATTTTTATTAACAAGTTAACCATAAATTTTTGAATAATTGATCAAAAAGTAAGAATAATATACTAAAAATTAAAAGAATTTCAGGAAATATATTAAACGGCTTATTTTCAAGCCAAAATGAGTTGGTGGATCAATCGAGCCCGATCCATTTATAAACGGATCGAAATACATGACCCGATTTATTAAACTTCCAGTATTTTTGAATAATTTATTAAACTTCCAGTTTACATGATTTTGATTTCACCAGTATTTATGGTTGTTTTCATTAGAATAATTGTGTAGCTCTATACTATACCGAAAAGGAAAGCAATCAAATTTATTTAGGACAACTCACCATTTCCCCATAAATGAGAAAAAAGTTACGTGAGGATATCCTAAGTCAATTTTACATCTTTTCTTCCATTCATATGTGAAAAGTGCTTTGTTATAAGAAACTCATGATAACAATATATAAAAATTATAGAGTTTATTTATTCGAAAATAATAATAATAATAAATTATTTTTTGCCCGATGCCCATTCCTTAGCCCTCCTACCCCTTGGACGATCCACTTGATAGACCAACCCTAATTTCCCCATCACTAACAAAAAAACCCCCCTCCCCTCTTTAATCTCACCATCCACAAACTCCTCCTCCTCCCCAATTCCCCTAACCCTCAAACCAAACTTCGTCACATTGTCGGGGAAAGCCACGATCTACCTCTATTAGAAGCCACTCCTCGCTGTAAAAGTAAGAGCCGGGTGTTGGAAATCTATTTTCATGACTTATGTTTTGATGATTGACAAACACTATTGATTCTCTTGGACTGCCTATTACTTCTAACTTTTCAGGAATCGAAGATCGGACGAACAAACGAAGCCAGTTTAAGATTTGCGTAGGTTAGGGCTGAGTTAGTCTGTACTTTGTTTTTTCTCTTCTTTAGTATATTTGTAATGATCAAAGAGACTGATGCTAAGTAACCCTACACACACACAAACTTGAGAGACTTAGAATTTCTGTTTTTACTCACATCAGCCAAGACAATATTTGTATCGGCCTGGACGATCTAGTTTAAAACAGATATTCTATTCAAGATTCTTAATTAAGGCAGCCGTCATTAACAGATCGTACTGGAAGATACGAGTATCGGCCAGGACGATAAGCTCAAAACAGAAAGAAATTACCGCCATAAACAATTAAGGTATTCTGTAATTTTTGGTAATCGGCTAGAACGATCTTGGATCGGCCTGGATGATATTCACAATTATGCCTTAATTAATCAGACAAATCAAGAAAGTAATTAAGGATGATTGATACGATCATATCGTCCTGGACAATCGCAGGATCGGCCAGGACGATCTATTCAAAACTCTTAGTTACTTCTGGATGGTAAATTTCTGCCAGCACAAATTCAGGGCGATCTCTGGACGATTTTCCTCTGATTTGAACTGATCGGCCTGGACGATAGTGAGATCGGCCTGGACGATCAAGCATATTTTCAATCATCCAGTTTGCATTCAAGGCGATGCTCTGGCCGATCTTCTCATATTTGTTCTGATCGGCCAGGATGATTTTCATATCGTCATGGACGATATAGTCGACAACTTGCAATTAATGAGCTCTTTTAAAGCTCTTCTATTTAAGAGCTATTGTTCAAAGTTTTTGAACATTTTTTGCTGCTGTCTTGACCTGAGAAGACCTTGAGGAGAGAAAGAGAGAGAGAGAGAGAAAAGAGAGAGAGAGAGAGAGAGAGAGAGAGAGAGAGAGAGAGAGAGAGAGAGAGAGAGAGAGAGAGAGAGAGAGAGTATCTTGTGAGGGGAAGCTTGTGAGGGGATTCACAAGGGTTGCTTCAAGGATCGCTCTGATTCTTTTTCGTCTAGAGTTTCTCCTCCGTGGAAGGGTCGGTAAGGTAAGGATTCAGCAACTGATAGTGGTTCTCTGCCAGCTTTAGGAGGAAGCAAAAGGAGATAGGTTCTCTGCCTTGCCGGGGTTGCAAAAAGATGTTCTTTGTAAAGGCTTCTCCGCCTAGCTGTGGGGGCTAAAGGAGAGTCATGATTGTAGTGCAATACTCGGAGGCGCCTTCGGGGAGTGGATGTAGGTCGAGTTGACCAAACCACTATAAATTTCTGTGTTCTTATTTCTTGCTTTCACACTTTAATTTCTGCACTTATTTTTCTTGTGGTGTGATTTTAGTTTATGAGATTTTACCTCTTTGTGAAAATAATTTTTTAAAATACCAATTCACCCCCCCCCCCCCCTCTTGGTTAGCTTGGGCCAGTTCTATAGGGCTTAACATCCCTAACGAACTTTCAAGTGGTATCAGAGCTTCTTTCATAAAATAAGTTTTTAAAAGCTTTTGAATCGGATCCATGGCTAACTTTGGCAATAGAAACACTACTGAAGGTTATTCAATTACACGACCTCCCTTATTTGACAACTTACCTTTTGATTTCTGGAAAACTCGCATGTCAACATTTTTACAATCAACTGATTATCGCATGTGGATACTTATCAAAGAAGGTTATTCTCCACATTCTCGTGAAATTAATGGTGTTAAAACTGAAATTATTTTTACTGAATGAACTTTCGATGAAAGAGATTTAGCACAATTGAATGCAAAATGTTTGAACTATTTTTTCTGTGCTTTAAAGTCTGAGGATTACATGTGTGTTTCTACTTGTTCAACTGGTAAAGAGATTTGGGATAGGTTATGTATCACTTATGAAGGAACCAATGAAGTGAAATAATCTCATTTGAATATTCTTTTGCATGACTACAAACTTTTTCATATGAAACCATCTGAATCTGTTTCTGACATGTATACTAGATTTACATAGATAGTCACTTTACTGCATACATTAGGAAGAGAACTTTCAAACTATGAAAAAGTAAACAAGATTTTGAGATGCTTGCCTTCGTCATATGATGCTAAAATCACTGCAATCACTGAATCTAAAGATTTGAACACTTATTCTATTGATAACTTACTTGGCACACTCATTGCTTATGAGCAAGGGGTGAATCAAAGAAATCTTGATGCAGGTGAGAAGAAGAAGGAGAAACAGTTGCACTGAAGGCGCACAAATCTGACTCCGATTCTTCTGGGTCTGAGAGCGATGAAGTTTCCTTCATCACAAGGCAATTCAAAAGCTTTCTAAGGAAGAAGCAAAAGCATCATTGGAGAAAAGGTAAGGATCATAAATATTCTAAAGGATCTTCTGATGTCATTTATTATGAATGCAGGAAGCCTAGACATGTGAAAGCCGATTGTCCTACACTTCAAGATCACTCGAGCAAAGAAAAGGAAAAGGGCGAGGAGAAACCTAAGTTTATGAAGGACAAGAAGAGAGTAAAAAAAGCATTCTGGGCAGAATATGGTACTGATTCCTCTGAGACTGAACCAGAGAAAGAGACAACAAACCTGTGCTTAATGGGGGAAGATCATCTTGAGCAAAGTGAGGAGGAAGAGGTATGCAAACCAACATATGATGAATTATTTGAGATTTGTGAGAAAATCCATGCATCATACAAAAAACTTAAGAAGTCTCATGCTAACTTAAAATTGGAACTTGTAAATTTATAAAAAGTGTATGAAGTTATTCTTAAAGATCATTCAACAATTGATTCTAATCACATGACTCTTCTTGATGAATTTGATGATTTGAACAAAAAGCATTCGGAATTAATTGATAAGAATGAAGTATTAAAAGTTTCACACACCACTCTTCAATCTGATTTTAAGAATTCTAAAGAGAAAGAGAAAAACTTGAGGGTTAAGAATGATACTCTAAAAAATACAAACTTGAGGATTAAGAAGGAATTGGATACACTTAAGAAAACTTGGATGACACCTACTCTTGATCTAAAGCCAAGACCCAGGAAGAGACATTATAACTCAAATCATTTAAGAAATCCTTTTCCTGAAGTTAGATGTTTTTCTTGTGGCATGCTAGGACACATCTCACACACTTGCATCATTCACCGTAGTACACATTGGGTGTGGAAACCAAAGGTACATGATTCACAGCATACTACGCCTGCATTGTATTCTACTTTTCCTAAGAAGGGACCCAAACTAGGTTGGGTTCCTAAATCTGACTGTTGTTGAGTTTTGTAGGTGTGCTCTCACCAAAGACCTCGTGGGAGCATAGGATAATTCGACATATGGAGGCTCGCAGCTCATAATTGCTTAAACTTGCTACTTCATAATTTCTTGAAATATTTTTTTTAATTAGTTTTGTGATATTTTTATGTGCTAGCCTTTTGTTCTAGATTGTTTTGTTTTCGTTTTGCTTTTATGTTTAGATTTTCTATATGATTAATTTTTTAAAAAGGTTTTTTGATTTTGGAGATTTAAAGCCATTGATCATCATATCTAAATCGGTTAAAGGGAGAAACACTGTTGATGGTTTTCCTCCCTCTAACCTCTTTTAGTGACATGATTTTCTTTTCTAGACAAAAGTCTATCTCATATTAACAACTGGTTTTTGAAACTAACATTATTTTTATCTTGCGACAATAATCTATCTTGTGCATAATATCCAAAGTTCTTATATATCGTTCAAGTTAATTGAAATCTTGCCATTGCATTTATCACATGATTATGATTTTATTTTGTGGCTTGTTCTTCCCTATGTTAGAGAGAGATCTCCTATTCTCTAATATTTGGAGGATATACTCACAACTAAGGTTCTTTTTAAAGGGTTTGTTAAAGAGTTTTTAGCTTGTAAGAATTAAAAAAGAAAGAGGTCAATGACGCCAAATTGAAAAGAAAACTATATACACAAAAGTGTATAAAAAATCAAAAGATGCTCTAAGAGTCAATCATAGTGACAAGAGGCATAAAATGAGCCCACTAAATGCAAGCTACCCTCTCTTTTCAAAACTTTTTAAACTTAGAGAACTCATTGATTATTTGATGCTTTCAAAGGCTTGATTTCAAATTCCATGATTGAGACAAATTACTTTGTTATATTATTTATAAGATATTTTCTTTGTAACCAAGTTTTGATTGGATTTTCTTTTTAACCAGTAAAGTTTTTATGAGTTAAACCTTTTATTTTTAAAAAGGCAATTATTGCCCTGAAAGAAGTCCGAGCTAGGGATTAACAAAATCGGATATTCTACCTTTTTCAAATTTTGACTTGTTAACTCTTTGATCTTTTGAATCTCTAAAATTTAATTGTTTGGAAATTCATCATATGCTTGCTTTGTTAAAAACAAAAAAAAATAGAAAAATTAAAAATAATAATAATAAAAAAATTTCTTTTCCTTGTTTATTTTTTGTTTTTTATATTTATTGTTGTTTAGGGCTTTCTTTGATCGTCTCCATCTAACCTTATTTTGCAACTCTTTGTTACATCGTCATGACCGATATTTATATCATCCTGGATGATAGGACAATTCCTTCAAAATTCCATCTGCTGAACCTTTTCTAAGCTTTATGTAACTCATCGTCCAGAACGATCCCGTATCGTCCTGGACGATATGATCGAACTCAATTATAATCTCCTTTGGTCATCTTGGCTGATACAATTTTCGTCATGGCCGATGCATTTATGTTCATCGTCCTGGCTGATACACTAGATCGTTCTAGACAATCCACGTGTCAGCACGTTTAAATCCTTAAAATCAGCCCCGGATGATCCACTATTGGACAATCGTCCTGGCCGATCCACTATTTGTCCTGGACGATATACGTGGCACAGATTTAAAACATCTTAAATTCGGCCGGTACGATCAATTATTTAACATCGTCCTGGAGATACACCTAATCAGCCTAGACGAATTGCTTTTTTCAACGGTCGTCCAGCTTGACTCCTCGAGACGATTGCCTGTGTCTAATTGTCCTGGCCGATATCTGATCGACCCGGAAGATCAGACTGCCTTTTTGACCAATCGGCCTGTACACAATTATTGTACCATATCGTCCTGGACGATTCTACGATCGGCCTTGATGATATGGTCATTTTCTTTAAATACAGGCCATTCCAGCCATGTTTTTCACCTCGCAGCTCTTCTTCTCTTGTGTTTTCTTACTGATTTCTTGCTATGGCTGGTGGGAAGCGAGTCCGACAAGCTTCTGTAAGTTCCTTGAGGGCCAATCTGGACCCTCGATTTAGGGAGGCAGAAGATCGTGCAGCTTATCATCGCTATAAAGAATGTGGCATCACTCTTTCTAGAACAATCAATCCTGCCCACCTTTCATATCCGATAATGGATCTCTTTGCTCACACTTCTCTCTATTTTATTTTTACTCTCGCTGTCCCTTTTTCCTCAGAACCTCTGTTAGAGTTCTATGCAAATCTTCATATAAATCCTACTTTCCCAGCCCTGACCTCCTAAGTGAATCGACGCCCAATCGAGATCACATATCAAGAATGTGCTGAACTTTTGCAGCTATCCACCACCGGGGATAAGCTGCATATAATTGTCTCTGATCCTGACTTCAACTAGTCCGCTGCAAATCATTTTCTATGTCAAACCAACTCTCCCTTTCATGTTGGAGAGACTAGCTCTTTAGTCAAAGATGCTAGGACAATCCAACATGTCCTTCGCACCTCCATAATTCCAAAAGCCGGGGACAGAATCCACATCACCCCATTACTTTCTCTTACCACCTTTTACATCATGGCCCATAGAGATTTCAATTCTATTGATATAATCTTTCGATACATTGATCATTTAACTACAATCCGTGATCCAGGCCATAGGAGGAAACCCAACCTTACTTTAGGATATCTCATAGCCTATATTTTTGAAACCAAATACAATCTTCAATATCCTGGTCATCATAATCTTCAGCCTCCTTGCTACTCAAACAATTCTTTCACTATCCTTCACAGTACTCGTCACCACCTAGGAGATGTGGAACCTCGGGGGGGTTGGGGAGGAGAAGGCTCCCGCTCCTGTTCCTGATCATACTCCTCTTTGATAGCACTCACAGCTTGACCAGTTAGTGGAGAGGTTTGATCGATGGGAGACCCGCTTCGACTCTTACGTTGCTGCACAGGAGCAGCAACATTTTGAAGACATGGCCCGCTACGAGCAGCACCGCACAAAGGACTTAGCCTGTTTTGACAACTACATTACTCACCAGCAGCAGCAGCATGACCAGGACATCGCATGCTTCAATGCTCAGTTTACTACGCTAGCTGGCTACTTTCAGCAGCCACCTCTACCACCTCCATCTGATGATCATGATCCCTCATTTTTCTAGTCTTTGTTTTCTGTTTTCTGTTTTCTGTTTTATGTAGTTTGTCTTGTAGTTTATTTTAATTTTTGTTGTGTTGTTTTGTTTTTCTTTATGTGTGTTTAGGACCCTCTTTTTGTGATGACAAAAGGGGGAGTAGGTGGTAGGAAAAGTTGATGTGCTTGTAACTTTGAAATTTAAATGAACTGCTATTTTTTACTGAGATTTTCCTACTTGTGTTTGCCATCATCAAAAAGGGGGTGATTGTTGCAAATCTATTTTCATGACTTATGTTTTGATGATTGAAAAACACTATTGATTCTGTTAAACTGAATGTTACTTCTAAATTTTTAGGAATCAAAGATCGGACGAACAAACAAAGCCAAATCAAGATTTGCATAGGTTAGGGCTGAGTCAGTCTGTACTTTATTTTTTCTCTTATTGAGTCTATTTGTAATGATCAAAGAGACTGATGCTAAGTAACCATACACACACACTTGAGAGACTAAGAATTACTATTTTTACCCACATCAGCCAGGATGATATTTGTATCGGCATGGACGATCTAGTTTAAAATAGAGATTCTATTCAGGATTCTTAATTAAGACAGTCGTCATTAACAGATCGTCCTGGACGATACGTGTATCGGCTAGGATGATAAAAAAATAGAAAGAAATTGCCGCCATAAAAAAATAAGGTATTATGTAATTTTTGGTAATTGGTCAGGACGATATTGGATTGGCCTGGACGATATTCACAATTATGCCTTAATTAATCAGACAAATCATGGAAGTAATTAAGGATGATAGATACGATCATATCGTTCTGGACGATCGCAAGATCGGCCAGGACGATCGCAAGATCGGCCAGGACGATCGCAAGATCGGCCAGGACGATCTATTCAAAAACCTTAGTTACTTCTGGACGATAAATATCGGCTAGCACAAATTCAGGGCGATGCTCTGGATGATTTTCCTCTGATTTGAACTGATCGGTCTGGACGATAGTGAGATCGGCCTGGACGATCAAGTTAATATTCAATCATCCAGTTTGCATTCAGAGCGATTCTCTGGCCGATCTTCTGAGATTTGTACTGATCGGCCAGGACGATTTTCATATCATCTTGGACGATATAGTCGCCAACTTACAATTAATGAGCTTATTTGAAGCTCTTCTATTTAAGAGCTTTTGTTCAACATTTTTTAACATCTTTTGCTGCTGTCTTGACCTGAGAAGACCTTGAGGAGAGAGAGAGAGAGAGAGAGAGAGAGAGAGAGAGAGAGAGAGAGAGAGAGAGAGAGAGAGAGAGAGAGAGAGAGAGAGAGAGAGAGAGAGAGAATCGTGTGAGGGGGAGCTTATGAGGGGATTCACAAGGGTTGCTTCAAGGATCGCTCTGTTTCTTCTTCGTCTAGAGTTTCTCGTTCGTGGAAGGGTCGGTAGAGGAAAGGATTCAGCAACTGATTGTGGTTCTCTGCTAGCTTCAGGAGGAAGCAAAAGGAGATAGGTTCTCTGCCTTGCCGGGGTTAGGAAGGGATTCCATTTCCTAGATTTTACCTAAGCTACTTTTTTGGTGCTATTTTAACTTAGTTTTTCTTTTGAGGCCCAGAACAAGATGACATTACTAGATGACCAAAGTAGCTTGGAAGGTATATGTAAGGAAGCTTCGGATATAGTGATGTGGAACAATTCTTTTTAATTATGTTGACAGTTCTCTTAATGTAGTTAATCACATCTTTTTCTTACACAGTTATGGTCTACTACTATGCCGTTGTGGCCAATTTATTTTAATCAGTTAAGTATTCCTCATTATTGCTATTGAGAACTGCATTTCTTTTCACTCTATATATGTTGAAGCATCCATTTGACATTGCTTGTGTATCTATTTGACATTGCTTATGTATTTATTTAAACATAAAATTTAATTTTTTGCATTATATATTTTTTATTAGTCCTACCCTTTAGCTGGGAAATTCTATTATTAGCTTTATCTTTAACTAATTCTACTTTTTATGACTATTAGTAGCTTTATCTCTAACTTGAAATACAGCTTGTATTCTTCTTGTTTCCTTATTCTTTCTTCCTTTTTGGAATGCAGTTTTTTGTGTTCTTGGTGCTACACAATGTGCATTGGTTTATCGTGTATGTTTTTTTTTTTTCTTAAATTTAATAAAGAATATAGGTTGATCGTCATGTATGTGCTGATATTTATTTGTTATGACATTTCTGTTTTCAGCATCATTCATAAGGCCACGACTGGCATGGAAGTTTTGATGGAAACTTTGAATGCCTTGGCTCCTAGAAGCCCTAAGGTACATGTATTAATGAATTTAGCATCCTATGAAATGCATTGCTGTTGTTGTTGTTGTTTGAAATGCATAAAAAATATATAAAAGCATGTGACAAAATATTTAATTGTGTGTAAACATATGACATTGGGTTTTCTTCAGTCGACAAAAATATTTATATATTTGCAAGCATATTGTTGCAGGCAAGCCATAATCTTTCAAGCTTCTTTTTTGATAGTTGAGTAGCATTTGATATGTTTCACTTATATTTCATCCATCATTTTTAGTAAATGCATTTTCAAAGGGGTTTATTTTTCTTTAATCTCAGACCAAGAATTATATGATGGATTTGTCTGTTTACAACAATGATTTCAACTACCATAAAATTGCATTAAACTAGTAAGGAATGATGGCCTTATGGAGAAGGAGACAAAGTTGTCATCCTTTTCTAGAATTGCAGGTAATATAGCAAAATTCAATTGTTATCTTCAAGTCATTATATTGCTAATCTATTCACCACTCATATACAACCAAAGCGTTATGATATCATTACTCCTTTACCATTGCTCTATTAAACAAACTTTTCCATTTTTTTTTCTGGATGAATAGCCCTAGCTTCATTAATTAAATCGCATTCTAACATTCATGTTGGATTGAGTGAATATTTTGCAAGATATGGAGTTTTGCACGTTGGTTGAGTATTTGTTTTCTCTAGTGTAATATATTGATCTCTATTAAATAATAAACTGATGTCAAAAGTATACAAAATAATATAGCGCACAATATGGACTAGAAATCGATGTAATACAAATATTAATACTGATGGTACAAAAATGTCCTCATCAAGCGATGAGTATTTGTGCTCACCTAATAATTTATCCTCATCAATATGCAGTTGTTAATTCGAAAACTACATGCAAGACACCTTATAAGCCTGCTAAGAATATGATTATCCATATTTGATGAGCTTTCTATGTAAAACTGCTAGCATTTAGACAATTTAAACCTCAAGTATTACTTCTTGATGCATAATATTGATGAATATTTTCTTATTACTCTATTGTAGTTCAAAGGCATGGAGTGAGGATCGAAAAAGCAAGAGAATTGTTGAGAATCTTGACAATTATTATGCACAGCAAAGGATCCAATGCCATCTAATATAAATAGTCTAGGATGAGTTTATTTTACTTTTTACTCATTGGAGCAAATTTTACTGAAAGTTTGTGTAAATAGGCAAAGTGATGCATGCTTCATGTAGCTTAAATTGTACATATTCATCTTGAATTCAATCAGATACAATTGTATTGTAATTGTTATACAAATAGAAGTCATTTTGATATCATTTCAACTGTTTCAATCTTAAACTGAAATTTTTTTTTTTAACGAGTTGAATTGAACTGAACTAAATTTATAAATGTTAAACTGAAATTAAACCATTATGACAAAAATGTATCAAAACATTTTGGTTTGGTTACAGCTTAGTTTTCATTTCAAAATTGATTGTAATCAGCACAAGGTTTTGCTCTCTCACTTTGTATCAATGTCTTATTGGAGAATGATATGTTGCTTATGTGTATATGAGATTGCATTGGACAATCAAGTTTTCTGTTTTTTTTAAATCTCGACATTTGTGGCAGTTATAACCGCCACAATTGTCCAGATTTTCGGCGGTTAGAATTGCCACAATACTTAAAATTTATTTATCTGGATTTAATTTGTGGCGGTTATAAACGCTGCAAATTTGGACAATTGTGGCAGTTATAATCGCTGCTAAATTTAGCACTTCTTCATATCTTCCCCGTCAGTCCTTAAACCGTTATGGAATGTCATTGCATCACATTACAATTACAGCAGGGGTGCAACCGTTTAAAAACCACTACAAAGAAAATTATGGCAGTTATAACCGCCGGGATAGGACAAAAATTATGCTGTGATAGGCCTATTTTTTGGTAGTGTGTTTTGAATCATCTAATCTTGGGTTGCACATTAATTATAAAGTCCAGTTTGTAATCAGAACTTAAAATAATGGATGTTTTATCTACTAGTGAAAGTGTTGAATCACCAGGCAAGGAGGGAGCACACGGCTTTGACAGGCCAGTAATTTGTATGTTGCAATCGTGGGCTGCAGTTGGAGATTTCCTCTTCTAATGCTAAGATCCATGGGATTGATTACAAGATTTGTTTGATATAATTATTAGAATCAATTAGATTAAATTACATTCCTCTCTTATTTAGTATAATTAATTAAACTAAATATCTTTCTTTTTTGGTTTATTTTTCTAGAGTGTATATATATGTAATGATTCTAAGGAATAAAATTTGAATTCAATTTCTCCAAAACAATTTCATCATGGTATCAGAGCTTAGGAAAATCCTAAGCCTTCTCTAAGTGCCGGTGGAAAACCTTCCTCACTTTCTTCAAACGTTCAGCCTGTGGTAACTCTCCATCATCTTGCTGATAGCCTCTTCAAGTACCGATAGCCCTTGCCCAAAATTCATCTTCTCTTTCAACCAAAGAAAACCTAACCATATCCACTGATAGCGATATGTCATCCTCCTACCCAAATATTATCAGTTTAAACACTAAAAACTATGGATCTACTGACAACTCTTCTCCTCTTCATCACATCCCAAACCACATATTTAATGAGCAAAATTTGTTTCTATGGTCTCAATCATTGAGTATGTTTCTTTGAGAGAGAGGGAAAGATGACTATCTCACTACTGAAGCCCTCATACCACAACAAACTAATAACTCTATAGAAAATGGAAAGTAAAGAATCATCATATCATGTTTTAGCTCTTCAACTCCATAAATGTATAAATCAGTGAGAACTTTTTTCTTTACGACACGGCCCAAGGAATATGGGAGGCGAATAAAGCGACCTACTCTAACCCATTATTGAGACAATCCTTCAAGATTGTTGGTAACTCAATATTTTAATACTCTAACCCATTATTGGCAACAATTAGATATGTTTGAATAATATTAATGGAAATGCCTAGAAGACCACACACTTCACTGAAAGATTGTTGACACAGAAAGAAGATTCAAATTCTTGATGGGTTTGAACAAGAACGTGGATGTCATTAGAATTAGGTCATGGGAGCAAAACATCTTCCATATCTCTGGGAGGAATTTTCTAGAAGTTTGAAGGGAAGAGAGCACAATAAAGGTTTTGTTGGGAAGCGTGCAAAAATCTCCAAAGGTTGAACATGGAGATGCTCTTACTATATGCAGCAATCAAAATCCTTCAAATCTTAAAAATTGACAACAAAAGAAGGGAGGAAGAGTACCATGGTGTGATCATTGTGTCAAACCAAGACATACAAAGGAGACTTGTTGGAAGATTTATAGAAAACCAATTGATTGGAAGGCGAACAAATCAGCACAAGAAAGCAAGATAAACTCTATCAACACCACGCAAAATCAATCCTTCATAGCTGAAGCTATTCCTTTCACCAATCAGCATTTAGAGATGCTGAAGCACTTTTCAAATTACATAGCAAATATTTTTCAAAAATAAAATACTTAAATATCCAAAATGATTATATTTGTAACGTACATAAATTTACTTGATCAAAGTCAAGCAAGTGTAAAGTTATTCTTTTTTTCACTATGAAATTATAAATTAAATAAAAAAAAAAACAAAATCTCCATATTTTCAAAACTGAAATAGGTAGGTCATAACTTATCTCGATACACAACTTTTAGAACTAGGCACACAACAAAATGTAAACTTAAGTCACCAAAACCTAGCTTTCCCTTTCTAGAATTCTCCTTCTCTCTCTCTCTAGTCAGCTGCTTTTAGGTATGGCACTACAGAAAAATCACCCATTTCTGACAGAATTTTTCAGCGTCTAATTTTCTGGAGGTTTTCCGATGGAAACTAATGAGACAACTTTTCCGATGAAATCTTTCGGGGATTTTTTAATTTTCCGGCAAAATTTTAAAAATTTAATTAAACTGATTTAAATTTTAACTATTTAAATGATTTAACGAAAATGATTAAAAATAATATTAACTATTTAATTAATTTTTATTTTTAAAATTAATAAGTAAATATAAATTTTTATTTTATATTAATTATCATTTTTATTTTTATAATTAAATTAATTAGTATCATTTTCATTTGTATAATTAAATACTTTTAAATTTTAAGTCATTATATAGTTTAAATATAAAAATTTTACCATAAAACTATATTTACATGTCTAGCAATTTGGTTGGTCGTTTGAGATTTTTTCCAAGCAACTCGGGTTCGAATCACCTGGCAGGTGAGAGCGTGCGTGGGAATGCTGGCTGGAAAACAGACTCCCGCGGGCGTGGGTGCGGGGTGGCACTAGTGGGCCGGGCGGGCTCCCGCAATAGTGGGTTAGCACGGATGCTGGGTGGCGCGGGCCGGCCGGGCAGGCTCCCACGAGTATGGGAAGCAGGGGCTTCTGGGCAGGCTACCCCGGGCATTGGACCAGGCCTGCCAGGCGGGCTCTCGCGGGTACAAGAGAAGGGTTGCAAAAAATTGGTTTTTTCTTTTTAACTGGCGATTTAATTCCGCCAAAATTTATTTACCTACGCAGGTTTTATCGGCAAAATTTTTTTTCGTCGGAAAATGATCAATTTCCACCGTAAATGAGTGATTTTCCTGTAGTGCAGAGAAAATAAATTTTGATAAAAAATGAAATATGAAATTCAGTTATGTTGCCATGACACTAAGGTCCTTAACACTATCCGCTAAGCAGCGTGGTGTTGTAGTGCCGTAATGCTTACCCTAGTGCCACGGCTTTGGATTAATTTGGAATCAAGATAGAGAGCTCAATTCCATAGTGTCAACTTTCTTGGTGTCACAGTACTCCCCAAAAAAAAATTATATTTTTTATGCATGCACATAGACCCCTGAGATCCACTTTAGAACAAATTCAGATACCTTATATGCACATAGAACACTCATAGACACATGCGAATTATATGAGTGAAGAAATTTCAATGGGTTGCCCTTACAATAGGTACCATGTGCATGGATTCAGTAGATGTTATAAGAGGTCCTGCAACATCGGACAAGCATTGATCCGTCGGTGGCTGGGCAACGAGAGCTAATTAATAGTTGTGCTTGAGTAGACCTTCATAATTATTTAAGCCTTAGAGCTCTCTCGAATTTATAACCTAGGTCTCTCTCTTCATGTAAAACGTGGGGGACTTTTTATATATTGGGTGTCGCACCCTATAAATCTTGACAAAATTCAAAGCAAATTTAGAGTACTCCATTAGATGACTTATATTGATATCCTAAATTTAGATTATTTTATCAACAGTTGAGCGTCTTAATCATGTTGAAATTAAGCAATCTTCTGGTCATTAGATTCCTCTCATTGAGGCGCTCGATTTGACTATAAACATGTAAAATTCATAGATCATTTGGGTGTCCAATTAATGTCCTAAAATGTTCAATTGAGCTTTCAGCCAATAATTTGGTCTAAGATTGAATCAATTTTTGTTTCTTTAGGTTTACCTCATCGAGGATCTTATTTTGACCATAATTTTGCACAAATTAGGATTTGGATGATCCTTTATTTAATTCTAGAAGTTTTTAATTAATAAATGAGTTGATATTTGTAGCTCATCAAGCTAAATTATGATGATTTATCAATTATAAATATTTATGAGGAATAGTAAACTAAAATTGTAATGTTAAAACTAGGCCCAAATATTCAAGTAATTGATCAATGGGGTGTCAAAACGGGTAAGCAATTTGGGTTCTTATCCAACTTAAAATTGACCTGACTTGAATTCGAACAACTCAAACCCTACCCATTTAATAAACTAGTCAAAAAATAAACCCAAAATAGACTTGCAAGCAACCTAAACCTAACATAAATATTTTTATTAACAAGTTGACCATAAATGTTTGAATAATGGGTCAAAAAATGAATATTATAGTAAAAATTAAACAAATTTAAGGAAATATATTAAATTACTCATTTTCAAATCAAAATTGAATTGGTGGTTCAAACCAAGCTTGACTCATTAAAAAACTAATCGAAATGGATGATCTGAATGCGAATCATTTATTAAATGGGTCAATCTGAACTTGAATTTTTCAAATTCGAGTCGAGACCACATAACAGATAGGTCATCGCTAAAGTAAATAAGTACGAAATTAATGCCACATTTGATTAGGTTTATTTCATATGTTCTCCATTTGAATAAGCTTTAATCAGTTTGTGTTAAATGTTTAGAATAAAAACTTATTCGTAATTACTTTTTAGTAAACATCATTTTTTGGATGGTTACAAAACTTTTTTACTTGCAGCTTATTTGATTACAAAACACAGTTTTGTCAGTGAAATATCCAAATTAACCTGCTGCACATTCGCACGTCGACCCACTTTAACAACCTTCGTCTTCTTCAGTGGCTCGCATGACATATAACTTTTTTATTTGTGAGATTGTTCCATATGGACTCTTGATTCCCCTTAATTTTGCACGCTATATCTAAACCCACTCCGCTCTTATTGTATGAACATAACAGTCGCCATCCTCCCTCAGGTCGATCACTTCAGCCAACTCTTTCCCGACACCAACCCTTTCGAGCACCGTTAGCATGTTCTTTTTCCCATCGGACGACCCAACCTCCCAGCTTCCATCTGACGTCCCCACTATTCCTAACAAACCAGACTTACCTCCCACCAGATCAATGTTGGGTATTGAAAAGAGGATTTGCCTTAAAAGATGCAAAACAAATCTGAATTAAATTTCCCTAAGAAAATTAGAATCTATATATAAATTTCAATTATGGAGTCGAATAGATCACCAAGGATGATATACCGCCTCAAAAGGCAAAAATAAAATCTCCTAACTGATTCAGACTCAAAATTATAGATTTTCTCTTGAATGTCATAGACTGAAGGAAGAAGATCGTTAGTTTTATATCCAAATTTATGTTAACACATTATATATCTTCCCGAAGGAAGAAGATATCAACCATTAGTAATCATTGGATTATGATGAGGATGATCGTTATAAATTGTATTTCCAAAAAAAAATTGATTTTTGAAAAAATTGATGTGGGTTCTAAATCTCCTATGAGCATAAGCTTTTGTAGTTAATTACATCGTAGAAAATTACAGTTTCTTATGAATACTCTCGTGTAAAATAATAGATAAAATTTTGTTTAGATATTTCCTAGGATTGTATATTAAAGGAGATGAAACAAGAATTTCAAGTGGGATTGGAGCAAGGTTGAGCACTTATTTTTGGAGTCAAAGGAAAAAAGGTAAGTGACACATTGAGATTCTTAAATAATTCAGAAGTGTCCCAACCGAATCTAAGTGTTGGCCTTTAAATTTAGAATGAGAGAAATTTTAATTTGAGTTGATTGATTTATTATATATTTGGGATTATATTCCTAGATGATGGGGTCTTTTGATTTAGAATCTATCCTGGATCCTAAATCAAAATTTATACACTGAAACATAGTGGTCCAAACCTAGCTAAAACAATGCAAAGTCTGGACTTACCTGGCCTGGATTTAGGAGTCAGCTAACCACTTAGTCGATTTAAAATTCATGAGTCTGATCTTTATGAAAGAGTGGTAGGGATATTGTTATTAATTTTTTTTAAAATTGGGACTAACATATTGAGTGGATCCTAATTGGTTCTTTAACTTATGTAGGGTGAAAATATTAAAATGAAATGTAATTAAGATTTAAACTCTTTTAAACGTGTTTATAATGCAATGCTTATTGACCTTAATTTCATTAAATCTTTCGGTCAAGGGGGTTGAATTAGTCAAATTGACCAAGCCAGGCCCCAAGACCACCTCCCTTGTGTTTAGTGGGTCGAACCAAAGCTGTTGAGCCTAGACCGCGGCCCTAGGTCAACTTGGTTGACTATGTCAACCTAGGTTGACTCAATTGATCCAAATCCCTTCCATTTGATTTCAAACCCATTCTACTCCACCCTTGGCTCAATTCTCCACCTATTTAGGTTTAGTCGACCATGTTGATTGGGTTAACCCAAGCTTCGATCAACCCTAGCTCAATTTGGTCAAACTAGGCTTAATTGGGTCAAATTGTTTCTCATTAAATTTCAAATGAATTTAACCATCCATAAAAGGTCTAGGGCTATAAATAGGCTTTTTTAGGATTCTTTAAGGATCTTTTTGCTCTTTCTCTCTCTCCAAGCCTCCATATCCTGAGAGCTTTTGTGTGAGAGCCCTTCTAGTTTCCCTCTACCTTCTCCAAGCAAATTCCACCCAGTCAAACATCGTTGGTGATGGATTTCCGGCAAGCTTAAGCCAAGATCCTTCCAAGGCATTTTTCACTTGATCTAAATGTTTGGAGCTCGTGGAGTCTTCTACAATCTTATTTGTGGATAGTCTACAAACTCAGAGAACCTAAGATCTACTGAATCCATCCATTGGATTGAGGTAAAACCTTAACCCTAGGCTAGAATACCTAGAGTTAAATATCTTTGTGAAAATCACATTTTAGGCCGCAAAATTTATTCCCCATTAATGCTCTTCATTTATATGTCATATGTTTAAAATTTCATTTGATCGATCCAATCGATCAAAATAGAAAATTTATCATTTAGGTTTTTGGGTTGCGTATTCTGTCCGCTAGGGAGAGATTAGGGCCATTAATTTCTCAATTAATGGCTGTGACCTTGTCGTTCCGCTGCTCAAATCAATTGTAGAACTTGATCATATAGCTTCGTTCTCCGTTCAGTGCAATCAACATCATCCATTCCATACTGCAGGTGATCGAACGGCCAACATCGTGCATTGATGCGAATAAGTGTTGCATGATTTTCCATGCAATCATTGTCAATGACAACAAACTGTGTTTGCAGTTATGGGAGTGAGTCTGGTGCTGACAGATGGCCCGTCGTCGTTGCCGCCGTCGTTAAAAATTAAATATTAGTTTTAAATTAATTTTAATTACTTTTTTAATTGAATTTCTTTAGAAATTATTTTAAAATATTTTAAAAATGAAAAAATACATATAACATATCAAAATTTCAGAATTTAATTTCCTTTAGTTTAAAATTAAAATTATTTTAAAATATAATATATATATATATATATATATATATATATATATATATATATATATGAAATTATTTAAAAAAAAAACCCTTATTTTAAGTATTTAATTAATATTTAAATTAACATTATATTAAGCATTTTCTAAAAATTAAATATTCTTATATTAATATGTTTTAAATAATCAACTCATTATTCTAAAATATAATAATTTAAAATTAATTTAATTTAATTTTCATATTTTAAAAATATTTTCATTATTTAAACCTTTAAATAATTATTTAATAGCAAATTAATATTTACCAATAATAATTATTTTTAAATAATAAATAAATAATAAATTTATTTAAAAAAAAACAATTTATAATTTTTTAATTTTAAATCAATTATAATTTAGGAAATATTCTTATTTTAAGTAACTTTAAAATTAATTAAATAATTAAATTCTTAATTAATAAATAATTAAATTAAATTTCAATTATTTTTTTAAAATTTATAAAAATTATTTTTATTAAATTATTTTAAATACAAAACTTTAATATTTAATTTAATATAATTTAATAATTATTTTTTAAAATATTATTTTAAAAACTAATTTTAAAACCTTTCTAATGACCTTAAACTTTAGTAATTCATATTTAATTCATTCTAAATGCATAAATATATATAATATCCCATATTTTATAGAAAATTAGGTATTGTAATTTAAAAATATTTTTAGATTTTAAAATATTTTTTATTAATTATTTTTTTATTATTTAATAATTTAAATTCCTAATGGTTATTTAAATAAATAATTTATTAATTATTTTGAAATTAAAAATAATTTTTGAATTCTCTCTTAGCTAACCAGTGGATTTCTCATAAATATGAATTGAATTATTTTTAATTATATTATTTTTTAAAACTTATATATTTACATGTTATATATATGTATTTTTATATTTTTTTAAAATTATACATATTATTAAATACCTTAATTTTGAAAGATCCACTTTATGAAATTTCAAAAATAGATCATTGATGTGAATAGCAATTATGGGGAGTAGATTAGTGAAAGATTGGGCTCCAACCATTCACTAATCACATCAATAATCGTGCTTAGTTGTTATTTAGTAATTTTTTATATTTGTAGGACTCATGAGCATCTAGCCTAGGCTATCCAAGATCTAAGAAAATGGTGTGCTTATGTTTTGTTGCATTTCCCCTTATGTTACCTCCAAGGATTAGTCTTAAACATTTGATTTAAACCTACTTAACATAGCGATGCCCTAAGGATAATAATTAAGGACCTGTCTATTGAACTTAAAAAAATTATAGTTGTTAGAGTAAAACCCAGATTAACATGAAACTTGGAACACATAAACTAAGTGACATTCTAAACCTAATAGATTTTTCTATGAATTTTTAGGAGCCCTTTAACCCCTTAATTAACAAATCGTAATTTATCCTTTAGTTAGGCCCCTATAAATTTTAAAAATTCTAATAAATTCAATTAAGTCCAAAAATTACCTATAATATATAAATTTTTTTTATAATTTAATCCTAAATCTCAAAAAATTAAAATCACCTAAATTGGACTTCAATCTAAACCTTAATTTAATTTTGATTAAAAATTACATTTTTAATTAAATTAAATAATTAAAAATTATTTAAAAAAATTCTAAATTTTCCCCAAACATTTGGGAACATCTCTTTAGGTCATTTCAGACTTTTGGAGGTGATTCCAAGCTGTTTGGGGCTTATTTGGATCAAACCCCTAAAATACCTCTAATTAAATAATTTTAATAATTCATTAATTGCCCCTAATTTAAAAAATCAAAACTAATTCTAGAAAATTCCAAATTAAGAAAACTAAAAGGAATTCAACTCCAATTTAAATCTAGTATTTATTAAAAATATTAGTTTTTTAGAAACAAATCTAAATTAAAAATTCAACTCTCTGATCAACCATAGTTTAGTAACTAGGGCCTAAAACTTCTAAAATTCATAATTTTGCCTAGAAAACTCCAAATCTAGCAAACTCAAAGTATAATTACTCCTTATAAGTTCTAATATTTAATTAAAATGCTAAAATCCTAAAACTTAACTTGTTCCTAAAAGTCACCTTTTGGACCCCTTAACTTAGTGCGTAGGATAACCCCGAATCTTCTAAAATTAGTTAACTCAACTTAAAATTTAAAGGATACTACCCTAAGCATTAAAACTAATCAAATAACTAAATTAACTAAAATGGTCCCTAATTCATTAATATTTAAACCTTAACTAAAACTCCCTTCTTACCCTCTAACTAACTTTGATATAAAATAAGTTGAACTAATTACATTATATAGGACATATCCAAAACCACACAAACCTAATACACGCACTTAAAATTTTTTGCTAGGGCACCACTTCTAGCTTTAGGTTAGGCTGGTGATTTACATTTTTTATTTTATGTATTATGATGTTCTTGTATGTGGCATGTGTACGTGTTAATTTTTTTGACTTATTATGATTGCTTATTTTATTACTATACTTTCTTTATTTGTGATGTGATGTATGTGATAGATTACTCATAGATTAGGAGTGATCTTGATACTGATGATGTTTTCTACAAGTGGTCATGCTCATGCTAATGCAGCGCTAATAAAGGGGGCTAAAATGATAAATAATGATATTGATATATATATATATATATATATATATATATATATATATATATATATATATATATATATATATATATATATATATGCTTGCTACAAGTGCTCTAGAATCCTTAACCCCAAAAAATAAATAAAAGTATGGCCAAGTGTGATTGGCAATGTGTACTTTTATTTTTATATATAATTACTTGGGTTATTTTATATTAACTTCTTAGGATAGCCATACAAGAGAGTCTAATTTTTTTTTTTTCATAATATAATTTATAATTTATAATATATCGAGTTATGAAAGTCTTTAAAAGTGAGGCATTTAAAATAATAGGTACCCAAAGGGGAAAAGAAAAGCCATTCATAGAAAATTTTTTATTCATTTTGGTACCCTTTTGAAGGACAAACCCTACGAAGTGTGAAAGAAGATGAGCCGGAGGAAGATGATCCATAGAAGACTTGAAGATCAAAACTTGAAGACAAAATACCTTGCTTTTAAGACTTGTGTCATTTAGTAAGATTATAATCAAGGATGTTGTCGGTGGGGCCTAGCCACCATTACTTTTTTGTAGACTTTGGATTGTACTATATATGATACTTGCCATTGACTTTCTTTTTTTTACTTGACTATTTTTATTTATATTAATATGTTTATTATTATTTGTGCCGTAGAAATTGCCTACTTTTTCTAGGTTTCTTTCTTGTATATATGTGGCTTTATTTTGATGGGATCTCTAAAGACTAAAATATTTTCTACTCATAACTAAAATTTAATATTTTAGGAATTAAATAACATAAAAAACTTAATAACCTAGAAAATAGTCAAAATTATTCGGAGTCACATGTATATTAATGCATTGTCTCTTTGTCCTTCTTTAAGATACTTTTCTATCTACGTGTAGAGTCCAGATAATTTGACCTAAAAAGATGAGATGTTGAATCTAGGGAATTCTAATCTTTCTAAAAAATTATTTTAACGGAAACGACGATACAACGAATCAGATCGATCTATCCGATGTTTTGTGTGCGCCGGAAGTTACCGGCGCATCCAACGGCGCTTTATTCGCCGGTAATTACCGGCGTACTCATGCGACGCAAAGTTCCGGCGCAATAAGCGCCAAAATTTACCGGTCGAAAGTCGCCGGCTGCACAGTATTTTTTGCGCCGGAAAGTGCGCCGGAACCATTTTCGGCGCATTAGAAATGTCGGAATATATTTATCGACGCGCACCAAACTGGCGCAGGAATTTCTGACGGAACGGGCGCCGGAAACACTAATTACCGTCGGATTTCACATAATATCGACGGATTTTATCCGCCGGTAATCCTGTGTTTTCCTGTAGTATAAACGGGTCGGAATTCGAACCCGGACCCGACCCGGCGGGTTGTAAGGTTGACACAACCCGACCCGCACGGCGGCGAGCGGGGCAAGGCACGAGGCGCCAGCGCAGCACAGCGGCAGCGCAATAGGGCGGGTTCGGCAGCGGGTGCGGCAGCTCGGCAACGAGGCGTGTGGGGTAGCGGGTACCCGATAGCAGTGCGGGGCAGCGGGCAGTGCAGGGCAGCATTATGCGGAGCGCGAGGCAGCGGGGTAGCAGCGCGGGGCGCGGGGTAGTGGGCAGCGGACAGGGGTAGCGGGCAGCGGTGCCCACGGGTCGTGTCGAACCCCGACCTGTTTATCAAATGGGTCGGGTCCAACCTGGATTTTCTGGGTCGGATTTTTCGTGTCGTGTCAAATATTGACACCCCTAGGTCATGGGATCCCTTTCGTTGAGGCGCTCGATTTGACTATAGCATGTAATTTTTAGAGATCATTTGGGTGTCCAATTAATGTTCTGAAATATTCAATTGAGCTTTGGGTCGTTAATTTGGGCTCAGATTGAATCGTTTTTTGTTTCGTTAGGTTCGTCTGGCCAAGAAAGTTATTTTGATCATAATTTTGCACATATTAGAATTTGGTTTATCCTATATTTAATTCTATAGAAGTTTTTAGTAAAAAAATGCTTCGATATTTGTACCCGATCAAGCTAAATTTTGATGATTTATCAAATATAATTTTTTTCTAAATAATTAACTAATTTTTGGGGTTAAAACTAAGCCAAATTATTCAAGTAAACGACCTAGTAAATTTGGGGCGTGGAAACGTGCAAGCAAATCGAGTTCTGGTCCACCTCAAAATTGACCTGACTCGAATCCGAACAACTCAAACCCTACCCGTTTAAACAACGGGTCTAAAAATCAACCCAAAACCAACTAACAAGCAACGCAAACCTAACCTGATAACCTATTTATTTAAAATATATATTTTTATTAACAAGTTAACCATAAATTTTTGAATAATTGATCAAAAAGTAAGAATAATATACTAAAAATTAAAAGAATTTCAGGAAATATATTAAACGGCTTATTTTCAAGCCAAAATGAGTTGGTGGATCAACCGAGCCCGATCCATTTATAAACGGATCGAAATACATGACCCGATTTATTAAACTTCCAGTATTTTTGAATAATTTATTAAACTTCCAGTTTACATGATTTTGATTTCACCAGTATTTATGGTTGTTTTCATTAGAATACTTGTATAGCTCTATACTATACCGAAAAGGAAAGCAATCCAATTTATTTGGAACAACTTACCATTTCTCCATAGATGAGAAAAAGTTACGTGAGGATATCCTAAGTCAATTTTATGTTAGCTTCTTCACTCTTAAAAATCATTTGATGGTTGTCACTATTACATCTTTTCTTCCATTCATATGTGAAATATGCTTTGTTAGGATGTATTGACCGAATTTATAAAAAGTTAGATACATAAATATATATAAGAAACTCATGATAACAATATATAAAAATTATAGACTTTATTTATTCGAAAATAATAATAATAATAAATATTTCCTACCATTACTGTATTCTGATTTAATTTTTTTTTTCCATCTTACATTTTGTGAGCAATTATTAGTATAATATTTTCTTTAAATATGTACGTAGATGGCAAAATATTGATTGTTTTTAAATGATAGCTTCATTTTATTTAAATATACATATATAGCTAAGAAAGTAGTTAGGTTTGAAGTGTGAATATTTGATGAGAAGGCTTATTTAAAGCGTTCAATGCAATGATAGTATCCCATTCAGGCTTCATTTAATATTGTTTTCTATAACAATATTTTACTGTAAAAATTTCATAAAAGTGGCAAAAGAGTGTTAATCAAAATCTGTCCCAAACGGAGCCTCATTACTTGATTTTGAAAGCTCTTCGGAGGTATGGAATTCATTTCAATCATATATATATGATAACTAATATAATGAATGTTAGGTTATTAGTAGGAATCAATTATTTGCATGTGATGTCTTGAAAAATATAAATATTAAATATAATTCATATATGCCAAATAAGTGATAATGTTAGTGTTTTTAATCATCTAATTTTGGGATGCACAATCATTATAATGTCTAGTTTGTAATCAGAACTTAAAACAATGAATGTTTTATCTACTAGAGAAAGTGTTGAATCACTAGGCAAGAAGAGACCCCATGGCTTTGACAGGTCAGCAATCTGCAGGCTACAATCGTGGGCTGCACACAGTTAGAGATTTCCTCTTCTAATGCCAAAATCTGTGAGATTGATTCCAAGATTCATTCGACATAATTATTAGAATTAATTAGATTAAATGATATTCCTCTTTTGTTTATTATAATTAATTAGACTAAATATCTTTCTTTTTTGGTTTATTCTCCTAGAGTGTATATATATGTAATGATTCCAAGGAATATAATTTGAATTCAATTTCCCCAAAACAATTTCATCATGGTATCAGAACTTAGGAAAATCCTAAGCCTTCTGTAAGTGCTGGTGGAAAACCTTCCTCACTTTCTTCAAACATTCAGCCTGAAGTAACTCTCCATCATCTTGCTGATAGCCTCTCTTCAAGCACCGATAGCCCTCGCCCGAAATTCAACTTCTCTTTCAACCAAAGAAAGCCTAATCATATCCACGGATAGCGAGATCTCATCCTCCTACCCAAATATTATCGGTTAAACACTAAAAACTCCAGTTCTACAGACAACTCTTCTCCTCTTCCTCACATCACAAACCACATACTTAATGAGAAATTTTTTTTGCTATGATCTCAATCATTGAGAATGTTTATTTGGGAGAGAGAAAAAGAAAATATCTCACTGGTGAAGCCCCTATACGACATCAAACTAATCATCTCTACAGAAAATGGAAAGTAAAGAATCATCATATCATGTCTTAGCTCATCAACTCTATAAATGTATAAATCGGTGAGAATTTTTTTCCTTATGACATGTCTCAAGAACTATGGGAGGCCATTAAAGCGACCTACTCAAGTTCCGTCTACACCTCTGAGCTATTCACAATTGAGACAATCCTTTGCGATTGCTGGTAGCTCAATATTTTAATGCTTTAACCCATTATTTTAATACTAAACATCTTCCATATCTCTGGGAGGAATTTTCTTGAAGTTCAAAGGGAAGAGAGCAAAATAAAGGTCTTGTTGGGAGGTGTACAAGGATCTCCAAAGGTTGAACAAGAAGATGATCTTACTGTCTGCAGCAATCAAAATCCCTCACATGTTAAAAATCGAAAATAAAAGAAGGGAGGAAGAGTACCATGGTGTGATCACTGTGCTAAATCAGGACATACAAAAGAGACTTGTTGGAAGATTTATGGAAAACTAGTTGATTGGAAGGCAAACAAAATAGGACAAGGAAGCAAGATGAACTCTATCAACACCATGCGAAATAAATCCATCACAGCTGAAGCTATTCCTTTCTCCAATCAACATTTAGAGACGCTGAAGCACTTTTAAAATTACTTAACAAAAATTTTTCGAAAAGAAAATACTTAAATATCCAAAATGATTATCTTTGTAACATACAGAAAGTTAGTTGATGAAAGCTTAGCAAGTGTAAAGTTATTCTTTTTTTTTACAACGAAATTATAAATTAAATAAAAAAAATATCAAAATCTCCATATTTTTAAAACAGAAATAGGTAGATCATAACTTATCTCAATGCATAAAACTTTTAGAATTAGGCACACAACAAAATGTAAACTTAAGTAACCAAAACCTAGCTTTTCCTTTATGGAATTCTCCTTTTCTCTCTCTCTCTAGTCGGCTACTTTTAGGAATGGGGAAAATAAATTTTGATAAAAAATGAAATAAATGAAAAATAATAGATTATAAAATTCATATATGGCGTCATGACACTCAGACTTGTAACGCTATCCACTCAGCAACGCGGTGTCGTAGCACCATAATGCTTAAACTAGTTCTACGCCTTTGGATTAATTTCGAATCAAGATAGATAGCTCAATTCCATAGCGCCATCTTTACTGGTGTCAAATTACTCCTCAAGAAAAAATTTTAGGTTTTTCATTCATGCACATAGACCCCTAAGACCCACTTCAGAATAAATTCATACACCCTATATGCACATAGAACACTCATAGACACATGCAAACGATATGAATAAAGAAATTTCAATGGATTGCCCTTACAAGAGCAAGTCATAATAGGTATGATGTGCATGGATTCAGTATATGTTACAAGAGGTCCTGGAACATCGGACATGCATAGACCCGTCGGTGACTGGGGTACAAGAGCTAATTAAAAGTGGTGCTTGAGTAGAGCTTCATAATTATTTAAGACTTAGAGCTCTTTTGAATTTCTAACCTAGCCCTCTCCTCATGTAAAAGGTGGGGGCCTTTTTATATATTGAGTTTCACAACCTATAAATCTTGACAAAATTCGAAGCAAATTCGGAGTACTCCATCAGACGACTTATATTGATTCCCTCATTTTCGATTATTTCTTCAACATTTGACTGCCTTAGTCATGTTCAAATTAATCAATCTTGGGGTCATGACATTTCTCTCAATGAGGTGCTCGATTTGACTATAAACATGTAAAATTCATATATCATTTGGGTGTCCAATTAATGTCCTGAAATATTCAATTGAGCTTTTAGCCAATAATTTGGGCTCGGATTGAATCATTTTTTGTTTCTTTAGGTTTTCCTCATCGAGAATCTTATTTTGACCATAATTTTGCACAAATTAGAATTTTGATAATCCTATATTTAATTCTAGAAGTTTTTAAATAAAAAATGCATTGATATTTGTAGCCGATCAAGCTAAATTATGATGATTTATCAATTATAAATTTTTATGATGAATAGTAAACAAAAATTTTAAAGTTAAAACTATGCCCAAATATTCAAGTAATTAATCAAGTAAATTTGGGGTATCAAAACGGGTAAGCAAATTGGGTTCTTATCCAACTCAAAATTGACCTGACTTGAATCCGTACAACTTAAACCCTACCCATTTAATAAATGAGTCAAAAAATCAACCCAAAATAGACTTGCAACCAATCCAAATCTAACTTGATAACCTGTTTTAATTAAAATAAATATTTTTATTAACAAGTTAGCCATAAATGTTTGAATAATCGATAAAAAAATGAATATTATACTAAAAATTAAACAAATTTAAGGAAATATTTTAAATGGTTCATTTTCAAATCAAAATTGAATTGGTGGATCAACCAAAGCCTGACCCATTAAAAACTGATCAAAATGCATGACCCGAATATGAATCATTTATTAAATGGGTCAATCTGAACTTGAATTTTTCAAATTTGAGTCTAGACCAGATTAACATATAGATCATCGCTAAAGTAAATAATCATGAAATTAAGGCAACATTTGATTAGGTTTATTTCATATGTTCTCCATTTGAATAAGCTTTAATCAGTTTGTGTTAACTGTTTGGAATAAAAACTTAATCGTAATTACTTTTTAGTAAACATAATTTTTGGATGGTTACACAATTTTTTTACTTGATGCTTATCTGATTACAAAACACAGTTTTGTCAGTGAAATATCCAAATTAACCTGCTCCACATTCGCACGTCGACCCACTTTAACGACCTTCGCCTTCTCTAGTGGCTCGCATGAAAGATAACTTTTGTTATTTGTGAGATTGTTCCATACGGACTCCTGATTCCCCTTTATTTTGCACGCTAAATCTAAACCCACTCCGCTCCTGTTGTATGAACACAACAGCCACCATCCTCCCTCATGTCGATCAGTTCAGGCAACTCTTTCCCAATGCCAACCCTTCTGAACACCATCGGCATGTGTTTTTTCCATCCGTCGACCCAACCTCCTAGCTTCCATCTGACGCCCCCACTATTCCTAACCAAACCAGACTTACCTCCCACCAAATCAACGATGGGTATTGAAAAGAGGATTTGCCTTAAAAGATGCAAAACAAATCTGAATTAAATTTCCCTAGGAAAATTAGAATTTATATATAAATTTCAATTCCGAAGTCGAATAAATCATCAAGGATAATATACCACCTCAAAAGGCAAACATAAAATCTTATAACTGATTCAGACTCAGAATTATAGATTTTTTCTTGAATGTCGTAGGCTGAAGGAAAAAAATCGTTAGTTTTAAATCAAAATTTATGTTAACACATGATATATCTTCTCGAAGGAAGAAGATATCAATCATTAGTAATCATTGGAATATGATGAGGATGATCGTTATAAATTTGATTTCCCAAAAGAAATATTAATTAATTTTTAAAAAAATTGACGTGGGTTCTAAATCTCCTACGAGCATAAGTTTTCGTAGTTAATTACATCGCAGGAAATTAGGGTTTCTTATGAATACTCTCGAGTAAAATAATAGATAAAATTTTGTTTAGAGATTTCCTAGGAATGGATATTAAAGGAGATGCAACAAGAATTTCAAGTGGGATTGGAGAAAGATTGAGCACTTATTTTTGGAGTCAAAGGAAGAAAGGTACTATACACAATGGGATTCTAAAATAATTCAGAAGTGTCCCAACTGAATCTAAGTATTAGCTTTTAAATTTTAGATTGAGAGAAATTTTAATTTGAGATGATTGATTTATTAGATATTTGGGATTATATTCCCAGAGGACGGGGTCTTTTGATTTAGAATCTATCATGGATCCTAAATCTAAATTTATACACTGAAACATAGTGGTCGAAACCTAGCTAATACAATGCAAAGTCTGAACTTACCATGGTCTGGATTGGGGATTCAGCTAACCACCTAATCAATTTAAAATTAATGAGTCCGATCTTTATAAAAGAGTTGTAGGGATATTGTTTTTATTTTTTTTCTAAAATTGGGACTAACATCTTGAGTTGATCTTAATTGGTTCCTTAACTTATTTAGGGTGAAAATGCTAAAATAAAATGTAATTAAGATTTAAATTTTTTTAAACGTGTTTATAATGCAATGCATGTTGACCTTAATTTCATTAAACCTTTGGGTGAAGGGGTTTGACTTAGTCAAATTGACCAAGTCAGGCCCCAATACCACCTCCCTTATGTTTAGTGGGTTGAACCAAAGCTACTGAGCCTAGACCTTGGCCTTAGGTCAACCTGGTTGACCAGGTCAACCTAGTTTGACCCAATTGACCCAAATCCCTTCCATTTAATTTCAAAACCATTCCACTCCACCCTTGGCTCAAACCTCCACCATTTTAGGTTTAGTCGACTATTTTGATTGGGCTAACCCAAGCTTGGGTCAACCCTAGCTTAATTTGGTCAAACTAGTCTTAATTGGGTCAAATCCCCTCTCATTAAATTTCAAATGAATTCAAACCTATCCTAGGCTTCCCCCCCCCCCCCCCCACCCCTAAATCCCTTGAATATATTTGACCAATTTAGCTAAGTCAACCTTTGATTGTGTCAACCCAAGTCTTAAAGGGTATAATTTAACCTATTTAGGTCAATTTAAACCCATTTAATACATTGAACACATTCCTTTTGGGCCCTTGACTCAAACTACAACTAAATCATCTATTCTCTCTCATAGTTAGTTCTAGATCTAATCCTAACCATCCATGAAAGGTCTAGAGCTATAATTAGGTTTTTTAGGGTTCTTTAAGGATCTTTTTGCTCTTTTTCTCTCTCCAAGCCTCCATAGCCTGAGAGCTTTTGTGTGAGAGCCCTCCTATTTTCCCTCTACCTTCTCCAAGAAAATTCCACCCGGTTAAATTTCGCTGGCGACGGGTTTCCGACGAGCTTAAGACAAGGTCCTTCCAAGGCATTTTTCTCTTGATCTAGATGTTAGGAGCTTGTGGAGTCTTCTACAATCTCAGATAACCTAAGATCTACTGAATCAATCCATTGGATTGAGGTAAAACCCTAACCCTATGCTAGAACACCAAGAGTTAAATAGCTTTATGAAAATCACATTTTAAGCCACAAAATTTATTCCCTGTTAATGCTCTTCATTCATATGTCCTAAATTTAAAATTTAATTTGATCAATCCAATCGATCAAACGAGAGAATTTATTATTTAAGGTTTCGGGTTGCATATTATGTCCACTAGGGAGAGATTAGGGCCATTAATTTCTCAATTAATAGCTATGACCTCGTCGTTCTACTACTCAAATTGATCATAGAACTTGATCTCGCGACTCTCCATTCAACGTGATCAACACCATCCATTCCATATCGCAGATGCTCGGACGGCCAACAGTGTGTCGCACGATTTTCCACGCAATCATTGACAATGATTGCAAACTGTAATGGTAGTTATGGGAGCGTGTCTGGTGGCGACAGATGGCCCGTCGCCATTACTAAGTAAATAATAGTTTTAAATTAATTTTATTTTATTTAATTTCTTTAGAAATTAATTTAAAAATATTTTAAAAAAAATACATATAATATATCAAAATTTTCATAATTTAATTTCCTTTAGTTTAAAATTAAAAATATTTTAAAATATTGATTGTTTTTAAATTAAAGCTTCATTTTATTTAAATTTATTGATATAATTTTGCATAAATTTTTTTTATTAGATAATCGCTAATTCTTAAATGGTGATATAAAATAAATTTTATAAATATCTTTAAGATTTTATTTGCGATAACATTCGTACTATTTTCTAAAGCAATTATTTTGATACAAAAATCTAAATTTTTTGGTACTAAAAACTTATTTTAGAAAGTAGTAAAAAAACTATTCGAAGCTTAGCATATATTTTTTCTTTGTTTTGTGTATTCTCATCCATTTGAAACTTAAAAAAGCATGAACATAACGTAATCTTCTGACCTGATCAATATTGTGAGCTATTACAAGCATAAAAGGCTGATGTTTTTTTTTTTTATTAATTAATCTAAAGATTATATAAAAGGCTGATGTAATTATATATATAGCTAAGAAAGTAGTTAGATTTGAAGTGTGAATATTTGATGAGAAGGCTTATTTAAAGCGTTCAATGCAATGATAGTAACCCATTCAGGCTTCATTTAATATTGTTTTCTAAAACAATATTTTAGTGTAAAAATTTCATAAAAGTGGCAAAAAAGTATTAATCAAAATTTGTCCCAAACGGAGCCTCATTAATTGATTTTGAAAGCTCTTTGGAGGTGTGGAATTCATTTCAATCATATATGATAACTACAAAGATTAATATAACGAATGTTAGGTTATTAGTAGGAATCAATTATTTGCATGTGATGTCTTGAAAAATATAAATATTTTAAATATAACTCATATATGCCTAATAAGTGATAATGTTAGTGTTTTTAATCACCTGATCTTGGGCTGCACATTAATTATATTGTCTAGTTTGTAATCATAACTTAAAACAATGGATGTTTTATCTACTAGAGAAAGTGTTGAATCACAAGGCAAGAAGGGAGCCCATGGCTTTGACAGGTCCACAATTTGCAAGCTGCAATCGTGGGCTGTAGTTAGAGATTTCCTCTTCTAATGCCAAAATCTGTGACATTGATTCCAAGATTCATTCTACATAATTATTAGAATCAATTAGATTAAATGACATTCTTCTTATGTTTATTATAATCAATTAAACTAAATATCTTTCTTTTTTGGTTTATTCTCGTAGAGTGTATATATATATATATATATATATATGTAATGATTCCAAGGAATATAATTTGAATTCAATTTCCCCAAAACAATTTCATCATGGTATAAGAACTTAGGAAAATCTTAAGCCTTCTGTAAGTGCTGGTGGAAAACCTTCCTCACTTTCTTCAAAGATTCATCCTGTGGTAACTCTCCATCATCTTGCTGATAGCCTCTCTTCAAGCACCGATAGCCCTCGCCCAAAATTCAACTTCTTTTTCAACCAAAGAAAACCTAACCATATCCACGGATAACGAGATCTCATCCTCCTACCCAAATATTATATGTTTAAACACTAAAACTCTAGATATACAGACAACTCTTCTCCTCTTCCTCACATCACAAACCACATATTTAATGAGAAAATTTTTTTGCTATGGTCTCAATCATTGAGTATGTTTATTTGAGAGAGAGGGAAAGAGGAATATCTCACTGGTGAAGCCCCTACACCATAGCAAACTAATCAACTCTATAGAAAATGGAAAGTAAAGAATCATCATATCATGTCTTATCTCATCAACTCCATAAATGTATAAATCGGTGAGAATTTTTTTCTTTATGACATGTCCCAAGAACTTTGGAAGGCCATTAAAGCGACCTACTCAAGTTCCGTCTACACCTCTGAGCTATTCGCAATTGAGACAATCCTTCATGATTGCCGGTAGCTCAATATTTTAATGCTTTAACCCATTATTTTAATACTAAACATCTTCCATATCCCTGGGAGGAATTTTCTTGAAGTTCAAAGGGAAGAGAGCAGAATAAAGGTCTTGTTGGGAGGTGTACAAGGATCTCCAAAGGTTGAACAAGAAGATGATCTTACTGTCTGCAGCAATCAAAACCCCTCACATGTTAAAAGTCGACAACAAAAGAAGGGAGGAAGAGTACCATGGTGTGATCACTGTGCAAAACCAGGACATACAAAAGAGACTTGTTGGAAGATTTATGGAAAATAGTTGATTGGAAGGCAAACAAATCAGCACAAGGAAGCAAGATGAACTCTATCAACACCATGCAAACTAAATCCATCACAACTGGAGATATTCCTTTCACCAATCAACATTTAGAGACGCTGAAGCACTTTTAAAATTACTTAACAAAAATTTTTCGAAAAGAAAATACTTAAATACCCAAAATGATTATCTTTGTAACATACAGAAAGTTAGTTGATGAAAGCCTAGCAAGTGTAAAGTTGTTCTTTTTTTCACCACAAAATTATAAATTAAATAAAAAACATATCAAAATCTCCATATTTTCAAAACAGAAATAGGTAGATCATAACTTATCTCAATGCAGAAAACTTTTAGAATTAGGCACACAACAAAATGTAAACTTAAGTAACCAAAACCTAGCTTTCCCTTTATGGAATTCTCCTTTTCTCTCTCTCTCTCTCTCTCTCTAGTCGGCTATTTTTAGGAATGGGGAAAATAAATTTTGATAAAAAATGAAATAAATGAAAAATAATAGTATTATAAAATTCAGATATGGCGCCATGACACTCAGACCTATAACGCTATCCACTAAGCAACGTGGCGTCATAGCACCATAACGCTTAAACTAGTTCCACGCCTTTGGATTAATTTTGAATCAAGATAGAGAGCTCAATTCCATAGCGCCATCTTTACTAGTGTCAAATTACTCCCCAAGAAAAAAATTATAGGTTTTTCATTCATGCACATAGACCCATGAGACCCACTTTAGAACAAATTCAGACACCCTATATGCACATAGAACACTCATAGACACATGCAAACGATATGAATAAAGAAATTTCAATGGATTTCCCTTATAAGAGCAAGTCATAATACGTATAATGTGCATGGATTCAGTATATGTTACAAGAGGTCCTGCAACATCGGACATGCATAGATTGGTTGGTGACTGGGCAACAAGAGCAAATTAATAGTGGTGCTTGAGTAGACCTTCATAATTATTTAAACCTTTGAGCTCTTTTGAATTTCTAACCTAGCCCTCTCTTCATGTAAAAGGTGGGGGCCTTTTTATATATTGAGTTTCACACCCTATAAATCTTGACAAAATTCGAAGAAAATTCGTAGTACTCCATCAGACGACTTATATAGATTCCCTCATTTTCGATTATTTCTTCAACATTTGACCGCCTTAGTCATGTTCAAATTATTCAATCTTGGGGTCATGACATTCCTCTCGTTGAGGCGCTCGATTTGACTATAAAAATGTAAAATTCATAGATCATTTGGGTGTCCAATTAATGTCCTGAAATATTCAATTGAGCTTTCAGCCAATAATTTGGGCTCGGATTGAATCATTTTTTTATTTCTTTAGGTTTGCCTCATCGAGAATCTTATTTTGACCATAATTTTGCACAAATCAGAGTTTTGATGATCCTATAATTAATTCTAGAAGTTTTTAAATAAAAAATGCATTGATATTTGTAGCCGATCAAGCTAAATTATGATGATTTATCAATTATAAATTTTTATGATGAATAGTAAACAAAAATTTTAAAGTTAAAACTAGGCCCAAATATTCAAGTAATTGATCAAGTAAATTTGGGGTATCAAAACGGGTAAGCAAATTGGGTTCTTATCCAATTCAAAATTGACTTGACTTGAATCTGAACAACTTAAACCCTACCCATTTAATAAATGAGTCAAAAAATCAATCCAAAATAGACTTGCAAGCAACCCAAATCTAACTTGATAACTTGTTTTAATTAAAATAAATATTTTTATTAACAAGTTAGACATAAATGTTTGAATAATAAAAAAAATGAATACTACACTAAAAAATAAATAAATTTAAGGAAGTATATTAAATGGTTCATTTTCAAATCAAAATTGAATTGGTGGATCAACCCAAGCCTAACCCATTAAAAACTGATCGAAATGCATGACCCGAATATTAATCATTTATTAAATGGGTCAATCTGAACTTAAATTTTTCAAATTTGAGTCAAGACCAGAATAACAGATAGGTCATCGCTAAAGTAAATAAGCATGAAATTAAGGCAACATTTGATTAGGTTTATTTCATATGTTCTCCATTTGAATAAGCTTTAATCAGTTTGTACGTGTTAACTGTCTGGAATTAAAACTTAATCGTAATTACTTTTTAGTAAACATAATTTTTTAGATGGTTACAAAATTTTTTTACTTGATGCTTATTTGATTACAAAACACAGTTTTGTCAGTGAAATATCCAAATTAACCTGCTCCACATTCGCACGTCGACCCACTTTAACTACCTTCGACTTCTTGAGTGGCTCTCATGACAGATAACTTTTGTTATTTGTGATATTGTTCCATACGGACTCCTGATTCCCCTTTATTTTGCACGCTAGATCTAAACCCACTCCGCTCCTATTGTGTGAACACAACAGCCACCATCCTCCCTCATGTCGATTAGTTCAGGCAACTCTTTCCAGACGCCAACCCTTCCGAGCACCATCGGCATGTGCTTTTCCCATCCGTCGACCCAACCTCCTAGCTGCCATCTGACGTCCCCACTATTCCTAACCAAACCAGACTTACCTCCCACCAGATCAATGTTGGGTATTGAAAAGAGGATTTGCCTTAAAAGAAGCAAAACAAATCTGAATTAAATTTCCCTAGGAAAATTAGAATTATATATAAATTTCAATTCTGAAGTCGAATATATCATCAAGGATAATATACCACCTCAAAAGGCAAAAAATAAAATCTCATAATTGATTCAGACCCAGAATTATTGATTTTCTCTTGAATGTCGTCGGCTGAAGGAAGAAGATCGTTAGTTTTATATCCAAATTTATGTTAATACATGATATATCTTCCCGAAGGAAGAAGATATCAACCATTAGTAATCATTGGAATATGATGAGAATGATCGTTATAAATTTGATTTCCAAAAGAAATATTAATTGATTTTTGAAAAAATTGACGTGGGATCTAAATCTCCTATGAGTATAAGCTTTCGTAGTTAATTACAAAGCAGGAAATTAGGGTTTCTTACGAATACTCTTGAGTAAAATAATAGATAAAATTTTGTATAGAGATTTCCTAGGAATGGATATTAAAGAAGATGAAACAAGAATTTCAAGTGGGATTGGAACAAGATTGAGCACTTATTTTTGGAGTCAAAGGAAGAAAGGTACTAAACACATTGGGGTTCTGAAATAATTCAGAAGTGTCCCAACCGAATCTAAGTGTTAGCCTTTAAATTTTAGATTGAGGGAAATTTTAATTTGAGTTGATTGATTTTTTATATATTTGGGATTATATTCCCAGAGGATGGGGTCTTTTGATTTAGAATCTATCCTGGATCCTAAATCTAAATTTATACACTAAAACACAGTGGCCCAAACCTAGATAATATAAGGCAAAGTCTAGACTTACACTGGCCTGGATTGAGGAGTCAGCTAACCACCTTATTGATTTAAAATTCATGAGTCCGATCTTTATGAAAGAGTGGTAGAGATATTGTTATTATTTTTTTTTTAATTGGGACTAACATCTTGAGTGGATCCTAATTGGTTCTTTAACTTATGTAGAGTGAAAATGTTAAAATAAAATGTAATTAAGATTTAAACTCTTTTAAACGTGTTTATAATGCAATGCATGTTGACCTTAATTTCAAACCTTTGGGTCAAAGGGGTTAACTTAGTCAAATTGACCAAGCCAGGCCCCAAGACCATCTCCTTAGTGTTTAGTGGGTCAAACCAAAGCTGCTAAGCCTAGATTCTAGCCCTAGGTCAACCTGGTTGACCAGGTCAACCTAGGTTGACCCAACTGACCCAAATCCCTTCCATTTGATTTCAAACCCATTCCACTCCACCCTTGATTCAATCCTCCACCAATTTAGGTTTAGTCGACCATGTTGATTCGACTAACCCAAGTTTGGGTCAACCCTAGCTCAATTTGGTCAAACTAGGCTTAATTGCGTCAAATCCCTTCTCATTAAATTTCAAATGAATTCAAACCTATCTTAGGCTTAACCCCCCACCCCCAATCCATTGAACATATTTGACCAAGTTGACTAAGTCAACCTTTGACTTGGTCAACCAAAGTCTTAATGGGTATAATTTGACCTATTTAGGTCAATTTAAACCCATTTAATAAATTGAACACATTCCTATTGGGCCCTTGACTCAAACAATGGCTAAATCATTTATTCTCTATCCTAATTAGCTATAGATCTAAACCCAACCATCCATCAAAAGGTTTAGGGCTATAAATAGGTTTTTAGGGTTCTTTAAGGATCTTTTTGCTCTTTCTCTCTCTCCAAGCCTCCATAGCATGAGAGCTTTTGTGTGAGAGCCCTCCTAGTTTCCCTCTACCTTCTCCAAGTAAATTCCACCCAGTCAAACCTTGCTGGTGATGAGTTTCTAACGAGCTTAACCCAAGATCCTTCCAAGGCATTTTTCTCTTGATCTAGACGTCAGGAGCTCGTGGAGTCTTCTACAATCTTATTTGTGGATAGTCTACAAGCTTAGAGAACCTAAGGTCTACTAAATCCATCCATTGGATTGAGGTAAAACCCTAACCCTAGGCTAGAACACCTAGAGTTAAATAGCTTTATGAAAATCACATTTTAGGCCGCAAAATTTATTCCCCATTAATGCTCTTCATTCATATGTCCTATGTTTAAAATTTCATTTGATCGATCCAATCAATCGAACAAGAGAATTTATCATTTAAGGTTTTGGGTTGCATATTCTGTCCTCTAGGGAGAGATTAGGGCCATTAATTTATCGATTAATGGCTATGACCTCGTTGTTCTACAGCTCAAATCGATCGTAGAACTCGATCCCACGACTTTGTTCTTCGTTTAACGTGATCAACACCATCCATTCCATATCACAGGTGATCGGACGGCCAAAAACCTGTGTTGACGCGGATAAGCGCTGCGCAATTTTCCACGCAATCATTGGCAATGATTGCAAACTGTGTTCGCAGTTATGGGAATGAGTATGGTGGCGATGGATGGCCCATTGCCATTATTAATTAAATTTTAGTTTTAAATTAATTTTAAATACTTTTTTAATTTAATTTTTTTAGAAATAATTTTTAAAATATTTTAAAAATAAAAAATACATATAATAATCAAAATTTAATTTCCTTTAGTTTAAAAATAAAATTATTTTAAAATACAATATATATTTAAATTATTTAAAAACCCTTATCTTAAAAAATTAATTAATATTTAAATTAATATTATATTAAGTATTTTTTAAATTTAAATATTTTTATATTAATATGTTTTAAACAATCAACTGATTATTCTACAATATAATAATTTAAATTTCATTTAATTTCATTATCATATTTTAAATATATTTTTATTATTTAAACCTTTAAAAAATTAATTAATATATAATTAATATTTACTAATAATATTAATTTTTGAATAATAATTAAAAAATAAATTTATTTTCAAAATCAAAAAACTATTTATAATTGTTTAATTTTAAATCAATTATAATTTAGGAAATATTCTTATTTTAAGTAATTTAAATTTAAATAAATAAATAAATACTTAACTAATAAATAATTAAATTAAAATTCAATTATTTTTTAAAATTTATTAAATAAAAATTTTATTAAATAAATTAAAATTTAGAAACTTTAATATTTAATTTAATTTAATTTAATAATTATTTTTTAAAAAATATTATTATATATAAATTTTTTTAAAACCTTTTTAATCACCTTAAACTTTAACAATTCATATTTAATTTATTCTAATTCCAATGTATATGTGTGTGTGTGTATATATATATATATATATATATATATATATATATATATATATATATATATATATATATATATATATATAATACCTTAAATTTTTTAGAAAATTATGTATTTTAATTTAAAATTATTTTTATATATAAAAAATAATTTTTATTAATTATTTTTTGTTATTTAATTATTTAAATACTTATTTATTATTTAAATAAATAATTTATTAATTATTTTAAAATTAAAAAATAATTTTTGAATTCTCTTATGGCTGACTAGTGGATTTCTCATAAATATGAATAGAATTATTTTTAATTATATTATTTTTTAAAACTTATATATTTACATGTTAATATATTTTTCTAATTTTTTTTTTAAATTATACATATTATTAAATTCCTTAATTTTGAAAGATTCACTTTATGAAATTTCAAACATAGATCATGTATGTGAATAGCAATTATGGGGGTTGGATTAATAAATGATTGAGCTCCAACCATTCATTGATCACATCATTAATCATGCTTAAGTATTATTTAGTAGTTTTTTTAATATGTTTTGGACGTGCGAGCATCTAGCCTAGGCTCTCCTACATCTAAGGAAATGGTGTGATTATGTTTTGCTGCATTTTCCCTTATGTTACCCCTAAGGGATAACTTAACATTGCGACGCCCTAAGGACAATAATTAAGGACCCATCTAACAAACTTAAAAAAATTATAGGAGTTAGGATAGAACCCAGATTAACATGAAACTTAGAACACTTAAACTTAGTGACATCCTAAACCAAATAGAATTTTCTATGAATTTTTAGTAGCCCTTTAACCTCTTAATTAACAAACCGTAATTTACCCTTTAATTAGGCCCCTATAAATTCAAAAAATTCTAAAAAATTCAATTAAGTCCAAAAATTACCTATAATATATCAAAAATTTTAGAATTTAATCCTAAATCTTAAAAAATTAAAATCCCCTAAATTGGACATGAATCTAAACCTTAATTTAATTTTGATTAAAAATTAACTTTTTAATTTAATTAAATAATAAAAAAATTAAAAAATTTTCAAATGTTTCCCAAATACTTGAGAACATCTCTTTAGGTCATTTTATACTTTTGGGGTGATTCCAAGCTTTTTAGGGCTGATTTGGATCAAAACTCTTAAAATGCCCATAATTAAATAATTGTAATAATTCATTAATTACCCCAACTTTGAAAAATCAAAACTAATTCTAAAAAATTTGAAATTGAGCAAACTAAAAGAAATTTAACTCCAATTTAAATCTAGTATTTATTAAAAATATTAGTTTTCTATAAACTAATCTAAATTACAAAGTCAACTCTTCGATCAACCATAGTTTAGTAATTATGGGGCTTGAAACTTCTAAAATTCATAAATTTGCTTAGAAAATTCCAAATCCAGAAAATTCAAAGTATAATTACTCATAAGTTCTCATATTTAATTAAAATTCTAAAACTTAACTTGTTCCTAAAAGTTACATTTTGGACCCCTTAACTTAACGGGTAGGATAACCTCGAATCTTCTAAAATTCGTTAACTCAACTTAAACTTCAAAGGGTATTACCCTAAGTATTAAAACTAACCAAACAACTAAATTAACTAAAATTGTTCTCCAATTCATTAATATTTAAATTTTAACTAAAACTCCATTCTTGCCCTCTAACTAACCTTGATACAAAATAACTTGAACTAATTACATGATATAGGACATATCCAAAGCCATATAAGCCTACTACATGCACTTAGAATTTTTTGCTAGGGCACCACTTCTAGCTCTAGGTTAGCCTGGTGATTTACCTTTTTTATTTTATGTATTGTAATGCTCTTACATGTGGCACCTGTGCTAATTATTTTGACTTATTGTGATTGCTTATTTTATTACTGTACTTTCTTTATTTGTGATGTGCTATATGCGATAGATTATCCATAGATTAGGGGTGATCTTGATACTGATGATGTTTTCTGTAGATGGTCATGCTCATGTAGCACTAATAAAGAGGGCTAAAATGATAAATAATGACGTTGATATATATATATATATATATATATATATATATATATATATATATATATATATATATATATGCTTACAATAGAGAGTCTAGATTTTTTTTTCACAATATAATTTATAATTTGTAATATATCGAATTATAAAAATCTTTAAAAGTGAGTCATTTAAAATAATAGGTACCCAAAGGGGAAAAGAAAGGCCCTTCATAGAGAATTTCTTATTTATTTGGGTACCCTTCTAAAGGACAAACCCTACCAAGTTTGAAGGAAGATGAGCCAGAGGAAGACGATCCATAGAATACTTGAAAATGAAGACTTGAAGATGAAATACCTTGCTTTTAAGACTTGCATCATTCAGTAGGATTAAAATCCAGGATGTTGTCAGTGGGGCTTGACCACCATTACTTTTTTGTAGACTTTGGATTATACTATATATGACACTTTTCATTGACTTTCTTTTTTTTAACTTAACTATTTTTATTTATATTTATATGTTTATTATTATTTATACCATAGAAATTGCCTATTTTTTCTAGGTTTCTTTCTTGTATATGTATAGTCTAATTTTACTAGACTCTCTAAGGACTAAAATCTTTTCTGTTCATAATCAAAATTTAATATTTCAGAAATTAAATAACATAAAATCTTAATGACCTAGTGAATAACCAGAATCGTCCGGGGTCACATGTATATTAATGCATTCTCTCTTTGTCCTTCTTTATGATACTTTCCTACCTATAGATAGAGTCCAAATAATCTAACCTATGAGGATGAGGTGTTGGATGTAGGGAATTCTAGTCTTTTTAAAAATTATTTTAAATTCTTTTTAACTTTTAAGCATATTTAATTTGGAGATCTTTTAACTAGTATGCATTACATTAGAAACTAATTAAATCAAAAATTTAATTGTATTAGCTCTAAAAGCATTCACCCTATATAAGTCCAAGGCCATATAGGAATCTCTCTAGATGTCATCCTTAACTTCTAATAACTGAGCTACTCACCCATCTTTCATAAAGATCAAACAACATGAATTTTATATGCTTAAGGGATTAGCTGGCTTTCCTTTTTAGGCATGATATAAGCCCATGATGCATTAGCTATGACATAGGTGTTAGTATTATGTGTAGAACACTAAACTTATCTTAGATATAAGATTCAATGCTACTACATTTAGTATCTCGAAGTATGCATCATCGGTAGGTATGTCACATATTCTTTAGGGGCTATAAATCTTGCCTATCCATATCACATAAATGATGCCAATTCCATTCTTCTTTATGGTATGCTTTGAGTGCGTTGATTATATCTTTTCTCTAGTTTCTTCTCATTACCTTAGTCTATATAAATGTTAATCTGAGTTGTGTTTGTTGACTAAGCCCAGTTGAACATTTCTTTCTCTTCAAGTAGGACTTCCTAGTCTCCTTTCTATGTGTCAATCCCATTTGAAAGGATAATATAGGATCCTTAATCAAGAGTCTTCTCAGGCTTCATCTTGAGATGTAATTAACCACTGGGGCTTACACTGATTGGAAATTAAATCGTATCATCAAATAAACATCACATGAGTTGATGTATTGAGTGGGGGAAACTCATTATTTCGATCAGGTCATGCATATTATTATCCATCGGGGTGCATAAGCAAGAGCCTCTATCCTAATGGTTAATCATATGTACGATCTTATCTTCCATTTCATCGGCCTGCTTATGAAGAGCGTGAAGGCTTGGGATCGTTTCATCATAAAGAATGGTGCAGTCGTATACCCTTTGCACTCTATCCCCCGCTGAGTCGTACCCTTTTGGAGGGCCAAAATGCATTTTTATCGACTTAATTAAATACATAAAATGAAAAGTTGCAGTTTTAAAAAGGCTTAAAATATTTTTTCATAGATATTGCACAATATCCCTTTGACAGATCAGTACCCTCAATAGACAGGTGGTTTGCTAGAACTCATAGGCAGGGAGGTGCCTAACAAGGAAGAAAAACAAGAATATGCATATGAGAACACCCGGTGGTCCCAGGTTACTTCTTAGGTCGTTGGAGTTTCTATGTTATCTAAAAAATTTTATCTAAGTTTTGAGAAGAAAAAGTTTTTATCATACCCTCATAATCCTTCACGTATCCATGCTAAAATAAAAGTGACACACAAAAGTCAAAAAACTTAAAAAAAATAGGCAAAATCTTATACACAATCAAATCTGATCAAACACATCAATTAATATAACTTAATAAAGATACTAATAATAATAATTAGTAAAAGTAATTAATATTAATGAATAATTCAAATAACAAAATAAAATAAAACCTATATACCTAAGGGTCGAGTAAGGGGTTCCGGCGTCAGGAGAGTGCGGCTATAGGCGTTGAGGCTTTGATTAGCAGGGTTCTTATGGTTTCAATAATATGTTTATGTTTACATTCAGTTGTGCCATTTTGCTAAGGAGTAAAGAGACATATTACCTGATGTAGAATATCGCTTAATGTGATAAATGATTTTAGGTAGTTATTGATATATTCAGTGCCTCCATCAGATTGTAAGCTAAGCATGCAAACTAATTTTTGCCTATTGTTTTGAATTATTTTAATTTAGCTAGCATTTCATATTATGTTGCATAGGATATATCCAAGAGTACCATAATAAATTATCCACAAAATGTACATAATAATGATAACAATCAAAGGAGGAAATAGGGGTTGGACCCTAAACATCACTAAGGATTAATTCAAAGGGTTTAGTAGAGAAAAAAGTAAGATGGAGAAGCTTCTTCTATGACTTTTAGCCTGAGAATAAGAATTTCAAGTAAATATGAGAGGTTGTTATAAGTATATAAGAATGTTTATACACCGTGGATAATGGAACTGAAACATTGGGATGATTGAACCACTTGTGCTAGAAAGATTGATTTGTGACTGTGGAGAGGAGAGCGAATGTTGGGCTAAACTTTGCTGAAGAAAATGGAGCTTGGTATAAGCCATTATAGGTGGGACCTCAGAAAAAAAAAAGAGAATTAATCTTCTGGTCTTTGATTTGAAATCCATGGGAATCAACTAATATAGAGAAATTATTGTTAGATGTGAGTTGTTTGAATGATAAAAGGTTATAAATGGGATTGAGGACATGATATAAGGGATGGATAAGTAACTTATGTGAAGGGGTAAGAAGAAGACCTTGTCTAGTGGCAGAAATTGGCAGTGTCGGCTCATTTCCAACAAATATTTGTTGAGGACCTTGATAAGATTGTGTAGATTGCAGCCATGTTGGGTTTGAAGTTAAATGAGATGAAGCTTCCATATCAAAAAATCATTATGGTGAAGTGGAATGAGCAGTTGTAATTAAAGCAGTACAGTTTTGTGGCTGCTAAGATAAAGATGTTTGAAACCAATAAGAAGCAGCAGAGTGTCCTCCTTTGAGACAAATCTTGCTTTCAATAGATCAGTTGCATCGAGTTCTTCTTCCAACAATACTTTGACTATCATAACCATATGGATGTCCACAAACATATTTTGAATTTCTTCCTCTGCCTTGACTTTTGAATGTATCAAGAGCCACTGATAGTTCTGGATATTATGATATGTTAACTTGACATAATGCTTCAATAGCCTATTGATTTATTCATTGCACAAAAGAATGTATAGATCATTAACGTGTTGATATTGGAGTTTAGGGAAAATGGTTGTTTTGAATGCATTGTAAGAAGATGGCAGGCCATTCAAAATGTATAAGATGATATCCTCTAAATCAAGTGAACTTCCAGCATCATTAATTAATTTCATCTACTTTTGATTTTGTCAAAGATAGTTATTGAGTCATAGTCATGTCTTTCATTGTAATATGATGCAACTCATTCTTTAGTTTAAGGATGCGAGATCGATTTGTAAATTGTAATCTTTTGTCAATCACTAGTCATGCATCATGAAAAATTACAAGATTCAAAACATATGGTAGTAAATAATAAGTATAACTAAATATAAGGCAATTATTAGATTTTCAACAATTAAAATAAACAAGTTACAATAGAGTGGATTCGGTGAGGGTACTTCATCTTGATTGCATAGATATTTGCTTGGTTGTGTAGTGTTTCCATAAAGAAAGCCTTGAAACCCGTTAGCTTTGAGAATTTCTAGTACTTGCGATCTGCAAGTTAGATGATTTCATTGGTTAACCGTGAATGAACAATATTTTTTATATTATTCATAAGAAATTTCATTTGAGAGGGAATGCAAAAATAGGACATGTTCGAGTTGCTAGTGTAACATATAAGTGAAGCGCTAGATGTTTCTAAAGTGGCCATTAGTAACCAACACCTAGTTAAAACTTGAGCTATTGTAGAAGAAGATGAAAGCTTTCGAGGCATTAGCTCTCATACCATGTGAGAACACGTATTCAGTGAGAATATGCAATTTAAAAAAACGTGTTACTTCTATAAAGATAGCATGATATACAAAACAAGCAATGATAAAAATAGAGACAGAAAACTAAATAACCAAGTGTAGAAGTATTAGATTATCTTAAAACATTGTATTAATTGCTTTATTAGGTTCTATCCATTCACTAGCTTACACGTGTACTCTAAGCTCTGAGAATCTATTTATAGGCACTCCTGTACACTTGTAAACAAATGAGGAAATAAATCTTCTGTCTTCTTCTTCACCTGCTCCATTTCTCTCTTCGCTTAAGCTTCTTTATGGTATCAGAAGCGGTCCTTTCTTGAGACCTTCCTTCCATGGCTTCCTCCGCCTCTGCCGCCGCCTCCTCTCGCACAACCGCGGCCATAGGCGACACCTCCGATAAGCCTCTTCTTTACCCTTCTCTAAAATTTATCATCTCCAACCTCAAATCTCTGATTCCACACCACCTCTCAATGGATAACTATCCTATCTGGAGAAACCAGATCTTCAAACTCTTTAAGGCCAACGGTTTCGAATAGTTTCTTGAAACTCCTCCCCCCGCTTCCGACGATCAAGCCCAGTCGGATCAAGATTTCGAATTCTCAAAATGGCTTCTCACCGATCGAAATCTCGTCGCGGCAATCTCCTCTACCATCTATGCTTCGGTTATCCCATACGTGATGCATCTTGACTCCTCCTACGACATCTGGAATGCGCTTCAAACACGTTTTCAATCAGCTAATCGCTCGAAGGTGATGCAGCTCAAAAACGAGCTCCAAAACATCTCAATGCGCAACATGTCAATGCAAGATTACCTTATGGAAATCAAGAAAACCGTGGACATGATCATCTCCGCTGGCTGTCAACTGGACAATGAGGACATTATTCTTCACATACTCAATGGCCTCCCTCCTCCCTATCAACCGTTCAAGACTGCCATACGAACTCTGCAATCCCCACTGTCCTTAGACAGTCTCTATGCTATGCTTACTAGCGAAGAGATACACCTTCATCAAGACTCCCAGCGCTTCTCTACGGTGGCTGATACCCACGCTGCCCTATATACCAATCGTGGACGCGGACGACGGGGTCGCGGTCACTCTCAGCAAACGTCTACGTCGTCTGTCAAACAGGGATCAAAATCACCTCTCATTTGCCAAATTTGTGCCAAATGGGGTCATTCCGCCAATGTTTGTTGGCACTGACATAATTCAAATTATGTTACTCCTTCATCCCAGCCACCGCAGAACGGACAAGCACTCATCGCTACTGCCGACTCGTCTTCCTCTGAATGATACCTCGACTCCGGTGCCTCAACTCACATGACGAACAGCAACGACAATCTCGTTCAAACCTCTACCTATCATGGCTCAGACAGCGTCTTGGTTTGGGATGGAAGATCTGTTCCCATCGCGCACTCCGGCACGGGAATCCTTCCTACCCCCGAGCGTAAGCTGTTTTTGTCTGACTTGCTTCATATTCCAGCAATTTTTGATAATCTTCTTTCAATTTCTAAACTCGTCTGTGAAAACAATATTTCCATTACATTCGAACCTCACGGTTTCTTGATGAAAGATTTGCAGACTAACAGGATTATTTTTCACGGTCCCTGCAAGGCCGGTCTATATCCCATTTCGGTCAAGAACCAGGCGGACAATCAACGTGCTCTTGCTACTCATCAGCACATCCATCCAAATTGGCACGAACGCTTGGGTCATCCACACCAACGCATACTTGATCGTATTTCTCAAGAACATCCGATCTTGCATATAAAGAACACAAATAATAACTGCAATTCTTGTAAACTTTGTAAAAGTCATAAATTGAGTTTTCCTCAATCTGTAACAAGAAAACAAAATCCTCTGGCTATGTTACATTCGGACATTTGGGGACCTTCCCCGGTCTCCTCAATGCAAGGATATCACTATTATTTGCTTATTATCGATGACTATTCTAGATACATATGGGTGTTTCCTTTTTATGCCAAATCTGAGGTTCCGCTAATTTTTACTAACTTCATTAAATTTATTGAAAAACAAACCTCTCATCAAGTTCAGGTTGTTCGCACCGATGGAGGATCCGAATTCGTGAATTATCAGTTCCAGAACTTCCTTCAATCCAAAGGAATACATCACCAATTATCTTATCCGTATACGCCTGAACAGAACGGCGTCGCCGAACGCAAACATCGGCACCTTGTTGACACTGCCAGAACGTTACTCCATACCACTTCTATGCCTCATCAGTACTGGCCAGATGCCATTTTGACTGCCGCTCATCTTATTAATCGAATGCCTACACCTACGACCAACTATAAAACTCTACTACTGCTCATGTTTAACAGCGAACCCGATTACACAAATCTTCGCACATTCGGATGCAAATGTTTCCTTCACCTACCAAAGCACTCTCGGAACAAGTTGGAGCCAAACTCGGTTTCATGTGTCTTTCTCGGCTACGCTCAGAACTTCAAAGGCTACAAGTGCTTGAACAAAGAAACTAATCGGATCATAGTTTCTCATCATGTTCAATTCCTCTAAAACTCTTTTTCCTTCTCTAACTCTCGCTCTATTAACTCACCGCCTCCTAATGTCATGCCTCCCTCTCTTCTCATTCCTCCCTCTGTTTTGCAGTAGGTCCCTACAAATAAATCAACTACGGCGCCCAACTGCTCAAATCCCATCATGGGCAACCGAACAACACCAGCTAGCTCCACTACCTGCTCTCAGGATGCTCACATTCCCTCGGATACCCGCCAACCAACTCCAAGCAACTTGGTGGAAAGGCATCCCATGATAACCAGGGCAAAAACTGGCAAACTCAAGCCAGTCACTCGCCTAAATCTCCTTCACAACCACATTCCCCAGCTGGATCCTACCAGTTATGCAGAAGCAAACAAATACACTGAGTGGCGCAATGCTATGGCCACTAAGTTTCTTGCTCTCCAAAAGTAAGATACATGGCAACTAGTCCCTGCACCTCCGAATAAACAAATCCTGGGATGTAAATGGACATACCGCCGCAAACTTCACTATGACGGAACAGTTGCTCGGTATAAGGCGCGACTGGTTGCACCGAGAAACCAACAAGAATTCGGACTGGATTATATTGAGACCTTCAGTCCGGTAGCTAAACTACCTACAATTCGTGTTCTCTTCACCATCGCCCTTCATCACGACTGGAAAGTCCACCAATTAGACGTCGAGAATGCCTTTCTTCACGGTGACATCCAAGAAATTGTGTATATGCAGCAGCCCAAAGGCTTCGAGGATACATCACACCCGGACCATGTCTGTCTTCTACGAAAAGCTCTCTATGGCCTCAAGCAGGCTCCAAGGAAATGGTATACCACGTTCTGCAACCAACTGCTTCAATTCGGCTTTCAACAGAGCAAAGCAGGCCCCTCCCTCCTTATCTTCAATCAAGGTCGGACACAAATGTTCTTACTAATATACGTGAATGACATTCTTCTCACCGACTCCGATGAAGCTGCCATTTCTAAGTTCCTTCATCAACTCAATCAAATCTTCGCACTTAAACATCTCGGGACGGCAAATCATTTTCTCGGCATACGCATACAACACACACAAGATAAGTATTTCCTTTCGCAACCTTCATATGCTTCTTCCATTATTCAACAACCACATCTAACCAATTGTAACCCGGCAGCAAATCCATCTTGTACCAAGCTTCCGGCCAACACCGAGAAGGACTATGCGAACCTGGCAGATTCCCGCACATATCGTCAGATCATCGGTACTCTACAATACCTCACTATCACTCGACCGGACATCGTATATGCTGTCAACACCCTCTCGCAGCATATGCATGATCCTGAATCGGATCACGTCTTTCTCCTCAAACGACTGATTCGGTACATTCAGGGCACACAAAGCTTCGGTATTCCAATTCAGAAATCGAACCTTCAACTCACTACAAGAAAATGGGTCAATTGCGACCAAAAAAATAGAGACAAAAATAAATTGGACTCTAAAGATATCTTTTAGTGACCAAAAATTAGTAAGGCCTCTAAATAATAAGTTTGATATTAGAAAAAAAAATTTAACGCTAATTTTGTCGCTAAAAATTCATGCCAATTCACGGGCGGATCCACGCACAGTTTCGGAAATATTAAAAAAACTGCAGCAGATGGCCAGTTTTGGAAATATGCCCCAACCCTAAAAAGAATTATTTGCCCTAAATTTTGACACAGCCAGCCGTCTCTGTTCGCATTTTCTTTCGCGTCGCGTATCTCTTCAATTGCAGCCGTCTTCGTGAAGAGGTTGCCGGACGGGCCGCGGGCCTCTAGGGATATTCTCCGCTAGGTTCTTCCGGTCAAAATGGGTAAAAGGGAATGTCCTTGCAAACTCTGTTCTTACCGTGGCTGCAAAGAAATTGGGAAAGACTGCTACGCAAGTAGCTCTTCGTGGGGGAATCCAAGTTGGTAACAGTGTACTGCCGAGGAGCACCAAAGAATCTTGAATCCGAGAAAACTTTGACGTGTTCGATTGGTCTATACCTGATGATTTGTTTGCAAAGTTCTCCACCATTCAACAGGTAAATGGAGTTATTGAAATTTCAGACTCCTATTCGTGCTTTTGTTTGGATGCTCATAGTTGCTTTTGTATAATTCGTATTTTCAAATTGCATCTTTTACTGTAGCTAACATAATTTTGGTTGACATTCTACTTTTACTGCAGCAAAAGCCCTATGAAATTACCTTATGCGATGAATAACTAGTTAATTTTTTACTCTTGTTCACAGTAGCAGCCGCCTTCATCTCTGCGTCTAATCTTCTTCGTGAAGAGTTCGCCGGTTCAATCAAGCCCTCTCTTATCTCCAGGTACATAAAATTTTCAAAAGATTTTCTTCAGAAATTTGAGCTTCTTTGCTTGAATGAATGAAACCAAAGCAATTTAAGTGACCAGTTAACTAAACTTTGGCCTCTAAGCCTTAAAATAAATTTCAAAAAATACTGTATGTGCTTATTAGCTGCTTCCATCAATTGCAATCTATAGTGGTGCAATGTATTTTTCAAGTAATTTTAAGGCAACTATAGCTTTTTATAAAGTTGATTTTTGAAGTAACTTTAAGACAACTATAGCCTTAACTACTCTGGTGGTAACTAGACTCTTTCCACCACATAAATTTCTGAAAATTAATAAGAAAACAGTAAAAAAACATTACCCAAACAAAATCAAGATTGTTATCCAAACAAGTGAGAAATTTTATAATTTGCAACTAATTTTTCATTTTATTTAGAGCTAAATAATAGAATTTTACACTTTAAAAAATTATGATGTAATATAATGTTTTGCTTTGATTTTTGCTTGTGAACTATATCTGTATGCATTCGCCAACTGCAATCAACGGTAGCGGCTACGACCTCCTCATTCGTGGGTTGATATGAGTTTATTCACTCACATTCGAATTTCACATTACCGCACAGACACATAAACCCTAGCATTCTTCCAGCGATTGACTTCATCCCCGCCACAGCATCTCGAAAGCTACCACGGCCATGTGTTTTGCTTCCAACTACTGCACCATGCCGTTTCACTTTCGACTTAATCACCAACACATATGCATTCACACCCGAGCGTTTCTTCTCCATCCATTGAGCTTAATGCACGATCAAGGTTCCTTGCGCAACGGATCACCATTTAAACTCATCTCATCATTTCTTCTCATTTCTTTTGCTATCTACCTCTTTGACACAATATTGATTCTAGCTCATCTACCGCTCACCGAACACATCACCCGATCAGTCTTTCTGTCTCGCCAAACCCATCAATCCACCAGTCGGCTTGAACGCTACATCGCACTTCATGTAAGCTAACTATAACTATTATTAAAATTTTCAAATGCATTTTCTTTTTTCCATATATTAGTTTCTTTTTTTCTAGATCTCTACTCTTTTGGCTTCAAAGGATCTTTACTCTTTCTGCTTGAAATATAAGGTAATTAATTTATATGTGCTTAATTGCTTCTGTATATTTTGATTTGATTGCTTCTTATATATTTTTCTGTTAGGTTTCCTATCTCTTCTCTAATCAGTTCAATTTTCTACATGTCCTATAGTTCATCTGCCTGACCTGTGAATTTCTTGTTTCTTGCTTGGCAATTTTTTTCTCCTATGTTTTGTGCAAACTCAAGCAAAAAGGGGTGTTTTCTTGTATAATTTCAATTTCCTAGATTCATTGGGAAATCCTGCTTTTCTAAATGAGCATAGATTGGGTGCTCATTTAATTTGAATAGGTATTTTGAGTACATTTGTCATAAAGTTATGTCTACCATCATCTGTTATCGTTTCATTTAAATGCATCGGCTTTTAACAAATTATATCCCCTTCTTTGAATTACCCTCTTTCTTTGTGTTGTTTCAGTTGATTGTTCTTTCCCATTCAATTTCCCTTTTCACACTTGAGAAGCCATATCTTTATCTATCTCATTTTGTAACATTCTGAAGCTTTTTTCTGAGACACATGTCAGTTTCTGAGTCACATGTAAGTTTATTTTGTTATTCTTATTAATCTGGTTTATTAAGAATGAGAAGATAAGCTTCTACTTTTAGAAGCAAAATTTCTGTAGCAACTTTCGACCATAAAGTTTCTCTATTCATTTAGGGGAATAATAGTCTGTTGTTGTTGTATAGTTATTTATAAAAATAGTTTTAGAACTGCTATGATAAAAATATATATTTTAAAAACAACTTAATGCATGTATTATTAATTTTTAGCTTTTGAAAAGTTAAAAAAAAAAATTTCTTAAACCTACCACACTAATAAATTTAATTGTAAAATGATGCTTCTCTAAACTTACTATATGGCTTCATTTGGAACTGTTTTCTAAATGTTTTGTTTTTTAAACCTACCCGCAGCCACAACTTCTACTTGACCACTATTTTTTTGTTGTTAAAAAAAAAAAATTATACTAGGAAGTTGCTTTCTACAGTAGTTTTTAAAAACTACATTATCTAAATCCTTTACAAAGCAGTAAAAAAATTGTCCCAAACGATTACCGAGCCAAAGAGAGCTCAAAAAGGTGATGTTCGGGACGCAACTGCTGATTTTTTTTATTGCTATTTTCTTCCCTTTTATGTTTGTATCCATGCATTTCTTCCTATCATTTTTCATGCATTCTACTATGGTATTGATATATTCAAACTCTTCAATCTAATGATTTTTTTTTGTTAATATCAGATTGCTAAGTTACAGAATTCATACGATACAAGTGTTTGTTCTTTCTTACAGGTTTGATATTCTTAGTTGAAAATGAAATTTATCATTAGTTTGTTTAGCCCAACGTTGTTCCTCCTTTAGTTCACTCCTTAAAAAGTAGTACCAAAGTTAATGATTTTATTGGATTTTAGTGGTTCATACAGCTTTAGTGTGACTTGAAGTATTATTATTATTACTTTTGTTTCCTTGAGTTTTTACTCTTCATATTCATAGAATGACAGCAAATAATATTTTTTTTAAATAATTTATTTAAAATTTTGTAGGGAGGCGATCAATCAGTAGAACATCTATCATATTTTTATGAACTTTGCTTTGAGGAAGATATGATGCCAATCAATATGCAAGTTCCCTACAATTTTACATTGAATTATCTTGGAATTGCTGAAATATTCTAGTAATCTTGTTTATAAAATTTTTATGTAGGGGTTGCCTACTTGTACTCCAAGTTGAAGTTCTTTGCATCCGAAATGTGTATTGATTGTTATGGAGTTAGATCTCACACTGCAGCAGTACAAGATATTGATTGGTGCTAGCATGACTACAAATTGATATTGTTATTTACCTTTGTTAGAGCTGATTTTGTAATTTTATATTTATTTGCATAAAAGTTAATGAAAGATTTTTATGTTAACTAGATATTATCATTTTGTTAATATTAAGATTTTATGATTAATGATTTCTGAGATCGCATTTTTATGTTAATTAATGGATGTATTTGTAAAAATATATGAATGAATATAATTTTCATTTTCTACTAGCAAATTCTTGACAATGATACTGCCGGATGAATATAATTTTTTGGATTCTATGTTTTTGTTTTTTATTATTGTTATCTCAAGCTAAAAAAATGTGTTATTTCCTTATTATTAAATTTATCTAACTAATTGCAATATAAAGGAGTGATGGATTGCTCATATTTTTTATTGCTAAGGCATAATAATTGAATAATAATTTTTTACTAAATATCATAAATTTTCTATCCATAAATATATATCAAAACCTAATGAAATTAAAGGAATAAAATTAAAGGGGAATGTGATTTATTTGGTTGATCATTTTGCGACCAATTTTTTATTTTGGTAGCTATAGGAAAAATGTATTAAATAAAATTAATTATCAAAATTACTAATAGCATCCAAATAATATTCATTAGCGTAAAAAAAAATGGTCGCTAATATGTTTAATTTTAGCGACCAATACTAATTAGTGGTCGCTAATTTAGCAACCTAAAAATTTTTTTGGTCGCTAAAAGCCTCAGCGACGAGGCTACTGCGACAAATTAGCGACCCAAATTTTTTTTGTCGCTATTTGCTTTAGCATCCAAATTAATATTTTTAGCGACCAATTTTGTTGGTCGTTATTGACCCATTTTCTTGTAGTGACTATCCACCTTCTCCGACGCTGACTGGGCGAGTGATCCCGTAACTCGAAAATCCACCTCGGGTTACTGTACATTTCTGGGATCCACACTGGTATCCTGGACTGTAAAAAAACAAACTACCGTATCTCGATCGTCAACGGAATCAGAATATAGAGCTCTTGCCGCCGCCATTGCAGATACTATATGGCTCAAGCGACTGCTCTCTGACTTTTGCATATCTCACGACGATCCGGTAGCTCTACATTGCGACAATACTTCAGCCATCGCTCTTGCCACAAATCCCGTTTATCACGCTCAAACCAAGCATATAGAGATCGACCACCGATTTGTCTGGGAACACATCATAAACCATCATCTGCAGCTTGTTCCGATCAAAACCGAAGATCAGGTTGTCGATATCTTCACCAAGCCGTTGTCCACTCCAAGATTCAAAAAGCTCCGCGACAAACTCACCATCATTCCAGACCCATTCGTTTGAGGGGGGGATATTAGATTATCTTAAAACATTGTATTAATTGCTTTATTAGGTTCTATCCATTCACTAGCTTACACGTGTACTCTTAGCTCTGAGAATCTATTTATAGGCACTCCTGTACACTTGTAAACAAATGAGGAAATAAATCTTTTGTCTTCTTCTTCACCTGCTCCGTTTTCTCTCTTCGCTTAAGCTTCTTTAAGAAGACATAAAACCTGTATTATTTATGGTTGTTTTCATTAGAATACTTGTATAGCTCTATACTATACCGAAAAGGAAAGCAATCCAATTTTTTTGGAACAACTTACCATTTCTCCAGAAATGAGAAAAAGTTACGTGAGGATATCCTAAGTCAATTTTACGTTAGCTTCTTCACTCTTAAAAATCATTTGATGGTTGTCACTATTACATCTTTTCTTCCATTCATATGTGAAATATGCTTTGTTAGGATGTATTGACCGAATTTATAAAAAGTTAGATACATAAATATATATAAGAAACTCATGATAACAATATATAAAAATTATAGACTTTATTTATTCGAAAATAATAATAATAATAAATATTTCCTACCATTACTGTATTCTGATTTAATTTTTTTTTTCCATCTTACATTTTGTGAGCAATTATTAGTATAATATTTTCTTTAAATATGTACGTAGATGGCAAAATATTGATTGTTTTTAAATGATAGCTTCATTTTATTTAAATATACATATATAGCTAAGAAAGTAGTTAGGTTTGAAGTGTGAATATTTGATGAGAAGGCTTATTTAAAGCGTTCAATGCAATGATAGTATCCCATTCAGGCTTCATTTAATATTGTTTTCTATAACAATATTTTACTGTAAAAATTTCATAAAAGTGGCAAAAGAGTGTTAATCAAAATCTGTCCCAAACGGAGCCTCATTACTTGATTTTGAAAGCTCTTCGGAGGTATGGAATTCATTTCAATCATATATATATGATAACTAATATAATGAATGTTAGGTTATTAGTAGGAATCAATTATTTGCATGTGATGTCTTGAAAAATATAAATATTAAATATAATTCATATATGCCAAATAAGTGATAATGTTAGTGTTTTTAATCATCTAATTTTGGGATGCACAATCATTATAATGTCTAGTTTGTAATCAGAACTTAAAACAATGAATGTTTTATCTACTAGAGAAAGTGTTGAATCACTAGGCAAGAAGAGACCCCATGGCTTTGACAGGTCAGCAATCTGCAGGCTACAATCGTGGGCTGCACACAGTTAGAGATTTCCTCTTCTAATGCCAAAATCTGTGAGATTGATTCCAAGATTCATTCGACATAATTATTAGAATTAATTAGATTAAATGATATTCCTCTTTTGTTTATTATAATTAATTAGACTAAATATCTTTCTTTTTTCGTTTATTCTCCTAGAGTGTATATATATGTAATGATTCCAAGGAATATAATTTGAATTCAATTTCCCCAAAACAATTTCATCATGGTATCAGAACTTAGGAAAATCCTAAGCCTTCTGTAAGTGCTGGTGGAAAACCTTCCTCACTTTCTTCAAACATTCAGCCTGAAGTAACTCTCCATCATCTTGCTGATAGCCTCTCTTCAAGCACCGATAGCCCTCGCCCGAAATTCAACTTCTCTTTCAACCAAAGAAAGCCTAATCATATCCACGGATAGCGAGATCTCATCCTCCTACCCAAATATTATCGGTTAAACACTAAAAACTCCAGTTCTACAGACAACTCTTCTCCTCTTCCTCACATCACAAACCACATACTTAATGAGAAATTTTTTTTGCTATGATCTCAATCATTGAGAATGTTTATTTGGGAGAGAGAAAAAGAAAATATCTCACTGGTGAAGCCCCTATACGACATCAAACTAATCATCTCTACAGAAAATGGAAAGTAAAGAATCATCATATCATGTCTTAGCTCATCAACTCTATAAATGTATAAATCGGTGAGAATTTTTTTCCTTATGACATGTCTCAAGAACTATGGGAGGCCATTAAAGCGACCTACTCAAGTTCCGTCTACACCTCTGAGCTATTCACAATTGAGACAATCCTTTGCGATTGCTGGTAGCTCAATATTTTAATGCTTTAACCCATTATTTTAATACTAAACATCTTCCATATCTCTGGGAGGAATTTTCTTGAAGTTCAAAGGGAAGAGAGCAAAATAAAGGTCTTGTTGGGAGGTGTACAAGGATCTCCAAAGGTTGAACAAGAAGATGATCTTACTGTCTGCAGCAATCAAAATCCCTCACATGTTAAAAATCGAAAATAAAAGAAGGGAGGAAGAGTACCATGGTGTGATCACTGTGCTAAATCAGGACATACAAAAGAGACTTGTTGGAAGATTTATGGAAAACTAGTTGATTGGAAGGCAAACAAAATAGGACAAGGAAGCAAGATGAACTCTATCAACACCATGCGAAATAAATCCATCACAGCTGAAGCTATTCCTTTCTCCAATCAACATTTAGAGACGCTGAAGCACTTTTAAAATTACTTAACAAAAATTTTTCGAAAAGAAAATACTTAAATATCCAAAATGATTATCTTTGTAACATACAGAAAGTTAGTTGATGAAAGCTTAGCAAGTGTAAAGTTATTCTTTTTTTTTACAACGAAATTATAAATTAAATAAAAAAAATATCAAAATCTCCATATTTTTAAAACAGAAATAGGTAGATCATAACTTATCTCAATGCATAAAACTTTTAGAATTAGGCACACAACAAAATGTAAACTTAAGTAACCAAAACCTAGCTTTTCCTTTATGGAATTCTCCTTTTCTCTCTCTCTCTAGTCGGCTACTTTTAGGAATGGGGAAAATAAATTTTGATAAAAAATGAAATAAATGAAAAATAATAGATTATAAAATTCATATATGGCGTCATGACACTCAGACTTGTAACGCTATCCACTCAGCAACGCGGTGTCGTAGCACCATAATGCTTAAACTAGTTCTACGCCTTTGGATTAATTTCGAATCAAGATAGATAGCTCAATTCCATAGCGCCATCTTTACTGGTGTCAAATTACTCCTCAAGAAAAAATTTTAGGTTTTTCATTCATGCACATAGACCCCTAAGACCCACTTCAGAATAAATTCATACACCCTATATGCACATAGAACACTCATAGACACATGCAAACGATATGAATAAAGAAATTTCAATGGATTGCCCTTACAAGAGCAAGTCATAATAGGTATGATGTGCATGGATTCAGTATATGTTACAAGAGGTCCTGGAACATCGGACATGCATAGACCCGTCGGTGACTGGGGTACAAGAGCTAATTAAAAGTGGTGCTTGAGTAGAGCTTCATAATTATTTAAGACTTAGAGCTCTTTTGAATTTCTAACCTAGCCCTCTCCTCATGTAAAAGGTGGGGGCCTTTTTATATATTGAGTTTCACAACCTATAAATCTTGACAAAATTCGAAGCAAATTCGGAGTACTCCATCAGACGACTTATATTGATTCCCTCATTTTCGATTATTTCTTCAACATTTGACTGCCTTAGTCATGTTCAAATTAATCAATCTTTGGGTCATGACATTTCTCTCAATGAGGTGCTCGATTTGACTATAAACATGTAAAATTCATATATCATTTGGGTGTCCAATTAATGTCCTGAAATATTCAATTGAGCTTTTAGCCAATAATTTGGGCTCGGATTGAATCATTTTTTGTTTCTTTAGGTTTTCCTCATCGAGAATCTTATTTTGACCATAATTTTGCACAAATTAGAATTTTGATAATCCTATATTTAATTCTAGAAGTTTTTAAATAAAAAATGCATTGATATTTGTAGCCGATCAAGCTAAATTATGATGATTTATCAATTATAAATTTTTATGATGAATAGTAAACAAAAATTTTAAAGTTAAAACTATGCCCAAATATTCAAGTAATTAATCAAGTAAATTTGGGGTATCAAAACGGGTAAGCAAATTGGGTTCTTATCCAACTCAAAATTGACCTGACTTGAATCCGTACAACTTAAACCCTACCCATTTAATAAATGAGTCAAAAAATCAACCCAAAATAGACTTGCAACCAATCCAAATCTAACTTGATAACCTGTTTTAATTAAAATAAATATTTTTATTAACAAGTTAGCCATAAATGTTTGAATAATCGATAAAAAAATGAATATTATACTAAAAATTAAACAAATTTAAGGAAATATTTTAAATGGTTCATTTTCAAATCAAAATTGAATTGGTGGATCAACCAAAGCCTGACCCATTAAAAACTGATCAAAATGCATGACCCGAATATGAATCATTTATTAAATGGGTCAATCTGAACTTGAATTTTTCAAATTTGAGTCTAGACCAGATTAACATATAGATCATCGCTAAAGTAAATAATCATGAAATTAAGGCAACATTTGATTAGGTTTATTTCATATGTTCTCCATTTGAATAAGCTTTAATCAGTTTGTGTTAACTGTTTGGAATAAAAACTTAATCGTAATTACTTTTTAGTAAACATAATTTTTGGATGGTTACACAATTTTTTTACTTGATGCTTATCTGATTACAAAACACAGTTTTGTCAGTGAAATATCCAAATTAACCTGCTCCACATTCGCACGTCGACCCACTTTAACGACCTTCGCCTTCTCTAGTGGCTCGCATGAAAGATAACTTTTGTTATTTGTGAGATTGTTCCATACGGACTCCTGATTCCCCTTTATTTTGCACGCTAAATCTAAACCCACTCCGCTCCTGTTGTATGAACACAACAGCCACCATCCTCCCTCATGTCGATCAGTTCAGGCAACTCTTTCCCAATGCCAACCCTTCTGAACACCATCGACATGTGTTTTTTCCATCCGTCGACCCAACCTCCTAGCTTCCATCTGACGCCCCCACTATTCCTAACCAAACCAGACTTACCTCCCACCAAATCAACGATGGGTATTGAAAAGAGGATTTGCCTTAAAAGATGCAAAACAAATCTGAATTAAATTTCCCTAGGAAAATTAGAATTTATATATAAATTTCAATTCCGAAGTCGAATAAATCATCAAGGATAATATACCACCTCAAAAGGCAAACATAAAATCTTATAACTGATTCAGACTCAGAATTATAGATTTTTTCTTGAATGTCGTAGGCTGAAGGAAAAAAATCGTTAGTTTTAAATCAAAATTTATGTTAACACATGATATATCTTCTCGAAGGAAGAAGATATCAATCATTAGTAATCATTGGAATATGATGAGGATGATCGTTATAAATTTGATTTCCCAAAAGAAATATTAATTAATTTTTAAAAAAATTGACGTGGGTTCTAAATCTCCTACGAGCATAAGTTTTCGTAGTTAATTACATCGCAGGAAATTAGGGTTTCTTATGAATACTCTCGAGTAAAATAATAGATAAAATTTTGTTTAGAGATTTCCTAGGAATGGATATTAAAGGAGATGCAACAAGAATTTCAAGTGGGATTGGAGAAAGATTGAGCACTTATTTTTGGAGTCAAAGGAAGAAAGGTACTAGACACAATGGGATTCTAAAATAATTCAGAAGTGTCCCAACTGAATCTAAGTATTAGCTTTTAAATTTTAGATTGAGAGAAATTTTAATTTGAGATGATTGATTTATTAGATATTTGGGATTATATTCCCAGAGGACGGGGTCTTTTGATTTAGAATCTATCATGGATCCTAAATCTAAATTTATACACTGAAACATAGTGGTCGAAACCTAGCTAATACAATGCAAAGTCTGAACTTACCATGGTCTGGATTGGGGATTCAGCTAACCACCTAATCAATTTAAAATTAATGAGTCCGATCTTTATAAAAGAGTTGTAGGGATATTGTTTTTATTTTTTTTCTAAAATTGGGACTAACATCTTGAGTTGATCTTAATTGGTTCCTTAACTTATTTAGGGTGAAAATGCTAAAATAAAATGTAATTAAGATTTAAATTTTTTTAAACGTGTTTATAATGCAATGCATGTTGACCTTAATTTCATTAAACCTTTGGGTGAAGGGGTTTGACTTAGTCAAATTGACCAAGTCAGGCCCCAATACCACCTCCCTTATGTTTAGTGGGTTGAACCAAAGCTACTGAGCCTAGACCTTGGCCTTAGGTCAACCTGGTTGACCAGGTCAACCTAGTTTGACCCAATTGACCCAAATCCCTTCCATTTAATTTCAAAACCATTCCACTCCACCCTTGGCTCAAACCTCCACCATTTTAGGTTTAGTCGACTATTTTGATTGGGCTAACCCAAGCTTGGGTCAACCCTAGCTTAATTTGGTCAAACTAGTCTTAATTGGGTCAAATCCCCTCTCATTAAATTTCAAATGAATTCAAACCTATCCTAGGCTTACCCCCCCCCCCCCACCCCTAAATCCCTTGAATATATTTGACCAATTTAGCTAAGTCAACCTTTGATTGTGTCAACCCAAGTCTTAAAGGGTATAATTTAACCTATTTAGGTCAATTTAAACCCATTTAATACATTGAACACATTCCTTTTGGGCCCTTGACTCAAACTACAACTAAATCATCTATTCTCTCTCATAGTTAGTTCTAGATCTAATCCTAACCATCCATGAAAGGTCTAGAGCTATAATTAGGTTTTTTAGGGTTCTTTAAGGATCTTTTTGCTCTTTTTCTCTCTCCAAGCCTCCATAGCCTGAGAGCTTTTGTGTGAGAGCCCTCCTATTTTCCCTCTACCTTCTCCAAGAAAATTCCACCCGGTTAAATTTCGCTGGCGACGGGTTTCCGACGAGCTTAAGACAAGGTCCTTCCAAGGCATTTTTCTCTTGATCTAGATGTTAGGAGCTTGTGGAGTCTTCTACAATCTCAGATAACCTAAGATCTACTGAATCAATCCATTGGATTGAGGTAAAACCCTAACCCTATGCTAGAACACCAAGAGTTAAATAGCTTTATGAAAATCACATTTTAAGCCACAAAATTTATTCCCTGTTAATGCTCTTCATTCATATGTCCTAAATTTAAAATTTAATTTGATCAATCCAATCGATCAAACGAGAGAATTTATTATTTAAGGTTTCGGGTTGCATATTATGTCCACTAGGGAGAGATTAGGGCCATTAATTTCTCAATTAATAGCTATGACCTCGTCGTTCTACTACTCAAATTGATCATAGAACTTGATCTCGCGACTCTCCATTCAACGTGATCAACACCATCCATTCCATATCGCAGATGCTCGGACGGCCAACAGTGTGTCGCACGATTTTCCACGCAATCATTGACAATGATTGCAAACTGTAATGGTAGTTATGGGAGCGTGTCTGGTGGCGACAGATGGCCCGTCGCCATTACTAAGTAAATAATAGTTTTAAATTAATTTTATTTTATTTAATTTCTTTAGAAATTAATTTAAAAATATTTTAAAAAAAATACATATAATATATCAAAATTTTCATAATTTAATTTCCTTTAGTTTAAAATTAAAAATATTTTAAAATATAATATATAATTAAATTATTAAAAAAACCCTTATTTTAAGTATTTAATTAACAATTAAATTAATATTATATTAAGTATTTTCTAAAAATTAAATAGTTTTATATTAATATGTTTTAAATAATGAACTGATTATTCTAAAATATAATAATTTAAAATTAATTTAATTTAATTTTTATATTTTAAATATATTTTTTTATTTATACCTTTAAATAATTAATTAATATTTATTAATAATAATTATATTTAAATAATAAAAAATTTTATATTAAAAAAATATAATTATTTAATTTCAAACTAATTATAATTTAGGAAATACTCTTATTTTAAGTACTTTTAAATTTAATTAAATAATTAAATACTTAATTAATAAATAATTAAATTAAAATTCAATTATTTTTTTAAATTTATAAAAATTATTTTATTAAATTATTTTAAATTCAAAAACTTTAATATTTCATTTAATATAATTTAATATTATTTTTTTAAAACCTTTTTAATCACCTTAAACTTTAGTAATTCATATTTAGTTCATTCTATAAATCCATATATATATATATATATATATATATATATATATATATATATATATATATATATATATATATATATATATATATATATATATATATATATATATATATATATATATATATATATATATATATATATATATATATATATATATTTAATACCTCATATTTTTTAGAAAATTTTTTATTTTAATTTAAATTTTTTTTTAGATATTAAAAAATAATTTTTATTAATAAGTTTTTTTGTTATTTAACTATTTAAATACTTACTTTTTATTTAAATAAATAATTTATTCATTATTTTAAAATTAAAAATAATTTTTGAATTGTCTCTTGGATGACTAGTGGATTTCTCATAAATATGAATTGATTTATTTTTAATTATATTATTTTTTAAAACTTACATATTTACATGTTAATATGTATGTATTTTAAATTTTTTTTAAATTATACATATTATTAAATTCCTTAATTTTGAAAGGTTCACTTTAATAAATTTTAAACATAGATCATGCTTGTGAATAGCAATCAAGGGGGGTGGATTAATGAATGATTGAGCTCCAACCATTTACTAATCACATTATTAATCATGCTTAACTGTTATTTAGTAGTTTTTTATATGTGTTGGATGCACGAGCATCTTGCCTAGGCTCTCCCAGATCTAAGAAAATGGTATGATTATATTTGGTTGCATTTTCCCTTATTTTTACCCCCATGGGTTAGTCTTAAAAAATTGATTTAAACCTACGTAACATAGCGACGCCCTAAGGACAATAATTAAGGTCCGGTCTAGCAAACTTAAAAAAATTATAGGAGTTAGGATAGAATCCAAATTAACATGAAACTTGGAACACTTAATCGTAGTGACATCCTAATCCTAATAGAAATTTTTATGAATTTTTAGGCGCCCTTCAACCCCTTAATTAACAAACCGTAATTTACCTTTCAATTAGGCCCCTATAAATTCCAAAAATTCTAATAAATTTAATTAAGTTTGAAAATTACCTATAATAAATAAAAATTTTTTAGAATTTAATCCTAAATCTCAAAAAATTAAAATCCACTAAATTGGACTTCAATCTAAATCTTAATTTAATGTGGATTAAAAATCATATTTTTAATTAAATTACATAATGAAAAATTATTAAAAATTTTCAAAATTTTCTAATACTTGGAAACATCTCTTTAGGTCATTTCAGAATTTTGGGGGTGATTCCAAGCTCTTTGGTGCTGATTTGGATAAAAACTCCTAAAATGCCCAAAATTAAATAATTGTAATAACTCATTAATTGCCCTAACTTTAAAAAATCAAAACTAATTCTAAAAAATTCTAAATTGAGAAAACTAAAAGAAATTCAACTCTAATTAAAATATAATATTTATTAAAAATATTAGTTTTCTAGAAATCAATCTAAATTAAAAAGTCAACTCTCTGATCAACCATAGTTTAGTAACTAGGGTCTGAAACTTCTAAAATTCATAACTTTGCCTATAATACTCCAAATCCAGTAAACTCAAAGTATAATTACTTCTTATAAGTTATAATATTTAATTAAAATGCTAAAATCCTAATACTTAACTTGTTCTTAAAAGTTATCTTTTGGACCACTTAACTTAGCAGGTAGGATAACCCCGAATCTTCTAAAATTAGTTAACTCAACTTAAAATTCAAAGGATACTACCTTAAGCATTAAAACTAACCAAACAACGAAATTAACTAAAATGGTTCCCAATTCATTAATATTTAAACCTTAACTAAAACTCCCTCCTTACCCTCTAACTAACCTTGATACAAAATTACTTGAACTAATTACATGATAAAAGACATATCCAAAGCCACATAAGCCTACTACACACTTAGATTTTTTGCTAGGGCACCACTTCTAGCTCTAGGTTAGGCTGGTGATTTACCTTCTTTGCTTTATGTATTGTGATGCTCTTGCATGTGGCATGGGTGCTAATTATTTTGGCTTATTATGATTGCTTATTTTATTACTGTACTTTCTTTATTTGTTATGTGATGTATGTGATAGATTGCTCATAGGTTAAGGGTGATCTTGATACTGATAATATTTTCTATAGTTGGTCATGCTCATGCTATGCTAATAAAGAGGACTAAAATAATATATATATATATATATATGCTTACTAAAGGTGCTCCAGAATACTTAACCCCAAAAAATAAATAAAGGCATGGCCAAACATGATTGGCAATGTGTACTTTTATTTTCATATATAACTACTTGGGTTATTTTATATTAACTGCTTAGGATAGCTATGCAGGAAAGTCTATATTTTTTCTTTTCACGATGTAATTTATAATTTATTATGTATCGAGTTATAAAAGTCTTTAAAGGCATTTCAAATAATAAGTACCCAAAAGGTAAAAGAAAGACCCTTCATAGGAAATTTCTTATTCATTTGGGTACCCTTCTAAAGGACAAACCCTACGAAGTCTGAAGGAAGATGAGCCAGAGGAAGATGATCCATAGAAGACTTGAAGATGAAGACATTAAGATGAAATACGTTACTTTTAAGACTTACATCATTTAGTAGGATTAGAATCCAAGATGTTGTCGGCGGAGCCTGACCACCATTACTTTTTTGTAGACTTTGGATTATACTATATTTGACACTTGCCATTGACTTTCTTTTTTATTTAACTATTTTTATTTATATTGATATATTTATTATTATTTATGTCGTAGAAATTGCTTATTTTTTTTAGATTTCTTTCTTGTATGTGTGTGACCTTATTTCCTTGGACTCTCTAAGGACTAAAATCTTTTCTGGTCATAACTAAAATTTAATATTTCAATAATTAAATAACATAAAATCGTAATGAACTAAGGAATAGTCAAAATTGTCCGGGGTCACATGTATATTAATGCATTCTCTCTTTATCCTTCTTTAAGATACTTTCCTGCCTACAGGTAGAGTCCAAATAATCTAATCTATGAGGATGAGGTATTAAATCTAAGAAAGTCTAGTCTTTCTAAAAAATTATTTTAAAGTCTTTTTAACTTTCAAGCATATATGATTTGGAGATCTTTTAACCAGTATGCATTGCATTAAAAACTAATTAAAAAAATTTAATTGTATTAGCTTTAGAAGCATTCACCCTATATAAGTGCAAGTTCATATAAGAATCTCTCTGAATGTCATCCTTAACTTCCAATAACTGAGGTACCCACCCATCTTTCATAAAGACCGAACAACATGGATTTTAGATGCTTAGAGGGTTAGCTGACTTTCCTTTTAAGGTTAGATATAAGCCCAAGATGCATTAGCTATAACATAGGTGTTATTATTATGTGTAGAATACTAAACTTATCTTAGATTTATGGTTTAATGCTACTACATTCAGTATCTCGAAGTATGCATCATTGATAAGTATGTTACCTATTCTTCAGGGGCTATAAATCTTGCCTATCCATATCACATAAATGATGCCACCTCCATCCTTCTCTATGGTATGCTTTGAGTGCGTTGATTATATATTTTCTCTAGTTTCTTCTCATTAACTTAGTCCATCTGGATTTTAATCTGAGTTGTGTGTGTTGACTATGCCTAGTTGAAACTTTCTTTCTCTTTGAGTAGGACTTCTTAGTCTCCTCTCTATGTGCCAATCCCATTTGAAAGGATAATATAAGATCCTTAATCGAGAGTCTTCTTAGGCTTCAGCTTGAGATGTAATTAACCGCATGGGCTTGTGCCCATGGGAAACTTAATTCCATCATCAAATAAACCTCACTCGAGTTGACGTATTGGGTGGGAGAAACCCATTATTTTGATCAGGTAATGCATATTATTATCCATCATGGTGCATAGGCATGAGTCGCTATCCTTAATGGTTAATCGTATATATGATCTTATCTTCCCTTCCATCGGCCCGCTTATGAAGAGTGTGAAGGCCTACGATCGTCTCATCCTTAAGAATGATACGGTCGTATACCCTTTGCACTTTGTCCCCCGATGAGCCGTACCCTTTTGGAGGTTTACAATGCATTTTTATCGACATAATTAAATACATAAAAGAGAATGTAGCATTTTAAAAAGGCTTGAAAATATTTTTCCATAGATATTGCATAATATCCCTTTGACATTCAGTACCCTCAATAATTAGGTGGTCTGCTATAAACCATAGGCAGGGAGGTGCCTAACACGGAAGAAAAATAAGAATATGCATATGAGAACACCTGGTGGTTCCAGGTTACTTCTTAGATTGTTAGAATTTCTATGTTATCTAAAAAATTTTATCTAAGTTTTGAAAAGAAAAAGTTTTTATCGTACCCTCACAAGCCTTCACGTATCCATGCTAAAATAAAAGTGACACACAAATGCGAAAAAACTAAAAAAATAGGCAAAATCTTATACGCAATCAAATCTAATCAAACTCATCAATCAATATAACTTAATAAAAATACTAATAATAATAAAAATACTAATAATAATAATTAGTAAAAGTAATTAATATTAATGAATAACTCAAATAACAAAATAAAATAAAACATATATACCTAAGGTTCTAATAAGGGGTTTTGGCATCGAGAGACTGGGTCTATAGGCATGGAGGCTTTGATTTGGATGGGATTTGGCCCTTAAGGTGACATGATAGGGGAATTGTGGCTATATGGATAGAGAAGGAGCAAGCGTCGGCGGGTTTGGAGGTCGATAATGTCTTAGCGATAATTTAGAGGTGGAAGATTAGAAGATCGAAGAGGAGGAAGAAAGGTTCTTAGCTGTGGCTTATGCATGAGGGAGGAAAAAGAAACACATGAAAAGCTTGAAAACTTCATTCCCTTCGGTATTTAGCAATGCGACATCGGTTATGTAGAGATTTTGTGTGAGACGACGTCGATGTGCAATGTTCATGGCCGGATGTCCGGGTTGAGAGTTTTGTGGAATTTGGGCACAATCTCGAATCCTTACAGAGCGGTGTTGGAAAGGTACGAAACAATTTTTTTTCATTTTATTTGTTTTAGCATACAATTCAACATAGCCTAAGCCCAAAAATTATAAAGGAATTAACCGTTGAGTAGCAGGGTTCTTATGGTTTCAATAATATGTTTACATTCAATTGTGCCATTTTGCAAAGGAGTAAAGAGACAGCTGGCCTGATGTAGAATATCGCTTAATGTGATAAATGATTTTTGGTAGTTATTGATATATTCAGTGCCTCCATCAGATTGTAGGCTAAGCATGCAAACTATTTTTTTCCTATTGTTTTGAATTATTTTAATTTAGCTAGCATTTCATATTATGTTGCATAGGATATATCCAAGAGTACCATAAGAAATTATCAAAAAAATGTACATAATAATGATAACCATCAAAGGAGGAAATAGGGGTTGGACCCAAAACATCACTATGGATTAATTCTAAGGGTTTAGTAGAGAAAAAAGTAAGATGGAGAAGCTTCTTGTATGACTTTTAGCCTGAGAAAAAGAATTTCAAGTAAATAGGACAGGTTGTTGTAAGTATATAAGAATTTTTATACACCGTGGATAATGGAACTGAAACATTAGGATGATCGAACCACTTGTGCTAGAGAGATTGATTTGTGACTGTGGAGAGGAGAGCGAATGTTGGGCTAAACTTTGCTAAAGAAAATGGAGCTTGGTATAAGCCATTACAGGTGGGACCTCAGAAAAAAGAGAATTAATCTTCTGGTCTTTGATTTGAAATCCATGGAAATAAACTAATATAGAGAAATTATTGTTAGATGTGAGTTGTTTGAATGATAAAAGGTTAAAAGTAGATTAAGGACATGATATAAGGGATGGAGAAGTAACTTATGTGAAGGGGTAGGAAGAAGATCTTATCTAGTGGTAGAAATTGGTAGTGTCTACTCATTTCCAACAAATATTTGTTGAGGACCTTGATAAGATTGTGTAGATTGCACCCATGTTGGGTCTGAAGTTAGATGAGATGAAGCTTCCATATCAAAAAACCATTCTTGTGAAGTGGAGTGATCAGTTGTAATTAAAGCAGTACATTTTTGTGGTTGGTAAGATAAATATGTTTGAAACCAATAAGAAGCAGCAGAGTGCCCTCCTTTGAGACAAATCTTGCTTTCAATAGATCGGTTGCATCGAGCTCCTCTTCAGTTTAAGGATGCGAGATCGATTTGTAAATTGTAATCTTTTGTCAATCACTAATCATGCATTATGAAAAATTACAAGATTCAAAACATATGGTAGTAAATAATAAGTATAACTAAATATAAGGCAATTATTAGATTTTGATCAATTAAAATAATCAAGTTATTATAGAGTTGATTAGACCTGTCAATTTTGGGTTACGGGTCGAACCCGACCCGACCCGTAACTGACCCGGATTTATTCAGGTTCGGGTCAACCTAACCCGATTTTATAAACGGGTCGGTTTTCGAAACCCGAAACCGACCCGTCTCGGTTTCGGGTCAACCCGACCCGACCCGTGGAAATGCCGGACGCGGACGCCGGAAGTGACGCGGACGCGGCTGAGGCGCGGAACTGCGGCTGAGGCGCGGACGCCGGAACTGACGCGGCTGAGGCGCGGAACTGGCGTGCACGTTGGCCGCGGAACTGAGGCTGAGGCTCAAGCGCCGGAGGCGGAGCAGCCGTGACACGGGACTGCGGGAGATGCCGCGCAGGCGCGCAGGCTGTGCGACGAGATGCGAGTCGCACCGCGACGTGATGAGGGTCGCACCGTTCAGGAGAGCAGACTGGCGTGGGCAGGAGGGCAACTCGGGCTGGGGGCCTGGGGCAGCGGGCAGCTCGGGCTGGTGGCCTGGAGCAGCGGGCAAGGGGCAAGGGCGGGAATCAAAAAAATTTAAATTAAACGGGTTTTCGGGTTGACCCGGCAACCCGTCGGGTCAACCCGAACCCGACCCGTTTTTGCAAACGGGTCGGTTTTCCGGACCCGAACCCAACCCGCTTCGGGTTCGGGTCAACCCAAACCCGAAAATTCCGGGTTGGGTTCGGATCGGGTTTTCGGGTCGGGTCCAATATTGACAGGTCTAGAGTGGATTTGGTGAGGGTACTTCATCTTGATTGCATAGGTATTTTCTTGGTCGTGTAGTGTTTCCATAAAGAAAGCCTTCAAACCCGTTAGCTTTGAGTATTTTGAGTACATGAGATATGCAAGTCATATGCTTTCAAAACTTTTTATATTATTCATGAGAAATTTCAGTTGAGAGGGAATGCAAAAATCGGACATGTTCGAGTTGCTAGTGTAACATATAAGTGAAGCGCTAGATGTTGCTAAAGTGGTCATTAGTAACCAACAGCTAGTTAAAACTTGAGCTATTGTAGAAGAAGATGAAAGCTTTCGAGGCATTAGCTCTCATACCATGTGAGAACACGTATTTAGTGAGAATAAGCATTTTTAAAAAACTTGATACTTCTGTAAAGATAGCATGATATACAAAACAAGCAATAATACAAATAGAGACAGAAAACAAAATAACCAAGTGTAGAAGACATAAAACCTGTATTATTTATGGTTGTTTTCATTAGAATACTTATAGCTCTATACTATACCGAAAAGTAAAGCAATCCAATTTTTTTGGAACAACTTACCATTTCTCCAGAAATGAGAAAAAGTTACGTGAAGATATCCTAAGTCAATTTTATGTTAGCTTCTTCACTCTTAAAAATCATTTGATGATTGTCACTATTACATCTTTTCCTCCATTCATATGTGAAAAATGCTAATTTGTTAGGATGTATTGACCGAATCTCCAAATAGGTCTTTATTTATAAAACATTAGATACATAAATATATCACTACCAAAAAATAGGGTTTCGCAGCACAATTTTTCACCTTTCCCGGCGGTTATAACCGCTACTATTTTCTTTGCAGCGGTTGTAGAACCGCTATATTACCGCTGTGTTTGCAATGCACTGCAACGGTCTTCCGCAGCGTTTTTAAGACCGACGGAGAAGCTATTTACTGCATGCGTATTTTTGCAGCGGTTATAGCCGCTGCAAAAATACAAAAATGTAGCGGATATAACCGCAACAATAGTAAGCGAAATCGACCTGATTCTAAATTTGCGGCGGTTTTCTGGAGTTTAGTGGCGGTTATAACCGCAACGAAAGTCCAAAATTTTTTTTTTAAAATTCTGAAACCTTGCGGACTCATGATAACAATATATAAAATTTGTAGTTTGTTTATTCAATAATAATAAGAAGAAACTCATGATAACAATATATAAAAATTGTAGTTTGTTTATTCAATAATAATAATAATAATAATAATAAATATTATCTACCATTAGTGTATTCTGATTTAATTTTTTTCCACATTACATTTTGTGAGCAATTATTAATATAATATTTTCTTTAAATATGCAGATGGAAAAAATATTAATTTTTTTTAAATGATAATTTCATTTTATTTAAATTTATTGATAAAATTTTTCGTAATTTTTTATTAAATTATCTAATACTTAAATGGTATTATAATATAAATTTTATAAATATCTATAAGGCTTCATTTGGATAGCTTTCATATTGAATTCTAAAATAAATTTTTTGATAACAAAATTTTTTGAACTAAAAAAATTTGTACTAAAAATTTATTTTAGAAAGCAGCAAGAAATCTCTTCCAAATGATGAGTACTTTTTTTTCTTCTTTATTTTTGTGTATTCTCATCCATTTGAAACTTAAAAAAGCTCCCCTGACCTGAATATTGTGAGCTATATTACAAGCCTGAATCATATATAGCTAACAAAGTAGTTAGATTTGAAGTGTGAATATTTGATGAGAAGGCTTATTCAAAGCACTCAATGCAATGATAACCCATTCAGGCTTCGTTTGATACTGTTTTTTAAAACAATATTTTAGTGTAAAAATTTCATAAAAGTTGCAAAAAAAATATTGGCCAAAAACTGTCCCAAACTAGGCCTTGTTATTTGATTTTGTTTCAATCATATATGATAACTACGAATAACAATATAAGAAATGTTAGGTAATTAGTAGAATATAAGAAATGTTAGGTAATTAGTAGGAATCAATTATTTGCATGTGATGTCTTTGAAAATATAATTTTTTAAAATATAGCTCATATATGCCAAATAAGTGATAATTCTAATGTTTTTAATCATCTAGTCTTGGGCTGAACATAAATTATAAAGTCTAGTTGTAATCAGAACTTAAAATAATGAAATGTTTTATCTACTGGAGAAAGTGTTGAATCACAAGGCAAGAAGGGAGTCCACAGCTTTGACAAGTAAGCAATTCGCAATCTGCAACCATGGACTCTAGTTGGAAATTTCCTCTTCTGATGTCAGGATCAGCGAGCTTTGATTCCAAGATCAATGGGTTATAATTATTAGAAACAATTAGATTAACCTAAATTCCGCTTATGTTTGTTATAATTAATTAGATTAAGTGTCTTCCTTTTTTTGTTTATTCTCCTAGAGTGTATATATATGTAATGATTCCAAGGAATAAAATTTGAATTCAATTTGACCTAACCAATTTCTTCATGGTATCAGAGCATAGAAAAATCTCAAGCCTTCTTTGAGTGCCAGTGGAAAACCTTCCTCCCTTTCTTCCAACCTTCAGCCTGCGGTATCTCTCTATCATCCTTTTGATAGCCTCTCTTCAAGCATTGATAACCCTTGCCCAAAATTCATCTTCTCTTTCAATCGGGAAAATCTAACCATATCCACGGATAGTGAGATCTCATCCTCCTACCAAAATATTATTGGTTTAAACAACAGAAACTTTGGATATGCATACAACTCTTTCCCTCTTTCTCACATCAAAAACCACATATTTAATGGGCAAAATTATTTGCAGTGGTCTCAATTGGTGAAAATTTTTACTTGCAAGAGAGGGAAAGAGGACCATCTCACTGGTGAAACCCCTATACCACTGCAAACTAATCCTTTCTATAGAAAATGGAATGCAGAGAATCATCAAATCATGTCTTGGCTCATCAACTCCATAAACGTATAAATTAGTGAGAACTTTATTATTTATGACATGGCCCAAGAAATATGGGATGTCTTCAAGGAGACATATTGCAGTTCCGATAACACTTCCGTGCTATTCACAATTGAGATCATTCTCCATGACTGCCGACAAGAGGACCTAATGGTAACTCAATATTTTAATACTCTAACCAATTATTGGGAACAATTAGATATGTTTGAATAATATCAACAGAAATGCTTGGAAGATCACACACTTGAAGACTATTGAGACAAAGAGAATATTCAAATTCTTGTTGGATTTAAACAAAAACTTGGATCCAAATCTTTCGGAGGACTTTTCTAAAGTTTGAAAGAAATGCTCTTACTATCTACAACAATCAAAATCCTTAACATGTTAAAAATTGACATCAAAAGAAGAGAGGAAGACTATGGTGTGATCATTGTGCCAAGCAATAACATACAAAGGACACTTGTTGGAAGATTCATAGAAAAACAGTTGATTGGAAGGCAAACAAATCACCACAAGAAAGCAAGATAAACTCTATCAAAACGTAAACATAAGTCACCAAAACCTAGCTTTCCCTTTCTAGAATTCTCCTTCTCTCTCTATGGCTTCTTTTAAGAATGGCAAAAATAAATTTTGATAATAAATAAAATAAATAAATAATGATATTTTTATAAGATTTAGGACTAGCACACCACGACACTCGGCCCTATAATGCTATCTACTAAGCAGCATTATATATTGAGTGTCGCATACCCCGTAAATCTGGACAAAATTTGAATGAAATTCGGAGCACTCAATCAGACGACTTATATTGATTTTCTCATTTTAGATTATTTCTTGGGGTCATGGTAGGGGTGTCAATTTCGGGTCACGGGTAGGGTTCGGGTGGAACCCGAAATTGACCCGGGTTCAAACAGGTCAGAAATTTGAACCCGGACCCAACCTGGGTAGGTAAACGGGTCGAAAATTCGAACCCGGACCCAACCCGGTGGGTTGTCGGGTTGACACAACAAGACCCGCGAGGAAGCGAGCACGGCAGGGCGCGAGGAGCGAGCGCAGCAGTGGGCGCGGTACGGCGGCAGCGTGGGTTTGGCAGCAGGCGCAGCAGTGCGGTAACAGGCGTGCAGGGCACCGGGTAGCAGCGCGGGGCAGCGAGGCACCAGGCAGTGCAGGGCAGCATTGCGCGACGCGGGAGGCAGCGGGGCAGCAGCACGGGGCGCGCGGGGCAGGGGCAGTGGGCAATGGGAGGGAAATCCAATTTTTTTTAAAATAAACGAGTTTTCGGGTTGATTCGGCAACCCGCCGGGTCAACCCCAACCCGACCCATTTTTTTAAACGGGTTGAATCTGCGAACCCGAACCCCGACCCGTTTTACAAATGGGTCGGGTCCAACCCGGATTTTTCAGGTCGGGTTTTCATGTCGTGACAAATATTGACACCCCTAGGTCATGGGATCCCTCTCGTTGAGGCGCTCGATTTGACTATAGCATGTAAATTTTAGAGATCATTTGGGTGTCCAATTAATGTTCTGAAATATTCAATTGAGCTTTGGGCCATTAATTTGGCTCGGATTGAATCGATTTTGGTTTCGTTAGGTTCGTCTCGGCCAGAAACTTATTTTGATCATAATTTTGCACATATTAGAATTAAGTTTATCCTATATTTAATTCTATAGAAGTTTTTAGTAAAAAAAATGCATTGATATTTGTACCCGATCAAGCTAAATTTTGATGATTTATCAAATATAATTTTTTTCTAAATAATAAACTAATTTTTGGGGTTAAAACTAAGCCAAAATGTTCAAGTAAAAGACCTAGTAAATTTGGGGTGTGGAAAAGTGCAAGCAAATCGAGTTCTGGTCCAGCCCAAATTGACCTGACTCGAATCCAGACAACTCAAACCCTACCAGTTTAAAAAACAGGTCTAAAAATCAACCCAAAACCGACTAGCAAGCAACCCAAACCTAACCTGATAACCTATTCTAATTAAAATATATATTTTTGTTAACAAGTTAATCATAAATTTTTGAATAATTGATCAAAAATTAAGAATAATATACTAAAAAATAAAAGAATTTCAGGAAATATATTAACCGGCTTATTTTTCAAGTAAAAATGAGTTGGTGGATCAAGCTGAGCCCGATCCATTTATAAACGGATCGAAATATAACCCGATTTATTAAACTAGTCAATCTCAACTTAAATTTTTCAAATCTGAGTCCAGACCAGATTGACGGATAGGTCATCCCTAAAGTTAATAAGCACGAAATTAAAAGTTCATTATAAAAGGTCAAACCCTGTAATAATAAGCACAACCTCCTGTGCTCCAAAATCGTCATAATATAATCCATTCTTCTTAACGGATGAAAGCAACTAATTAGTACGAATATAAAGAATAAAGAGCATCAATTGCTTCCATGGCTTACAAATATATGCATTAACTGTCATTGATTACTTGGCAAGTTGGATCACGTTAGCACTCCGGCAAGAGCAGCAGACCACTCCTGCACGTTTTATCTTGCCTGCACCAGAAAATCACTCTGAATTGCAGCATTTCTTTTTTATATTTTCTATGAATATGAATTTAGATTTAAAAATGCAAAAGAAATAATGTAACGCTACATTCGAAGGTCATTATTTATTTTTAAAAATAATTATATATATGTTTAATTACATGTTAATTACAATTAAATTATGATTAAAAAAATTAAAAGAACATATTGATCAGATTGGCTTGTAATAAATATTTTTTATTTATCTAAAATTTGTGGATATTTTCACTCTTGATTACAGCTCACAATCCGACGTCGCCAGACAACATTTTTTTTTTACCACTGTCGCCCCCCCCCCCCCCCCCCCCCCCTATGATCTCTCTGATCACAGTCACCAAACTATAGTCTTTCCGACCTCCGTCGCCCACTGACTATAGTTCTACCAACCAAACAAACACGTCAACAATGATTCCTCCTATTCCCACGAAGTAATGCACTCCTTATGATGTATATTTGTTACATCAAGCCAATGCTTTCCCCCCAAGGAAGGGCCTCATTTGTAATCAACTACAAATACTAGTGGATCATTTAAAACTGGGTCAGGCCCCGTGGGGTTTTTCCCCTTTTCAGAGGTTTCCACTTAACAACTCTAGTGTCTCTTAAGAATGCTATACCCTCTCCTTTATCTGATTACATGCTAGATCACCGTTCAAAGCAAAGACACTACACTTTATATTTCTCTACAGCCCTGAATATTCCAGGACGCAACACTTATATTTTAGAGTTGTAGATACAAAACAAAAAGGCATGCTATATGTGTTTTCAATTGAAAAATGAAATGGTACTTTAAAGATAGAGGGAAACACGTACACCCTCAAAATGCATCAATTATTTGATGTAGTTATAGAGTTCAAAGTAAACATTATTGTTTTCAGATCCTAAGTTATGAATGAGAAAAATGGAAGTTAGACGATACTTCAAAATATAAGCCTTAAATAGGAGAGAACTTCAATATCCCACTTTATCCCAAGCAAACATCACATTTATTGTTCACAATTAAGTCAAGCAAATTCCTTGCTCAGCCTAGCTAGAAACCAGCACCTCACTCCTACACACCATTTCCACAATGGGATAATGTTTATTCTTTTAATGCTACTTGTTTACGTAGCTCACTATTGTCGAAAATCCTACCTACCACAAGCAAACCAAACACATCGAGACTTGATGTCACTTTGAGAAGCCATTGATGGATTCATTAGACGATCCCATTCTACTTTGATCAAAACACCTACTCATCGGCCTCCTCACCAAACTGTCATCGTAACCTTCATTATCTTCACACCTATTTAAGATGGTTGTCACAACATCCATAGTCCATCTTAAAGAGTATTAATATCATTGTTTTGTTTTTCATCAGGAAAACATGATGCTATTTCCCAAAAAAAAAAAAAAAAAAAAAAAAAAAAAAAAAAAAAAAAAAAAAAAAAAAAAAAAAAAAAAAAACATGATGCTTTAGTCCCTAGCCTTTATGCATAAGGCTTTATAAGCTTATAAAAAAAAAAACGTACTAGTACATGTATGTGAATAATAAAATATCCTTTTCTCCTTTTCCTCTTTCTCAACCTCCTATTCTCGTGAAATTATTGCGCTCACCGAATACCGTTAGGAGGCCAATCAGGACATGCCACGTCACCAATTTATTATGTGTCGTTACTCTGTAACGTTGTGTTTGGAGTGACATGGCGCGTCCGCACATAATAATTTCTCCATATTCTCAATCTTCTTGCAATAGATAGAGCTAATTCAATTGCAATTTATTTTAAACTTATATCTGATGCATCATTGCCAAAAAATTATGTTGATCGAACACGAATCTCGAAGCAAAATCAAGTTGAAAACTTCAAAAATTAAATCTGGGATCATCTGAGCTTCGATTTCAACAAACTTATAGTCGAACTGAATGTCTCGAAAATACGAACCCAACAGCACCAAATTTAATCGAATCCGAGCTAAAATTGGTCCAAATCGAAGGCCTGAAGAACATTTGGAAGGTTCAAACCATAATTTGGATTATAAAATAGTTTCTAAACATGACATGCTTATAGTCGAATCGAGCAGCTCAACGAGACAAAATCCAACGCCCCAAGGTCGCCGAATTTCTATATCATTAAAAAGCCTAACAAATGATCTATGATCAAAGGATTTAATAACGGTCATCCATTCAAACCACTCACAATTTATTCTTAATCTTCCTGCTATTTACTGGTCGTGCCACTCTAAAAAAATTATAAATAGACTACTCATTTCTTATAAAAAGGGACCCCCAAAGCAGGGAAAGAAGGTGGCCCAAGAAAGAAGAGAAGAAAATAAAGCAAGGAAGAAAAGAAAGAGACACCTCCTTCACCACTGCCAAACTTTCACCCGGCAGCCGATCGACGTCGGACTTCTTCCTGATCACCAACTAACGTCGAAATTAAGCAAGGAAGCAAGAAGAGAATGAAGAAAAGAAGAGAAGAAATAGAGCTCTCTTGTCACTAGACTCTTTCCTCGACCATCGCCGGACTTCCACCCGGAAGCCTATCGACATCAGAATTATGCATGAATGCCATCTAACGCCGAAGTTTTGCCCAGTCCTCGAATCTCGTCAGACTTCAACCCAATGTCAGACTTCTATCTGAAGCTGGACTTATGTCCATCACTGGAGTTCTACCTGACGTCGTCCTTCCGACATCCCTCGTTAGACAACAATCATTATGACCATCGTTGCCCGCTGACTAAGGTCCTTTTGAATTATGTCACCCATTGACTACAGTCCTTTCAACATCTGTTTCCAAATAACAGTCTTTATAACCTCTGTTGCCCGCCGACTACGGTCCTTCTGACTTACGTCGACCGCCGACTACATTCATTCCGAGTTACGTTGCCCACTGACTACAGTTCTTCCAACCTCCATCGCTAGACAACGATCCTTCTGACCTCCATCGCCCGCCAACTATGATCCTTCAGACTTATGTCACCCATCGACTACAATCATTCTGATCTCCATTGCCCACCGACTATAGCCCTTGCGGCCAAACAAATACATCAACAACAATTCTTTGTATTCCCACCATGTAATGTACTCTATATGATATACATCAAGCTAAGGCCTTCCCCCAATGAAGGGCCACTTTTGTAATCAACTGCAAATACTAGTGAATTCATTCAAATTGGACTAGACCCCGTGATTTTTCCCCATTTTCAAGGGTTTTCCATGTAAAAATCTTGGTGTCTTATTAAATATTGTACACTCTCTCTTTCATCTGTGTGCGTGCTAAATCTTCGTACAAAGCTAAGATGTTAAACTTTATATTTCTCTACTGCCGTGAATACTCCATGACGCAAAAAATATCAAACTCAAAATAAATTGGCACTTAATGAAATGCTGGCAATCATGAGTATCATCTAATTTAGTTAATGATATTTATACATAATTTTTTTTTTTTTTGAATTATTAAATACTATCTAGGCTTAATTTATACTTCAACATTTTCCTCCAATGATGAAGAATTAATTATAAAATTTATGCTTAATATTTATGCCACATGGAATAAATAATCTTCTCCAACTAAGAAGCCCCTTAACACCCTATTCAAGCAAAAATAAAGCCGCCTTTATATTGATGCAATTTATTAATTCTGAAAATAAGCATTAATTTCCATAGTTCACGCATGTGAAATAATACATGATCATTTTTTGAGTTTTTACGTAAATGCCATCAAATTCTTTCCAACCAATGTCATTTGCCTTTGCTTCTTAGCTATGAACAGTACAATATCAATATTGCCGTTGAATTATACAGAAATCTATTTTATGCTAAAAAATAAATATAAAAATAAAGTCGCAAAAAACTATAATTCATACTTAGTGCACTTATAAAGAGCAATGTATCAAAACTTCTCTAAGAAAATTTAATAGTAAACATTATTAGTTTTTTAGAATTAAAGAATTATTAATTTTTATAATAATTATATTTATCTATTTAAATATAATTATTCATATTTATTTTAATTCCTGACTTTTGAAAAAGAAAAAAAAAAACTTAAAGTTAGTTTTTGAACTTCTAAATTTACTTTGTATGAATATATGAAATATAAAAGTTAATTAATTTTTAAAAAATTATATTCATTTTATAATAAATTCCAAACTAAAATACTAAAATTCCAAAACCACGTTTTTTTTTTTCATTTTGCTAATGTTTTAGCATTCATAATAGTTTAATTTTGTTCTATTAAAAAATTTTGTAATACTTTTGCACTATTTCTAAGGAAATAATTTCAATGAGCATATCACATAATTTAAAATATTCATATACCTTAGATCTAAAATTTTATATTATTTCTCTATTATTTGATATGAATTATATATATATCTTAATTTAAATAAATTGATATTCATAATATTTTTCAATATAATTTAAAATTTAAAGCATTCTATGAATAAATATATGTATAGAATTTGAAGCATTAATATATAAAAATTTTCCAACATATATGTAAATTCTCCTAAAAAACAATTTTGACAAACTCCTTAAAAAATAAAGATGACAATTAAAAAAATTACATATCCGATCCAAATTTAATTCATTTTGATATATTCAGTCATGTATTTTAAGAATTTTAAAATATATCTTGATATATGAGTAAAAAATTATCTTGATCAGGCACGAATCTCAAAGCAAAATTGAGTTGAAAGCTTCCGAAATTAAATCAAACACCATATGAGCTCCGACTTCAGCAAACTTATAGTCAAACTGGACGTCTCAGAAAGACAAACCCATCGACACCAAATTCGACTCAATCCGAGCCCAAATGGGTCCAAATCAAGGGGATGAAGCGCTGTTGAAGGGTTCAAACTACAATTTGGATTACCAAACAGTTTTCAAATGTGTCATGCTTATAATCAAATCGAGCGGCTTGACGAGACGAATCCAACGAGCCCAAGATCATTTAATTCTGAAATCGTTAAGGCATCCAATTGACCAATAAACGGTCCATGATCAAGGGAATCAATATCGGTCGTCCATTCAAACACTCTCATTTTGCCCTTGATCCTCCACATATTTACAAGCCATGCCACTCTCAAAAAACTATAAATAGGCCCTCATTCTTCACATGAAGGGGAGGAGGAAGAGGGAGAAGAAGAGAAGAAAGGGAGGAATTTGGGAGCTCTCTTGCCATCGACCACCACTGCCGGGGTTCCTGCCGGCCACCACCGGAGTACCTGCCGACCACCGCCGGACTTCCACCCGTTCTCCGACCATCGACGGACTTTTGCCAGTTCGTCGACCGCCGCCGGACATCCACCAGTTTGCCGACCGCAGCTGGACTTCATCCCAACCGTTGACCACCGACGGACTTCTGCCAGTTCGTCGACCGCCGTCGGACTTCCACAAGTTCACCGACCGCAACTGGACTTCATCCCAACCGTTGACCACCGACGGACTTCTGCCAATTCATCGACCACCGCCGGACTTCCACCAGTTCGCCGACCGCAGCTGGACTTCATCCCAACCGTTAACCATTTATGGACTTCTGCCAGTCCGTCTACCGCCGCCGGACTTCCACCAATTCGCCAACCACCGACGGACTTCTGTTAGTCCGTCGACCTCCGCCAGACTTCCACCAGTTCGTCGATCACCGCTGGACTTCCACCCGTCCTCCGATCGCCACCGGACTTGTACCAGTTTACCGACGACCGCCGGACGTCAGCCCTCCCGCCAACCATCGTCGAACTTTCATAGTTTGCCGTCTGCCATCGGAATTCCGCTAGTCCGCCGAACACCGCAGGACTTCCGCTAGTCCGCCAACTACAGTCCTCCCAACCACTATCATCCAACTACGGTCCTTCCGATCTCCGTCATTTGCAGATTATGGTCCTTCGGACATTCGTCGTCTGCCGACTATGGTCCTCCCGACCTTCGTCGCCTTCTAACTATGGTCCCCAAGACCTCCGTCACCCGATGACTACGATCCTCCCGACCTCCGTCGCAATACAATGGTCCTTCTGACCTATGTTGCTCACAGACTACGATCCTTCTGACCTCCGTCACCCGCCGAATATGGTTCTTCCGATCTACATCGCTCGTCGAATATGGTTTTGCCATCCCATACAAACATATCAACATTAATTCTTCCAACTTCTACCATGCAATGCATTTTATATGATGGATATTTGTTACTTCGAGCCAAGGCCTTCCTCCTAAGGATGGGCCTCATTTGTAATCAATTGCAAGCATTAGTGGATTCATTCAAACTGGGCCAGGCCCCGTGGTTTTTCCCCTTTTTAGGGGTTTCCATGTAAAAACTTTGGTGTCTTTTATGATCGCTACACCCTCATCTCTTTCATCTGCTTGTGTTCTGGATCTTCGTACAAAGCTAAGGCTTTAATCTTTATATTTCTCTACCGCTGCGAATTTTCCAGGACGCAACAGTTTGGTGCCGTCTGTGGGAAATGATTCTCGACTGTTGGGCAAATTTTGTTCCAATCTCATAAGGTCATTCAAGTTAACTTCCTGACATTAGTTATTATTGTATTAATTTCATGATAATCAGATGCGGACTTTGGGACAACTTTGATTCCAATCATGGTCGAAAAGATCCTCCAATGCTTTTAATATCAGGATGATTTATAAGGAACCTCCCCATAAATACAAGAATGCTTCTTATAAATTTTAGCCATATACAGTCCTCTACTAGACTTCTACTTCTTAGGCAATGTCTTAATGTCGACCTTAAAAAGGCAATAACGGTATGAAGATAGACCATTCTTCACCTTTGATTCGGGATACACGCGACATTCGCCACTCCCAATCAAGGAAAAATCAATCTCAGGGGAATTCGATTTGACATATTCCATACAGGTTAACGTCATTGGGCAAAGGCTCTGACATATAACCTCGGATAGGTCAAACATCCTTAGTGGATTTCCTCGACCTCTTCCATACAGGTTAACGTCATCGAGAGAAGCTCTGACAAACAACCTTGGATAGGTCAAACATCCTTAGTGGATTTCCTCGACCTCTTCCATACAGGTTAACATCATCGAGTGAAGCTCTGACAAACAACCTCGGATAGGTCAAACATCCTTAGTGGATTTCCTCGACCTCTTCCATACAGGTTAACGTCATCGTGTGAAACTCTGACAAATAACCTAGGATAGGTCATTCATCCTTGATGGATTTTCTCAACATTTTTCATACAAGTTAATGTCATCGAGCAACGCTTCGACAACAACCTTGGATAGATAAACAATTCTTGATGGCTTTCCTGGACCTCTTCATATAATTAAACATCTTTGATGGATCCCATCAACCTCTTCCCTAAAGCATTTCGAAGCACTTCTTGGTTCATTCAAAGAAGGATTGAATCCTCGATAGGCCTCCACTAGCATCATTAGACGGTTGCGATTGACACAATGTTTGACCCCCACCATCAAATTGTCAATTATATGCCCCCATCATCATGCATACCTTCTATCTTCAATAAAATGCAGCTTAATTATCATCATCAGCTCATCGTCTGTTCTCTAACGTCGGAATACCACCTAACCACTTCCAATAGGCTTTCATTGGCATACTCCATGCATTAAAGGATCGACTTACAATCGTTGAATCTCTCCCCAAGGGAGGCCACCGTCGGGTTGTTTCTACCTTTTGCAAGAAAGCAAAATTTCAATCGCCATCAATACCCTCCGAGCTACTAATCCACACAAGGACCGTCACAAGAGGGCAATGCTTTGATTGTCGTCGGCACCCTCCGAGCTACTAATCCAAGTAAAAAACTTGGACTGGCTCAAGAAAACCAGGCTTTGATCGCCGCCCGCCAATGTTCGCTTTGATCGCCACCTATGCTCCCCGAGCTACCAATCCAAATAAAATTTTGGACCGGCACAAGAGAACCAGGCTTTGATCGCCACTAATGTTCGCTTTGATCGCCACCTATGCTCCCCGAGCTACCAATCCAAGTAAAAAATTTGGACCGACACAAGAGAACCAGGCTTTGATCGCCACCAATGTTCGCTTTGATCGCCACCTACGCTCCCCGAGCTACCAATCCAGGAAATGTTTGGACCGACACAAGAGAGCAAGGCTTTGATCGCCATTAATGTTCGCTTTGATCGCCACCTATGCTCCCCGAGCTACCAATCCAAGTAAAAAACTTACACCGGCACAAGAGAACCAGGCTTTGATTGCCACTAATGTTCGCTTTGATCACCACCTATGCTCCCCGAGCTACCAATCCAAGTAAAAAACTTGGACCGGCATAAGAGAACCAGGCTTTGATCGCCACCAATGTTCGCTTTGATCGCCACCTACGCTCCCCGAGCTACCAATCCAGGAAATGTTTGGACCGGCACAAGAGAGCAAGGCTTTCATCACCTAATGTTCGCTTTGATTGCCACCTATGCTCCCCGAGCTACCAATCCAAGTAAAAAACTTAAACCGGCACAAGAGAACCAGGCTTTGATCGTCACTAATGTTCGCTTTGATCGCCACCTATGCTCCCCGAGCTACCAATCCAAGTAAAAAACTTAAACCGACACTAGAGAACCAGGCTTTGATCGCCACCAATGTTCGCTTTGATCGCCACCTACGCTCCCCGAGCTACCAATCCATGAAATGTTTGGACCGACACAAGAGAACAAGGTTTTGATCACCGCTGACAATCTCCGAGCTATCAATCCAAGGGGAGGACTTGGAATGACACAAGAGATTGTGCTTTTCTCCTTACCCTCAAGGGAGTATTTATAGTTGCTTAAGGGGAAGACAAAGAGTCTTTTTAGAAATTTCTAAAATAAAAAAATAATAATAATTTAATATAATTAATTGCTTTCATTTAATACATAAAAGAAGAATTCAAAAAGTTCTCTAGAATTTTTCATTTTCTAGAATTCTTCATGAATTTCTAGAAATTTTCATTAATGTTTTAAAAGTCAAAAAATCAATTTCTTTATTAAAATCAATTTCTTTATTAAAAAACATATATTAAATAACATTTTCTTCAAATCAAAGCATCATTGGGTAGATGAAAAGTTATTCCGAATTTTTTGGAAATTTTTAAATTTTAAGAACCACACAATATATATTTATAAAATTATTATTATTAATTTATATTCTCTAATTTCTTATTCCTATTTCCTAAGAGGCCTTTTTCTCTGTTCACTGTGCCGCTTTGAATCTCATTTCATATTTCTAGATGTTATCGAAGGCTCTGAAAATAATAAGATTTAAATGGAAGATGAAGTCAAAGAATTTTCTCCTAAGTTTTCTTCATTCATACAATGGCCAGGATAAGACAAGAACTTTAATAATACGGTGAAAGTTTATATTAGCTTTAGATACATTCCAATACCCTCATAAAGCTTATCTGAGGTGAGCTCTATTCATGATTTGTTAGTGTTACGTTGATTGGAATTAAATATAGATCATGTAGCTTAATGCAATGTACGGGTTCATGGCTTACATAAAAATTATTGCAGCTTAAGGCAACATATAACCCCAAAATCCAATCAACGGCATAACCTGTACCAAGCAATTTATTTTTAATATATCAAAATTGATATTCATCATATTAATAAATAGGGGGGCAACTGATATATCAGTAAACAATTATCTTGATCAGGCACGAATCTCAAAGCAAAACTGAGTTGAAAGCTTCCGAAATTAAATCAAACACCATCTGAGCTCCGATTTCAGCAAACTTATAGTAAAACTGGACGTCTCAGAAAGACAAACCCATCGACACCAAATTCGACTCAATCCGAGCCCAAATGGGTCCAAATCAAGGGGATGAAGCGCTGTTGAAGGGTTCAAACAACAATTTGGATTACCAAACAGTTTTCAAATGTGTCATGCTTATATTCAAATCGAGCGGCTTGACGAGACGAATCCAACGAGCCCAAGATCATTTAATTCTGAAATCGTTAAGGCATCCAATTGACCAATAAACGGTCCATGATCAAAGGGAATCAATATCGGCCGTCCATTCAAACACTCTCATTTTGCCCTTGATCCTCCACATATTTACAAGCCATGCCACTCTCAAAAAACTATAAATAGGCCCTCATTCTTCACATGAAGGGGAGGAGGAAGAAGGAGAAGAAGAGAAGAAAGGGAGGAATTTGGGAGCTCTCTTGCCATCGACCACCACTGCCGGGGTTCCTGCCGGCCACCACCGGAGTACCTGCCGACCACCGCCGGACTTCCACCCGTTCTCCGACCACCGACGGACTTTTGCCAGTTCGTCGACCGCCGCCGAACATCCACCAGTTCGCCGACCGCAGCTGGACTTCATCCCAACCGTTGACCACCGACGGACTTCTGCCAGTTCGTCGACCGCCGTCGGACTTCCACAAGTGCACCGACCGCAGTTGGACTTCATCCCAACCGTTGACCACCGACGGACTTCTGCCAATTCGTCGACCGCCGCCGGACTTCCACCAGTTCGCCGACCGCAGCTGGACTTCATCCCAACCGTTAACCAATGACGGACTTCTGCCAATCCGTCTACCGCCGCCGGACTTCCACCAATTCGCCAACCACCGACAGCCTTCTGTTAGTCTGTCGACCTCCGCCAGACTTCCACCAGTTCGTCGATCACCGCCGGACTTCCACCCGTCCTCCGATCGCCACCGGACTTGTACCAGTTCACCGACTACCGCCGGACGTCAGCCCTCCCGCCAACCATCATCGGACTTTCATAGTTTGCCGTCCGCCATCTGAATTCCGCTAGTCCGCCGAACACCGCAGGACTTCCGCTAGTCCGCCGAACACCGCAGGACTTCCGCTAGTCCGCCAACTACAGTCCTCCCAACCACTATCATCCAACTACGGTCCTTCCGATCTTCGACATTTGCAGACTATGGTCCTTCGGACCTTCATCATCTGCCGACTACATTCCTCGCCGACTATGGTCCTCCCGACCTTCGTCGCCTGCTAACTATTGTCCCCTCGACCTCCGTCACCCGATGACTACGATCCTCCCGACCTCCGTCGCAATACAACGGTCCTTCTGACCTATGTCGCTCACAGACTACGATCCTTCCGACCTCGGTCACCCACCGAATATGGTTCTTTCGATCTACATCGCTCGTCGACTATGGTTTTGCCATCCCAAACAAACATATCAATATTGATTCTTCCAACTTCTACCATGCAATGCATTTTATATGATGGATATTTGTTACTTCGAGCCAAGGCCTTCCTCCTAAGGATGGACCTCATTTGTAATCAATTGCAAGCATTAGTGGATTCATTCAAACTGGGCCAGACCCCATGGTTTTTACCCCTTTTTAGGGGTTTGCACGTAAAAACTCTGGTGTCTCTTATGATCGCTACACCCTCATCTCTTTCATCTGCTTGTGTTCTAGATCTTCGTACAAAGCTAAGGCATTAATCTTTATATTTCTCTACCGCTGCGAATTTTCCATGATGCAACATATCTAAAACATTCAATGCCGGTCATATAAAATTTGGTACATCATCAAAGATCCATTTGGTCTAACAAAAATCTCGAAGTATATATTATTAAAAATATTCCAAAAATTAAATTTGGGATCAATAGAACTCTAATTTCGGCAAATTTGTCAAAATGAACATCTCAAAGAGAAGAACCCAACGACACAAAAATAAGCTGGATCCAAGCCGAATGGGTCTAAAGCATATTCAGAATGTTCAGGGGCGGAATCAACCATAATTTTCAGGGGGGGGGGGGGGGGGGGGGGGCAAACTTATAGTAATTGTTCGCATATATGTCGTGGGGTCATTCCTTAGCAATAACACAACTACACAATATATTTAATTATATTGGGTGCAATTGCTTGAAGATCGTAGTACTTTAACATTCTTAGGGGGGGGGGGGGGGGGGGATCTTAGCTTGACTGTCGGATCATTTCCCGTCAACGGGACCTTAGCCCGACTGTCGTCAAACCTTAACTCAACTCTTCAAACTATTGTAATTCAACGACATCTAAGTCAATAAACATGTGAACCGTTTTAAGGTGGCCAAACCAGCATTTTTTTGTTTTGTTTTTTTTCTTATAACAATTGACCATAACGCAACATAGATGTGAATTACAATCATGTAATTTATCTTTGTCTATTAATTAAGAATTTTTACTATCAATTAGGAGATCTTAAATTTGAGTCTTTGATATGTAATATATATTAATTTGTCTTAATTTGTCTAAGATTTTATTTAAGACAATCTTAGACAACTAATTTTTGAAATATTTAAAAAAATCATAAAAAATTAACTTTATAAAATAAGAAAAAAAAAAAAACAGTCCGAAACCAAGTATTTTTTTTTTAATATATATATATTTTTTTTGTTGGGAAAACCGAAATCAAGCTTAAATGTCACAAAAAAAAACCTGCACCTACTTCCAGCATTAATAACTGGAAGTGCGAGTACAGCGTGATCGCTGCACCCCGAGCGCATGTGCAGTCAGGAACGAGGTTGACAATATGAACTGCTCTCCCTTTATTAAACGCTTATTCCAGATTCGTTGATGCAGAGTTATTAGCCAACTACTTTCCGGCCAATAGCTCCTCCTCCTCCCCTGCAAGCTGAAGAACTTCTTCATCTTTGAAAAAAATTAAATTGACAAAACAATCAAAACAGAGCAGCCGACAGTGAACAAAAACTAAAATTTTTTTTAGTAAACACCGATCCAAACACATCCTCCGCATCATCTTCATCTTCATCTTCCTCCAGACAAAGCGTAGTACAACAAACTGCTGTAAATATTTTGAACAGATATATATTAATTATATATAGAACATAACCATTGACTACAGTGCAAAGCTCTTCCATTTATCAGCAACTTCATTAAGCGCCTTATACGACGACCCTCCTTCTGCCACCGCCACCGCCGTCGCCTCCTTCAATTCCTTCACCCTATTCCTCAAAACCTTCCCTTCCTCCCCTTCCATCAACTCCTTCACCACCCTCGCAATCTCCTCACTATCAATCAAGCCATCGTCCCCTTTCTTCGGCCGAATCGCGATTTTCACAGCCTCAACCAACATCACTGCATTCATTGCCTGTTCAGCGAACAACGGCCAAGCAATCATCGGCACGCCGTGCGTCACACTCTCCAGTGTCGAGTTCCATCCACAGTGCGATAGAAACCCGCCGGTTGATGAGTGCGCGAGCACCTCGATCTGCGGCGCCCATGACGGCACAACAAAGCCCACGCCTTGCGTTCGTTCTAGAAAACCCTCTGGTAAGTAAACCAGTGGATTCTCTTTCGTTTGCGCGGTAAAGTAAGTCGAGGAGGAGTCCTCATCGCTAGGACTTCGCAATACAAGGAGGAATCTTTGCTTGCTGGCTTCAAGTCCCAGGGCAAGCTCCTTGAGCTGCCTCTTCGTAAGGGTCCCCCCGCTTCCAAACGAAACGAATAGAACAGACCCCTGTGGCTGCTCGTCAAGCCACTTCAAGCATGGCGAAGCTCCGCTGGCCGAACTCGCCTTTATCATCGGCCCGACCGGGTAAACCGGCGGCCGACCCTCCTGCTCCTCAGTAAGCAACTTCGCCGCACCGGGCTCTATCGCAGAAAAACTATTGACTAAAATCCCTTGCGCCTGCCGATAAAGAGCCGCGTGATGGAGCATCCATTTGTAGGCGTCGTTTGAACGATCTAGTAAAGGAGTAACAATCTCAGGTCCTGGAATTGGAACGCATCCTGGGAGTTTGATTGATTCTTTGAGGTCTTGATAGGGACCCGTGACGGCAGCGTCAAGCGCAGGGAGCTGAAGCATGAGGGTGAGGAACTGGAGGTTTGAGGGGATGAACATGTAGTAAAAGATGCCTAGATCGCGGGCGATTTGGAAGCCGTCGGCGGCGAAGAAGTCGGCGAGGAAGGCGACGAGATTGGTTGAGGATTGGAGGTCTAGGAGGACGGAGCGGAGGGCGGGTAGGGAGCGGATGGAGACTATGGACATTCGGGTTTCGATGGTGGCGTCAGACGGGACATCGTCGAGGGGGACGGAGGGGAGGGAGATGGAGGTGATGCTTGAGGGGAGGGTGGAGAGGAAGGTTTGGGTGGCTTTGTTGTCGGCGACGGCGAAGGTGATGAAGGTGACGGTGAAGTTGTGGCGCTGGACGAGAAGTTTGGATAGTTCGGCGAGCGGGAAGAGATGGCCCATGCCCGGGGTTGGGAGGATTGCTAGGTGAAGCCGACGGGATCCTGCGGCATCCATGGCTGGAGGAAGATGGGAAATTTGAAAGCTCTGGTTTTTGGCTTTTGGGTTGTTTGGAGAAGAAAGCTGCTTATAGTGTGATAGCGTCGAAGACTCGAAGGGGGTATTTATATATAAAATTGTGTAGTGCGCAGTGGATCGAAAATATCTTAAAAATTGGGCCAATTAGGTTAGCTGGTAACATTTTTGGTAATTTACCTTGTGCGGTTTTTGTTTTTATTGAAAAAAATATACATTTATATTAAAATACTAAAATGAAATAAAATAAAATACAAAAAATATAATATAATTGACATGTATGTGTAAAAAACTAATACATATTATTATAATTTTTTTTATTAATTGGTCATAAAATAAATATGATATAGAGTTCAAAAATTCAAAAATATTGGGCGGACGGGGGCAATTGCCTGTCGTAAATAAAATATTTATGATGAGGAAATTTTATAAAAAATTTGCCACCCAAAAAAATTACTTTGCCCTAACTAACCCTCGTTGATCTGATTTGGTCAATAATCTTACACTACTAGTTGAAGGCCTTCAGTTGCAACTATCTGATACATACATAAGGCCGCTTCTCCCTGTTTTCCACTTCTCTTCTCTGTACGACAGCTTCGCCGATTCGTCGTGTGACTCCTTCAGTTACAAGCAGGTCGTTGTGTCGTCTTCCATCGTATGTTTTAGTCTCCTAAAGTTTTGTGGGTTACAATTTTTTTTTGACCAAACACGAAAGCCCATTTTCTACTCTCAAATACTTGCTCACGCATGCCTTTGTTTGCAAGCATGACATCATTGCCGACTTCAACGGTTTGACTAGTCTCTTAGAGTTTTTCCTAATTGCTTTGATTTACACATTTTTTTTTTACAAAGTAGGAGATTTTGCCACTGAAGAAATCTAAACTAGAGTTCAAGAAGCAGAGAGAGACAGAGAACTGAAATAATGAAATGTTAAGGTTACCTTTATTAGCACAGGTAGTGAAGTATATATAGAACAATGTACATTCACGTGATAGTAGCCACAATATTATTATCTAATTTAGAAATATGATTATTATGCACTAATACTCCACCGCAAACTGTTGGGTCTTGAATAACCTGCAGTTTGTTACAAAGATTGATGAATCTTGGAGTTGATAACGCCTTAGTAAATATATCAGCTAGTTGGTCAATTGTGCTGATAGGAAGAAGACGCACATTATTGTTTTAAATGTGATCTCTAATAAATTTTTGATCAATCTCTATGTGTTTCGTTCTAGCATGAAACACCGGATTGTTGGTGAGTGCAATTGCTGAATTGTTGTCACAAAACATGTCCGTCAGATACTGTTGTGAAACATCGAAATTAGCTAGAAGCCTTCTAAGCCAGATGATATCCGATGTTAATGCCGCCAATGCTCTATACTCTTATTCTGTGGAAGACCGGGCAACAGTCTATTGTTTCTTCACCGTCCAAGAAATTAGAGTGTCCCCTAGGAATGAACAGTATCCGGACGTGGATTTACGAGTGTCTGGATCTCCAGCCCAGTCAGCATGTGACGACCCCAAGATCCGTGTAGCGAAAGGATTCGTCTGACATTCTGATCGAACTCCATTCCAGTTGCCTTGCTCGGACCTGAAAATTTTAACCACATATAATGAGCTTACAAAGCCCAGCAGGTCACCAAAGCCTACAACTGAAATCAAAGCACGGCGATGCTATCAATATGCATGTCAATCTATCAATCCGTATCAGTCAATGGTCAATGAGTCAATGCAGCGGAAATCAAAAGTCAATAAAACCAGTCAATGCAGCGGCAGGCAAATCGATAAATCGACTCAATCAATCAATATCGTCAATCAAATCGATGCTGTCGAATCAATGAAATCAATCGAGGAAAGTAATACGAAACAATGAATCTATACAGTAGTCAATACGGTGCAGAAACAGTAGCGATAGTAAATCCATAAAATCCATAGGCAGTAATATCAATGAATCTATACGATGTCCATATCCATGCTATCAATGCAATATCTATATCTATCCATGTCCATATCAATGTCCATAATCAATAATCAATAGGGTCAATGCTCAATGATCAATCAATGAAATCAATGAATCCGTACTATAGTAAATCAATTCGATAAATCCATCAATATCAATAAATCAGTCGAAAATCGATAAGTCAATGCATATCAGGAAATTCATATAATGGTCTTACTCGACAAGCACAAACACTAGTCATTATCAATGATGCTGTTGTAGTTATCAATCGTTCAATGATGCTGTTGTAGTTATCAATCGTTCAATGATGCTGTTGTAGTTATCAATCGTTCAATGATGCTGTTGTAGTTACCCATACGTTGGTTTCTATAACCAACGTTCAACCAGGTTTCCACTTGTCTTTCAGAATCAATCAATCCATGCAATAATCAATGCAATAAGCAATAATAGAGAAATCTAGAACAATCATATCAATAGTCATACACATATCAATTCAATCTATCAATTCTGGGAAAATCAGAAATCGTACGAAAATCGGGCAGAGCAACGGCAGTCTACAGAATTTACACAGAAATCTCCAAAAATCACAATTCACCAAATTAATACATAACGTACATAGCAACATTATAAGACTATTCTTTTACTGCTCAAACCAATTCGAACATCATAATAAATTACAGTCAAAATAAAACCCCGCAGAACCAAAACGGACCGAACGAAATCTGCCAATAAATAATCAAAACGTGCAGAATAATCACATCTACAACATACCAAAAGTTATGCGGTGAAATCTTCGCCAGTACCAAATCGGGTACGAAAATCGCTTACAAAAACACAAATCTGAGCACCATTTTACAAAACCTCAAAATCTTTGAAAACAGAAATAGGGTTCGGAGTCCTTACCACGAGATCTACACTTTTCCCAACAGCAGCGTCGGACGAAAAGCGCTCTGCGGCCTCCAAAACCAAGCTTTTCCTCTTTTTCCCTTTCTCTTTCTCTCTCCTCAAAATATCTGATTTTAAAATCTGATTTTCTCTCTCTTCAAAACGAGCTCATTTCCTTATATCATATACAGATCGGCCTGGCCGATCGCCCGATCGTCCCGGGACGATCAGACCAAATTCTGATCGTCATGGACCATTCCCAGGGCGATGATCAGGACGGTATTGTGAACAGTGCCGATCGTCCTAGACGATCTAAATATCGTCCTGGACGATCCTGTCCAGAAATCACTCCAGAAATCAGCTGTTTTCAATGTACTGATCGGCCTGGACGATCTCAACATCGTCCTGGATGATCCTGGGAGGAAAATCCAATTCAGAGAGGAACAGTAAGGGAACGAGATCTCACACAGCATCTGAAAAAGATTTAAGCACAAGTTTAGATTTTGTTATTGGTATGTCATAATCTATAGTACCTTTGATGTATCGTAGCAAGCGTTTGAGAAGGTAAATGTGTTGAGGTTGAGGATTCTGCATATGTTGTGATAACAGATTTACGCTGAATGCTATGTCAGGCCTTTTAATCGTTAAGTACTGTAGTGATCCCGTAATTTTACGATACATATTGGGTCTGAGAGATATTGATCCTGCGGAATAACAGAGGGCATTTTAGTACACGTCGGGTTTGCCAACGCCTTGCAGATTTCCATATGCGTTTGATGTAATAGAGATGCCGCATATTGCTTTTGAGATAGGAAATATTCATGAGAATTTCTATGTATTTGGATTCCCAGAAAGTCGTCGACAGTTCCTAGTTGCTTCATTGAGAAACGATTGGTTAGTTTTTGAATAACCAAGTTGATTTATGCAGAAATATTACCGGTTATTAAAATATCGTCAATGTAAATCAATAGAAAAATATGAATATTAGATTTGTGCAAGATGAGTAGCGAAGGATCTGTCGTGCTGTGTTGGAACCCGATGGAGATGAGATACTCCGTGAATGTGTTATACCACTGTCTTGGAGCTTGTTTGAGACCGTAAATAGCCTTTTGTAGATGACAAATGTGTGTGGGATTCATTTCATCAACAAATCCTCTCGGTTGAGTCATGTAGACTGTTTCTGACAGGTTGCCATGGAGGAATGCGTTTGCTACGTCCAATTGTTGGATTTCCCAATTATTGTGAAGCGCAATTGTGAGCATAACGCAAATCGTTGGTAGTTTGGCGACAGGACTGAAAGTTTTGTTGTAGTCCAGCCCAAACTCTTGTTGATTTCCTTGGGCTACAAGCCTAGCTTTGTACTTCGCTATAGATCCATCGGAGTGATATTTGATCTGATAGGTCCATTTACACCCCAACACTAAAGCGCCTTGTGGTTGTACTGTTAGCTTCCAGGTTCCCTGTTGTTGGAGAGCTAGAAATTCAGATTCCATGGCTTCTCTCCATTCTCTGTGTTTAGCTGCCTCTGCTTAATTAGATGGAACAGAGCAGTTAGATGACACAGAAGTATCATGAATTAGATTTAACCTGTTTACTGGTTTCAAGGTTCCTTTCTGATTCTTGGTGATCATATGGTAGCGCTTTGGTGGAGGGTTACAGTCTACGGGCTGCTGCTATTCAGAAACGTCCATGCGATCAGATTGATTACTGAGAAGATCTACAATGGGTTGAGGAATAGGTGAATGTCTTGAGGTGTCCTTGGAGTAAGTGGTAGATAAATGGGATGTGGGTATAAGGAGAGAGGGTGGAGTTTCAGAAAGTTGAGGAGTTTGTTGTGAGGGAATTGAATTGAACGGGAACATAGTTTCATCAAAAGTAATGTGATGAGAGATTATAATTTTATTATTAGATGTATCTAAACTTTTGTATCCTTTGTGCTTGTCCGAATAACCCATAAACACACATACATGTGATTTGGTATGCAGTTTATGATGAGAGTGAGGTGGATATAGAGGAAAACACACGCATCCAAATGTTCTGAGATGAGTATAATCAGGTTTATTTTGATGAAACAGTTCGTAGGGCGTAAGACTGGATGTAGTTGGGTACGACATCCGGTTAATAAGATAAGTTGCAGTAAGAACCGCATCCGGCCAGTGCACAAAAGGAACAGACGCCGCTTTGAGCAATGTTCTTGTGGTCTCTATTATATGCCGATGCTTTCGCTCGGCAACGCCATTTTGTTCAGGAGTGTATGGACATGACACCTGGTGCTGAATTCCTTGACTATTCAGAAGTTGAGCGAAATTGTGATTTATAAATTCCGATCCACCATCAGTCCTGAAAACTTGAATTTCTTTAGCAGTATATTTTTCAACAAAAAATTTAAATTGTAGAAAAATCTCATACACTTCAGATTTATTTCTCATAGGAAATATCCAAGAAAATCTCGAGTAATCGTCTACGAACAAAACATAGTATCTAAATCCTTGTACAGACGGTACAGGGGCAGGCCCCCAAACGTCTGAATGAATAAGAGACAGGACGGACTTACGACGATTAACAGATCTATCAAAACATAATTTGTGTCCTTTTGTTTGTTTACAGGAAAAACAAGAAAAAGACAAAGAACTAATGTTTAAATGCGGATTGCTCTTAGCAATGACAGAGATAGTTCTGTTATTAGGATGGCCTAGCCTATCATGCCATGAGGTTGCACGAGCAGTAAATGCAGAGAAAACCGAATTCTGTAAATTGCCAGACGACATTTGAATTGGGTAGAGACCATTTTTACATGGTCCTTGAAGCAACACTTGATGAGTCTTCATGTCCTTAATAACAAAACCATTAGTATCAAAAGATATTAAAATATTGTTATCACGAGTTAATTGCGAAATTGAGATCAAGTTATAAGAAAGTGAAGGAATATGAAAGATCTTTAGAAGATCTAACTTACGAGAGGGAGTCGGTAACACACAAGCACCTGAATTTGCTATGTTTACCGACCTCCCGTCACCTATAGTAATTGTCTCAGGGCCATGATACAGATAGGATACTGTTAAGTTGTCAAGCAATTGAGTTAGATGCGAGGTCAGTACTCCTGAATCCAGATACCAGTTATGGTATGTGTTATCCGAATTCGCAGCTAGCGTCGTCGGCTGATTCGTCTGTTGTTGAGGAGTAAAGTTAGGATCCATGCGATGCCAACAACTGCTTGCAGTATGTCCTTTCTTTGAACAAATTTGGCAAAAGATCATTGATGTAGTTGAATTTCGATTTGCAGATGATGCCGATTGAGTGTTTCGACCACGACCATGCTTACCTTGACTGCGAGCAGAGAATAATGCGGTGTTTGGATCATGTGTTTGGCGAAGAAGATCAGAGGCAATGTTCACCTCTTCACTCAGAAGCAACGCATATAGCTGATCCAGTGTAATCGGAGTCAACATTATGCGTATGGCCGTCTTGAAAGATTGATAAGATGGGGGTAATCCGTTGAGAATGTACATGATCACATCTTCCGTGTCAACGGCCGAACCAGACGCTGCAATTTGATCAACTAAAATCTTGATTTCTGATAAGTATTGCGTGACAGTCTGATTCTTGAGCGAAATGTGGTGAAGAGTGTTCTTTAGTTGAATCACTTTAGAGCGATTGGATGACTGAAATCTTGATTCAAGAGTGGAACAGATTTCAGACGTTGATTGCAGATGCACTACATACGGTAAAATCGTCGTTGAGATCGTTGAGCATAGCGTGACAGATAGATTTTGGCCAATCAGGTTCGTGAGCTGAGCCGACTCATTCTCCGACGAACTACGCTCAGAGGACGTGTTTCGATGGATGTGGAGCGCAAACTTATAGTAACTGTTCGCATATATGTCGTGGGGTCATTCCTTAGCAATAACACAACTACACAATATATTTAATTATATTGGGTGCAATTGCTTGAAGATCGTAGTACTGTAACATTCTTAAGGGGGGGGGGGGGGGGGGGGGATCTTAGCCCGACTGTCGGATCGTTTCTCGTGAACGGGACCTTAGCCCAACTGTTGTCAAACCTTAACTCAACTCTTCAAACTATTGTAATTCAACGACATCTAAGTCAATAAACATGTGAACCGTTTTAAGGTGGCCAAACAAGCATTTTTTTTGTTTTGTTTTTTTTTTTCTTATAACAATTGACCATAACGCAACATAGATGTGAATTACAATCATGTAATTCATCTTTGTCTATTAATTGAGAATTTTTACTATCAATTAGGAGATCTTAAATTTGAGTCTTTGATATGTAATATATATTAATTTGTCTTAATTTGTCTAGGATTTTATTTAAGACAATCTTAGACAACTAATTTTTGAAATATTTAAAAAAAATTATTAAAAATTAACTTTATAAAATAAGAAAAAAAATCAGTCCGAAACCAAGTATTTTTTTTTAATATTTGTTTTTTTGTTGGGAAAACCAAAATCAAGCTTAAATGTCACAAAAAAAAACCTGCACCCACTTCCAGCATTAATAACTGGAAGTGCGAGTACAGCGTGATCGCTGCACCCCGAGCGCATGTGCAGTCAGGAACGAGGTTGACAATATGAACTGCTCTCCCTTTATTAAACTCTTATTCCAGATTCGTTGATGCAGAGTTATTAGCCAACTACTTTCCGGCCAATAGCTTCTCCTCCTCCCCTGCAAGCTGAAGAACTTCTTCATCTTTGAAAAAAATTAAATTGACAAAACAATCAAAACAGAGCAGCCGACAGTGAACAAAAACTAAAATTTTTTTAGTAAACACCGATCCAAACACATCCTCCGCATCATCTTCATCTTCATCTTCCTCCAGACAAAGCGTAGTACAACAAACTGCTGTAAATATTTTGAACAGATATATATTAATTATATATAGAACATAACCATTGACTACAGTGCAAAGCTCTTCCATTTATCAGCAACTTCATTAAGCGCCTTATACGACGACCCTCCTTCTGCCACCGCCACCGCCGTCGCCTCCTTCAATTCCTTCACCCTATTCCTCAAAACCTTCCCTTCCTCCCCTTCCATCAACTCCTTCACCACCCTCGCAATCTCCTCACTATCAATCAAGCCATCGTCCCCTTTCTTCGGCCGAATCGCGATTTTCACAGCCTCAACCAACATCACTGCATTCATTGCCTGTTCAGCGAACAACGGCCAAGCAATCATCGGCACGCCGTGCGTCACACTCTCCAGTGTCGAGTTCCATCCACAGTGCGATAGAAACCCGCCGGTTGATGAGTGCGCGAGCACCTCGATCTGCGGCGCCCATGACGGCACAACAAAGCCCACGCCTTGCGTTCGTTCTAGAAAACCCTCTGGTAAGTAAACCAGTGGATTCTCTTTCGTTTGCGCGGTAAAGTAAGTCGAGGAGGAGTCCTCATCGCTAGGACTTCGCAATACAAGGAGGAATCTTTGCTTGCTGGCTTCAAGTCCCAGGGCAAGCTCCTTGAGCTGCCTCTTCGTAAGGGTCCCCCCGCTTCCAAACGAAACGAATAGAACAGACCCCTGTGGCTGCTCGTCAAGCCACTTCAAGCATGGCGAAGCTCCGCTGGCCGAACTCGCCTTTATCATCGGCCCGACCGGGTAAACCGGCGGCCGACCCTCCTGCTCCTCAGTAAGCAACTTCGCCGCACCGGGCTCTATCGCAGAAAAACTATTGACTAAAATCCCTTGCGCCTGCCGATAAAGAGCCGCGTGATGGAGCATCCATTTGTAGGCGTCGTTTGAACGATCTAGTAAAGGAGTAACAATCTCAGGTCCTGGAATTGGAACGCATCCTGGGAGTTTGATTGATTCTTTGAGGTCTTGATAGGGACCCGTGACGGCAGCGTCAAGCGCAGGGAGCTGAAGCATGAGGGTGAGGAACTGGAGGTTTGAGGGGATGAACATGTAGTAAAAGATGCCTAGATCGCGGGCGATTTGGAAGCCGTCGGCGGCGAAGAAGTCGGCGAGGAAGGCGACGAGATTGGTTGAGGATTGGAGGTCTAGGAGGACGGAGCGGAGGGCGGGTAGGGAGCGGATGGAGACTATGGACATTCGGGTTTCGATGGTGGCGTCAGACGGGACATCGTCGAGGGGGACGGAGGGGAGGGAGATGGAGGTGATGCTTGAGGGGAGGGTGGAGAGGAAGGTTTGGGTGGCTTTGTTGTCGGCGACGGCGAAGGTGATGAAGGTGACGGTGAAGTTGTGGCGCTGGACGAGAAGTTTGGATAGTTCGGCGAGCGGGAAGAGATGGCCCATGCCCGGGGTTGGGAGGATTGCTAGGTGAAGCCGACGGGATCCTGCGGCATCCATGGCTGGAGGAAGATGGGAAATTTGAAAGCTCTGGTTTTTGGCTTTTGGGTTGTTTGGAGAAGAAAGCTGCTTATAGTGTGATAGCGTCGAAGACTCGAAGGGGGTATTTATATATAAAATTGTGTAGTGCGCAGTGGATCGAAAATATCTTAAAAATTGGGCCAATTAGGTTAGCTGGTAACATTTTTGGTAATTTACCTTGTGCGGTTTTTGTTTTTATTGAAAAAAATATACATTTATATTAAAATACTAAAATGAAATAAAATAAAATACAAAAAATATAATATAATTGACATGTATGTGTAAAAAACTAATACATATTATTATAATTTTTTTATTAATTGGTCATAAAATAAATACGATATAGAGTTCAAAAATTCAAAAATATTGGGCGGACGGGGGCAATTGCCTATCGTAAATAAAATATTTATGATGAAGAAATTTTATAAATTTGCCACCCAAAAAAATTACTTTGCCCTAGCTAACCCTCGTTGATCTGATTTGGTCAATAATCTTACACTACTAATTGAAGGCCTTCAGTTGCAACTACCTGCTACATACATAAGGCCGCTTCTCCCTGTTTTCCACTTCTCTTCTCCGTACGACAGCTTCGCCGATTCGTCGTGTGACTCCTTCAGTTACAAGCAGGTCGTTGTGTCGTCTTCCATCGTATGTTTTAGTCTTCTAGAGTTTTGCGGGTTACAATTTTTTTTAACCAAACACGAAAGCCCATTTTCTACTCTCAAATACTTGCTCACGCATGCCTAAACTAGAGTTCAAGAAGCAGAGAGAGACAGAGAACTGAAATAATGAAATTTTAAGGTTACCTTTATTAGCACAGGTAGTGAAGTATATATAGAACAATGTACATTCACGTGATAGTAGCCACATCATTATTATCTAATTTACAAATATGATTATTATGCACTAATACTCCACCGCAAACTGTTGGGTCTTGAATAACCTGCAGTTTGTTACGAAGATTGATGAATCTTGGAGTTGATAACGCCTTAGTAAATATATCAGCTAGTTGGTCAATTGTGCTGATAGGAAGAAGACGCACATTATTGTTTTGAATGTGATCTCTAATAAATTTTTGATCAATCTCTATGTGTTTCGTTCTAGCATGAAACACCGGATTGTTGGTGAGTGCAATTGTCGAATTGTTGTCACAAAACATGTCCGTCAGATGCTGTTGTGAAACATCGAAATCAGCTAGAAGCCTTCTAAGCCAGATGATATCCGATGTTAATGCTGCCAATGCTCTGTACTCTGATTCTGTGGAAGACTGGGCAACAGTCTATTGTTTCTTCACCGTCCAAGAAATTAGAGTGTCCCCTAGGAATGAACAGTATCCGGACGTGGATTTACGAGTGTCCGGATCTCCAGCCCAGTCAGCATCTAAAAAAGATTTAAGCACAAGTTTAGATTTTGTTATTGGTATGTCATAATCTATAGTACCTTTGATGTATCGTAGCAAGCGTTTGAGAAGGTAAATGTGTTGAGGTTGAGGATTCTGCATATGTTGTGATAACAGATTTATGCTGAATGCTATGTCAGGCCTTTTAATCGTTAAGTACTGTAGTGATCCCGTAATTTTACGATACATATTGGGTCTGAGAGATATTGATCCTGCGGAATAACAGAGGGCATTTTAGTACACGTCGGGTTTGCCAACGCCTTGCAGTTTTCCATATGCGTTTGATGTAATAGAGATGCCGCATATTGCTTTTGAGATAGGAAATATTCATGAGAATTTCTATGTATTTGGATTCCCAGAAAGTCGTCGACAGTTCCTAGTTGCTTCATTGAGAAACGATTGGTTAGTTTTTGAATAACCAAGTTGATTTCTGCAGAAATATTACCGGTTATTAAAATATCGTCAATGTAAATCAATAGAAAAATATGAATATTAGATTTGTGCAAGATGAGTAGCGAAGGATCTGCCGTGCTGTGTTGGAACCCGATGGAGATGAGATACTCCGTGAATGTGTTATACCACTGTCTTGGAGCTTGTTTGAGACCGTAAATAGCCTTTTGTAGATGACAAATGTGTGTGGGATTCATTTCATCAACAAATCCTCTCGGTTGAGTCATGTAGACTGTTTCTGACAGGTTGCCATGGAGGAATGCGTTTGCTACGTCCAATTGTTGGATTTCCCAATTATTGTGAAGCACAATTGTGAGCATAACACAAATCGTTGGTAGTTTGGCGACAGGACTGAAAGTTTCGTTGTAGTCTAGCCCAAACTCTTGTTGATTTCCTTGGGCTACAAGCCTAGCTTTGTACTTCTCTATAGATCCATCTGAGTGATATTTGATCCGATAGGTCCATTTACACCCCAACACTAAAGCGCCTTGTGGTTGTACTGTTAGCTTCCAGGTTCCCTATTGTTGGAGAGCTAGAAATTCAGATTCCATGGCTTCTCTCCATTCTCTGTGTTTAGCTGCCTCTGCTTAATTAGATGGAACAGAGCAGTTAGATGACACAGAAGTATCATGAATTAGATTTAACCTGTTTACCGGTTTCAAGGTTCCTTTCTGATTCTTGGTGATCATATGGTGGCGCTTTGGTGGAGGGTTACAGTCTACGGGCTGCTGCTATTCAGAAACGTCCATGCGATCAGATTGATTACTGAGAAGATCTACAATGGGTTGAAGAATAGGTGAATGTCTTGAGGTGTCCTTGGAGTAAGTGGTAGATAAATGGGATGTGGGTATAAGGAGAGAGGGTGGAGTTTCAGAAAGTTGAGGAGTTTGTTGTGAGGGAATTGAATTGAACGGGAACATAGTTTCATCAAAAGTAATGTGACGAGAGATTATAATTTTATTATTAGATGTATCCTTTTGTATCCTTTGTGCTTGTCCGAATAACCCATAAACACACATACAGGTGATTTGGTATGCAGTTTATGATGAGAGTGAGGTGGATATAGCGGAAAACACGCGCATCCAAATGTTCTGAGATGAGTATAATCAGGTTTATTTTGATGAAACAGTTCGTATGGCGTAAGACGGAATGTAGTTGGGGACGACATCCGGTTAATAAGATAAGTTGTAGTAAGAACCGCATCCGGCCAGTGCACAAAAGGAACAGACGCCGCTTTGAGCAATGTTCTTGTGGTCTCTATTATATGCCGATGCTTTCGCTCGGCAACGCCATTTTGTTCAGGAGTGTATGGACATGACACCTGGTGCTGAATTCCTTGACTATTCAGAAGTTGAGCGAAATTGTGATTTATAAATTCCGATCCACCATCAGTCCTGAAAACTTGAATTTCTTTAGCAGTATATTTTTCAACAAAAAATTTAAATTGTAGAAAAATCTCATACACTTCAGATTTATTTCTCATAGGAAATATCCAAGAAAATCTCGAGTAATCGTCTACGAACAAAACATAGTATCTAAATCCTTGTACAGACGATACAGGGGCAGGCCCCCAAACGTCTGAATGAATAAGAGACAGGACAGACTTACGACGATTAACAGATCTATCAAAACATAATTTGTGTCCTTTTGTTTGTTTACAGGAAAAACAAGAAAAAGACAAAGAACTAATGTTTAAATGCGGATTGCTCTTAGCAATGGAAGAGATAGTTCTGTTATTAGGATGGCCTAGCCTATCATGCCATGAGGTTGCACGAGCAGTAGATGCAGAGAAAGCCGAATTCTGTAAATTGCCAGACGACATTTGAATTGGGTAGAGACCATTTTTACATGGTCCTTGAAGCAACACTTGATGAGTCTTCATGTCCTTAAGAACAAAACCATTAGTATCGAAAGTTGTTGAAATATTGTTATCACGAGTTAATTGCGAAATTGAGATCAAGTTATAAGAAAGTGAAGGAATATGAAAGATCTTTAGAAGATCTAACTTACGAGAGGGAGTCGGTAACACACCAGCACCTGAATTTGCTATGTTTACCGACCTCCCGCCACCTATAGTAATTGTCTCAGGGCCATGATACGGAGAGGATACTGTTAAGTTGTCAAGCAATTGAGTTAGATGCGAGGTCACTCCTGAATCCAGATACCAGTTATGGTATGTGTTATCCGAATTTGCAGCTAGCGCCGTCGGCTGATTCGTCTGTTGTTGAGGAGTATAGTTAGGATCCATGCGATGCCAACAGCTGCTTGCAGTATGTCCTTTCTTTGAACAAATTTGGCAAAAGATCGTTGATGTAGTTGAATTTCGATTTGCAGATGATGCCGATTGAGTGTTTCGACCACGACCATGCTTACCTTGACCGCGAGCAGAGAATAATGCGGTGTTTGGATCAGGTGTTTGGCGAAGAAAATTAGAGGCAATGTTCACCTCTTCACTCAGAAGCAACGCATATAGCTGATCCAGTGTAACCGGAGTCAACATTGTGCGTATGGCCGTCTTGAAAGATTGATAAGATGGGGGTAATCCGTTGAGAATGTACATGATCACATCTTCCGTGTCAACGGTCGAACCAGACGCTGCAATTTGATCAACTAAAATCTTAATTTCTGATAAGTATTGCGTGACAGTCTGATTCTTGAGCGAAATGTGGTGAAGAGTGTTCTTTAGTTGAATCACTTTAGAGCGATTGGATGACTGAAATCTTGATTCAAGAGTGGAACAGATTTCAGACGTTGATTGCAGATGCACTACATACGGTAAAATCTTCGTTGAGATCGTTGAGCATAGCGCGACAGATAGATTTTGGTCAATCAGGTTCGTGAGCTGAGCCGACTCATTCTCCGACGAACTACGCTCAGAGGACGTGTTTCGGTGGATGTGGAAGATAGCGGTTCAAGAAACTTATCAAATTTGTTTGCCTTGAAGATCTTGATAATTTGAGCACGCCAGATGGAGTAATTGTCTATGTAGAGCTAAATAGAGACGATCGATTTGAGATGAGCCACAACGAATTTTAGAGCAGGAGATAGAACCGCTTCGTTTGATCCATCATTTTCTAGAGGTTCACGAGGGTTTGAGGTTGCAGAGATCGACATTGCGAGGAAGATCAGGATCTTTCGCCGTCTAATACCATGAAGAAACCTAAACTAGAGTTCAAGAAGCAGAGAGAGACAGAGAACTGAAATAATGAAATGTAAAGGTTACCTTTATTAGCACAGGTAGTGAAGTATATATAGAACAATGTACATTCACGTGATAGCAGCCACGTCATTATTATCTAATTTACAAATATGATTATTATGCACTAATAGCCACCCCTAAAAAATTAAACTTATGATGGGGGTAATTTTATAAATTTGCCACTCCCTAAAAAGTTTACTTTGCCCTAGCTGACCTTAGCCACATACGCTCTACTCAAGTATCTTGCATGACTCCTCAAAGGCCTTCGGTTGTTGTTTCATGCTCTGCACATCGGGCCGCTGCCCCCCGTTTTTCACTTCTCTTCTCTGCACGACAACATCGTTGATTCGCCGTGTGATTCCATCTGTTCCAAGCTAGGTGTCGTTGCCGACTTCCATGGTTTGACATAGTCTCTTAGAGTTTCACCTCTTCAAACTTTCTTTTAATCAAACTCAAAAGCCTATTTTGCATTCTCATATACTCACTAACGCCTTTGGTTAAAAGTAAAGCATTTGTTGCCGATTTTGACAATTCGACTAGTCTCTTAGAGTTTCGCCACCATTTAAACTGTAAGTGCTTTGTTTTGCACTTTTTTTTTTTTTAAGTTCTTCCGGATACAAACAAGCAATGTTTATTTCAATTGCATTATTATTTAAAGTTTTCAACTTTTTTACAATCATAGGAGCTTTATTCAACATAATTTAGCTATCATAGTCAGTATTATACACCTATTAATTATAAGAGACGCTTATTTGAACAAAGGACATTACACAGAGAAGGGAAGTATCAACACCTTCAACAATATTGCTAGATGTCTAAATTGTCCTTTCAAAAGTTACTACACAGTAGAAATGGTTCCAGAACTGAAGGCATATAGGAAACTTGTTCTGACAGAATAATTAAATAAATAAAAAGAAGTACAATGCTGTGTAAAAAAGATTAGGAGAAATAATAATTGAGCTATCCAAGATTGTCATCAGAAGTATTTCCATTTGCTAGTTTCAAGTTTTTAACCATTTATTCTTATTCTGTAAGAACTTTTACAATGAAAATAGAAGCTCATAATGTAAATGGATTATTTTATCCTAATCTAAGCTTCCAATTTTTGTTAACAAGTTTTGTAGTTTCATTTGCATTCTCTTAAGCTTCAAAAGCTATTAACATATCTTAGTCTTTGTTTTGTAGTTACGAAAGCTATTAACATTTTAAGCTTCCAGTTCTTGCTATAAATTTTTGGGCCTAGCTATTACTCAGTTTTTGTATATTTGTGTATATGATGTTGTCAATCAAACGAATCAATTTCTTTTTTAAATTACAATAGTTAGCAGCAACTCAATAAAGCGTATTGTGTTTCTGTTTTATGGTGAAGACCTATTTATGATTTTAGTATTGTTTGGTAGCATTGCAAGGCACTCCTAGAAACTATGACGTTAAAAGAGATAAACCTTTTGTAGCTATGAAGTTCTGGCTTTATTTTATCATCATCATTGATCATTAGCTTTAGGGAATTAGCTCGACTATCTAGGGTGAATTTTAAGACTTTTATGTGATCTATTGGTTACAATTCATGATTTTGATGTTATTTTTTATCGACGGGTGTTCTTTCGTGGTCCTAAATTTCTTCATATGATATATTAAATGGATCGTTATTTAAAGATAAAAGAACATTTAGAGAATGATATTAACAATCTCTCAATTGATCCTGGACTCTGACCATTAATTTAAAGTTATGATGTAAATAAAAGAGATAAAATTTGGAGAGCGTATCTACTGAAGGGACCCCATCAATCGAAATTTTTTTAATTCTTTCCAATATTATTTTGAATTGTTGCATGCAGATTTAATTCGAAATGATTTGAGTAATATCCTGATTGACTAGAATAAAATATGCAAAAATATAATAATTTTTTGTCTCTACTACTAATTAATATAATTCTAGGTTCACTGCTTTACTCATCAGCTCCAATTGTGCTTAGTGATTATAGCAAAGAATTAATGGCATGTGAAACATCTTTTTGAGATCACTTCAAAAATTGTCATCACTATTGGAGCTTCATATAGGAGTGACGCTCTTAAAGTCATTTAAGATGATAAAATAAATTTTCAACCAACTTAAGGGGATTTGAACAGTAGTCTAGGTTTGAATCAAGAGAAAAGATTACAATGAATTGGTGACACTCATTGGGGTTTGCATTTTCATACCTTGATTAATTTGAACAAAATGTACACTTCAGTAATTGAAGTACTTCAAATTATTATGGAAGATGTGGTACATGATTAATAAGCTATTGAAGCTAGTATTCTAATAGTTGCTATAAAATCTTTTAATTTTATTCTTGCAATGTACATAATTATTGACATTTTAAGTGTTATTGATGAATTATCAGAAGCCTTATAGAGAAAATATTCAGATAATGTAAATAAAATAAAGGTAAAGTAAATTTCTAAACAACATTTATAGATAATGACAAAAAATGGACAAGATTCTTTATTGGTAGAAGTATCACATTTTTGCAATATTTTTGAAGTTGATGTTCATATTATGAGTTCTAAATTTAAGGCTTATCGGCGATCAATACATAGAAATGAGAAAAATAATAAATTTGCATCAGTACCATATAGATTTTTTTATAATGCTATTGATATACAACTTAAATAGCTAAATAATAGATTCTCTAAAGATAGTACTTAGTTACTTCTTTGTGTCTTATATCTAAATCCAAATACTCACTTTATGCTTATGATAAGAAAAATTAATTCGGCTTGTAGAGTTATATTCAAAAGATTTTTTTATTGTTAAACTTGTGACTCTAAAGCACCATCTATCCACTTGCATTCTTGATATACATACAAGAGAGGAGTTCTCATCTTTGCCTAACATTGCTGATCTTTCAAAATAATTTATTAAGATTAAGAAAGATATTGTGTATTTCTTAATTTACAAGCTTATTATCTTGAAATTAATTTTGCTGCTTGCCACTGATATACTAGAGATGACATTTTCTACTAAGAAAATTTTAAACATTGATTACACAGTAAATTGGGCGATGTCTAACTCAGTGATTGTTGAGTGTCATATATTGAGAAAGAAGTATTTGATTTGTTTCCAAATGAAGATGTAATTTCAATATTATTAAAAAAACTATAATAAAATACAAAGCTTGTGATTTTCATTACAATATAATAATTTATTTTGAATATAACAAATATACATCATATAGAGAGTGTTACATGATGGAAATAGAAATAATCATTGTTGACATGTTTTCTTGGTTGGAAAGGCCATACCCAATGAGCGACGGAAGTCAGAAGGGTTGTAGTCGGTGGGCAATGTAAGTCGGAAGCACTGTAGTAGGTGGACGACATAAGTTAGAAGGACTGTAGTCGATAAGTGATAGAGGTTATAAGGATGACGTCGGGTAGAAGTCTAGTGATGGACTGAAGTCCAGCATCAGATATAAGTCAGACGAATGTCCGACGACGTACAAAAGTCCTACGTCAGGTAGAAATCCGGTGACAAGCGGAGGTCCGGCGTCAGGTAGAAGTTTAGCGTTAGGTAGAAATTTGGTGATGGGTGGAAGTCCGACATTGGTAGAAATCCAACCATGGTCAGCAGACGGGCATAACTCCAGCGTTAGTTGGCTATCGAGTGAAAGTCCGGCGGTGGTCGAGGAAAAGTCTCTTCCTTCTCTTCCTTTTGTTCTTGTTTCCTTGCTTAATTTCGACATTAGTTTAAAATCCGACAGAACTCTTGCATTGGTCGATTGCTGGATGAAAGTCTGGCGGTGGTCGGGGATGAGTCTCTTCCTTAACTTCCTTGTTTCATTCTCTTCTTTTCTTGCTTGGGCCTCATCCCCCCCCCCCCCCCCCCCCCCCTCTTGGGGTTGCTTTCTATGAGATATGAGGGGTCAATTTATGAGAGTGGCCTGGCCAGTAAGTATGGAGGAGATCAGAGGCAAGTTGAGAGTGATTTGAATGGACATATGATGTTGAATCCCTTGATCACAGACCATTTATTATGTATTTGAATGCCTTAATGATATCAACATGTTATGATCTTGGGCTCGTTGGATACATCTCGTCGAGCTGCTCGATTTGATTATAAGCATGTTGCGTTTGGAAACCATTTGGTAATCTAAATTATGGTTTGAACCTTTCAAATGAGCTTCAAGCCTTTGATATTGACCCATTGGGGCTCAGATTGAGTCGGATTTGGTGTCGTTGGGTTTATATTTTTAAGCCATTCAGTTCGACTATAAATTTACTGAAATCAGAGTTCAGGTGGTCTCAAATTTAATTTTTAAAGTTTCTAACTTGATTTTACTTCAAGATTCGTGCTCGATTAAGATAATTTTTTGATGATATATCAATTGTCTCCCTATTTTTGGATGCCAAATCTTCAAAAGTCTAAAAATACTTGTCGCAGAATTTTATATTGGCCGAATCTAAAAAAAAAATGCATTCTAAAATTATAAACTTGCTCAAGCTCAATTACAGATGTTGATTATGTATAGGTTATTAAACATAAGCTATTGTCCCAACACTAATCAGGAGGGGGGTGAATTGGTAATTTAAAAATTCTCTTAGATTTTTTAAATAGAAAACCGCTTTGAATCTCATAGCAAGTTAGTTTAAGTTCTAAAATAAACTTTTCAACCATAATATATAACTTACATTAAATAAATATGGAAATTAAAAGACATAAAAATTTATAGTGGTTCAGTCTAACATAACTTACATCCACTCCCTAAAGACTCCCTCTTCAGATATTACACTATTACCAAAGTGTCTCTCCTTTTGCCCCCACAGTAAGGCGAAGAAGCCTTAAAAAAACCTCTCTTCCACCAATCCTCGGTGCGGCAGAGAGCCATCATCCTTTCACACCCTTTAAGTGGTTACATAGAACAATCATTTGTTTACACTCTCCAAGTGTCGACAGAGAACCATCATTTGTTCACACTCTACAAGTGTCGGTAGAGAACCGTCGTCTGTTCACACTCTCCAAGTATCAGCAGAGTACTGGATCTTCTTCAAAGATCTTCTCAAGAGCAACTGGAAAGAAGAAAAGAAGAGTAATCACCAAAAACACAAAAAGATCCATAACTTTGAGTAACTTATGAATCATTCACAAGACTTTTTTCCGTCAATTTTAGAGGACCTTTTATATCAAAGACACAAAAAATCGTCTAGAAAACTGAAAATTTTCAATCTTGAGCATACACTATTGTACAGTATGATCGTATGTTCATACGTACGAAGAATTCAAAAATTGTTGCGTATAAATCCTATGTGAATCGGTACAAAATATTTTTGTACACGATGATCATCTAGTATGAACCTAGTTCGTATTGTATGAACAATTATAAAATTTTTCATCTTTGTCAGGATGAAGAGGGACACCAAAATTTTGTACCCTGGATGGCGTACGTCGATGACGACATTGTAAGGTATGATTAATTACAAAAATTTTAAAGATCGTTTGGATGAAAAGGGACCCGTTGAATTTGTATCATAGACGACGTACATACGATGACGACATCGTACAATACAAACTGTTCAAAAATTTTCAATTTCATTTAGATGAAAAGGGACCCGTCCAATTCATACCCTAGATGGTGTATGTATGATAATGACATCGTATGTTATGAACTGTTCAGAAAAACTTTGAATTCATCGAAACGAAAAGGGACCCATCCAATTCGTACGCTAGATGGCATGCGTACGATGATGACATCTTACGGTACAAACCATTCATAAAAACTTTGAATTTATCAGGATGAAAAGAGACCCATCCAATTCATACCCTAGATGGCGTACCTACAAATGGTAGATCATATAGTACGATCCATTCATTGAAATGTTTTTTACTTTATGTTTGTTTGACTACTCATAGAGGAAAATAATTAAACAAATCATCTTGTATGAAAAGACTTCGTACAGTACGATTAGTTTAAAAATTATAAATTTTAAAATCCCCCTTTTTTATGATGGTAAATTAATTATTGTTTGAGTAAAATTGAATATCCTAAATTTATTTTTAACTCCTAAAAGAATAAACATGTGAATATAAGGAAATTCCTTGAATAACATAAATTTTTTTATTTTACACAAATAACAAAAACACAAAAATATAAAAAAAATAACACCTAACACAAAAAATACAAAAACAAAATAACATCAAACACAAGAAAATATTACTTCCCCTTTCGACAACAACAAAAAGAGAAAAATAAAAGTTGAAATGGAAGAAGTCATATGAGAAACCTTAGTAATTGATCTTGAAAGAGATTAAAATAGAATTGCAATAAAAAGTTAATTATCATTAAATGAAAAAGAAAGATTCAAAAGCATTTAAATTAAAACATAACTTAGATAAAAAAAATTGATCAAGGTCATGAAGCATTTTAGATAATTAGATAAGGAGAATTATTATAAAAGTGATGAAATGAATATTAGTTAATTTCAATTTTCAATATAAAACATAATTGAACATTAGATTGATTTTAATTTAAAGATTAAATGATAGAGGAAATAATATATTCAGTTGGCCACATTACGCATCTTTTTATATTTGGCTAATTTTATTCCTCTTTCAATTTGCGAACCATTGCTTATTCTTTCACTTTTTTTATACATTGTACATTTCTTTTTTATACCTTTTTTTAATTGATATTTCTAAAATCAATAATATGAAAAAGCAAATTTCTTTGATTACAAAGATAGTTATACTGAATAATGAAATAAAAAAATAATAAGATATAAAAAATTATAATAATAATATTTAAATTTTGTTTGCCTAAAAAGAATATGAGATTGATATCCTTAACTTGATCGAGTTATAAGTTAAATGAAAATTTTAAAAAATTAAATTTCATATTAAAATTAATTTTGTATTGCAAGTTAATTTATAACACTTTTTAGATCAATTAAGACATGATTATCATATATGCAAACTTACATTTTAAACAATTAACAAAAATAATTAATAAAAATAAGACATTTTTTATTAATATCAATTAAAGATGAGATATATTCAAGCTCTATGATATTAATTTCCATCACAATAAAAAACATCATAACATCAACATAAAAACTAAATAAAGACAAGTAAAAAAAGCACTGAAATCATCAGTAAAATCATCACATCTAAAGAGGATTGGAAAAGATAACATAAAAGAAGTTCATCTAAAACTCTGAGGGACCCTGTTCTGGAGGAGGAGGCTGGTTGAAGATTAAGAAATAGCTATTCATCATAGTTACATTAGTGTTCAACGAGTCGAACTGACCTCAGATCCAACCCATATATTGCTGGTACTATGCATCCTGCTGGTTTAAGTGAGTCTGAATTTGATCAAAATGTTGATCAAAATGATTCTCTAACAGGTCAAAGTGTTGGACCATCTCTTAAAAGCTAGGTCTATAAGTAGGTGTAGGTGCTCCCCCTTCTTCCTCGGTATTATTACTTGAATTGCCATTCTTCTCAAAAAATGATCGAAAAAAGGCATCGGTGAAGTAGATTGGCAACTCAGTGGGAATATTAGAATGAAAAATGTTGTATTTCTTTTCTAAGATATAGGTCACTAGATGTCCTAAAGTAATATTTTTTTCCTCTTATGAGAAATAAACCCAATATCAGAAAGGTTATAAATATAATCTTGAATGAGTTGGGCTTCATCAATTGGTTGTCTAGTCATGATTAGATAGGTAACTGTGGATAGAAGATGAGTAATATTTATGCGATCACCAACCTTGGGAATGATTGAAGTTCTAAGGACATGCTGGATAACCCTTGCATTTTAATTTAAAGTATAGACTCTAGCCAAGTGACCAACTTGAGTAACTCCTCTAATAGTTTTATTTATTTTAGATCAATCATAGTCAGATTTGGAAGTCATAGTGTGTGCTATAGTCCCTTGAGTCTTTAGATGTAAAAGAGTTCCTAGATCTTCCTTAGTGATCTCTACCCATTTCTTTTGGACAAATGATTTTATCCTACACTCATCCTCACTAAAACTCATATTTGTCAATAAGTAGTGAAAGGTCTCTTTATGGTAAGCATGGATCAGAGTCAAAATGAAGGCAAATTAGGTTGAGGCAAAAAGAGGCATTGCTTGAAAATGGATATCGTCTTGAATCAGTAGTCTAGAAGGAGTGATCTTTGCAGTAACAAACCTATAGTAGGAATCCTCATTATCTCTAGATAGAAAGTTTTTGTCTTCACCCCCGAATGAGGAACCCTTAGAAACTCTATCGTGCGTGCTAGAACTTGACATTTCTATGATGAGAAGGATTCAAGGAGGATGTTGAAATGAATGAATATGAATTCTAAAGCCTTCCTATTTAAAAAAATGACCCTTTGTACAGTATGAAAATGGATTCGTACGTACGATCTTGATATCGTACGGGACGAAAAAATTTTTTGTATGGATGAACGAAAATGTTCAAAATGAAATGACTTTTCATAATCACACAAGTTACGAAGCATCCTTTCATATAAACTTTTTAACCTGACGATCGTATAAATGAACAAGTGTTCATCTAGGACGATCAGTTATTTAAAATCATTTTAATGATGGTTAAGTTTGCCCCCACTGATAATGACACATGGTTCATACATACAAAATAAAATTTTGTACGAATGATCAGTTATAATAACTGATTATACCCAGATAACCATCTATATACGTACATACGAATTAATATAGATCGTACGGGTTGATAGTAGTTTCATATAATATGATATGTGTTAGAAAATCAAAACTTCATGTATTTAGTCCAAAGCAATGATTGATATGCTACAGAATTCGTATGGTACGAATATAATTAAATACAATACGAATATAATACTTAGAAAATTCAGCACGAATGATTAGAAACAAAAATTTGGATATGTAATACATGTCTAAATCACACAAAATATAAAAACAAAACAAAACCAAAATCTAAAAACACACACAAATAAAACATTAACAACCAAAAAGAGAAAATACATATAGAAATATATCAATTTTGCAGAAGATTTTATTTAAGCATTAAGACCAATCACATTTAGCCTTGTTCTTAATGTGCTGAAAGTATAAAATGCTAGTGGTTTTATAAAAATGTCTGCAAGTTGATTTTCAGTTGAAATATTATTTAATTCAATTTCTCCTTTGGATACATGATCCATAATAAAATGATGTGTTATGTCTATATGTTTAGTTCTAGAATATTGAATAGGATTTTTTGAGTTCTAAAATTGTGCCTATTGTAAATTCTAAATCAATCAAATATTATTTTAACCAAAGAACTTGTGCCACACAGCTTCTTAAGGAATTGTATTCAGCTTCAGCAGTAGATAGAGCTACATAATTCTATTTTATACTGGACTAAGAAATTAAAAAATTTCCTATAAATTGACAAGTTCCAGATGTACTCTTTCGATCAATCCTACAACCGGTAAAGTCTGAATTTAAATATCTGATAATTTTAAATGAAGAGTTATACTTAGGATATCAAATCCCTAAGTTTTGTGTTCCCAAGAGATATCTCAAAATCCTTTTTATTACTATGAAATGTGATTTTCTTTTGGATCTAATTTTAGCACACAAATAAATATTAAATATAATATCGAGTTTACTAGCAGTCAAATAAAGCAAAGATATAATAGTTCCTCTAAATCTTTTTATCAATAAATTTTCCCTTTGGGTCCTTATCCAACTGAATGAGGAACTCATAGGTATACTAACTGATTTAGCATTGATCATTTCATACTTCATATACTTAACATACTTTGACTGACTAAGAAATATTTTCTCCTCAATTTGCTTAATGTTAAAACTTAGAAAATAATTAAGATATCTCATTAGGCTCATCTCAAATTCACTACTTATTATTTTAAAAAAATCATCACAAAAATTTTTATTTGTAGATCCAAAAATAATATCATCAATATAAATTTGAATAATGAGTATATCATCTCCCAATTTCTTCAAAAAGAGAGTGATATCCACACTTCATTTTTTAAAAGATCTCTCAAGTAGAAAAGTGCTTAACCTCTCATACCAAGCCCTAGGTGCTTGTTTCAATCCATATAATTCCTTTTTTAATTTAAAATCATGATTTGGTTATTTTGAATTTTTAAAACTTGGAAGTTGTTCAATATAAACATCCTCTTATATCACCTCATTCAAAAAGACACTTTTAACATCAATTTGATATAATTTAAATTCTCTTAAATAGGCAAAGGCTAACAAAACCTTAATTGCTTCAAGTCTCCCTACAGGGGCAAAAAGTCTCCTAAAAATTAATTCATTCAATTTAATTATACCCCTTAGCCACCAATCTAGCCTTATTTCTAATAATTCATAGGTCAATCATTTTATTTTTAAATTCCTACTTAGTTCCAACTACAGTTTGATTCTTTGGCCTTATAATTAATTTCTAAAGATCATTCCTTATAAATTAATTTAATTCTTTTTGCATTGTTATAATCTAAAATTCATCCAAAACTATTTGATTTGCATTTATAAGTTTTATCATTGAAATAAAGGCAGAATAATTTACTTCTTTGGTAAGTCCATGCCTAGTCCTAGTACCCTTATTTGATTCACCTAAAATCAATTCCTTAGAGTAGTTTTTAGAAAATTTCAAATCTCTAGGTAAAAGATTTTTTATCTCTAATTTTTCTTCCAAATTAATCTTCTCAATCCTTTGGGATTTATTTTCTAAATCATTCTCTTCCAAACTTGGCACTTCTAAAATTCTTGATTCATTAAATATAATTTGTGTGATCTCCTCAATTACCAAAGTTCTTTTATTAAATATTATGTTTGATTTTCCAATAATAGAGTATCCAAAAAAAATTCTTTCATCTGATTTTGGATCCAATTTTTCTAAAGAAGATTTTCCATTATTATGTCTGAACACCTTACATCCAAAAATATGTAAGTGGCAAATTAGATGTTCTTCCTTTAAAAAGTTCATAATATATTTTATTTAATTTAGACCTTATGTTCACCCTATTCAGAACATAACATGCAGTGCTAACCGCTTCATCCTAAAAATATTTTAAAAGTGAATATTCAACCAATATGGCTCTAGCAGCTTCAATTAATATTTTGTTCTTTCTTTCAAAAATCACATTCTGCTGAGGTGTTCTAGGTGTAGAAAAATTATGATTAATTCCTAGTTCTTTATAAAAATTCTCAAATATTTAATTTTCAAATTCACCTCCGTGATCACTCTGAATAGTTAAAATTTCACACCCTAGTTTTCTCTAAATCTAAATAAAGAAGTCTCTAAATTACTCAAATGATTCACTCTTATGAAATAAAAATTTAACTCATGTGAATCTCGAGAAATCATCAACTGTCACAAATTCATATTTCTTTCTTCCTAGACTTACAGTGCTAACTGGTCCAAAAGTCTTATTTTTTTATACTTCTAACCAAATCATTTTGGGTAATTTTCCTAAGGTTTTTCATGTTAACGTGACAAAGTCTCTTATATCATAACCAAGATTCATCAGAAATTATTTTTAAATAAAAAGCATTAGGAGTTTTAATAAAATTCAAGTATAGTATATAAATATTATTTATCCTAATTCCATGTAATACATTATTTTTATTTAGACTTAATATGCAACTAGTGGGAAAAACATTTACACTATATCTTTTATTACATAGCTGATTAATACTTAATAAATTATATTTTAAGCCTTTGACAAGTAATACATTGTCTATGTAAAAATTTTGCAAGTTTCCGATCATACCTGTGTCAACCACTTTTCCAGTGTTGTTATCTCCCAGTATAACCTTGCCTCAATTCCTGACTTCCAGCGATATGAATTATTTAGTCTCCTATCATATGTTTTGAGAAACTGCTGTATAGATACCAAATGCTCTTACGAGGCCTTGTATGAGTGTTCATGTAAAATAATCAAATGTTAGACTTGAAAACCCAAACAAGTTTAGGTTCTCCTTTTGGCAAATTAAAACTAAATGCATGTATGATATGACTTGGTTTATGCATCTTAGGTCTTCATACTAAATGAGTTTTTTTATCTAAGTATAAGTGTATGAAATATGTCTAATCATCCCTTAAGTATAACATTTAACTACAGGAAATATGTTTCTCAATTTTCTATAATAAATCTATCTCATCCTAGATTTTAAAAACTTTGACATCAAAATAGGATTAGTAAAATCTTCAAGTGTTGGGGGTTTCCTAGTTTCCTCATGAGCTTTTACTATCACTCTAAGAATCTAATTTACATCTTCTAACATTGTGTTAACATATTTTAAATAGTGCTCTCTATTCTCAGTTTCATCTCTAAAATTCTTAAATTATTTTTCCAATTTAGTATAAGATGATTTTAAAAGATCATTCTTTTTATTCAAATCATCAAATTTATCAAGTAAGCTTGTGTGATTATTATCTATTAGTGTGTGATCTTTTCTAAGGATGTCATGCTCTTTTTATAACTCCTATATTTCTAAGTTCAGTCTAGCATGCATTTTCTATATGCATCATATATTCATTCAGAAACTTTTAGTAATTCAATATAGGTTAAGTCACATACCTCTTCTTGATCTAACTGGTCAAAATTATCGGCCATTAAAATAGGTTGGTGACTTTATCCTACTTTTCTGTTTCTAATGAATCCGAAGCTGAGTTCGCCTAAAAAGCTCTCTGAAAGATCTTCTTACCCTTCTTCACATTTCCTTTCTCTTCTAACTTCTTCTTATTAGGAGTGGCTTTTAAATTTGGGCAATCTGATTTTATATACCCAAGTTTTTTGCATTCGTAGCAAATTATATTATTAGAAATCTTAATATTTTTATTGAACTTACCTCTGTTCCACTGCTGGCATCTCCTTTACTTATAAAAAAACTTCTGAATTGCCTTTTCATCAAGGCAATGTCATCCTCATCCTCAGATAGTGATTGATCACTCTCTGAATCATTCACTTTTAGTGCTATATTCTTTTCTTTTCTCTATTCTCCTGCATTAATCTTTCTTTAACTCACTCCTTGTTCGTAAGCAATTAGTGATCTAAGAAGATTATCAATAAAGTAAACATTTAAATCCTTAGACTATGTAATCTAAGTTATTTTAGCATCATAGATAGTATACAAATAGTGAAGAATTTTTTTGTCCATTTCAGCATTCGTTAGTTCCATACCTAATGCATGCAAAGAAGTAACTATTTGAGTAAATCTTATGTATATTTCAGAAATGGATTCATTAGATTTCATGCAAAATAATTCATAGTCATGTAATAAGGTATTTAATATAGATTGGTTTACTTCATTAGTCCCTTTATAAGTATTATAAAGCCTATCCCAAATATCGTTTCCACTTTTACAAGTGGAAACCTGTATGTAATCTTCTGACTTAGGTATACAAAAGAAACTATTTAAATATTTTGTATTTAGTTATGCTAAGTCACGTTCTTCTACAATCTAGTTAACAAAGAGTGTTTCAACTCTAATGCCATCAACAAATCTAGTTGGCCTAGTATACCCTTCTTGAACTAAAATTCACATGCGATAATCAAGTGATTACAGAAATATAGACATGTGTGTTTTCCAAAAATTAAAGGGATATTGTCAAATAATGGAGGTCTAGTGATCGAATACCCTTCTGATATGTTTTAGTTTCCAATAGTAGCCATTCTCATTTTTCAAAAAGTAGTCTAAAATTATTATTTTGAAAAAAAATTTTGATACCACTTGTTGATTCCATATAGGTTGTTAAACTTAAGCTATTGTCCCAAGGCTAACTAAGAGGAGGTGAATTAGTAATTTTAAAATTATCTTTGATTTTTTAAATAGAAATCATTTTTAATCTCATAGAAAGTTAAATTAAGTTTTAAAATAAACTTTTCAACCACAGTAAATAACTTGCAGAAAATAAATGCTAAAATTAAAAAAATACAAAGATTTATAATAGTTCGGTCAAACATGACCTACATCCACTCCTTGAAGACTCCCTTTTCATGTATTTCACTATTACCAAAGTGTCTCTCCTTTTGCCCCGACAACAAGGGGAGAAGCCTTTAGAAAAACCTCTCTTCTACCAATCCCCGGTGCGGCAGAGAACCATCGTCCTTTCATGCCCTCTAAGTGTCGGCAGAGAACCGTAGTCTGTTCACACTCTCCAAGTGTTGGTAGAAAACTATCATATGTTCACACTTTTTAAGTGTCGACAGAAAACTGTCATTTATTTACACTCTCCAAGTGTCGGCAGAGTACCAGATCTTATTCAAAGATCTTCTCACGAGCAACTAGAAAGAAGAAAAGATGAGTGATCACCAAAAATACAAAGAGATCCTTACCTTTGAGTAACCTTGTGAATCCTTCACACTCAACTTGTAAGAAATCTCTCTCAAACACTCTCCCACACTCTCTTTCACTTGCTCTTGAAAAATCACGAAGACAAGACTTTTTCACGTCAGTTTTAGAGGACTTTTTTTATAAAAGACATGAAAAAATGTCAAGAAAATTGAAATTTTCCATTTTGAGCATATACGATCGTATACTACAATCATATTTTTGTACGTACAAACAATTCAAAAACTATTGCGTATGAACCTTATATGAGTCAGCATGAAATATTTTTGTACACGATGATCATTTAGTACAAACCCAATTCGTACTATACGAACAATTAAAAAAAAAATTATCTTCATCGGGATGAAGAGGGACCCCATAATTTTGTACCCTGGATGGCCTACGTACGATGATGACATTGTACGGTATAATCAGTTACAAAAATTTTTAAATTCATATGGATGAAAAGGGACCCGTCTAATTAGTACCCTAGACGGCATACGTACGAGGATGACATTGTATGGTAAAACTGTTTATAATTTTTTTAAGTTCATCTAGACGAAAAGTGACCTATCCAATTCGTACCCTGGACAACGTACGTACGATGATGATATCATACGGTATAAACAAATTAGAAAAACTTTGAATTCATAGATACAAAAAGAGACCCATCCAATTAGTACGCTGGACGGCGTACGTATGATGATGACATCATATGGTACAAACCGTTCAAAAAAACATCGAATTCATCAGGATGAAAAGAGACCTATCTAATTCGTACCCTAAATGGTGCACGTATGAATGATATATCGTACAGTACGATCCATACTTAGAAAAATTTTCTACTTTTTGTTCATTTGAGTACACGTAGGGGAAAATAACTGAATAAATCGTATCGTATGAAAAGTCGTTGTATAGTATAATGAGTTAAAAAAATTATAAATTTTAAACTCTCCCCTGATGTGTGTGTGTACAGTTACTCAGTTACAATCACACTCTCTTAGACTCAATAAAATGAAAAATACTGACTTCACTTACAATAAACCCTAAACTGATCTGATTTGAAGTCTTCAATAATTCGGAGTATGATTTTTCTAAAATATTAGTATACATAAATAGAAAAATATTGCATCCAAATTATGTTAGGAGAAATAATAATCAAAGTAATAATATTTGGAATCATAAAAAAATATACATGTTGCAAGAATATTAACAATCAAGAACTAAATTATAACTATCTTAAAAATAGAGGCTCTGTTAAGCTCTGAAAATGTAAAAATTGAGTTCATAATGTCAAAAAATATGTTAGAGGACCTAAGCAATGTCTGATTTGGACTGTTCGGGCCAAAAACTGGGCTTGGATTCATGTAGGCGGTCAAATCGGTCGGCCAGCCGATTGCTACCTGTCACCAGCGGTGGCACTTGTGCCTCGTGTGAATAGGCACGCCCCTAGGGGTGCGTACAGTTTTGTTAGTCAACATTGCCATTTGCAGTTAAAATGATTTTTTTTCTTTTTGGTGGGACCCACTAAGTTTTTTTAAGGGGGCTGCAGCAACAACCCTTATATAAATTCTTTTATAATTTTGTTTTTGAAAATTTTAAAAAATAACACTTTCAGCCCAAAATATTCCAAAACAATTTAGAAAAATTCTTAAAAAAAATTTGAAAAGGCTTCTAAAAGCCTCCTCCCTTTAATTTTCAAAAAATATCCCCCTCTTTTTCAAATAAAATTCATCCCTTTTCATCCTATAAATACCCCCTTGGGGCAAGGGAAAGAATGCATCAATCTCTCTTCTACCTTGTTCCTTTGACTCTCTTACAGTTGAGGCATTCCCTTAATTTTTATAAGCGGCATCCCCTACAAAAATTTAGGGCCCCTCTTTTATGTAGAAGTTGGAATTTTTGCATCAGTTCTTTTTCTTTCTCCTTCCTCATTTTAACTTTCTTACAATTAAGGCATTCCTCTATTTTTTGTAGGTGACATTTCCTACCCAAATTTAGGGCCCCTCTTCTTGTGTAGAAGTTATAATTTTTGCAATTGTTCCTTTTTTTTCTTCTTCCTCAGTTTAACATTCTTATAGTAGAGGCATTCTCCTATTTTTGGTAGATGGTATCCCCTACTCAAATTTAAGGCCCCTCTACTTATATAGAAATTAGAATTTTTATACCCTTTTATTTTCTTCTCATATAGTTTTCTTATTTTATTAGAAGCATTCCACTATCAGAGATTGACCACATTCCCCTATCAAGCTTCAGTGCCCCTCTCTTGTGTAGAATGAGATTTTTTCTTCCTTATTCTTCTCTAATGTTCTTCTTCTTACATTGGATCCATTCCACCATCGGAGATAGGCAACATTCACTTATCAAGCTTTAGTGCACCTCTCTTGTGTAGAAGGAGATTTTTTTCTCCTTATTTTTTTCTTGCATTCTTCTTCTTATATTGGAGGTATTCCACTATCAGAGATATACGAGATTCCCCAATCAAGCTTCGTTTCCCCTCTCTTATATAAAAGAAGGCACGATGAGAGGCTATCTTTTTAATAGATAACCCTTAATAGAAGAAGATCAACTGTTACTTGTGTGTGAGAGTTATTTGCGAAGATTTGGCAGTAATATTACTCAAGAGGAGAACAAGAAGTTATTAGTAAACGAATATAATTTTAACACGGTTTGAGCAAAAGTCTATCGCTGATGGACGATCGAGTTGAAATTGGTTAGCAGTCAACGACCGAGTGTAGAGCTGAAGGAGAGAGTTGGAGGGTGTGCTACTATCAGTAGTTGAGCGAGAAGCCGATGATGGCAGATGTCTAGTGGCATTTTGCTAAGGTAATATACATCCATACTGATGTGTGCAGACATTAGATATTCCTTATGGAAGGGGAAGAAGTAGTGTATATTGTCAGTATTCAAGCGACACACTAATAATGTCAATTAAGTTTAGGCCTAATGAAGATCAAATTATAATCTTTCTTTGAAGAAGAAGTTGTAGAATTAATATACATTAGATAAGAAGTCACTTAAATTCACCAAGGATATTTGACCTATATGATATTGTATGTCAGATCCCTACTCGATGACATTAATCTAAGTGAAAGAGGATAAGAGAATCCACCAATGATATATGTCTGAGGTTATATGTCAGAGCTAGCCTTGGTCGATGAAGTTAACTTATGTGGAAAAGGTTGTGAGAATCCACTAAGGATGTATAATATATTCGAGATTGTATGTCAGAGCCCTGCTCGATGATGTTAACCTATATGGAAGAGGTCGAGAGAATACATAAAGGATGTTTAATCTATATGAGATTATATGTCAAAGCCCTACTCGATGATGTTAAGCTATATAGAAGAGGTCAAGAGAATCCATTAAGGATGTATGACCAATCCGAGGTTATTTATTATAGCCCTGTTTGATGACGTTAACCTATATGGAAGAGGACGAGAGAATCCACCAAGAATGTATGATCTATTTGAGGTTGTATATCATAGCCCTACTTGATGACGTTAACCTATATGGAAAAGGGCGATGAAGTTAACTTATGTGAAAGTGGTCGAGAAAATCCACCAATGATGTATGACATATTCGAGGTTATATGTCAGAGCACTACTCAATGACGTTAACTTATATAAAAGAGGTCGAGAGAATCTACTGAGGATGCATGACTTATCAAAAGTTATATGTCAGAGCCCTACTCGATGATGTTAACCATTATGGAAGAGGTCAAGAGAATCCACCAAAGATGTATGACATATATGAGGTTATATGTCAGAGCACTGCTCGATGATATTAATCTATATTAAAGAGGTCAAGAGAATCCATCAATGATGTATGACTTATCCGAGATTATATGTTAGAGCCTGCTCGATGACATTAACATATGTGGAAGAGGTCGAATCAAATTCCCTTAGGTTTGATTTTGCTTTAATTAAAAAGGGGCGAATGCCATGTGTATCCCCAATCAAAGGTGAAGAATGGTCTATTTTTATACCATTATTGCCTTTTTAAGGAAGAGATTAAGACCTTAACCAAGGATTAGAAGTCTAGCAAGGGACTATATAAAGTTTATAATTGATTGGAAGCATCCTCGCATTTTCTAGGATTTTCTTAAAATATCACTTTGATTTTGAAAACATCGGAGAATCTATTTGACCACAGATGAAGTCAAAGTTTCCCCCTAGTTCACATCTGATTCAAATGAAATTGATGTAATAATAGCCGATGTCAAGAAGTTGACATGAATGACCTTCTAAGGATGGAGCAAAATTTGCCATCTAGTTGGGAATCAGGTTCCCACAGACGGTGTTGAACTATTGCGTCTTGGAATATTCATGATGGTAGAGAAATATAAAGTTTAATGTCTTACGATTGTACAAAGATCCAACATGCACATAGTAAAAAGATAGCATGTAATATTCATAAGAGACATTAAGGTTCTTATGTGAAAAATCCTAAAAGGGAAAAAACTAACTGGGCCTAGCCTAGTTTAAATGAATCCACTAGTATTTGTAGTTAATTACAAATGAGGCCCTTCATTGGAAGGAAGGCAATGGCTTTATGTAACAAATATGCATCATATAGTGTGATACATGATGGAAATAGGAAAAGGCATTATATACGTGTTTGCTTGGTCTGAAGGGCCATAGTCAGTGATCGATGGAGGTCGGAAGGGCTGTAGTCAGTGGGCTATATAAGTTAGAAGGATCATAGTCGGTGAGCGATGGAGGTAAGAAGGACGATATTGGGAAGAAGTCTAGTGATGGATAAAAGTCTAGCATCAGATAGAAGTCTTATGAATGTCCAGTAATATACAAAAGTACAACATCATGCAGGAATCCAATGACAAATGGAGGTGCGGCAAACGAGATGGTGGGAAAAATTGTGTATCACCACGCAGATTTTGATTTATCATACTTTGTAATCGAATACTACATTGAGAATAAATTACAGTCTCGAGAGGCCGCCACAATATTCTACAACGGATTCAATATCAGAATAGGGTTTTGAAAATTGATATTTCTATAATCAAACATAGTTCAAAGAATAACATATCATCTCAAAAGATGAACATAAAATTCTATATAATATGTTTAAAAATAGAAATACGTTTTTTGAAAAAAGTTTATTCATTCTTTTATTTAGATATGATAAGAAGAATATTATATCATCTTAAAAGACAAACATAACATTCTTCAAGATATCCAAAAGCGAGAATGAGTTTTATAAAATTCATTATTTCTAAAGTTGAATATAACAAGTATAATATTATATTATCTGAAAAGATAATAATAACATTTTACAAGTCTATTCAAAATTAGAAAAAGTTTTAAAAATATCTACGTTCCCAAAGATTCTTCCCTTATTTTATACGAATAAAACAAGGTTTATTTTAGTCTGGGGTTCTCAAATCCCTATAGGAGCAAGCTCCTATAGTTAATTACATCTTAGGAGGAATGCTCCTAAGAAAACTCTCGATTAAAGCAGTGATTTCATACCCTTTGACTACAAAGTAAAAGACAAAGAACAGAAGTAGTAATTTTTCAAGGTGAAAGCTCAATGTTGAACATTTATTAGCGAGTCAACGGATGAAAAGTAGGAGGTGTCGGATTCTGAGAAGCCCAGAGATAACCTCAATCTATTCTATGTTGGGCTTTATATTTTAGGAGAAAATTTTATATTTAAGTTGACATTTTATTAGAAATTTAGGATTTATATTCCCGGAGGGTGAGGACTTAAGTTCTAAAAAGAACCTGCCTCAGAACCTAAATCTAATTTGGGTACTATAAAATAGTGTCCCGAACCTAACTAATAAAGTACAAATCTGGACTTATCCCGGTCTGGATTGGGGAGCCAGCTAACCACCTAGGCGCTTTAAAATCATGTGTCCAGTCTCTTATGAAAGATGGGTAGGAACATTGCTTAAGTTTTAAGAAATTGAGGGCCGAGATCTAAGACAGATCCTAATTAGCCCAACTTATGTAGGGTGAAAAATGTCTAGAAATGCAATAAATATTTTTAGACTCTTTTTAATTTGTATCTAATGCAATGCATTCTAATTGACTCGAATGCATAAAATGAATATGAAGCAGTTTTAAAATTAGGCTTAGAAAATAGGTTTTTTCCCTAGAGATTGCACAACTTTCCCTTAACAGAACTGCACCCTCATAGGTCAAGTGGTCTGCCAGAACCCACAGGCGGGGAGGTGCTTAACAAGGAAGAGAAAGTAATAATATGCTTATGCTGACTCTCGACGGTCCCGAGCTTACTTCTTAGATCGTTAGAGTTACTATGTGAGCCTAAAAATTTTATTTGAGTTACAAGTAGAAAAATTTTATACGTACCCTTACGAAAAAAATCTCTTTGATTCTAATCCAGGCTAAAAAAAAACACGACACGCAAGGGCCCTAAAAAAAGCTACTACACAAACAATGTAAACAAACAAATTAAATAATCCTAAATTATAATATCCAATATCCAATGTCCATATTACACCCAGAATTTACAGAAAAGTAAAGTGGTCGGGCACCATTGACAACAAACCCGGATTCTAATTTTAAGAATGACGCAAGTGATTTTTGAACTGGGATATATTGTTTCTTGAATCTTTATTTCTTCGTCTTCTTTGTTCAATTTTTTCGTTATGTCTTTTCTTCTTCTACGTGCTTCTCGGGTCCGTCGGGTTCTGGATATCCAAATGAAAAGAAACTCATCCCTAAGAGGGGTATTTTCTTTTCTATTTGGATACTAAAATCATCCTAATTTGACTTTCCAAATAAAAGAGAATAATCCTTTAAGGTATATTCTCCTTTCTTTGGATTCCAAATTGGATGTAATATCACACTTTAAAAATCACTTTCACATTTTTCAAACACATTTACATTACATTATATTTCACAAAAAAAAAATAAAAATCTAGACCACCTGCAGGGTTATCCTAAGCAGTTTATAATAAAAATCATCCCAAGCAGTTGTATATATGCATTTAAATTAAATCAATTATCGACACTTGGCCACACTCTTTTTATTTGGGGGCTAAGCAACTGAAGCACCTGTAGCATTTATATAATTATTAATTAATTAGCCCCCTTTTTACTGCCCTGCATGAGTGTGGCCACCTGCAGAAAATTTCATGAACAATCAGATCGTTCCTAACCTACGGGTAATCTAATCGCCAAATCAAATCACATCACAAAGTGCAGTAAAAGTAAGTAGACAAACATACAAACAATTTTACATCCAACATGCAATGAAAGTCGAGAAAACTCGTCACAATGTAATAAGGAAATAAACACCGGCCTAACCTAAAACTAGAGTCGGTTGTCCTATCAAACAAATCTAAGTGTATGTAGTAAGCTGTTAGGTTTTGATATGTCCTAGGTCAATTATTGGGTAAGTTTTCTAATTGATTAAATTTTAATTTGAAAATATTCACTAACCCTAAAGTGAAGTGTCACTAAATTTTATATGTTATATATTTCTATCCTAAAGTGTTCATGCATCATAAGTCTAGGTTTTCTAAGACTCAGTCCTTAATTATTATCCTTAAATGTCAGTAATATTATATGGGTGAAAAATTTGTTATTACTAACCCTTAGGACTTTGCGCGTGTGTAAAAGGAATTTAAGGATCTATAAAAAAAACAAAAGAAATCCTAATAAAATTGATGTTACTATAAGGACCTAAAGGGAAGGATTCACACAAATCACACCAGGGGCCCCTAAAGGTTTTCTAAGTTTAGAATACTCACAGTCACCGGGGGCTACGACCCCGTGGTTTCGCCCATAGCACCTCTACCCGGCTGGATAGAGGTGACTGACGCCTTTAGCTCCTTTTCCTTTTGTTTTGTTCCCTCGATTGGTACCGTTCCTCGCAGTTTCTATCAATAAAGAAAAGAAAACAGGGAAAACAGGGATTAGAAAGCACATTTAATATTTAATAATAAAATAATTGAAATTTTATTAAAAATAAAGACCTACCTTTCTTCGGGCTTGAATACCGGTTTTGTTGTTTTGGCTTTTAGGACCTTTACTTTTGAAAACATATTTCATATTTATTTCGAAGCATAAGAAAGTGGAAAGAGAGAAAGGGGTAGAAAGAAAAAGAGAACTTTGTTTTCTTCAATACTTTCACTTTCTAATAGACATTTAGCTAATATTCTCTTTAATATACATATACTTCATTTTTTAAAACTCACACAAATTCCACCTTTCAACATCACACATTTTTAAAAAACACACACATTACAAAAAAAATGCTTTACTCTTACTTTTAAACTTATATATACATTTCACTTTTCAACTTATACATGATTCACCTTTCAAAACATATATGTGTCATTTTTCCAAAGAACCATACAATTCACCTTTCCGAAAATACATTTATCAAAATATCTCATCTTTCAAACATAGACATGCATACAATTATCTACTCCTTAAAACATATAAAATATTTTTCAAAATCAAACCACTTATTTTTGACCTTTATAAAATGTACAAAATTCTCATTCCGAAAAATTTATTACAATTCACCTTTCAAAGTAACACGCACCTCTCTTTTAACACAAGCACTTTTCAAAACATTGCATTTTTTTTTTACCTTTTTTTTTTTACCTTTTTAGTATACATACTTTTTACTTACCAAATATTTATTTCTTTTTATGCATATACAACAAGGCTCTGTTACCTCTCTTTCCCAAACATAACATAAGACAACTTTTATTAGAAATGTGTAAAACAAGTTATCAAAACTTTCTTTAGCATAGATATAGTATATATCAAAATTTGCAATATATATAAAACCCATGTTATTCTAAAAGTACCTATAACTTCTCTTCCAAATCTTCGTATGAGAATATGCAAAATGCTTAAACCATGTCTCCACTTAAATATATATACAAAGTTTAATAAAAGAAAACAATTTCAACAAAATTCTTTTTTTCAAAACTTAAAGTATACTACCAATGCAACCATTGAACTTTCTCTTTAAAACTAATGCAACAAACACAATGAGTTTTAACAATAAATAACATAATTATATGAAGAAGAAAACACCTCTTTCAACCACCAAACACCATTTCATTTACTCGTTTCATCTTAACAATTGTGCTAATTGACATTAAAAGAAAGAGGAATTAGATAATTTCATTTTCTCTAAAAATCGCAAAGCTTGCCAACATAAAGCCTACAACCTTACATTTGAATTATATTATTCTCATAATTTAATCACGAAGCATATGCATATTTTCCAACAAAATTTCACATATGAACTGATATCTTTTATTCTTTTCTAATATCAAGATAAGATTACTTACTAGATGTTAGGAATAAAATATATACAGCAAACGATGCATCTTCTAATCTTAAAAAAAATATTTTCAATCAAAGAAACCTTTCCAAACATAAATTACGATTACTATAACTAAATGAACTCATCATATTTTTATCTCAAATATCCTCTTTTGAATGAAAAGGAAAACCCATGAATTTTAACCAGATTCTTTTATATTTCTTTTCATAACATCTTTTAAGAAATGCATTTATTCTTCATATAAATGTAATTAGAAATAAGCATGCATTCCAATTTAATAGCTTATACAATCATGAATCATTGAAAATCCAAACAAGATTGAGTTAAGCAACGGAATAAAATTCTTCCCTTTGCTATAAGAAAAAATAAAAAAGAAAATTTCTCACATTTTTAATCTAACAAACTTTCTTCTCCTTTAAAAAAAAATGAAAGTATTAAACTTTCTCAAGTCACTTTTACATCATTAAAATTGTTAAAAGTAAAAGAAAGAAGATGAATATATAGATGATATACCCAAGATTTAGAAGATTGCCGGCGTGCAACTGCTGTAGGAGCGACGGAGGAGGCTTCGTGTGGAGAGGAGGCTGATTTCGTGTAACTTGAAGAGGAGAGGAGAGTGGGTGTTAGAGTTCCTTGCGAATGGGCGACGGTTCTTCTGTGCGTGCGAGTGAATAGTAAACCGAGAGGAAGCCGGATTTGTGAACTGAAGGGGACGGTTCTCCTGTGGTTTTTTTTTTTTTTTTGAAATATATATGAGGGAGAGATCGTGGGGAATGGGGTTTGAACCGGTCCAAAACTGCACCTAGATCTTATATTCACATCTATTCCACTTCAAATTGAACGGTTTATATTAATCATAACTTAAAAATGAATTTAGGAGTTAGTTTATAATTCAAAATGATTTAGAGATTAATTAGAAAATAATTGATAATTTAAAATATATATTTTGAGTTAATTTTAAAATAGAAATAATTTTAAAATACTAATTTTATCTCATTTATAATGATTTGAATTTGATCAAGTCGAGGCGAATTGATTTAGGTTGACTTAAAAGTTAGAGTCTGTGCTACGTCAGTGGGCGTCCACCTAAGGGAAATCCTATGGGCGACGTCTATACTAGGCTACGAAGACCTAGGTGCTAGAGTTGATTCCGGGGAAATTGACCTCGAATAATGAGGTCAACAAATGGACCCCCAATAGGCATGATAAACTTGCCAAAGTTTATCGTGCGTATTGGCATTGACCGAAACGATCAACTAGATCAAGATTTGAAGTTGAAGATTTGAGTATATGAATTGAAGGAATTTTGATGTTTGATAGAAAATTAGGACAAAGTTTAGAAATATTTGAGTTGATGAATTGATTTGAAGTTGATGTCGGCATTGATGGCTTTTAGCAAATAATAACTAAAGATGTTAGCATCATTTGGTAAAGTGAAGATATGAAAAAGTTAAATGTAGTGATTTGAATGTAGTTTGACAGGAATGTAAGAGTTGATGTAATTTTGATTTGAAATGATTTTGATATGACTAGAGTCTTCTTTCTAGTCTAAGAGAAAGGATGCCACCAAGTGGACACTTACACCTAACTCAACAAACTAGAGGGCATCTTCTAAGAAAAGAGAGCAACCTATGAAATAGATTATATCTAATCTCGGAAGGTTTAAATTTTAAATTTTACTAGGATGGTGCCACGAGGGGCGTTCTCTAACTCTAGCAAATGATCGTGAGGAAAGGATGCCTAAGTATGGGGACTCACACCTAATCTCAGAGGATCAAATGATGATATGGAAAGGAAGCCTAAGTGTGGGGACTCACACCTAACCATAGAGGATCGATTTAAGATTTAAGATTTACACTAGGATGGTTCCATGAGGGGCATTCTCCAACTCTAGCGATTGATCATGAGGAAAGGATGCCTAAGTGTGGGCACTCACACCTAACCTCAGAGTATCGGATGATCATATGGAAAGGAAGCCTAAGTGTGGGGACTCACACCTAACCATAGAGGATTGATTTAAGATTTAAGATTTACAATAGGATGGTGCCACGAGGGGCGTTCTCCAACTCTAGCGATTGATCGTGAGGAAAGGATGCCTAAGTGTGGGGACTCACACATATCCTCAGAGGATCGGATGATCATACGAAAAGGAAGCCTAAGTGTGGGGACTCACACCTAACCATAGAGGATCGATTTAAGATTTAAGATTTACACTAGGATGGTTCCATGAGGGGCATTCTCCAACTCTAGCGATTGATCATGAGGAAAGGATGCCTAAGTGTGGGCACTCACACCTAACCTCAGAGTATCGGATGATCATATGGAAAGGAAGCCTAAGTGTGGGGACTCACACCTAACCATAGAGGATTGATTTAAGATTTAAGATTTACAATAGGATGGTGCCACGAGGGGCGTTCTCCAACTCTAGCGATTGATCGTGAGGAAAGGATGCCTAAGTGTGGGGACTCACACATATCCTCAGAGGATCGGATGATCATACGAAAAGGAAGCCTAAGTGTGGGGACTCACACCTAACCATAGAGGATCGATTTAAGATTTAAGATTTAATGAAGATAAGATGCCGCTAGGGATGCTTAAACTTAACTTCTGGATGAAGATTAGGATGCCACTAGGGATGCTTATACCTAACTTCAAGAATGTCAATAGGATGCCATTGGAGGACTTAGACCTAAAGACAGATTTAAACAGGATGGCTATTGTAAAAGCAATCTTAAGCCAGAAAGTCAATAGGATGCCGTAAAAGCGGACTTAGACCTAAAGACGGATTTAAACTGGATTGGATGTCGTAAGAGCGGACTTAAGCCAGAAAGTCAATAGGATGTCATAAAAGCGGACTTAGACCTAAAGACAGATTTAAACTGGATTGGCTGCCGTAAGAGCGGACTTAAGCCAGAAAATCAATAGGATGCCGTAAAAGCGGACTTAGACCTAAAGACAGATTTTAGGGTGGTAAATTTTTAAAGTAAAGTTGATTTCTTTAAAGCTTTGAATCTTTTCCCTCAGCCACAAATGACATTGACAACTTGCAAATGTTCTACTAGAGATCATAAGCTTTTATATATGTCATTTTCTAGAAGGGAAAGAAAAAATATTTTGACGATTGATAGACTTGAAAATGTTTTGAATAAAATTTTGTTTTATCCTTTATTATAAATGATCTTTATAACTTACAAATAATCCACTAGGGATTATGTTTTTATATCGGATCATCATATGTGAAGAAAATAAAAAGAGAGTAGTTTGATCATCTTTGATAAGTAAAGACTTAACAAAGCATCTCGACCACCAAAGGAGAAATGCAAGATTTTGTTTAAAGATTGATTCTATGATTGAATTTGTTTCGATTAACTCGAAGAAAATAATATGAATTTTCTAGAGTCGTTGTTTACATGTTCTAAGAGAACTAAATGCAACATGATAAAATTTCCTTTAGAAAATTTTAACTTTTGCATGAGTTGTTATAGAACAATGAGTATATTTGAGCATCCTTTATAGTGAAAACACTAAGGAATGTCAAATACTCACAATGATTGAGAAAAGTTTGATTTTCATCAAAAAGTGAAAGCTTTATTTTTTTATTTGATAATTTTTTTTATAATATTTAAAAGTGGTCGCTTAAGTTTTAATCATCTTAACACAATAAAAAAGACACGGGAAAAGATTCAAAAACTCAACGAAAGATGGGTTGACTCCTCCTAAATTATAATTTGAATATAACCAAATTGAATTTTAATCAAATAATAAAAAATTTAACAACTTTCTTTAAAGAAAATTGTAGTTTCAAATATTTTGAATTTCAATGCTATGGAAAGATTCTTGAATAGGGATAGAGTTGTTTAGACTCTAACATTCCATTCTAGTTTATGATAAAGTGAAGATATACCTTGAATTAAATTTTATATCTTTTTGACGAAGTTACAATGGACTTTATCAGGAATAGAATCCCTCAAATTCTAACATCCAAGATAAGTCAATAATCGACTAGGTCAAATTGTATCTTGATTTTGATTTGACATTTGGCAAAGATTCAAACAAAAATATCATTAACATCACTAAGGATAGAACCCCTCATGTTCTAACATCCTAGTTCAGTCAATGATAAATTTAAACTTGAACATGATATCTACTCAATGTTGAATGAGAACATTAGACAATCATCTCAGAACCAACTAAGGGATGTCCCTTAGTTTAGTTTCAAAATTTTGAAACTAAAGAAAGTGATTTTTATATCCATAAATATCACTATAGATCATCTAATATCAGGATCCTGTCTAGAATCTCATTCAAATTAGAAGATGTCCAAAAGAGAGTTGAAGATTTTTGGATCATGGTTTGTTTATACATCTCAATTAGGTTAGATATGTGAAACCCAATTAATGCATAACCAGCACCATTATAATTCCATTTAGATTGATCATCTATGTGATTTTTCTTGAAAATTATTTGAATATATGAACTGACCTACTCAAGTTGCTAACTAGAGAGGTCTCAAGATTTAGATTTTGTTAACCCAGATCAAAGCTCCCCACAAGCAGAACTGGGGTTTCCTTCTTTTTCTTTTCATTCTTTTTGAATTAAGAATTATATCCAAAGAGAATTAAAGCAGAGGTAGAAGTCCAATCTTTCTAAATTCTTTAGATAATATATATTTTGCATCTAATAAAACATCAATACTTGGTGATGAACCAAAATTTTGAATTCTCAAAGTCAAGTGTTAAAAATACTAAAGGATGAATAGGTCCTATGATATTCAAGATTTTGAAAGGGAAGCCTTTTTTTTTTTTGCTACATATTTAATGAATGTGTCTCTTTTTTTTCTTTTCTTTTCTTTTCCTTTTTCACTTTTTTTTTATTTAGGAGGCTTCCTTTATTTAAATCTTAAAACGATTAATTTTAGTTGTAAAATCATCTTCCAAGTATAAGAGTAAAAGAAAATTAACACTCTTATACAAGAAAGATGAATTTTCAAATAGGACCCATTCCTATAGTACGAATAAATAACTTGAAAGAGATAATTATGAAACAAGTTCATCAACTTGCAAGATGCGTATGAGATGCATAATAAGAAGAAGATGAATAAGACTTCCACTTTCTCAAATTTCAATTTGAATAAATCTTAATTCAAAAGAAGGTATTTATGGATATCATAATGGGTGAACCCAAATATGATATATTTTTTTATTACTACTAGGGAGAAAAATTATTAAAGAAGTTATAAAATCACCTGACTCGGTATCAATTCAAGGTGTGTCAATTAATTTTAAAGAAAAGCCACATGACAAAGAAAATTTTATCATATCATGGGTTAACCTTAATAAAGAACCTTGAATTATCCCAATTTTTTTGATTGAAAGGGGAATTTAAGATGATCAATCTTAACAAGAATTACTCATGAGTTTTCTCCAATGGAGTAATAAAGCCAAGAGTAAACTTAGCTAATATTTGATTTTAAAATATTACTATAAGAGAAAACTTCAGATGATGAACAAAAGCTTTTATGTAATTGATTAGGAATTTATTTTCATCACATGCCATAAAATCTTTAATCTATCAGAGTTAAACCACATGGCAGAGGACAAATCATCGTATACATGTAGTACTCTTAGGAAATAGGATTTATAGGCATATTAAACTCTAACCTACAAGAAGGCTTAAAGATGAAGGAATTCAAAATATTTTCAAACTTCAATATATCAACCAATAATTATTCATTCCTAAGATTAGAAAAATCATAATAAGGTTGAATATGAGATTTGAAAATATATTTGAATTTAATTCAGATGATTGCTAGGAACTTAGAAAAATTAGAAAACTTTTGTGCTTTGAGGTTCCAAAAGGAAATTAGATTAAATATATCTTCATCTAAAGCGTTAATCTACCCAAGTGGAGGGAGGGAGGGAACACACTTTTCTTTTTAGCATTGATAACCATAGGTCTTATTCTTTAAGTGTTTAAAGGTGTCAACCACAATGAAGTTTAAATTATAATTTAAGGAAGATAGAGGTAAATTTCTTTTTAAAAGAAATCAACCTGCTATTTTCTCTAGCAAAAATTATTTTTATAAGCTTGACTTGCATTTGAACTTTCAAACTTTTCTCAATGTAAATTGACTTTAATCTTAAAAATCTTGCATAGATCAAGTTATGGACCCTGTCCTAGCAAACATATCAAGCTACAAAGGACATGTAACTATAATATGTTAATAGGACAAGCAAAACATTTTGATTTGAAGGTTTGCGCTTTTGAATCTTGTCATAACACACATATTAAGCTATAAAAAAATATAACTATAATATGTTGGTTTAGATAAGGAGAAAACTTTGATTTAAAGGCTCAAATTTTCTTGAGATTTGTCCAACCACAGATTGAGTTATAAAAATATATAACTGTAACTTGTTAGCTAGGACATAAAGAAGTTTAAATTTTTCAAGACTTAAAAATAAATTTTGAACCCAATCCAAATAATACATTAAGTTACTAAAAAAAGTAACTACACATATTACTAAAGATTGGGTAAATTGATTTTGGACCCAGTGCTAACTCAAACATCAAGCTACAAAAAAAATGTAACTACAACATTCGAATTAGCACGGGGATTTACTTTACAAAAAGGTCGTATAAAGGAGCTTCCCATTAGTTTTCTAACGGGGTCCAAAATAAGACCTCTAAAATAAAAAAAATTTAGATACCGGCCAAATTATCCAAGAATGAAATGAATAAAAGAACCGGCAGAAGAAAGGTAGTTACAACATATGCCAAGCACAAGTATACTACCGATTAAAGGGTATAAAACACTGCTAAAGATGGAGAGAGGATTTATCCCCAGCGGAGTCGCCAGAAAAACCTTGGTGGAAAAAATTGTGTATCACCACGCATATTTTGATTTATCCTATTTTGTAATTGAATACTACATTGAGAATAAAGTACAGTCTCGAGAGGCCGACACAATATTCTACAATGGATTCAATATCAGAATAGGATTTTGAAAATTGATATTTTTATAATCAAACATAGTTCAAAGAATAATATATCATCTCAAAAGATGAACATGAAATTCTATAGAATATGTTTAAAAATAAAAATACGTTTTTTGAAAAAAGTTTATTCATTCTTTTATTTAGATAAGACAAGAAGAATATTAAATCATCTTAAAAGACGAATATAACATTCTTCAAGATATCCAAAAGCGAGAATGAGTTTTATAAAAATAATTATTTCTATAGTTGAATATAACAAGTATAATATTATATTATCTTAAAAGATAATAATAACATTTTACAAGTCTATTCAAAATTAGAAAAAAGTTTTAAAATATCTACGTTCCCAAAAATTCTTCCCTTATTTTATACGAATAAAATAAGGTTTATTTTAGTCTGGGGTTCTCAAATCCCAATAGGAGCAAGCTCCTATAGTTAATTACATCTTAGGAGGAATGCTCCTAAGAAAACTCTCGATTAAAGCAGTAATTTCATACCCTTTGACTACAAAGTAAAAGACAAGGAACATAAGTAAGAATTTTTCAAGGTGAAAGCTCAATGTTGAACATTTATTAGCGAGTCAAATGATGAAAAGTAGGATGTGTCGGATTCTGAGAAGCCCAGAGACAACCTCAATTTATCCTATGTTGGGCTTTACATTTTAGGAGAAAATTTTATATTTAAGTTGACATTTTATTAGAAATTTAAGATTTATATTCCCGGAGGGTGAGGACTTAAGATCTAAAAAGAACATGCCTCACAACCTAAATCTAATTTGGGTACTCTAAAATAGTGACCCGAGCCTAACTAATAAAGTGCAAATCTGGACTTACCCCGGCCTGGATTGGGGAGCCAGCTAACCACCTAGGCTCTTTAAAACTATGTGTCCAGTCTCTTATGAAAGATGGGTAGGAACGTTGCTAAAGTTTTAAAAAATTGAGGGCCGACATCTAAGACAGATCCTAATAGGCCCAACTTATGTAGGGTGAAAAATGTCTAGAAATGCAATTAATATTTTTAGACTCTTTTAATTTGTATCTAATGCAATGCATGCTAATTGACTTGAATGCATAAAATGAATATGAAGCAGTTTTAAAATTAGGCTTAGAAAATAAGTTTTTTTCCTAGAGATTGCACAACTTCCCCTTAACAGAACTGCACCCTCATATGTCAAGTGGTCTGCCAGAACCCGCAGGCGGGGAGGTGCCTAATAAGGAAGAGAAAATAATAATATGCTTATGCTGACTCTCGGTGGTCCCGAGCGTACTTCTTAGATCGTTAGAGTTACTATGTGAGCCTAAAAAAATTATTATAGTTACAAGTAGAAAAATTTTATACGTACCCTTACGAAAAAAATCTCTCCGATTCAAATCTAGGCTAAAACAAAACACGACATGCAAGGGCCCTAAAAAAAGCTACTGCACAAACAATGTAAACAAATAAATTAAATAATACAAAATTATAATATCCAATGTCCATATTACACCCAGAATTTATAGAAAAGTAAAGTGGCCGGGCACCACTGACAATAATCCCGGATTCTAATCTTAAGAATGACGCAAGTGATTTTTGAACTGGGATATACTGTTCCTTGAATCTTTATTTCTTCGTCTTCTTTCTTCAATCTTCTCGTTATGTCTTTTCTTCTTCTACAAGCTTCTCGGGCCCGTCGGGTTCTGGATATCCAAATGAAAAGAAACTCATCCCTAAGAGGGGTATTTTCTTTTCTATTTGGATACTAAAATCATCCTAATTTAGCTTTCCAAATAAAAGAGAATAATCCTTTAAGGTATATTCTCCTTTCTTTGGATTCCAAATTGGATGTAATATCCTACTTTAAAAATCACTTTCACATTTTTCAAACACATTTACATTACATTACATTTCATAGAAAGAAAATGAAAATCTAGACCACCTGCAGGGTTATCCTAAGTAGTTTATAATAAAAATCATCCCAAGTAGTTATATATATGTATTTAAATTAAATCAATTAGCCACACTTGGCCACACTCTTTTTATTTGGGGGCTAAGCAACTGAAGCACCTGTAGCATTTATATAATTATTAATTAATTAGCCCCCTTTTTACTGCCCTGCATGAGTGTGGCCACCTGCATAAAATTCCATGAACAATCAGATCGCTCCTAACCTATGGGTAATCTAATCGTCAAATCAAATCACATCACAAAGTGCAGTAAAAGTAAGTAGACAAACATACCAACAATTTTACATCCAACATGCAATAAAAGCTGAGAAAACCCGTCACAATGCAATAAGGAAATAAACACCGGCCTAACCTAAAACTAGAGTCGGTTGTCCTAGCAAATAAATCTAAGTGTATGTAGTAAGCTGTGAAAATTTTGATATGTCTTAGGTCAATTATTGGCTAAAGTTTTCTAATTGATTAAATTTTAATTTGAAAATATTCACTAATCCTAAAGTGAAGTGTCACTAAATTTTCTATGTTATATATTTCTATCCTAAAGTGTTCATGCATCCTAAGTCTAGGTTTTCTAAGACTCAGTCCTTAATTATTATCCTTAAATGTCACTAATATTATATGGGTGAAAAATTTGTTATTACTAACTCTTAGGACTTTGCACGTGTGTAAAAGGAATTTAGAGATCTAAAATAAAACAAAAGTAATCCTAATAAAATTGAAGTTACTACATGGACCTAAAGGGAAGGATTCGCACAAATCACACCAGGGGCCCCTAAAGGTTTTCTAAGTTTAGAATACTCACAGTCACCGGGGGCTACGACCCGGTGGTTTCGCCTGTAGCACCTCTTCCCGGCTGGATAGAGGCGACTTACGCCTTTAGCTCCTTGTCCTTTTGTTTTGTTCCCTCGATTGGTACCGTTCCTCACAGTTTATATCAATAAAGAAAAGAAAATAGGAAAACAGTGATTAGAAAGCACATTTAATATTTAATAATGAAATAATTGAAATTATACTAAAAATAAAGATGTACCTTTCTTTGGGCTTGAATACCGGTTCTGTTGCTTTGGCTTTTGGGACCTTTACTTTTGAACACATATTTCATATTTATTTCGAAGCATAAAAAAGTGGAAAGAGAGAAAGGGGTAGAAAGAAAAAGAAAACTTTGCTTTCTTCAATACTTTCACTTTCTAATAGACATTTAGCTAATACTCTCTTTAATATACATATACTTCCTTTTCCAAAACTCACACAAATTCCACCTTTCAACATCACACATTTTTAAAAAACACACAGATTACAAAAAAAAAAAATGCTTTACTCTTACTTTTAAACTTATATATACATTTCACTTTTTAACTTATACATGATGCACCTTTCAAAACATATATGTGTCATTTTTCCAAAGAACCATACATTTCTTTTTTTTTTTTTTTACCTTTTTAGTATACATACTTTTTACTTACCAAATATTTATTTCCTTTTATGCATATACAACAAGGCTCTATTACATTTCTTTCCCAAACATAACATAAGACAATTTTTATTAGAAATGTGTAAAATAGGTTATCAAAACTTTCTTTTGCATAGATATAGTATATATCAAAATTTGCAATATATATAAAACCCATGTTATTCTAAAAGTACCTATAACTTCTCTTTCAAATCATCGTATGAGAATATGCAAATTGCTTAAACCATGTCTCCACTTAAATTTCTATACAAAGTTTAATAAAAGAAAACAATTTCAACAAAAATTTTTTTTTTCAAAACTTAAAGTATACTACCAATACAACCATTGAACTTTCTCTTTAAAACTAATGCAACAAATACAAGGAATTTTGACAATAAATAACATAATTATATGAAGAAGAAAACGCCTCTTTCAACCACCAAACACCATTTCATTTACTCGTTTCATCTTAACAATTGTGCTAATTGACATTAAAAGAAAGAGGAATTAGATAATTTCATTTTCTCTAAAAATCGCAAAGCTTGCAAACATAAAGCCTACAATCTTACATTTGAAATATATTATTCTCATAATTTAATCACGAAGCATATGCATAGTTTCCAACAAAATTTCACATATGAACTGATATCTTTTATTCTTTTCTAATCTCAAGATAAGATTACTAACTAGATGTTAGGAATAAAAGATATACAACAAACAATGCATCTTCTAATCTCTAAAAAAATATTTTCAATCAAAGAAACCTTTCCAAACATAAATTACGATTACTATAACTAAATGAACTCATCATATTTTTATCTCAAATATCCTCTTTTGAATGAAAAGGAAAACCCATGAATTTTAACTAGATTCTTTTAGATTTCTTTTCATAACATCTTTTAAGAAATGTATTTAGTCTTCATCTACATGTAATGAGAAATAAGCATGCATTCCAATTTAATTGTTTATACATTCATGAATCATTGAAAATGCCAACAAGATTGAGTTAAGCAACGGAAGAAAATTCTTCTCTTTGCTATAAGAGAAAACAAAAAAGAAAAATTCTCACATTTTTAATCTAACAAACTTTCTTCTCCTTTAAAAAAAAAATGATAGTATTAAACTTTTTCAAATCACTTTTACATCATTAAAATTGTAAAAGTAAAAGAAAGAAGATGAATATGTAGAGGATATACCCAAGATTTAGAAGATTGCCGGCGTGCAACTGCTGTAGGATCGACGGAGGGGGCTTCGTGTGGAGAGGAGGCTGATTTCGTGTAACTTGAAGAGGAGAGGAGAGTGGGTGTTAGAGTTCCTTGTGAATGGGCGATGGTTCTCCTGTGCGTGCGAGTGATTAGTAGACGGAGAGGAAGCCGGATTTGCGAACTGAAGGGAACGGTTCTCCTGTGGTTTTTTTTTTTTTTTTGAAATATATATGAGGGAGAGATGGTGGGGAATGGGGTTTGAACCGGTCCAAAACTGCACCTAAATCTTATATTCACATCTATTCCACTTCAAATTGAACGGTTTATATTAATCATAACTTAAAAATGAATTTAGGAGTTAGTTTATAATTCAAAATGATTTAGAGATTAATTAGAAAATAATTGATAATTTAAAATATATATTTTGAGTTAATTTTAAAATAGAAATAATTTTAAAATACTAATTTTATCTCATTTATAACGATTTGAATTTGATCAAGTCGAGGCGAATTGATTTAGGTTGACTTAAAAGTTCGAGTCTGTGCTACGTTAGTGGGCGTCCACCTAAGGGAAATCCTATGGGCGACATCTATACTAGGCTACGAAGACCTAGGTGCTAGAGTCGATTCTGGGGAAATTGACCTCGAATAATGAGGTCAACACGATAGAAGTTTGACTTCGGGTGAAAAATCTGGTGACAGGCAAAAGTTGGTCGTCTTGTAGAAATCCAACGATGGTCTGTGGACGGGCAAAACTCCGGCTTTAGTAGGCTGCCTGGAGAAAGCCCGGCGGTGGTCGAGGAGAAGTTTATTCCTTCTCTTCCTTTTCTTCTTGCTACCTTGCTTAATTCTAACGTTAGTTGGCCATCCGACAGAAATTTGGCGTCTGTCGGTTGCCAGATGAAAGTCCGGCGGTGGTCGAGGAGGAGTCTCTTCCTTCTCTTCCTTGCTTCCTTCTCTTCTCTTCTTGCATGGGCCTCATTTTCCCCTTCTTGAGGTCGCTTTCTATGAGAAATGAGGGGACTATTTATAGTTTTTTGAGAGTGACTTGGCCAGTAAATAAGGAGGAGATCAAGGGCAAGTTGGGAGTGGTTTGAATGGATGTCTGATGTTGAATCCCTTGATCACGGATCGTTTATTAGGCATTTGAATGCCTTAATGATACCAAAATATTATGATATTGGTAACGTTTGATTCGTCTCGTCGAGTTGCTTGATTCGACTGTCAGCATGAATAATCCAAATTATGGTTTTAACCTTACGAATGAGCTTTGAGCCTTTGATTTAGAGCCATTTGGGTTCAAATTTAGTCAGATTTGGTGTTGTTGGGTTTGTATTTCTGAGACGTTCAGTTCATCTATAAATTTGCTGAAATCAGAGTTTAGAGGGTCCCAGATTTAACTTTTGAAGTTTCCAACTTGATTTTTCTTCGAGATTCGTGCCCGATCAAGATAATTTTTTGATGATATATCAGTTGTTTCCCTATTTTTGGACGTCAAATCTTCAAAATTCCGAAAATACTTGTCATAGAATTTTATATTGGCTAAATCATAAAAAAATACATTTCAAAATTATAAATTTGCTCAAACTCAATCATAGATGTTGATTCTGTATAGGTTGTTAAACCTAAGCTATTGTTCCAAAGCTAACCAAGAGGGGGTGAATTAGTAATTTAAAAATTCTCCTGGATTTTTTAAATAGAAAATTATTTTGAATCTCGTAGCAAGTTAATTTAAGTTTTAAAATAAACTTTTTAACCACAGTAAATAACTTGTAGTAAATAAATAAGAAAATTAAAAGACATAAAGATTTATAGTGGTTCGGTCAAACACGACCTACATCCACTTTCTGAAGACTCCCTCTTTAGGTATTGCACTATTACCGAAGTGTCTCTCATTTTGCCCCCACAGTAAGGTGGAGAAGCCTTTACAAAAACTTATTTTCCACCAATCCCTAATGCGGCAGAGAACTGTCATCCTTTCACACCCTTTAAATGTCGGCAGAAAACGGGCCGGCCGATCGTTGCCCGTCACCAGTGACAGCACTTGTGTCCCGCGTGAATAGGCGTGCCCCTAGGGGCGCGTGTAGTTTTTTTTGTCAACATTGCCAGTTGTAGTTAAATTGAAAATTTTTCTTTTTAGTGGGGCCCACTAAGTCTTTTTAAGGGGGCAGTGGCAACAACCCTTATATAATTTTTTTTTTGAAAATTTTCAAAAATAATACTTTCAGCCCAAAATATTTCAAAAAAAAAAAAGAAAAATTCCAAAAAAATTGAAAAGGCTTCTAGAAGCCTCCTCCCTTTAATTTTCAAAAAATGTCCCCCTCTTTTTCAAAGAAATCCCCAGGCAAGGGGCAAAATGCACCAGTCTCTCTTCTACCTTATTCCTTTGACTCTCTTACAATTGAGATATTCCCTTATTTTTTATAGGCGGCATCCCTTATAAAATTCAGGGCCCCCCTCTTATGTAGAAGTAGGAATTTTTGCAGCAGTTCTTTCTTTTCTTCTTCCTTATTCTAACTTTCCTACAATTAAGGCGTTCCCATATTTTATAGGTGGCTTCCCCTACTCAAATTCAGGGCCCCTCTCCTTATGTAGATGTTATAATTTTTGTAATTATTTCTTTTCTTTCTTCTTCCTCATTCTAATATTCTTATAGTTGAGGCATTCTCCTATTTTTGGTAGGTGGTATCCCCTACTCAAATTTAAAGCCCATCTTCTTGTATAGAAATTAGAATTTTTGTAACATTTCATTTTCTTCTCATATAGTCTTCTTCTTTTATTAGAAGCATTCCATTATTGGAGATAGGCGACATTCCCCTATCAAGCTTCAGTACCCCTCTCTTGTGTAGAAGGAGATTTTTTCTTCCTTATTCTTCTCTTATGTTCTTCTTCTTACATTGGAGCCTTTCCACTTTGAGAGATAGGCGACATTCCCCTATCAAGCTTTAGTGGACTTCTCTTATGTAGAAGGAGATTTTTTCTCTTTATTATTTTTTTATATTCTTCTTCTTATATTGGAGGCATTCAACTATCAGAGATAGTGCATTCCATTATCAGAGATAGGCATTATTCCCCAATCAACCTTCATTGCCCCTCTCTTGTATAGAAAAAACCATGATGAGATGATATCTTCTTAATAGATAATCGTTGACAGAAGAAGGTCAATTGCTTCTTGTATGTGAGGGTGATTTGAGAAGATTTGGCGATAATATTACTCAAGAAGAGAACAAAAAGTTATTAGTAAACGGGTAGAATTTTGATACAGTTTGAGTGAAAGTCTATCGGCGATGGACGATCGAGTTGAAGTCTGTTGGCAGTCAATGACCGAGTGTAGAGCTGAAGGAGAGAGTTGGAGGGTGTGCTACTATCAGTAGTTGAGCGAGAAGCTGATGATAACATATATAAAGTGAAGGATCAACGACGGACATCTGATGAAGGGTCGATGATGGCAGGTGTCTTGTGGCATTTTTCTAAGGCAATATACATCCATACTATTGTGTGCAGACATTAGATATCCCTTATATAAGTGGTCGAAGTAGCGTATACCATCAGCATTCAAGCGATACACTAATAATGTCAATTGAGTTGAGGCCTGATGAAGATCAAATTATAATCTTTCTTTGAAGAAGAAGTTGTAGGAAATGCATTAATATACATTAGATAAGAAGTCACTTAAATTCACCAAAGACATTTGACCTATCTGATATTGTATGTCAGATCTCTACTCGATGACATTAACCTGAGTGGAAGAGGATAAGAGAATTCACCAATGATGTATGACCTATCCGAGATTAAATGTCAGAGCCCTACTCGATGAAGTTAACCTATGTGGAAGAAGTCGTGAGAATCAACTAAGGATGTATGATCTATTCAAGGTTATATGTTAGAGCCCTGCTCGATGATGTTAACCTATATGAAAGAGGTCGAGAGAATCCACAAATGATGTATGACCTATCCGAGATTGTATGTTAGAGCCCTGCTCGATGATATTAACCTATATAGATGAGGTCAAGAGAATACACTAAGGATGTATGACCTATCCGAGATTATTTGTCAGAGTCCTGTTTGATGACGTTAACCTATATGGAAGAGATCGAGAGAATCCACTAAGAATATATGACCTATTTGAGATTGTATGTCATAGCCCTACTCGATGATGTTAACTTATGTGAAAGTGGTTGAGAAAATCCACCAATGATGTATGACCTATCTGAGGTTATATGTCAGAGCACTGCTCGATGATGTTAAATTATATGGAAGAGGTCGATATAATCTATTGAGGATGCATAACTTATCAAAAGTTATATTTCAGAGCCCTATTTGATGATGTTAACCATTATGAAAGAGGTCATGACAATCCACCCAGGATATATGACCTATCCGAGGTTATATGTCAGAGCACTGCTCCATGACATTAATATATATGGAAGAGGTCAAGAGAATCTATCAATGATGTATATCTTATCCGAGATTGTATGTTAGAGCCCTGCTCGATGACATTAACATATATGAAAGATGTCGAATCAAATCCCCCAATATTTGATTTTGCTTTAATTGGGAAGGGGTGAATGCCATGTATATCCTCAATCAAAGGTGAACAATGGTCTATTTTTGGACCATTACTGCCTTTTTAAGGTTGAGATTAAAACTTTGCCCAAGGAATAGAAGTCTAGTAAGGGACTATATAAATCTTATAATTGATTGGAAACATCCTTGCATTTGCCATGATTTTCTTGAAATATCATTTTGATATTGAAAGCATCAGAGGAACTTTTTTACCACAGATGGAGTCAAAGTTTTCCCCTAGTTCACATTTGATTCCCATGAAATTGATGTACTAATAGAAGATGTCAAGAAGTTGACATAAATGACCTTCTAAGGATGGAGCAAATTTTTCCCCCTAGTCGAGAATTATGTTCCCACAGACGGCGCTGAACTATTGCGTCTTGGAATATTCATGAAGATAGTGAAATATAATGTTTAATGTCTTACTATTGTACGAAGATCCAACACGCACATAGATAAAATGATAGAGTGTAGTATTTACAAGAGACACTATGATTTTTATGTCGAAAATCCTAAAAGAGGGAAAACCCACGGGGCCTAGCCCAATTTAAATGAATCCACTAGTATTTGCAGTTAATTATAAATGAGGCCCTTCATTGGAAGGAAGGCCATGGCTTTATGTAACAAATATACATCATATATAGTGTGTTACATGATGGAAATAGGAAGAATCACTATTGACGTGTTTGCTTGGTCGGAAGGGCCATAGTCAGTGACTAATCGAGGTCGGAAGGGCTGTAGTCAGTGGGCGATGTAAGTTAGAAGGACTGTAGTAGATGAGTGATGGAGGTCAGAAGGACGACGTTGGGAAGATGTCAAGTGATGGATAAAAGACCAGCATCAGATAGAAGTCTGATGAATGTCCGATGATGTACAAAAGTACAACATCAGGCAGGAATCAAATGACAAATGGAGGTGCGGCGTCCAGTAAAGTTCGACTTCGGGTAAAAATCTATTGACGGGCGAAAGTCGGGCGTCAGGTAGAAATTCAATGATGGTCCGTGGACGAGCAAAACTCTGGTATTAGTCGGCTGCCTGGAGAAAGTCCAGCAGTGGTCGAGGAGAAATTATTCTTCTCTTCCTTTTCTTCTTGCTTCCTTGCTTAATTCTAACATCAGTTGGCCATCTAACAGAACTTTGGCGTGGGTCGGTTGCCGGATGAAAGTCTGGCGGTGGTCGAGGAGGAGTCTCTTCCTTGATTCCTTCTCTTCTTTTCTTGCTTGGCCCTCCTTCTTCCCTCGCTTGAGGTCGCTTTCTACTAGAAATGATGGGACTATTTATAGTTTTTTTAGAGTGACTTGGCCAGTAAATAAGGAGGAGATCAAGGGCAAGTTGGGAGTGGTTTGAATGGATGTCTGATGTTGAATCCCTTGATCATGGATCATTTATTAGGCATTTGAATGCCTTAATGATATCAAAATTTTATGATCTAGGGATCGTTGGATTCATCTCGTCGAGCTGCTTGATTTGACTATAAGAATGAATAATCCAAATCATGGTTTTAACCTTATGAATGAGCTTTGAGCCTTTGATTTAGACTCGTTTGGGTTTGGATATAGTCAGATTTGGTGTCGTTGGGTGTGTATTTCTGAGACATTTGGTTTAACTATAAATTTGTTGAAATAAGAGTTTAGATGGTCCCAAATTTAACTTTTGAAGTTTCCAACTTGATTTTTCTTCGAGATTCGTGCTCGATCAAGATAATTGTTTGATGATATATCACCCCCAAAGATTTAAGGCTAGTTCTGCCTCTGCTTAGCAAGCTCCAATAGGCAATGTTAGCTGGCTAGCCATGGCGGATTAATGATGGATGTTGACCTTGATTCTGTCAAACCCTAGGTCTAAGGGGTTGACCTGGTTAAATTGACCAAACTAGGCCCCAAGATCTCTCCCACTCAATTCCTTGGGTCAAACTAAGTCTATTGAGCTTAGACCCTGGTCTTGGGTCAACCTAGTTGTCCATGTCAACCAGGGTTGACCCAAATTGAACCTAATTCCCTTTTGTTTGATCTAAAATAAATTTTAAAGCTTCTTAGCTCAATTTGTTGAAGGAAATGTCGTTACTTTTTTAGTTTATTGGAAAATTTGCATGTCACTTTTATTTTAGCCTGAATTTTGTTAGGCTCACTAAGGACTAAAAAAAATATTTTTTACTCGTAATTAAAGACTAATATTTTAAGTTTAAATAATCTAGAAATTTAATGACCTAGGAAATAGCCAAAATCTTTCGGGGTCGCATGCATATTACTGCATTCTTCTTTCTCCTTGTTTTCTTCTTTCTCCTTGTTTTATGACATTTCACTTCCTGCAGGCAGAGTCTAGATAATCTAGCCTATGAGGATGATGTGCCGGACCTGGGGAAGATAAAAATTATTTTTATATAAGCTTATTTTTAAAATATAAAGCATATCTGATTTGGATCTTCAACCAACATGCATTGCATTAGCAACTAAATAAAATTTTAATTACATTAGCTCTAGGAGTATTTACCCAACATAAGTGCAATGTCGGCCTTAACATCCAAAAAAAGCTAAACCACTCACTCATCTTTCATAAATGACTGGACATCATGATTTTGAGTCGCTTAGGTGGTTAGTTGGCTCCCCAATCCAGGCCGGGGTAAGTCCAAGTTTTGTACTACATTAGCTAGGACATGGGCGTTAGTGTACGTAGAACACTAAGCCCAATTTAGATTTAGGATTCGATGCTACTACATTCACATTCTCGTAGTATGCCTAAATAGTGGGTGAGTCTCTTCTCTTCAAGAACTATAAATCTTACTTATCCGCGTCACAAGGATGGCACCACTTCCATTTTTCTCTCACGCGTGTATCAAGTGCTTAATTTATTTTCTCTAGTTTCTTCTCACTACCTTAGTCTCTCCGAATGTCAGTATGATCCGTGTATGTTGACTAAAGCTCTTTGAACCGTTTCTTTCCTTCTGAATATGACTTCCTAGTCTTAGCCCTATGTGCCAATCCCATTTTGGAAAACATAATGTAGGATCTTTAATCGAGAGTCTTCTTGGGCTCCAGCCTGAGATATAATTAATCGTGGGGGCTTGCACCCGTGGGAAACTGAATTCCACAATCTACTAAATCCCATCCGAGCTGATGTATTGGGTGGGGGAAACTTGTGACTATGATCAGGACATGCATATTATTACCCATCAAGGTGCGTAGGCGAGAGTCGCTATCCTCTATGGTTAATCGTATGTAGGGTCCAATCTGCCCTCCCATTGACCCGTTTTTTAGGAGCGCAGAGGCCTGCGATCGTCTCTATCCCTCGGGGTAGGTGCAGTCGTAACCCCTTTGCATTCCTGCAGCCGTAGTGGTGTCCTTTCGGAGGTCCACAATGGAAGAGGCTAATAGGTGGCGTAAGCGAACAAGATAGGAAAAAGAGTTTTTCTCTTGCGGTGTATTTAAAATTCTCCCAAAATTAAGATTACTCAAATATATTGAAAAATGATCAAAATGGTTCATTTTAAATCAATTAAAATTTTACGGTACATATCTTTTGTTTTTTTGAAATACTACTATTTTTAAAATTATATTTGAAATATTTAATACTCATTTATTTCAAATCAAATAACCCCTTATACATCGAAGCTCTTTATTTCGCTTTAAAAAGTGGTGTTGGGTAAAATAGAAATATTTAATACTCATTTATTTCAAATCAAATAACCCCTTATACATCGAAGCTGATGTTTAATGTTATTTTGATGATTTCAACATAAATATAAGATATTATTTGTTTATTTAATTTGAAAAAAAAATATTTTGTAAATTCCAATGTCAGTGACAACCTACGCTTGTGATGACATGGTCAGAGAGGCAATGTGATGCGCGACAATTAGAAGTTGCAAGCAACGACTGGTGGTAGCGAGATTGGTTGACAATGATTTGCGACGATGCAATGAACAATGGTGGGTGGCAAGAGACGGTGATGATTTATTCAATTGAATTATAAATTAAGCTATTAAACTCCACAAATAATTGTTAAAATTTTCATCATCCATTCAATGAAATGTTTTATTAGCCCTCCACAAATTTTTTTTGTTGAATTATTAAGCCTAATCATAGTTGTTGAACAGTTATTAGGTGCAGAATCCTCACGCCGTCTGGACTCCAATCATGTGAAGATATGTAATTTTTTTCTCTTTTTTATATAGGACTTATAGAAAATAGAGAAAAAAATATTTATTTTTATCTGATTGTAGTCCAAATAAAGAACTAGATCGAGACTCCACACATAATAACAATGTTTTCATAAATCGACAATTGAAACACTTGACCACAGCTTGATATACGATATTAGTTAACTTTGTTATCGTCATTAAATCACCTCTGACCTACAAATTTTTGTCCTCAACTCTCAAAGCTTATCTTAACACTTTGATTCAGAGGTTATCAACCGCAAAAGTCTTAATAAAGCAAAAACTGTCCATGTCATTAATGACTAGCTATAATTAAAGATACCTATCTTTCAGAATGAAAGAAACATAATTCTTGTTTCATGGAAATACTAACAACAAGAAGATGCATCTTATATGGAGAATGCTATCTAGAGATAGTGCCTTAGCTTTATGGTATAGGGGGAAATTTGAATCTCTGGAAGCCTCCGCCTGCTGGAGCATCGAAATTCTGGAAGCTATTATGCTCTATGGCTTGTAAATAAAAAATAATATTTCGTTACATATTGCTATCAACAGCTGTCTCTTTTTTTATTGGGATCCTTGATGTAATGGTAAAGCTATTGCTGATTTTATTAATCCTGAATGAGATTCTTATGTGCCGGTGAAGAATTTTATTCACCAGAATAATTGGAGGCTTTCTAATGATATTCCTAGGGTTTTAGATGAAATCCGTAACATTGAGATTGGTAGGCAACCGTCTTTGTACTGGGATGGCTTACCAAAACCGACTCACGGAATCTTCTTATAAAATTTCTATATATAATGACATGTCTGAGGTCTCTTGGCATAATTACATATGGTATAGAAAGAATCCTATTCGGTTTGCTATTTACACTTGGATGGCTATTATGGGGAAGCTGAAAATTGCTGGCATTTTGTTTAAAAGGAAAATTACCTCTCCTTAATTCTGCAAATTTTGTAATAATGAGCAGGAATATCATAATCATTTATTCTTTGTTTGTGACTTCTCTTTTTCTGTTATTAAGAGTTTTTTTTTCCTCTATTGGATTCATTCCTTATGACACCTACGCTGTTACAACTTGTGGAGCATTTTGACCTTTATCATGGCTTTTCTAAAAAAGAAAAAAAACATAATTTTAAATGGAAGGGCTTAGTTATAAAATAATTAAAATAAACGAAACATAATTTAAAAAAAATTAAAGAGTAAAATTGTTAACCCATTGATGATTTCTCATGAAAACGTCAATCTATTTGGTATTAAAATGCTAAGTAGATGAGGGTTTTCTTAAGAAATCCTTAAATTATTTGACATTTATGTTTCTTTTAAAAAAATTTCACTAATTATGTTCTTTTTGCTTTATTAACTTGTAATTATGCATCGCTTTTTTAAATTTTGATATATATATAGCAAACAGCATTATGATTTTCTTTAACTTCAAAGAAACGTTTCTTTTTAATATTAAGGAAATATATATAAAAAAAAACTATATATATATATATATATATATATATATGTGCGTATATATATATATATATATATATATATATATATATATATATATATATATAGAAAATCTTAAGTCAAATAGCAATTTTTTTTTACATTTATTAGTGATAGTTACCAAATATTGTCTTGATAGGGCACGAATCTCGTTACAAATATGAATAAGAAACTTCCAAAATTAAAATCAGGACCATCCAAACTCTGATTTCAGCTAGCTTACAGTCAAATTGAGCATCTCTAGGAGACAAATCCAATGGCATGAAATTTAGTGCAATCCGAGCCCAAATAAACCCAAATCAATGGATCAAAATATTCTTGGAAGCTTTAGATCATCATTTGGATGACCAATTGATATCTTGGAAGCTTTAGAACACTCCAGAATTCCTCTAGATCTTCAACATTTTACTAAGCATGTCACTCCCAAAATTATAAATAGACCCACCATTCTTCATATGAAAGGGGGAGGAGGATGGTGGAAGAAAATAAGAGCTCTAGAGCTTGACAAATCATATATAATACTAAGCCCGACACCACCTTAGACGAATCAAGGCTACCGCTACTAAAACTCTACCCGACCATCGACGTTGGATCTCTATCTGGCTGCCATTGTTTGTCCATCATCACCCAACTACGATCCATCCAACCTTCCTCTCCCACTGACAACAATCCATCCGACCACCGTTATCTAAGTGCTATCCTTCCAACTAGCATTGCAAGATTGTGGTCCTTTTAACCTCCATTGTCCGCCAAATTATGATTCCTCTTACCACCATCATCTAACTACAGCCCTACAGTCCAAACAAAAAGGCTCACACTCATTTAAGAATAGTTGTTATGTTGTTATCCAATAATGTAATGTGCTCCATACAATGCGTTTTTGCTACATTAAGCCATTGTTCCCCTTTGAGGAATTTCATTATTTGTAATTAACTACTTGCACTAGTGAAATCCATTTGATTAGGCAAGTCCCAAAATTTTTCTCTCTTTTGGGGTTTTCCACAAAAAAATGTTAGTGTCACTCATGCATGATGCATCATTCTCTTTTATCTATTTAAGTGCTGGATCTTTATATCAACCTAGGACGCTGAACTTTATATTTTTGTATACTCTTATGCATGATGCACCCAACTCTTTTACCTATTTGTGTGCTGGATCTTTGTAAATCAAAATTTTGGTGATGGCTTGATGGTGTTTTGATGCTATTGAATAGGTGTAGTTCACCAATGGTCACTTTAATTCACTGATCAAATCTTCCTCCTATGCGGTGCTAGGATATTTGGCACTATGGTGTTTGAATATGACACTAAGCTCTCCAACAAATTTTTGGTAAACTATATCTTGCAAAGCAGAGGGTGTTGCACTGTGATGCAAAAATGAGTTATGGTTTTGCAGCGTTGATCTGCTTGTACAATAGTGCTGGTTTAATTTCCCTTTATTTATTATATTTTTTGTATAAAATATGAGAATTACGAGCATAAATAGAATAATCATAGGCAAATAACATAACTATTCAGAGGATTTGAACAATGACCTGCTCTAACCTCAAATAGAGGAGAAACGACTAGGACCTTATTATCCTCATTTTTATATGAGGCCATAAAGAGCAAACCTAACTCTTAATTATCCATCTGATGGTTAATAGTTAGTCAACTTTCACCATCTAGCTAGTTCTCAATTATCCAGCCAATTATCCTCTAATCATCAATGACCAACAATCAATCAATTATCAATCATACATCCATCATGTAATCAATCAATCAAGTATTCAATTAATCAAAAAAAGCTTGTACTTCCAGCAATCAAAGCTTCAATCAACCAATAATTAATTATTTTAGTCATCCAACAATCAAGCAATCATCAAATCTAGCATTCAACCTATAACCAGTCATTCAACCAAACTTCAATCATCAATCACCTTAAGTTGTAGCCCTATATTACAACCAGGTAGCCTGGTACACTGCTTGGCACAGTGCACCAGCACTTTAACTTCAATTATGCTTAAATCATTTGACAAGGAACTTCGGATAGCACATAAAAAGTCAATAGACCCTTTAATCATCAATTGACTCATATGATCCAATTGAGCTAGCCCAAGCAAGCTTAATTTATAATATACACTATCTTCATCTAATGAAAATCAAAATGATCCTTGAATTTCATCAAACCTTGTTAAACATCACTCCTAGTGGTTTAGGCATGATTGGTCACTTGACTCAATCAACAGGTAAATTGGTCAACTAGACCTATGTGTGATCAAACCATGTCACCCATGAAGTCCTTTGCTCATACAATAAAACCTTTGCTTCAATCCTCCTCCAAACCACCTCAACCAATCCCTAGACTTTCCTACTTGCCCCCTTAGCTCCCTTGACCGAGTTGACTGGTTAAATACTCAACAAATGGTCAAGGAAGCTCATATGGTCAATTTACCTAATCTAAGCCATTTCTTTCCATTCTAACTCACCTGTGCTATTTAAAATAATTCCAGAAGCATCATAAGCATCTTCTAAACCTAGCTTAAGAACCAATTAATACTAAAATAGCTCTAAGTGATCCCTCATCTTCATGTGAAGCAAAAATAAACTTCCAACTCATTTTTCTTGTTGTTATCATTTGTTCAAGCCTCTAAACACCTAGGGGGCACTAGGCAACAACCTAACAATCCTCGCAAAGTAATCCCAGCCCTTCAAATCCACCATGTATAAACAAAAGTGACTAAAAAAGATTCATTCAACACATTAGCATTCTATCACGACACTCAATCCTCTAAAATAAAACTCTCATTTCATTTTGGTTATACACACCAACCTTTACATTTCCCTAATTCAAGCTCTCCAGTCAAAGGCTGCCAGCGGCGATATTCTTGCCACATCATGCACCTAGTACATTCAATCTTGATAGCTCCTAATCCATACAACCTCAACCATTGACTTCTTCAGGAAACTTGTTCTGCACCTCTCACGAAGCAAATCAAGCCCTCAAACAACCTCTGAGACACATACTTTCAAGGTAAAAGCTAAACCGTAGCTTGAAATTGATAGGGTTAAATAAGTTTTCATAAGCACTTTTTAAACAGCAAAAAATTATTCCCTCTCTTATATCAAACTCATTGAAGCTCCATTTAAAGTTTCATCGATTATGGTTTAGCCAGTTATAAGTGTTGACCTCATTTTTATCGCAATTTCACCTCGAGCGTGCTCAAATGAGTTGATCGGGCAACGTCAAGCCTAATTTGAGTGGAATCAATGCCGATTTGGGTTCAATTTTAACAAATTAACATAATTAAACCCAAATCGATACAAATTGGTTTAAATTTGGCTTCACAATCTCAGCCCAATTGGTCTAATCTAGTTCTTATTAAAATCTAAATGGTTTTCAAACCAATTTAAATTCAATTCAAAATCAAGAAATATCATCCAACGGTCCTTATTGCCTTGAGATTCAAAGGTCCCATTGTTTCAAGATCATCATGCTAAGAGGATTTGTTGACGGGATATCATTGTATAGAGTACTAGACTCTCGGTATCAGTAGCTCTTGCCTCCTGAGCTGGACTTCTCTTTTAGTCTACCCCAGAGCAAAATGGCTGAAGCCCCCTTGCTCTCAAGGATGGATTCTTTGGCACGTTCTCCATCTCTCCCTCTGGCATTCTCTCTCTCTCACGCAAGTTAAGAGGTTGATGCCCCCTTCCTCTACATCTCTTGTTTGAAGACTCCAGAAAGAATCCACCCCTAGCCCTCTTATTCAGTTTGCCCTAGAGAAGAGGCAGAAGCTCCTCCTTCCTCCTAATTTTTTCTTACTCCTCATGTGATCTAACCGGCTAAAGCTCCTCTCCTTCCTATCTCTCTATTTGCATGCCTCAGGAGACCGTAGGCCACCAGATATGTTCGCAACCTACCTTAAATTGTCGGCCTCTTCTCTCAAGCAAGCAGGGATCTTGTTTGAATCCAATCATGAGGTGACATTGTTCATCATCAAGAAGAGATGTCTCATCTCACGAGTTATGATTAAACTAACATGTTCATCTCAAACTCCTGTGTTTCATCTTTATGTATGGCTTCAATTGTTGGTATGAAGGATACTATGTTCATCTCATATATACATAAGATTCATAGTTAATTAGAGGCATATGTTTAGTTCTGAAAGCATTATCTACTTTGTATTTCCATTTTGAAAGCATATGAATTTAAATCAAATATATTATATTGAAAGGTCTCCTAAATTTGAACAAGTGAGTGTAGTAAAGTTTTGTGGTTGTAAGTTGAATTCATTATATATATGTTTACCTTGAATTATATTTGGCATACACATTGCATCTCTTATGTCTTTATCTCGATGTTTGTTCGCACACTCTACTTATGTATGTTAATCATGTCATTTTTTTGTTTCAATAATCATTAACGTTAACCATTGATATTACTTGCATGCATAGAATCAATGTAGGGGTACTTTGTTTTTTATGTGTATATGTTTGTAGTCATGTTACATAACTTTGCTAGATTTATATCCTAACATCACTTTTATATATTGAGTAAGGAAATTTGTATGCTAATTAGTGTACAAAATACCTTATGTGAATATTTTACAAATGATAATTGTCTTATGCTTAATCAAATCATGCGGTTGTTAGTTATTCATTGTATTAACTTTGAATCTCACCATACATGCCACATCAATTTCCACTTGTAAAATTGAAATTTGGGGTTGTAAATTTTTATAATAAAATGTAACTTGTAAATTGATTGGTTAGCCTTTCATGTATGTTTGAGATCATGAGAAATAGAGATTTATATCCATGTTAGTGAATTTCCATAATTTTCATATGTGTATGAATAAGCACTCATATGTTTTACATATAATCATTTTTACTTACGTTGGCATGTTTTCTCATATGCTTAATGATTCTATGGATTGTATATTGTCTTGCTTTATGTTCTATTTTGTTATGCTTTCATGTTTGTAAACTTTAAGTTGTCTTTGTATAATTTCCTCTTGGGTTCCTTCTACTATGTATGTGCGAATCATAATAAAATTATTACATGATTTTGGTAAAGCTCTTCATATGCATTATGACATAATGACTTGATTAGATTAAGTTATGTTTATTTCTATATGTCGATTTCCACGTGTGTTTTGTGCCTTATGATTCACATAGCTCGAATGTGTTATTTAGGTTGTGATATCAACATATGCATTGAGCTACATGTACCCATATATTGATAACCATTTGAGGTTGCTTGCTTGCATCTCCTATTTAAACATGTTCTTTATATATATATATATATATGGCATCTACACTCATCAATATAATTCTCCTTTTACTTTGTCTTGTGAGGTACTCATGTCCTGCATGTATGGGTTTATTGGTCATTTCTTGGGACCTTTTGAGTGGCCATGCCACGGTCAGGTACAACTTAATATTCATGTAGAGACCTCTCATTATATGATAAATGGAAAACACACTAGAGCACACATTATTGATTCCTTCTACTTTCCCACCCAAATATACATGTTAGGACATTTAGTTAGCTGACCATAGGTTTGTACAATAACGAAGCTTTAGCCTTGTGGGTCAAAGCTTGCACCCTTCTATGAAACCTAGAGACCCTTAGGGTCATTTTAGGCATGTAGTGTAAGCAATCTACTTGTGTCATATGCATCATTCTTCCCACATGAAGTTGGCATAGTTAGGTTAAAAAAAATAAAGTTGGCATAGTTAGGTTGGTTTTCAATAGGATTTTAAAAAATTTAAATAACTTTCAAAAATTGTTTCTTTATAATTTTTAGCCTTTAAATGTCTTTCATAAATATATTAAAGAAAATATAAAAAAATTTAAAAATTGAGCTCTAGCATGTTTAGGCAGGTCGTAAGCTAGTACTGTATGTTAGATTTCCTTATAAATGATATGTATAACTTTTTTCTCAATTTGAACTTAGGATAAAACCTTTCTATTTTTTTTTTTTGAAGTTCTTTTGCTCCAAAAATAATGTAATAAATAACTCTTAAAAGCTATAAAATTAACCAATCAAAATGTACTTAGTAAACTCATAACTAATCCTAAAGCTTATAAGGAACCAACCAAAGGGGATAATCATACACTAAAATTATGACACCCCAGGCATTCATAGTGAAAGGATTCGTTGACAGTCTTGATCAACCATCCCTTCCTGTTCCCTTGCTCTGACCTGAAATTGTTAACCATATATAATAAGCTTCAAAAAGCCCAGCAGATCACCAAATACCTACAACTAAAATCAAAGCACGATACGAAAGCAATATATATGTCAATCAGTCAATCAATAACAATCACTTGCACATGATCATTGAATCGATGCGGATACAAAAATCAGTGATCAATGGATAATCCGTAATCAATACATAAATAGAAATCAATACAAAAATGGTAGTCATTACAAAAAACATGTGAATCCATAATCATCAATAGAAGAATCAGTGAACAGTACGTGCGTCAAATCTCTATAGTAGTCGTCTTATCTATAACATCAGTCTAATCAATGTAGTAGAATCATATCAAAACATACACTTGTAATTCTAGTTATTCAATATCACTTGTTCAATAAATCATATGCAATGCAGTAATCTATATCACTTGTATAATGTCAATACATTGAATCAGTAGTAGCAGCATATGTATCAATATCAGTAACAATCTAGTGACGACATGAACGATTATGCTTTAACAGTGAAATCGTGTAGTAATAGTAAATCCGCACAGTAACGATAAATCCTCAGTAAATAAGTCAAAACTAGTAAATCCATCAAATCAATATCGTATTATGAACATCAATCAATCATATCAATAGAATCAATCAGATAATTAAATAAAGAAATCAATTCCGATCAATAGTATCAATCAGTAATAATTTAGTGACGCCATGAACGATTATGCTATAATAGTGAAATTTTGTAGTAACAGTAAATCCGCACAGTAACGATAAATCCTCAGTAAATAAGTCAAAACTAGTAAATCCGTCAAATCAATATCGTATTATTAACATCAATCAATCATATCAATAGAATCAATCAGATAAATAAATAAAGAAATCAATTTTGGTCAATAGTATCAATCAATATGAAATCATATAAAACAAGCAAATCAACACATCGTTAAAAAGAGTTGAAATCAAATCAATAAATCAATCAATGCAGTAAAATCATATCAATACAATAAAATCATATTCTAGATCACGAGCTCGGTAAATCACATGAATCACATGTATCAGGGTATCACATGTATCAATTAGTATTCGGTGTATCATGTCCCATAATATCAGTGCAATGAATCAGTAGTATCGGTATCGGTATCGATATCGATATCGGTACGGTATCGGTATTGGTAATATCAATGAATCAATAATATTAGTGTCCATAATATCAATGCAATATAGTATCAATGAATTAATGCAATATTAATATCCATATTAGTATCTGTATTCAGTGACATGTACAATATGCAGTATCAATGAAATCATACAGTAATAGTAAACTCGTAAATCCATCAGTAAATCCATTCATCAATAAATCTATACTCAATCAATAAATCCGTCAATATCAATAAATTTATACAGAAATCAATAAATCGGTTCAATATCGATAAATCAGTCGATACAATAAATCAAGCAATATCGGTAAGTCCATAAGGAAATCATAAGAACAATACTTTACACATGCATTCCAGTATAGTAGTCATACTTAACAAGTACAATCACTGGCTATTAAAGCGTTTTTCAGTCTTGGAATATCGATGTATCGTTGTATCTGTTGGCTCAATAAGGGTCGTCACCCTTGCCCGTCGGCAAAATAATCTCCATATGAATCTCAATCGTTGTATCACGTAATCAATAAAGAATAACACCAAACCCTTTTTAAAGGAAAGCCCTTCAGCCCACCATCCTGTACAGGTCGATCTTCAATCAACGGTTCAACCAGTCTTTACTTGTCTTTCAGTAATAATAGTATATTCAATCATATATTCACATTTATATACATCTTATTAATGCATTGAAATCAACAAACACGATTTAACTCAATTGAAGAAAATCCTTAAAAAATCGTACAGTCGACAGAAATCCCAAACTTTGACAAAATACACAGTTCCAGAAAATTATCAAATTATCAGAAATCGAATAAAACATCATTCCAAAGCTTTACTTGTAATGAAGCAATATTTTTTAACATCCAGATAATTTTCTATTCGATAAAAATCACACAGAATTCAAAATACCTGGTGAAAACTTTACAGAAATTACTCAAATCGTGCAAAATCATCATTTCAACAACATACCAAAAGTTACGCGGTAAAAGTTTCTTCAATACAAAGATATGCATATTTTTCGGTAACGAAAACACAAAACTAAGAAAAAAAAAATACCAAAACATTAAATATTCAAAACTAGAAATAGGATTCGGATTCCTTATTGCGAGGCGAACAAATCTTTCAACAACAGCGACGGACGAAAAGCGCTGCGCAGCCTCCGAAATCAAGCCTTCCTCTTCTCTTTCTCTCTCTAATCTTCTCTCTCTTTAAAATGATCCAAAATATCTCAATTCCAACACTTATCAAATAGGATCATCCCGAACGATTTCCATTCGTACCGGGATGATTTGCCCTCTGGACAAATCTCGTCCAGACGAAGTGTATTCGTTCCTGGACGATTTGCTCTCTAGACAAATTTCGTCCTGACAGTTTGTCCAGGCTCGTACAGGTTTGTCCAGACGAACCATACAGATTTTTCACAATTTTCTTCAGCTCGTTCCGTACTAAAGTCAGTTCGTACGGACTAACAACACTAAAAAAAATGCGCTTTGGAGGGGTTTTACAAAAATTCACTAAGTAATAAATATAAAACAAACTTAATAACAACAAGATGGTAACCTAGTAATCCGAGACTATGAGGCTATAAAGTTAACCCTCATGGTTTAACAAGGGTAATAATCATATAATCTAAATAATAAATCACCAACAAACTAAATCCTGAAATCCATATCCTAATCAATTCAAAAATATAAAATATTCATATTAAACTTAAAACTCTAAGAATTAAAAATGATTAATGAAATATAAGTGATATGTAAACCTTTAATTGAATTCATATAAATCTATGTAACTCCTAAAACCTATTAATCAATCTAAAACTCTTAAAATTCTTAAAATAATCTACAACCCTTAAAACTACCCTAACCAATCTGCAACTTAATAACCATTAACCAATCAAGTGAAATCTTAAAACACATAACATAGACCTCCTATCAACTCATAATTTAATCACAAACAATAGTCTGAATTAAATAAGATGAAACTAAATCAAAACTATAAAAATCCTCTCAATCAACTCCCCAATATTTAATAAAACACTAAGGCACTAACATTTGAACTTAAATTAAAATCCTCTAACTTTAAGCAAACCAAAATGAATCTGTTGGAGGAGAAAATGAACTTTAAAATATACTTTAGTGCTTCAACCTTTATCGAAGTTATGTTTATATTTATACATTCTCCCTTAATATATATATATATATATATATATATATATATATATATATATATATATATATATATATATATATATATATATATATATATATATATATATATATATATATATATATATATATATATATATATATGCTGAAGTACCTTGAGCTATGGGGCTAGGTCTCCTAAGGAGGCCTAGTTTCTTGAGCCCAATGTGACAACACCACATTTCTCATAAGTTCAGAAGAAATAGTATACAGATCTATATAAATAGTCCCCTCTTTAAAATTTAAAACCACCCTTAAGAACTTAAACCAATTTCTTAACCACCCAAATATTATACTTTAAGTCAAGTAGAACCTATACACATCTATAAGTTGTGAGTCTTTTTATTCTCATATCAATCTCTAAATAAATCTACCTTAGACATATGATGTCTAGATTTTTCTTTAGTGTGGATGATAGGTCCACTTAGGGTTTCACCTTTTAGCCTCACCATGAGCCTTAGATTATAAATGAATGATTAACCAACCCTTGCCACCTTATAACATTTTCAACCTTGATTAGTTGTAGGATTGAGGATGTGTCAATTGCCCCTTAATTATTTATGACCTAGTATTTGTTAGGGCTCATACCTTTGGGCTCTTCATAACTCAATAATTGAAATTATAACCCCAAGAAAAAGTGTTAATTAACCCACCATAAATCATTAGTTATTTAAAAAGAAACTCAAGGGTTTTAAAGAATTAAGGGGAAATTGACCTTGTAACTTGAACAATAAGAATTTATCCTTGTAACTTGAACCTCATTCCTAATTTGGGGTTGTTAGGTACACAAAATATTGCACACACTTAGGTGCTGGTTAGGAAACTTTTTTTAAAGGCACCTAGGGTAGGGTGTAGCTAGGATAACATCTTATAATTTTTTTTTTTTTTTAATTTTTGAATTTGTGATGATATCGTTATGTGTTTTCATGCTTGGATTAATTTATGGTTTCCCTTTTTATCTTATGATATGATTGATGAGTGGGCACTTGCCCTTAAGTGGTTAGAATGAATATTTTAAGAAATATCTTTTGTAGGTGGCCACATTCCTAAAGGGTAAAAAAAACTGTTGTCATAATTATTATAAATGCGCTCTTTAACAGGTATTGCGAGGAATGCTACCCTTGGGAATGTGGTCCTATGGATTAGGTTTTGGATGATTAAGGTGTGATTATTTATTATAATGGTGTTGAAAGTAATTTTTGTAGTGTGGTTATGTAATTTTTCTATTTTTCAAATGTAATTTTTAGCTAGAAAAGCTTTGTAGGTATGTGAAAATTTCAGAAGGTGGGAGGATAAATTGTAGGGACCAATAAAGAGCCCACACGCTAATTTATTTATGTACAGATTTAAGATTAGTTATACATATATGGTAGAGCTCAGTTACCTTAATTTCATTTTCTTAGGGTGTATTGCAGAACCCAACTACATTTAGGGCCTTTATTTTTTACTTGTTGTGTGATGATTGATTTATTTACTTTGATTGTGTATTAGAATTGCATATTTTTCATAGGTTTTTTATTTTATTTTTCTTTGGAGTGGCTCGGATGGAGTCTTTGTGTTAGGCACTTTAGGATGTTAAATTTTCTACTAAAGTTAAAATTTTCTTAAATAAGATTAAATAAACATATGATTTAAAATCAACTAGTTTTTTGAAATTAATGCATGATCCCCTATGGGTCATATTTTAAAACTCATTTAATATTTCAAGCCTTACTCACTTGAAATTGAATACTGGCCAGTCCTGATTGGCCCTACCCATATATGCATAGCCTTAAGTTAAAGCATAGAATTTTCCTTTTTTGCATCATAGAGGGATAATTAATTTTTATAGCATGGTACCAATTATGGCTGGGCTTAGTGCCCATTACCTTTTATGTGCCTCTCACCAGTCTTGCATTTGCATAAGACTAGAATGCATGAATTTAATATGCTAGGTAGAGTTTAGCTGGTACCCTTTTCAGCAAGGTGGTAAATCCAGGTTGGGGTTGCTTAGATCCCCAGTGGAGTTTAAGTTATAAGTCCCCTTATGCTATTTTACAATATATTAGTTATGTCATGGGCATTAGTACTTTGTGTACAATACTTCCTTAATAGATCTAGGATAAAAGGCTAGTGATATCGATATACCGTGTATGCCTTATTGGTGGGTAAGTTCTCCACTCCTTAGGGGCTATCAATCCTACCCATGCATGTCACATTGATGGTGTCGCTTCCTTCTTTCTATCATGCATGCTTGGTATAAAATGATTCCTCTTTTTATTTTTCTACTTTGGACCAATCGAGTCGTTGTTTAACCCATATTTATTGATTAGCCTAATTGATCCTATTTTTCTTTGGATTAAGAGAGCCTAGATATTTCATACGCACCAAACTCCTGAAGAGAATAATAACATCTTTAATCGAGAGTTTTCTTAGGTTGCTAAGACGTAATTAACCACGGGCTTGCGCCCATGGGGAAATCGGCACCACATCAAATAAATATCATTTAAGCTGATGTATCGAATGGAGGAAATATCGTGATTATTGGGTCATATATATTATTACCCATCAAGGTGTGTAAGTGAAAGCCACTATCCTTTATGGTTAATTGTATGTATGATCTCATATGCTCTCCCATTAGTCTGCTTGTATAGAGTAAAAAGGTCGATGATCGTTTAGTCCTATAGGATAGTGTGATCAAACCATTTACATTTTTTTCTCCACTAACAACAACCTTTGGATACCCATAATAAGTTTAAAACATTTTTCATCTATTAGGGTTTATTAGGATTATATATAAAATGTATAAGATCTGAGCTGTTGATCTCGCGATCAATGGCTCTGATCTTGTCATTTCATGGTAGCTTATTAAACCTGTGTGGTCTGCTTGGTTGGATCATCATCCGATTCAATCTCGAATGTCTATTCCAAATTATGAGTGATCTAACAACTCTATTCCATGCCTGACGTGGGTAAGTGAAGTGCATCGCCCCATAATCATTGCAAATGATTTCCATAATCACCGCGGTTTTGGACACGTGGCCTGCTTCTGCCACCGCCACAACATAATTAATTTTAAATATTTTAAAATGAATTAAACCTCATAAAATCCTAAAAAATCCATTTCTTAATTGATTTTTATGATCTTGGTGTTTATGGATTCAAAATAAAAGTTATTTTTATTTAAAATTAAAATAAAATGAAAATATTTTATAAATAATAAATAATTTCAATTATTTTTTTTATTTTTATTAATATTTTATTAAACATAAATTCAAATAATTTGAGTTTTTAAGTGAAAAATCTAGAGCTTGTTAATTATTGCCAATTTGTTTTGGGTTTATTTGAGCTTTGTTTTAATAATAGCTAAATTTGCAAAATCATAGGCTATGATTTGACCTTTAATTTTTTTAAAATTCATTAAAAATATATTTCAAAACCATTTTAAACACTTAATCCCTCCATGAAATTAGTAAACAAAGCTTATTTGGGAGAAATTAAAGTCAAATGCTTTTGTTTAATATTTAGGGAATAATCACATCCTTAATGTTCTTAAACTCTTATGAATTTTTCTCTAAACATTCAATCATTTGAGTTGAATTTTGGATAAGATAAATGCGGGATATCATTGGCATTCTATAATTTCTCCAAAACCATTTGAATGATACATTGATGGATATCAAATTTGTAAGCAATTGTATCATTACTTGACCCAAATGTATAGGAATTTGATTTAAACAATTTTTCTAGATTTAGGACACTATGATTAATGTGATTTTTTATATAATTGTGCAAGGGTTAGAGACTTTGATTTCAATCTTATTTAATATAGTGACACCTAAGGACAATAATTAAGGATATGTCTAACTAACTTAGGAAATTCCATGGATACATAAACACATCTTATTTTGATGAAATATTAAACATAACAAAAATAGTGACATTACACCATATGATTAAATCTACCTTCATTTGACACTAATTGATCTTCAAATAATGATTAAATAAAGATTAACTCGTCATAAAGGGTTAAACATCAATAATTTCCACTAAATCAAATAAAATCCATAAAACTATTAATTAACCTTCAATCAACTTCAAACAAATGTACAATCATCAAAAAATTAAAATCCAAATTTAAATTGATTAAGTTTTAATTAACATTTTTCATTAAGCCTAAATTAAAAATTAATTAAATTAGTTTATTAAAAATAAAAATATATTACAAATTTAAATAAAAATAAAAAATAATCATAGAATTATAATTTGAATTTAAATAATTTTTCAATAAAATTTAATTTAAATTGATTAGATAATTAATTTAATATTATAACTAAAATTAAAAAATTATAGAAAAATTTAGATAAAATTAAATAAAACTTAGAGATTAATCATTTAAATTTATAAAAAAAAATTGATTAATTCATTAAGAAAAAATTAAAAGTTATTATAAATTCAATACTTAATTAAAATTTCCAAATAATTCCATAAAAAATAGAAAATTCTACAAAAATATAAAACATAAAAAATTAATTTGAATAAAATTTATTTCTAATGAAATAAATTTATAATTATTCTTTACAAAATATATGGCTTTTATGTTTGACACTTAATAACATTTGGAGGGCATTTTAACATTAAATTTCAAAGCCTTTAATACATCTAAACTACTCCATTATCCCTTAATTTTATGCGATGTTTGATTCACATATGTGATTAAGGGATTTAATAAACATTAAATAAACAAGTTAAGGGATATATACTCCATGCTAGCCTCCACTCATGGAAGGCTAATAATTTTTTACAATCTTTAATCAAAGACTAATAAATTACAGACCCAAAACATCATGCTTAACACTGTCCTCTTAGCCCTCTTGACCAACTGAGAAAAATTAGAAATATCGTGTGCTAGTAATTGTTAGGAAAGTTGCTATTTGCATGTTTTACATTCTTGCAACTTGTATAGTTTTGATGATTCCAAATATTATTGTTTTATGTGTTGTTATCTCCTAACATTTTTTGGAAGATTTGTTTTCGCTCTTATGTGTACTAATATTTCAGGAAAATCGAACCCCAGACTACGAAGACTTCAAATCAGATTCAGCATTAGATACTTTGTGAATTCGAAGCTTGTACTTTTTATTTAAATTAAATTTGAGAGGGAGTGATTGTAATTGAGTGAATAAATTTACACACACTTAAAGGAGATCATGAAAAAGTTTTTGTACTGATCGTACGGGACGAACATTGTTCGTACGGGACGATCAGATCAGTTATCTCCTTGTAAGAGCAATGGAACGGACAGGAACTGAACTGGAAAATTTTTCTAAGGAATGATTGTCCAGACGAAATCATTTTTCATCCCAGGACGAGTTTCTCTGTAAAAATTTTGTCCAGACGAAGTCCAGTTCGTCCAGGACGATGGGAACCGACTATGGCAGTTTCTGGCAACGTTCTGCAGTTTTCGGAACCAACTTTTGATATAACTGTTCATACCGGACGAAATATTTTGTCCCGGGATGAACTAATTTCGTCCAGGATGAAATTGGTTCATACAGATGAACAAATGGTTCGTACGAGATAATTCAGTGCGCAAAAAAACATATTTTTAGCAGTTTTTTGGACGGTGTTTCATGTCCTTTCTATATAAGGAGTCCTAAAAACTATTACAAGTACCTTTGGAGTTGTTTTCTCTTGAGAGGGATCATTGAGAGGGAGAAGATCCTTGGAGAGGATTTCAAGGGAGTGTGGATGGGATATTCACACGGTTGCTCCGGCGAAGGCTCTCAAGTGAAGTTCAACAACATTGGTCCGGTTCTCTGCCGACACTTGGAGAGTGTAAAAGGACGACAAAGTGTATCTTTGACAGCCATTGTGTCTTTGTTCTTTGGGAGAAAACTAGAAGAGAGAACTTGAAAGGGAGAGAGAAAGGGTGGAGTTTGAGAGGGAGAAGATCCTTGGAGAGGATTTCAAGGGAGTGTGGAGGGGATATTCACACGGTTGCTCCGGCGAACTTGCACTTCAGTACCATCGGATTCAAGGGTCATCTTGAGAGAAGTTTTGGCGAGAAGAAGATCTCTTTGGAGTCAAAGAACCTAGCTACTCCGCTGCACTGGGGAAGGTGAAAGTGATTTTGTACAGGCTTCTCCGCCTTGCTGTGGGGGCAAAAGGAGAGTCACTTTGTGGTATTAGTGCAATACTCGGAGGGTGCCTCAGGGGAGTGGACATAGGTCAAGTTTTGGCCGAACCACTATAAATCTGGTGTGTTCTTTCTTATTTTTCTTCCGCATTTTATTTCATTGCAAGTTGTTTACTCTGGTTGAAAAGTTTATTTTTTAAACTTTAAATTTAACTTGCATTAATAATTAAAAAGGTTTTCTAAAAATCCAAGAGTAGAAGTATAATTTTTAAATTACCAATTCACCCCCCCGTCTTGGTTAGCCTTTGGACATTAACTTAGGTTTAACAACCTATTTACTAGATCCAACAAGTGGTATCAGAGCAAGGTTTCAAAATCATAAGTTTTGACTACTTTTTGAAAAATGAGTATGGCTAATTTTAGAAACCGTAAAACATTAGAAGGATATTCAATTGTCAGACCACCTTTATTTGAAAATATTTCTTTTGATTTTTGGAAAATTCGAATGTCTACTTTTTTGCAATCAATAGATTATCGAATGTGGCATATGATTCAAAATGGTTATTCTGTACCGTCACGTATTATAGATGGAATCAAAACTGATACCCCTTTTTCTGAATGGAGTAGAGTAGAACAAATGTATGCTGAATTAAATGCTAAATGTATAAATTGTTTATTCTGTGCTTTAAATTCAGAAGATTATATGAGAATCTCTACATGTACTACCGGCAAGGAAATTTGGGACAGTTTATGCATTACATATGAAGGTACTAGTGAAGTCAAGCAATCTAAGTTGAATTTTTTGATGCATGACTATGAACTCTTTAGCATGAAACCTTATGAGACGATCTTAGACATGCATACTAGGTTTATTCAAATTGTAACATCATTGCATGCTTTAGGTAAAGAATTTTCAAATTTTGAAATAGTCAATAAAATTCTACGTTGTTTACTTAACAAGTTTGATGCCAAAGTTGTTGCTATTTGCGAATCAAAAAATTTGAATGAATATTCTATTGATAATTTGATTGGCTCACTCATTGCCTACGAGCAATATTTGGGTCAAAGACTTTTGGATGCAGGTGAAACAATAATGCTAAAAGCGGAAGACATGAAGAAAAGTTACTTAGTTGGTGAGGAAAGTGATGACTTAACAAGCAAATTGAAAAGTCCACTAAAGCACAAGCATAAGCATCAACAAAAGTGGAATAAAGGAAAAAATGGTAAGAATGTTCAGATTTCTTCAAGTATTATTTGCTTTGGATGTAGGAAATTTGGACATCTGAAAAGTCAGTGCCCTAATTTGAGAATTCTTCCTGCTAAAGAAAAGGGCAAAGCTAAGCAAATTATAAAATGGGAAAATAATGAAAAGCAAAAAATCTCCTGGGCAGATCTAGCTTCTGAATCATCAGACCAGGAGCAAAATGATATTTAAACCCTTTGTTTATGTGTTTTTGTGTGTATGTTTTTTATTTGTTGTGTTTTTATTTTTGTTTGTTTTATGTGTTTTTCTATTTTTAATTTTTGTGTGTTTTGTATGATTTTGAGATATTTTCATATCAGGATTCCATGTTTCTTGTTGTGAGACATTTGGAATGTGATATGAAGATTTTTATAGTTTATGTACTTGTATTTTGTTTAGTGTTTTTCTATTCTTTTATTGCTTTAGATTTTTTTATGTTTAAGTGTTTTTGTTATGTGTTTGAAATGTTCGTTAGCCTATATGAAAAACCCTTAAATTTTTGATCTTACAAGTGTTATACTTTGAACTGCAACATAAAATTGAATTCATTAGAAAATCTAATTTTTCTAAATTTAAGTTGTGTTTATAACTTGATATTATTAAGATTGTCAATTTCATGTCTCTTATTTAGACTACATTAATTTTAATATTATTATTACAATAATGATGTTTTCTTATTTTATATTTCACTTATCAATTAATATTTATGCACTTAGAAAGATTTGAAGTTTTAGATTATTAATTTTAGAAAGAATACAATTACTCTTGAAAATTGTACAAATGTACAAAAATCAAAAGAAATGCGCAAAGATTTGCAATGTGAAAAATAAGCACAAAATAAGCCCAACAAGTGAAAAGATGCACAAAATGTGCTACAAAATTAAAAAAGATGCGTAAAGCGCCACATGTGGTAGTTATTTCTTTCCTTAATTTTTTAATCTCTTAATTCAAAATTGATCTTATGTACATTTATATTACATATTGAAATATGAAATATAAAATTTTTATATCATCATTTTTACAATGATTTTCTCTATCTTAAATGTCTAAATATACTCATGTGTTGATTAATTCTTTTTAGTTTTTATGTTATATCTCTTCTTAAATTCTATGAATTTTATGATTTGACTAATGTTTTAATTTTATTTGCATAACTTATGTCAAACACTTTAAAGGTTAAATTTTTAAATGATTTTCATATGTCTGCTTACATTTCTAGTCTTTTCTTCTTCACTTTTTGATGTTGTTAAAAAGGGGGAGAAATTGTTTGTTGTGTCTTGTGTATTCGTATCGTTGTGTGTTTGTTTTGTTTAATGTATGTGTCTTTGTTTTATTTTGTTTTGTATTTCTAAAAATTTTGAAAACAAAAATAATTTTAATTCCTCTTTATTTTCATATGTTAATTAATTCAGGGGGAGTTTAGGAGATTCTTAGAATTTGAAATTATACAAACAATAATTGTTTTTCCATCATAAAAAAGGGAGAGATTGTTAGGAAAGTTGCTATTTGTATGTTTTACATTCTTGCAACTTGTATAGTTTTGATGATTCCAAATATTATTATTTTATGTGTTGTTATCTCCAAACATTTTTTGGAAGATTTGTTTTTGCTCTTGTGTGTACTAATATTTCAGGAAAATCGAACCCCCGACTACGAAGACTTCAAATCAGATTCAGCATTAGATACTTTGTGAATTTGAAGCTTGTACTTTTTATTTAAATTAAATTTGAGAGGGAGTGATTGTAATTGAGTGAATAAATTTACACACACTTAAAGGAGATATTGAAAAAGTTTTTGTACTGATCGTACGGGACGAACATTGTTCGTACGGGACGATCAGATCAGTTATCTCCTTGTAAGAGTAATGGAACGGACATGAACTGAACTGGAAAATTTTTCTAAGGAATGATTGTCAGACGAAATCATTTTTCGTCCCAGGACGAGTTTCTCAATAAAAATTTCGTCTAGACGAAGTCCAGTTCGTCCAGGACGATGGGAACCGACTATGGCAGTTTCTGGTAACGTTCTACAGTTTTCAGAACCAACTTTTGATATAACTGTTCGTACCGGACAAAATTTTTCGTCCCGGGATGAACCAATTTCGTCCAGGACGAAATTGGTTCGTACAGATGAACAAATAGTTCGTACGGGACGATCCGGTGCGCAGAAAAACATATTTTTAGCAGTTTTTTGGACAGTTTTTCATGTCCTTTCTATATAAGGAGTCCTAGAAACTATTACAAGTACCTTTGGAGTTGTTTTTTCTTGAGAGAGATCATTGTGAGAGAGAAGATCCTTGGAGGGGATTTCAAGAGAGTGTGGAGGGGATATTCACACGGTTGCTCCGGCGAAGGTTCTCAAGTGAAGTTCAACAACATTGATCCGGTTCTCTGCCGACACTTGGAGAGTGTAAATGGACGACAAAGTGTATCTTTGACAGCCATTGTGTCTTTGTTCTTTGGGAGAAAACTAGAAGAGAGAACTTGAAAGAGAGAGAGGAAAGGGTGGAGTTTGAGAGGGAGAAAATCTTTGGAGGGGATTTCAAGGGAGTGTGGAGGGGATATTCACACGGTTGCTCCGGCAAACTTGCACTTCAGTACCATCGGATTCAAGGGTCATCTTGAGGGAAGTTTTGGCAAGAAGAATATCTCTTTGGTGTCAAAGAACCCGGCTACTCCGCCGCACCGGGGAAGGTGAAAGTGATTTTGTACAGGCTTCTCCGCCTTGCTGTGGGGGCAAAAGGAGAGTCACTTTGTGGTATTAGTGCAATACTCAGAGGGTGCCTCCGGGGAGTGGACGTAGGTCAAGTTTTGACCGAACCACTATAAATCTGGTGTGTTGTTTCTTATTTTTCTTCCGCATTTTATTTCATTGCAAGTTGTTTACTCTGGTTGAAAAGTTTATTTTTTAAACTTTAAATTTAACTTGCATTAATAATTAAAAAGGTTTTTTAAAAATCCAAGAGTAGAAGTATAATTTTTAAATTACCAATTCACCCTCCTCTTGGTTAGCCTTTGGACATTAACTTAGGTTTAACAACCTATTTACTAGACCCAACAGTAATAACTGCCTCAAAGCTTCTAAAAGTCCCTCAATAAATTGGTACACTTATTCTTTGAAGTGTTAATCAACTTTGGAGCATTATTGAAGAGAGTAATAAACTTAGCCTCATACTTCATCACTGGTAAACTCCCTTAAATTAACTTTATAAAAGAGATCTATAGATTTGTCCTAGCAAATGGAGGTAAAAACTATATCCTAAAAATCTTTGTAAACACCTTCCAAGAAATAAGTGTATTTTCACGACCCTTAAACTTATCTTATGCTAGACATGACAATAGCATTTTGCCTCGTCATCTAACAAAAATATAGCTAATATAACTCTTCTCTTAGGACAATAATGTATCCAATCCAGAGTCTTCTCTATCCTCATCAACTAATCCATAGGTGCTATAAACTCAATAAAATCTAAAATTTTATGAGGTTGCAATGTCCTAAAAATCTATAAATATCTATCCAAGTTGTTAGAGTGGGTACCATAATCACATATATGAGTCTCACCTACTAGTTATGCTACCAAACTTGCAATATGGGAAGCAACATCAGAACTTATCATATGAGATGTACCTTGAACCTGAGCTGCCTGACTAGAGCTCTAACCATTGGTCATATATGGATCTGATTGAGGTCGATCGAACATCATAGAAACATTAAATAAAATTATATATGACACAAGCATATGAAAAATAAATAAAATGAGTGCCCAAAACTACCAAGAAGCAAATGTAGAAGATTTTAAGGCAAGTTGAACTCTCAGACTAAATTGGAAGAGTTTGTTAGTACATTCATGGATTGATTTGTGCCCCCATTAACAAGATAATAAATATAGAAAAGTTTTATGAGATTAAAGTAAAGAATACATTAATTATGTAGTATGAAGCTGAGTATATATTATTGGCTAGGAATGCCCCTTAATATTTAATTAGTAGTGCTAAAAAAATGTTATCAAATTTTATATGGCCTATAAGATGAGTTAAGATATTTAATAATAGTCTTAAGGATTAGAGAGTTTTAGAGTTAGTGGAGAGAACAAAGCTGATGGAGAACAATATGATAATTCCTAGGTTTAAGAAAGATATGATCATGAAGTGTAATGCCGAAAGATCAAATTTCAAAGAATTATCTTTTTATTATTTTAAGAATAGACCAAAGCTTCTATAAATCATCATTAAATTTATATCCAATCAAAATAACTAACATCACATACGTCTAAATATTTTTAAAGTCCATTCAACTAATATCATATACATCATAATATTTTTACTATTCATTCACCAAAATATCATTTACACTAGCCAAAAAATCACTACAATCACTCATCTATCACAAGATCTTGAATGCAAAAGAAATAAAAACATGTAAAATAAAATTTAAAGAAGAACCTAAAGATTGTTATCAGTATCACTGCTCATGATATTGACCCCTTCATTGTCTTGAAATCATCAAAGTCCATATAATGAGCTAAAAAATGTAGGAGGTAATAAAAAACTTATCACTAATTTCAATGCAAGACAAAAGAATCGAGTATGGTCAATTTTAGTCAATATCAATCATCACTTAATATGAGCAATAAAAATCTAAAAAATTAATAATAAATCAATATGATCAATGAAGTTAAAAGAGATTTATCAAACTATAAGATATACGATAAAGCTTACTATCATCCAATGAATTATATCAGTATGGAATGTTATGTAGTATCAATATTGATGCCAATATAATTTTAATTGTACTATCAATCAATTCAATATATTATTAATCTATTTGAATGCACTATCATGTAAATGTAATCATGAATGCAACATCTTTTTTCATCCTATTATTATCCAATTTGCTATGAATCTTAATGTGGACAAGTGGTCAATTAATTGGTATCAGTCAACCTCAATTGTCTCCCAATTGGTCATCAATCATAATTAAGCCTGACTATCAACTAATTAGTATCATCCTATCCCAATTGTTACCTAGTTGGGTTTCATTCTTAATTAAACCCAACTGTCAATCAATTGGTGTTGGTCTTCATCATTCATGTTAATAACTAGCCTTTCATCTAGGCTCTTTTACATGCAAATGTTATATTTTTTATCAATATCATGTATGAAATATATTAATTCATAAAATATATGAAAATCTATCAAATTAATCTACTATGCATTTACTTCAAAAAATCACAACTTTTAATTTAACATGTGAAAATTTAATATAAACCTATCAAAATATTTGTATTTATGACATCTATCACATATAATAAGTTATGAGATGAAAGCTTTACCGATACAAAATTATCCTAATTTTCTAATAATGAATATCCAAATTTGATAAAAAAATACCAAAAACACTAAATTTTTCAAAACAAAAAATAGGGTAATGATTTCTTACAGCAAGACGAGCAAACTTTTTAATAGGACCAACTACTAAAAATCACTCCATGACCTTCGAATCAAACTTTCAATTTTCTCTCTCCTTTCTTTTCTCTCTTAACTCCCTTATTTCATTCTTTGTTAGTCAAAAATGATAAAGTAAAATGACTTTTTAATATATTTAATAGTTTAAGATAATGACTTAAGAAAATTATAAATAAATATCATATTAAAATAATTATATAATTTAATCAATTTTTAATATAAAATTCATATAAATCATTTGTTGTCTTAAAAAATAATAGAAAAATATCCATAAAATAGCTTTTGTTTATTAAATTACTAATGAAATTGGGTTGCAAAATAAATACCTGACCAAAATTCTCACTAAAATAAAAAAGTTTTAATTTTTTTAAGGATTTTCACTAGTGCTCAAAAAAATATAGTAAATTTATTATAATTAAAACACAATAAGAAATATTTTATGGTAAAGATAAGTTTTAAATTGGACTTATAATAACTCTTAAAAATGATTTATTTGGGTTAAATTTACTAGCTATTATAATATTCTTATATTAGAAAAATATTATCCTTGACATTTGCAAATACAAAAATAATCAATAAAAACAAAATTGATTCATAAATGTATCAAAATAAATTAGTACAATTCAAAACCAATAAATCTATTTAAATTTATTTAAAATCAATACTGGTCACTAACTAATCAGTCATTGTATTTAATTAATCATGATTTTACTCAAGCATTCACACTCACATGTCATTCAATCACTCAATATACCATGCAATAATTATCTATCAATCAATTCAAATGCAATTAAAATTTTACTTTTGGATCCTCCAAGTGCATCTCTATCTCTCTGTTAGATCAGACTATAAACTCTAGTTAATATGGGTGGTTATGCTAGTGTAGCAGACTGTATATCCCCTTTGACTTTCAACCCATCTTCTTCCATCTATCATGCTTATAAAACCTTGATTAGATATTTGAGATCATGTAAGCCTTTGGTATATACCTGTCAAAACTGATCTATCTTGGATCCAAATCTCTCCCTCAATCATCTGCTAGAAACATATCATTCAGTGTCCATGTTGACCACATTTAAAGCACTATCTTATAATCATATAACACTATCATATATGTCTCCTCCCACATCTTGGAAACTCCTGCACATAACCTACATTGGACTCAAATATAGATCCTCTCATATTGTCTGAAAATCTACCCCTCTTTTCATTACTCTATCTCCTTATTATTTTATCTCTTCATCTCTACTTGCATATATCCTATCTGAATAGTGAAATAGACAAGTCATTATCCACCAAACTCGCTCCCTCAACAAGCTCTAAAAACTTATGAATCCTCAATGGTACAAACAGATGCCACAATTCATCCTTCATTTCTCTTAGAAACCTGTAGCATTTTTCGTCAGCACTGTTGACCAATTAAGGTGTATACCTAGCCAATGTAGTAAAATTTGCCTCATATTGCATCACTATCATGTTCCCCTACTCCAATCTCATAAAATCCCCCTACATCTGTTGTCGAGCTGAAGGAGTTATAAACTAGTCTTTGAAGACCACAAAAAACTCTATCCAGGTGATCTTTGCATTCATCTTTTCATGGAATTTCTCTCCCTGCTATCCAGTCCACCTTCTCTCAAGTACTACTTCAAATAGGAATACTATAAGCGGTACTTTTGATTCTTTAAGCACTAAATAATGTCAAATATTTTTTATATCCTCATAACTAATACAGATTCTCTAGCTACTAGATACCGCCAAATATCTAGGCACTACATAATTTCACTAGGCACTACATACTGTCAAATATTCTCATAACTTTTTGATTCTCTATGCACTACATACTATCTTTGGGCACTACATAATTTCACTAGGCACTACATACCCTCAAATATTCTCATTACATTTTGATTCTCTGGGCACTACATACTATCTTTGGGCACTACATTTTGTCAAATATCCTCATAACATTTTGATTCTATGGGCACTACACACTGTCAAATATCTGAGCACTACATAGCATCAAATATCTTTTCTATCCTCACAACTTTTTAATACTCATTTGCAAAATGGACACATAATGGTCCCAAAATCCCTACTTGTATAGACATGTGTCAATTTCTTAAGTATTTGCACCAGTGCCCAAAAATTATAGAAATTTTCATATACATAAAACACAATATTATATATTTTATGGCAAAGATAATTTTCAAATTGGACTTATAATGACTCCTAAAAAAATTATTTGTCTCGGTTTAATTACGAGATATTACGTAATGAGAGTGGGATAAGTGGTGAGCAAGGGAAGTTTTAGTGAAAAAAAGAGTTCAATTTATAGTAACTATTAGACATGATCCATGGTATTTGTCCCTAGTAATTTAGAGTGTGTCATTATAGAAGAGGGCATTTAGGTAAGTGTTTTTTTGTTGATAGGACAATGTTTTTCAAGTGTGGATAATATAAGCATTGTATTATAGATTACCCTTAGAGATTTAATGGACAAAGGCTAGTGTCTAGAGAAAAAATTTTTAAGGAAGAGCTATAGATAGAGAACAACTGGATCTAGATAATACAGTGAAGGATCTTCGACTAAGACAAATGGAAGAAGAGATGGTGAAACTTAGAAAGAGCCCGCATACTCTATTATGTTTGCATTAACACCAATATGACATAGAGTTTATAGTTTGAGCAAGATGATAGAAATGCATATGGAGGATCAATCCACTAGTAGAATTATTTATCCAAAGAATTTATGATTTAATTAATTTTGATTGATATTTATTACATAATTGATTGATATCATGACATAGTGTGTATAATTATATATGTGATTGAATAACATGCATAAGTGTGTGATTGATTGATTGATTGAACTCATGATTATTTGTATAAAATGAATGATATAGTTAGTGATCAATAGTTTTTTTGGATTTTTTAATTATAGAATTAAATCAAAATCATATTGATTTATTTTTAATCAAATTGATTTATCTAATCAATTAAATTGGTTTTGAATTAGTTTGGTTTTGTTTAATATTAACTTTATTTTTGTTTTGATTTGTTTCATATTAATCATGAAAATGTTGAGGACAATATTTTTTCAAGATGACTAGATTGTAATAACCTAAAATTTATGAAAATAAATTTAAAATAAAATTATGAAAAATATGGAAATTTTATGTAGGAGTGTTGTGGTGTTGTGCTTATGAGCGTTGTTGATCTCATTTCTATATGAGGTCATCACGATCTAGCTAAATGAGATCATCACGACCTAGCTAAGCTCTCTCCTAGTGACTAGAGGTTTGGCAAGTTTCCACTTGTCAATCAAAAACGTCCCAGTTAAATTACAACCCAATCCCTAATCAAATACCAGTACACTTTCTAATTAAATTTATATTTCTGTTTTCAACTCCAGACTCCAGTCCAACCCTCAATAAAGCTTTAAACCATACCCAATCAATATCTAATCCAAATCATGGGTGATAGATATAGTTAATTCAAACTAAATCATTAAAACTCAAAATGCAATCTAAATCAAGGATTCCAAACCAAAATCCAATGTTAAGGGTCGAGGTCCTAAAACCCTTTTTGGGTGATTTTTTCGTTACCTTAAAACCAAGTCAAATGACCTCTTATTTATGATATGTCAGTTCTATATTAATTAGGCATGTCTCTAGGGTCAACCCGTTAAATTTGAGCTCAATATGACACTTTTAACTCCAATAATAGAATTGATTTTCGAAGGCTATAAAACTTTGAAATATTTATAGTCCATGCCACTATACCTGCCACTTTCTAGAATTTGACCATGGTACCCTCCCCAAGACCCTGCACCATGTCCATAGCCTTTGTTATGACATTTTAACTAGTAAACTATATTTTTTTAACCTAATTTGACCCAGAGTTAACCAGGAGTCAAAATAATCAAAATGCCCTTTAAAGGACAAATTTAGACTTTTCCTCAATACTCAATATGGCACAGCAAATTCTATCCTTGAAACCTCTTTCAATGAATCATAAACATCATTAGGAGTGCATTGGACCCTAACTCAGGCTTTGGTTTGACCTAGTTGACCAAGTCAGCTTTGATTAACCAAATGACCACTTAAGGTTCTAAATAGCCATTTTGGACCAAATGACTCTTCCAATGCTTGGGATCACCTCCAATGATTTATATTAACCAAATCAAAATTTTTTAGCCAAAATACACTCACTAGTTTGACCTGGTTGACCAAGTCAACTATGGTTGACCATATAAACCATGAATCTTATTTACACTCATTCAAGCATCAAATTAAGCTTGAATTTCATCAAACTCCCTTTATCACCAATCCTAGTGGATTGGACCTAATTGGGCACTTTGACCCATCAAATAGTTGACTTGGCCAAATTGGATCCAGGTTTAGTTAAAGTCTACTTGTTTAGGTCAAATCACTACATATAACCCAATCAAATCTCTTAAACCCTCAAGAATACTTAATTGCATGTTTTGGACACCTTCAATCATATCATGAGTCAAATGTTAATGAATATGACCAAGTCAACACTTTGACTTGGTGAAACCCTTATGTTTCGATCAAAACCCCCCAATACATTTAAACATGACCCATCCAAAACCTCTTCAAACTATCAATCCCATTCCAATCCTTGACTAATTGTACTCAAATCACTAAGAAATAAAAACCTATTAAATTTGACCAAGTTAACACATTTAGCTTGTTCAAATTTCCATACTTTGGTCAATCATCATACACGTCAAATCAAACATTTTTCAAGCTTTAAATTCACTTCACTCCATGCCTTAAAAACATCTCAACCATGGATGAGTCAAACCCCGTTGAGTATGGCCAAGTCAACTCAAAATTCTTGGTCAAACTCCCTCTCGCATCACCTTATTCATATTTGTATCGACTCTAGCTCTTTGACTCCTACCAAAGCCATTTCAAGTAACTTCCTACAGTTCCTAGAAGCCACATCAGCAACCTTGACCTTGTTGACTAGTCAAACCATTCAACAAGTCATTCAAACTCCTTTTAAATGGTTAAAATTTTTCCAAACTTTAAATGCATTACTTGAAGTCTTTGGGATTCATTCAAATAACAAATGAACCCTCCCCATGTCCACCTCAGACCCTTTGACCAATTGATTGGTCAAACCAATCAACACAAGGTCCAAACTTCTCATAATGGTCAAAACCTACTTAGAGCACATCCCTAGCCAATATCTTCTAGTTTGACTCTTCTAAAAGAAGCCTAAAATCCTCCTAAACTCTCTTAACTAGGCTAAGGGCTTGGTTTAACTTGAAATAGCAAATGTGGTCCCCCTCCCATTTAAGCCATCCAATGGCAATGAGTTTTGATCCAAGCTTTCCCCCTGCCTCCCAGCAACTTGGTACACTTGTCCTCATCAGACTAAAAACTCTGACAAAATTGGGCCATCCAATTTAGGGTCTGGGTATAATGAGATGAAATAAAGTCATTCTCATGGATTCAACCAATCTCATTTCCCAGAACTCATCCAGCCCCCATCTCATTTCATTTCAACTCTCCAAGGTTTCCTCCTCATTTTTCTATGTCAAACACACCACCCAAATTTTTTTCCATGCTCCCTAGACATCTATTTAGACCATTTCAATCAATGTTTTTATTTAAGGGAAGTGTATGAGCATAGTCTACAAGCTCATAAAATAAAAAAATTCCCAAATCTAATTATTAAATTGAGGTATAACACTAACCCTAGCTCAAAACCCTTGGGTTAAAATAGATTTATATAAAGCTAATTTTAGCCTAAACGAACACTCAGCTATGAATGCTCTTCATGTTTTCATGCTCTACTTAAAATTTTATCAAAATTGACAACAAAGATTGAGAGAATGAGGAAGATTATCTAATTCATAGGGTTTATCATTAATGCATGCATATGTACAATTAAAAAATGGATCATTGATTTGGGGATTAATGGTCCAGATCTTATCATTTACACGGTTATTTCAACCACGTGGTTACCTACATTCCTCGAATATCCATCCGCCTTAATCTGGACCGCCCATTTCAAACTGCGGATGATTTGATGCCTCCAAGTTGTTACTAAGTCGAATAAGTGATGAGCGTCATTGCAGTGCCGCATCCCACATTAATGGCTAATGATTGTTGCGGTGCAATCATTGGCCATTAATGCCATTCATTAATGCAGTATCGATCTGGCCGTTGGGATGCTGCTGTGTGGACCGCATTTTCCACCACCGTCAGTCTATCTATTTTAATTAATTTAATTAAAGTTTAAATAATTTAATTACTAGAAAACTTAAAAAATCATATAAAATTAGTTTTTTTATCAAAAAATTACAAATAAATACTTATTTTTTGAGAATTTTATTCTTTTCATTCAAAATTAAAATCAATAAAAAAAGTATTTCATGAATTATGGATAATTTCATACATTAGATATTGAGTTTTCTACTTAATATTTTATTAAATATAAATCCAAATATTTTGAATCTTTGAGAAAATTATCTTCAATGCCTTCCTAACTTCAAATAAGTTTCCTAGTAATTTTTTTTCTTATTCTTAAGGATGAATTAATTTATTTTAATATAAATCAAATTGATATATACTAACATTTAAAATTTTTTAGGTTTAAACCTTGTTTTTTTTTTTATTATTTACATTAAATACTTCTCCTTTGAATTTTAAATAGAGCATGAGCATCCATGACTTGAGTTAATCAAATCAAGTGCAAGTGCATAAGTTATTTGCATGCATTTCATTACTTAAAGGTGCATGTCCATGGTCTAGGCTCTCCAACTTGCATTTGTATTTGATCGATATGTGTTATAGTAAACTTCTTCTTTATGATTGTGTGTTAAGAGCAATGTCATTGGGAACTTTTCATTAGTAAATTTCTAAAGATTTGTGTTATGGGTTAACCCAAACAAATAGAGATTTACCCATTTCCATACGCTTTGGGTGTAGGTCACATGTTTATTGTTGGTATGCAAGGTATGTCTAGTTGTACACATGTACTGAGGTTAGAGACATTTGATTATAAGCCCATAACACTTAGAGACATTTTAGGAAAAACTTTAAGGACAAGTTTAGAAAATTTAGGTAAATTATAAAAAACTAAATATACATCTAATAGGGGTGAAATTCAACAATATTAAACAGTCACATTTCAAACCATAGGTTCAAATTTCATTAAATTTAGAGTCCATTTAGTCCATAAATTAATAAAACCAAAATTAACTCTTTAATTAAGCCTATAACTTCAAAATTTATAATAAATTTAAATTAAATCCAAAAAATATAAATAATATATCAAATTAACTATAATTAAACCCTTAATTCAAGAAAATTAAAAGCCCCTTAATCAGACTTTTAGTTTAGGTTTAATTTAATTTTAAAGGAAATTAAAATTTAATTATTTTAATTAATTAAAAAAAATTAAATTTTTTCAAAAAATTCTCAAACATTTTAAAATACTCTGTTATGTCACATTTGACCTTTGGGAGCGATTTCAAGAAGTTTCAAATCAATTTAGTTAAAAATTATTTAAAGCCTCTTAATTAAAATTTTAAAAATTTAATTAATTACTCACTTTAAAAAATCATAATTAATTTTAGAAAATTTCAAATTCACTAAACTCAAAGCCATTGAACTCCATTAAGTGTAGTATTTTTTAAAAAAGCGAAACTACTAGAAATAAGTCAAAGTAAAAAAGTTAACAATCTGATCAATTGTAGTTTAAACTAGGTAAAAGCATTCAAAATTTATAATTTAATGTAGAAAAATTCAATTCTAGCAAATGTCTAATTACTCATCTTAAGGTCTATGATTTAGAAAAAATATCAAATTTCCAAAAATCACTTTTAATTTAGAAGTCAAATTTTGACCCCTTAATTAATGCATAAAAAATATTCCAAAAAGTGAATAATCAACTTAAATTCAATAAAAAAATTAATTCAACCATTAAATTAAATAACTAATCAATTCAATTAAAAATTATCAACCTATAATTCTAAACTAATTAATTTAACTTAACAATACTGGTTATTACTAGGTAACCCGGGCCTACGAGGCTATTAACATAGCCCCAAGGAAGGTGAAATAAATTTCATGACCCTCGGGTAAACAAAGGTTATAATCAATTATAATTTAAATTATATTTTAAAACTGACATTAAGACATTAATACTTAAATTCAAACCAAAATCTCTTAAGCCTTTTAATCAGTCAAATCATTAGATAATTTTAACAAATTATTTGACATATGACATATCCAAGCCATACAGTTTTTTCCATACACTTTAGATGATTTGCTAATATAACTAACTCTAGATCTACGCTAGGCTGGTGTTTACCTTTTTATTATTGTGTACCAAGTTTCTCATGGTTTTTATTGCATACTAGTTGAAAATTAACTAATTGATGTGATTGTTTTTTTTATTGATGTGATTGCTTATTTATTTCTATAATCTATGAATTGATGTGATGGGTAATATTAAAGGTGATATGGATACTCACTTAATCTTTTGTAGGTGGTCATGCTCATATGGGAAAAAATTAAAGGCTTTAAAATTAAAAAAAAAATCTACATGTGCAAAAATTGTTATGTCCCATTTTAAATTAAAAGAGCATGACCAATGGAGAATGTGATTTAATTCAATAAAATTCTATAAATACTTGGGATGATTTATGATGTTTTTATTATGACTACTTAAGATAACTCTAAAAGTTGTATTTGAGTCTAAATTTTTTGATTTCCTATATGTGTAATTTAAATTTCAATTTAATTGTAATGTGAATGTGAACTTTGAGGTGGGATATACAGATCCAACTTGGAATCCAAAGAGGAGGGGAGATCCCTTAGGGGAGAGTTTCCTTCCATTTGAATATCCAAATTAGGGTAATTTTAAATATCCAAAGAGAAAATAAAACACCAATCCGAGGAGGAGTTTCTTTTTATTTGGATATCCATACCTCAAACCCAAGGAGCACGCAAAGGGACAAAGAAGTGAAGAGGGAAAGTATCCCACTCAAAGTCACTTGCATCGGTCCTAATATTAGACCATTGGTTGTAAATAAATAGAATTTACAAAAAGGACATTTGATTTATTTAATTATATTAATTGATTGATTGATTTATATTTAATGCGTATCAGAAATTACATATTTTCAAGGTTTTCTTTTCTTGCATGTCGTATTTGTATTAGCCTGGAATTGATTAGAGGCTCATAAGTGTAAGAATAAATCTTTTCAACTCAAAATAAAATAAAAAATTTAGGATAATATAAAAACTAATGACTAAAGAAGTCAGCTCGGGACCATCGAGAGTTTGCATATATATATATATATATATATATATATATATATATATATATATATATATATATATATATATATATATATATATATATATATATATATATATATATACATTCTCATCTTTGTTAGACACCTCCCCGCTTGTGGGTTCTAGCAAACCACCTAACCTATTATGATGTAGTTTTGTCAAAGAGATGTTGTGCAAACTTTATGATAAAATTATTTTAAGCTAGAATTTAAAATTGTTTTATACACACTTCATGCATTTATTGAATAAATTAGCATGCATTGCATTTGAAATAAATTTAAAAGTGTCTAAAATTTTAATTATATTTTCTTCAAGCATAATAACCTTGCATAAGTCTAGAGGCTACTTAGGATCTGCTCTAGATGTCTTCCCTAATTCCTTAAATTTAATTAATTAATGTCCCTACCACTCTTTCATAAAAAGCTCATATACATGGTTTTGGTTTTAAAGTGCCTATGTAAATAGCTGACTCCCCTTTCCTGGCTAGGATAAGTCCAAAATTTGCATTGTATTAGCTAGGTTCATGCTACTATTGTTCAGTGCCCAATTTATGGGGCAGTCTCAAATTTAAATTCCCACCTTTCAGGAATGTAATCCTAACTTTTTGAAATTTTTGAAAATAATTTGGTACAGTGATACTAAGGTGGTGCTGCACTGTAGTGCTATTTTAGGTACAACGCTTTGGTGCTGGGTCTTTAGAGCATTATGGTACTAAGGACTATATCATGGTTTTTAAAATAAATTTTACACTAAGTCATTCCTCCTCTTCATTCCACTTAGCTTTCTGGGTAAGAAAGAAGGAGAGAAAAAGAAAGAGGAAGCGAGGAGAGAGAGAAAAGAGGGAAAGTTATTTAGGCCATTTTCTTCTATTGATTGTGTTCTAAGAGTTTGATTGTGTTATGAGATTTCTTCTACTCGTGGTAGATAATCTGAATCCTACCTTTGTTTTTAGTAGGTTTATGTTTGATGCATTTTATCTCCCATAAATTGATAAAAATATATTTATATTGATTTATCACACTTCTATCTTGTAACTTTTTGTATATGTCAATTATGATTCCTATAAGCATTTTGACTATAACATTATAGAATTTTATTTGATAAATTGGTTGTTATGATTTTCTAAAATTATTGCATAGTAAGAATTTTGAAGATTTTCATGCATTTTATAGATTAATTGCATTTCTTACATGATACTAAATTTGCATAGAATATGACATTAATGATATAAGATAAATGTGGCATTTCAATAAGGGTTGACTAGTTGTAAAAATAATTCATATTAATTTGAACACGATACCCTGTAAATGAGGGTGGGCATATAGTCTTTTCTTTAAATTATGGGTTCGGGTGTAATTCCAATAAAATATACATGATACAAGATAGGGAGTCATAAGGGGACAAGATATGCGGAGAAGCAGGTGTGACAACTCTTACAAGATAGCCATCTGACACCTAACACACTTGATACTAATATACTATAGAAGAAAATGTTATGTAACTAGCTGTATGTCTTGCCTTGCTATTCATAATTGTAAACAAGTTTGCATTATTTATATATGAGCATAAATCATATGAATTTTTTTATAAACATAATTGATATAGAACTGATGGTACCAATATTTAGACTTAATTCGGTCAACCCGAATTCACCCCTTTTAATACACTGATAAAAAATGCTAAACCAAACTTGACCCGCCAGCAACACGAATGACCCAAATCCAGCCAGATAATCAATTTTGATTAAAAGAATCTTTATATATATTTTTATAATATTAGAATTTAGATTAATTAATTAAAAAGAAGACAAACATAATATCAAATAAAAAATTTAAGAAAAACACAATTTAATAAGTCATTTCATTTCAAAATTGGGTTGGCGAGTCAATATGAACCCGACTTATTTAATAAATAGGTCCAAATTCCAGAAAAGAACCTGGCCTATTTTTTAGATGGATCAACCCAAACCTAAATTTTTTAAATTTAATACAAATTGATTGATTGATCAGATCAATTTTTTTTCATCCCTAATATTGAATATGCTACATGGTCACTCTAAAGTTACATATCTTCTGATACAAGGCTCTTCTATACTTGTGGATCATTTATATCTTTTCTCTATTTTATTTTTGGTATTCTAAAATATTAAAGCATTTAGTAATTACTGAAGCAATATAAATAAATCCAATTTAATATATTTTCGTATTAATTAATTGAATTGTACAAAGTTGGAAGCACGAAAATGAACTTTTCAAGGCACGTGAAGGCTAGCCAATTCATTGCTGTTAATTTAAATACAAAATTGGAAGCGTGAAAATAAACCCTTTTAACATTTTACATTACATTCATTTTTACACTACATATAATATAGAGCATTTTTTCATGGCTAGGGCTAGAAGAATCCAATGACATGAGAGTTATTCTTAACAAAGTGTTGGCATGTTCATTTGGTTATTAGGATTGTATTTGGGCGATAGAGTTTGGAGGGGATGTAATTGACATGTGATATTGGTCGGAGGGACTGTAGTCGACACATGATATAGGTCGGAGGGACCGTAGTCGGGTGATAATAGTCATAGGGATCCTAGTTGGCAGGTGATGGAGGTTAGAAGGACCCTAGTCAAGTGAAGGGAGGGAACATAAATGACAAACGATGGAGGTCAAAAGTAATGGAGCTTCAGCCTTGTTATGGGCTGGAGAAGCTTCAAGAACAGAGAAGATAAAAAGTGACAAAGGAGAAAGTATTCATTTGATGAAGCCAACTGGTTACATAGACACCTATATATATATATATATATATATATATATATATATATATATATATATATATATATATATATATATATATATATATATATATATAAAGAAGCTTAACAAGGTATTATCAAGAATAATGACACGTTAGATAACAAAAGAGTCTAGAAATCTAATATGTCATGTGTCCTAACATTTCCCCTCAAATTGATCATCCTATAAAGTGATGGTTAATTTGGATGTAGGGTGTTGAAGCATTTTTTTCGTGAGAGGTTTTGTTTGGATGTTAACAATTTGATTTGTTGAACTGATATGGGAGATGACAATAGAACTGGCCTGAATGTGTCCATTGATGAAGTGATAGTCTATTTCAATATGCTTCGTTCTTACATGGAAAATTGGGTTATTAGCAAGAGCGATAGTGGAGGTATTATCATAGAAGATGGTTGTAGGGGAGCATTGAGGAAGATGAAGCTCTAGCAATAGATGATGAAGCCATAAAACTTCTGAAGTGGCTGAGGAGAGAGATCTGAATTCAACTTTGGTGGAAGATTTGAGCTGGTGATTTGTTTCTTTACATACCATGAAATAATATTTGTATTGAGAAACATGCAGTATCCAGAAAATGATTTCCGATCAATTTGGTCGGCTGCCTAATAGGCATCAATATAGGCTCCTAATTGAAGGTCGTCTTTTATAATGTGAGTGCCTCGCAGTGTTATTCCTTGAATGTAATAAAAATTTTGTTTGAGACTTTGAAAATCAGAGGTTGTTGGGTTGTGCACATGTTGATAGATGGAGTTTTTGGCAAAGGCGATGTCCGGTCTCGTAATGGACAGGTATTAAACAGATCCTTCCAGCTCATAATAAAATGTAGGATTCTCGTACGGTTGCATAGTGTCTTACTGTTTGGAATGTTTTATAGCCATCAGAGTATGAACAGGCTTACAGTTTTTGAAGCCTACGATTTGTAGAAGTTTGCTTGCATAGTGCTATTGAGACATGAAGAAGTCTGTGGATGTCTTAATCACTTGTATGCCAAGAAAGAGTGATATATCTCCTTGTTTCTTGAGTTGAAATTTAGAGTTCAACTGCTTGAGAAGAGAGTGGGTGTTATCTGGGTTGTTGCCAGTGATAAGGATGTCATCGACATAAATTAGAAAGAATAAGTGTGTGATGCCGTGATTATAGATTAGCAAAGACGGATTAGCTTTGCTGAATGTGAATCCGAATAGCTACAAAAATTTGGTTAGTTTTTGAAACCATTATCTAGGAGATTGTTTTAAATCCTAAATAGATCTGTGTAGTTTGCAGACATGACATGGATGTTGTGCATCGATGAATCCTAGAGTTTGTTTCATATAGACATCATTTTGAAGATCGCCATGCAAGAAAGCGTTGGAGACATCTATTTGAAGGATGGACCATTATTGATGAAGAGCAAAAGTGATAAGAATGTAGGTTGTGGTTATTTTTGCAATCAGACTAAAAGTTTCAATGTAGTTTACATAGAATTCTTGAGAGAAACATTTGGCCACTAAATGAGCCTTGTAACTTGCAACTTGATCATTGGGATGTAGCTTAGTTTTAAAAGTCCATTTGCATCCTAAAATGGATTTATTTTATGGAGGGGGAACCAAGGACCAAGTTGTTGTTTTTGAAGAGCCATATACTCATTCGACATGGTGGTGCGCCAGTGCTCATGTTTAGTAGCATGAGAATAGAAGGTGGGGGTGGATGAAACATTTATTGTGGGCAAGAGATTGAATATCTTTTTTGGATTGAGATGGGTTGAGAAATGTTGGATTTAAGGCAAGTTTGTATGGGATGATGAGAAAGTAAGGGAGGTTGTGTGGGATTGGTTGCAGGAGGATGCCTATGGGGGGGGGGGAGACTGAGATGAGGTAGTAGATGAAGAGGGAGGTGGGTTACAGACTGGGGAAATATTCAGAGATGAGGTAGAGAGAGGTGCCGAGACTGAAGTGGATGAGGATATGGTAGATGTGGGAATTAATAAGAGTGGAGAGTATTGTTGTGCAGATGGAGAAGTGGCGGAGTTAGGTGATGATATTTGGAACGAAAATTGTTGTTCATGGAAAACTACATGACAAGAGATGTGTAACTGATTTCTGAGAAGGTCAAGATAATGATAACCTTTGTGGCTGGGGGAAAAGCCAAGAAAGACAAATTCTTGAGATTATGACGAGAGTTTATGAGGAGCCTGAGGTTGTAGCCATGAAAAGCATAAGCATCTGAAAGTGCGAAGGTGATCGTAAGTAGGAGGACGACCATGAATTTTTTGAAAGTGAATTTGAAAAGAAATGGATTTGAAAGGTAGACGATTGAAGAGATAGTTTGTCGTTGATATCGCCTCAGTCCAGAAAAAAAAGGAAGATTAGCAACTTGGAGAAGTGTTCGGGTTAGATCCATAAGGTGATGATATTTTCGTTCTGCCAATCCATTTTGCTCAGGAGTGTAGGGACAAATGAGCTGATGTTGAATGTCGTGAGAGAGAAGATAGTTGTGAAAAGAGCTACTAATGAATTCACCAATGTCAACGTCAGAGCCAAACATTTGAATTTTAGTATTGAATTGATTTTAGAAAAGCTGATAGAAATTTTGAAAGTTGGAAAATGTTTATTGTTTTTAAGTCATGAGATAGAGACAAGAAAAGAGAGTAAAGTCATCTATGAATACGACGAAGTATTTGTATCCATTGAAAGATAGTTTTGGGGCGGGACCTGCTAGGAAACATGTACATATTAGCTGTTTAGACTCTTATGTTATCTGACATGCCATTGTTATTTAGTTGTATGACGCGAGACTGATTTCTCGGTTGGAGGCGTTGTTTAAGAGTGATCCACACTTCCTGTGTGTTGGTGAGCATGAGCACGTAGGGAAGAATGGAGGGCAAGATCGTAGAAAGAATGGCAGAGATGAGATTTCGATCGATCAACTTCCAGAGGTTAGGATTGGTGACGTAGGAATTAGGAAGACACAAAATTATGATGATAAAATGGTCATTGAAGCCATTGGCAGAGAAGTGTTGATACATCTAAAGCCGCCAAATGGCATCATTCTCATTTGTGAGAATGGTAGGAACGATAGCCTTAAGAGTTTAGATCAAGAATTTGAGTGGGGTGGGAACCGTGAAATCAACGAGGGAGGTAGAGAGACCTGAGTTCACCGGAAGAGATTACATAGATGCTTGATCAGCCATGGAAGGGATGAGCTGCGGTTGGGCTAAGCGCTCTTATACCATAATGGAGCTTCAGCCTTGTTTCGGTTTGGAGAAGCTTCAAGAACAATGAAGATAAAAAGGGACAAAGGAGAAAGTATTCATTTGATGAAGCCAACAGCTTACATAGACACCAATATATAGAAAGAAGCTTAACAAGATATTATCAAGAACAATGACACGTCAAATAACTTAAGAGTCTAGAAAGCTAATATGTACAGGTTTCCTAACATGAAGGATCATATTCGGGCAACGGTGGTCAAAGGACTGTAAATAGTGGATGATAGAGGTCGAAAAGAGAGTAGTTGGGCAATGGTGGATGAAGGGACTGTAGTGTACAACTAATGGAGATCAGAAAGTCCGTAGTCGAGCGACGGTGTTTGGACAGACTATAGTCGGTGGCGCAACGAATGGTCGAAAGGATCGAAGTTATGCGACGACAGTTAAGTGTAGAGCCGACGATGGTGCCGACGTGGAGCTCAGAGATTATTCGAGCCTCATAACTTTTTTGAGTCTCTAGTTCATGGTTAAAGCCTCCTCAAGTCTAAGCTTCCCTCTATTTATAGATTATGAGAGCGGCATGCCTTCTAAACATTGAGAAGAACAAGGGCTAATTCAGAGTGTTCCATCGGATACCTTATACTGATTCCCTTGATCATTTGATCATAAAGTATTCTTCAAGCATTTAAGTTCCTTAATGCTGTCATATTTTATCTATTTTGATCTCATTGGATTCGTCTTATCGAGCCGCTCAATTCGACTATAAGCATTATATATTTGAAAATTATATGGTTATGCAACGAATGCTTTAAATTATTTAATTATGTTTTGTTACTTTGATTTTGACCCATTAGGTCTTGGATTGGATGTCATTAGGTAGTCTCGTTGAAATGTTTAGTTTGACTATAAGTTTATTAAAATCCGAGTTTGAATAGCCCGAATTTATTTTTATAAATTTCTAATTTAGATTTACTTCAAGATTCACGCCCCAACAAGTCGTTTTGTTGGTGATGTGTCAATACTTAACTCATCCAATAATATGGGGCTAACGGGTCAGAGTTGATGACTTATTGTTAAATATTGTTGACAACAAAAGTAAACAAAATGCAACGAGAACGACCATAAACAGGACAAGAGAGCAATGAGTTCTCAAAAGAAAAATCAAATTTGAATCCGTTTGGACAGTTTCAACAACAAGGACACATAAAATATTAAAACTAATATTAAAACTGAATACAATTCTTAATCCAACATTAAATTAAAAATATCTATAAAATAAAACAATTAAATTTCAACGAAGTGACTTTCGCCTTGTTGCCATGATTTGATTTTTTTTTTTTTTTATTGGTAGTGAGATAAAGACTTTATTAAAAAAAAAAAAAAAGTTTTATTTGTAAGAGCTTTTTTATCATAATCATAGTTTTTATTTGATCATTACTTTATCATTATTAAAAAAAAAGAGTCAGAAAATTGTTTCTATAGGAGCTTAAAAAAAAAGTCAGTCTCAAATGAGCCAAAAGGCTTATTATTATTGTTGTGGTGGTGGTCGAATTGCTCTGAAATAGTCTAGAGTTATCAATTGGATCTTTCTCACTTGGCATAGAGACATTGAATGTACACGAATTCTCTAATTCAAAAGAGAACAAAAGAGCCAAAATGTTATTTTGATAAGTTTGCTCATTAGTCTGGACCGATTCAATGGTTTTAATAGGTGGTAGATGCATTGAATGGTTCATGTCTACAAATATTTGTACTACAAAGCTGTTTTAAGAAGCATTAAGAAAGTCGTTCTAAACGAATCATTAGGCTTCGTTTTGGACGACTTTCTTACTGTTTTTTAAATAGCTTTTTAGCACAAAATATTGAATTTTTGTCAAAAAATTGATTTAAGAAATACTAAAAAGTCGTCCTAAATGACGGCTTTTTTAATGTTTCTTAAAGTAGTTTTCTATTACAAGATTTTAATTTTTTTAAACTAAAAAGTTTTTCTAATAAGTAGTGATAAACTCGACCCAAATGAAGTCTTAAATTTTATTTGAGATAACTTTTTTATTAATTTTTAAATAATTTTATAGTATAAAAAAATACTTTAGAAAAAAGTAAATAAATTGTCCCAAATAACACGATAAAGCTTTAGAAAGCATTTTTGGATGATAATAAATATATACGGACTGTTTACACACATATATTTGGTGAGTACAAATATGTGCTATGAGTTAATCAACTCAAAGATGCATCGAGATTTGTGTCATTATAACTTTCTATATAAACGAGGTCGTCAATAATAATAACATAGAAAAATAAAATAAAATTCATGCAGGCATTCATGCGGTGCTTAAATTTTCAAATTATTATTATTGCATCCTGGAATATTCGCGGCAGTAGAGAAGTATAAAGTTTAATGTCTTAGCGTTGCACGAAGATTCAGCACACAATCAGATAAAAAGAGATGGTGCAGTATTCTCAAGAGACCAAGATTTTATGTGAAAAACTCGTAAGAAAGGGGGGAAAAACCGCGGGGTCTAGCCCAGTATGAATGAATCCACTAGTATTTGCTCTTGAATACAAATGAGGCCCTTCCTTGGGGGAAGGCATTAGCTAGAGCACATTACATGATAGGAATACAAAGAATTACTATTAATGTCTTTGTTTTGTTGGAAGGACCATAGTCTGCTGGGCGACATATATTGGAAGAATCGTAGTCGGCGGACGATGGAGGTCATAAAGACCATTGTCTAACGGTGGACGTCGAAAGGACTGTAGTCAGTGGGAGACGTAAGTCGGAAGGATTGTAGTCGGCGGGCGATGGAGGTCATAAAGACGTTTGTCAACGGTGTAGGTCGGAAGAACTGTAGTCGGTGGACGACATAAGCTGAAAGGACTGTAATCGAAGGGAGATGGAAGTTAGAAGGACGACGTCATGTAGAAGTCTAGCAATAAACATAAGTCCAATTAACGTTGGATAGAAGACCTATGAATGTCCTAGGACGGACAGAATTCCGGTGACTGCTAGAAGTCCGACGGAGTTCTAGTGTTGGGTGGAAGTCTGACGTCTGGTAGGAATCCGGTAACAAGCAGAAGTCCAGCATCGGCTAAAAATCTGACATCACACGGTAACTGGGTTAAAGTCAGTCTGTGGTCGAGGAGGAATTTCGGCATCATTTGGAGGTCGGGTGGAATTCCAGTGTCACTTAGAGGTCGGGCGGAACTCCGGCACCATTGGGAGTTAGGGAGGAACTTCGGCGTCACTTGAAGATTGGGAGGAGCTCCGACAACTCTTGGAGTTCGGGTGGAACTCTGAGGATGAGTCTCTTCCTTCTATTCTTCCTTCCCTTATTGGCTCCTTGCTTAACTCCGGCGTCGATCGGCTACCGGGTAAAGTCTGGATGTAGTCTAGGAGGAGCTTCTTCCTTCTCTTGCTTTTCTTCCTTCTCTTCTTCATTCTCTTCTTTCTTGGGTCCCTCTCTTAAGAGAAATGAGGGTCTATTTATAGTTTTACGAGAGTGACATGACCGGTAAATAGGTGGAAGATCATGGGTGGATTGAGAGTGATTTGAATGGACGGACGATGTCAAATCTCTTGATCATGAACTGTTTTTCAAGCATTTGAAGGCTCTAATGATATCAGAATTTGACTATCTTGGCCTCGTTAGATTTGTCTTGTCGATTCGCTCGATTCGGTTTTAAGCATGTCACATTTGAAAACCATTTGGTAATTCAAATTGTGGTTTGAACCTTCCAACAGTGCTTCGAGTCCTTGATTTTGGACTCATTTGAACTCGGATTGGGTCAAATTTGATGTCGTTGAGTTCGTATTTCTAAGACGCTCAGTTTGACTATAAGTTTGCTAAAATCGGAGTTGAGATGAACTCCGAATTAATTTTTGAAGTTTCAAGCATAAATTTTGCCTCGAGATTTGTGCCCAATCAAGATAATTTTTTTGATGATATATCCATTATTATTATTTTTGCGTGCTAGAATATACGCGGCGGTAGATTTTGTAAATTCGCGTCCGAGCATTGTACGAGTATTCAACACACAAACAGAAAAGAGAATATGAACACCAGAATTTTTGCGTGGAAAACCCAAAAAGGGAAAAAACCACAGGGCCTCGCCTAGTTGTAAAGTTCCACTAGTGTTTGTTTGAAGTACAAAGGTTGATCCGTCTTACAAATCAAGATGATTAGTTTACAATCAACTTCTCACAAAGTTACAAAGTTTTGCAAACTCCCGGCGTTTCTAGAAAATTCGGCAGAGTTCCGGTGTCTTCAGGCGGCGGGAAGAGCTCCGGCGGTGGTCGAGGAGGAGCTTCTTCCTTCTCTTCCTTCTTCCCTTCTTCTTCTCTCTCTTCACTTGAGTCCCCTTTGTGAAGAATGAGGGCTCTATTTATAGTTTTTCTGGAGTGGCATGGCTCGTAAATAGGTGTGAGATCATGGGCGAATAGGGAGTGGTTTGAATGGACGGCCGATATTGAACCCTTCGATCATGCACCGTTCGTTGGACATTTGGAGGCCTTAATGATGTCCGAATTTGGCGATCTTGGGCTCGTTGGATTTGTCTCGTCAAACCTCTCGATTAGAATATAAGCTCGTTAAAATCGGAGACCGTTTGGTAACTCAAATTGCGGCTTGAACCTTCCAACAGTGCTTCGGGTCCTTGATTCAGACTCATTAGGGCTCGGATTGGGCTGAACTTGGTGTCGTTGGGTTCGTATTTCCAAGACGCTCAGATTGACTATAAGCTCGCTGAAATCAAAGTTCGGGTGCTTTTGATTTTAATTTTTTGAAGTTTCCAACTAGTTTTTGCCTCGAGATTCGTGCCCGATCAAACTCAATTATTATTTTTATTATTATCTTTTATTTTATTCTTACGACCAGCTGCAATCACTCTCGCTCGTTGGCTCTCTAATTTTTTTTTTTTTTTTGGGAAAATTGGGGGCAAAGCCCATATATTAATCAAAGAAAATTACAAATGCAATTACAAGTAAGTATACACTTAACAATATATTTAAATTCGCATTGGTAGAAATGTCAAAGGGTGCTATTGCTTGATGTCAGATCGTCAAAGGATTTATTTTATTTTTGGAGCATAATTTGGAAGAAGAAAATTCAAATACGACGCGATGAGCCAATCATTTATTTGTTGATCAAATAATTCGGGTTACGTTATTTATGTACATTTTTCATTTATTAATGCAAAAGACGTTTTGTCCTAAATTTATTATATAAAGGAAACTGGTTCCGTCAGGTTCATTAATTCTTTTTTTTTTATTTGTAAATAGAAAATGTGCTTTAAAAATCATTATTTAATTTGATTTATTTTAAATTAAAAAAAGTAAAATTATTTCCTTTGAGGGAGTGTTTGAAGATGAAAACTATTATGGGGCTTTTTTTTTTTTATTAAGGCTTCATTTGGGATTAGGGGGTCAAGTAACAATATGACTCAAAAAGCTGACTCGGATCAGATTCGGGTCAAACTATTTAACAAACAGATCAGATTCAAGTAATAATTCTATACTTATTTTAAAATCAGGTTGTGTTTGTGTCACCCCGCTAATTTGAAGTCGACCTGAGTTCGACTCTCGTCCTCCGTCCTGTAACCAGCGTCCACGTCTGTGTCCCCATCTTGCGTCCTCGTCCCCATCACAGTTCCATTTGCATCTTGCACTCGTGCTAGTCTCTCGCTTGCCCGCTCGCACACTCTTACACGCCGCTAGCGCAAGCCCACTACCACAGTTGTGCTTGCCCAGTTATGCTAGCCCTCGTGCATTCACCCGGATCTTGATACCAAAATCACATTTCTTATTTGACCTTAGTTTTAGTAAATTATTATCATTAACGGCTTCATGATTACCTTTATAAAAGCTAATATAATCTAAATCAAACAAGGAGATAAAATTTAACAAATTTCATTTACTTCTAAAAAGTACTAAAAAAGAATTAATCAAGTTTGCTTTTTTGGGGAGTTCAAAATTCAGAACGTGAGTGGCTTTGGTTTCCCCCAATCCCCATAATTAAGAAGCACATGGTTTGGTGGCATCGTATATATTATTTTACTATTTCTTATACAGGTGCCAATAAATAACCGCTACTCACTTCATTAGACAAATTCGGGTCAACATTGATTATGATTAAATTTTGGGTCAGAATTAGTATGGAAATCCTGAGTTGATTAATTTCTGGATCATAATCGGGTTGCCTGAAATTTAAAATTGATTCTATTATCATTGGAATTTGTGTTAAATAGAGTGGGTTTTGATTAAACAGGTTAATTTTGAATAAATGAGTTATTTGAGTTAAACAAATCATGTTGATCTTGAAAGGTGTATGTGATAAAAAGGTTGGATTTCAATAAACATGTTTAGGTCGAGAGAGGAAAGTATTGATCAAATCAAAACCTGACTCGTCATCCCAAATCGACACTCTTAATTTTAAGTGTCTATAATTGCAAACCTCTTGAAATGATTATAAGTAGAAAAAAATATGTAAGATTATTTTAAATTATATTGAAATACTAATATAAAATATATTGTAATATATTTAAAAATTATTTGATACAGTTTGAAATTAGTATTTTATATAAATAATTTATATAATAATAATCATAAAATATTTTTCTTAATTTTTAAAATTATTATTGTATTATTAATATTAAAATATTCTCACACAACTTAAAATGGCAAATATGTTCTTCACTTTAATTTAGGCAGAGAAATTTATTTATCAAAATGATAGAATTAAATGCTGCTCACGTGCTGCAATAAATAAAGTAAAATGACAAGATGACTTTCGGCCTGAATTTTCCATGCATTTTAATTTGAATAACTAATATTTATAATATAGAAAAAGGAATAGTTTTAAAGATAATTTATTGATTTAAGCTTCGTTTGGGACGGCTTTTTTATTGATTTCTAAAATGAAATTTTAGTACAAAAATAAAAAAATTTGTACTAAAACTCCATTTTAGAAAGCAGTAAAAAAGCCGTCCCAAACGAATTCTTAGGCTTGGTTGGGACCGTTTTATTACTATTTTTAAAAGCAATTTTTTAGCCCAAAAATTTCAAGCTAAAAAACTATTTATAAGGTGGGATAAAAAAAAATACAAGACAGCCTGATGTTGGCTGTAAATCATAAATAAAAGCTGGTTAAATTTGTTTTTTTGTAAATTTTATTAAGGAAAATCAATGAAAAAATAAATGAAAAATAAAAAATCAATTAAAACTATAAAAATAAAGTTCATTGATTTGTATTTGTTGTGTTATATGATATTTCTTAGTGGTAGAGAGATAAAGAGACTATGTCTTATCATTTGTTAAATGATCCTACACACATATAGAGGTTATAGGACTTTAGTCAGGCTACAATGGTCAGAGTACGATAGTTGGTCGTTGGTGCTCGGTTTCTTATACTAAGTGAATGGTTGTTAGAGGAAGATGTTGATTTAGTAATGATGATACGTGGAGTGGTGATTTGATAGATGTGGTCGAGAGGTGTACCAATGACGATGTTTGGATAATAGCAGTCGGGCAATGTTCAAATGCAGAAGTTGGATTTTCCTATCGAGATAGCTTAGTTCGACAATAAATTTGCTGAAATTAGAGTTTGGATAGTTTTAAATATAATTTTAAAAATTTTCAAATTAAATATTCATCTCTCTGTTCAATATAATTTTCTGTGAAGTACCAATATTTTAACTACAAAGTTTAATTGGTCTTACTATGTAAAATTAAATAAATAAGAAGACAGAGTTAGCTTAGTGATTTGAGAAAGACAAGCAACATGAAACAAGAGATGAAGTCCAGTTAGAGTGGGCCCATATAAATCTGAAGGAGAAAGTCTATTAGCTTCACGGGTCGCGATGTGTATTGCAATTGGGCCGGCATCTATGGGCTTTTAAAATCTACAAAAAGAGGTTACAATTGGTGTTATGAGGAGCAATGGAACAATTATTACGTCCTCCGACCGAATGCAGAGGAGCATTCGGTCGTAGGCAAAAAAAACTCGGTACCGTGGTGTACCGAGTTTTTTGAAAAACTCGGTACACCTCGGTACCGCCTATTTTTTGCCTACGACCGAATGCTTCTCGCATTCGGTCGACCGAACAAAATAAAAACTCGGAGCAATGAGGGTTAGCTTAGGATGATTATAGTTGTTTGTTAAAATAATTATATAATATCAAAATATAAATAAAAATCTTTAAAATATTAGAAAATTATAACTAAATAGAAGTATGATATCGATTTATATATAATTATAAAAAATATCTCAAATATAGTCTAATTACAGAGAGAGAAAGAGATAAGGTGATCATAAATAGAATTGAAAGAATAAATTATAATTTTTTAAAATAATGAAGTATTATTTGTTATAGTGAATCTACAGTTATGTTAGAAATATCATACTGATTAAATTTTTTTTAGTTTAATATATCTACTGTTATATTTTTCATTAGCAAAAGAGGCAACAATGATGGCAAGGAATAATTATTAGGTTCGGACACCTGACGTAGCTCTACATCTTGACGTCAATAACATGTCACCACGTGCTCTTACTTTTTACCGCGCGACCCGACGACCTGGACCCGGTGTTGCTATGTATTGGCTGATTTGTGCAGACCGGGGTATTGCTAGGTATTGCTTGGTATTTCTCGGTATTGCTCGGCAATAACGAGAAATACCAATCTGTCAAGACCAATACCTAGCAATACTGAGCATATCTAGCAATACGCCAGTTTTGCTAGGTATTGCTCGGTATTGATTGGTATTGCTAGGTATTGATCTTGACAGAGCGTATTTCTCGTTATTGTCAAGCAATACCTAGCAATACCCGAACATAGCAATATCGGGTTCGGTCTGGGTTTTGGTCGTCGGGCCGCGTGGTAAAGAGTAAGAGCACGTGACGACATGTTATTGGCGTCCGGATGTAGAGCTACGTCAGGTGTCCGGTCGATGGCAAGAGGAAACCAATCAAGCGATGTATTGATTAATTCCTTAGTTCTCTGTTGCAGCAGTGCTCGTTTTATTCTCCATTTCTTTTATTTTCTTGCAAAAGTTGATATTGATGATGATAAAAATTACAAACCATGTGAATTTATCTAATTTGCAAACCTATTGCAAATGTACTAATTATAAATAATTTTTTTCATAATCCGTTGCCCTAAAATTTCTTTTTTTTTTTGGAGGTAATTTTGTAATGTGTTACAAGAAATCATATTGACATTATATGTTAGACCATTTAATCACGCATGGCTTATTTCTAGACAACTACTTTTCTCTTTCATTTGGGTGATTTTTCGTTTTAAAAATTTGGAAAAGAGTTTGTTGCATTTTTCTTTGTACTATTGGATGACAAAACTTTTAATATATAAATATATTTATCGATCAAAGATTTTCCTAAATGAGCTTTACCACCTAAAAATACGTATAATTTAAAAATATATATATACAAAACATTTAACCATTAATAAATAATGATAGATTCATGTCATAATGATTACATTATAATTTAGGGAGATAATACTAATTAGAATATTTGTTATATTTGCAGTTCTTCATGATGGGAGGCTAATTAAAATAATATTATTGATATTAAAAAAAATCAACTTATATATATATATATATATATATATATATAGTTGAAACCCACAAAGGGGCCTACTCGTGGATATAAATTAAAATTACAAGTCCTTAAAGAGATTCTTAGCCCCCTAAAGTAAGATTGCTAGATATTTTTCATTAATGCATAGACTTTTGTGAGTTAAAAATAAAGAAGTTCATTGAGAAGTTTGCTTGTCATAAGAAACTCAATAAGATAGATGGTCTATTATGGCATCAAACTAGTGAAGAAAAAAGGAGATCATTTAATTTTGAATACCCTAAATTTGATTTAGATCCATAAAATGTGTACCTAGGTCTTGCTAATAATAGGTTTAATTTTTTCACAACTTTGAGGCACATATATTATTTGGCTTGTAGTTTTATCTCCTACAAAATAGCACCTTGGATTTGAATGAAACAAAGATGATAGAGAATAAATAGATGCTATATTATTTGTGTGGTGAACTCGTATTATTTTATGGATATAAATAGATATAAATGGATCTAGGATTGTTGCAAGATGACTAAATTTGCATGGAGCTTAAGAGGAATTTATTGATGGAGATATAATGGGTGTACAAATTCTTAACAATTTAATATGTTAGAAAATGTTACAAGAGTTATTTGAGTCAATGATATGAAAGTAATGCTATATGGAGTTGAAGGCAAATAATCTAGCAAGATTGAGATATAGTGCACTATGTTTGTTTTCTTTAGTGTTGATTTGTAATTATTTTCAAATATAATTAAGGCTTTATTCGGAAAGCTTTGATTGCAAATTTATGTAATTGATTAAGGAATTGATTATTTTTCTAATTAGTTGATTTGATTGGAGATTTGATTGGAGATTTGATTGGGAATTTGATTAGAGATTTAATGAGAGATTTGTTTGGAGATTTGATTGATGCATTAGTTAGGAAAGCTCCATTGATTTGGAGATCTAATTGGCATGATAAGATCTTTACATTAATTATATTTTCTTTATTAGATATTGTTTCAAATCTTTAAATAAGGCTTGAGGGCTATTTTATTGTATGATGAGAGGAAGAGATAGCTATAGAGCCCATTCTAATGTTATTATTCTCTAATATAGTGAAATCATCATCCTCTTGTCGTGGATATAGAAATCTTCACTGAGCCACATAAATCATCATATTCTGTGTTGTGAGTTGCGTGATTTCTGATCTATGTTATTTCCTCTGTATTTATTGCATGATAATTGGTATCAGAGTCAAACTTTAGTGGTATATTGGTGGTGCTTGAAGAATGACATATCATTTTGTTCTTTCTGTTTGTGTGGTTCAATTCTTTCAGGCAAAGAAAGAGAGCCAAATTGGTGAAATTCCATCGTCGTAAGATGATTGCAATTTGGTGGAGGCTATAAGATCCAGTGGAGCCATGGAAACATCCACCTTGATGGTGGAGAAGATGTTGATCCATCAGGTAGTTATACATTCCATCAAAATTGACGTGAATAAATTTGAAGGCCAATAAAACTTTTACTTACGGCGATGTTAGCTAATGTATAAATTGTGTTCTTTGAGTCTGGAGGAAGTTATTGAGATTGATTAACATTCTAAGGAGATTTCAAAGAGAGATTGGGTCTAGATGAACATGAGTGCTTATGGCTTGATCATAAAATACGAATCTCAAGAGATCAAGTATGAGGAAATAATGAAAACTTCTACAATAAAACTATGGAAGACTTTTGGGAATAAGTATTTGACAAAGTGCATGGAGAGTCATCTCTATATGAAATAATGACCTTACAAGTTTTAGATGAGGGATTAGATTACGATTGATAAGCATTTGAATGACTTCAAAAAGCTATTGACAGATCTTTTGAATCTAGATGAGGATATTAGAGATGAAGTCAAGACACTCCTTTTGTTTAATTTGCTCTGGGATGAATATGAAAACTTCACAATGATACTCATTCATGGGAAGGAGATTTTGAAATATGGTGATGTGACTACTATGTTGCTGAATCATAAGTTTTGGCATTGAGACAAGGAGTCTACAAAGATGGATTCAGTTGAGGCTCTCACACTCCAATAAGAAAGATATGAGAAATAGAAGAATAAAAAAGGTGATAACAGAAAGCAAGGCAAGTCTAGTGGACATAGTCTTTAAAAGAATCAGTGTGCTTTCGATTTAAAGATTAGTTATTAGAAGAAAGATTACCAAAAGTTGAAGGAGAAGGAAAATTGAGTTTCCATTGAGGCTAACCTTAGCATGGAAGAGCGTGACAAATATTTAGATTTATCACTATCTGTAGTTTTAAAGAAATTGTATACTATTAATTTATGCTAGATTCTTGATACTGGTGCTACCTTTCACATGTGTCCCACTAAAGAGTGGTTCAATACATTTAGGGAGCTTGATATTGATGTTGTTATCATGGGAAATGATCATTCATGTTATATAATTTGTATAAGGAGCATCTTCATCAAAATACATGATGGTACTATGAGAGATCTAACTAATGTGAGATATGTTCGAAATATTAGGAAAAATTTACTGTATATTCGGGTTTTAAAACTAAGGGCTATAAGGTAGTAATTGAGGAAGGAGTTTTGAAGATATATCATGGAGCATTGGTTTTTCTAAATATAGTTCACAATATAACTTTTATTACATTCAGAGAAGACTTGTGAATGGAATGGCTATTGTTGTTGATAGTTCTTCTAATGCCACTACATTGTGGTATATGCGGTTATCACACGTTGGAGAGGCTTCTCTTATGGGTTTGGTGAAGTAATGATTGATCAAAGGAGAAAGCACCTGTAAGAATGATATATGTGAACATTGTATGTTTAACAAGAATACACGTGTATCCTTTGGTACTACCATCTACAGTATAAAGGATATCTTAGAGTATGTTCACACAAATGTTTGGGGCCTGACAAAGATAATATCATTTGGAAGGATTAAATACATTATATCTTTTATTAATGATTAATCCAAATGTATTTGGGTGTATACCATGAGTTGCAAGAGCAAGGTATTGGAGATTTTTTGAACTTGGAAGAAGTGGATTGAGACTCAAACTGATAAAAGGATCAGGTGTCTCATATCAGATAATTAGGGTGAATATACTTTGGATGTATTCATGTAGGAGTGTCAATGATCTGGGATAGAGCATCACTTCACTATTTCAAAAACACCACACCAGAACTAGGTGATAGAGATGATGAATTGGACTTTCCTATAGAAACTTTAGTGTATGTTATCCATTGCTAGGTTGGATAGAGTATATTTGGTTGAGGTAATATACTATGCCAGTCGGTTGGTGAATCATCTGGCTTCTGTAGCTATAGCAAAGAAGGCCCCAAAAGAGATGTGGTCAAGACATCATACTATAGATCATGAGAAACTGAGATTATTTGGGTGTCCAACTTACTATCATGTTCATAATGATAAACTTGGACCACTAGCAAAGAGAATGATCTTTATTAGCTTTAGGTGTGGAGTCAAGGGCTTCAAACTTTATAATCCGTTAGAAAAGAAGATTTTTTTAGCAGGGATATTACTTTTAATGAGTTTAACATGCTGAAGTTTTGGGACTCTAAGAAGGTGGAGAGTTCTACTAAGACCACAGATGCATTGCAAAAATTGGAGTTTGATGTAACTTTATTTGCTTCGTAGAGGCATATCACTTTTACCTATGTACCCAATTCAAGTGCATATTAGAAGTTATAAGATGATGTTGAGGTTGTGATTCCAGCTAAAGAATATATGGTGAAGAATAGGTCAATGTTCTAGAATATTTCAAAATAAACTTAGTTGAGGGACCACATTGAATTTGCACTTTCAGTTATGGAGGCTAAAGTTTTTAGTCACTATGAAGAAGCGATGGACAGTCCTGATAGGGATTTATGGAAGAGGGCTATAAATGAAGAGATGTGGTCTCTTTAGAAAGATGCTACTTGGAGGTTGGTGAATCTTCCTCTATAAAGAATAGTCATTAGGTACAAATGGATGCATGCAAAGAAAAAAGAATATTCTCAGGGAGCTGATGTGCACTATAAGGCTAGGTTGGTGAAAAAAGGCTCTACGTAATGGGAATAGATTGCTTATGATTTAGTAACGTTCTTAGTGGTTATGAATCCCTTAATCTGTGGCTACTTAGCACTTGTAGCATAGTGTGATATGATTTTGGAGCAGCTCAATCCAGATATTGCATAAGAAGTTGGCGTTATGAGTAGATTCATACATGATACACAAGGAGTCATTGGTAAACTGTAAAGAGTATCTAGAGATATCTGAAGGGTATAATTGATGTAGGCTTGGATAAGCATTCACCATGATAGTGGTGTAGGACTCGTAATTGATTGTCCACTTACTAACTCTAGATTTTTTTGTCAGAAATACTCTTTAATGTTCATCCTTGCTTTGGCATTATCTTTGCTGTTACCTTTAACATCCATATTTATAATAAAAATGTTGTCTATGAAGTTTTTCTCAATATACATAATATCTAGATTATGCCTTATCAATTTAGTTCTCTAATATGGTAATGTCAAGAAAATATTTTTTTAATCTAATTATGTTGAACACTATATCCTAAAAATTTAGACACTGATAACATTGAAAAATCAATAATTATTGGAAAGTTAGAAAGTCTTTGTAGTACATCATCACTGCTTAATCTGGGTGGAGGAGGTGACCTCTCAACTTTATTTTTAATGAATGCTTCTTTATTTCTCCTAAACTAATGATCAGCAAGTAGGAACATATGATGACAATCAAACTAAGTACTTTTCCATCCATATTTTAGTGTGAATGCTTTAGTATTCTTAATACAATAAGGGTAAGCTAATTTTCTTGCTATGCTCCAACTAGACAACATACCATAAGATGAAAAATTGCCAATGATCCAAAGAAATGCAGCTCGAAGGAGAAAATTTTATTTTTGTTGAGATATCATATGTGATAACAACTTCTTTCCATAATAACTTGAGATCATCAATTAATAGTTGCAAAAAAATATCAATTTTTACTTTGGGATTATGTGGTCTAAGTATTATAAGTGTTAAGAACATATACAAAATAATCATATACATCTCTGATGGAAGGTTGTATAGTGTTAGTATAACTGGCCAAAAAGAATATGGTGTAGCTGCTTGACTATATGGGATAAAACCATCATCACATAATCCTAATCTTATATTGTAGGGTTAAATAGCAAATGAAACATGCACTCGGTCAAAATATTTTCACGCTTCAATATCTGATGGATGAGAAAGAACACCACTATTTACTAATTTCTGCTTATGTCATCTCATATGGCCTGCTGAACTCATTGATGCATAGAATCGCTAAAGTCTTGGAATGATCGGTAAATAAAAAAAGAGAATATGGAATATCTTTCTTTTAATGATGTTGTTTTTCCGAGTTTGGCTTAAATTGAGGCACATTATAAGTGCAATAATAAACTTTTATTGCATCATCCATATATTATAATATACATCCATTGATACAATAATCAATTTTTGTAGCAGTGAGATCTAACTTGTATACTAAATTTTTTATTCGGTATAATTATAAGAAAATTAAATTGTCCGTTAAATTAATTTCCTTAAGAAGACTAATGAAGTTATTAAAATAATCATGAGAAATATTATATTTAATTTTAATACTTAGCATCCTCATTATAATCGATAATACAAATGAGTTTTGTAGCCATCCCAAATTAGTTAATTTTTGAGCTGCATGTAGTAACTCAAATATTTTTTTTATTTCTATATTTGGTGGCTCTTCCACACTAGACCTTAAATTAGGACCTATTACATCAAAAATAAGTTTTTCATAAGGTCTAATCATTGGATCTTCATCAAATGTTTTAAAAGCTATGGATGGACCGACATGATTATCTCTGAGTGGCTCGTACTTATCATGTGAGGTCCAAATCCAGTATTATGGAATAAATCCCCTATGATACAAATCAACCTTCACATTATATGGCTTGAGGAATGCTTGATTTTTATGCTTCGAACATGGACATCTAAATATTTCATTGAACTTGAATGAAGGCAGTTGAGATGCAACTTGAATGAAAGTCTCAACACTCTATATAAATTCATTTGTTAATCCTCTTCGACCCGAAAATAATTTATTATACATCCAATATCTCTCTTCTTGGATAGTCATTTGAACGTTAAAGAAAACATCCCCATATATAGTTATGAAATCAATTATTAGAAGATATGTATCCTGAACAAGTGTACATGATATACTTTCAAACAAGTGTACTTTACTTGAATTGGAATGCATTGTAGGCCTCACAATAAAATATTGTAGGTCTCACAACCACTTTATAGAAATTCGTAAAGAACTCTCTAACCCAATTTGTTAGCCTTAATGTTATGAATTTTATTTATTTATCTATAGCTCCAATGCTCAAGAGAACTCTCTAACCTTTAATACAAAAGTTATAGGTTGAACATCTTCCTTCCATTCCTTAGCTTCAACAGTCATAGGAACTCATAGCTTCAAAAGCCATAGGAACTCCTCCTAATCTTAGTCCAAAGACTAAGTATTAGCCCAATACTCATTTGGCCAAAAAGCTAAATAGAACCTATGATTCCTTAGCCTAAAAGTCATGGGTTGTAACCCTTAATCTCAAAATTATATGGATTCTCGTTCAACCCTTAACCTCAAAACTAGAGGTTTGATTATATTTTCTTTAGTTCAAAAGCCAAAGGGAATTTCCCTCATCCCTTAGCATAAAAGCTATGTGATCCGTTCTACCTTTAGCTCCAAAACTTTAGATATATATCACTTTCTTCTATTTAATCTATAATAATGTAGATGACTCCTCTACTTAGATCCAAATTTTAAGTATCCTATCACTTAAGAAAATGATCATCCTTTCCTGACAATTGAAATGCAAGCTTCTAAATTTTTCTTTACTAGCCTCTTCTTATTGAAATCTACCTTATCCAATCAGGTGAATTTCACAAAGCCCTAAGCCATGCGCGCAAACCCTTAGACATATTTACATTACTCTACTAAGTAAAAAAAAAAAAATTATAAAAAAATAAAAATTTAAAGAAATAATCACAACCAAATTATATAAACATTTCTATTATCCAAATACTAAGACATCTAAAAAAATGCCTAAAACACACTTAGGTCTCTCTTGATATATGAAAAATCACAAACAACTTGAAAGGAAACCAATTTGGAGGAGTCTTTGTATAAGAATACAAACATATTTATCATTTCTATTATATTTCTTTAAATATAAAATTAGAAAAAAATGCAAACCTATGGTTACGGTTCGGACACCGGTTTCACACAGGAGTGGGGGCGAGATCTTCGGCGGTGTTTTGATGTAGGAGTGGGGGCGGGACCTTCGGCCGAAGGGAGCTTGTCAGCGGCTGGATTCCTGTGCAGGAGGTGTGCTTGATCGCGAGAGGATGTAGGAGACGGGGGCGACTGTCTGTAGGAAGAGAGAGGAGGATGCAAGTAAATGAAATGGAATGGTCGGGATGGCTAAATTTAGGGTAGTTTTAGATGGCTTTTCGGTGGTTCTAACCGCCGAAAATAATTCTCTTAAAACCGGCAATTCGAGCCACCGATAACGCGCCGGTAAGAAATAATACTAGTAGGCTAACGGGCGGTTATTTGACCGCCACTAATTTCGGCGGAGGTTATTAAACAAATGCCGGTAAAAAGCGACGGTTAGATCGCCGGTTTAACTGTCGTTAATTTCGACAGTTACATAACCGCCGGTCCAGACCACCGTAAATTCATGAATTTCTTGTAGTGAGAGTCGCCTTAGATGGTTTGGTCACATAAAACTACGGCCTTCCGATGACCCCGTTAGGAAAACAGATGTATTAGATTTGATTTATGTTAAGAAAGGTAGAGATAGACCTAAAAAGACTTGGTTAGAAAACATTAAAAATTAGCTTTTTCTTTCTTAGATATAAATGATAATTTGACTCTTAATAGGACACGATGAAGAAAAAAATATTCATATAGATGACCGCACATAATAGGATAAAGGCTTGATGTTGTTGTAGAATTTAGAGCTTATTGGTTGAAATCTATACTAAACTTTTAGACCTCTTGATTTTATTGTTGAACTATGATCGAAACTAATTTTTTGTGAATTTAGCCAATAATTAGATATATTTCAAATTCAATTTATCTGTCAATATTCTAAAAGCGAGTCTCATAGAAGTTGGTTGGCCCTCTATAGATAAAGTTATCAAGTTATAAAGTGCACTGATCAAATTTTTTTTTATTGCTCTTAGTTAAGATCAAAATCAAATCTCATACACGCTAGTGGATTGAAAACTTTCAATATTAGATTTTATTTGATAATTTTGTTTGTGAAAACCTTTCATAATAGATTTTGAGTTTAGCTAATGCAATTTCACACTGGTTTGGCAAAATCTATTTTAGATTAAGGCTTAATTCGTTTGGGACAATTTTCTTATTGCTTCCTAATACAAAATTTAAAATTTTTGTATTAAAAAGCTTCTTTAAGAAGTAGTAAGAAGGCAATTAATTCCAAATGAAGCCTATGTTATTGGCTTAGTAATATTATCTCAAATGAATGGATAGTAAACGCAAGAAGTAGGTTCTTCTAATGCTATATGACCTAGAAATTTCTAGGGCGTTTACTTTAATTATTACATCTACTCTAATTATTCAAAAGGATACTTTTTTTTTCTGCACATTTAAGATAATTAAGATAAATTTGTACATACATCACATATTTAAAACTCAAATGCAAGACCATTTATTTAATAGTCAAAACTCCCAATCAACATTCCGTCGCTCTCGCATTGCCAGCTACCATACCTACTTCTTTATATTCTAATAATTAAAAAGAGTACGAATTCGGTTTATAAAATTTGTTCATGCCCTCACTCAGGAATGAAATAAACCTCAATGACCTTTGGGTTGATTTTGTAGTCACTCTTGACCAAATTCATACAAGGAGAAGTAAGGAGGTACGTAGATGTGCTCATGTGCATGACAGAGTTTGCGTGAGTGAAAGGAATGGAGTAAGCTCGAGACTACTTCGTCTACAGCGACTGCCTTGCACAAAGCATGCGTACATGAAGCGCAGAGAAATGGTTGGCTTGTGTGAGCAGGCACGTGAACGAAGCAGTACGTGGTGGGTGAAAATACAATGCAATGGCTAGCTACATGAGCGTTGGCATGAGTGGAGTAGAGGCTTGGTCGTGAAGATTGCAGAGGTCGCACGTCACATACTCACATGCACAGGAGCTTCAGAAATGCCACACGCAATAGATTGATAACAGCGACGTGTTGGGAATGGAGAAGAAAGTGAGCCTGTAAGATGACGAGAGATGGAAGAAGAGTTGCTTGTCTTACGAAAGGTAATGTGGACTTGACTAAATGGGTCAGTCTAAGTCAATTTTGACATTCAAAATTAGGTCAAATTGATCTCGTGTGGATTTGCTAAATAGGCTCAGTTAGTTTTACTTTTAACCAGACTCGATAAACGGGCTAAAATTATTACCTTGCTCGATGTCAATTGAATTTGAGTCCAATCAACTTGAGGAGGCTTATAAATGACCTTAGGCTACTCTCATGTTTAGGAATATGACCTGTTGGGTTGTTAATATGTACGATGGGTAAGTTAACGTTGGTAATTGTGATATTGATGTTAATTTGAAGGTTGTGCTAATTATTAATGATCGATTTTATAATATTTTAGGTAAAAAAGAGAAATTTAAAGTAAAATAGATGATTGAAATTAGTACATTTTACTTTTCGATCTTAGAGGCCAGTTATTTTGATTGTTGAAACGATCCATAATGCAAAGTAAATTAGAAAACAATATAAAAGTAAAGTAATATATTTGAGATGGTTAGAGTTATTTGGATGAATGCAAAATAAATGACGACAATTTTTTTTTTTTTTTTTGGTTTAAAGTAAAAAGTATGCAGTGTAAAGCTCATCAATCAAGGTGACTAGCTTACAACATGTGGGCAATGATGGCACCATGCGATGGTAGGTAGCATTTGGTAGTGGTCGCAAATAGCCCATTGTATAGAGCGACCGATGGTAGTGGTGGCTACTGATAGGGAGCAAGAAGAAACTAACAATGAGAGCGAAGTTAGCTTGCCAAATTCCAGTGTAATTTATAATTTGATAAAAAAGCGTGAAATTTGAATTCATAAAAAATGTCCTAATTGTTGATGATAATGTAACCAATAATTTAGTCCGTAATGGGTTTTCTAATGTTGTTGTTTAGGTAAATGTTGAAAATCTGAATATTATGGCTCTGCTATTGTTGGCTCTTTTAATGCTTCAGATACATTAGTTATTGAGGATATTAATAATGCTATAGCTGATAAATATACATTAGTCCATGTTTCTAGTAGTTTTTTTACAATCAATTAGCTATTTCTTATAATTTGGATTCTGTAGAGCACCGAGATGGTGATAACTTTATGAATGTGCATCTTGTTGTTATTGGTGGGGAGCTTCAAGGGAATCAAACATCTATTCTTCAAGCCCCTATGAATGCTTCTCTTACTCTTCTTGATAGTTTAATGATGGACTCTCTAATTGTTTGTTGGAGGATAATGATCTAAATGTTGTGTATTTGGATAAGGAAGGCTTACTCTTGGGCTATGGCAAAAAATGCATGAAAAAAAAATAATAATAATAAAAGTTTGTTGTGCAATTTAAAATATTTTGTTGGTAGAGCACCTGATCTAATACTCATTCTAATCCATTTATTGTTTAATTCTTTCTTCTTCTTCTTCTTCTTTTTTTGTTGTTGAGGTTGTTTTTTGCTACTTCTCGAGATGTCTTTAATTGTTGCTCGGCTATGCTGGCCCAATGGTTCGCTTCTGCCGCAGTTGCTGCGCTTATTGGATGATTTTGAAAGTGGCTCCTTTTCATTGGTGACTTTTTGCAGTAAGTGGCTTTTTCTTTTTTGCTTTATCTTGTAATTTAGTGAGAATCTTAAGCTTTTAGGTTTCTTTTTTTTACTTTAAATGTAGCTCTTTGAGCATTAGAGGCTCAAGGTCCCCTTAAGGACTTGTAACCCTTTATTTATATCAACGCGTAGGCCATTTTGCAGGTTTTATCAATTAATAAATAAATAAATATGAATTGTGCTATGGAGTGAATTTAAATTTCATTAAAATTTTACTCCACATTATTTTTTCATCAAATCAAACATAAAAATTTTTAAAACCACTTGCATTTGAAATAATTTGAACTTATTTTTAATCAAATCAAACAACCCCTTAATAAACAAACTTTGCTTCATGGTTGAATCTTGCTATATTATTGATCTTGAACCTATGCTGAGAGGCTAGCTTGTTACACGTATTATTACTTATAACAATTGTTACTATGAAAGATCGACAAAATAATAATAATAATAATTCAAATTTAAGGAAATTATAACATCAGCCAACATCCAGCTCCATTAAATTATCCAAGTTATTTTTTCAATTGAATTCTATATTTACAATTTTTAATGTGGGTGTAGTTCATCACTTGCGCCTAAAATCCATTTTATATTTTATCTAACATTCTTCAGCCATAACTGTTCTTCAACGTAACTCTGAATATCATCAACAGAATTTGAAATCATCTGTGTTACCTTAAAATAAAAATATTATTTGAATCCATGCAATCGTTTTCTAAAACTACAATCGTAACACTCTCTTCTAATCATCCGATTACTGCAGAAAATCATTTCGCACCATAAAAAAACTATAATATTAGTCCAGCACAGTACCATACATTATGCTCGTCTACATCACATAAAAGTTATGCTCATACGAAACATTGAAAAAAAATTTATGAGCTATAACCTTAATCTCAAGTCAAGTAATATACTATACGATACATTCAATGCACAAACTTAAGGAAGGAGATTGATCAAGCAGACTATTATGAATAATACTCGCCAGGTGATCGTCTTCATGGAGCTGGAATAGTGAGAAGCACGGCGCCGCCGGACGTTGAGCTTGTGAACCGCTCGGACACGGCTCTCCTCACCGCCGAGTAATCTATGTCCGGCGACTCCATTCCTTTTTCCGACACTTCAGGTATTGAAGCCAGCCCGCCGCCGCTCCAACGCACGGGGTACGTGCTGTCCTGCACCTCCTCTCTCCCATCCACTCCATATCCATACCTCTCCAACCACTACAAAGAATTAGTGTTAATTTTGTTTCAGGTTGTTTTCAGTAATCAGTGTTAAATTATTTAAAATATATAAAAGATATCACTCATAAACATCCCTATTTTTCTTTCGTATTCTATGGTTTGAATCTTTTTGTGGTTTAGAAATAAAAACTTATATAAATAAATACAGAAAATTAGGTATTATATATGTAAAAGTTGGCAGTTCATTTTTGCTCTACAATATTAATTTTGATAATATTTGGATGATAACTTGATAAATAAAAAAGAAAATATTTTGATGGCATATATTAATATGTGATTATAATTTGGACGATATGTGATAGCGAAACTCACCGCAGCCTCTCGCTGTTTGAACCCAAACACCAATCTCAGCAGCTTCTGCAAAGACCTTGACAACTTGGACTTCTTCTTCCTACCTTCTGCTATCATCATGAGAGTGGGATCGCTTCGGCATCGACCGGCGACGGCAGAGTCAAGTTGACTCTTGATTGAGCTTACCTCAAAAGAGTCGTAGAGCTTACTGTTACTGTCCCATACAAGAGTATCCATGCTTGTTTAGAGAAGAAGAAACGAGAGAAAGAATATGGGAGAGATACAAGGAGAAGAGAGAAGAGCAAGTACATACTAGTGAGGCTTTATTAGGCTTTACAAATGGGTTGACGTGAGGAGGACGCGTAAACAGTGGAGAAGGAGATCACGTCTGTGCTACTATGGCCATGAGATTTGTGAGGGGGAGATTGAGATTTGTTTGAGATGTTAAGGTGAGGGAGCATGGAAACGTTATGGCTTCATTAAATGATTTTGACTTAATGGCGGTTGAGTTTGGTAACGGTCTCTTTGGTTTATTAATGGTTTCGGATTAGGAGAGAGAGTCTGAGAGTAGTGGTGGCAATGAGATTGTAAGCCAAGTATTTGATCGTGCTATTACAAGAACTTCTAAAGATGTGAGTTGTTAAAATGTGCTTTATATTAAATTAAGTATTAATGACCTTTTCTTAATTGTAAAAGGCAAAAAATAAAGGAACAATGATTTTAAAAGAAAGTTTTTTTTTTTTTTTCAATTAAAACCCACTCACGGCACATTAATATAAAATAATTATAACATGTCCTTAAGAGGGATAAATAGGCCGCTACCGCTCAAGAGCTACAATCAAAATAGAAATAAAATCCTAAGAGACATAAATCCATATCTAAATACAATGCCCAAAAATCCCTAGGAAATCTACAGGAGGCCAGAAGCTATCACCTAAAAAATGGAGATCAAATAAGCTTTAAGAAATGAAAAGGAACAAAATCACCTACAACAAAATGGACCACCTGAACCTGGAGCAAACAACTGCATCTAAGAATGTGACTAAGACAAGAATCAAGGATAACCCCAAAATAATAGCCGAACATGCAGCTAAACATTCAAGCACAAAAAGTAAAGAACCTGCAAAAAACATTAAAAGAAAGGTTACCACCAATAATAGAAAACCCAAGATAGTTGCAACAATCAATGAACAACCACATCAACCAAAGGAAAGGCCTAACAAGAGGGACACCAATAAAGAAATGTCTAGCTCAAGCTGAGAGGAGTCGAAACCTATCCAAAACAAATTAAGCAGGCGAAGAACAACAACAAAACCAATGAAGAACCACCAAGAATACAACAAGGAACATAAAATAATAAAGACACCTAGTATACACCAGAAGGACACAACAACCAATAATAGACTCCCAGTAGACACAAGCAAGAACCAAATCTAAAATGAATAAACCAACAGGCTAAAACTAAAAAAAAAAGAAGCAATTAGCCAACCTTTCTAATGAAAGGAGGCCCCATTCTATCAAGCCTCAACATACCCTTAACTAGAGGAAGCTAATCAAAATAGCTATGAAATATGATAGAATTAGTAAGTGTAGTGCCTTTCTTAGCAAGACAATCAGCAACACTACTCCCTTCCCTCAAAATGTGAGAGATTTTATAAACACAATGTCTCAAATAGTTCAAGATATTTCAAAATAAGTTAAAAAGAGAGGCTTTATAACATTGGTTGGAAGAAAACATATTTTTTCACTAAAACCTTGGAATCAGATACAATCCAAACATTACTAATATGATGATCCAAACATATCTTGATACCTTGCAAAAGAGCTTCCATTTCTGCCTTAATAATGACATATAGTTAGAAATTTTAGAGGAGAATGCTTTCACAAAATTACTGTGATAGTCACAGATTATGCTCCCACAACCAGCACCATTATTGGAGATAGAGCCATCAATGTTTAATTTAAATTGATTCTGAATAGGCTTATGCTAGACAAAGATTTTAAAAAGCTCACAATTAACATAAGCATCATGGTACTAAAGAAAAGCAAAAATTTCATACTACCCTTACAAAATTTAAGCTTAAGCACCATAGCCACAAAAAAAAATTGAGAATTTTTGTTCTTAAGGAGGAGAAGAACCCTCTCAACATTAATTTTAATCCCATCATGTTTGTTGTTATTTCTTTCTTGTGATATGATCCAAAAAACCAACAAGGGAATAAGAGATATTAAACGACTTTTAGGCTTCCTAAAAAACCAATCTTGCAACATGCAATAACAATTGGTATCTCTAGATGTGAAATTAATATTTAGAGAGGACTAGAGAATCTGCAAAACTTTGAAAGCAATAGAACCATTCAAAGAGACATGGTTAATGGTCTACAATTGAAAGCAACATTGATAGTTAGAGGTGATATAAATACCTTTAGCTTTAAGCTCCTTATCTATAGGAATGAAACCTTTAAGAAGTCTCCAAGTGAAAAAAAAAATATTAACATGAGTAGAGATGTTCTAAATTTTGTCAAAAACCATATCAACATCTTTTTTAGTTCTGAAACGGTCTAAAAAATCTCTGACATTGAAGTCCCCATTTGCTAAAAAATAGCAAATCAAATGATCATAAATTTGAACATTCTCGACAAGCCTTTCAATATTTTACGGATTGTTCACCAAGAAATGATTGATTTTTAAGTTAGATGTAGAATGAGTGTTTTGATTAATGACAATAATAGACGCACAACCCAACTAATTATCCTACCAAAAAAAGGAAAATCCATTACCAATCCCCTACATAAGAGGCGACTTACCCAAGCATTTAATTTTGGAAAGTCTCGACCAAATATATAGAGGTCTGCCCTTGTTTGAAGAAATATTGAGAAGGATGATAATTGTTACAATATTTGTATTCATAAACTTAGCCTAAAAATATTTGTTGGTTCTAAAGTTCCTCCATGTCCATAATAGATTTGCAACCTAAACCCCCTTCAAAGAAAAGACCTTAGAAAGAGCCCTAAAAACTTTAATGGACTTTCTTACAATTATGGGTAGAGCCCCAAAGAAATTTATTCATGAACCTCTCAATTCTAATGCAAACCTCCATAGTGGGATTAATTGCTTGAAGCAATTAAACATGCATAGAGAAAATAACACTTTTGATCAAAATCAACATCCCACCCATAGATAAAATTTTTGAATTCCCAAGAATCTAGTTTACTTTAATACTAGAAATTATTTTGTCAAATTGGAAAGAATTTTTGTGCCCATTATGATGAGGCATGCCAAGGTAATAGACAGGAAGAGATTGATTATTGAATTCCATGATATTTTTGATTGAATTAATAAAGACTTGACTCATATTTTTCCCCCCAACAAAAGTACTTTTCTGTTGGTTAAAATGAGGGCTACATTCACATTCAAATATTTTAAGAAATTGGTAATAAATAAATAAAATAATAAAAAAATTATTTTAAGAAATTGGCGAATAATTTTGACATTGTTAATATCTCCATTGCAAAAATAATGATGTTGTTAGCTAAAGTAAGACGAGAAACTTTCAATCCACCATTAGTATTATAGGATAAATTTGTGTAATGAGAAAAAAATATAATGAAGACCTCTAGATAAGTACTCAACAACAATATTGTATAGCGCATGAGATAGGGGGTCTCCCTGCCTAATTAAACCCTTGGTCAGCTTTAACTAAACAATTAGACTTTCCATAATTAATGATCACTTAAAAGCAATATTCTCAATTATACCCTTAATTAGAGAGATACTATCATAATTAAAACCAAAATGTTTCATGATACTTTAAGTATAATTGCAACATACATTATCATATGCTTTAGCAATATCAAGCTTTAAAATTAAAGTATGACCATGCACTTCAGAATTAATATCATGAAACATCTCTTGAGCAAGCATCACATTGTCATATATGCTTCTCTCTTTAACAACCTCGTATGGTTAGCAGAAATAAGTTTCATTAATAAAAAGGCCAGATGAGTTGCAAGAATTTTGGGAACAAATTTATGCGAAGTAGTGCAATGACTGATTGGTCTATATCATTCTAGTTCTCTGGATTCACATATTTAAGGATGAGGGAAATATAAGTACTAGTAAAAGAATTTGGAAGAGAAGAACAATTAAAGTAGGCAGTAATAGCATTGCATAAATATACTCTAATAATATGCTAGCATTTTTGATAAAATAAGGTAGTGAAGCCATCAAGACTAGCCACAGAGTCTCCATTGAGGTCCATGAAATTCTTAAAAATTTTACCTTTAGAAGGAACATAGGTAAAAGCATTATTATTCGAATGAAAAATAAGTACAAGGATGACATAAGGATTAGAATTCAACTACACCTTCTTAGAAGAACTATGTAAATAACTAAAATTAGAAAAAGTTGAATTACAAATCAGGTCTTGATCATCAGTCCAACTACCAAATTCTAACTTATTTTTTTTAATGAAGGTGCTATCCTGTTTACTAAAAGCTATAGCATAAAAGTATTTGATATTCCTATCTCCTTCAAAGAGGTGCTTAGAATTTCATTTTTGATGCTAGAATTCCTCTTCTTTGACATGGAGATTAATAAGATTTCTTTTGGTGTAATTAAGATTGTTCTTATTAACCTTGAAAAGATTGTTGATAAGAACTTTCTCTAAGAGATTCAACTCATTCTCTGCATTAATAATATTATAAAAAATATTTCCAAAAGCATTTTTATTTCACCATCTCCAGATTTGTTGAAGCCTTTTAGGCTTTAGGGCGAAATAAATTATGTCATTATAACCATCATAGAAGGATATAGGCACTTTCTAGTTAACTTGAACCATATGAAAGAACCGAAGAGAGAGCACGCACATATTTTTAAATCTGAAGGGAGTCAAGCCAGAAGTGCATATTTGACAAATATTCAGAAGAAGAGGAGCATGGTCTGAAGATGTACTACTAAGGTGTTCCACTTTAGGAATAGAGTATACATTAAGACAACCATTATTAAGTAAAATCCTATCAAGATTCTCCTGGCCATAACCTATTATTGAACCAAGTAAATTTGGGGCCATAGAAACCAATATAAAATAAACTATAATCCAAAATTATGTTGTTAAAATAATCCATAGCATTAATAATGGGAGAACTACCACTAATTCCTTCATCTACTTTAGAAATAATTTTAAGATCACCACCAACAAACCAATAACAAAAAAAATTATGATTTAGATCTTGTAATTGTTTGCCATAAAATCAATCTATCGGACATTATAGTGCTCACATAAATGAAAGAGCCCATCAGGAAATATTCAAAATAGTAATTAAATAATGTAGTACTTGATTAAAATCTCCAATAATTGAAACATTAACATTATTTTTCCAAAAAAGCCAAATCTTCTCCTTAACATAGTAAAAGAATGGTCAAAACCAAGATGCCTTTGATAAGAAGAAAGCTTGGATTCATTAATCATACGTTCTAATAAAGAAAGAAAAGAAATATGATGCAATATACACAAATTTTTAATATGAGATCCAAATCTGCTATTAACAACACCCCTAATATTTCATATAATGCAATTAATCATGAAATGATAAGTTTGGAACTCACTTTAGCTCTAGAAAGAGAGAAAAAGACTCCATATTACCCATTTTTTTCTTTTCTTCTTAAGTTTATTTTTGAAGACAACTTTAAAATCAAATTGATTATCCTCTTTAATATATAGCTTATGATCAAAAGATGAAGGTCTAAGAAATGCTTCAAAATCAAAATGGATTTCCCCTTCTTCCCTAATTGAATTAGATTATTCACTATAAATTTCAAGATTCGTTGATTTAATTGAGCATCGATGGGAAAATCATCCAAATTAGATGATGAAGCATCCAGGTTAACGATTTTATCATTGAACTCGATACCATATACTATGGAGATGATGGTAGGAATATGAATAACCACATTAGTAAGTAACATATCAATCTCATCATTAACCAACACATCATTATAACCATTGACCCTGGGAAAAACATGCAGATCACTCATGGAGGACCCAAATATATCAACCATAATGTATAGAACCTCAAAGTTTTCAATACAAATATTGTTTTTACTTGGTTCTTGAGCCACAGAAGGGATAGGGACAACACCATTCTATTGAGAAATCACAATGCCTTTTACCAACATTCCTAGAGAGAGTTTTCTCCAAAGCCACACCATCCAACTCCTTCCTTAGTTTTATAAACATTGTTTTTATCTTCACCTACATTTGACCAAGCTCTTGAAAAATGTTGGATTAACCCTTTTGTTATTCTCCCTTTTTGATAACTTGCCTCTGCATTCCATCGGAGCACTTATGGGGTTGCCATCATTCATATTGAATTTATTTGAGTATTTATTTTCCATAGCTTTCTTAAGAAATAAAGATGCCTTCATCTTTTTGCTTAACTTTAATACCGAGATATAATGCCATTTGTTTAATATCTGTCATCTCAAACTCTTTATACATCACTTTCTTGAATTCTTTAAACATGCTTGGATTATTTCCAGTGAAGATCAAATCATCCACATACAAGCACACTATCAAAATATCCCCATCCTTGACTTTGATGTAGAGGGCATGCTCGTAAGAAAATTTGTTGAAGTTATTCTCAAGGAATACTTATCGATGTGGTTGTTCCATGCCATAGGTGCTTGATTTAACCCATAGAGAGCCTTTTTTAGCTTCAAAATCTTGTCTTCTTTCCCTCTGACTTTATAGCCCAGTGCGTACTAAATATAGACTTTATCATCAAGGACTCCATTTAAAAAGGAACTCTTTACATTTATTTGATGTATTTTCCACCTATTTTGAGCTGCCAAAGAAATGATTAGACTTATAGTTTCAAGTCGAGTAACAAGAGAAAATATCTCATCATAGTCGATGCCAGCTGTTTGGTTGTAACCTTTCGCCACTAATCTTACTTTATATTTCTCGACTTCTCATTTGGCATTCTTCTTTGCTTTGTATACCCACTTTACACTAATTTCCTTGTGTCTTATTGGAAGTGCAGTAAGTTCCCACAAATCGTTCTTCTCAATTGCCTTGATTTCTTCTTCCATTGCATCTTTCCAATTCTTACTTTGCACGGCTTCTTGAAATTTTATGGGTTCACAAAAGAGGCCAAAGAGAGTGAGATTTTCTTGATTCTTAGTTATCTCATAGATTTCTTGTATACTTTTAAAATGTGCTACTTTTTCACTTGACCCTTCACTTGAAGATTATGGATCCTCTTGAGTACTTGCAGTTGGTGAAGTTGGTGGTGTTATCGACTTATCTCTTTCTTGATCCATCCTTGGCTGCTTAACTTCATCATCCTTAAAGAAGTTGTAGTTATTTTCATGTGGGTTCCAAACCCATTCTCCTTCTTCATTAAAGATGACATCACGACTGATGATTGTCTTCATAGTGTTTGGATTGTATAACTTATAGCCTTTTGAGCTGAAGTCATAACCAATGTAAATGTACTTTTCAATCTTATCATCCAGTTTACTTTGTTTCTCATCAGGTACATGTGCATGGGCTCTGCTTCCAAACACTCTTAGATGAGAGATATCGGGCTTCTTTCCACTCTACGCTTCCAAACACTCTTAGTTTTATAAACATTTTCAGACTTCCTCAAATGTATGTGAAGATAAAAACTTTCAGAATTATCATGATCAATACATTTGTAATGTTCCCAAAATTGGAAAACTCGCTCATAACAACCTTTTGGACAATCCAAAAATTTTAGGTCCAAGCCACACCTTTAAAGGGTTTTTTTTTTGTCAATTTTAACAACTATATAAGCAACAGAAGGTTTGGAGCCCGAAGTCGTAGCATTTTCTATTTGTAAAATGTGGCCCAAAGGGAACCCAAGCTAAAAATAATGCGATGAGAAAATAGGTGAGGCCTTAGATTAGAAAAATAAACCCAAATGGGGATCAAATGAAATTTCTCACCAATATCATCAAAAGGTGACACTTTGATTAACTTCATAAAATAGTTATTCACGTAGTAAGAACCATAACCAAAAATCTTGTTGTAATCCAAATCATTTGCTAACTTACTCAAAGTGTATCTATGGTTAGATAGAAAAAAATCTCCAAATAATTTAAGTTAAAGAAAAACTTTGTAATCACATCAAGTGAAGGATGACAAATCAAAATCTTTTCAACCAAATAAAATTTAAAAGGGGTGGCAAGAATCTGAATCTCCCCTTTAGAGACCCAAAGAGAAGGCATACCATGATGGTAAGCAGGTTTCAAATCCAGAACAACCAGCCAAAACATCCTTGAATGATTTCAAATAGGGTTTACTTCCAAGAAAATTGAGATCAAATTGATTAACAGGGTTTTAAGAAAAGCCAAATCTTTCCATTAACTTTAGCAAAACAATTGTCAAAACCAAGATGGTTTTGAAACAAAGAAAGCTTAAATTTATTAATCATAGGTTCTAATAAAGCAAGAAAAGACATATGATGCAATCTGCACAGACTGTTAATCTGAGATCTAGAGCTACTATTACCAACACTCCTAATATTCCATATAATGCAATTAATCTTGAAATAGTAAGTTTTCAACCTGCTTTAGCTCTAGTTAGCCTGGAATAAGACTTTGGATTACCCTTTTTTTTCTTTTTCTTCCTAAATTTCTTTTTTGAAGACAAAACTTTAGAATACAACTTAAGATCGGAAGTTGAAGGTCCAAGATATGCTTTAAAATCAGAATGGAATTACCCTTCTTCACAAATTGAATCAGATTATTCACCATGAATATCAAGATCTGATTGATTCAATTAAACATCATTGTGGAAATCTTCTAGATTTGATGATGAAGCATCAATGATATTGGTTTTATCATTTAACTCAATACCATCTACCATGCAATTGAATATAGGAATAGAATTAACCACATTATTTAGTATCACATCAATCTCATCATTAACCAACACATCACTACAACCATTGACCCTGGGCAAAACTTGCAGAACACACATAGATGACTCAAAGGTATCCCCCTATAATGTTTAAACCCTCAGAGTTTTTAATATAAACATTACCGTTATTCAATTCATGAACCATAGAATGGATATGGACAACAACATTATATTCACCAATCACAAACCTATTAGATTCATGCACTTTACCAACATTACCATAGTTTCTTCCAAAGCCGTTCCATCTAACTACTACCCCAAATTCCCATCCCTAGTTTTATAAACATTTTTAGATTTTGTCAGATGCGGGTGAAGATAAAACCTTTCAAATTTATAATGACCAATACGTTTGTAATGTTCACAAAAATGTGGAAATTTACTAATAACAACCTTTTAGACATATAAAAATTTTTTATATCCAAGCCACACCTATGAAAGGTATTTTTTGTTATATTGATTTCAATAAGTATACTAGCAATAGAAGGCCTAGAGTCCGATGCCTTGCATTGTCAATTTATAAGGGGTGGCAAAAAGGGAATCCATGCCAAAATGAAACTGATGAGAAAAAATGTGAGACCTTAGATTTGGGGAAGAAACCCAAATGGGGTTCACAGGAGATTCCTCGCCAATATAAGAAAAGTTACCATTTGATTAACTTCATAAAATAGTTATTCGCGTAGTAAGAACTGTGAGCAAATTATGTCTTCAATCCAAATCATTTTCTAAGTTAATAAAAATATGTCTAGGGTTAAGAAGAGTCACAAAAAAAATCTCCAGATAATTTCAAGTAAAAGAAAACTTTGTAATCGCATCTAGCGAAGGTTGACAAATCGAAAACTTTCTCACCGAAGCAAATTCAAAAGGGACATAAGAGCCCGAATCTCCCCTTCATAGATCTAAAGAGAATGCATACCATGATGGGTAGCAAGTTTAAAATTCAGGATAATATGTGAATCAGAACCTGGATAAAGAATCCTTGAATGATTTTGAATAGGGTTTATCCCATAGGAAATTAGGATCATACCGATTAAGAGGGTTAACCTCCATAGTAGAAGATCAAGGTAAATCCATGAGAAGATCCACGAAAATATCTATCATATCCAAGGAGCCAATGGAAAGAGAGACCAAAACCTTGGCAAAGTGTCTTTCCTCGAGTTTGCTTGTACTAATTTTAAAAGAAAGCTTGAAGATTGAATTAAAGGCTTCTTTGATTTGGCTTCTTTTCTTGATTTATTAAGTGGGAAGTAAAATTGCATCATGTTATTATGATCAAAATTTAATTAAGAAGAGTTTTTATATATGTAGATTTGATTAGAGATAAATATAGTATATGAGTAATTAAGTTTTAAATTGCATTCATTTAAAAATAAATATGAGGGTTTTAAAACCCATCTTTATAAAAAAAATTTCATGATTTCATCCCCCATTATTTTCTAATTAATTGGTTTGTAGGAAGGTGTTACAAAGATTTTGGTGGAGTTCCCTGGTTGTACATGTGTTGTAGGTTCTGTACATGTTGTGTGTTAAAATATTTGTAGTGATAGAGTGCATCATCTTACCATCAAATAAAAATATTACCCACTTGTAGATAGATAAATTCAAAGAAATTCATAAGGAACATGTTCTTTATTAGGTGAAGCCTTGAAAGGAAAAAAAATTTGGGGTTTGATCTAATTGAAATGATCCACTATATTACAAAGAATTTAGTTCTTCATAAATGGATAAGATATTAATATACTATGGTATGCATGAATTATTAAAAATAACTTTCATGGTGAAAGTAGGAGGAGACTTGAGGTGTCAAAGTTGTCGTTAAGAGATGATTGGATGTCTATAAAGTTATTTTTCTTATAAGTGAGTTAATAATGCTGTTCTTAGTGGCTACGATATCCGTTAGGATTATTTAAAAAATCTTGGTTGCTACTTGGGTGTTAGCAATGTCAAGCATCCCAATGATAATTGATGATAGCATACATCTACTCTAACTATAATAATTGACATCAACATTGGCAGTTATGGAACACGCCAATGTTATAAGTGATGCTGGGCATTAGTTTGAGTGATGATAGCATGCATCAATCTTACTAGTGATGTTGGGCATCAAGGTTTGTATCCGCAACATGCATTGACCTTATTATTGATGAAAAGCATCGACCCTATAATGATGGGTTTTTGTGCTAGTGTTAATAATGTTTCATCAATATTATTAGTGATATCATTAGTGTTAATGAAGATAATTCATCACTTTATGATTATTGGAAGGTGTTGGTATTGATATTGATTACTATCTTTGACCATGTTTGTTGATGACATGCATTGGATCCTAGCATATAAAATTTGGTCCCTCATTTGGAATCCTTTCTAAGACATCTTCCATACTTCCTTCTAGTCTTCCTGAATGTGTGAAAGTGGAACCTATTTTGGACTTCTACGAGGACTATCTTGGATATTTTAACTAAAACTATAACATTTCATGACATGGTCGGAGTTGATCCTTGTTTATTACATAAATATTTTTGTCCACTTAATAAATTTATAATATAAACATTGATCAATCGTGGGCTCGCTTATTTTATCATATCAAGAAACTCATTTTGATTGCATGCATGCAAGATTCAAAAAAAAAAAAAAAAAAAAAAAAAGGCCTCTCAAATGTTTAAATGAAGTTTCTAAAGATACTTTTGAGCACTTTATTTAAGTCTAATTGGACATAAGTTAGCATAATCTTGATAATGTTATTTTTCCAATTTCATCAAGATTCTTATTTTGACTATATCTTTATTGAAAATAGAGTTTGGATGATCATTGTGTCAATTTTGGATGTTTTTTATTTCAATGCTTGAGCTCATTAGTATCTAAGAATTTGCATCCATATAATATCGATGATAAAGTGCCGATCTTCCCTAAAAATGAGGTGTTATTTTTATTTGTATGAATTAGATATGAAGAGAGGTGTTTGAACTTTTCAGTCCATATAGCAAAGGTTCATTGCCCTAAAATTGGATTTTATTATCTTCATTTGAAAGGATTATATATGACAAGAGGAGTCTAAGGACTATAATCTCTAGGGGATAGCTAGGTTATGCGTTATAAATGGGATTAGAATGGATTCGAACTAAGAAAGGGTGTTCATGATTTATAATCCAAATGATAAATTTTCAATCTCCCTTAAAATGGTCTTTATTATCTTCATTTAGATGAATTAAATATAAGGATTGGTGTTTGAGATTAATAATATATATATATAACAAGAATCTTTCCTTCCTTTAAAAATGAGATTTGATTGTCCTCATTGAATGGATTTGATTTGAAAATAGATTATCTCCGGTTAACAACCTTTGCTCTAAAAGTGAGGCTAACAATTCTCATTAGGCATATTTAGTTTAAGGAGATATGCTTAAGATTCATACAAAGATGAAAAAGAAAGATCATTCCTCCATGAAATAAAATAATTGGACCAAGGACACAAATTTTGTGATTTTTAATAAATTTTTATGATATTTATTTATTTGTTCCTCATCTTTTTTTCCCTAATCTTGTCATTCTATGATCTTTTAAATGAGTAAACTTTTGCTAAAGAAAATGGTGTAAAAATTTTCTTATCTTAATTTTCTAAAATAATTTTATTGACTTTCCAATGCTAAAACTAAGTCGCTCTTAAACTTGACAAATTTGTACTATGATGAACCCTATTAATCATGATATTATGATGAAGATGAATCATATTAATCATGATTGGAGATTGGGAGAGAGAGAGAGAGAGAGAGAGAGAGAGAGAGAGAGAGAGAGAGAGAGAGAGAGAGAGAGAGAGAGAGAGAGAGAGAGAGAGAGAGAGAGAGAGAGAGAGAGATTTTATTTTGGTATATATATCATAATTTTATTTGTTGATGGATGTGCATAGCAGAGGACTTTTATTCTCTTTTATGCATGTAATTAGGATATCTTTCTTTATCTTGCCCATTAATATTTGATCACTTTTAGGCTAAAATAAACCTGAAATCATTACATAGTGGGATATAGCATATATAGGATTGCATATCATACATGTTAGGATTAACTCATTTGTGATTTGACTTAACAAATCTTATGTAGTGTCAGTTAATAATTTTTATTATTAAATGAAAATAACACAAAATTATCATGGATCTTATTTAAGCCATTATAAGTAATTGTTAAGTTCTTTATAGGCCTTATACTATGCCCAAGACATTGTTTTATATATGTTGGTTTATGAGTCATTTTTAACCTATTAATTGGTCGCCGCTCAAAGATTACTTTTTTGAACTTTCAATTGACACCTATATTATTAAATATATGCACCATTAAATCTAACTTAGAAATAAAAGCTATTACACTCATACATTAAAAAAAAATTAGAATTGATGTCATAAAAAAATATATTGCTGAGCACAAATCTTGATGCAAATATGAATTGAAAATTTTTAGAATTAAAACTGAAACAATCTTAACTCCAATTTCAATAAACTTATAGTTAAACTGAACATGACTTAGAGACAAACCCAACGACACCAAAATAAAACCAATCTGAACCCAAATGGGTCCAAATTGAGGGCGTAAAGCCTATTTGAAAGATTTATATCATTAGTTAGATAGCCAAATGATATCCAAATATGACATGCTTATAGTTGAATCGAGCAGATCGACGAGACGAATCCAACAAACCCAAAATAGATGAATTCTGACAATACTAAGATACTCAAATTTTTTATAAATGATTCAGGACCATGGTAATTGATATCGACCGTCCATTTAAAACACTCCCAATATGCCCTTGATATTCTCCCTAATTAAAGGCATGCCACTCTAAAAAATGATAAATAGACTCTCATTCTTTACTAAAGAGGACGGGGCAAGCAAATGAAAGAAGAGAAAATAAATCTAAAAAATATCTTGCCACCAGACTCGGCCTCCTCAACCACCTCTTAGCCAGCGACTATCGCTAGACTTTCGCTCGACCACTTACATTTGCCGGACTTCAGCTTAGCTACTGACCATTGCCACTACTATAGTCCCTCTAACCATAATTACTAAACAATGGACCTTCTAGCGACAATCGTCCATTGACCAAGATCCACTCTGACATCGTCGCCCACTAACCATGGTTCACTATGACCACCATTGCCTACTGACTACGGTACACTCTGACCACCATCGCCTGTCGACTATTATCCATTATGATCACCATCTTCTCACCTACTATGATTCATTCTGACTACTACTACCCACTGACTACGGTCCATTCTGGCTACTGTCACCTATCCATTTATGTCCTTTCACTTCCAATGTTACCCACCAACTACAGTCCACTCCAACCTCTGTAACTTGCCTACTACAATCTTTTGACCTCAGTCACCCAAATACAACCCTATTGACCAAACAGAAATGCCAACACTCTTTTATGAATAGTTGCCATGTAATGACACTATATAATATTTATTTTCCTACATAAAGCCTTCCCTATAAGGAAAGGCCACATTTTTACTCAACCATCAGTACTAGTGGATTCATTCAAACTGGTCCAGGCCTTATGGTTGTTTTTCCCTTTTTAAAGTTTTCTACGTAAAACTCTTGGTGTCTTGTATTATCACTACACCCCTACTCTCTTATATGTTTATGTGTTGGATCTTCATGCAAGATAAGATGCTAAACTATATCTCTCTCTATCATTGTAATATTTTAGGACGTTAATATTTTGGATAGTCTATGGAAAATGATTTCTAACTATGGGGTAACCTTTTCTACAACATCAGAAGGTCGTTCATGTTAATAATCTAAGCATAGTTAAAGCAGGTTCATATATTTGCCATGATCTACTATCAAGTCAATATTAAGTGCAACCTCTCTACCATACTAAATATGTATTATTTTATCTTTCCTCAGTTATCATCCATACCTATATCATATTCGAGGAAGTAAATTTGAACTGGGGAGCAACCTTAATTGGTTGCAATATGAAAGGTAACTTGACCAAGAAAATTCCTTAAATACCTTTTAACTTCCAATATAATGTCTTGGGAAACCATTTTTCAGAAAGCTCCCAAGAAATATATGGTTGTTTATAATAGATTACAAGCTCTTTATAGTCCCTAGTTGAACTTCTACTTTTTGGGCAAAGGTCTTAACCTCAACCTCAAAATATAGTAACTATCTAAAGATAGATTAATCTTCATCTTTAATTTAGGATACATGCATTATTTTTCTCTCCTATTCAAGGTATAATTGATTCCATAAGGATTTAATTCAATCTCCTCCATAAAGGTTAACATTATTAAGAAATGCTATGACAAAAAATCTTAGAAAAGACAAACATCCTTGGTGGATTCACTTGTCTTCTTCAATACATGTTAATGTCATCAAGTAAGCTCTGACAAACAACCTTGAATAATTTAAACAATCTTGATGAATTCTCATGATCTCTTTTATACATGTTAATATTATATAGTAATACTTTGACAAACAACCTCAGTGTTGACCTAATTTTATTATGAACTCATCCCAAGTGATCTCAATATAAGTCTTCCCTTAAACTTTCTCTCTACTGTCTAATCCACCATCTCTCTAGCTTTCCTTCAAACAAGAATATAATTAATGGTACCTTCCGGCTCTTTAGACACAATATGTTGTCAAAAAATTTCTCTATCCTCAGGAACAATCTTTTGCAGCCTTAGGTCCCACAGCTTCTTGAACTATAAAGGCTTCAACTTATAAAATGTTTGTAAGTGTTTGTCTCCCTCTTCTTCTTTACTTCCATCTGATTCACTATATGCATCCCCCATTACCTATGATATAATAGTAGCCAACTGCATCATACTTTTTGATGGCACAAGAGCTATATTATGTTACTCATTTAATACAATTTACTCTAGATGATCCATTTAAATATTCTCCTAAATAGTTTAGTATGATCTAAATAATATATACGTGCAACGATGTATGTAAAATAATGCACCTAAAAATACCCATTTTATCATACTCTAAATCAATTCCTATAGCTCTGATAATAATTAATTCTTCTAATAATTATGCTCTGATAACAATTGTAATGCCCTGAATTTAATTTAGAAGAGTTATTCTTTTATATTTTAATAAATAATAATGAGAGCTGTCTAATTTTTTTTATTAATATCAATAGTAAAAAAATAAAAATATCAATTAAGATATTAATATATACATATGTATTCATTCTAAAAAATTATATACACTACTCAGGATTTGTATAATAATATCTTACTTTTCGCTCATGAGTATAAAAAATTAACTAAAATAAAAAGAATTTAAACCTAAAGAAATCATGACCAGCCTTATACTCTTGATCCTCTTCACTGACCTGAAATCATTTAACCATATATAATGAGCTAAAAAGTCCAGTAGGTCATAAGAATCTACAATTGAATAATAAAGGAACAATATAAATGTCAGTCAAATTATAATAGTTACATTCATATGATCATTGAATAAGTATAGAAATAATAAAACTCATATGCATTAGTGGTAAAATTTATAAATAATGAAATATTATGGTACGAAAGCTAGTAAACTAGTACAAGTATTAAATCTATAAAGCAATCAACATATCTATAATACCAATCAATAAAAAATTAGATAAAGTATTGAATCATAATATTAATAAAGATTGTTGAAATCAAATCAATTTCATAAAATGATATAAGAATACACACATGCTATCCAAGTATTCTATAACACGTGTTTTTTTTTAAACCCACAAGAGGGGCCTATGCATTAATATAAAAATTGGTTACAAGGTCCTTAGAAGGATCCTCCAGCTCTCTACGCTCATACGAGCTACAATCAAAAAGAAAAATAAGTCCTACGAGCCAGTGGATCCTTTTTCTACCATTACAATATATGCAAAATTTAGAGCTGGTCTGCAAGTCAGCAGAACCCAAAAACCAGAAGTGAAAAATTCTCTCATTCAGCATACACTTCCTGCAAAATAGAATAACAAAATTGAAAGTGCACAAAAAATTCTAACCGAGAGTAGATTGCAGTTGTTGACGATTTGGAGCACGGAAGAAAAGAACCTGCAAAAACCTCTCCAAAAAATGGTCTTAGAAACACAATTAGAAACAGAAGAAGAAACAGCAAAAACCGTGAAGAATTGCCCCATTGAAAGCAGGTTTTCCATATTAATACAAAAAAACTTTGCCAAAAGATCATCCATAGCCCAGTTGTTTACCAAAAACATGTTCACCTTACCATTGTAGAACTTAGAAATACCCCAGAAAGTCATATCATCACTGGATATAAAACATAATACATAAGAAGATACAAAAAACTCTTGAAACAGAAACCTGCATAACACCATCCTGACAAACCCAGAGACGAAAACCCAGTAACAGAAAATAAGCAGCCAAACAACAATAAACAGCGCCCCAGACACCAAAAAACTCAAATTAACCATGTCGAATATAAGGAAAACCCACTTTATCTAACAGAATCATGCCCTTAAGAGGAGAAGGCAGATTAGTAACAGAGAAATTCTGAAAAATGGAACTTTGAGCCCCATACTTAGCTAACCAATCAGCACAAACGTTCCCTTCATGGTAAATATGAGAAATAAAGCATGAGAGCTCACTCATCATCATCTTAATTTTTCTAATAGTGTAGAAATCCTGAGGGTTACCCTCATTACTCTCAGAAATTGCATTAATAATAGATGTGGCATCAACTTCAATATTAACATGATGAAAACCCAGATTTAAACATCTTTCAAGCCCATAACTCAAACTCAGGAGCTCAACAGACATAACAGAGCAAACAGCCAAAGGACCAGAAAACAAATCCAGAGGATTACCAAGATGATCCCGAATAATCCCCCCAATACCCACACAATTGATACCAACCGAACCATCAGTATTTAACTTCACAAAGGGGAAATTGGGTTTCACTCAATTAACAATACGAACTCTCCTCACCTCAACAATAGCAGCACCATTTAACCCCAGGTAATCAGCCAAAGAATTACAATGTTTAAAATTCTTACAATAAATCAGATTAATAGAAATTAATTGTAACAATTTGTTCCTAATATTAGCAATAATCTGGTTTTCATCCATTTTGATCCCTCATGCTTGGACTCATTCCTAGCTTTCCATAAATACCAAATAATCAAGATGGGTAAAAGATTAAGAATATGGCCCTTACCTTTAGTAAACCATAAAGCAAGCAAATCCTTTAAATCACCCTGATTAGAGACCACAGCCACCCTAGCCAAAGTACTGAAGTGACTCCACACTTTCCGAGCAATCAAACTATTGATAAAAATGTGATAAATACTCTCAATATAGCACAACACTGACATTTAGAAACAATATAAAAATCCTTATTCCATAATCTAGTATCCACAGGCAAATACCCCTTAAGGCATCTCCAAGTAAGTAAAGAATAGGAAACAGGAATAGTGTTATGCCACAAAGCTTTATAAATATGATTAACCTCCTCTTTATATCTAAAGAGTTCCCAAAGCATTTTGAAGCTAAACTTACCAGTGGAAGTATTTTTAAAAAGAATTTTATCTTTAATGTGTAATTGTAAGGGGATTTTCAAAATCAGAGCAACAACCTCATAAGGGATAGCCTCACGCAACCTGTCAGTATTCCACTCCCCATTAACTAAGAAAGCATTCACCTTAACATTCTCAAGAGTAACAGTATTCAGAATTCTGTCAATGGAAGCAAAACCCAACCAATCATCCTGCCAGAAAGCCACATCCCCATTCCCAAGACCCCATTGGATGTTTAAATTGGCTTCCTCTTTAATTTTATAAATCTTTTTCTAAACCTCAGAATCAGTGTTCTTATACTGGGCATTTAAAGGGTGCAAACCTTTACAATATTTAGCTAACATGAATTGAGACCAAAGACTAATATTAGAATGAAAATTGAACCAGAGCTTATGAGAAAAACCTTTAACCATATCAGAAATAGACTTACAACCAAGAGCTCCTTCCTTATAAACACCACAAAGCTTAAGCCATTTAGCCCATCTAATGCCAGAGTTGTTGTAAGAAGAACCCCAGAAAAACTTGTTAATTAGAATCTCCAATCTATTACACACATTAGCAGGAGGATTTAAAGTATGAAAAATAAAGATAGGTATGGAATTTAAAACACTTTTAATTAAAGTTAACCTACCACCAAACGAAAGAAATTTAGACGACCAATGCATGAATTGTTTTTGAAAAGTAGTGAAAATATTCTCAAAGAGCATAATCTTCTTCCTACCTTTAGAAAGAGGCGTGCCAAGGTATTTGATGGGCAAGTTAGCAGGATTAAACCCACAAACCCGTTTAATCTTGTTAGAACAGAGAGTACTAACCAACTTACCAGTGATAAAATTACTTTTATCTCTATTAATAGAAAGACCACTAGCATCCTGGAACTCATCCAAAAAATTAACCAAAATTTTCACATTTCTAATAGAAGCGTTATAAAAGATAATGAAATCATCTGCAAAGCTAAGATGAGAGATAGGAAATCCACCAGCAGTACAAAAATTGAGATTAGGAAACCATCTATAAAGCTGATCCAAACCTCTAGACATATACTCCATCGCAATAATAAAAAGAGAAGGGGATAAAGGATCACCTTGCCGAAGCCCATTACTGGATTTAAAAAAACTATGGTTTCTACCATTTATGATAATAGAAAAAAAAAATAGTTATCAATGCTGTGCTTAATAAGCTGAATAAATGACTGATTGAAACCAAATAGATTCAAAACATTATACAAAAAATCCCAGTTTAAATTATCATAAGCTTTAGTAATATCAAGTTTAAAAAGGATTTTGCCACCAGGACTCTTAATGTTAATATCATGCACAAGTTCTTGAGCTAATAAAATATTATCAAAAATACTCCTCCCTTTAACAAAACCAGTTTGATTAGAAGAAATAATTCTAGGCAGAATAGTAGATAATCTAGAAGCAATAATTTTCGCCACAAGTTTGTTAAAAAAGGTGGAAAGACTGATCAGTTTAAAATCATTCCAAAAGGTAGTATTTTCTTTCTTGGGAATGAGGGCAATGTTAGTACAAGAGAAAGCTTTCGGGTAAGGCATCCCATTAAAAAACTCATGCACAGCATTAATAACATCAGATTTAATGATATCCCAGGTTTTAACAAAAAATTTTGTAGTATACCCATCCGGACCAGCCACCGACTCCTCATTCATGCCTTTAATAGTGCTCAAAATTTCCTCCTCATAGGGAATTTGAGTAAGGTAAAAGTTATCATTATCATTCAGAAGATTCGGTATGACATTAGTGGTAATGAAAGGGGTGTTAGGTTTGATACAATTGAATATATTCTTGAAGTAATCCACACCCGAACTAGCAATAGTCTCAACATTATCATACACCAAACCATTATCATCAACTAATTGATGAATATAGCTTTTAAATCTATTTTTATTAGCTAAAGCATGGAAAAAAGAAGTATTTCTATCACCCTCCAACAAAATAGCAGAAGAAACCTTTTGTTTCCAAAAAATTTCTTCCTGATTTTGCAAATTAAAAAGGGAAATCTTACAATTATCAAGAGTAGTTTGATTTTCCAGAGAAGGATTATTCAGACAGGAATCTTCGGCAACTAAAACTTTATCTTTAGCCTCTTTAATATTTTCAAAAATATTTTTGAAGACATGTTTATTCCACCATCTTAAAAATTATTTAAGTCTACTTAATTTAGCCCAAAGTCTAGCCATGCCATAGATGTTATTGTCAGGGAAAACAAAAGCATTCCAATTATCAGACATAGAACTAATAAAAGTATCATGCTTAAGCCACATATTTTGAAATCTAAAAGCTTTAGGACCCGTCAGACTGCTGTCAGAAATGGTCAAAAGTAAGGGAGCATGATCAGACAGAGTTCTACTTAAATGTTGCACACGAGTCATGTTGAAATTGCCAATCCAATCATTATTGAAAATAAACCTATCCAATCTTTGACACAAATTATTTCTACTCCAAGTAAAGGAACTGCCAGAAAAATCAATATCAGTTAAATTGTTAGAAGATATCATATGATTAAAATAATCAATGGCATTCATATTAGGAGGGTTACCTCCCCGTCTTTCATTAGCATGAGAGATGATATTAAAGTCACCCCCAACACACCAAGGACCATCAATATTATGAGAAAAATCATTTAAACATTCCCATAAAGGGTAACGACCATGTCTAGTAGATGCAGCATAGATAAAAGAAGCATAAAAATTGAACTGGTTATACGAAATAGTAACATTCACCACTTGATGCAAATCAGAAATGACAGAAACATTAAAATAATTTTTCCACATGATCCATATTTTATTAGAGCAATTAGAGAAACTACAAGGGAAACCCAAACTAGAAGCAATGGAAATCCTTTTATCCGAAGAAATAAATGGCTCAAGAAGAATCAAAAAAGAAATGTTGTGAACACGACATAAATTCCTCACCCTGTTTTTCGAATCAAAACCACCAATACCTCTAACATTCCACAAAAGCGTATTAATCATTAGAAGTTTTGTTATTAGTTTGAGCCCTCATAAAATGAGGAGTTTCTGGTAGAGTAACTTTGTTATTTTTTTTTCTTTTGGGATTTAGAAATCCAATCTTCCTCAATTTGCTTTTCCTTATTCATAATACCATCAGTAGTAGTAACTATACTATTGCCATTACTGACCATCTTATCCGTCAAATTCGTCAAAATTTGTTCAGACAAGTATTCCCCCTCTTCATGCTCCTCAACAGATTCAGTTTCCTTGTTCACGACATTTTCCCTGTTCTCAGCAATAGAATCAGTTTCCTTGTATTCGGTATTAACCAGATTAAGAGGTGAGAAAGAGTTATTAAGCATAGAGTCGACAGAAATAAAAATATCACGCAAAGCACTATTTTCATCAATCAACTTATCATCAAGATTTAAAGTAATACCAGCTGAGATAGTAGGAGTTACCACATTCTCCGGAGGCATTGTATTGGAGTCGACTAATAAAACATTTACCAACCTTCTCAACATTGGATTGGACTCCCTCATTTTTCACTGTGGTAGCAGTCTCTGGTCTATCTATAACAGGTCCATTTTCTTCCACCAATCCAATGGAGTTGTTGGAAATTTTCTTCAATTCCGGATGCAGCTTGAAACATTCAGCTATAGAGTGCCCGTGAGCTTTACAATGAGTGCAAAAATCAGGAATTGTTTCAAACTCAACTTTTTGTAAATACCCTAACGCCTTAGACCCAACCCAAACTTTCTTAGCATGTTTCTTAGTAATATCCACTTCAACAAGAACCCTAGCTACCGACGGCCTAGTTCTAGAAGCAGTGGCTTGGTCCGTTTGCAAGGGGTGACCAAAGATAGATCCTAAAGCGTGAAAAATCGTAGGATTGAAAAAATGCAATCGTAAATTAGGAAAAGATATCCAGATCGAAACTATCGGCGATTCCTCCTTAACATCAAAAAATGGCGTCCACTTTAAGATACGCATTTGGCAATTCAAAATAAAATAAGATCTTCTCGTAAAAACTCGACTGTAATCCAAATCATTCGAAAGTTGGATCGCAACATGCTTAGAATCTAGTAAACCAACAGAATAAAAGCCCGTAAGTTTAAGATTACAAAAAAAAGATTGGATAGCATCAAGATTTGGCAGTCGAACACTAAATTTACCGATAAGGGTATACCGAAAAGGAGAAGCAAGCTTAAGAACTTCATCATCATAAATTAAAATAGCAGGAACTCCGTTAAAGATCGAAGGAGTAAGAGAGGATAAGATATCACCTGCAGAACCAACAAGCACATCTTTAAAAGATCTAGATTTAGACAGAGAGGTCGTATCAGCATCAATATTAAAAAACCCTTTGTTTTGATCTTGAGTTTTCGAAGAAACATTTCCCCAAGGTGAGAATGAAGCATCCCCCGCCATAGCTCTTAGGCCCAAAAAGGGTCAAATGCAACGAAACAACCCAGTAGACAACGATCCTTTGAAAAATCACACGAAAGCTCCACGGATCAGTAGGAGAGAGCGGCCGAGAAGACGAAGGAGGCGGAAACCCTAAATCGCCCGAGCGGCGCTAGGGTTGAGGAGAGAGGATGGTGATGACTAATATGAATTACTTTTAGCCTTTGCTTCTTTGATCTATAGCACGTGCTTAGTATATCACATGCTTAATATAAGTAAATTGAATTAGTATTATCAAATAGTATCAATATATATGTTAATAATAGTTCATTGACATAAGAAGTAATATAATCAAAATTAATCTATACAGTAATATAAATAATATCTTAATAATATGCATTTTAATAGTCACACTAAACAAGTAAAAATTCCTAACTATTACAATTTTTTTTCATTATTGTATTAATATCAGTAAATTTTTAGCTGAGTAAATATAATCACCATTCTTTATCCATTGGCATAGTAATAATCTCTTTATAACTCCCAATTAGTGTATCACATGAATCAGTTGAGGATAACAATAAATCATAATATTTAAAAGAAAGTCCATTAGCCCACCATCGTATATAGCTAGGTCAATCAGTCTCTAATCAATTAGTCAACTACTCATTATTTATCTTTTATGCACACATTATTATCAAAGTACTATAACAATATTCTCAAATATATATCCATATTCATTTCTAATATATTGTAGTAAATAATTCACAATTGAGCTTAATTCAGAAAATATCAAAATGTTCTAAGAGTGGATAACAAAATTCATACTGAGTAAAAATTCACATTTTAGAATTTAACAAAATTATCAAATATTGCATAAAATAATATTCTAAAGCTTTATTTAACTGAATCACTAATTTTAGACATCAAAATAAATTTTAGAGTAGGCTAAAATTGTTATATTTTTAAAACTCCTTAGTGAAAAATCTCAAATAAATACTCAAAATATTCATAATTTCAATCTCTATAACATGTAAAAAGTTATACATTAAAAGCTTTACCAATTCAAAATTATTCATATATTTTTTTTTTTAAAAAATATAAATTTGATCCAAAAAATATCCAAAAAAAATAATCCTTAAAATCAAAATCAGGGTAAAAGTTTATTACAGTGAGACGAGTAATCTCTTAACTAGCCCGACTAACCAAAATTACTTTGCAACCTCCAAATATGGATTTCTGTTTTTTCTCTCCCCACTTTCTCTCTTAATTTCTCTTCTCATTCTCTATTATCGAAAGCTTAGGGAGAAACAAATGAGTTTAATAAATTTATATAATGGTTTTAGATATATAGGAATAAAATAATAATTTAATATTATATGATAAATTTGATTAATTTCTTTTAGTATAAAATTCATAATAATTCTTTTGAGGCTTTATAAATTATAAAAATGTATCCTTAAAATAAATCATTTTATTTATAAAATATCAATAAAATTAGTTTGCAAAATAGACACCTAACAGTCCCAAAATACTCACGAGCGTCTAAATTTTTTTTAAAAAAAAAACTTATAAGTAAAATATTATTATATTAATACTATATAGAAGACATTTTGCAATTTGAAATTACATTGACTCCATAAAAAAATATTTTCATTAATCAAAATGCATGCTATTACAGTTTGCAAGTTAGCAATGAGTGGCTATGTTTTAGTTATTTTATCATTATTATCTTTACTATAAAACCTGCAAACTTATATATTTATATTTATCTAATGATTTTTATAAAATCTCTATCTATTGGAAAGATGAGTTAATGAGAAGAAAATGCATTGTTCAAAAAATTTATTAAGTCATGCATTTCTTCTAAACAATATAGGATGTCTCGTGAGCTCTAATATGATGACTTAAATATTGTTCAAATATGTTCATAACACAACCTAAATTTTATATATATATATATATATATATATATATATATATATATATATATATATATATATATATATATATATATATATATATATTGCATTTTAACCCACCTATATATATATAAAATTATAGATCTAAAAATAATTTTTTTTTCTATCAAATATATAAATATTTTTTTTTTTTTACAAAAATGCATGTAATCTTAAATATAGTATAAATCTAACAATTCTCTTTAAAGGTTGAAGCCCTAAATGATATAAGTCAAAATTAAGAAAATAATGATTGGTATCTTAAATAAATTATTTCGAAAGGTAGAGAATGATATTTCCATGCTGCCTCTGATGGCAACATTAGGGAGCACACCATTGAAAATATTATTTTGGATTCTATGGAAGATAAAACTATCTCCTCTAACCCCTTATAGGATACCCCCATCCCCACCATGTGAATATTACTTCATCTTATTTTGGTATTGATTCCTCTAATTTCAAACCTAATTTGTCTGCTATTAATCACTCTGACTGGTTGAGATCATTAGGTCAGTCGGTATCTAATTGGGAAGAAGTTGAAAATAATTCTGTTAATGGTGTTCCTAATTAAAATTCTTCTCTAAAGGACGATGACTTGAACATAGACCATATGTTTAAAGATGATTTCACTCTATTTACTAGTAAGAAAAATAAGAAAAGTAAAAAAGAAAGTTCTGAATATCAATTACTCTGAAGTTAGAGTCACATGATATATTGCTTCTTCCAAAACCAATGATAATGATTTTCTCTATTATTATGCTCTGTAGTTAGTTATATGTGTTGGCGGGAAGTTTCAACTCGTTCTGGAATTCTCTAGTGTTTTATTGGGAGGTGCTAATTGTTGGGTGTTTTGGTCTTTCTCTATTGCTCTGTGTTTGTTCTTTGTCTCTCCTGGTCTTGTGGTTATTGTGTGGGTGCTGTTCTAGTTGGTTTATGTTGGATGGTTCTTAGTGTTTCTCTGGTGCTCAATTTGGGTGGGACTCTGCTTGTGTTTTTTTTTTGTCTTCTGTGTTACCAGGTTATCCTTTTTTGGGGTTTGGTGGTTGGTGGTATTGGTAGGAGGATGACATGTTTATGGTTAACTACTTATATTGTTGGTGTGGTCTCTTAGTGGTGTTTTCACCCTAGCAATTGCTTTCCCTATTTTCATATGTGCTCTCTTTATAGCTTTTTCTGGTTTTATGATTGTGGGTGATGGTAGTTTTGTTTATTACCCTATTTCTTGACTTTTTTTTGTGTGGATGGGGGTTCTTGCTGTTGTGTATTATGGTCTAGCTCTTATAGGGTGGTTTGATTATTGTGTGTGGTGGTTGACCAGTTGGATGGTTATGATTGTGGGTTATTTCCTTTATTTGTGTTTCTATCCCTTCCTTATTTATGTGTTTTCTAACTTTTGTTTTCTCCAATTTTCTATGAGCCTTTTTTATTTCAAGTGTTAGTTTATTGTTCTATTGTGGTGGATTTGTTGGTGGTCTTATAGTTATCTATGCATTTTCCTTTGATGTTCTCGGTGATCCATAATTTGTTTTATTTGTTTTTCTATTGATGATCCTTTTTCTGGCAAGAGCTATTTCATATTTCATTGTTTGGGCTTTGGCTTTTTGCTTGTAGGCTTCTTTATTGAATATTCTTGTATCTAGTTTGGGATCATGTGCTTTATAGGGTTTTAATTTGATTTGTACTAAAGCTCTTAAAGTAGTGGTGGGATGCGGATTCCTCATAAGGAACTTGTAATTTTGCTTTTAATGATATAAAATCCCACCCTTATATGGGCTTAACCCAAAAAAATGGTAGAGTTGAAGAATTTTACTGAAAGCCACTGAAGTAGTCAACATAGCGAATCCTGATAAAATGAGTTGAAAGAGGGAGTGGAAGAAGCAAAAACTATGAAATGGAATGTAGGCATTGGATGTGAAAAATATATCAAAATTTTTATCATGTTTTTGATAGAAATTCTGCTAAAAAACAATTTATTTATTTCTAACAATATTCATGCAAAAATTTTTTGGAAATTATTTGAGTATTTTTTATGGTTTCACTACTAGTTTTCTGGTTGGTGATTCCAACGACACATTTCTGTGGATTCTGCGACTGAAAACTTCTAGTTTTATTGTATTATTAAGTTAATTCTATCTCTTTTATGTAATATTGTGTTAACTAAATGTTGATAAGGCAAAAAATTTAATATCAAAATAATTACAATGTTTGATTCCTATTTCAACTAATCAACAAAAAATTAAAATAAATAAAATACTACTTAATGGGTGTATCTTCTATCATGTTGAATAAATCTATTCTTTGCTTCTAATAAACTTTATTTGAGAATTTTTAGGTCATGTGAAAAGGCTCCATTTTCAATGACTAATCTTCCACAAGTGTTCCCTTTATGGCCTCTTTCAAAACCTTATGAGCCATTAATGACAATTAGATTGTCAAATGAGCTTTTTCATTAATTTTGATCAAGTCTTACTTACTCATCCTTGCAAGCATATTCAAACATATCATGAGTGGATCCATTTACATGTTCATGCATTTTTTATTCTCCAATGGCTAAAACTCCTCAATTTATTAAAGTTCTATATCACACGCTTTCTGTCACCATGCTTCAAAATAAGCCCCATTTCTAATTTGTTTGAATAAAATGCCTAATTTAATGTAGAAGTAACTTTATATAAAATGTGATGATTCACTACAAAAATATATATAAGAGAGAAAAATCACACATAGGGAGTACTAAGATTTATAAGGTTCATTTTAATGATGTCTAAAATTATGGCAGTCGAGAGATGATTTGATGTCCTAATCACAAAAGCTATAAAATGTGTATATTAGGGAACACACAACAACCTTTTCCAAAACTCAAGTACACTCACTCTCATCATGAAGATCAATGAAACTCTTACAATCATACTTACGTCATAAAAATATTTTATTTACTTGCAAACACTTAAAAACCCTAAATTGAAGTGCATGTTTTTGTCTACAACCCACCAAAACAATCATTGCACTAGCTCAAAGTAAGCTACAAGGCAAAGAAGTAGATATCCAATTTGTATAATAAATCAACACATCCAAATAACCAATTTCTCATAATAACATTTAGATGTGTTGCCCTATCCTTCATGCAATCCTTAAAGAACTATCATACAACACACAAAATTTAGGAAAGGTCCCTAGATTCATGAATATTATACATGAGTTTCAAGGATCTGATCCACTAAAAAAGTATAGTAAGGTTCAATCCTTCTGTCACATGCATATCTATTTCATATCAAATATGAAAATTATATATAGTATCTTGGAACCTATGATACACTTCTTTTGTTCCAACACAACACTCAATCACCAAATTTTAAATTATATTGAGTGAAATTAACACAATGAATGTGTAATAATTAATATATATACATAAAAATATTTTGTTCAATTTTTGCATAACTCACTTCTTCAATTTACTTCGTTATGCTAGTTCTTCATGAAAATTTGCATCATTTGTCTTTGATGACTTCAAGTGTTTAACTTTTAACAGGCTACACAAATAAAACAAAACCAAAGAATTAAGAGAAAACCCAAAAAATTACAATTTGGTACCCTTCAACTAATGATTCTTAGTTACAATGCGCTTTTAACTCACCTTGATTGTGCATTAAAGATGATATTAATGTAATCATTTTTACAATTTTATCCAATGCTTAACACTTGTTCAGATTCTCAAGACCATCTCCATTAGTAAATCATTCCAAGAATCTATAGGCCTTGGCAGGCACCAATGATGGCAATCATTTTGCGCCACATCATTCTTCCCTTTCCTAAAAGGATGAAATCTCCTATAAGACCAAGGATGCTCATCAGGTCTTTGTGCTGAAAGATTATATGTATCTAATAGCTTGAGATTTGTAGTATTTTTCATCACAGTTTTATTAAACTCTTCAACCTTAATACCTCTCATCATTTTATCAACATCTTTTTCATAAACCATGCCTCCCTTAAATGGTTATGTTTTATTACAACTTCCGCCATTAGACCACTCCTTGTACTCAAAATGGCTTGGTGACCATGTCCTATAGATTACAAGAGGCTTATGATTTGCAGATAAGAAGAAGTTAAAGACTAAGTTGAGAACTTTACTGTAGGAATAGGTTAAACGAAGATATTCTAAGTTCTTCTTTGGGCGGTAATGGCAGCCTATGATAGTGTTGTTTTCCCAATAAATTGTTGTTTTGAGGAATGACTAGCCACCAGAAATAACAATATAGTTGAAACTGTTGTATTAATTATAACACTTGGTATCAATGGTGTCAAGATGAAGCTAGATATCTGATTTTGACACACCATCGTTGTCCTCAAAGATTTTGGCTTTCATGAGTAGAGGAGATCATATGAGTGAAGATCCATTTCCTAGACTTAAACTATTCATCACGATAGACTTCAAGAGGCACCTCTTCCTGTGGTATGAAAAAAATGATTATTAGCACAGATTTGCATGAATGTCTATCTCATCATACTAATTTGACAATATGTTTAATGATTTATTTTATCCTACTTGTGATTCACGCAATCTTTAAGATTAATCAAATACATTGTTTTTAATATACATAAAGAATCATTAGATTCACCAATATCTACTATTCTATTATTAATTTTGTTACTTCAGTGCTGGTATTTTTAAATAACACCATCATGAGTCTCTTCCCAACTATTTCAGAATTATAGCTACACCTGGTCTTAAATTTATCCTTTGCATTTTTTTTTTAACTTCTATGCAAGTTATCTTAGTTTTCAACATCTTTCACACTAATTTTTTTTATAAAATCAATGAGTTCATTTTATAATTTTTTTATGAATGTATCTAAACTATATATTTCTTTTTGTAATCATCACATTTTCAATAGCTATTACTTCAGCCATCTCTCTAACAAAACTAATATTTCTCAATTGATCCTTCCTTTCTTTACCAAACATCAGTCATAATATTTATTGTTCTATCAACCCTTATGTTGATCATATATAGTTATTCATGACTTCTTTATAATCTCACATTCGAACCCTACTTTGCTAACATTTAAAGATATCAAGCAGTTTAATTCATGATAACAATAGATAAAAAAGACAATCATTTCACCTATTATTACTATTACAAATATCATTATAACATATGCTAGATAAAATTACTATATTAATAATATTATAATTCATAAAAAATTTTGATATTCAAATTATACCGAATCAAAGAAACCTTTGCCTTTATGTCATTCCATCTAGAAAAGAGTATAAAATTATTGTGTATTATCTATATTTGTGAAATATAAATGCTAATAAAACTAACATCTTCAATCCAATGGAAATGGCTTTCACCTTTTGAAGAAGTCAAATCAATGACAAAACTTGATTTCGTAGTATAGAATCACCAATAAAGGCCCATATATGATTTACTTTGCATGGCTTTCAGAAATCTCGGTGCATCTAAAGAAGAAAGATGGCATCCTTCTGGCTTTCACTTCCAGAAAAGGAAACCAGTATCAGGCCTACCATTCTTGATACAATTTAGAGGAGGTTCAATGAAAGGGTAGATCTCGTTGTTGTAAGCCAGTCCTAATATGTTCTTTATCCATTTACCAGTGAAAATATTGCATTTCTCAACATTATCAGAAATTCAACAGCAAAGAGAAGCAACATTGGTAGAATAAGAGGAAAATTATTAAATTGGTGAATACTGGTTGGTTTTAGGTGACTTACCATTTCCAGATGAAGAATGATGAGATTTGAATAAGTTGGAAGACGGTTGAGAGAAGGAGAAGAAAATGTAAATGGAATTGGAGAAGAAGAAGTAGTAGAGGAAGGTGAAAAGAAGAGAAGAGAGTAACAGCTTAAGAAAAATGTTGTTGTATTTTTGGTTTGGAGCCAGCCAAGCTTTCAGATCTATGCCAAACATCCAAATCGAATAGTAAGCAAAAGACTGAGAGGGAGAGGGAGAAGGAGAAAAGAGATTACACTACAGGAAAATATGTGATTACCATCAGAACATATCCGCCAAAAAAAGGAAAAAATGCCAGAAATTATAGTTTTCAGGCGAATTTCCAACGGAAAACTGTACAATGGTAAAACACGCGTCGAAAATAATATTCGGACGTAATAAATTCGACAAAAATATTTCTGGCGGTACTTCCAGTGAAACATTGGTGGAAATGGATGGCATATTGTCATATTTTTTACTCAATTATTCTGGCGTAATGTCCGCCGATATTTTCTGCGTACATTTGCACCGGTAAAAGCGGCGAAACTTAAGCAGGAATTGTTGCAAAAACTCGATTTAATAGAAACAACGGCGTAAACTATGCCGGTATTACCAACGTATTATTACACCGGTAATAGCATGTAGAAGTCGTGGTATCATATAGTGGTGCACATACTGGCGGATTTTTCGCTGGAAACCTGTAACAAACAGAAAAAAATTTGCCTTCCAAAAATCAAAATGGATTTTCACACCTATAAACAACTATTTACATTACATCTAAACATCATATAATACCAACATCTCATTCACAACATATAAATAATATCAAATACATATAAAAAACATAATTTATCCAATAATTAAATAATATCAAAAACATCTAAACACATCAACTATTTAAAAGATTAAACATTCAATTATTCAAAAGTTTCAAATTGACACAACTACTCTGATTCAGTCTCCTCCGCCTCAGAAAATATATTCTTCTGACTAAGCTGCTCTCTCATCTTTTGTATTTCATTCAATAATTGAGTATTTTGCATTTGCAACTAGTGCTGCTTCTGTTATTGTTGAATCTACAGTTGCATGTACATTTATCAGTCAAATTGAGGTTTTCTAGCCTGCTCTAGCTCAGCAGTAAGGGCATCTATCTGTTGGCTATATACAGAGTCCTAGGAACTTGATGTGAATTTGGAGCTAGTAGAGGATTACCCTTCGTATACATGGGCTTGCGAGCCTAAACTATACACTCTTTCATGTTGCATCCCTCCTACTGCTTGCGACCAAATAAGGTACTTAGAATATTCGGCTGATCCAGTAGAAGAACCTTCAACTGCTGCAGGCTGGCTCTCGAAGTCGTGTATATTCCTCCTATGATAGGTTCAAAAAATTTAATCAAATTATACATGATATAAAAAATTTAAAATTATATACTTACATAGGCTTTCCTTGCTCGCTCATCAACCCATTTCTGATCCTGTCGCTTATGAGTATGACTGTGCAATTCGATAGGTGTTGGCTCTCTACCTAGCACCAATTTCTGTAGTAGGCATACATTAGTATTCATATTAAAGAAAATTAAGAAAATATTTGCAAATTCCTTACCAAACATCTTATGTGCTCAGTATGTGGTAAAGAAGCCCTAGTATGAAGGGAACTACCCATGCCCCCAACATCAGAAGCTCGATTCTATCTATTTTTCTCTCTTCTTCTGGTATACTCTAGGCTACCCCAGACACTCTCATCTATCTAGAGTGGTCACTCGCTTTCTAATATCTGTGAATATATCTCGTATATGAGTCGACCCACACTTCTCAAATTTTTTTCTAATTTTATCATTATGTTGGGGCAGCCAATAAAAATCTTTATGTATTTGAGAAGATATAATATTTATTAGGTGAGAAATTTCTATATATCATATAGAAAATATTTGTAATAACTAACCTCAAACTCTCTAAACCATATTTCTTGCATTGCATTAGGTAATTTCTTCCAAGAAACATAAGGAGCATAATACCTGCTCCGTATTATGTCCCATATCTTATGCATTGTTTATTTTGATGGGTGAAATCTGTAAAAAAATAATATTAGTTTAGAACAAATATTTAGTCAATTTGACATGACAAACATAATCAACTTGAAATGATAAAACAAATTTAATATTATGTGAGTACATACGTATCTCCGTTAGGTTCAATCAACATGCAATCATCTATCGTCCGCCCTACCTGCCCTGCCTGCCCTTCCTTCCCTACATTCTCTACTACAACTGGGGTGGAAGGTCCACCTGTGGCGAACTAAGAGGGTGGTGGGGGATAGAATGGTGAGACATATGGTGGATATGGATATGTAGCTGGGATCTAGGAGGTAGGGGTGGGAAGTAAGTGAGTAGTATGTGCTTTATTTTTAGCAGTCTTCTTAAATTTATTTAAGTACCTCCCAAAAGGATGCATCCACTGATATTGAACTGGTCCACCAACTAGAGCCCCATATGGTAAATGCACTAGTAGATGCTCCATAGAGTCAAAAAACCTAGAGAAAATATATTCTCAAGTTTACACAGTATGGAAGGGATATGTTGCTCCATAAGAATCAAATTCTCTGCATTTAATTTTGAAGAGAATAAATCCTTGAATAAGATACTTAACTCGATCAACGGCATTAAAATTGGATCTTATAAATAACTAAACGTAGTTAATAGTAGACATTGCATAAAGATATGACAGTCATGACTTTTCAATCCAAATAATCTCTAGTTCTTATGTCAACACATCTACTAAGATTTGATGAATATCCATCAGGTACCCATCAGTCACAAATTGATCATTTCTGCTCCAAAGTCAATGTAAAAGGAGCTTACGATTTGAGAAGTCTATCATTTCCACCATCCTTCAACTCTAACACTTTTCTCCTACAAATCTCATTTAAGTCAATCCTTGCTTCTATATTATCTTTGGATTTATCTTTGATGTTCATGACTGTATTAAATATATTATCAAAAAAAAATTCTCAATATGCATCACAACCAAGTTATGTCTTATCAAGTTTGTCCTCCAATAGGGCAATGACCAAAATATGCTTTTTTGGTCCAATTGTGATTGACACTATACCCTGACAATTTATAATCAGCTAATGCTGGCGAATCCACTATTATAGGCATGGAACTAACTATTTCAAATATTTCTTCATTATTGAATCTAGGAGGAAGTTGTGACATCACCATTTTATTTTTAACGAATGCATCTTTATTTCACTTGAAATGATGACCTGTATGTAAGAACATGCGGTGATAATCAAACCAAGTGTTTTTTCATCCATACTTTAAAGTGAAAATGCCTTTGTATATTCCATACAATATGGATAAGCTAACTTCCTAGAAGTATTCCAACCTGAGAGCATACCATAGGCAGGAAAGTCACCAATTGTCCAAAGTAATGCGACCCATATTAATAAATTTTGTTTGATGGAAATATCATATGTAATAACTACTTCCTTCCATAATAAATGTAAATCATCAACCAACGGTTGTAAGAATACATCAATCTTTGATTTTGTATTATGCTATCCTGGAATGATTATTATTAGAAACATGTAATGAATAGTCATACACAACTCTGGTGAAAGATTGTATGGGGTAAGTATCACTATCCAGAATGAGTAAGGTGAAGCAGAGTGACTAAAAGGAGAAAAACCATCTGCGCATAAATCTAATCTGACATTCCTTGCTTCTGTAGCAAAGGAAGGATGTGTACGATCAAAGTGTTTCCAGGCCTCTGCTTCTGACGGATGTGTAATCACACATACTTTCGATATGTGCTCATTATGTCATCTCATATGTGTTGTAGATCTTATGGAAGCATATAACCCTTGTAATCTAGGAATTATAGGAAAGTAAAACATCCTCTTGAATGATATATCCTTCTGGTTTTATTTTTACACATTTTTAGGTTTAAATCTTGGTGTATTATAGTGACGGCATACAATTTCAAACTGGTCATCCTTATAGTATAACATGCATCCATTGACACAATAATCTATCTTTGTGTATGTCAAACCCAATTTGGAAACCAACGTTTTAGTCCTATATAATTATGCAAGAATCATGTTATCTGTCAGGTTGGTTTCCTTAAGGAGACCAATAAATTGATTTAAATAATCATGGGGGATATTATATTCTACCTTAATACTTAACATCTTAATATCAATAGCTAACTCCGAATGAGTTATGCACCCCTTATATATTGGTTTTTGGGAAGCCTGCAACAAGTCATAATAATATTGTGCCTCCTTATTTGGGTACTCCATTGTGTATTGTTCAGAGTGCACTCCTATTACATCATAAACTAAGTCTTCAAGATCAGGTTGGATATTATCTTCCTCAGCTATTTTGGAACTTGTCAATGGACCACACCGAGAATCTAAATATGGCTCATACTCATCATGATAAGTCCAATACCAATATTATGGCATGAACCCTAGACGGTATAAATCAATAGTTACATAATCTAGACTTAGGTGCACCTGATTTTTATGTTTGGAATTGGGCAGCAAAACTTTCCATCTAAGATGAAATTGGACATTTGACTAGCTGTTTGAATGAAATAGTTCACCCCTTTAATAAACTCGTATGTTAATGACTTTCGTCCTTATGATAATCGATTATACATCCAACTTCTTTAATTTCTGATATCCATCTGAAATAAAAATGTGTAAAAATATAGTGATTTAATAAGAACATTTACAACAACAATAACAATAATATTAATAGTTGTGTAGTCATCAAAATGTCTCCTATTGAATGTTGACCTTCAAATTTACTACAAAACTAAACTCTTATCAAACACTACAAAAATGATATGTAGCGAGTTTGTGTTAGTGCAAAATAACTTCAAAGTGCTCAACAAGTGTTGAAAATCATCAAATACTATCTATCAAAACCCCTATGATTGATTTGGTCGAACGTTAATGGCCAACATTCTGCGCCATAAAGCATTGCAGGTCTAACCACCATATTATAGAATTTTCCCATTAGATTAAGAGGGACTTTTTTATCAAACAATAAGCCCAATGCATTCCTCCAGTTCAACCATCCAAATTGAATTCTACTACTAACATCCTCATCTATTTCATCAGAAGGCCGCTGGTCAGTCATCGAAAGGACACCATTTTATATGACAAAACCATTTAAGGCAACTCTATCTCTTTTGTATTATGTCTCTAAGAGTAAATCCACTCATCCACCTAAGCATCCTCATCTTTGAAACACTTAATTTAATATTATGTTTCTTTTTTAATAGCCAATATTCTACACCATGAAGCATTGCAGGTCTAACTACCATCTTATAGAATATTTCCTTAATTTTGAGGGAGACTTTTTTTATCACAAAACAAGCACAATGCATTCATCCACTTTAACCATCCAACTTTATTTCTAAAAGTCACAATCCCCTCCCCCGTCCCCCTCCCTCCCCCCCCTCCTCCCCCCCCCCCTCCCACTATAACTACTATTACTAAAATTACATTCCATATGCTTAACTATAGATCTACTCAAATAAAAGCATTTATACTTAAGATTCACATCCATAATTCAAGTTTACCTTCAACTACCTCTCTAATCTTATAAATAATAAGAATATCATAATCAAATAGCATAGATTAATTAGGGAAATACCTCTTGCAAATGTCTAGTGAGAACATCCATGAATGAAGAAAAAAAAACTAGTTTTTAGTATTACCGTAAGAGATAGAAAACCGTTGTGAGAATCGGTACAGGAGAACGAATATCAGCTCACCTTATTGGCGGTAGAGGCCAAGAACGTCGGAGGAGCCCAATAATGGTGGCGGAGGCCAAGAACAGCGCCGAACGGACGGCTGAGGTCGGTGAGGCGTCATCGCAGCTGGACAATGAAGGGAGAACAGAACAAAAAAAAAAAGAGAAAGCACAGAAAGAATTATGGAAATAGGGCTTTCTCCGATGAATGGAGCGACATATATTACGCTGGTTTAATTTTCGACGAGATATACGTCGGTAATAACTCATTTTGTTTAAATACGCCGGTGTAAATGCCTGTAATTTTTGGCGTATTATAAAACCGGTCTATCACCCCACTGGAAAATTAACCGGCATTATATATGACAGAAACTTACCAGCATACTATAAGCTGGTAATTACGCGGAAGATTTTTGGCGTCATATATGCCGGTTAAATCGTCGCTTTAAGAGACAGTTTCAGATCTGTTGGAACCTCCGCCGAAAATGAACTGTTTTTCTGTATTGTTAGTCAATGAAGATAGTGTTGCTTGTTTAAGAATTTTGCTTTTTTATAACAATGTTTGATTCCTATTTTAAGACATTATCCTCAAATAATTAATAAAAATTATAATAAATAAAATATGACTTAATGGGTGTATCTTTTAACATGTTAAATAAATCTATTCATTGCTTCTAATAAACTTTATTGGTGAATTTTTAGGTCATGTGAAAAGGGTCCATTTTCAATGACTAATCTTCCACAAGTGTTTCCTTTCAAAACTTTATGAACCAATAATAATTAAATTGTCAAATGATATTTTTTATTAATTTTTATCAAGTGTTCCTTACTCATCCTACCAAGCATATTCAAGCATCTCATGAGTGCCATTACAAGTTCATACATTTTTTATTCTCTAATGGTTAATGTGAACCTCTTTCAAAACCTTATGAACCAATGACAATTAAATTGTCAAATGAGCTTTTTGATTAATTTTTATCAAGTCTTTCTTACTCATCCTAGCAAGCATATTCAAACATCTCATGAGTGCCATTACAAGTTCTATATCACATATGTTTTGCCACCATGCTTCAAAATAAGCCCCATTTCCAATTTGTTAGAATGAAATGCCTAATCTAATGTAGAAGTAACTTTATAACAAAAATGTGATGATACACAACAAAAAATATATAAGAGAGAAATAAATCACACATAGGGAGAACTAAGATTTATATGGTTCATTTTAATCAAGTCTAAAATTATGGTAGTCGAGAGATGATTTGATGTCCTAATCATAAAAGCTATAAATTATGTATATTAGAGAATACACAACAACCTTTTCAAAAACTCAAGTACACTCACTCTCAACATGAAGATCAATGAAACTCTTACAATCATACTTACCTCATAAAAATATTTTATTTTCTTGCAAACACTCAAAAATCCTAACTTGAAGTGCTTGTTTTTGTCAACATCCCACCAAAATAATCTTTGCAGTCAATGTATGCTACAAGGCAATGAAGTTGATATCCAATTTGTATAATGAACCAAGACATCCAAATACCCAATTTCTCATAACATTAGAGTCTGTAGCCATATCCTTCATGAAATCCTCAAAGAACTATCATACACCACACAAAATTCAAGAAAGGTCCCTAGATTCATGAATATTATACATGAGTTTCAAAGATCTAATCCACAAAAAAAGTATAGCAAGGGTCATTCCTTCTTTTGCTTGCATATCTATTCATATCAAATATGGATGTTATATATAGTATCTTGGATCCTATGTCACACTTCTTTTGTTCCAACACAACACTCAATCACCAAATATTAAATTAAATTGAGTCAAATTAACCCAATGAAAGTGCATTAATTAACATATATACATATGATACACTTCTTTAATTTACTTCATTATGCCAAGTTGTTCATGAAAATTTTCATCATTTGTGTTTAATGACTTCAAAAGTGTTTAACTTTTAAAAAGATGCACAAATAAAGCTAAACCCATCAAAACAAAACCAAAGAATTAAGAGAAAAGCCAAAAACAATTACAATTTGGTACCCTTCAACCAATGATTCTTAGTTACAATGCACTTTTAGCTCACCTTGAATTGCGTATTAAAGTTGATATTAATGTGATCATTTTTGCAATTTTATCCAATGCTTAACTCTAGTTTAGTTTCTCAAGACCATCTCCATTAGTAAATCATTCCAATAATCGATAGGCCCTGGCAGACACCAATGAAGGCAATCATTCTGCACCACATCATTCCTCCCTTTCCCAAAAGGATGAAATTTCCTAAAAGGCCCAGGATGCCCATCAGGTCTTTGTGCTGAAAGATTATACATATCTAATAGCTTGAGATTTGTAGCATTTTTCATCATAGCTTTATTAAACTCTTCTATCTCAATACCTCTCATCATTTTATCAACATCTTTTTCATAAATCAAGCCTCCCTTAAATGGCTCTGTTTTATTACAACTTCCGCCATTAGACCATTCCTTGTATTCAAAATGGCTTGGTGACCATGTCCGATAGATTACAAGAGGCTTATGATTTGCAGATAAGAAGAACTTAAAGACTATTTTGAGAACTTTGCGGTAGGAATAGGTCAAAGGAAGCTCTACTAAGTTCTTTTTTGGGCAGTAATGGCAACCTATAATAGTGTTGTTCTCCCAATAAATTGTTGTTTTGAGGAACCACTGGCCTCCAGAAATAACAATGTAGTTGAAACTGTTGTATTCGTTAGACCACTTGGTATCAATGGTATCAAGATGAAGTTGGATGTCTGATTTCGACACACCATCACTGTCCTCAAAGATTTCGGCTTTCATGAGCAGAGGAGACCATATGAGTGAAATGGTGAAGTTGTAGTTGGTGAAGATCCATTTCCTAGACTTAAACTGTTCATCATGGTAGACTTCAAGAGGCACCTCTTCCTGTGGTATGGAAAAAAATGATTAGCACAAATCTGCATGAATGTCTATGTTATCATACTAATTTGACAATATGTTTGACAATTTGTTTTATCCTACTTATGATTCACGCAATTTTTAAGATTAATCAAATACAATGTTTTTTTATTTACGTAAAGAACTATTAGAGAACTATAAGATTCATCAATATCTACTATGCTGGCATTTTTAAATAACATCATCATTAGTCTCTTCACAACTATTTCAAAATGATGGCTACACATGGTCTTAAATTTATCCTTTGTATTTTTTTTTTTTTTAACTTCTATTAATGCTATCTTAGTTCAACATCTTTCACACAAATTTTATTTATAATTCAATGAGTTCATTTTATAATTTTTTATGAATATATTTATACTATATAAATCTTTTTGAAATCATCATATTTTCAATAGATATTACTTCAGCCATCTCTCTAACAAAACTAATATTCCTTGCTTTTTAATTCATGATAACAATAGAAAAAAAAACAATCATTAACACCAATTATGACTATCACAAATAGCATTATAACACATATGCTAGATAAAATTACTATACTAATAATAATATAATTCATAAACAATTTGTTATTCAAATTATACTGAATCAAACAAACCGTTGCCTTTATGTCATTCCATCTATATAATAGTATAAAACTACTGTATATTATCTATATTTGTGAAATAGAAATGCCAATAAAACTAACAGCTTCAATCAATTGGAAATGGCTTTCACCTTCTGAAGAAGACAGATCAATGACAGAACCTGATTCCGTAGTATAGAATCACCAATAAAGGCCAATGATTTACTTCTCATGGCTTTCAGAAATCTCGGTGCATCTAAAGAAGAAAGATGGCATCCTTCTGGCTTCCACTTCCAGTAGAGGAAAGTAGTATCAGGCCTGCCATTTTTGATACAGTTCTGAGGAGGTTCAATGAAAGGGCAGGTCACGTTGTTGTAAGCCGGTCCTACTGTGTTCTTTATCCATTTACCCGTGAAAATATCGCATTTCTCTGCGCTATCAGATATTCAACAGCAAAGAGAAGCAACATTGGTAGAACAAAGGAAAATAGTTAAGTTGATGTATACTGGTTGGTTTCAGGTGACTTACCATTGCCAGATGAAGAATGATGAGATTTGAATAAGTTGGAAGATGGTTGAGAAAAGGAGAAGAAAATGGTGATGGAATTGGAGGAGAAGAAGTAGTAGAAGAAAGTGAAAAGAAAAGAAGAGAGAAACAGCTTCAGAAAAATGCTTTTGTATTTCTGGTTTGGCGCCAGCAAAGCTTTCAGATCTACGCCAAGCATCTGAATCGAACTGTAAGTAAAAGACTGAGAGGGAGAAGGAGAAGAGAGATTAGTCAATGAAGACAGTGTTGCTTGTTTAAGCATTTTGCTTTTTTATGGGGAGCAATGTTATCTTCTTCTGGCGTTTCTGTAATCAATATTTAGAAAATCAGATACGCTGCCAATCAGGACTTTTTTTATTGTTTTTCCTCGTTATTCTAAGGGGAGTGGGCAACTTCTCCAAGTGGGTAGTTTAAAATGTTTCGACATTCACGTTGGCCATGTGGGAAAGGCTGGATTTGTCTGCACAGAGAATCTTTGGTTTTTTTTTTTATATAACATTTAAGCTAATTAAGTTAAATTAATACACATCACATATATAAGTTAAGAATTCAAAATCTCTTATTTGATAATCAAAACTCAAAGATGAGCTTTATTTTTTTAGCAGAAGTCGAGCACTTAGATCTTTCAAATAAACAGCCATTGAAAATACCTACTCATGGCTATTTGTCTTCTCAGTAAGACCGAATGATAACGCAAGTTGCATTTCAACTTAATTTTTTGAGTTTTTTCAAAGTTGAGAAATTATGACTTGATTCAATCAAACATTAATATAATCCAACACGAATCTAGATGTTATGTTTAAATTAAAACTTTTAAAATTATAATTTAGAAACATCCAAGCTAAATGTCTCTCGTGTTATAAAACAAAGTCGCTTCAAATTTAATTCAGCTCAAATGAAGCACTTGAAGTACATTTAAAAACTTCATGATATTAATTGAAATACTAAATAATCCTCACATCTTGAACGCTTATTGGCAAATTGAGCATCTCCATAAGATGAATCTAATGAACCTTGTTATATCACCAAAAATTATCTTGATCGGCACGAAGCTTGAGGCTAAATCAAGTTGAAAAATTTTGAAGTTAAATTCGTAACCATGTGAACTCCGATTTAAGCAAACTTATAGTCCCAACAAGGAGGAGAAAACGGAGAAGGAGAGGTGGAAGGAGGAGAAATATGAGATCTCTCTTGCCACCAAGCTCTTCCCTGACCACCGTTTAGACTTCCTCCAGACCACCATCCCTCGTCGGAGTTCAGCTGGACCACCACAGCCCATCGTCGGGCTTCCATTGGACTTCTGCCTGACGATGGAATTTCGTCTATCGTCCAACTTGTTGCCCATCACCACAGGACTGCTGCCCGGTCACCAACTGATGCCAGACTTCTATCTGACCACAAACTGACGTTGGACTTCCACACGACTTCTAATTATTGTTGGACTTACACCTGTTGGTGGAATTTTGAAAATATATTTTGAAAATATTGGTTTTCTTTAGGACTTCAAATAGAATTCTAAAATCGAATTGTCTCGTTAGAAAAAGCATATCACCTTGAGAGGTGAAAATAAAATTTCATAACGATATTCAGATTTAGAATTATGGAATCCATCTTGAATATCGTGATCGGATACTAAAGAGAACTTCATATGACCCTGAAGGGTCAAAATGAGGATCTACTAAATATCCAACTTCAATATTCAAGAAGTGTGATCGTTTATTTAACATTCAAAGCCTTATTAAAGAAAGGTGTATCTCCCCAAAGGTAGGAAATACAATTCGATGATAATTCTTTGATTGCGATAATAACGATCACTAGTATTTTAAGTTTTGCTAAAGAAATCCAATTGAACTTAAAAAAATTAATTTTTAAAATCAGGTGTGTGTGGTTCTAAATCTCTTACGAGCGCAAGCCCTCGTAGTTAATTACATCGTAGGGAGATAAAGCCCCCTACGAAAACTCTCGATTAAAATAGTGGTAAAATTATGTTAGATTTTCTAGGAGTGATATCAAAAAGAGAGATGAATTTTGGAAACTCAAAAGGGAATAGATCAATATTGAGCAGTTATTAATAGAGTTAAAGGGGGAGAGGTATGGGACACTTTGAGATTACGGAACCATCCGGAAGTGTCCCAACTTAATCTAAGTGTTGGGCTTTATGTTTTGGATTAAAATGATATTTAATTAGAGTTGAGCATTTTATTAGAAATTTGAGATTAGATTCCCGAAGTTTGGGGTCTTATAATCAAAGATCTGCCCCGGATCCTAAATATATTTTGGACACTGGACCACAGTCGTCCGATCCTAACTAATGCAGTGCAAGGTCTGGAGTTACCCCAGCCTGGATTGGGGAACCAGCTAATCACCTAATCGATTTAAAAGAGATGAGTCCGATCTTTTATGAAAGAGTGGTAGGGACGTTTTATTTAAAAGTTTGGAGAGTTGGGGCCGACATCTAAATTTTCCTAATTGGCCCCTTTGACTTATGTTGGGTGCTAAAATGCTAAAACTGATGAAATTAAAATTTTGACTATTTTAATTCATTTCTAATGCAATGCATGCTAGTTAACAACCTCAAATTAAATATGTTTGATATTTTAAAAACAGGCTTATAAAATAATTTTTTAGAAGACTAGTCTTCCCAAGGTCTGGCACCTCGTCCTCATAGGTCAGACTATCCGGACTCTACCCGCAGGCGGGGAAGGGTCTAAAGCAAGGAAAGAATAATGCAGAAATATGCATGCGACCCCGGGGTCGATCCCCGGCTAATTCCCTAGATTCGTTATATTTCTATGTTATTTAGACTCACTAAAATTTTAGACTTTTAAAGTTATGAGTATAAAACTTTCACACCCTTACGAGCCTCACAAGTCCAGGCAAAAACAAAAGCGGCACGCAATCGTTAAAAAACTAAGAAAAACAAGTAGTCCTAAAGGCAATCAATTCATCACATCAAATATAAATTAATTAATAAATATCCATAGGCAAAGTTGTCTTGCTTATTACAAACCAGAATTTTACAGAAAGTAAAGTGGTCGGGCACCACTGACAACAACCCAGATTCTAAACCTAGTAATGACGCAAGTTATTTTGAGTGGGATACTCTCAATCTTCAAGTCTTTGATCTTGTTCTTCTTTGGACTCATTTTCTTCAAACTTCTTGGATTCTTCGTAGTGAACTACCCAAATGAATAAGAGGGCACTTTCTTTGAGGGGAAGGCCACTCTTTCCTCTTTGGATAGGAAAGAAGTGATCCAAATTTGGATCTTCAAATAGAAAAAGGGCTACTCCCCTAAGGGGTATCCTTTTCTCTTTGGAGTCCAAGCTTTGGATCTATGTATCCCAATTCAAAATCTAACTTTCACAACACTTAACACTTATACAAATTACATTTATATCAAATCAAAAATCTAGACTCTCCTGCAAGGTTATCCTAAGTAGTTAATAAATAAAAAGTAATTATTCTAAAGCAGTTATATATGTGCAGAAAAAAAGTAAACACACTGGCCACGCTCCTTTTATTTGGGGGCTTTAGCAGCTGAAACACCTGTGCAAGCATTTATAATAATTATTTTTTTTTATTAACTTAGCCCCCCTTTTATTGCCCTGCATGAGCGTGGCCACCTACAAAAAACTATGTGAACATTCAGATCGTACCTAACCTAAGGGTAATCTAGTCGCCAAACACATCAATCCATCCACAGAGTGCAGAAAAGTAAGCAGACACAACAAAGCAATTTCATCCACAACATGCAGTGAAAACTACGAAAAATCCGGCACACAACAGTAAAGTAAACACCGGCCTAACCTAGATCTAGAGTTGGTTGTCCTAGCACATCATCTAAAGTGTGTGTAGAAGGTCGTGTGGCAGGGGTAAATCCTAAAGTGGGTGATTAGTTAAAGTTGTCTAAAAGTCTGGGTTTGTTAAGGCTTAAAAGGGGGATTTAGGTTAATGTTTAAATATTAATATATTAAGAATTTTGATTAAGTATATTTTAAGATTTAATTGATTACTAACTTTATTTCATACCGAGACTGTGAAGTTTATTTCACCTTCCTTGGGGCTAAGCTAATAGCCTCGTAGGCCTGGGTCACCTAGTAGCAATCGGGGTTGATTAAGTTATTTTAGGTTAGTTGGAATTAAAGAAGTGGATTAATATTAAGGGGAGTTGGTTACTGATTTTAATGGGTTGGTTGAGAATTTTATTAGCCTATTAAGAAAATTCTGGAATTTGGGGGAGTCAATAGATTTTAGAGGGTTATCCGGATATGTTAACTAAGGGGTCAAAATTTGATTTTTAAAATTAGGATTAATCTTAAGAGTTTCAGATTTTTAAAAGCTACTAGACCTTATTATGAGTTGTTAGACAGGTGGCACATTCAATTTGGAGTTTTCTATCAAAAGTTATGATTTTTAGAAGTTTTGACCCAGTTTTGACCTAGAGTTGACCAAAATGTTGACTTTTTTACTTTGACCAGATTTTGGGTGTTTGAAATTTTTGGAAAATACTAGATTTTAATTAGAGTCATTAGCCACTGAGTTTGATTGATTTTGAATTTTCTTCAATAAGTTATGAATTATGGAAGTTTGGGTATTTATTGAAATTATTAAATTGTTTCAATTAAGGGTCCTTTTAGTGACTTGATCCCAAATGAGTCTCAAACTTCTTGAAATCAAATCCAAAGATCCAAAATGATCTAAGGAGAGATAAAAAAATGTTTAAATTTTTTTTTGGGATTTTTAATAATTTTTAAGTAATTAAAATTGATTAAACATTGATTTTGATTAAAATTAAATTAAATTAGATTTTAATGTCAAATTAAAGTAATTTTAATTTTTAATGATTAAGAGTTTAAATATGGTTGATTAGAGGTATTATGGATATTTTTTGGAATTAATATAAATTTATGATGATTTATTGAATTTTTTAAGTCCTTAAAGGGGCTGAAATTTGACATGCTCAATTTTCTAACCTAATGACCTTCAAATTGAGTAAAATTTGAACCTATGGTATCTGATGTCATTAAGTTTACTATGTGCAAGTTTCACCTCTATTGGGTGTGTGTACAATCCCCTATAAATTTTCTAAGTTTTCTAGACATTTCCTTAATTATTTTTCCTAGGTGTCGCTACTATTTAAATAGGTATGAAACTTGTTGTGTCTAACCCTGACATATATTTACTCATACCACAGAAATATCACAGCAAAATACTAAAACCCTAAGGAGTTATGAATTTTCAAAATTTAGGGTCCAAAATAGACTATTTACCTTAAAAATTCATATCACAGAAATCTATTGAGCATATAAACCTAAACAAATTATTAAACATGCCTAAGATACTCAATAATCATCCACCAACATTTGGGCTTCATTTGATCACTGTGTTGTGAGAAAATAGTAATAAATGAAATTAACATAAACTCAAATATCTCACAATACAGAAATCAAATCAATATAATTTTAATTTTAATAAATACTACATTAGATTATCTTTCCAACGAGCCTACGAACACCCCATTTGGTGGAGAACTCAATTTTCTGTGAATTTTTGAAGATTTGGAGCATTTAAAGCATTTTTTATTCAAATTTCGGTCAAATCAGCTGACGGTGACGTGGCGGCGTGGCGTGACGCCACATCACCCTCCCATACCGTGGGATGACCCACGTTCAAACCTGGAGGAAGCCGTCTGATCTTCGATCGGACGGTCCAGATCTTCTCTAGTTCATTTTGAATAGAAATCTTTAAATGCTCATATCTTTCAAAATTGAAATTCAAACATATAATGAGCATAACTTACGATCCAACCATCGGATGTTTAAGATTTTTGTCTTGTTGGAAAGCTGCAGCAATCCTCTACAACGTTGCTGAAGACTCCAAAAGCTGGATCTTGCTGGATCGAAAGTTATATGGGAAAGTCCTCTTTCTCTCTCTAGAATGCTCTCTTCTCACTAAAATAGTGATTTGAGGCTTGAAAATGGTTGGAAAAAGCTTGGGAAGGCCTTGGAATATGCTGGAGTGTATGGGAGGAGTTCTTAGAAGGTTGAGGGCAGCTGGAGTTTGGAGCTTTTGATCATATCAAAGGGAATGATGAAGAAGCCCCCTTTAGGTCAAGTTTTCCCCCACTTTAACTTTGCCTTTTGGATTGGATGGTTGAGATTTGATTTGGGAAGGTTTTGGATGAGTGTCAAGTGTCCCCTACGATACCCAAAGCTATGGAATAGGGTTGGTGGTTGAGAGTGACTTCTCTTTGTCCATGTGAAGAGGGACCACACCTTTTTCCCCATTTGGATGAACCAATGTCAAGCCTTGTTAAAGGGGGCTGATTTAAGCTCTATTAGGGGAGGAAATGGGTCACATCACATCATATTTGAACAGGTTCTAGACTACGACATGGATTGCCAAGGTGGCTTGATGATGTGGCCAAGAATTTGAGGTCAAGGATTTGAAGTTTTGAGTAAATACATGAAGTTGGAGAGGGTTTTGACCTTTCCAAATAAGTTGACCAAGTCAACTTAAGAGGAGGATTGACTTGAAAGTCTTTGGACATGTCATGGATGTCCAATTGAATGATTTTGAAGGATTGATTTGATTCAAATGGGTTGAATGATTGAATTTGACAAGTTTGTAGGTTAAGGGTTGATTTGGTCAACCATAGTTGACTTGGTCAACTTGGTCAAACCAAAGAGTAAGTTTGGGTTCGATGTATTCCTAAAGTCATTTAGGATCCATTGGAATGACATTTGAAGAAGATTTCAAAGGTTGATAAGTCAAATCAAGTTGAGTTTAGGCCAAAAGTCCAAAAATCTCCATTTAAGGGCATTTTGGTCATTTTGGACTCAAGTCAATTCTGGGTCAAATTGAATCTAAAAAGAAGTAGATCATTGCTTAATAAGTTAATATCAAGGTATTAAGAGGGATCAAAAGATTTGGAGGGGGATCCAAAGTCAAATTCCACTAGGTGAAAGGCCTAGTGGCATGGATTGTAAATATTCAAAGGTTTTGCAACATTTGGAGTTGGATTAAGTTTAAAGGGTTAGAATCCTCCAAATGAGCTCAAATTTAGAGGGTTGCCTCTAGAGTCATGTCACATCAATATGAAATTGATAGACCCTGAATCAGAGGTCAAAAGACTGGGTTTCAAGGTGATGGAAAAATCACCTAGAAAGGGCTTTAGGACCTAAGTCTTTAGCCTATGAGTTCTGGGTTTGGATTGAGTTAAGATTTGGATTGAGCCTAAGGGCTAGGAACTAGGAAGATCCTAGGATCTAGGACTCAGGGAGGAGTTAAGAGTGACCTCATACAAAAAAGAGGTCAACAACACCCTGCTACCAACTGACATAAAACTTCTGCCCGACGACTAATTTTTACTCAACTACAATCTTTCTAACCACCATCTCCCACCAACTATGGTCCTTCTAACCTTTGTCACCTAATAATAATCTTTTTAACTGCTCACTACAGAAAATTCTTTAATTATCGGTGGTCTGGAAAGGCGATTATCCAGCCACCGATTTTAACGACAGCTTAACCGGCGGTCTGACTGCCGGTTATTACCGACAGCTTAATCGGCTGTTATGCAAGCATAAGCCGCCGGCAATAGCGGCTGTCCAAAAACCGCCGATTAAACGGTTGGTATTTAAACTCACCGGCGCGTTACCGGCGGCTAGAACTGCCGGTGTTAAGTGATTTTGGTACTGGCGATTTGGGCCACCGGAAGAAGGTCTAAAATTAACCATCCCGAGCTTCTCATTTCATTCCATCTCCCTCGCTCTCTCTCCTGTGCTGCGCTTACCCCCTCTCCTTCGCCCGCCCTCTCGTGATCGAGACGATTACAGGAGTTGAAGATAAACTCAAATTATGGAGGTCAACTATAGAGTCTAAAGGTTTTCACTTGAGTAGATCTAAAACTTAATATATGGAGTGTAATTTTAGTAGCAATAGACCTAATGAGGGGTTTGTGACTTTGGGCGATCAGTAATTAATAAAATTACATATTTTAGATATCTTGGATCTTTTATTTATAGTGATGGTGAAATAGAAGGGGATATTTATAGACGACAATTGGTAAGAGCTTTAAATAAGTTTATTAAATATATTTATGTTATTATAAGTATATCTTATATTTTCAGAAAGAGTTTCTTGGTCGGGAGCCAACACCGCTGGAGTTGCATACGAGAACTCATCAACATCAAGCTGATCATCAGTTGGATGATGAAAAGGCTAAGAAGGCTCATGTGAGTATAATTTTTTGGAGTTTGTGAATATAAATTTATTATAATAAAACTAATTATAATATCAATATATTTTATGGATTTATTCTCGTAGGATGATTTTGTATGAGCTCGAGAAAGTCATCAGTCCACTGGTGAGGGATCATCTTCAGGATTGATCCAGATATTTTAGTATCATACATGGTCAGATATTGTTGGAAGAAGACAGAGGGGGAGGTTATATGGCTTGGGTTCACAAGGCTATGCTTATGAGGGAAGTTCATCCACCTTAGTATTTTATGATCCAAGTGGAGCTGAAGAAACTGTAAGCCAGAGGGTTGCAGCGCTGACTAGAGAGATTGAAGAGATGAGAAAGGTTCAAAATGAAATGCAATTAGAGCTGTGGTCCTACATAGATGAAAATCAAAGGAAGAAAAAGCAAGAGACAGAGCAGCCACATGCATCTCTAGACAGTGAGGATACAGACGAGGATTAGCACTTTTTTATAGTTGATGAACTTATGATGATATGATTGTAAACTTATTTGGTTGAACTTATTGAACTTAGAACTTGTGAACTTAGTTATGAAATCATTTGTTAACTTGTGAACTTTGTTTGGTTTAACTTATGAATATATTTGTGATAATTACAGTGATTGACTATAGTGACGTGTTGCCCAAAATTATTGTGATTATTTTATGTGCATGTTTAGAGCTTAGGGTGAAAATCCCTCAAATAGAGGGGAGGCTGTCAATTTTTTTTTCAGATGCTACAGGTTTTCGGTGGCCAACTGGCGGTTTGAATGCCGGAAACTTTGATACAGGATGGTTGATTGACGTCGTCGGTAATTCATCTAGTTGTAACCACTGGAAACCCTCCGGTACTATTAACGGCGGCTTACAACAGTACTGGCGGCTTACCAGCAGTCAAACAAAGGTATTTGTACCGGAGATTTAACGGTCGATTAGCCACTGCTAAAAACACCGGCGATGACCGACGCTCAAACTGCTGGAAGATAACCGGCGGTAAAAATCGTCGGTATACCATCGATGAAGAAAGCCACCGAAAAAACACCGCCAGTAATGGTTTTTGGTGCTATTTTTTTCCGGCAGTTTGTAAACCACCGAAAAATCACCGGTGTTTTACACAACCGCCGGAAAATTAGAGTTAACCGCCAGCCAAAACTGCCAATAACGAGTGATTTTCTTACAGTGACTGTCGCCCACCGATTATGGTTCTTCTGACCTATGTCACCAAACAATAGTCTTTATGACCTCTGTCACATACTGACTAGAGTCATTCCAACCTCCACTGCCAAATAACAGTCTTTATAACTTCCGTCACAAATCGACTACGATCCTTTCAACCTCCTTCAATAGACAACGATCTTTATGAACTTTATGGTCAGATTATGGCCTTTCCGACCTTTATCGTCTACCGACTACTGTCCTTTCAATCTCTATTGTCTGATAATTGTCTTTCTGACATGTCTAACCCCGATCATGGTTCTTTCAACCTCCATCGCATGACAATATCTTTTCTGACTTCTATCTCCCACCGACTATGATCTTTTAGAGCACCATCACTTGAATATGATCTTTTCGACCTCCATCGTCAGCCGACTATGGTCCTGCCAACCAAACAAACTTAACAATTCTGATTCTTCCTATTTTCACAATGTAATGCACTCTGTATGAAGTATCTTTGCTACATCAAACCATGGCCTTCCCCAAGGAATGGGCCTCATTTTTAATTTTTTGTAAATATTAGTGGATTCATTCAAACTGGGCGCCCCTTGGATTTTTCCCCTTTACATAAAAAGCTCAGCTATTTCTTATGAACCTTACACTCTATCTTTATTTTGATTGTGTGATGGATATTCGTACGAAGCTAAAACATTAAACTTTATATTTCTCTATTGCCGCAAATAGTCCTAGATGCAACAAACCCTAAGGCTTTGAAAATCGAACTGGTCAATGAACCGGAAGAAGAAGAGGTTAGCAGTTCGATGGTTTGACCGGGGTTGAACTGGATGATGTAATAAATATTTATTATATTTAAATATTATAATAATGACATAATTATTTATAAATATATAATAAAAATTAGGCACAGAAAGTAAATATTATCCAATGAACTTTTTCTTAAATGATTTATCAATTTTTTTTTTTTATTTTCCTCCCAAGTAATCGGTAAGAGGAGTATAGATTACAGCAAGAATATATAGTGTTATCACTCATTGCATCTATTTCCATCAGCGTTTGGACCACCACTAACGTTGTCAGTTTGGTTGGCCATATACCTGCTGCCGAACGGTTTCTCCAGTAGATGTTCCTTATTGCCTTTCTATATATTTGTATTTGTTGTATGAACAATTGAGCTGAATAGAATACAACTGCTACAGTAAAACTACATCCTTCTTCTTCTCTGTTTTTCTCTGCTTGATTTCTTTTGTGCAGGTCTCGCAGCTCAGCCAAGACTTCATGGTATCAGAGCTCCTGGTTCATCTGCTATAGAATGGAAAATCAAGACGCATCCTCTACAGCCAATGCTACATAATATACAGATGAGGGATTCAACTATGACACAATATCTTGCTCAATTAAAAACACTAGTTGATAACATAGCTGCTGCAGGCTCTCATGTGGATCCCGAAGATATTCTGATGTATATTCTTAATGGTTTACCAGCACAATACAATCCCTTTAAAAGCTCCATTCGCACATCTCAGCTTCCTGTAAGTTTGGAGACACTGTATTCGCTCTTGTGTAGTGAAGAGATTAATATACAAAATGAACTTCGGAGAGATGCTGCACCCACATCTGATAACACAGCCTTTTACTCTAGCTGTGGAAGGCAGAGCAGAGGACGTGGTAGTTACTCCAATGCCAGAGGCAGAGGACTGAGCCCCAAACAGCAGAATAATGCCGCTCGATCTCCATCAGTTGCTAACACTGCTCGTCCCAACTGTCAAATTTGTGTCAAAGTTGGTCATACGGCTGTTACTTGTTGGTATCGATACTCATCTACCAGCTATGAGCCAAACCGTGCTCTACTTACGCAGAGCAATCTAACTGCCGAATGGATACTCGACTCAGATGCAACAGATCACCTCAATGCTGATTCGCACACTATCCAGCAACCAACGATATACACTGGCTCAGACACAATATCTATTGCTAACGGCTGCTCCATGCCAATTCAACACCAAGGACAGGGATTGTTACCTCTACCAAATACACCCCGTAAGCTCTTCCTTCAAAACATTCTTCATGTTTCATCTTTGTCACATAACTTACTATCCATTCATAAGCTAACCGCTGAAAACAACTGTTCTATTTCCTTTGATGCCACGGTTTTACCATTCAGGATCGTGTGGATCATCAAATCCTCATGCGTGGTCGAACACGTAATTGTTTGTACTCTATATTCGCCCCCACAGTCAAGACCACTCCAACTGCTCTTCATACTTCATCTGCTCCTAAAGATGCTCCATGGCATGCCTGCCTTGGTCATCCTCACTATCGCACCTTACAAGTATTAGCTAGATTAGTTCCATCTATATGTATCTCTCCTAGTTCTGTTTTGTGTCGTTCATGTTATGTGGGTAAAAGCCACAATATATCTTTTACTCCTAGCACTACTATTGAGTCTACATCGTTCTCGGTTGTTCACACTGATGTTTGGGGACCTCCCCCATTTCTTCTATTAATGGATATCGATATTTTGTTACATTTATAGATTCTCATTCTCGATTTTGCTAGCTTTACCTAATGAACTCAAAGGATCAAACTCTTTCTAAATTTATTCAGTTCAATAATTTAATTAAAAACTTTTTTAATGCCAAAATTCATATTCTCCGCTCTGATAATGGAACGGAATACATAAATCATGCCTTCAATAATTATCTTACTTCCAATGACATTATACACCAACAAACCTGCCCATATACACCCGAACAAAATGGACAAACAGAACGTAAAAATCGTCATCTGTTAGACATTACCCTAACTCTTCTTCATGATGCTCATCTTCCAAATCTAATTTGGGCTGAAGCCACTCTAACGGCAAATTATCTTATAAATTGTCTTCCAACGAAGGCTTTTAATCTTAAATTCCATATCAAATAATTCATAACAAACTTCCAACTTATGATCATCTTCAAATTTTTGGGGGCTTATGCTACCCTTGGCTTAAGCCACTCACCGAAAACAAATTTCAACCTCGCTCCCAAGACCATGTTTTACTTGGGTATTCTTCTTCTCAAAAAGGATATTGTTGCTACAATTTGAAAACTCATCAAATACATATTTCTATACATGTTGTATTTTATGAAAATACCTTTCCTTACAATCCTCAAACTAATTCTTCCTCTCAGCCAACCGTTGATACTTCCCCCACCTCATCTCCTTTCTTACTCATTCCTACCTCCACTGTCTCTATCAAACCAACTCTTCCCATTCTATCTACTAACACACCATCTTCACCTATCTGTACTTCTGAAAATACACAATACAGTTCTTCAACTCCATCGTCCACCACATCTACTTCTAATTCCCTTCAGCTACATTCCCCACCTCCTAATCCTTCACTTCATCAAATGAAAACTCATTTTAAAATGGGACATCTCAAGCCCAAAGTTATATTTGACTTATCTGCCACCACCAATTCCATTCAAACTCCTTCCACTTTCACTGAAGCAAACAAATCACCACATTGGTGGGAAGCCATGTCTAAAGAATTTCTAGCTCTTCAACAACAATCTACTTGGTCTCTCACTCCACCTCCTACTAACGATTCCGTCCTTGGTTGCAAATGGCTCTTTAAGACCAAACTTCTTCCAAATAGTCAAGTACCTACCTACAAAGCTCGCCTTGTGGCCCAAGGCTTTGCTCAAGAATATGGCATTAATTACAAGGAGACATTTAGTCCAGTTGCTAAAATGGCAACTGTTCGCATTCTCCTAACCATTACAGTCACTCGTGGTTGGTCGGTACTACAATTTGATATCTCCAATGTGTTTCTACATGGGGATCTACATGATACTGTGTATATGAGGCAACCACAAGGTTTTATTGATGAACAATTTCCACAATATGTATGCAAGCTGCATAAGTCCTTATATGGACTCAAACAAGCCCCACGCCAGTGGTTCGACAAGCTCACTACCTCTCTAAAGGATTTTGGATTTACTATTAGCAAATCAGACCCATCTCTTCTAATATACAATCGGGACACTATTGTGTTATATCTGCTAATCTATGTAGATGATTTGCTGCTTACCGGCAGTAATGTAGAGACTATCCAAATCCTTCTTCACAAACTCAAATCTGAATTCTCACTAAAGGAACTTGGTTCCATCTCCACGTTCCTTGGAATTCAGGTTCAACACACTAAACATGGCTTATTCCTACATCAAGCTCAATATGTAGAAAATCTATTAAGGAAATCTGGATTTCTAAACTATCGGCCAGTGCATACTCCTACAGCTATCAAAACTCAGTCAAATACTAACTCTGAGCAGCTCTTCCCTGATCCAACACTATATCGTCAGTTGGCCGACTCGCTTATGTATCTTACTGTTACGAGACTGGACATAGCATTTGCAACGAACCACGTTTGTCAGTTTATGCATAAGCCAAAGAATCAGCATTTTTTGCTCCTCAAACGCCTTCTCCGTTATGTTCAAGGCACCTTACACTTTGGCTTACCCATTATCAGTGGTGACTTACGACTTTGCACATATGTTGATGCTGATTGGGCAGCTAACAAAGCCGATCGGAAGTCTGTTACTAGCTTCTGCACTTATCTTGGTCCCAACCTTATTTCATGGCATGTCAAGAAACAGGCCAGTGTTGCTAAATCCTCAACGGAGGCTGAGTATAGGGCTCTCTCCACAGCAACTTCCGATGTACTTTGGCTTCGCCATCTACTACATGAATTCCTTGCACCTCAGCCCGAACTGACCTGCATGTACTGTGACAATACTTCTGCCATTGCTCTAGCTCATAACCCTGTGTTTCATGCTCGAACAAAACACATTGAACTTGATTATCACTTCATCAGTGAACACATTATTTGAAGTTATTTGAATTTTTTTTTAAATTTAAAATAATTAGTATAATATTTAATTAAATGTTAATTAAATATTAAGATATTAAATTAATTCCAATTAATTAAAATAAATCAAGTTTTAGATTTTGAAAATAGTTTTAAATTAAAATTATTAATTTTCTAAAAATTTTGATATATTATTTGAATTTTTATGATTTAAGATGAATTTGTTTTGAATTTTCAAAGTCTTAAGTTATAAGGCATTTTATATTAATCTGAAATTAATTAGTAGTTAAAATGATTATAAAATTAAGTTAAATTAAACCTTAAATATTTCTAAAATTTTGAGTTATTATAATAGTATAATGTAAAATTTGAGATTTATATATACATACATATATATATTCTTAACTTTAATTAAACATTAATTAAATACATTAACATTTAGTTATTAAATAATTATTTCAAACCATAATTATTTATCAAATTAAATATAATTCAAAATCAAATATTAAAGCTAATCTCTGATTTGTTTTTTTATGTTTTGGAATTAAAACTTTGATTTTTCAAAATATTTAATTTAATATTTAAAATGAATTAAATATTTAACTAATTAAATAGTTAAAGTTATTTAAAAAATCTAAAATATTTTAAAATATAGTAAAGTTTAATTAAAGAATTTTATTTTAAAAAAAATTCTTCATGATCTGAAATGATCCAAAAATAAATTATTTTTGAAATTATTAAATTAATTTGACTTATTTTAATTAATTACTAATTAAAATATTAAATTTTAAATATTTTAAAGTAATTTTAATTTTATTTGAAAGGTTTTTAACAATTTTATATAAAATTTGAATTTTCTTGATTTTTATTTAATTTTTTGAATTTTCTGTTAATTAAAATAACTAAAATACTAATTAAAAATGATTATTAGGTTTTGGCGGCTGCGGGGCACGTGGAAATTTTCGATTGACAGGGTCAAAACCGCGGTGTCGGCGGGATGGATGTGTGGCGTGTCCTGGTTCATCCGATAGGAATAGCGGCGACGAGCATTTAATGCTAATGATTGCCGTCGGCAATCATTAGCGTTAAATGCTAATCATCTGTGGTGGGTCCACGCGGCATTCACTTAACACAGTCAGCAAGCCATCTGCACCATCGGATTCGCCGCGGGTTTTATGTAACGACGAAGATCAAATCCCGCCATTCGATCTCTGTGGAGGAAGATCAGGTGGCGGATATTTGATCCCGTAGTTCTGAGCGGACGGCCCAGATGTGGCTGAGTGAAGAAACCGAATGCTGACTCGAATACACGGTTGGATCAACGCATGGAGCTGCTCGATCTGGACCGTTGATCGAGCGATCAACGGTCCAAAAATAGTGTGCCTAGACTAAGCCGCGAGGACACCCTAGAAGGGGTTTTATGGCTCGTTCAGGCTATCGGGTCCACAAAACTACTTGATATTTTAAATTTAGATAGAATGCATGAGCAGAAATGTTGTGGAACTAATTTCGAGGGCTAAGATGCATTAAGTTGAAATCTATTTAACCTAAGTGTCCTAAGAAAAGTTTAGGGTTTTACCGCAATTTAAAGGACGGTTTACATCGCTTTTGGATTCTCTGAGCTTGTAGACTATCCACGATTACGTTACCAGCTAAATCCTTGTTCTGAAATGTTACGAATCGCCTGGAACACGCCTTGGATAGATTGGGAGTTGGACTCGTCGGAAGCTCATCGGGAAAGGCTTTGGTCGTCGGGGTTTGAGTGGAGAGATGAGTGTGGGACTCCAGAGAACTCAAATGAATGAAGTTTGGGCTCTGGGAGAGTTTGAATGGAGAGAGGTGATAGGGATTCGAATGAGGCTCATTTTGAGCTTTTTGCCCTATTCATTTCACTCCATATTGAATGGATGGCTAGGATTTGTTTGGATGGAATCTAGATAGCTGCCATGTGTCTAAATAGTAGGTAGGAGCAAGAGGAATCAAGGACAAGGGTACATCCTAGGTAGAAAGGGTGTTTCGTCCTTCTAGGCCATTGGATGTTGATCCAAAGGCTTAAGTGGGCCTTAAGAATGTTCTAGAGTCTATTAGGACTGCTAAGGCTGAGTTGGTATGGGTATAGAGGTAATTTGAGCTAGCTTGACCAAGTTTGACCACTTATAATGCCTTCAATTGACTGTTTGACCAGTCAAAGTCCAGGTGGACTGATGAGGTGGCAAAGAGTGGTCTCAAAGAGCTGTTGGAGTGATTTGGTGGGGATTGGGCTAGCTTGAGTCAAGCCATTTATGCATTTAAAGGTTTGTTGACCAAGTGTTGACTGGTCAACTGACTATGTTGACTGCTGAGGTGGCAGTCAAGTGGCCTCAAGAGCTGGTTAGACTGATTTAAAATAAAGGCCAAGTGAAGGGATTGAGACTTGAGTTTGGTATGGGAGTTTGGAGTAGGTTTGACCAAATTTATTAAGTTGACTTGGTCAACTTGATTTAGATTTGACCAATGGTGGTTTAAGGAACATTGACACTATGGATTAGAAAGCATTTAAGGCCTTGATATGGGTTAGATAGGCTAAATGTGTGAAAATGACCCATGAAGAACCTTAAGGGAGTGTGGGTCAACCAGGTGGGTACAAGGTCTGGAAATGGGTTCAATCAATTTGAAATGACATTTAGAGACCATTGGAGGTGATCCTTAGGTCTAGATTGGCCCTAGTGACCTCACACAAAAATGAGGTCAACATCTTCTCACTACATTAGTCCCTCTGGATGTTAGTATGATACGCGTATATTGACTAAGCCATTTGAACCTTTCTTCCCATTTGAATAGGACTTCCTAGTCTTAGCCCTATGTGCCAATCCCATTTAGAAAGGATAATATAGGATCCTTAATCGAGAGTTTTCTTGGGCTCCAGCCTAGGATGTAATTAACCATGAGGGCTTGCGCCCGTGGGAAACTAAATTCCACCATCTAATAAACCCCACTTCGAGCTGATGTATTGGGTGGGGGAAACCCATTATTTTAACTAGGTCATATATATTACTACCCATTGGGGTGTGCTAGTGAGAGCCACTATCCTCAATGGTTTATTGTATGCACGATCTAATCTATCCTCCCATTGTCCTGTTTGTAAAGAGCGCGGAGGTCTGCGAACGTCTATATCCCTCGGGGTAGGTGCGATGGTATACCCCTCTGCACTACACAGCTGAGCGGTGTCCTTTCGAAGGTCCACATGATAGTTGAGGCTTTTCGCTATTTTTCAATAGGTGACTTTCCCTGCTTGACTCGGTACCCCTCCTCTTGTACAAAAATTGGAGATTTCCCCTCCTTTTCTTTCTTTCTTCTCCATTTTTTTTCCTACTCTATAGGCTTTCTGCTAACATTCATATGCGACTTTCCCTACTCAATTTTAGCACTCCTCTTTAGTATCAAAGTTGAAATAGGTGATCAAACATCTGAAAGAAATACTCCAACCAAACTAGATTATCTTGTGTATCAATCTGATGCTTTAAAGAAGACTCACAAGGCGCCAAAGACAGATGATATTATTTTCACCATCACTGACAATTTTTTCACCTCCTTTAGAAAAAATTTTGATTTTCCTAATGATCTGGTGATGAAGGTGCCGACAAGATCTAATCATGCCCATTTTTCTCCCCGTGGATATGTGACGGTGTATGAATTTAGTTTACGAGCGGGGCTATGCTTTCTACCATCTCCTGAATTGATTGATATTCTGACGATCTGTGGAGTGAGTTTATCTTAATTTTCCTACAAGTCCATATCGATCGTAATGTGCCTGATTATACTTTTCAGAGACCATGGAGTAGTGCTATCGTTAAAATGCCTTTCTTGGATGAAGTGTCTCATTAGTGATACACAGGGTCGCATCTCTTTCAGATCCAAGTGGTTGGACATTCGTACTCGAGACCCATTGAAAAGTTGGATTAATGACTTCTTTTTTGTGCGAAATGATTAGAATCTTCAAGAAAAATGGGAAAAGTTTAAGGAGTAACCCACTCCCCTTCATATTGAAACAGAAGAGTTATTAAAGATACTCAAGCTTCTTGATATCAACGCCCTACATTATGAGGTGCATTATTTGAACATATATATAGATGAATATTACTTGTTCAAGGTGAGATTATATACTCAAGTAGGAAGATCGCAAAAAAAAAATGTTAAAGAGGTCTTCAAGAGTTCCAGAGGTAGTTCCCCAACCTTCAAAAATTAATTCTAAATGACAAGGGAGTGAGCGAGATTTACAGGCATCAAAGAAGAAGAAGGTGGATGAAATTTTGGCAGTCGCCAGCAAAGGTCCTCGTATCTCTCCCTCCAAGTTATATAGTCCAGAAGATGATTTAAAGCATCAGTGCGTTGGCTGTCGATGGGCTGAGGAGTTAGTTAGTTTGCCTTTCATTCTCTCCTTATATATTTATATATTGAAAGATATATCTCTTATACAATTATATTTTTGTTGCTTTAATTGGAGCAGCACACGAATTTCTAGCTTGAGATGACCAAGACCTTGAATGACTGGAACAACGAATTTGTAAAGGTTAATTACCTTCAGGGAGAATACAAGAATAAGTATGATGGCAAAGTCAATGAAATGTAGACAGTAAAGGAGCAGCTGGCAGAGTGTAGAGAAAAGATGGAAAAAGGATAACTTCACCCTCCTCACAGAATGAGCGGATAGATCGCCTACATATATAGTTGGTGGATGCACAGGCAATGATCAACAAGCAGATGAGAGATCAACATATCCAGAGCATAAGAGAAGGAAGCCCAGTAATTTTTGTCTGCAGTCATAGAAGAATTCAAGAAATTTTTTACCTTAAAGATAATTATTGAGGATCACGTTCAGGAAGCTCACAATCATATTTATGATGTGGATGTGAAGGCTTTGGAGGCAGAGAGTATGGAAGATGGATTCATCAAAGGTTTTATGAAGGGCGTGCGTATAATGCAGCGTAAGACTGGAGTGGAGATCGAGTGGTTGACTCCTAGCCATGCTTCTAGTGATCCTTCTTTAGACTATGGTGGTGGAGAAATAGAGAGTGAGTTGCATAAGGATTTTTCTCTTAAGGAGGACGAGGAGGGTATTGAGATCCTGTAGGATGGCTTTGATGTTATTCTGTACCACTATATTTTTTTTTCTAGTAATTATATGTGTGTTTCGTGTTGATGCTTTCATATGATGCACTCGATATTCAGTGATATATAAAGATATTTCTCTTTTTCTCACATGCATATGAAATTGGTTCAATTTTATTTCAATGAGAAATATTTTGACGTTCTTTCTTGACTTGAGTGAATGCGAGAGATGTTCTCATTGGATATCTTTACATATCTGAGGTTATTTATAAAAGCATTTTCTTACTTATTTTGAACATGTATGGAACAGGTCGGATCAAATCCCCCTGGGATTGATCATCTAATGATTGATATACAATATAGGTTATGTATTTCTCGAATCTCAGATAAAGATTTTGAGGAGTTTTTTAATCTTTTATAAGAGAAGATAACATTATAACAACGTGAAATCACATTATTGTATTAGATAAGACAGTACAATAATTCCCTAGTATAACTTAGGGATATAGAGGAATAGTTCTTCCACAATCAACACACAAGGAGTGTACAAAAAGTCAGCATAAAACTTGAAAGATACAAAGCATAACCACTTGGGGGGACATTACACAAGACAAATACTACCAACAACATAATTCAAGACAAATAGTATTATCAACTCCTATTGATAGTACTTGCGAAGGTTACCAATATTCCAAGTTTGGGGGAGTATTTTTCTACTAGTATCCTTCAGTTTGAAGGTTCCAAGCTTGACCATATTTGTCACCACATAAGGACCCTCCCAGAGCGGGGAGAGCTTGTTATGCTGAGGGCCTTTTCCAACGGCTTCGATGCTTCATAAAACTAAGTCCCCAATGGAGATAAGTCGAGGTCTCACCCTCTGATTGTAGTGACGAGCAATCCTTTGGTGGTATGCAATAGTTCTGAGTGAGGCTTCATCTCTTACTTCTATGAGGAGATCCAAATTTGTTATGAGCCTCTCCTTATTGTTATTGAAGTAACAAATATGAACATTGTTGCTCGGGACTCAGATATAAACCGGTATGACTGCTTCTGTACCAAAAAAAAAAAAATTATACAAGGTTTCTCTTATAGGAGTTCTGGTAGTGGTCTGATAAGCCCAAAGGAAATTTATGAGTTCTTCAATCCATTGCCCTCCAGCCTTCCCTAGGCGTATCTTCATCCCTTTTAGAATTATTTGATTTGTTACCTCTGTTTGTCCATTTGCTTAAGGATGGGTGATATGTGTGTGGATGAGTTGAATATAAAAATCCTTACAAAAAGATGTAAAGATCTTCCCACTAAACTGTGTCATGTTGTTAGTGATGACTCTCGCAGGAATGTCAAAGCGATAGACTATATTCTTCCACAATAACTGCTTGGTATTTCTTTATTGATCTTCATCAAAGGTTCTACCTCCACCCATTTGATGAAGTAATCTACAATCAGGATAATGAATTTCTTTTGTCCAGTTGCTATAGGGAAATGCCCCATTATATCAATTCCCCATTGAGCGAAAGGCCACGGGCTCTGAAGTGATGCAAGCTCCATAGTGGATATATGGGTGAGATTGGAATGCAATTGACAGTTTTTGCACTTTAGAGTAAACTCAAGTTCATCCTCTTTCATTGTAGGCTAATAAAATCCTTGTCTCATGATCTTATAAGCCAATGTTGTTCCTCCCAGATGTTCTCCACACACTCCTGAATGAACTTCCCAGAGTGCTGTGGGCTCCGAAAATTCGGCCCCGGCCTCCGCTCGCTTTTTCTTATTCGGCGAGGGAGTTTTAACGAACTAAGTTCCGGGGTAAATTTTGGAAGGCAGATGGGTTTGTAGATAAGACACTACCCAGAGATTTCGCCCTCATTTTGTGAGGACTTTATGATCTGAGTTCTGGTTTCCTATAGGCGCAAGCCCCTATAGTTAATTACCCCTCCCGATCACGAGAGAGAACTTTCGATTAAGGCTAGTCGTCAATCAGATACGCAGAACATACGTGTATCTGGCATATAGTAGCAGCATAGGTTTCGGATGTTGGAAAATGGTTGGAAATTGAAGAGTTGGGTTTAAAAGATTTGAAGATTTGGATTGTGATATTTGGGAAAATTTTATATTTAAAAATAGAAATTTCACCATCTAGCACTTAAAGCGGATGGTGGGGGAATGGATGATGGACCCGATCAAGATCCCATGGTTCCGTCGTCCCGGGCCATCGTGGTCCCTGGTCTACTTAGTCAGAGGAGGTAGTCGACCCAACCTGACAGAAGGATCCTTGTCGGCAGCCATGGGTTGCTTCGTCCAAGGGGACCTTGTAGACCGGGGTTGAATGTTTGTCTAAGGGGACAAATTTGAATCCACCTTAGCTGACAGAGGGCTTTGTGCCCTATCGATCATATCCTATTGATTCATATCTCAAGGATTTGATGCCAATAAGGAGCGTATTGGCTCTGGCCATAACCGGTATATCGTGGTGCCATTTGGCGGCGAAACCACGCGGTTCAGAGGGCCCCGGGTCGTCGTAACCGTTTATCCTGCGGTGCCATTTGGCGGTCAACCGCCGGTTAGAGGACACGTACCACATCCTTACTGGCAAGAGATTGTTTGAGAATGGATCCTAGTGATATTTTCGACTAGACATTTCGCTCTTTGTGAGCTGAAGTTGATTTTAATTTGTCCGCCTCGACAAACTTTTGCGGAGGGCAGATGATTTTTGCTTTAAGTGATTAATGGGTTTATTTTAATTTTAAATATTTTTGGAATTTTGAATATTTTTGGGATTTTGGGTCTTTGAGATTTTTGTGGAGTTTTTTTTTTTTGTTTTGGATATTTGGGTGGAGCTTTGGATTTTGGATATTTGGGAGACATTTAAAAATATTTGGAAACCCCTCTGGTTGAGATCTGCATTCAACACGGCCATCATCGGGGTGTTTGGGGTCATTCCTCTTTATGGATTGAACCCTGTCAACTCTGTCAGGCTGTCGACAGAGGATCGGGTTTCGTAGGCTTTATGCCCTTTGATAGTGAATTCTCATTGTTATAGGCCTTGAAGACCTAATATGGATGTTTTGAGACAAATATAATGGTCGCCACAACCGTATATTTGTTTGTTGGTTCGAACCCTGTCGACTTCTATTGACCCGTATAGAAGGATCAGTTTCAAACCTGAATTCACTTGTCAATCCGCGCAGCATCCCTAGACGTCACGTGTGTATCAATAACACGCTCGCCGGGGCCCATACGGGTTTTATAATTATTTTTACCCCTTTTAGTGTACCTATGTGTATACAATTTATAGTGCACGTGCAGGGGTACTTTGAAATAATTATAGACGCCTTCTGTCTGCTTGTACGAAAGTTGCAGATCCGGTGGCGTAGCAGCTTCTGGATAGAATTGTTCGCTGCTTCTTATAGGTAGACTGTCGTGCACTACTTGTTGATTTTCGTAGGCGGGTCATAGTGCACTAACTAATCTCCTGCCTTTGTTCATAGATGCTTGTATTCGTTGTAGCTGTTTGGCTCAGGTAGTACATCTGTCATTGTTGCGAGTGGGCAGGTAGATGTATTCCTTCACGGACTGAAATTGACTTCAGGATACTGCATTTACTGAAGTCTTTCTGCATCTACCCAAAGTGGCATTTGACACATACATTTATCTTCGTAGAAAGTTTGTATGTATTGCAGATCTTTTGGAGTTTTGTTATTGCTGATCATATGAACTTCCACATTCTACTCCATGACTTGTATGAAATCTTCTACTATTATATTGCTTGTAAGGTTGAATATGATTGATTGTAGGAATGTTGTGACATTCATCACCTTCATGTGAGTTGTACGGCTTGTATGAAGTTCATTTGAATGAAACTACTTCAAGAAAATTACATCGAAGCGCACAAATCTTTCGCATATGCTTGTGTATGAATTGTCACAATCATTCATGCTCTTTGTAGATTATTCAAGCCAAATAATTTGCATGACCCTTCAATATTATTTGTGAGTGAATAATACTAGAGGTCACACAATCTTCATTATCCTTGAACATAACTTGTAGTTTGAAAGGGACTTCATTATTTGGATGATAATTTTACTAAGCATTTTGTGTCGATTGCTTGGCAACAATCATCTTCAATTCACTTTCAATCACTTAAGAGCACAATAGAGATACATTGCTTCTATTCATGACATGCCTCATTTTTGTTCAATCAATTGTCACTTATGAGTGAATTATGCTCAACATTACAAATCGATTTCGTGCTCCAAAGTTCTCATATTGATGGCTTTACAATCAATCCATACCTTCTTAAAAATTTTTTTTTTACCAACATCTCAATCACAATTGAGATGATAATTGCAAATTCTCATTGTCCAAAATTTCACCTTAAAGCATATGATCAATTCATGTTTGAATCTTTGATTTTATCATTCACATAATTCATGATGATTTTTATTTTAAACATTAAAATTTAATCCAAATTGGATTTCAAATCATTTATTCAAAGCTCATTTGAATTCAATCTTCAAGTTTCAAATTTTTATATTTGGTTCACTTAATGTTCCAACCAAATTTGGTTCCAATTCATGTCCTTGTTTGAGTTCAAAGCACAAGTTCAAGTCATATGTCACAAGTAGTCCTTGCAAGTTCAAATATAGTTCAGGCTCAATGTGAGCCTCTTAAGTTAATCGAGTTCCCTGTTGTCCTTGCAAGTGTAATTTCATGTCTAAATTGTTCAAGTCATGATTCACTTCAATTTCATTTGATTGAATTTGATTTAAATTTGATTTTTATGCACAAGTTATATCCAAATTAAGCTCCAAAATTTGATCAAAGTCCCAAATTTCAATGAAAATTTCGGCAGCCTCCCGGCGTCTCCCCCGTTTAGGGGAAAACTACGGAAAACTGGGCCTCCCGCCACGCTAGAGAAAAGCGTGCACGGTAGGTGCCCTCTGACGAGGACACCGCGGCCATGAAATTTTGTTCCCCCACCACGCCAGAGAAAGGCGTGCATGGGTCTTCGGTACCTGTTGCAAAAGAGAAGCAGTGGTTTCCCCACAAGCGGGTACTTATGGTAAATAATAATAATAAAAAAAAAAAAAAAGTTATTTCCCCGCGAGCGGGTACTTATGGATATCCCGGTCTCGTCGTAGGCACCGCACCGGGTTCCCTTCCCACCACGCTAGAGAAAAGCGTGCATGAGTTGGTTTCCTGGTTCGACACTAACGTCGAGAATAGGATTTGGAACCGAGTCTCACTCACCTACCTCGCCGTAGGTGTCGCGTCGGTTGCCCCTCCCACCACGCTAGAGAAAAGCGTGCATGGGCAGACCACCGACTCGACACGCATGCCGAGATAGGGGAGAGAAACGGTTCAAAAAAAAAAATATCTTTTTTCTTCTTCTTTTTTTTTGCTTTTCTTTTCTTTCTTTTTTTTTTTTTTTTTTCTTTTGCTCTCTTTTTTTTTTTTTTGAAACAGCCTCTCTCTTCCTCTTTTTTTATTTTGAAACTTCTTTCTTTTTTGGAGAAATCTCTCTTTTTTTTTTTGGCATCTTCTCTTTTTTTTGAAAATGCTCACTATCATCAATGATAATAATGCTCACTATCATTGCCATTACATGTTGGAAACAAAACTCTTTTTTTTTTTTAAAGCAATCAGAATACCTTGCCAGCCATCATAGGAATAAATAAAAGCTTATTCCTGTTCTCTGTTGAAATTCTATAAACCACATATATGTGCTTAGAACTATTTTAGGGAGAGGTAAATTTAGTGGGCCGTTGGGCTGCTTGGACATGGGTTGTTGGTTTCCTGGAATGGAAAAGACAAGAATGGATTTGGGTAGAAAATTGTTTGGAGTGAAGTGGAGTTGTTGGAATTTTAAGTTTGTTGGCTGTCTCGTGGCCTAGTTTAGAAGAGTTGTAAGTTTACATAAAAAAAATGCAAGAAATGGGCTTTGAACTGAATTCTGTTGGTGGGCTTTTGTGTTTGAAGTGCAGAGAAGCTCGAATGGGTTGGATTGGAGGGTATAAGCAACTAAAATCAGCCGAATGTGTGAGAGAGCAAAGTTGCTGGTTATCTTTAACCGAGGACTGCTAGTATTAAGCTTGAGGGCTCCTTCTTTCTCCTTCCTTTCTTGCTGTTATTGGACTGTAGCAGAAAAAGGTGCTGCTTTGGGGTATATGAACGGAGCTTGAAAGAGCTATGGCTTCGTTCACTCGAGGCGGGGACCTTATAATGGCGCAGAACTCCATGCTCAGTCATAAGCTCCTTGCTTTCTCCATTGTCTTCACATGCAAGTTCTTCAAGTGCCAGCCACCACCTTTACTTATATTTGGGCCAAGCCACCTTGAAGCTATCTTGCTGTTTTATTATAGGGCTTCCACGTAATGAACAATGAAGATGTGTAAAATAACTCTTCTAGCAACTCTGAGCCTTAGTAACACCAATCACACAAAGACTTAGACCTTGCCCAATAGTTACAGTGAAAGCATAGAGATCTTCCCAGGCTTCTAATGTGTTCGTCCCCCTCTTGATCGAATGAAACGCCTCCCTCCATCTGGTTCGGTGGAAAGAGCTAATGGAATTTATCACCAACTTCTATGGATTGATCCTGCATAAGCTGCTCCACTCCTTGGATGGATGGAATCAGGTCACGGCTTGAGATGCTGTAAGGACTTCTTGTTCAGCTGAAGGGATTTAGGTAGGGAGGTAAGAACAGCAACTTGAGATTTTTTTTTTCGAGTTTGGGATGGTTGCTGGTTCTGCCATCGGAGAGGAAATAATTGGAGCTGGTGTGTGGTGAGGTTGGCTTCAAGGTGGAGCTCGTCCGAAGCTTGAGATTTCTGGAGCTTAACTTAGAACGAGTGTGGGAGAAGGGTCGGAAGTGGTAAGGGAACTCACCTGAGTTTTTGTCACTGCAAGAGTTGGAGAAGGAAGATTTGAATAGGGGCTGTTCGGCCAGGATTTGAGGATAACTCCATGGCTGCTAGAGGCGGATTGGAAGTTTTGAGATGGGAGGGAGAGGAAAATCGGGTGAGCAGAGGAAGGGAGAAGGTTGTAAAGAGGCTTTAGGTTCGGCTCCTTGGAGTTAGAACGAACAGACCTCATGTCTTCTGCCTTTAACCTCTCTTAATGACTAAGCTCATCTTGAGAACAGCTGGGTTGATTGAAACAACAGCGAGATTCATGGGATTTTGACGGAATTCAGAGCAGGTTTCAATATCCGAGGTAATCAGCATTTAATTTGGATTAGATTTTTCATTGGACTTTCTGATTTTTGGTAAGATCATTTGGAAATGTTAATGATGACCTATCATAATTAGAAATAACATTAATTAGGCTAATAGTCATGTTCCAATCAATCAAGAATCATCCTGATTTGCGTGTTTTCTCGATTCGCAAGCATTTTGCTTCGTTTAACGTGTCGAATTCACCGAATCTCGAAATTAAATAAATTAATAGTGGATTTAGGATATTGCTGATGTTCTGATCACAACGACACAGTTCGTTTTGCAATCGAACATCGGTTGGGCAACCTCGAGACCTCTTTTCTCGGTATGTGTGTTTTGCCTCGAGATTCGTGCCAATGTTATGGATACTTCAAATTAAATAAAAAAAAAACAGTTTTTAGAGGTTTGCAATGTTCCGGACGCAATGACGCAGTCCATTTTACAATTGGACGTCGTTTGAGCATCGTCGAGGCCTCATTTCCCAATAATGTATGCTTTCGCATCATATTTAGATTGCCTTTGAAATTTGCGACACCATCTCAAACGATCCAATTTGATCAAATAAAATATAGAATCTTAATGTCGACGATGTTCCGGACGCAATGTCGCTTTCCGTTTGGCAATCGGACTACATGTCGTCTCCGTAGAGACAAATTTCCGCGATATGAGTGCCTTCGCATCATATTTAGACCGTCTTTGAAATTTACGACGTCACCTCAAACGATCCAATTTGATCAAATAAAATATAGACTCTTAATTCTGACGATGTTCCGGACGCAATGGCACTGTCCGTTTCATGATCGGACGTCATGTCGTCTCCGAATAGACAAAATTCCTTGACATGCTCATTTTCGCATCATATTTGGATCATCTTTAGAATTTACGACACCACATCAAACGATTCAATTTGATCAAATAAAATGTAGACACTTAATGTCGATGATGTTCCGGACACAACGGCGTCATCCGTTTGTCGATCGGACGTCGTTCGAGCATCTTCGAAGCCTCGTTTCCGTCGTAACGCATGCCTTTATAACATATTTGCATCACCTAGAAATTCACCACCATCTTGGATGATTCAAATTTATTAAATAAAATATATATTTTGAATGTAGACAATGTTCCGGACGCAATGACACTGTCCGTTTGTCGATCTGAAATCGTTTGGGCAACATCAAGTGCCAAATTCCTCGATATGCGTGTTATTACCTTGGGATCCATATCACCATTACGATTGGTCCCAATTAATCACAAAAGATGTATATTTTGAATGTCGAGGACGTTCCGGACGCAATGGCATAGTCCGTTTCATGATCGGACGTCATCTGAGCGACGTGAGGCCTAATTTCCTCGAAATACGCGTTGTCTCGAAATTCATGTCACTCATTAGGATGGTCCAAATTGAACAAATAAAATACAATTTTTGAGTATTTGCAATGTTCTGAACACAGTGACGAAGTCCGTTTGGCATTTGGAGGTCATTTTACCCCTTAAGTGACGAGTTTCATCAATGCATATATTGCTTTATTTACTAGTTTGAGTCATTTCTTGCATGGTCTGATGTATAGGGGTCAACAAATGCCCCCCAACAAATGTGGTACGCGCCTAGAGCGAATCACGTTTGTTGTATGTTGATTAACCCTGTGGGTCTCAAAATGTTTATTCTGGATGTCACATTGAGGGTTCTTTTTAGTGGATCTCTAAAAATCTGCTTGGATGTCACACTGATATTTTCATTTAGTGGATCTCCAGCAATTTATTTGGATGTCACACTGAGATTTTCATTTAGTGGATCTCCAAAAATCTGCTTGGATGTCACACTATGATTTCCCTTTTTGGTGGATCTCCAACAATTTATTTGGATGTCACACTAACATTTTCTTTCTCCATAGATCCATTAGATGTATCAATGCATGGTTGAAATATTGATTTCTTTATGTCCTGTGCTTTGTGTTGTGGACATTGATGTAGAATTGCCTGATTTGTCTTTTTTTTTGACTTGTCAGGTGATTTTTTGTACCTTCGGCCCTATGCTTCTAGCTTTGGCGGGCTTGATGAAGGAGTATATACCAATGACTTAAACCCTGAGGTTTGTATTAGGTCGATGGCGAAAAGTCATCGGTCCTGAGCTTTGTGCATAATGGACTTGTTGATGACAGAATCCACTTAGTTCAGCCTTGAGCTTTGTGTGAACTTTTGGGATAGTTTTCTTCGGTCCTTTGCTTTGTGCTTTGACGGACTTGTTGAAGAAAAATTCCTTCGATCCTCGCTTTGTGCTTTATGGATTTGTTGAAGGATTTGCAGGTTCTGGATTCAGTTGATAGTACCGAATGTAGGTAGTATCTCGATCCTTAACCACTTGAGAAGACTTTAATCTGAGTTACTTGAGTTCATCAGATCGGGGGAGCTGAAATTTGACAGCTCTTCGTCCTCTGGTTGCTGAGATGGGGGTTCCTCTACTGCGGCCTTTCTTATGGCTTGTTGAGTAGATGGAGCTGCCAGCGATCCGGCCATATTTGGGCTTGTTGGATCCGACCTCTTACACCCATTCAGGCTTCAGACTTGAGCTATGGGAATTGCGCTCCCCAATGCTGATTTTGCTGAAGTCGGTAGATTTGGAGTCATCCTTTGTGGTTGAAGATTTTGGAGCCTACGAACATTTGATAGTTGCTCGAGACTCATCCTTCCACTAGAACTTTGATTCTCCAGTCACTTAGGAGAATTTTGTAGACTACGATCACTTGAACTTGTCGAGTCAAATTTTCCTTCATACTTCATACAGTCCCTACTGACGGGTTGACGAAGTGGGGGTTCCGCTACTACGGCCTTTCTTATGGCTTGTTGAGTAGACGGAGCTGCCAGCGATCCGGCCATATTTGGGCGTGTTGGATCCGACCTTTTACTCCCATTCGAACCTTAAGCTTCAGGCTGTCGAAAGACTTCAAGCTTCTTCGGCTCAATTTTGTAGAGTGTGTAGCCACAAAAGTCTCTTTCTTGACCTTTGAGTCTTGATTTGTTGGAGAAGATGTCTCTAACTTTTGAAAGATCACCTGCATAGACTTTGAAAAAGAAATCTTTGTATTCTTTAGCATAAAAGAATATTTGTATTGATAATTTTAAATATTTATTCGGGGATCTCGACATGCAGCGCGATGTCGACCCGAATAAATATTTAAAATGCCCCCTTTCTCGCATGGATATTTTAGAATGAAATAAATTTGGAGTTTCAAGATTTTAAATATTCATTTGGGGATCTCAGCGTGTAGCACGATGTCGACCCAAATGAATATTTAAAATGCCCCCTGTCTCGTAGGGACATTTTGGATAGGCTTTTATCTTTGAGATTTTAAATATTTATTTAGGGATCTCGGCACGCAGCGCGATGTCGACCCAAATAAATATTAAAAATGCCCCCAGTCTGATGGGAATTTTTGAAATACATTCTTGTTATACAAGAGAATTTCAAAATATACAGTGCGTATGTGATGACAAACAAGTATAAAAGACATAACACATTGAATACAACATTTTCTTGTGCAGTTTTATGTGTAGTATTTTTTTAGATATCAACCGTTGATTGGTGGTATAGATCTCTGACCTTCCAAATCGATCAACTGATAAGCTCCTCCTTAAAATACCTTCTCGACGACAAAAGGCCCCTCCCAGTTGGATACGAATTTGCCACCGATTTTTCAGTGTATGATGATTGATCTCCTCAGCACCAAGAACATAACACTCAACCTTTTGATGTATTAATTCATCAAATACACGTGTTATTACCCGTTGATAGGTGACACTAGTATTCTTTGGGCCGAAATACATGATTGTGTAGTAGAATTTGCCTATAAGTATTCTGAATGATATATACTTTTCATCTTTAGTCGTCATTTTAATTTGGTTGTAGCCCGACGATCCATCCATAAATGAGAACATGTCGCAGTTGGACGTGTTATCCACTAGTAGTTCTGATTCATGGAGAAAAAAAAAATCATCTTTTGGGCACGCCTTCTCGAGGTCCCGAAATTTGATACAGATACGAATCTGATCGTTCTTCTTCTTTATCGGGATAATATTGGCGATCCAACCAGCATATTTTTCTTTACAGATAAAACATGTCTTTATGAGCTTCTTTTTCTTTGCAATCACCTGTTCTTCAATCTTCAATATCAATGACCTTGAAGCTTGCTTGACAGGTGCTGTATCATGCTTGATGACTAACTTGTGAATTATCACATCAGGGGATAAGCTGGGCATCTCAGCATATGTCTAGGCAAAGTAATCCCTGAATTCATAGAGAAGTTTATTTTATTTCTTCCGCTTAGTCTTCTGATAGAATGACACTGATGAAGGTCAGACAAAGATCTTCCTCAGTCCGAGAAGATATAGTTGAAAAGCAATGGGATTTCTTGAAGGATTCTTCAAGATGTCGACCATTGAGAATAATGTCTGTAGGGGTCATTTTTAGGATCCACTTTTGATGAATTTTTTTTTAATGATGGATCTATAGGGTTACACACTAGATGTCACACCATTATTTTAAAAAAAATTTCTAAAAAAATGGATCTCTATATCTATTTTTACTTATGTCAGGACCTTTCGACGGTGGATTCTTGGATATGCGTCCAAGTGTCACACCCCGATGCTCACCGTACATATCTTGATTCTTTCTTTGTGTTATCATCATAATAGATGGTTTCTTTTTTCCTCTATCGGGACCTTTCAGTGATGGATATTTGGACATAAGGACTAAATGTCACATCCTGATGTTTACCGTACACATCTTTATTCTTTCTTTGTTGTACCATCATAAAAGATGGTAGCTTTTAACTCTATCGGAACCTTTCAGTGATGGATCTTTGGACATAAGGACTAAATGTCGCATCCTGATGTTCACCGTACACATCTTTATTCTTTTTTTTTTTTTTTGCTCTACCATCATAAAAGATGGTAGCTTTTAGCTATATCGAGACCTTTCAGTGATGGATCTTTGGACATAAAGACCAAATGTCACATCCTAATGTTCACCGTATATAGCATAGTATTTTATCTTCTACTATAGCATTTAAATGACTATCCAAAGATGGAAAGAGAAACCATTCCCCAGTGGAGTCGCCAGAAATCTGTGGGCTCCGAAAATTCGGCCCCGGCCTCCGCTCGCTTTTTCTTATTCGGCGAGGGAGTTTTAACGAACTAAGTTCCGGGGTAAATTTTGGAAGGCAGATGGGTTTGTAGATAAGACACTACCCAGAGATTTCGCCCTCATTTTGTGAGGACTTTATGATCTGAGTTCTGGTTTCCTATAGGCGCAAGCCCCTATAGTTAATTACCCCTCCCGATCACGAGAGAGAACTTTCGATTAAGGCTAGTCGTCAATCAGATACGCAGAACATACGTGTATCTGGCATATAGTAGCAGCATAGGTTTCGGATGTTGGAAAATGGTTGGAAATTGAAGAGTTGGGTTTAAAAGATTTGAAGATTTGGATTGTGATATTTGGGAAAATTTTATATTTAAAAATAGAAATTTCACCATCTAGCACTTAAAGCGGATGGTGGGGGAATGGATGATGGACCCGATCAAGATCCCATGGTTCCGTCGTCCCGGGCCATCGTGGTCCCTGGTCTACTTAGTCAGAGGAGGTAGTCGACCCAACCTGACAGAAGGATCCTTGTCGGCAGCCATGGGTTGCTTCGTCCAAGGGGACCTTGTAGACCGGGGTTGAATGTTTGTCTAAGGGGACAAATTTGAATCCACCTTAGCTGACAGAGGGCTTTGTGCCCTATCGATCATATCCTATTGATTCATATCTCAAGGATTTGATGCCAATAAGGAGCGTATTGGCTCTGGCCATAACCGGTATATCGTGGTGCCATTTGGCGGCGAAACCACGCGGTTCAGAGGGCCCCGGGTCGTCGTAACCGTTTATCCTGCGGTGCCATTTGGCGGTCAACCGCCGGTTAGAGGACACGTACCACATCCTTACTGGCAAGAGATTGTTTGAGAATGGATCCTAGTGATATTTTCGACTAGACATTTCGCTCTTTGTGAGCTGAAGTTGATTTTAATTTGTCCGCCTCGACAAACTTTTGCGGAGGGCAGATGATTTTTGCTTTAAGTGATTAATGGGTTTATTTTAATTTTAAATATTTTTGGAATTTTGAATATTTTTGGGATTTTGGGTCTTTGAGATTTTTGTGGAGTTTTTTTTTTTTTGTTTTGGATATTTGGGTGGAGCTTTGGATTTTGGATATTTGGGAGACATTTAAAAATATTTGGAAACCCCTCTGGTTGAGATCTGCATTCAACACGGCCATCATCGGGGTGTTTGGGGTCATTCCTCTTTATGGATTGAACCCTGTCAACTCTGTCAGGCTGTCGACAGAGGATCGGGTTTCGTAGGCTTTATGCCCTTTGATAGTGAATTCTCATTGTTATAGGCCTTGAAGACCTAATATGGATGTTTTGAGACAAATATAATGGTCGCCACAACCGTATATTTGTTTGTTGGTTCGAACCCTGTCGACTTCTATTGACCCGTATAGAAGGATCAGTTTCAAACCTGAATTCACTTGTCAATCCGCGCAGCATCCCTAGACGTCACGTGTGTATCAATAACACGCTCGCCGGGGCCCATACGGGTTTTATAATTATTTTTACCCCTTTTAGTGTACCTATGTGTATACAATTTATAGTGCATGTGCAGGGGTATTTTGAAGTATTTGTAAACGCCTTCTATCCGCTTGCATGAATGTTGCGGATCCGGTGGCGTAGCAGCTTCTGAGTAAAGTTACTCGTTGGATTGTCGTGCACTACTTGTTGCTTTCTGCATGTACATCGTAGTGCACTAACGAGTCTCCTTCTTTGGGTTGTAGAAGCTCGTAGGAACTTGTAGTCTTTATGCTTTATGCTGTGATTTTTGGTCTTTACAATACAGCCACTATTATTGGAGGTAGATGTATTCTTCCTTAGGCTGAAGTTAACTACAGGATACTGCATTTACTGTAGTCTTTATGCATCTACCCATCAGTGGCATGTGGCACGTACATTTATCTTTGTGGAAAGATCATATGTGTCCTTAATCCTTATTGATGATTGCTTGCAAATCAAATGATGATTGAATCCTTGAGCATAATAAATATTTCTATTCATTATAGCTCTTTTGATGTTGCTCGTTAACATGACATCCTTTGTGCAAGATCGTAGATGAATATTTTGACATTGGTTACAAGCAAATCATGAATCATCATATTCATCAAGAGCCTTTCTAGTGAATCAATACATTCACTACAAATAGATTAGGGATGAACTAGCTCTGATGTTATGAATCAATTGGTATGGTCCAAAAACTTATATCATGAGTTTATAATCAAACCAAATTCCTTAGTCTTCTTTTATTGCTTACAAACGAACTTTATTTGCAAACTTCTTAATTTGATGATTCAATATGCATGATAGGTCTAATATCATCACTTTCAACATCTTTATCCCAATTAAGATGATCTTTGCATATTAGAAATTATCATTCAAAAGTTCCATGTCAAAGTTTGGAAAGGATTTACACATGGATCCTTGTTTGCTTGCATGAAGTTTGAATGACTCAAATCTTTCTTAGTTAAGATTTGCATTCAAACAAAAGTGAATATCCCATTAGGGAAAATTATCCTTTCAAGAAATTATTCACCTCAATCATAATTCAATCCAACTTAGATTCATATTCAAGTCCAAGTTGAGTTCACAATGTAGGCTCAAATTAAATCTTCATTTGAGTATAAATCATGTTTAAGTTCTCTTGTAGTTGCTCAAAACTACAATCCCAGATCAATGTTCTTTATCATTTGATTCAAATTTGAGTTTATTTTGTTTAATATTTAATGACCGATTTGCTTAAAGTTCACTTATTCAAGTCCAAAATCATGTTTAAGTTCAATGTCAAAAGTCCTTTGTAGTCTTGTTCAGTTCAAGTTCTATATGTCCAAATTCTGTCCAAGTTCTTGAATCTTCAGTGAAAATTTCGGCAGCCTCCCGGCGTCTCCCCCGTTTAGGGGAAAACTACGGAAAACTGGGCCTCCCGCCACGCTAGAGAAAAGCGTGCACGGTAGGTGCCCTCTGACGAGGACACCGCGGCCATGAAATTTTGTTCCCCCACCACGCCAGAGAAAGGCGTGCATGGGTCTTCGGTACCTGTTGCAAAAGAGAAGCAGTGGTTTCCCCACAAGCGGGTACTTATGGTAAATAATAATAATAAAAAAAAAAAAAAAAAGTTATTTCCCCGCGAGCGGGTACTTATGGATATCCCGGTCTCGTCGTAGGCACCGCACCGGGTTCCCTTCCCACCACGCTAGAGAAAAGCGTGCATGAGTTGGTTTCCTGGTTCGACACTAACGTCGAGAATAGGATTTGGAACCGAGTCTCACTCACCTACCTCGCCGTAGGTGTCGCGTCGGTTGCCCCTCCCACCACGCTAGAGAAAAGCGTGCATGGGCAGACCACCGACTCGACACGCATGCCGAGATAGGGGAGAGAAACGGTTCAAAAAAAAAATATCTTTTTTCTTCTTCTTTTTTTTTGCTTTTCTTTTCTTTCTTTTTTTTTTTTTTTCTTTTGCTCTCTTTTTTTTTTTTTTGAAACAGCCTCTCTCTTCCTCTTTTTTTATTTTGAAACTTCTTTCTTTTTTGGAGAAATCTCTCTTTTTTTTTTTGGCATCTTCTCTTTTTTTTGAAAATGCTCACTATCATCAATGATAATAATGCTCACTATCATTGCCATTACATGTTGGAAACAAAACTCTTTTTTTTTTTTAAAGCAATCAGAATACCTTGCCAGCCATCATAGGAATAAATAAAAGCTTATTCCTGTTCTCTGTTGAAATTCTATAAACCACATATATGTGCTTAGAACTATTTTAGGGAGAGGTAAATTTAGTGGGCCGTTGGGCTGCTTGGACATGGGTTGTTGGTTTCCTGGAATGGAAAAGACAAGAATGGATTTGGGTAGAAAATTGTTTGGAGTGAAGTGGAGTTGTTGGAATTTTAAGTTTGTTGGCTGTCTCGTGGCCTAGTTTAGAAGAGTTGTAAGTTTACATAAAAAAAATGCAAGAAATGGGCTTTGAACTGAATTCTGTTGGTGGGCTTTTGTGTTTGAAGTGCAGAGAAGCTCGAATGGGTTGGATTGGAGGGTATAAGCAACTAAAATCAGCCGAATGTGTGAGAGAGCAAAGTTGCTGGTTATCTTTAACCGAGGACTGCTAGTATTAAGCTTGAGGGCTCCTTCTTTCTCCTTCCTTTCTTGCTGTTATTGGACTGTAGCAGAAAAAGGTGCTGCTTTGGGGTATATGAACGGAGCTTGAAAGAGCTATGGCTTCGTTCACTCGAGGCGGGGACCTTATAATGGCGCAGAACTCCATGCTCAGTCATAAGCTCCTTGCTTTCTCCATTGTCTTCACATGCAAGTTCTTCAAGTGCCAGCCACCACCTTTACTTATATTTGGGCCAAGCCACCTTGAAGCTATCTTGCTGTTTTATTATAGGGCTTCCACGTAATGAACAATGAAGATGTGTAAAATAACTCTTCTAGCAACTCTGAGCCTTAGTAACACCAATCACACAAAGACTTAGACCTTGCCCAATAGTTACAGTGAAAGCATAGAGATCTTCCCAGGCTTCTAATGTGTTCGTCCCCCTCTTGATCGAATGAAACGCCTCCCTCCATCTGGTTCGGTGGAAAGAGCTAATGGAATTTATCACCAACTTCTATGGATTGATCCTGCATAAGCTGCTCCACTCCTTGGATGGATGGAATCAGGTCACGGCTTGAGATGCTGTAAGGACTTCTTGTTCAGCTGAAGGGATTTAGGTAGGGAGGTAAGAACAGCAACTTGAGATTTTTTTTTTCGAGTTTGGGATGGTTGCTGGTTCTGCCATCGGAGAGGAAATAATTGGAGCTGGTGTGTGGTGAGGTTGGCTTCAAGGTGGAGCTCGTCCGAAGCTTGAGATTTCTGGAGCTTAACTTAGAACGAGTGTGGGAGAAGGGTCGGAAGTGGTAAGGGAACTCACCTGAGTTTTTGTCACTGCAAGAGTTGGAGAAGGAAGATTTGAATAGGGGCTGTTCGGCCAGGATTTGAGGATAACTCCATGGCTGCTAGAGGCGGATTGGAAGTTTTGAGATGGGAGGGAGAGGAAAATCGGGTGAGCAGAGGAAGGGAGAAGGTTGTAAAGAGGCTTTAGGTTCGGCTCCTTGGAGTTAGAACGAACAGACCTCATGTCTTCTGCCTTTAACCTCTCTTAATGACTAAGCTCATCTTGAGAACAGCTGGGTTGATTGAAACAACAGCGAGATTCATGGGATTTTGACGGAATTCAGAGCAGGTTTCAATATCCGAGGTAATCAGCATTTAATTTGGATTAGATTTTTCATTGGACTTTCTGATTTTTGGTAAGATCATTTGGAAATGTTAATGATGACCTATCATAATTAGAAATAACATTAATTAGGCTAATAGTCATGTTCCAATCAATCAAGAATCATCCTGATTTGCGTGTTTTCTCGATTCGCAAGCATTTTGCTTCGTTTAACGTGTCGAATTCACCGAATCTCGAAATTAAATAAATTAATAGTGGATTTAGGATATTGCTGATGTTCCGATCACAACGACACAGTTCGTTTTGCAATCGAACATCGGTTGGGCAACCTCGAGACCTCTTTTCTCGGTATGTGTGTTTTGCCTCGAGATTCGTGCCAATGTTATGGATACTTCAAATTAAATAAAAAAAAAACAGTTTTTAGAGGTTTGCAATGTTCCGGACGCAATGACGCAGTCCATTTTACAATTGGACGTCGTTTGAGCATCGTCGAGGCCTCATTTCCCAATAATGTATGCTTTCGCATCATATTTAGATTGCCTTTGAAATTTGCGACACCATCTCAAACAATCCAATTTGATCAAATAAAATATAGAATCTTAATGTCGACGATGTTCCGGACGCAATGTCGCTTTCCGTTTGGCAATCGGACTACATGTCGTCTCCGTAGAGACAAATTTCCGCGATATGAGTGCCTTCGCATCATATTTAGACCGTCTTTGAAATTTACGACGTCACCTCAAACGATCCAATTTGATCAAATAAAATATAGACTCTTAATTCTGACGATGTTCCGGACGCAATGGCACTATCCGTTTCATGATCGGACGTCATGTCGTCTCCGAATAGACAAAATTCCTTGACATGCGCATTTTCGCATCATATTTGGATCATCTTTAGAATTTACGACACCACATCAAACGATTCAATTTGATCAAATAAAATGTAGACACTTAATGTCGATGATGTTCCGGACACAACGGCGTCATCCGTTTGTCGATCGGACGTCGTTCGAGCATCTTCGAAGCCTCGTTTCCGTCGTAACGCATGCCTTTATAACATATTTGCATCACCTAGAAATTCACCACCATCTCGGATGATTCAAATTTATTAAATAAAATATATATTTTGAATGTAGACAATGTTCCGGACGCAATGACACTGTCCGTTTGTCGATCTGAAATCGTTTGGGCAACATCGAGTGCCAAATTCCTCGATATGCGTGTTATTACCTTGGGATCCATATCACCATTACGATTGGTCCCAATTAATCACAAAAGATGTATATTTTGAATGTCGAGGACGTTCCGGACGCAATGGCATAGTCCGTTTCATGATCGGACGTCATCTGAGCGACGTGAGGCCTGATTTCCTCGAAATACGCGTTGTCTCGAAATTCATGTCACTCATTAGGATGGTCCAAATTGAACAAATAAAATACAATTTTTGAGTATTTGCAATGTTCTGAACACAGTGACGAAGTCCGTTTGGCATTTGGAGGTCATTTTACCCCTTAAGTGACGAGTTTCATCAATGCATATATTGCTTTATTTACTAGTTTGAGTCATTTCTTGCATGGTCTGATGTATAGGGGTCAACAAGTGCGTAATCACCTTCTGAAGGTTAGAGATATTTGAGATACAGTCCGTTAAAGGAGATATTTGTTCCTCCCAGCTTATACAACTCGTCACCAATAATGGTGATATTTGTTGTTCGTCTCCGAAGCCGTGTTGCAACCATGGGCTCTTCAGTAGTACCCCATTATGTAAAAAAGATAAGATGGCATCGATCCAAGATGTTTCTCTTGATTCATTGATTGATTGTATGACCCACGAACCTTGAGTACTTGGAAAGTAGATCTATTCGATACACTTTATTTTATAAGCATCTCCCATCGTTGATGTAGCAAGTTTAGAAAGAGCATCTGCTCTCGTATTTTTCTCTCGGAGAACATGGATGATCTGATGCTATCTTATACAGGTTAAGAGTAATTTTACAATGTTGCAATATTGGGCCAATTGTATATTGTGAATATCAAACTTTCCCTTTACCTGAGAGGTGACTAATTATGAATCAGTGTGAACTACTAAGTTCTGCACCTCATAGTCAATTGCTAATCTCAATCAGGCAATAAGGGTCTTATATTTTACTATGTTGTTTATTGTCGCAAACTTGAGTAATAACTCATACTCAAGGGTGACTTTCTAAGTAGAGATTAACAGAATTCTGGCCCTAGAGCCAGAACTTCTAGATGCTCCATCGACATACAATGTCCAACACGGAGGAGAAGGCGATGCACTTGGTTGAACATCGAGTACTGGGACGATGCATTCAACTACAAAATCTGCAATTGCTTGAGATTTAATATCGGACCTAGGTAAGTAGTGGATGTCAATTTCTTCCAGCTCTACAGACCACTTAACAAGCCTACTCGATGCTTCTGGCTTTTACAGAATACTCTTCAGTGTCAGATTTGTGTAAACTCTAATTGAATGGGCTTGAAAGTATGAGCCTAATTTTTTGGCTGAATAAACTAACACCAATGTTGGCTTATCTTCTAGTGAATAACGTTCCTCTATTTCATATAGAATTTTGCTAACATAATAGATGGGACGTTGTACATCATTTTCTTCTCGTACCAAAATTGAACTAATGGCTTGGGCAGAAATGGCCATATATAAATACAACTTTTCTCCATATATTGGTTTAAAAGGTAGTAGCAAGGATGCCAAATACTTTCGTAGCTGTTCGAAGGCTCTTGGCATTCATCGGTCCATCAAAATCCAAAGCTATGAGCACCTCTAAGTATCTTGAAGAAGGGCAAATATTTATCTTTTGAGCATGCCAAGAAACGAGATAGTGCTGCTCCCATTTAGCCTTTGGACCTCTTTGATATTCTTTGGTGGCACCATATCCCTTAGTGCCTTAATCTTCTTGGGATTAGATTCAATCCCTCTATGGGTTATCATAAACCCCAAAAACATTCTAGAAGCGACTCTAAAAGTACGTTTAGTGGGGTTGAGTCGCATATTATAACATCTCAATAAGTGGAAGCACTATTCCGAGTCAGAGATATATTGAGATTTTTCAAGACTTTTTACCAACATATCATCCACGTACACCTCCATAGTAAGCCCAATAAGATTTTTGAAAACCTTATTCACGAGGCACTGATAAGTTGCTCCAACATTTTTGAGCCCAAAGGCCATCACCCGATAGTAGTATAACCCTTTATCTATTTGAAAAATTGTCGCTTCTTCATCAGCAGGATTCATCTTTGTTTTGATTATAGCCATAGTAGGCATCCATAAAGCTCAACATCTTATGTCTAGATGTAGTATCGACTAACTGGTCATACGAGAAAGCAGAAAAACTGTCTTTTAGGGAAGCTTTATTGAGATCTGTATATTCTATACACATTCTCTAAGCTCAACTCTCCTTTCGAACCATGACAACATTTGCCAACCAAGTAGGATAGTGTACCTCTCGTATAAATCCGGCTTCCAAAAGCTTATCCACTTCTTGCTTGATTGCTTGCTGACGATTTTGTGTAAAATTTTGTTTCTTTTGGATGATCGGTTTGCACATCGGATTGACTTTGAGGGAATACACTATCACTTTGGGGTCGATCCTGAGCATACCTTCCGAACTCCAAGCAAAAACATCCTGATTTTCAAGTAAAAAATCTATGAATTTCTTCTTCTCGTTGTCTGAAAGAAGTGATACAATCCGCCCAGTCTTTGAAGGATGTTCTTCAGATATAGATATAGTAGTGAGGCCTTCTATAAAGGAAGCTCTTTGGGGGATCTAGATGAATGCGAGGTTGCCGAGTTGTGGGAGAAGGATGGGTAAAACTTGTCGTATCGGCAAGTTCATTATCCTGGTGTAACTACGAATGTCTTCTTGGAGAAGGAAGATGAATCTCACCTTGAAGATGTTCGAGTTAAACATCTTTGTCCAATGGTGGAGCTCGAGGGAGAAGAACCACCTCCCAATATGATAATGCTGACTACCAATTCTCTCGTAGGAGTTAAAGGATCTCATTATGAGATTCTTCCATTTTTTGGATTCTCTCTTCTAAGGAAGGTTCCGAGGTTCCTTCTCCAATGACATTTTGCCCCCCTGGGTAGAAAGTGGCAAATATCGGGCATCTATAATTCATAGTCTGATTTTTGGACAGGAGGGAGTTTGAGCGAGAAGCTCCAATGATACGACTGTTGACCATCGTAGCAATACTTAAAGTTGTGGGATAATAATTTTCCATAGACGGTGCCAAACTATTGTGTGCTAGAATATACACGACGATAGAGTTAGAAAGTTTACGTCTCAACATTGTACAAATATCCAGCACACAAATAAGAAGTAAAATAACACCAAGATTTTTATGTGGAAAACCCTGAAAGGGGAAAAACTATGGGGCAACGCCCAGTTGAAAGAGTTCCACTAGTGTTATCTTGAAATACAAGAGGCTGCTCGTCCTTAAAATTAAGGACGATCAGATTACAATGAATCACTTTTGGATTTAAAACTAGATACAAAGTCGGCCAGAGTTCCGGCGTCACTTGAAGATCAGGCGGAATTTCGGCGTCACTTGGGCAGAATTTCGGTGTCACTTGGGTGTCAAGCAGAATTTTGGCGTTACTCGGACGTTGGGCAGAATTCTGGTGGTGGTTATGGATGAGTTTCTTCCCTCCAATCCTTATATTCTTCTTCTCTTCTTCTTCTTGCATGGGTCCCTTATCATGAGAAATAAGGAGTCTATTTATAGATATTTTCGAGTGGCATGGCTTGTAAATAGGTGAGAGATCAGGGGAAAATATGGAGTGGTTGGATGGACGACTGATATTGAATCCCTTTATAATATACCATTCATAAGACATTTGAAGGTCTTAATGATGCCGAAATTTGGCGATTTTGGGCTCGTTGGATTTGTCTCGTCGAGCCGCTCGTTTTGACTATAAGAACGTCATATTTGGAAACCGTTTGGTAACTCATCTCATGGTTTGAACATTCCAATTGCGCTTGGGGTGCTTGATTTGGACTCATTTGGGCTCAGATTGTGTCGATTTTGGTGTCGTTGAGTTTTTATTTCTGAGATGCTCAGTTTGACTATAAGTTCATTGAAATCGGAGTTCAGATGATTCCGGATTTAGTTTTTGAAGTTTCCGGCTTGATCTTGGCTCGAGATTCGTGCCCGATCAAGATAATTTTTGTATGACATATCAATCATATAAATAGTTTATTTTGTAAAGGAATGTTAGCCAATTATGATCATATTTGCTACTGTCATATTGAGCATACGCACCCCGCGCTCGCCTTGCCTCATCCTATCGCCTAGGCACCTTGCGCTCTTGAACCGCCCTCCCTCGTGTCACTCTCACCTCACCCAATAGATCAGTGTTTAGAGTCAAATTGACTTGGGTTTATGGCAAGATGAGTCTGATTTTCAAGTACTAACGAGTTTATGAAATTGGGTGGGGATTGGGTCCAATCAATTGAGGGCAGGTTAATGTCGGGTTAGACATGAACCCCCATTTTAACATCCCTAGTTCACACTTCTTATCTCCTTGATATCTCACACCTCTCATCCAATATTGATCAATTAAAGCAACTCATGATGGTTTATTGGTTGAGAGCTTTGGCTACCAACCAAAAGGTCTTAAGTTTAAGTCTTACATATGTGATGTGTATATATATATGAGTTTATCTTAATTTGCCTAAATGTCTAAAAAACATAAATTAACAATATTGATATAATATAATAAATATAAATTATAGAAAAAAAATAAATTAACAATATTGATATAATATAATAATAATAATAATAATAATAAAGAATGATACCGGTTGCATAAAGGCATAACCGTTTCAGCTATTTAGACCAACCAAAGCGGCCCATTTAAATCGGTTGTAAATGGATAATGGCCCTTCAAAATATTTTTATAAAAAGGCTCGACATATGATGCATGAAGTTTTGTTTGCTAAATATTTCTAAATTAAATTATGAATTATTTTCTTTTTAATTAAATCAAATGTTTGGATAACATAATAATAATTATGCACGAGCAAATTAAAAAATTTTAAGGTTGTTTTTTATAAATTATTTTGTTAAACTTAAGTTGTTTGAGAAATGAGAATATAATTATATGTATCTGAATATTTGATTTGATTTGATTTGATGAGATTGATAAAAAATAAAATTCCATTCTTTAACAAAATAAGATCACAAATAATTCAATTTTTTAAAACTCATAAAAAACACTTTAAAATAGTGAAAGATTAATTTTATTAATTAGGATATATTTGAATTTTTAGAAAAAATTAAATTTTAACAAAATAAATCAAGTTATTTATATACTAGTCGAGCCAGGCCGAGCTCGAGCTCGAGCTCAAGCTCAAGCTCATTTAATATATGAGATGAAGTATAGGCTCGAGCTCTCAAAATTATGTGACAATTTTAGATAACACATTATGCACCGAGAGTATGTACTAGGACACTAAGAGTTGATTGACGTGTCCCAATGATATTATAATCATCCTATGGTCAACATACATGAAATCACACAAAGAAATGCCTTATATGGTATCAATCCAATAGTCATAACACAACTATCATACCATTAATAAATGCTCCAAATAAATCTTTAAAAACTTCTAATATGTTAGTTTTTTAGTACAAAAATTTTTAGTTCAATAAATTTTTGTACTAGAAAGTTTTTTAGAAAGCAATAAGAAAACAGTCACAAACCAAAGCTCAAAGCACGATTATCACAACATTACTAAGGCTTCATTTGGGATGATTTTCTTATTGCTTCTTAAGACAACTTTTTAGTACAAAAAAAAAAACTTTATACTAAAAAGCTCCTTTAAGAAATAATAGGAAAGACGTCTCAAACATAGCTTAAATATTTCAAGCAAAATCTCCATTTCTTCTGATATGTTAGAGAGTATGCGAATGGCTGAAATTTGATATATTTACAAATACCATAAAGTCTTACACCTTCAAATCTTTTAAATAGTAAATACTACTTGCTCCAAATGACTGAGACTTCATTTGGGGTGATTTTCTTATTGCTTCTAAAAGTAGATTTCTTTGCACTAGAAAGCTTCTTTAATAAGCAATAAAAAAGCCGTTCCAAATGAAGTCTGAATTTAAAGAGAGTTTCTTGAAGCAGAATGAGATCATCAAGGACAAAATCCACCAACGACTCTTGATAACCAATCAAACAAGTTTCACAATGGAAATGGTCAAATTAAATTATTATCCATGTGGAATGAGATTAAATACTGCTAACAATAACATAGGTTTCATTTGGGACGACTTTTTTATTGCTTCTTAAAGTAGCTTCCTAGTAAAAAAGTACTAGAAAGTTGTTTTAAGAAGCAAAAAAGAAAGTCATCCTAAATGCAACCATAATATCCATATGAAATAAGATCATATTGCACTCAAGGGACACAACATATATTTTGTTTCCTTTCCTCATTAGAAGTGGAAAATATTTATTCTCCATATAATTAGTTTTTTGATGGATTATGTCCAACTATTAGATTAAGGCTTTGTTTGGGATTACTTTTTGCTACTTTTTTTAAAGTAGTTTTTAGTTCAAAAATTTATTGAAATCGAATTTTTTATGCTAAAATGCTATTTAAGAAAACAGTAAGAAAACAAATCCAAATGAAGCCTAAAATTTTTGATGTTGATGAGCAACTTAAGAATAACTTGTGGCCAAATTTGATAACTTTTTATGAAGATTTGGCCATTGATCAAATTTGTTGAATAAATAGGCAGATTATGATTCTCCATATATTAATAATGTTTTTGAGCTCAAACTCATGAACATCATTCTAGATAATATTTTTATTTACGCTCAAAAATTTTCTATTGATTTGAGTTTTTTACGAAGAAATTGATGAATTGCCTCTTTGTAGTTTTGGATAAAACCTGCAGAGGGGCCAACATGTTAATAATAGGAAAAATTACAAATCCTTAAAAAAGATCTAGCTCTCTAAAAGTATAGCCTTTGAAGTAAAGCTACGAGCTAAAGGTTCTACCTAATACAATGATGAGCAAAAGAATTAAAGCAATGAAACAAAGCAAAGACATGGAGCCATACGAGCCATCCAAAGCAACCTACAAGATGAAATCCCAAAGAAACTTGCAAAAGAGAAGACAGAAACAACCCAAAGCCAACAAAACAACGCCAATTACTTTATTTTAGATTTCCTCCTACCATGTTTGTCACTTCTACGAGAAAATCCTTTTTCAACAATACAATCCACATTCAAACTATAAAATGCATAAAAATCATCAGCATATTCACCCAATTCATCCCCAACACCCCCACAGGGCGCAAAATCAGACCCAAGCAATCAATCATTTTGATCCAAACAAGCATCATTTGAAATAATAGAAATCGGAACATCAATACACTTATTCCCAATAAAAGAAAGTGATTTTGAAGTCGAAACAAGCATGGAGAACCATCATCCTCCCTAGGTTCCACACCACACGGAGAAGAGTTAACACCAAAATGATCAAAAGTAGAATCTCCATTAATAACATCACCAACCCTAACACAAGGGGAGGCGACACGAGTAAGAGCAAGGTTAACCTCACAAATATTAGCACCCAAACTATCATTAACATTTGCAATAGGCAAATGCAAAATAATATTCGATCGAACCATTTCCTCCACAGCATTACCAACCTGATCTCCAATGTGAAAATCACCAAAAATCTTCACCAAATCATACGAAGCTTCAATTCAATCACCCCCATTAGCCACCAACACATTAAAAGGAGAGACAAGAAATAAATTAGGGGTAGCAACATTAACCACATATTCCAAAACACCATATTCCTATCAGAACTAACAATATTAATACCCGTAGAATCACATTCCTTGTTAGCATTACCCTAGGCTTTACAGTGATCGCAAAAAGAAGGAAGATTTTCCATCACAATAGATTGAGCATTACCCAAATTATCCAGACCAATCCAAACAACATATGAATAAAGTTTTGTTACATCCAATTCCACTAAAACTAGTGAAACTGAAGCGTGAGAACCCACAGAAGTTGCATAGTCAATGCGTAGAGGCCAACCAAATAAAGATCCCAATCCATGAAGAATATGAGGAGAAAAAAGGTGAGGTCATAAATTTTGAAAGGAGACCCAAATAGTGATAAAGGGAGATTCAACCAATAAATCCAAGGAGAATGCCAGTTTCATGAAACAATTATTGACCAAATAAGAACGGTGCAAAAAAAAAAAAAACTCTACAATAATTCAAATTATTCGTAAGTTCAATCAACACATTCTTCACTTCCAAAAGAGTCACAGTGCATTCACCAGCAAGCTTAAGATTAACAAAAAACTTCCTAATGGTTTCCAAAGACATGCAATTGTTTGGAAAATTTTCAACCAAAGAAAATTTAAAGGGTGCAGCGAGAGTCATAATTTCCTCCTCATAAATCCACAATAACGGCATACCGTTAAATGATGAAGCTTTAAGAGGCGGGAAAGCCACCAAAGTGGAACCGGTCAAAGAATCAAGAAGCAACCTCGAAACATATTTGCTGGACAAGAAACCCGGATCCCATAAACGAGCTCGTTTAACTGTCATTTGGCGCCGTTGGAGGAAGAAAATCAAGTAAAAAGATAGATCATCCACGAAAAAAGCTGAACTATAAAGAAAAAAAGAAAAACACTTCCCTGGGAGATGAAGTCCCGCAAAGGAAACGAATGGCTAGGGCGAAGTCTAAGCAGATCGACGGAAATGAGGAGCTGCAGCGGCTTTCCTTCCCTGAGAATGAGATATAGTGATGGAGAAAGACAGTTAAGGCGGAACCCTAGCCGAGCGGCGGAGACAAGAGAAGCTTCCTACGCCGGAGGTGCTTCAGCTTGTCATCTACGAATAGGGAGGCAAGGGTTGTAGTCGGCTAGGCCGGGAGATCGACGAGATGTAGCTCAAAGATGGTCGAGCTTGCATCAGAGTTCAGATGACACACAAATTGATGAATTATCTTATCATTTAAGTAATTCAGATCATTAGGGTCTTATTTTTATGTCTTTGAAGCTTTAATTCTAAACTAAAGAGTCATAGAAAAAGCATGCTGCAAAAGTACTATAGAGAGGCATGCACAAACAAATGAAGAAATGATGAAATCTGAAGGCCAAACAATTGCAGGTTTAGTTATAGAAAGTGAAGAAGAAATGTGTTCTCTTGCTTCTCTAGACCCATAGAGCTTCAAGGATGAGTCTTTCATGGTTTTTGCATTTGAACATAATCTGAACTAATGGATTGTAGCTAACAGCACTCACAAAGAGATTTTAATCATTCATATTAAGATCAAATAAATAGCTTTAGCAACTACTGGATATTGTATTATGGGACCCAAATGAACATGAGAAGTGAATTAGATGTGCTGCATATATATTTTATACCATTTCAATAAAAAGATCACAAATAATTAATTAAGTACAGACGGGTAAAGATGCAAGAAGTAACTCATGGCGTCGGTGCAGGTTTCCTAAGACCATCGATCGAAATCTTCCATAACTTGTTTAGGGGAGTCAATTATTGATCTCACCTGACATTATAGGAAAAACTCTCATTACCGGTGGCACATATCCGCCAAAAATAAAAATATTCCACCGAAAAAGGTGTGTTTATGACGGAAATGCAGTTGACGGTAAAACACGTGTCAGAAATTTTTTTATGGAAGAATTATGAAGCAATATTCATCATTTACAAGTCACACTTACATGGTTTATCCGTTGGAAATTTCAGCAGAAAAATTCTACCAAAAGTTTTGGAAGATAACATGTTGAAAATTTCCACCAGACATACACTGGTAGATATATATGATGAGTTATCTACCGGAACATCCGACGGAATTTTTCGACACATAAAATTCAGGCTTGGGGCGACATGTTTAACAAATGCGTAGGGTTTGTGTACCAATTTATGACCCATCTGAAAAAACAAGCTAGGTTCGTGGTAACCTGCTTACCCAAATTTGACTTGGATTTCACTTGAGTTCTTGCCACCCAACTGCATTTCCAAACCTACATAGGCTATGGTGCTCAATTGCGCTTCTTTCTCATCCACACAGCCCACACAAGCAGTCATGCTTGCATCACATGTAGGTCGCACTCGTACCATATAAACACCCTCGAACCCAACACTCGTGCTCACATTACGCAGCTTGCGCTTGCGCCTTTCCCTCGCTTGCTTTCATCACATATCTCGCACACGTGCTCTCCCCTTGGCTCGTACCCTCACTCGCCTGTTGTCATGCTTGTAAACTTGGTTAGCAAGTATGGGTCAACCCCGATTATATGGCGAGTCGGGTCCAGTTCTAAATTCCTTACCCGTTTGCATAATCGGGTAGGGATAGGGTTGAATTTGTTGAAAGTGCGTCAATTTCAAATTTGATCCGAATTCGACCCGAAAATCTATTTTGACACCTATATTTATCTTGTGTTCTATTTATTAGAATTCTCAATGGCATAAGTTAGGCCTTCATCAACTAGAGGCGAGGAAATATTAATTATGCTTATATAAAAATTTTCATTCAAATAGAGGACATTAACTTTATCTTTCATACAACATTCAATATTTCTTACAGAAATATTAATCATAAGAAAAACATAAAATAATAGAAGTATGTGAACAATAGTTTATCTGTTAAAATAACTTTCATATTACATTTGTAACATATAATGATTTATAATACCTTAAAGTTTAGTTGGTTGCAATACTGTAGTTATTATATGGAGTAGATATTTCTTCTTCATGTAAATATCATTATCTTTCGCAATGTTGGACAAGTTGTTCAGTGAACTCATGGGTGAATCCATAGTAGGGGTCTCCAATCTTCCTCCTGAATACCAAGATTTTTTCGCAATGTTCAGTGTTTAAATTTTGTTATGGCACCTTGTTAGCAAACCTATGCAGTCAACTCCTAGTGCTTGGCTTGCTAGAAAAAAAGATATAATATAATCTTAGCCTTTTTGTGTGATTAAGGCTTCATTTAGGACGACTTCGTTGGTGCTTTTTATAGCAGCTTTCTAGTATAAAAATTTCGAGTTCAAAAAATTTTAATACTAAAAACCTGTTTTGAAAAACACTAAATAAATTATCTCAAACGAAGCCAAAATGTTTTACAACAAAACATTAGAAGGACTTGATTACTTCAAGTGTATCAAACCTTTTGCACTTAAAGCACTTAAATTCATTTATTTCAATCTCCAACAAATTATAACTCATAAATCACTTCCAAATACCACTCTAATCTTGCATTCCAGGTCATTCCCAACACATATACACTAGTATTATTTATGGATTTTTATTTTCTATATATTTTTTTTTTTTTTTGTAAAACTAATGCCTTATAAAAGAAATTAAATAATTCAACACTTAATATGCTTATCCTATGCGGTAGGTATTAAATTAATGGGCCAAGTGAATGGCTACAAGTGCTGATCTTTGTAGATAATAAAAATTGCTTCCACCACTAGGAAATTCCAAGTGGCCCATGTGAGAAAGATATACAATTTATAGAGAGGATGGATAGGATGATCCTTTGTCATGTGAAACTTCCTTGATCAAAGAAGAAGGAAAAGGAGATATACAGGGATATCATGCACTCCTCATCCTTGATGTTAATTGGGCTAAAGTTAATGAAGAAGAGTTAGAAGACATACATAATGTTTCATGGTTTTGCTAGGTAGTCTAATTCCATGGTGCAATGATGTGTGATCCATTATAAAAAGAAAATTGTGCTCAATATAAAGAATAGCTAATGGGGGCGTGGAGTAACCTAAAGAATTGTGAAAATAATTTAGGGCTATATCAATCCCTAAACAGTGCTTAGATTTTCTTTGATATAAAGATTATAAAAACATCACTTAATATACGCAAGTATACGTGCCAAACCAAGTAATATAGTGATATAGTAGAGTATCGATCTCACGAGAATGAATGTTTACTTGTAAATACTATTACTGTCTACTTCAACTATAATAATTATCATACTCAATTAAAATAAGTTTTGGTGGAGATTCAATCACTTAATTTAAGATAAAAAATAATTAAATGAAATACTATTTGGATAAATTATTTTGAATTAATGGAATATAAATACAATATATTTCATAATGATTCTCTTTTATATTAATATTATTCAGAGCATATAAATCATTGGCCGCTTAGCCAAGCGTGAAGATGCAAAGGACAAATTAAACTCTTCCAATCTCAATACCACCTTAAACTCCCATAATCTGCCACCCTATGAAAATCATAGAAGAGAAAGTAAAGTATGTACTGCTAAAACCCCCTCATGACCATTCATCTCTATAAAGTTTATTATATGATAAGCACTATGCTTGTGCTTACATCATATAAATCGAACACTTGGTTATTCCTCCTTCTCGATCTATTCCTAAGCTCCACATTACACTTGATATTCATTACACATATGACCATTATATGCATTAAATGAATACTTGTTATATTGAAAATATTATGAAATTATTGATGAAGAGAATTCATTAATATTCCATATTTCATTTATGCCATCAATTCAAAATTATAGAATTTAGTCAAACATGTAGAATAAGTGAAGAAAATTTATTTTCCTTAATTGCACCAAAAAAAGAAATTACATAAGAAAAGATATCATTGGATAGATTCAATGATCTCCTCTACATCCCTCTTTGAACTTACAGAATTGCTTCCACAAACACAAGCTAAACACTCTAATGGAATGTATTAATACTTCTATGAATTCTCTTAATTGTCACTCATAAGAAAAATTAGAGAAGCACTATAAAGATTGAAATTAAATAAGTGACTGAGCTCCTCTCCAAACATGATAAACAAATTATTTAAATAAAATATAGAAATTAGTGTTTGGCACCGGGGTTCCCATAAAATGAACAAACACCACAATGTTGAAGGGTTTCCTCTACTATGGTGCTTGTAGACATGAACTCGTTGTTTAATGAATCGACATTTCACTTCGTTGGCAGATCATGGCTTGAATAGTTATAGTTGTAGTGCTACGGCATTGTTGATGGTTGAGTGCTGCAACATCCACGTGTCACTCCTCTTGACTTGGTTGTGCTAGAATTTGCCACCGCGACACTATGTAAACAGAGACTTCATTTTGTAGTACTGATTCCTCTGACACTACGACATTATGATAGTTGGATGGGCTTTGCAGCACTAACTCATGTGATGCTTAAGTGTTGGAAATAGAGATTGGGCACCACCATGTCCATACTTGGGTGCTCAAATGGAGTTAATGTTGGTGCCATGACAGTATTGTGTCTGACATCGTGATGCTACGCCATACTTAAAATATTTGCTCATTTTATGTATTTCTTGCACAAACGCAACTAAAATAATACTTTTTTACTAACAAATTAATACATAAAATATAACATTATTTACAATTATCAATATCCAATTAGCTTAGTTAAAGGTGCTTTAAGAAAGGGGCGAATTTAGAATGCAATAAGTAATAAAAAATATCTTAAGAAATTCACCTCAAATCAAACTTTCACAGACAAATATGCTAAAATAAATAATGTAGCAATCAATTATGATAAAATAAATACACAATAAAATTTTATAAATCTAGTTGACAAGATATATAGGAAGTAATAAGCTACATTGTGAGTGATCAATATTGAGAACAATGAAAATGATTTGACACTCAAATAAATAACTACAAAAATATTCTAATAAAAATAAATAAGACAATACCAACCTAATCCATGAGTCGAAGTAGAGAAAACACAACATAAGAATGAAGTAAGAATATTTAATATGTCTTGGAGAGCAATCAACATATAGTAGGAAAACTCTCTAAAAGATATAAATTTAATATGAAGTTGGTCATAGATATCTTAAAACAAAATATTCATCCGAGCTAAGATAACACACACTCTAATATTGGATCGTGATAAGTCAAGATAAAAAAATCCTAAGTGTGGCGATCTAGTTCTCTATGGATATAAATTTAATAAGAGATTTTTGAATAAATATCTTAAAATCAGTAATTTATATTAACTAAAATAACTTGAACATCCTACTCCATGAGTAAATTTAAGGTAAAGCATACTTCTAATGCATGAGTCTACTCCTCTTAAGGATCTAAAACACTTGACTGTCATGCTCATATGAAAAGGAGAACCTATTATGTTAGATATTCCACATTCCAAAAAAATATTTACATAGAGATTAAGCATCCAAAAATTAAATAATTTACACCCAATCTTAATTTAGGTCTAATTAAAATGTGCATCACAAGAAAATTGAGAGATTTAAAGACATTAGGGATTCAATTCCTGTAAAAATATTGTCAAAAAAAGAAGGATTTGATTTCAATTTATTTGACCCAATCCATGGATACCAAAATAAAGATGGCATGAGATAACATTCTCAATAATCTTTCTTGTTTTGCCATACAATTTAGGAATTAACAACTCATCTGAAGCCACCATAAATGATCTCAGGGATGATATGAGCTACATCCTCGAGCCATCTAAGTCATTGAGGAAAAGCAATATCATCCTCAAGACTTTGTCCAATCATTATAATTTAGTAAACTTCACTACTTCAAAATTAATCAATTAGGACTAAATTATGAAATTTTATTTGATAAGCAATTCATGATTCAAACAACTTGAAACAAGATATTCATCCAATTATAATGGTCTAAACTTACCCTATATGTGTAATGCTAGGACAAACAAACTAAGATGTAATTTAAGATTAAACTTCTAATTAGAATTATTTTAATCTTATCTATAGATGCCAAATAAGTTCATTATATTAGTATCACAAAATATGTTGAGGGGCAATAATCATTTATAATACTCAAGCTTTGGGGAAGTACGGGCTAAGAAAGATGAACATTCATCTCAAAGTAACACCATAAATCCAAAAGGAGCTCTAGACCTTTCTAAAACTCTAAACAATCTAATAAACAATCCAAGGAAAATAAATTTACATTTTGAAACACATTTTAAGCCTATAATACACCAAACCAAGAAAAGAGATTTATGCTTTGTTTGCACATGCCAAGATAATTAATTGGAAAGGATTCAACCTACTTAGGCCATTTAGATAATATATAATATATTGGATCGATGTTCATCCATCTCATTGAACATCATTCCATGGTGATGAAATTGAGCCAAGTCTTACTCTACTAGGATTTTATGTCTAAACTTCTTCCTCTGGCTTCAGCATTTAAAGCAGAATTTGGAGATTCACTATTAGTTTTACTGTGAATCTCTTCATTAAGCACTAATCCACGATGTCCTTAAAGTTCAACTTTGAACTCCCTAAAGCAATACTCAAAGCAATAACCCGCCCATCCCAACTATCTAAAAAATGAAGATAACAACAACAATTCTCCACCTCATCATAAAACTTGAGGCCAATTGAATAGAATTGACTCATCACAGTGTTTAGATTATTCATCTACTTTTCCATTGAAGTGCTTTCTAGCATCTTCATTTTGAATAACTTCTTTATTAATAACACTTTGTTTGAGGCTGACAGTTTCTCATTCATCTTATTCAGTGTAGCCATGAGATTGACTATAGTCTTCTCATTTATAATGTTTAATACAACATATGAGGAAAGTGAAAGTTTAATCAAATCAAGTGCTGTCTGGTCAAGAACCTTCCACTTCTCCATAGTCATTAAATATGGCTTCTTGATGAATCCTTCCAATGGCAAATACAACTTTTTTGATGCATCAAATCTTCAATTTGCATCTTCTAAAATGCAAAGTTCAAGTCATTGAATTTCTTAATCTTCTATTTTGCTTCGTTAGCCATCACTCCCACTCAAACTGAAGAATGTGACTCTGATACCAGTTTTTGGGGGAACTAAGATACAAAGCGAACACAAACAATAAAGATAGAATGTAGTAGAAATAAATAACACAAAGATTTAAAGTAGAAAAACCCAAAATTGGAAAAAACCAAGAGGCACACTACACCAAGAAATTTAATATAAAATTTGAGAGAAATAGTACAAATTTCTTTTCTTTTTCACTCTCTTCTTTCTTCTCTTCACCCTTGCACCATTATCACACTAGAACATATGAAGAGAGACTATAAAAACCACCAATGGATGAATCCCTTAATGAATAATTAATGAGAAAGAAAACTATCATTCCACCTCACAACACCGCCACACTAGTTTGGTGTGTAGCAATGCTCAACTCTTTGTATCAAGTCCGCCTGACAGTGCCGCAGTACCTTAGTTTGGAGAGCAACAACCCTCCCCACCCCCCCCCCCCCCCCTGTCAGTACTACAGCGATGTGCTTTTGTCTTTCGTCAAACAAACTATGCAGCGTTGAGGTGCTCAGGTATACAACACTAGGGGAGGACCACCTGCAACCCCCCAGCGAGCTCAACAGACTGAATTGAGGTCGGAAGTAATAATACAACATAATTGATCAACACAATCAGACTCCACACAGAACTATCATTTGTTTCATTCAAAAGTGTAAATTTTGGTTCTTCAGGAACTAAAGGAAGATCGAGAAGATGATAGTTTTTCCCATTTTCTCTTTAATCAATCTTCACATATCTTAAAAATAAAAAAAATAAAAAAAAAATCTTTACAAATTTGTATTACTTTAGATAATTTCTTCCATTCAAACGAAATGAGGCTTGTAGCTCCTATAGCTCCCTTTTTAGCTTGATTTTCCCTATTTATGGGGTTAACATCTTAGAAGGAAAAAAAAAATCAGATATAATAAAGAGAAGAAAATAATAAAAATAATGGAAGAGCAAAAGTTAGAAAAGATAACTCTAATCTTACTCTTATACCATATAGAAAAAAAAAAAAAAAAAGTGACTTTGAATGCTTAGATTTTTTCATTTTTTTAATGGGTAAATTAAACACAAAACTACATAAAAGAAAAAAGAAAATAAATAATTACAACATCAAACACAAAAATAAAAAATCACAACAGCTATCTACCACCATTTGCTAGTGAAGCAAATCATGGGCTCTTAAAAAATAAAAAAATAAAAAGTCATTTGCTCTTTAATTTCTTTCTTGTATAGGAATTCGCCAGAAAGGTATTTTCTTATAAGCAATGATTCCATATTCTCTAACTCTCCTTATCCATCACTCCCATCGACGGCTCATGGATCAAAATGCTCTTCGCCAAAAATGCATCCAAATGAGTCATTTTAAATCTCAATTTTTAGGGACTTGCATAGCTAATCCTCTTTTTTGTAATCATAACCTTCTCTTTAATGAAAAAAATTGTTCTCAAAATCTTTATCAAAATTTCAATAAGAATGAGTTTCAAAATTTTTGAATTTTTTTAAACATTCACACAATATTAATTATTCATATATTATACTAATCTCAACATTCATCCAAGAATTTTGAAATCTAACCAGGCTACTTTTATGTCAAAAAAAAAGATAGCCTGGGCATTTATCACCTGCCGAGCAGTAGGCCATAGTTGCATCGGATGATAGCAAAAAGCCTCCAATGGAAATCATTCAAAACACAGCTCAGCTTGACATGTTGGTTGAGAGCTTAGACTTTCAACTAAGAGGTCTTGGGTTCGAGTCTTTGTGTATGCGTTGTGTGTGTGAGTTTGCCTTAAATGGCCTAAATGTCCAAAAAAAAAAAAAAGCATTCAAAATTACATTAATGAACTAAACATATTTTTCTAACTTAACAATCCCCTTGCACTTCCTTTACTAAGCCATTTGCACATAAACAGTTCAACAAGATTACAATTTCTACAGCAGAATGCAAAAACAAGAAGAATTGCCGTAGCTGAGCCGGATACCAACATCACATTCCATGGTTAACAATTCTAAGCTAGACTTAGTTATAAGCAGCACTGAAACAGCTCTTCAGCACATTGCTGTTCAGAATCTGCAATACTTTTCCATTTGACAGAGCAACACATCTCGGTGTCTTGTACTGGCTCATTGCCCCACCAAGTGTCAGATAATGATCCATGATCTTATGAAATGTTCCTCGCTTAAGCACCCTGAGCTCGAGGGGACTGATCGCTCGAACTTTTCTTGAACCAACATAGCCTGCATCAACAAAGGCAAGGTCTAAACAATCACAGCAGCTACTAAGAACTTCTTCTCTTGCTTCGCCGCTGAGCTCCAAGAAGATGACATAATGGCCAGGATCGGTCGACATGTCGACATGACTCGTGTAGTCAAGGATCTCAAGCTTTTCAGCAGCCAAGAGCTTGTCTGCTTCTTCAATGGCAAGCTGCAGGTCTTTCTCTGTGTTCTTGTCAATGTTGATGGTTAATATCAGACTTTTCCGGCGAATAAACTGGAGTTTTGGTGTTGAGTTGTGAAATCCTGCCACCCTTACCACGTCTCCCAGCCTGTAACGATACAAGCCTGAAAATTGTAGAAGAGCAAAACATTTCTAAGAGACGACAAATGATGTAATTTATCAAAGGGAGCCATATCAATGCACCATCACAGCTCTTAATGACATACTACTTCAACTGAAATGTCATAAATTACCATTGAACATTAAAATAACTGAAATATAAGAAGCAATAATCTTTACATATTCATGAAGGCATTGTTTTATGAGTGCTAATTGGTAATTAATGAAATTGTTATTCTCATTATCAGAATAAGCCAACTTTATAAATCATCATTTTTATTTTCCACAATTGTATGTTAAACCCAAGTTCATCATTTTTCTTCCTAATCTTTAATAATAATTTTGACTACTAATCTAACTTGTGCACTTTCCACCTTTTTGAAAGTTACAATAAAAATTATAAATACATATTTCTTCTAAGGTTGGGTATTAGTCTGCTTATAGCTACCATACATTATCAAATTTGAATGCAAAAAATAGCTTCTCACCGAAGAAATTTCAGAAACGAAATGAGAAAGCTACAAAAAAGTAGTAGTCAAATAAAATTGTAGTTGCATCAAAAAAATAAATAGTGAGAAAGCTATTCCAAACAGGCCCTAAATCTTTATATCAATATATGTCAAAGATAACATACACTGGAATATTTCAAACTATAATAAATCATGAATTTCCCAAGTTTTGGCCAACAAGAATGTGCCAAAAATTACAGGCCACCAATCAATTAACCAAGTCATCATCTATATGAACTGGAGCACAAAAAATAGTCAATTATTCAAATCTAGTGGCTTCAAAACCATTCACTAAGTCAACAACATCTTTATGACTTGGCATTAACAATTTTTTTGTTTCTTTTATGTAGGACCACCATTTTGCTATTGAAAAAGCTTGTAAGAAAAGAATTCTTCAGTGAGAATCATTATTTGTCAGATTTTTACCCATTGTTTTCTGAAGATTATCAGAAATCTTCCTCAAGAAGTTTGGATCAAAAATATTTTACTATGTGGGAATCAAAGTACATAGCTTGAAGGAAAAGCACAAAATAAAGTTATATGTATAATTTACAATCGTTTCATCATGCTTTCTATTCCCCAAATAAAAGGCTAGATGGGCATGAGGCTGTAAGGATAATATCTCAAGCAAGAACCAGTAGATGAAGAAGTTGTTTATCTTATTTCTGTAATTAGCTAAGATACAAGTTAAGTAATATAAGATTATAATAGTTAGAAATGGTCTTGTATTCTTTTTTTTTTATTTGTCTTTTTACTTTTAATTCAACAGAAATGCCACTGTATCACAGCTTAGGAGATGATTAGTCCAACTAATTAAAAAATGTTTATACATAATCACAGTCAAAACAACTCTGTATCAAATTCTTTAATTGACTTTGGCCAAAATAAGCTGAAAGAAGAAACACATACTGTAAAAAAAATGAAATATTAAATGATTTGTTCAAGTTGAATTCATCTTTTAATTGCAGCTGTAAGACATGTCTTATGAAAATTAAACAGTATTTAGGCGTTCAATAATCATCAGTTAAGAAGGGTTCATGTTGTATTTAGTCTAAATGATGTCAAAATGTTCTTTTGGGGATAAAAAGGGCCTGTTTGGACGGCTATAAAGTTTTATAAATTTGATCGTGAAGTTATTGTGACGAAAATAATTTAGCTTTTCTGGTTGTAAAAAGTAGGTTTTCACCAAAAAAAACCTCTGAAATGTTGTAAGAAAGCAATAAGAATATGATAGTTGAATGAAATTGTGGATGCTATTTGATAAGCAAAAAAGTTAGAAAGTTATTCCGAACAAACCCTAAGTCTAAGGTTTGCTAAATCCATAATTCTACGGAATTTGTTAAATTAAGCCATTAGGAAAGTCTAGAAATTAAAGTTGAAAAGAAAAAAAGAAAATTAAGAAGAAATCCTTCATGCCGAACTCAAAAAACAACAAAAAAAGAAAAGGAATAAAATAAATCTACTTTCTACTTTAAATTTTCTCATGCCAAGCATACTAAAGGTTGTTCAAAAGTAGATTTTTGAGTGGAGAATTGACACAGAAAAGCTCTAAAAGTAAATCCCCTTCTTATAATAAAAAAATTTCTGGCAAAGCTCCTCATAATATTCCACCAATATTGATAAATAGAAGTGCCAAAAACGCAATGAAAACAGCATATTACCTGCAAAAGAAGTAATGATTATTTCATATTCTTCACCAACCTTGACTTCTGTTAACCCAATTGGCTCTTGTTCTCTTTGATTGCTTAACAAATCACTGTTCTGCTCCATCAAATCACCTTTTTCCTTAAGAGGAATAAACTCAAAATACCCAATATTTGGAAGAACTGTAAATGAAGCTGATTCAGGTGGTAATTCTGGATCAATATTAGCACCAATCCATCCTTCAGAAGATCCATAATCAGCACTCATTAAAGGCAGACTCCCTGCATAATGCCTCAACTTATTCAAGTAAGGCTCCATTGATCCTGTCATGATTCCATAAACATATTTAGCGTTTGGCCACAGCGCCGGTATCACCCCATACCAGCTACTTAATCCAACACACTTGTTGTATATGGTATCAGCCAGCTGCGGATTTGGCCGCAGTAGCCTGGAAACTGCTGCACGAATTGTCGGAATTGTAATCCTGCTCGAAAGAACTCCTTCTTTGATATCGAAACACAGTTCCTCCCAAACATTTTCGAAGGTTCGAAAAGCATGAACTATGCTGTGGGCAAAGGTAGAGAACACAATCTGGATTTCTTCAGAGAATATCAGACCACAAAGAAGGTGGCAGTAGAGAGATTGGTGAAAGTCAGGGCTGAATATAACTTCATCAGGACTGCAACACAGAGAATGGATATCCATCATAGTTCGCTTGAATTGCTCACTTCGGTATACATTTGTCGTCGCCGTGGTAGCTGTTAGACCTCCTTTTGTTTTGAACTGTTTGCTGCTGTAAATAAATTGAAGAGCCTTTCCACTTCTTAAGGGATACGCTCTACAAAACATATATAGTTAAGGTTAGTGCAGCCTATCCAGTGAACATATTTACTCGAAGCAGATATAGAAAAGTAGCATAAGAAGCAATTCAAGTTTAACTTTCTGCACGTTTAATAAGTGTCAAGTATTAAAATTTGAATTCTGAGGGATTAACAGGAGGATTGAAGACTGTTTTGTGTTCAAGTAACCATATATTACGAAATTGAAATGAAACCATAGTACTACCAAAGGATTAAAGATTCAAGAGATGAAGAAACAGACCTGTTCCTGAAGGCAAAGGAGGTCTTATATATTTGCATTGTGGAATGCACCAATTCATCATTGAAAGGCACAAACTTTGGCTTCCCCTGTGTTGTACCGGAGCTGAAGAAAAGGAACGTATCAGTCCAAACTTACAAAACAATGTAAAAATTGGAGGAATCATGAAAATCAAATATAAAAGAGCAGGAATCGAAGAATCCCAAACCTCAATGAAATGGATGTTATCGGTTTCCCTGTGAGGATCGGATAGGCATCTCCATCTGCAATTCTCTGTATGTAAGTCTCCAATTCCTTATGAGTAACCAAAGGAACACAGGACTTGAAGCTATGTGGATCAGTTCTTCCTCGAAGCCCCAAATTCTGTAAGTACTCTGCTTCCCTGTTGTCATGTAGAATCCTAATTAAAGTCTCTCTCTGCACTCTCTCAGCATCCTTTGTCAATGCCTCAAACTCCTCTATCACCCGATCAGCACTGAATCCCTTCACCTTCTCCAACATCTCTGCAGTTCTATCAAAAGGATCCCCCAACTGCGTCGAAGTACTGCCTTCTTCAAATCTAATGCAGAAACACACCGACTAAGTCATGATCCAGAGAAAGAAAAAACAAATATTATATTTAAAGGGGTTGAGAACAACGACTTAGTCAGGAAGTCTGACGAAGAAAAGATAAAAATTATATTTTGAACAGGTCGAGGCGTTTAAAATAAAGTGAAAATTTCAAATAAGAAATCCAAAAGCGAAGAAGTCATAGAACAAAACTAAAATCCATGGCCGCAAAGAATCATGGAATATGCTGGAGCATGAAAACGATGTGTTCTTTGGAAGTAAAGCCCTCTCTTTTCCCCAAGCTAACCAATCCATCCCAAGATCTCATCTTTGCGCAAGTTCCGTTGAACAAAGCACGAAAATAAAACGAATAAACTTGAAAAATCGAACCAAATCCAGAACAAGAATATTCAAAAAACCAATGAAAGATATAAATCTACATATATTTTTTTCAAGATAGAACTAAGAGCTAAGAAAAACTGGAGCTTACTAAGAAGCAAAGCCTGAAGTAAAGAGAAAAATATACTTACATCAGATCTTCTGAGAGCCTGAAGTTCAGGTCGGAGGCGTTTGACTAATTAACAGTTCCCCATTTAGTGTGTTCTTCTTTGCCCTGCTCGGCCCTTATATAGAAATTTTAAACTGCAGGCTTTTCTCCATTTGGGTTAAGATCAATCACGTGATGCCACGTGAGTTGCATTGACGCGTGGAAGACAGTGAATCGCAGTTCGGAGTGGTTACCGCGAGGGATTATCCAAAAAAAGAAATTAAGCCGACTGTACTTTCACTAGCAATAAAATGGAATTCCATGACGAAGTAAATTAGGAGCAGTAAAAAATCGAGAAATTCTTTTTATATATATATATATATATATATATATATATATATATATATATATATATATATATATATATATATATATATATATATATATTTTCAGATATTTATATTTGATTTAAAAAAAAATATACAGAGTAAATGTTAAAGTATTTGAAGATCACCATCCAATTTAATTATGTTATATCTGAAAATATTTAGACTTGATCGATTTGTTAGCACACTGCAAATTTTTCTATCAATGTCATCGTTATCGCTGCCATCACCATGGCTTGTGGCCAGATGATTTTGAGTACTCTTAGGAACAATTATTATGTCCTCTGACCGGACGTAGAGCTACGTTCGGCCGTCAATAACATGTCGCCACGTGCTCTTACTCTTTACCGCACGGCCCAACGACTTGACCCGGACCGAAATCCGGGAATGCTATGTTCGCGTATTGCGAGGTATTACTCGATATTTGCTCGGTATTGCTTGACAACAATGAGAAATACCGCTATGTGAAGACCAATACCGAATAATACCGAGCAATACCGAGTTGTACCGAGTTTTTCTAGAAAAACTCGGTACAACTCGGTATTGCTCGGTATTGGTCGGTATTTGCTCGGTATTGGTTATTGCCGAGCAAAATCGACCAATACCTAGCAATACCGAGCAATACCTAGCAAAATCAAGAAATACCGAGCCATCCTGGGTCCGTTCCAGGTCGGGTTGTCGGGGCGCGCGGTAAATAGTGAGAACGCGTGGCACGATTCTACTGGCGGCCGAACGTAAAGCTACGTCCTGTGACCGGACCAAATAAAAGTTCCTGCATTTTCAGAAGAGAGAAGAGGAGGCCATTTGTGTGTAGAATGAAAGAAGTGTCACGATCCAACTCAATAAGTTATATCAGCTAGAGTATGAGATAACAAGCTTTCCGAACATCTTTTATTACAAAGAATTTTTTTATGTCGTTCATATAACATACAAAGTCACTAATTCATCAATATATAATATAAATGAAAGATATCTTCCAATCCATACATATATACTTCTCTTAAATCAAATCAAAATATTTTATAAAATGGTATTTTTATCCTTTCAACTAAATACACTTGGATCCATGATTATAAAAAAATCAGGCCATGCAGCCGCTGACCACCATCATTAATGAAATTTATGTTGTATTCATTTTACTTTAAGTTTAAAAAAAAAATAAAAAATCTGTCACCAAATAAAAGTGATAATAGAAAAGTAAACATTATTGTTTTTCTAAATAAAAGATTCATATAATGATAAAAAAAAAAAAGGTTGTGATGACTTAAATAAAAGTCTGTTGATAAACAATTTTCCTAAGAAAAGTAAACATTCACTAGGAATGGAATAATTTGATTTAAAAAATATTTTTTTCTAAATGCTAATACAGATGTCAAGCGAAAAGTTACATCTGTACCGGCAAGCAAGCAGCTCTAGAAACTGCAGAAAAATAACTAAATCTAAAAAGAATGTATCGTGGCCTTAAATGCTTGGGTGGAACTGAAGCAAAGGATTAGATTAGGTCGTTATGATAGGCAGGCGAGAGCTTTCTGTTTATTTTGATGGGTTGATTGGGAGATTTATTAATTAGTGGTTTGAATATTTGACTCGATCAAAAAATTTGATCTGAATGGACCCAAAAATTTTGATTAGGGTTAACCCGTTTGGCAAACAAGTCGGGTTCGACTTCCAGAATTCGATCCGTTTAAAAAATCTGATCGGATTCGGGTCAACCCACGAATCCAAAGTTGATCCGGATGGACCCGTTCTGCAAGCCTTAACAAACTAACAACACATCCCTGCCTGCAAGCGTCAAGCCCCACGTCGCCCGTCTCGTGCGAGTCCAGTCGCATAGGCACCCCTCTGCCTCTGCCTCCGCGCATTCCATTTCACATGCAAATGCAAGTCTAGTCCAGCGTCTGCCCGCGAGTTCAGTCCCACACAAGACTTGTCCTGCCTCCGCCTCTGCGTTTTGCCTGTGAGTCAAACCTGCATGCCCTAGGGTCATCCGTGTCGGGTCGGGTTTGGGTTGTATTTTCTAACTCATTTGCAAAAACGGGTTAGATTCGGGTTGGGTCAAACAATAGCGGGTTGATGTACGGTTCAACCCGTAAACCGATTTTGACACCCCTAGTTTTATCTATCAACTAAAAAATTTTGGATTGGAGTCTTGCATATGTGATGTGTGTTAATTTTTTTTAATTGGCCTCAATGTCTCCAAAAAACAAGGCTGAAGTCGGTCAAGTTGGCTTTTTTTTTTTGGAACATTTGAGTCAATTAAACTATTAAAGGTGAACTCACACATACATCATATACACAAACTTCAAATCTAATATCTCTTGGTTAATGACCAAAACACCCAATCAACATATCAAAGTGAGCTACGTTGGCATTGACATGTGCATTGTGATGCCATGCCCAAGATATACTTAAGATATCACTACTAATACATATGGCTTTCACAATAATTTTTTTTACATACTGCAGCGATTGAAATACCTGCAAATTTCTTATAGTTATTTAGAAAGTTCTGCAGAGCTGCTAAATCTGTAAGTACTGCAACATGGCTTTCCTTGCGCTCTTTGAATTATTGTTTTATATCTAGTTTTTGACAGTAGTAGCTTTAGCAGCGATGTTAACCAGCTACAATTCTGTAATATTAACATTGGTTAAAACTTTTGCTAAAAGGCATAACAAGTGAAAAAACATAATGCCAAAAAATTATAATTTAGTCCTGGAATCTATTGGTGCAAATGAAGCTCTTTCAAGTCCTTCAGGCCCTATTAATTTATGAATTTACCATTTAAGAACAAAGTTTTTTTTTTAATTTTTTTTTATTTTTTTTTATTTTTTATTTTTTTTATTTTTTACCATTTAAGAACAAAGTTTTGTTACTGACCACATGCTTAAGCAGAAACGCATGATGTTGAGGGTTAATGTTAGGAAACCAAATGATAAAAATCATATAAAAAACTATAAGCTTTAGTTGAAATACAAGAAGACAACGAAAAATTAAGTATTGAACCTCTCCATTTTAAAGTAAAACTCACTATCCACAGGTCTCAATCAAATATATCGCCAAGGCAATTAAACATAAACATGAGAGGAAAGCAATATTAGATACAAATGATATTTTACTATTACAACAAACTCATACATAAATAATATTCTCACAGCATTAAAAGCTTGCATACAGAAAGTTCGATGCCAATAAACCAACAAAAAATACTTCAAACACAACAAGACCAAAAACTCAAAGTTCAAAACAAAATATTAGCTCCAGGGCTGAAGGTTGCTTGCTCTACCAATTACACGAAAATTTATTCTGTGCGGACACCGGACGACATCCGGAGACCAACCAGAATATAAAGTGTCACTTTTTTGCTCGGTACCGCTTGATACAATGTGACGTGGTTTGTTCTAATTCGTCTTCGAACCTTCTGATGTCTGCACAGAATAATTTCTCTAGTTAAACAGACCTTCAGGGAACCACAAAACAATATCTTTCCCGGCACTCTCGACAGAATCACTTCCAAGGATGACATTCCTATAGAGACAAAAGTCACATTAAAATAAAAAATACAATCATTTCACGATGAATTCTTGCATGTATTTCAATACAAATTCAGGAAATATCGTTAAACAGTATAAAATAAAGTTTGATGTGCTTATAAACAGTAAAAAGTAGTGTATCAAGATATACTCCCACTATACAGGACTACCGAAGTCTCTCTCGCCAGAACCTCTGAGGCAAAATAATAAAAGAAGCTAAAAAATCTTTTTCCACCAAACTTATTTCTCCCAATCAATACAAGAAATAGGGAAATCATTTGAGGTAAACATCAGTTTTGTCAACTTGGTATTTCAATAGAGTTGTGCATTGCTATTAAATACATGAACAAAATCCGCTAGTACAAATGCATGAAACATAAAAAACATATAGAGATTTTTAAAAAATTTAACTGATGAATTGCACAAATGGCCCGCCCTATTCGAATAATCTAGAAAAGAAGAGAATCGAGTCAAAGAACAAATGGAAGCAGCGACAACGGCCTCGACATCGGAAGGAGAGGATCTTGGCGCTGTAGAAAATGAAGGAGATGCAACCTTGCGCTCGAATAGGGTTGTGAGAGTCTTTCAACGAAGGAGATCGAAGCGGCTTGTGAGCAAATTAGGGCCGATGCAACTATAAACATTAAGCAATAGTTAAGACCGTTGGCATTGGCAAGCTATAATAGTAGTCCTAAAAGTGCTACTATTAATGGTTGCGAAAACCTTTAAGTTTTATTAGTATATACTTGGAAGATTTTCATAATAATATCTGCATTTTAATAAAAATATAGAAATAAGATAAAATTTATATGAAAATATGTTTTATTGTTGTTGAATTCATCTTATAATTATAATATTTTTGAGTATTATATGTAATAAAAAATCTCAATATAAATTCAAGTGAATGAAACCTATCACGTAAATCCTATCTAGATATCTTGAATTTTGATTTTTTTTTCTTGTAGCAAATTCAAATAAGTTTTGTTAAACTGTTTCATAAGTGGCCTTATGGATGTTAGAGTGAATCCCTAGTACATGTTACTTAACCTACTCCACTTGAAGCCGACATGAGTAAGGCCGCACCATCTCCTGCAAGGCAACTGACAGTGTCATCATTTAGCCGTTTTCTACAGTCTTGTTCCATACATTAGTCTTATATATTTGCTTGCATTGTACTAGAGTTACTATGAGATGAATAGCTTATTCTCCTGAAGCTTCTACAACTTCTTCCTTGTTCTATTTTGTAATTCCATTAAACACTCAATGCAGGTCTCAATGCAGGATGCTTGCATGGTATCGGAGCATTAGGTTAGATTCTCGTTTATTTGCTCTGAATGACGTCCCAAGGATCTTCCTCTCCTGCACCAAGAACATCCTCTCTCTCTCTCTCTCTCTCTCTCTCCCGCAATGGCAGAGTTCTCTATTCCTCCTTCCTTAAAGTTTCTCATGAGCAATTTGAAGCACATTGTGTCTACTTCACTCACAAATTTGAACTCTCTGATTTGGCGTCTTCAAAATTTCAAGCTATTTTCTGCAAATGGGTTTGAAGGTTATTTAATTGGAAGTGTTGCTCTACCGGTTGCTTCTGCTACAGAACCAAATACTGCAGATTTGCATCTCTGGAAGCTTATTGATCAAAATTTGGTTTTGGCACTGCTATATGCAATTTCAGCTTCAATTCTTCCATAGATTCTTTCACTATCTAGTGCTCATGAGATCTAGATAACTTTGGAAAAACGTCTTCAACCAACAAATCGTTCTCATGTAATTCAACTTAAAAATGAGTTGCACCATATTCAGATGAAAGAGCTTACCATGACATAATACCTTGCTCAAATTAAAGCTCTAGTGGACAAGATAACAACTTTCGGAGGTCAAATAGATATTGAAGATGTTATTTTATATACATTGAATGGATTGCCATATGTCTACAATCCATTCAAATCTGCTATTTGCACAACTCAGCAAACGGTTTGTCTATATGCGTTGTATTCCCTCTTGTGCAATGAAGAAATCAACTTACAGAATGAGCAGTAAAAAGAGGTTCTGCCTCCTTCAGACCACACGACATTGTGGACAATTCGCTCTAACACATTCTGTGGCGGATTTTTCTCAAGATCTAGAGGAAGAGAAGCTCCCTTCAGAACAGTTTCTACTGGACCAAGCACTTCATATACACAAAACTACAACAACAGTCAACCCTCTACTCCGGCTGCTACCCATCCAACATGTCAAATTTATGAAAAACTTGGTCATGGTCCTCTAAATTGTTGGCATCGTTGCAATACGCAGTATGCACCAACTGCTCCAAATACCAACCCGCGTGCCTTGCTCACTAACTCCAATAGTAGCGTGACCTCTCCGATCACTGAATGGTTCTTAGATTCTGGTGCATCCTCTCATTTAACATCTGATGCTACTCATTTGCAACAACCAATACTATATTTTGGAGCTAATTCAGTCTTAGTAGCTATCGGAAGTAACTCTTCCAATTCAACATACAGGGAAAGGAATTCTTCCTCTTCCCGATACGAATCGTAAAATTTGACTTAAAAATCTTCTACATGTTCCACTTCTTTCTCATTACCTTCTTTCAATTCACAAATTAACTTCTGATAATAATTGCTCTATCTTGTTTGATGCTCATTACTTTCTTATCAAGGATATCTCGGACAATAGTATCCTTCTTCGTGGTCGCTCTCGAGATGGTCTTTATCCTGTTCAAACTGTCTCCACTGCTTCTCCTCAAGCCTTGCGATCCACGGTCTACTCACCCGAGCCTTGGCATGCACATCTTGGTCATCCAAATCTTACGATTTTGTAATTTCTTTCTAATGTAGTTCCAGCTATATGCACTCCTCTCTCTACCTTTATATGTACGTCTTGTAATGTGGCCAAGAGCCATAAGTTACCATTTTCTTTATCTACAAGTCACGTACTTAAACCTTCTCAATTAATACATTCCGATGTTTGGGGACCAGCTCCTCTCTCTTCTTTTCATGGTTTTCGTTATTATATTATGTTTATAGATGATCACACAAGATATACTTGGCTTTATCTTATGAACTCTAAAGATGAATCCTTCTCGAAATTTCAACATTTTCATCAGCTTATAAAGAATTCTTTTAATAAATCAATTCAAACTCTCCGAACAGATGGTGGTGGAGAGTACACAAGTCATCTTTTTCCCACTTACTTAACTCAACATGGTATCACTCACCAATTTAGCTGTCCTTATACACCTGAACAGAATGGTATTATAGAATGCAAGAGTCGTCATCTCCTCAAGACGACCAAAGCTCTTCTTCATACTGCTCATCTCCCTCAATTTTTTTGGGCTGAAGCTCTCTTGAATTCCAATTATCTCATTAACATCTTACCAACCAAAGCTGTTGTCTCCAAATTCCTTAGCAACTCTTATATGGTACATTACCATCCTACAACCATTTGAAGAGATTTGGTTGAGTATGCTTCCATTGGCTTCAACCACTTTCCAAAAATAAATTATCTCCTCTATCTCACGAGTGCATATTCCTGGGTTACTCTACTTCTAACAAGGGTTATTGTTGTTTCAATTCACAAACCAACAAAATCTATGTCTCCCATCCCATTGTTTTCTATGAACATATATTTCCATATAACTCCACTACATCATCATCACCAAACCCATTATCTATTCCACCTCAAAATCCCTTGCTATTAATGCCAACTTCTCTTCCTACTATAGATCTTTCATTCACTCCACAATTCTCTTCATCTAGTTTACCTATGGTTCAACCAGTTTCTCCAGTAAATGATTCTATTTTGCCCTTCTCATCTCCAAATTCTTCCAATGGATCCAGCTCTTCCTCTGGTACATCTTTAGCTCCACAAAGTCTACAGCATCCACAACAACCTCCTCTTTCTACATATCCTATGCAAACTCGGTTGAAAGTAGGTCATCAAAGGCCCAAAGTTATTCTTGATCTACTTACGGTTCCTCAATCGTTTATGACTCCTACATCTTATAAAGAAGCAATTAAGTATCGACCTTGGAGAAATGCTATGTCAAAGGAATTTTTGGCACTTTGAAAGCAAGACACTTGGAGTCTAATACCCCCTCCCACAACTAAACCCATAATGCTATGCTGTTTTCTCTAGTCTTGTTCCCTGCATTAGTCTTATATACTTGCTTGCATTGTACTAGAGTTACTATGAGATGAATAGCTTATTCTCCTGAAACTTCTACTACTTCTTCCATGTTTTGTTTTGTATTTCCACTAAACTCTCAATGCAGGTCTTGATGCAGGATGCTCATAATGGATTGAATTGTGACTCCAATAAATCTTCATAAAAGAGAGATGGAGTTGTCCAAAGAAAAATTAGCTGAAGGACTGAAATAAGCCCAATTAGCGTTGAATCATATGAGATGAGAGGTGAATGATCTCATAGTACTGACCTTATCTACTACAACTATTATAGCATTTATGATTAGCTTTAGGTTGGAGTGATGCATAACCCTACTCTCATCTGTCATTACATCTCCATGGATGAGGAAAACTACATTTTTTTTTTTATTTTGTATATTTATTGCATTCATGGGAGACTAAACGGCAGGTAAATCTTGTTAAACCTTATGAGCCTATAGAAATATTTGATATTTTAATGATTAAAAATATTATTAGTTGGGATAATTTTGTGCTGATGAATTTATATGTTTAAGTTTTATAGCAAGCTAAAAGTGCTAGGTAAATTAAATTTTGAAAGTCAAATGGTACTGGAAATATGATTTGGATGATAATCACATAAGTGTGATTAACCTAAGTTGAAGAAGACAAGCAATCAAGGAAATGAAAGATCACCAATTAGTAAAATCTTATATATTTTTTGTTTATTGTGTCTTGTTATATATGTTTTATATATAATTTATAAAACAACCAAACACACACACATGAGAGTTAAATTAATTTCATTATTTGATGAAAATAAATAAATTAGTTATTAATTAAAAGAAGATTATTAAGGACAAATCATATTGTGCGTTGAGTTTCATCGTATTGTACGATATGCATGACATCTTTAGAAATTCTAAAAAAAAGATGTTATATAAACTAAAACAAAAATTTAAAATTAAATGTTTTCCATAAGTAGGATTTTACGATTAGTTATAGTTAGACTAAGGTTGGACCGTGTGATCATAAGTGATTTCATTGTTAATATGTATGATTCGTCAATAGTTTGAGTGCAATCAAGTCATCACATCAACGAGTTGATACATCAACGAGTTGATGCATCATATGACTGTCATGTATTGATCAATGCTTTAGCAAATCAGGTCTTGATTAGGTGGGTGTGGTTGCAAAGTGGTGCTATTTTAAAGCTAGTAAGTGTGCATAGATTACAATCATCAAGTTAAATATAGGAGATGATGCATTGCCAACCAAAGGATAAATATTAGCTTCTTTGGAAGATGGGCACGTCTTGCTAAAAAAATGGTAACTTCTGTATTTAATGATTGGCAAATATGCCAAATGTATGAGTATGACTAATGAGCTAGTAGAAATTAGGTCAACAAAGATGCCAATGGACATGACTTTGTACTTATCAAGTAGAAGACCTTTCTAAGTACCTTAATGGCCACAATAATCAATCTTCATGGGGTTATGAAAGGTTAACTGAAAGAAGCTTAGTAGCAAACTATGGATTACTCGAACCTTCTCTAGCCTACCATAGTGATGACATGTAAATTAGGGGTGCCTATCAAAGATTTATGAAATGAAAAAAGAGTTCACTAGAATATACAAGAGAAGATTATGAGTAGATGTTCTAGTAACAACATTTTGATATAGTTATGAATGTGAGGCAGTACGACTCCTTAGGGCCTAGCTATCATAACTGAGAACTAGTGCAAAAAGATAAAGTTTTGGCTCCTCCTTAGATTTGTGGTAGTGCTAAAAGGTTAAGAGTTACTAGGCATAAATCCTCTCCCATTCAATTTCATCAAGCATAAAAATTTTATAAAAACTTGACCATGAATGAACAAAGCAATATACAATGCAAAACCAACCAACTCATCTACTAGCATGTATAAGCAACAAAATAATTCTCTCAACTTGGGGGCATTTAAGAAGAGGGGTATAAATGGTGGAAAAACTTCAACCCTTACACTTGTATGGTAGGAGGAAAAGTGGATGATTATGTAATGCATTATATATAAGATAGTCAAACAAGATATGAGCCGATTTAGTACCATGAAATCCACTAAGGGTTGATTTGATATGCCTTGCATCAGGCTCTTATTAGACATAACGGGCCATATTGAGACATCAAAATGTTAAAACTTAAATATAATTATAAATGGGTGAGGGTGGTGATTATAACTGGACTTCTTGGCAGAACTAGTCAAGACATTAGCAAAGCTAGCTTGTTGAGAGGATAAACAATATATTAGACAAAGAATGGGGAAGAACCATGAACCAAGGTGACCAAAGGATAAAAGCTAGCCTTAAAGAAAAGTGTTGGTCATGGCATCATTGTAGCAACTAAGTGTTCTCAGGTGAGATATATGGAGGACTACATGACCATGGAAGAAGCTCCTCCTCAACCACCGCCTGAGTTTTTCCGGACCACCGCCTAACATCGTCACTCCGTTGGACCACCACTTGAGCTCGTCACCTTCATCGGACCACTGTTTGAGGCCCTCACCTTTGTAAAACCATCGCTTGAGGCCATCACCTTCACCGGACCACCACTTGAGGCCCTCACCTTCACCGGATAACCACTTGAGGCCCTCACCCTCTCTAGATCACTGCCTGAGGCCCTCACCTTCACCAGACCACTACCTAAGGCCCTCACCTTCGCCAGACCACCGCCCTAGGCCTTCACCTTTGCCGGACCACCGTTTCAGGCCCTCTTCTTCGTCGCACCACTACATGAGGCCCTCACCCTTGCCGGACCACCACTTGAGGCCCTTACCTTTGCCGGACCACCACTTGAGACCCTCACCCTAAGAGGACCATCGCTTGAGGCCCTCACCTTCGCCGGACCATCACCTGAGACCCTCACCTTCACCGATCACCACATGAGGCCCTCATCTTTGCTAGACCACCACCTAAAGGCATGAACTCCACCAGAACACCATTTGAGGCCTTAAACTCTGCCAGACCATCAAATAACACCATAGTTCTGCCAAGTCACCATCAGATTACTAATCGACTCCCTAACTTCTAAGAGACACCAGATTTAACATTAGGCCTCAACCATATGGTTGATATTTGTAATCTGATTTCCCTCAAGGACATGTCAGCCCATTGTTCTTAATTCAAATTATAGTGAAATCTTTTTAATTGGGCTAGGCCTCATGGTTTTTCCCCTTTTTAGGGTTTTCTACAAAAAGATATTATGTTTTCTGTGTATGAGCTGAATATCTGTGCAATGCTAAGACGTAAAATTATAACTCTATCATCACATCTATTCCAGCCCATAATAGTTTGGCACCATCTGTGGGAAACTCAATACCACTATCCTGAGAACTACTCTGATGGCCAACAAGTGTAGCAATCAGATCTTGAAATCCTCCCTCTCTAACTCAAACCAATCTAGGAATCCTTCCATAAACCAGGGATGCCATACATCCACCTCCTTTTATCATGGGGCACATAATGCTTCTAGAGAAGGAACTTCAAGGACTTCCCTAGAATACCACATCAGAATGATTGAGAAATCTCAGAATGAGATCCTTCAACTCCTGCGAGAGACTTGATGACTGATGCTAACACCTCAAGAAGAGATTCTTCTTCCATGAGATTTACCAGGGCTCAAAGATGTTCAACTTGAACATATTTATGGTGAAGTTCCTCTTCCTCAAACAAGAATGCATCCTCCGACACATCAAGACAATGAGCTTGCTCACCTTGCATTCCTCCAGACATCCCCTAGGACTCATCCCGACAGCGTATTACTAACCTCCCTCGTAACACCCTACGTCATGAATTATAAAGATTTGTCCAAGAAGAGTTTCCCATAAGAGGAATTAGGCAATATCATCATTAGTGAGACTTATAGGAGTCATCACCCCTGACCGAAGCCATCCTTTAACACCCCATTCCGGCAGTATTCAAGGTACCAAGTATTAATTCTTATGATGGGACATTCGAATCGTACGAGCATATAATTCATTATAGCATCATCATGCATATCCAATGAGCCTCAGATGCGCTCTTATGCCAAGTTGTTTTGGCCAAGCACGAATGTGGTTCTATTCACTTTCACCTGGAATGATCCCCACCTTTATCAAGTTATCTAAATTGTTTGTCGAATAATTTATCGCCAATCGAAGACGTATTAAGAATTCTTCTCACCTATATGGGATTTGATAGAATGAAGGAGAATCACTTAGGAAGAATTTCCAATGATTTTCAATAGAGGCTTGATAAATTCTAAGGATAGATCCTAAATTTCTAAGAGGAGTTTTTATTGGAGGCCTCCGCCCTGGGCCTTTTTATTTATCGCTTATGCGAGACACAGTTCATTTGTATACCGACCTGAGCTATCGTGTGGAGGCACAAATATCAGCAGATAAAGTTATTAATGTCCATAGGAAGCAATTTGAGCAACCTTCCGGAAAGCGCACAAAATGCTCATACAATGGATAACTTATTCTCACAAGAAAAGAAATAATGAAAGAATAGCCTGCCTCTTAGACCTCCATTGCCATAACAGGAGCTTTTATAAGAAGAAGGGTATACACCTCTCATTGTATCTCGAACTAATGTACTAATGACCATTCTAGACCAAGAAAATATTAAGTGGCCTAATCCTTTGAAGCCGAATACAAGAAATTAGGATCGATATTATCATTTCCACCGTAGTTGTGGGCACACTACTGAAGCTTGCAAACAACTCAAGGATGAGATTGAGAAGCTCATTTGACAAGGATATCTCTGATAATTCATCCAAAACTCACTTGTTAGAGATGAAGTTAGCCTTATTGGGGGGCAAAATCAACAATATGAAAAACAACTGTTGAATAATATTCAAATAGTTGGTGAGATTAAATGACCAAGCAATTCATGTATTTGTGTTAGTAATATTACTTATCTTATTTCATCATGTCTTTTTTATGTTAAATAGGTGTGACTTTAATATCCCTGATGTTTTTGTCTAAGTTAAGCATTGTGTTATCCCCGTATGTATATCTTATGTGTTGAATATAATGTAATTTGTACACCCTTAAGTCATAATAGAGACTTGTTGTATTATCTTACATAGAAATGTGTGGTTCACTCCTTTCTAATATTATCTCCTTATTTGAAAAAAAAAAAAACTAACAATAAAAACTACCGATGAATATAATCTCTTTATCTATAATTCGAGAAATACATAATTTAAATCGTGTCTCAATCACTGGATGATCAATCCCACGGAGATTTGATCCGACCTCTTCCATATAGGTTAATATCATCGAGCAGGGCTTTGACATACAATCTTAGATATGTCATACATCATTGGTAGATTCTTTAGACCTTTCCATACATGTTACATCATCGAGTAGGACTCTGATATACAACCTCAAATAGGTCATACATCCTTGGTGGATTATATTGACCTCTTTCATATAGATTAACATCATCGAGCAGGGCTTTGACATACAATCTCAAATAGATCATATATCCTTGTTAGATTCTCTTGACCTCTTTTATACAAGTTAACGTCATCGAGTAAGGCTCTGACATATAACCTCAAATAGGTCATACATCATTGGTAGATTCTCTCGACCTCTTTATACAGGTTAGCATCATCGAGCAGGGCTTTGAATAATAAACTCGGATATGTCATACATCCATGGTGGATTCGCTTGATCTCTTCCACACATTTAATGTCATTGAGCAGGACTCTGACATAAAACCTCAGATAGGTCATACATCATTGATGGATTTTCTCGATCTCTTTTTTAGGTTAACGTCATCGAGCAACACTCCGACATACAACCTTAGATAGGTTATATATCTTTGGTAAATTCTACCTGACATTGTACTTCTACCCATCACTAAACTTTTGTTTGGCTTCTATCCGAAGCTGAATTTCTACTCGTCATTGGACTTTTCATCAAACTTTTACTCGAAGCCAGATTTCTAACCAACGCCAAACTTTCTCCTATTGAAGAACTTCTACCCGTCATCGACTACTACATATTGTCGCACATTTTTCAGGCTTCTCCCCAATGCCAAATTTCCACCCATCACCTGACTTCTTCCCAACATCGGACTTTCGTCTGTTGCCAAACTTCCACCAACTAACATCAGACCTCTGTTGGATCTCTTGAAGAATGAGGGGGGAATTTCTACTCAGTGAGGAGCCCTAGACCTAGACAGGGGATACTATATGAACAAGACTAGGAGAATGCCTCAGCATGAGGTAGAGGCAAAAAAGAAGGAGAGGACTCCTTCTTAGTGAGGGGCCATAGGCTAAGACGGGGGATCACCCATACATGGCCAGGGGAAGGCCTCAGCTTGAAAAGAAGCAGGTGAAAAATTCACTTCTTGTAGAGAGGGGCCTAGGGCTTAGATAGGGGATGCCGCCTATTTAGGCCTGGGAGAAGGCTTCTAATGAAAGAAGATGAAGGGAGAGAAATCTCCTTCTTGCAGAGAGGTGCCCCAGACCTAGACAGGGGATGCCGGTTGTATAGGGCCCGGGAGAAGGCCTCTAATGGAAAAAGAAGAAGGGGGAGAAATTACCTTCATGCAAAGAGAGGGGCCTTGAGCCTGGACGATGGATACCACCCATATAGGGCCAGAGAAAGGCCTCAATTGAAAGAAGAGATAGAGAGGAAGAGGTGCAAGAATTTCATACCCCATAGGGGGGTATTTATTGGTGTAGGAGGAAGTTATGGTAGTTATGCAAAAATAAAAAAGAAGAAGATATATATATATATATATATATATATATATATATATATATATATATACTAACCGCCAGTCAACCCGACTGACAGGCTACTCGGGCGCGCGGGTTGCGGGTGGGCCGGAGTGTATGGGCTCGCGGGCTGGAGCTCGAGGGTGGCGTCGCGGCGGTGGTGCAGCAGCGGCGTGGCGGCGGCTAGTCCATCCCGACTCTTTCTCGAGCCCAATTTTGGCCCCCGAAAAGCCAAATTGGATGTCTTTGGAGTCCCTATAACCGTTTTTCAACGTCCCTGACTCAATTTTGATATTTTTAAAGTGATTTAGGACCTTTACGCCCACGATTGGACTATGTTCGAATTTCAAATCACTCAAAAAATTTCCCATGGGCTATGATGCATATTTTTAAACATCTGGAGCTTCAAGGTTTGAAAATAGGCGGGCAACTGATACATCATCAAAAAATTGTATTGATCAGGAACGAATCTAGATGCAACATCATGTTGGAACCTTCAAAAATTAGAATTGGGACCATACAAACTCCAATTTCAGCCAACCTATAGCCGAACTGAGTGTCTCAAAAATAAAAAACCAAACGACACCAAATCCAACCCAATCTGAGCCCAAATGGGTCCAAATCAAGGGTTAGAAGCCCTATTAGAAGGTTCGAACCACAATTTGGATTACCAAAAGATTTGTAAACATAACGTGCTAAAAGTTGAATCGAGCAGCTCGATGAGATGAATCCAACGAGCCCAAGATAACCTAAATCTGACATCATTAACACATTCAAATGTTCATCAAATCGTCCATGACAAGGGATTCAACATCGATCATCCATCCAACCACTCCCCATTTATCCTTGACTTCTCACCTATTTATGGGTCATGCCACTCCAAAAATCTATAAATAGAACCCTCATTTCTCTTGAAGGAGGATCAAAGAAAGAAGATAAGAAGAGAAGAGTAAGAATAAGAGAAGGAATAAGCTCCTTCTCGACCACCGCTTGAGTTTCATGTGACCACCGTTTGACATCATCGCTCCACCGAACCACCACCTGAGGCCTTCACCTTTGTCATACCATTACTTGAGGCCCTCACCTTCGTTGGACCACAGCTTGAGGCCCTCACCTTAGCAGAACCATGGTTTTTCCATTTTCCAGGGTTTTCCACGTCAAAAATCTTGTGTTCTCTGTGTGTGAGCTGAATATCCGTGCAACGCTGAAACATAAAATTACAACTCTATTATTGCCGCGTATATTCTAGCCCGCAAAAAAACATGTCTCATATTAATATTCTTCCTTCATTATAATAACTTTCTTCATATTTAAGCATGATTCTTCCACTAGCTATACACATTAGAGATAAATAATACCTTGATGCCTCTAATGTTGGGTGCAATCCTATGGATCATTAGATCATGTGTTGGTCCCTAGTTTTCTCTTATTGAGACTTCAATACAAACTGAGGTTTTGTTTGAGACAATTTTCTTACTGTTTTTAAAAGCAATTTTCTAATATAAATTTTCTTGAACAGAAAATTGAAGCAGTTTTAGAAAACAATAAAAAAAACTATCCCAAACAAAACCTGAATGAAGAATGATGCATGATGCACGTAATGTTTTAAAGAGAGATGAGCTTTTAAGGCACCAAAACGACCAAAGCAGCAGAAGGGCCACAAAAAAGCCGTTGTTCTTCATGCGATCTTGGGTAATCACCAGACCGATCTCCCATTTATAATAATATAGCTTAATAAATCAATAGGGAATTATCATAGAGTTTTCCTCACTTAATTGCTCGCATCGACTCATCTGTGTAAGCGAACCTTAGCATCTTTATCATCTTCTGAAAGCCAATTGTTTAAATTCAATTTTAGTTTCTCAAAATTGGCAAAAAGATGAATGGAACTTTCTAAGGGCCCACCCAACGTTAACTGCTACTTGCTTTAGCTTGTCGATAGTGTCCGACAAATTCTATCAATCTCATCAACGCACTTTACATGTTTCATATTGATTATTTAAATTAAAAGGTAAAATTTATCAGTTTTTTGATAAAACCAGCTTTTAATTTCAAATTAATAAAAAAAAAATTAAAATTATAAATTTGTATAAAGATAAACTAACGTAATTTGCATCAGAATGAGCTTGAATGATTCCAAATTTATGTTGAGATTAATACAATTCATGATGTAATTTATATGCACTATTCTCAACATAAATTCTAAGACATTCAAGCAAAATTCTAATACTAATTATGTAGATTTAGACTTCGTTTGAGACCGCTTTTTTCTCGCTTCATAAAACTGCTTTATAGTACGAAATTTTAATTTTGTACTTGAAAACAATTTTATGAAGCAGGAAAAAAGCCGTCCCAAACGAAGCCTCAATGTTGGAAAGAATTGCTTCGACAACACTTAGACTTCGTTTGGGATGACTTTCTTATCACTTCTTAATTTTTTGTACTAAAATATTATTTTAAGAAATAGTAAGAAAGCCGTCCCAAACGAAGCCTTAATTTTGATTTCAGTGATGATTTCATGCACATTGCAGCAAAATTGAATACTACGAACGGCTGCCAATTCCAAACTTTTCTAGTAATTATTTAAGCATATTCAACCTCATTCTACTATAAATTATATCGCAATTTTATTAAAAAAAGAAGATAAACATCTGATTGATTGAAAGAGAAAATAATATAGCCAATCATTTAGTTTCCTGCAAAATTGGAAAATTTTCTTGAGATTGAAAAGGTATCAAAGGAGAAATTTTTTTTTTTTGTGATGACATGTTCATACAAGAAATTCTCATTTACTTGCACGACAAATAAAATGCGACTTCTGGTTTTGACATATAACGGATAGCTTCTTGTTGAGATTCCTAGTCACCTGTAATTAACAATGTCAATTTTTAACTTTTGAGCTATCCCACGCCTATCATGTGAGCTTTGAGACGTGGCCTGTTGGCCTTGGTAATTGGCATAACATATGAGTTTTTCTTTTATATTTTTATTTTTATTTATTTTTTGAATTAAGTCAAATTCACACACGTGTATCACGTACGTAAACTTAAAACTCAGGATCTCTTAGTTGATAGTCAAAGCTACCAACCAAGAGAACAAGATAAACTGCATGGTATGCAATACGACTATACAGTGGCGGAGCCAGACAATTTATTGAGGGGGGGAGGCCTAAATTATTTTATTAAAAATTTCCCTCAACTTTTTTCATTCGGGCTTGCGACCGACAAAAGCAGTTTTAAAAACTTTTATTTAAAACATAAATGACTAAATATTAAATAAAGTACACTTACAATCAACGGGCTTGGGATCGCCACTGCTTACAATTTATACATTCTGTTCTTCATATTTTGAAATGACTGAATAATAACATCATTGTCAATACAATCTAAAATTTCCTTTTCAACATAAGCGATTAAAGTATCGTTCATCCACTGATCCCCAATTCGATTGCGTAGCCGATTTTTTATGATTGCCATTGCAGAAAATGCTCTTTCAACTCTTGCTGTTGCAACGGGTAGTACTAATGCCAACTTCAGTAACCTAAAAACAAGGGGATATAATATTTCCTTCCTACTCTGAACCATTTTTTCAGCAAGACTTCCGATATCTTTTAATAATGAACAAGCTGCATATCCGCACGGCCTGCAGAGGTACGGGTTGCCGAATTGAATGCCGACTACCGAACTGAATGCCAACAGTCAGTCTCTCGGCCTGCAGAGTCGGCGACTGGATGAACCTTTTGGAAAAACAGTAAGCTGCTGCGTCGCGCACTTGCGATGGAGGCAGAGGCGAACTGAACGCCACTTCCTTCTCCCGTTCTCCGCGCGGAACCGAACAGGTTTTGTGCGAATAGCCGAAAAATTAGGGCAAAAAAAAAAATGCTAAACCGCCCAAATAGTCCTACCGAAATGCACGCATACAAGTTTTTTTTTTTTTTTTGCGGAGGGGGCACGTGCCCCCACGGGACCCATGTAAATCCGCCATTGCGACTATATGAGTTCATAGTTGATTTAGATTTCTTTTGGTATAATTTCTTTTACTTCTTTTTAAATAATTCTCTAATGCAATTCTTTTAAAGTAGCAAAAAAACAATGATAAAAAATTTTAAGGCTCGTTTGTGACGGCTTTTGTAGTGCTTATTAAAACAACTTTTTATTGTACAAAAATTAAAAATTTTGTCTAAAAAAGCTGCTTTAAGAAGCAGTAAAAAAAGCTGTCACAAACAAAGCCCAATACTTCGTTTGGGGCAGCTTTCGTATTGTTTTTGTTTTTTATACTGCAACTAAAATTTTCATTTGACCAATGCCTTTTCATCATTTTCATTAATTTTTTGTTCTAGGAAGCTTCTTTTTACAATAGATTTCAATGAAGTTATTTTCTCCATAATAATTTTACAATCACTTTTATGAAATACTACAATCATCCCATATGGACCTTAAGTCTTAGTTTATATAACTCGAAAATAGTGGTTGATGCTCGTTTAAATTTTCTCCCAAAAAAAAAAAAAACTATTAACAAGTTTTACAGTAGTTATAATTGTTACGGTATTTTTATTTTTGGTTATTTTAATTGTTAGTAGAAGTTGATACTACGGGAAAAAAAAGAAGCTTTTGCAGTGTTTATTTAAACATTTGTGATGATTTTAATCGCCACTAAAAAATAACTGCCACTATAAAACAGCCATGATTGAGTCTGCTACAATAACCTTTTGTAATAGTCTTACAACCATTAAGATTTAAATTTTTTAATTGTAACGATGATTAAAACTACTACAATAGCATAAGAGCTATTAGCCATCAATATTCTTCTTCCTACAATTAGATATCTTTTGAAACTCCTAACTTTCAAGTGAAAACCCGATCGGGAACCCCAATGTCCGGACTCCGGCATGAATTGCTCCTCTCTCGTGCTCGACCTCACCTCCTCGAACCATATTCGATCTATGTTTTTCCTTCCCCTGCCTATTTAATAAATTTTATATAAAAAAATTTAAAACATTTTCAATTGAACAATTGGATGAATATATTACCATTCATATGTTGGTCTCTTCATTGTTTAGACTTGACAGTGCGTATTTGAGTTAGCTTAAAACTTATAAGTCCTTTTTTTGTTTATTCATATTTAGGGGTGTCAAATTGGTTTAGTGGTTCGGATTCGGATTTGATCTGATGTTGTTTGACTTGAATAAATTGGATCTTAACTTGTCCGTTTATCATATGAGTCAAAATATTTGATACGAATTCGACTCAATCTGAATCCAACTTGTTTATTATATAGATTATGATTTTTTTTTTATTCAATATGATATGCTTAACCCAAATACAATCCATTTAACTGAAATCGAATGACAATCATGTTAATTTCGAGTCAATTTTAGATTTTCAAATCATGCAAAACCTGGCCCCCAAAACTACTTTAATTAGATTTCAAACTCAAACTTCACTTAAGCAATAGTTGAGTCAATCTGAATCAGGTTGTGTTTAGATTGTTCAATCACATCATTTATTGACAATTTTATCCTTATTCGGCGATCGTTGAATCCCTTCACAGTCTTAAACAAATGATTTTTTTTTTTGTTAATTTAGAAAGCGAACTTTTTATAAAAAAATTATAAATTTAAATATAAAATTAATAAAGAATATTTATTTTCTTTACTAAAATCTAGTAGGAAAGAGAAGGACCACCACATTTGCCTACAAAATTGGAAAATTTTCTTGAAATGTTATGTATCGGCTTTATGGAATTTTCAATTACGTGTAAATTTAATAAATGCGACTTTTGATATGGACAAATAATCATTCACTTTTATGTTAATGATTATTTAAAAGTGAAGAAATGAGAACTTTCGAAGTTAGTCCATCTTCGCTACATTCTTATGGCTATCTTTTAGTTTCAATTGATGGTTTATTTCTCTCATTCTTTTCTTTCTCTTCTTCCTATACGGAAAAGGGTGGCCAATTAAAATTTATTTTTTGCCCCAATTTCTTAGATTCCTATCTTCTTAATAAAATTTATTAAATTCTAGAATATTGGCGGCAATACAGAAATAGAGAGTTTAAGGTTCTTAGCTCTATTGGAAGATCCAACCAAAAAAAAAGATAGATAAAAGAATAAATTTTATGTGGAAAATTTGAAAGGGGAAAAATTATAGAGCTAATCCTAGTTAAAATGATTCTACTAGTATTTGTCATTGATTATAATTTTATTTTATTTTTTAAAAAAAAAGTTAGTCAAATAAAGGGGAAAGAAGAGTACATCAGCGACAGGTACAAACCAACATGCCTAGGTAATACAAGTCAAAGCCACAAAAAAACACAGAGTACATGTTTAACAAAGAAAAATAAAAAAACAAAATGGACAAAGCCAGAAGAGGGGACTTAGGGTGGAGGCCCCCAGCACCGACCAGGAAGCTAGCACGGACCATCCATAGGTGAGAAAACCGACCACCAAGCAACAAACTAGGCATCCAGATTGCCAATCAACCAAGTCAAAGAGGGGAAGAAGGTGCCTTCTCATCATAGTTCAATCAACACAAAAACCACGGAAGCAATTGACCAAAAAATAGCCCAACTACTTCCTGCATCTGCATTTAAATTTACCCCAACCACGACCATGAAAATGGCTTTTCTCAAAGTCAAGACAATCCCCTTCTTCCCCGCTAGAAGGAGAAGAAAGAGCAACGTCTAAATAAAGCCAGCCATTTTGAAATAAAACCAAGTTTTTAAAGGATTGATCCACATGACCTTGTATTTCAGCATTAGACAAGACATAAATAGGTATATTAACAACATTACCCTCACTCTCAAAGTCATTGTTAGAAGATAAATCCACTTGCACCAGATTAACCACCTGATTAATGGCCACACAACCACAAGATGCAACCCTAATAGGAGAGGGGAAGGAAACAATTCTTCAGATGGCACAACAGGAGAAACCGAGGAACCAGAATGCTCAACAACCACAGTGGGTGCAACAGCCTAAGCCAAAATACACTGAGAAGACACAGTACCCACACGAGACAAAGTAACTTTAGAATTAAAACCACCACCAGCATCACTATCACAAAAATGGGATTCCATGACAACAAATTCAAGCCTGACAACATCAGGATCCACCCGATTAGACATAAACAAATCTCTCTGAGACGCAACCACCTTTTCAGGAGGAATCAAAATAGGTTCACAATCTAACACACCCACAACATTAGAGCAATTCCCCACATTCATAGATGGCACAATAGTGGAAGAAATAATCACATTCGGATTCGCATAAGGTAAAGCAACAGGAGATAGGGAAGCTAGATTAGGACTCAAATTAATAATAGTATTATTCATAACTCTAGCACAGGAGCAGAAGGAATGTCCCTATGCAAATGGGATTGAGATAAATGCAGATGCAAGATACAACATTCTGATTTTGAATGACCTAAGGTTTCACAATGCAAGCAATACAAAGACAAATCCTCCAAAGTAACCGACTGAACATACCCCAAATTATCCGGACCAATCCAAATCTTGCCAGGATACTGCTTAGAGACATCCAATTCCACCAAAACACGAGCGAATGAGGGACGAGAGCCAGAGAAGGTAGCATGATCGATTTTAAGGGGGCAATCGAAGATAGAGCCGAGGCCCTGAAGAAATCTCGATGTAAAAAGAAGATGTCTCAAATTCAGGAAAGCCAACGAAATAGGGATTATAGGAGATTTAACATCCACATCAAAAGCAGGTGACCACTTAATCAAATTCATGTAACAATTATTCACGAAATAAGAATGATGAGCAAAGATACGATAATAATTCAAGTCATTTCCTAATTTGATCAAAACATTCTTCGGATTCAGAACCATAATAGAGAAATCACCTTTGAGCTTTAGATTAAATTTTTTTTTGAATAGCCTCAAGGCACGACCGGTTGGTCGGAAACATCCCTACTAATGCAAAATTAAATGGAACAGCAAGAAATAAGATTTTCACCTCAGAAATCCATAACGAAGGAAGCCCACGACGAGTGGAAATTTTAAGTTCAGGGAAAGGGGAAACCTTAACGGAAAGCACCTCATGAAATGACTTAAACGAGGATTTGTCATCAAGTAAACCACCATAAAAAGATGATTACCAGCTATCTAGAGAAGAAACCACAAAAGGAAGGAAAAAATGCTTCCTTGAGATAATAAACACAGTAGGAGAAAACACGATAGAAATCGCCCCAGAATCCCTAACACTAGCAGAGTGCATCGGGGTAGCGCACGACATTGTCATTGATTATAAATGATGTTCTTTCTCGGAGGAAGGTTTTGACACAATGTACCAAATATACATTAGAAAAAACACATTACATCGATGGAATTGGAAGAATCCCATGGCAAGAGAGTTCTTTTTTAGTGATTATTATTTATTTGGTCGTAGAGATTGTAGTCATGTGACGGAGACGAAGGGACTGTAATCAGGCGATGGAGTGGAGGGATCATATTCATGCGACGGTGGTTTGAAAAATCGTAATCGGGTGACAGTGGTCGAACATATAGAGTTACACAATAATTGTTTGACGAACCATAGTCTGAAAATGGAGTTGAAGGGATTGTATTCGAGCATCGAAGGTCAGTGGGACCACAATCAGACGACGGAGATAGGAGAGACAGTTGTCAAGCCCTAGAATCAAAATTGGAAGAATTACATCTTTTTGTATAATTTTAAATAACAATCGAAGTTAAATAATTGCACCCAAGAAATATTTGTACAACAAAAATTGTGATTATATTTATAGTCGAATATTTATATCTTGATCTGAACTCCCAAAATAATATGTACAATAGTCATGATAACAACTGTCCATTAGAACAAGTACATCAATTCTACAAAAGAAAGGCCGATATATGTAGAAGGAAAACTATAGCCTACAGCTCAGCATAACTTCAATATATATATATATATATATATATATATATATATATATATATATATATATATATATATATATATATATATCACATGATGAGCATATGACCCAATAAGTAACCAATATCTACAACTAAAGTAAAGTAAATGTATCAATTAGAAATAATAATTATATATATGTAAGAACATGTAGAAGTTAATAGGAATAATATTATGTATATTATGTCATTCATATATAATATTATCATAAACATATCAATCATTTCCTTATTATATACATAGGTTCTTATACAATCCAATTGTTTATCAATCATATCAATCAATCCTATCTTATCACAAGTTAATTTATCATATCTGTCATATGCCAAATTTATCATCAGTTTGATCTATTATGTCATATCAGTTGTATGTCACAGAATATAATTTGAATGAATTAATTCTTTATCATTAAATTTAAATAATCAGAGCCAACTAATTTCTTTTATCTATATAAATACTAGCAAAAATAAAACTATCGATCAAAATATCAATATATTCATCTATATTCCTTTCTAAAAATAATGTATATACTACTGATGATCTATAAAATCATAACATATCTAACTTGTCATGTGTATAAAATAATAGCTAAATCAAAAAAGAAATAGAACACTCATGCTCGCTTGCTCTATCCTGAAATTATTTAATCATATATAATGAACTCAAGAGTCTAACAAATCACCAAAACCTACATCTGAACTCAAAGCACGATAAATGACCAATATGTATGTTAGCAATAAAATTATATCAATTGCACTCACATGACCATGAATAAGTGTAGAAATAATAAAGCTCACATGTAGTAGCAATATAATATATAAATAGTAAAATAATATGATATAAAAGCTAGTAAAATAGTACAAATGAGATATATAAAAAAAATTAATATGGATGTCAAATTGATAAAACAGTCATCTTATCAATACTATTAATAAGTAAATAAATTATATAAAGTTGTAAAATCAAAGTATCAGTAAAGATAGTTAAAATCATATCAATGCATTAAAATCCTATAATGATATACATATGCCATCAAATTATTCTATATGAGTATCTAATCAATATCTTAATTAGAGGCTCAATATATCATGTGCTCAATATATGACATGCTCATTATTATTATATTGAATCAGTAATATCAAATAATATAAGTATATATACTGGTAACAATAATAACTTAGTGGTAGGAGTAATAAAATGAAATAATACTAATAAATTTGTGTAGTAATAATAAATTTATATATTAATATGAATAATACCTCAATAATATGTATTTAAGTAGCGCACTAAACAAGTAAGAAGTTTTAGCTATCATGGTATTTATTAGTAATCAGTAATTGGTAACCTTTGGCTCAGCAAATAGAGTTATCACTCTTTGCCCATCGATTAAGTAATAACTTCTTATAACTCTCAATTATTGCATAATTGTATCATTGTATTAATAGAGGATAACACCTAAGCATTCTATTTAAAAGAAAGCCTGTCAGCCCATTATCCATTATGTACAAGTCAATTAATCTCTAACCAACAACTAGTCTTTACTTATCTTTTCCACAAACACACACCTTATTATCATAGAACTATAATAGTAAGATTGGCCTGCTATTACTTAATCACTTTTCCATATTCATTTCAATGCATTGTAGAAAACAAAACAAAATTAGAATTAATTCAAAAAGTACTAAAATATCATAATGGTTGCAAATAGATAACCATACTGAGCAAAAGTTCATATTTTTAAAAAATTGATTAAATTATCATAGATTATGTAAAATAATATTTTGTAGCATTAATTGAACTAAAGCACTATTTTTAAATGTTAAATTTTTTTTAATTGATAAAAAAATTTACTTTTTCAAAATCACTAGGCAAAAATAACAAATAAATATTCAAAATAATTATAATCATAATATCTATAATATATAAAAAACTACGTGGTAAAAACCTTGTCAATACAAAATTATCATTCTTCAGTAACAAAATTGCAAACTTAACTAAAAAAAATTTTAATAAATACAAAACTATTGAAATAAAAAATAGAATTATGTTTCCTTATATAGAGACGAACAAATCTCCAAACAAGTTGGACTAGCAAAAATTACTCTACAGCCTCAAAATCCTTAATTTCTTTTTTCTCTCTCCTCTTATTTGTCTCTTACTTCTCTTTATGGTTCTCTGTTAGCTGATTTTAAGAAGAGAACAAAAATGCTTTAATAAATTTAATGACTTATGTTATTTTATAATAATATAATATTAATAAAATTATTTAATTTAGTTAAATTTCAGTATAATATTCATAAAAACCTTTTTTGGTGCTTGAAAATTTATAAAATAACACATTTGTTGAGATAATTGCTACTTAGTTTTGCATGTTTGATATTCCAAATATTATTGATTTGATTATTATTTCTCCTAACATATTTTGAAAGAATTATTTTGCTCTTGTGTGTACTAACATTTCAGGAAAATTATACTCCGGATTATTGAAGACTTCAAATCAATATCAGTTTAGAGTTTATTGTTATTGAAGTATATAATTTCTATTTTATTGAGTTTGAGAGTGTGTGATTGTAATTGAGTAACTGAACGCACACACAAACTGGGGGAGAATTTTAAAATTTATTTTTTAAAAAACTGATCGTACTGTATGATAACACTTTCGTACGGGATGATCTGATCAGTTATTTTCCCTAATGAGCAATGGAACGAAAATTATTTTTTCTAAGTATGGTTCGTACGGGATGATCCCAATTTCGTACAAGGACAAACGTCTCGGGTTCATTTACAAGAACTATTCGTACGGGATGATCGGACCTTCGTACAGGGACAAACATCTCAGATTCATTTACAAGAACTGTTCTTACGGGGACGATCACACCTTTGTATAGGGATGAATGTCTCGGGTTCATTAACGCACGAAAAGTTTTTTCTAAGTCTTGATCGTACGGGACGATCTCATATTCGTACAGAGACGAACATTTTGAGTCCATTCTCAAGTTTGGATCATACGGGACAATCCAACCTTTGTATAGGGATGAATGTCTCAGGTCCGTTTTTGTTTAATTCGTCCTGACATTTCGTACATACGAACATTGAAAATTTTTTGTTCATCCTAAACAAACTTAGATCATGTATGAAATACGTACCGATTCATAACATGTTCGTACACAACATCATTTGAACTATTCGTATGTACGAACATATGATCATACTATACGATTGTGTTTGTTTAAAATTAAAAACTTCAATTTTCTAGATGGTTTTTCATATTTTTTGTATAAAAGGTCCACTAAAACTGACATGACAGAGTCTTGTCTATGTGATTTTTCAAGGAAAATTTAAGGAGAGAGTGTTTGAGAGAGATTTCTTGTAAATGGAGTGTGAAGGATTCACAATGTTACTCAAATATAAGAATCTCCTTGTAATTATGATTATCACTCTTCCTCTTGTCTTTCCAGATTGCATGTGAGAAGATCTTCGGATAAGATTTGGTACTTTGCCAATACTTGGATGGTGTAAAAGGACGAAGGTTCTTTGCCTACACTTGGAGAGTGTGAATAGCCGATGGTTCTCTGCCAACACTTGGAGAGTATGAACAGACGACAGTTCTCTGCCGACACTTGGAGAGTGTGAAAGGACAACGATTCTCATAAGAGACATAGGAATATTTATGTGTAAACCTCTAAAAATGGGAAATACCCATGAGTCCTTGGCCAATTTGAATAAATTTATTAATATTTTTTATTAATTACAAATTATGCCTTTTCTCAAGGGAAGGCATTGGCTCAGTGAAGCAAATATATCTCATACAAAGCACTTTATATGGTTAGGGATGGAACAACCTAATGCTATAAGAGTTATTCTTAAGAGACTGTACGTCTATTTATTTGGTTTATAGGATTATATTTATAGTTAGTAAGTAATGCAATTAAGAAAGGTCATAGTTGGGCGATGCTAGTTATAGGGATTGTTGTCGGGTGACAAAGGTCAGAGAGACCATAATAAGTGGGGCGATGAAGGTCAAAGAATTATTGTTGGGTGACCTAGGTTAAAATGATCATTGTCGACAATGATGGAGGTTGGTGGATGGAATAGGTTAAAGGGTGCTAGACGTCTGAGTGCATGATGGAGGTCACTAGGAAAGTAGTCAATGGGTAAGAGGTCAAAGGGATTATAATTGATGGGAGATAGAAGTCATAGGGATTATATTTCAGTAATAGAGGTGAGAGAGACCATAATCAAAGGACTATTTTATGGCGACAAAGGTCAGAGAGGTCAAAGTCGACAAGTGATAGAGGTCAAAGAAATCGTATCCAAAGGTTGATAGAGGTCAAAGGGACCTTAGTCGGCAAATGACAGAGGTCAGAGAGATCGTAGTCGATGGGTAATGATTGTCAAAGGGACTATAGTAAATAAGCAATAGTATTTGGAGGGACCATAGTTGATATGCGATAGAGGTAGGAGGGACCACATTAGATGGGAGATAGAGGTCAGAGAGATCATGGTTGGCGGGTAATAGAAGTTAGAGGGATCATAGTAGGTGGGCCATGGAGGTCGGATGGACTATAATTAACAAGTGATATAGGATGGAGGTACTGTAGTCAACTGGAGAAGGTGCTTAGAGGGACCATAGCAGGCATGGAAGGTGGTCGGAGGGGCCAATGTCATTGGGCAAAAATGGTCAGAGGGACCATAGTCGATTAGATATGGTGGTCATAGGGCGTTGGTGGTTAGAGGGATCTTGGTCATCTGGTGATAGGCGGCAGGGACTACAGTCAGCAAGCGACAGAGATCAAAGGGACCATAGTAGGTGGGAGTCGGTAGTCAGAGGAACATTAGTTAGCCAGTGATGGAGGTCGGAGAGGCCATATTTGGCAGGCAATAATAATTAGAGGGACTGTAGTTGTCAGGCGATGTTTGTTGAAGAGAGATGGCCATTGGAGAGACCGTAGTTGGTGGGCGACCATGGTCGGAGGAACTGTAGTAGTCGACAGAGTTTTGAGAGACTTTAGTCAATGGGCGATAGAAATCAGAGGTGTTATAGTTGGCAGACGAGGGCGGTCAGAGGGACCATAGTCGGTGGGCGATGGTGGCTAGAGGGAACATAGTTGAAAAGAAATAGAGGTCAAAGGGACTAAAGTAGGCAGGAGATGGAAGTCGAAGAAAACTTAGTCGGTGGGAAATGGTGATTAGACACAACAGGAAAATCCATCATTACCATTAGATTTTCCAGCGGAGAGATATACGCCGAAAAATGTGGCACCCAATATGGAGAAGAAATTCATTGGTATTTTACCGAAAAAATTTTTAATGGAATATCCGCCTTTGAATAACTGACAAAATTTCTATTGAATTTTTGCCATAATTTAAAAAGTTTACGGTGGAATTTATGCTAGTTATTACTAGCGGAGTTACCGACAAATGTTACGCCAGCTTACTTAAACTCGATAATTGTTTACTAACGCATTAACTGCCGGTAAGGTAATTGATGGATACTCCACCAAAAATTTTGACGAAAATGGCCCTATTTTGACCCGGCCATGGTGTTTCTTCTCATTTCCTTCTTATTCCCCTTGTTAGGTCGCATCCGAGAGCGTCTGAGAGCTGCCATGAATATGAGAACCTCGTCGACTTTTGCCACTAACTTGCACCGTTCCCCGCTGTGGATTGCCTATGCTCTTCACTTCTTTTTTCTTTCTTCTTCCCTTAGTTAGGTCGCATCTGAGAGCTGCCGCGAATGTGAGACATTGCCAAATTTCACCACCAAACTTTAACCATTTGTCGCCGTGCCTTCTCATATTTGTATTCATTTTTGTGTTTGTTATAGACGTTCTCACTAGACATTTATAGGTTTTGGGCAAAATTTTGGTCAGAGCACCTACTGGTAATATGATATGACGATGTTTCTGGAAGAAGTGTACGTTGTGCCGATCTTTCCAGTGGATATTATGATTGTAAAGATCATTGGAGATTGGTCGGCGGATTTATATGGTGGATTATACACTGGTATTATCGGCATATAGTTTTGCTGGAAAGGTCGATGGATTATACGCGAGAATTAGATGCGAAAAAATGTTGTTGTTTTCCCCATGTTTTTGCTAGAATAACCGTCAGAACATATTTCGACAAAACATTTTTTCATGTTTAGATTTTTCGACACTTGAATTATCGTCAAATCATTTGGCATCAAAAACATGCCAAAAAGCACATATTTTAGGTGGATTTATATTGTTACAGGAGAATTTTGTCTGTTGGTAACAAAGCATTTTCCTATAGTGAGAGAGGTCATAGTCTGCGTGTAATGATGGCCGAAGTGACCGTAGTTACGAGTGATAGTGGTCGGAGGGCGTAGTCAATGTGCAACAAATATCATTGGGATTGTATTCATTAGGCGATGGAAGTCAAAGGGGCCATAGTCGATGGGTCAATGTGGTTGGAGGGACTATTGTCGGCAGACCATAGAGATTGGAGGAATTGTAATTGACGGGTGACATAGGTCGAAGGGACCATATTCGGTGGGCAACGATGGTCGAAGGGACCTTAGTCGATGAGAAAAAGTAGTCTGAGGGACCATAGTTGAGGGTGGAGGGAAGTAGTCAGAGGGAATGTATTCAGCGGGAGACATAGATCGAAAGGGCCATAGTCGGCGGGTGACGGATGTCAGAAGGACCATAGTTTGCAGGCGATGGAGATCGGAGGGACCGTAGTTGGAAAGCGAGTGAGGTCAGAGGCATCATAGTCGTCATGATAACAAGGTAGGAGAGATCGCAGTTGATAGAAGGAGGAGGTCATAGGAACCATAGTCACTTGGCTACAAAGGTAGGAAGGATCGTAGTCAGCATGCGATAGAGGTCAGAGGCATCATAGTCGGCAGACAAAGGAGGTTAGAGAGACTACAGTTGGTGGGCGACAATGAAAAGAAGGATCGTAGTCGTCGATGACGGTCAAAGGTATACCCGATGGTGGTGGATGGATGGAAGTCCGATGCCAAAGATTGGGCCAAGGTTCGCTGACAGTGGCCGGGTGGTGAGGTTGTGCTGACAGCAGTGTCGAGGTGGACCTTCGTGATTCTTCAGGCCTTATAGCTCTCTTGATTTCTAGCCCAAGTTTCAAGCTTACAAAGGTCCAAGCCCCAAAAGGCCTCCCCCTTTTATGTAGGAAGTTGGAGTCTATTTATAGATTTTTGAGAGAGATATGCTCTGTAAATATAGAGAATATCAATGATAAATTTGGAGGGCTACATCAGACTGCCTATATCGATTCTCTCAATCATAGTTTTATGCAATATTTAAATGCCTAAAGAATTATATAATTAAGCAATATTTGACTTGTTGGATTCGTCTCGTTGCGTTGCTCAATTTGACTATTAGCATACCATATTTTTAGATCATTTGATCATCCAATTTATGATTTGAAGCATATTTGAAGCTTCCAAATATGCCTCAGTTTTTTTGATTCGGGCTCATTTGAGCTCAGATTGAATCAATTTTATTGCAATGGGTTTGTCTCACTGAGACGTTCAATTCGATTATAAGGTTGCTTAGATTGGAGTTCGGATGCTCCCGCATTTAATTTCAGAAGTTCCTAACTTGAATATGCCTCGAGATTTGTGTTTGATCAAGGGGATGTTTTGTGATGTATCATAACTATTGCTTAATTTTTAGAGGACTATTTTTTATTCACCAGAAAATTTCTCCCCAAATCAACAAATTAAAAAATATTTATATAAATAATGTAGAGCTCAGTAGCTCAAATAGAAACACATTGAAGAAGAGATGTAGTTTGGTGGGTATTTTGTTAGTTTTCCTGACAGCATTGGATTCTTTCCTTACAAAATGAGGACTAGGTGAAGTGTTACATGCTGGCATGGTTTGAATTGAAAGTTGCTTTATGAAATTAAGTCTGGGATCAATGTAGTGGGGTTTCTTTGTTGGACATCGTGATAGAAGCATTGATGCCAGTTTGTTTAGTTGTTTCTTAGTAATAGTTGAACTACACATACAATAAGATGTGATGATTGCCTTAGCTGTTTTTGGGCCTCAAGTGAATTAAAGTATAAATTTATATGGATCATATATGTAATTTTTGAATTTAAGTTCTCTTAGATTTTTTTATTATTTCTTAAAGTAGCTTTCTAATACAAAATTTTTTAACTTTTGTACAAGAATGCTTATTTAAGAGGCAGTATGAAAACCGTCCCAAACAAAGCCATAATTGAAAGTCAAAACTCCCAATCAACTGATCGAAATTAGTTGCATATGATTGACTTTGTTATTTAAACGTTCTCGATCATTGAAACAATCCCGATCTTGAGGCATAGAATTATCACAACCGTTCAATATAATGTTCAACTACATAAATATACCAAAACTTGAAACATATTTTTCATCTATGAAATAATGGGTATAGTTTGACAAAGAGTATATTCCTTTTGGGTTAATGATGTCCTATTAAATAGGGGAGTAAGAAAATTAGGATTGCTTATGATTAGAAGTTTTGGATACATAGGTTTATACGAAAAATCTCGTATTACTATGGAGCTTAACTTAAATGATTAACTTGCACTATTCAGAAATTTAAATAGAAAAGCTTTTTACCTTTTGAATGGTGGAAGGATATTCGTACAATAGTGACACCATGATATTTAAATTTTGAATGATAATAATAATAGGCAATACTTATTGGTTGTAATAATCAAAATCCATTGGATAGGCAACAAACAACTATTACTTATAATGCTAGAAATTTGTGAAAATTGGTGTGTCATATTAAGCAAAAGTCGAAACTTAACTTGATGGAGAACATGAAGCATATTCCTAAGGGCTGATTTAAAGGGCATGATTATGAAATCCATGAAGACCGTGTCTATGAATGATTTAAGAGTTGCTATATAGGATGGCATGATTATATAACAGGCTAAAAAGTGATGACTACACCAAACCAAGGGGCCATGATAATTGTTGTGTGCTAGAATATTTGTGATGGAGAGAGATTGGGAGTTAATATACTAGTTTTGAACGAAGGTTAAGCATTTACACAAATAAGAGAGGAGTACAAAAATCATAACATACATTAGATTTCTTACATGGAAAGCCCATAAAAGGGAAAAAGCATAGGCCTAGCCTAGTTGAAATGATCCCACTAGTACTTTCCATTGACAACAAATGTTGCCCATCGTCAAGGGAAGACATTGCTACAATACTCAGAACATATTAAGAGGTTGAAGTTAGAAGAGACCATTGGTAAGAATACAACATAAACAAAGTTGGGAGTACTAAACATTGATGTCGATGATGTGCATTGATCTATAGGTGATGGCTTGTATTAGCATTATTGGTGATGAAACCACTAGGAATTAGGGTGTCTAGATTACATTTGGTTAAAGATTGTAGGTCGTTGGACCATAGCCAGTCGATAGTGGATGAAAGGCCATAGTCGGTAGGTAATGGAGGATAAAAGACTTCAGTAGACGAACTATAGAAGTTTGAAGGACCATAATTAGACAACGATGATCAAAGGGACCATAGTTAAGTGAAGGTATTCTGAGGATTATACTTAACAAGCGAAGGAGATTGAAAGGACCATAGTAATGTGATAGTTGTTAAAGTATTATAGTTTGAGATGATGGTTAGAGGATCGTATTTGGTAGGTGATGACATTTAAAATGTCCATGGTCAAGTGACAATGGTATGAGGACCATAAGTAATTGGCAACTGATGTCAGAAGGAATGTACTCAAGTGGTAGCGGTCGAATGACCATAGTCTGTGGGCAGTAAAGATCAGAAGGACCATAACAGGGTGAAAGTGGTTTAAGGACTGTAGTCAATGGGTGATGGACGTTAAATCATAGTTTGGCTTCAGTGGTTAAAGGATTGTAGTTTGATGATAGTGATTAAAGTTCTATAGTCATGCAACCGTGGTTTGAGGATCGTAGTCAATCAATACTAGAGGTTAAAAGGACTATGGTCAAATCATGGTGACCCAAGGACCATGGTCTATGGGTGATGAATGTATGATGAACCCTAGTTAGGTGATGGTAGTTGAAAGATCATAATTGATAATCAACAAAGGTCAAAAGGATCGTAATCGAGTGACGGTGGTAGGATGATCTTAGTTGCGTGATGATAGACTGAGGACTGTAGGCAGGTGATGAAGGTCTAACAACTATAGTTGTAAATCTATGTTCCTTCTAAGGACTATAGTCGGGCAATAGAGGTAAAAAAAAAACTATAGTTAGATGATTGTAGTCTGAGGATTATAGTCAATGGCTTAAAGGACCATAGTAAGGTGATTGTGGTCCAAGGATCGTAGTTAGTGAGCGATGGAGGTCGGAAGAACCGTAGTGAGTCAATGAAGGTTGGAGGAATATATTTACTAGATAATTGTATGATATATAATTGATGGGTAATGGTGGTCTAAAAGGCTATTGTTGATAAAATATAGTGATTAGAAGGACCATTTTTGGGTAATGGTTATCCTATAGGACTATAGTTGAAAGTTGGTGACCTAAATATTATGGTCGATGAATGGCGGTCAAAATACTATAGCTTGGAGATGGTGGTATGACCATGATGGTTGGCCATAAAAGATATAAATGAGGTGGTCAGGAGGCAATGGTCGGATGGGCGATATTGGTCAAGAAATCTTCGATGATGATGGTCAGCAAGTGGAGGTCCAATGGTGACTATCTAGTGAATATTTGATGGTGGTGGTCATCAGGCATAAGTTCGATGGTGATCGTAAGGTTAAGGATATCTGATAGTTGTTGCCAGCTTGTGAAAGATCAAACGTTGGTGTTCAATATGCAAAAGTCTAATGCTATCAGTCGAGGAGGGATTCAACAATGCCAGCAAGCATAAGTCTAGAGGCAATGGTCGAGTATTGAAAGCTCATAAATGGTCGTCAGGTGAGGGGTGAGGGGTTGCTAGCAATGGTGCTCAGGTGGAGCTCTAGGATTAGTCAATTCTTAGATATTTCTTGAGTCTATAGCGAAGGGTCCCTTTAATGTACAAAGAGGAGGCCTATTTATTGATTTTTGGAAGTGGCATGCCCTAAAAATATGGAGAATTTGAAGCACTCCATCATATGGCTGATCTTGATTCCCCAGATCTTGAAGCATTCATTTAAACTTTAAGTTCCATAGTGTTATCAAAATTAAGTGATCTTAGGCCCGTTGATTTATTCCATCGAGAAACTTGATTTAACTTTTATCAAGACATTTTGGAGAACATTTAGTCATCTAATTAATGTTCAAAAATTTCTAATTATGCTTCAGGCTCTTAATTTGGGGCTCATTTGGGCCATTTTTTATGTTGTTGGGTTCATCTCACTAGGACGCTCAGTTTAACTATAGTTTTCTTAAATTAGAGTTTGGACGGGGGATGGTCCTTAATTTAATTTTTTATGTTTCCCATTCAAATATGCATGAAGATTCATGCTCAATTAAGGTGATTTTCAATGGCATATCAATAATCACAAGAACAAAGATAGAAGCATGATAATTGTAGGGTGGTGAGAAAACTTAGGCATTATCATCATTTACTAACAACTATGGCAAAGATGGCAGTATATACTAGGCTAGCTTATATCTTTGGTTACATGAATAATGATTCAATAAAATTTATTGTTAAAAACTCTAGTGCAAATTAAAAATTCAAAGAATTATTAGTTTACTATGTATAGATTTTTTTTGGTTATAAAGTGATTTAGGATTCATTTGGGACGACATTCTTACTGCTTCTTAAAGTAGATTTTTAGAACAAAAAAATTAATTTTTGTACGAAAAAGCTAATTTAAGAAGCATCAAGAAAGTCATCCCAAATAAAACCATAGTTAGTTTTTAAAGAAATCAAGAAATATGACTAAAAGAAAAAGGTGGGTAAAATAAAATCTATATCATTAGAAGTTGAAGACAGAGACTAATCCTACACATAAGAAAGTGAAAGGGAGACTGAGGATTCATTTAAGCAAATAACTTTTTTATTGTTTTCCAAAGCAACTATTAGTACAAAATTTTTTGTGCTAAAAATTATAGTACTTGAAAGCTTCTTTAGGAAGCAATAAGAAAGCTATTCCAAACAAAGCTTGAATGTGTTATAATGCTCTCTTTACTAAGGATGAAATAGAAAATGTAAGAAAATTAAAAAAATTTCTTTGTTAAGTTCCTACACATAAGTATAGGTGATATATCAATAAGTAGTTTATTTTAATAGAATGAATCTCTAATAGCTCTAAGTTTTTAGGTTAGAATGAGTGATCAATATTTATTTGGATTAAGTAATCATCTTAGATGGGCCTTACACCATAACTTTCATTTACATGGGAGTAATCATATGGATTTGCTAGCAAAAATGATCTCAATACAATTCAATGTGAATCTTGTCATAAAAGTAGGATATATATTATAGGTGTAGAATTTGTATATCCTCTAATACTTTTAGTATTTGGTTGCTTGTGTGAACTAATAATAGATAAGAAATAAGAAATATGTTCCTAAATTTTATTGAATTAATGGATTCGAGTTACTAGTGTTTAAGCGATCAAAGATGAAAAATTTCTAGGAAATAAAAGAAAAATATGGATTCATTGTCAAATTGAATTCCTAGATAATGAAAGAAGTAGGCAAAAAATTTGTCAATTTAAATACCCATATGACACATTCTTTGAGTTCATTAAAATTTATGAAGGGGAGTTTCTAGAACATACTAGAATGATAGGTTTCTTCATTAAAAGTTCCATGAACTCAACTCAATGTATGTTAAAACTCAATGTATGTTATTCATAAAGATTATGCTAGATAACATTCTTTCATTAGTTTTTCACTTTGGTTTTATGATTGTTTTTTGTCTATTTAGCATGAACAAATTGAAAAAGCCGTGCAAGAATTTTTTTGGTTATAGGGATCTTGTTTATGCCTCATAATTGCCTATAGCAAGTTTTCTTTGTCAAATTTGTTGTTTATTGTGACAAGGTTGATAATGATGGCAAGCTTGGAGGTGGAGTTTTCTTCTGACTTCGGCAATATTATTGAAAGACTTTGGCAAAATTTTTGTTAGAGTTCTTTGGTTGGAATTTAATTGTTTTCGAGTTAAATCTTGAAAAAGTAATTTGTATATTTCAAATCCAAACATTTGATTAAATTGATACAAAAATTCATATGCATTTATACTCACTTGAGTTAATTAGGAGCATTTTTTTATTGTAATGACTCAAATTTAGGAATTAAGCCTAAAAGACAATTAGGGGCTTTAGTTTTTTTTAATAAGAGTAGTCTGATAATTTTTAGACTTATCCTTAGGTCAACATCACACTTATTTAAGAAATAAGTTAGTTTATCATTTACTTAACTAGTTGAGTACAAATTTAAGAAATAGGTTTCTCCAGTATCAATCTAAGTCTTCAATGTCTGAACTTCCATGACCTGAATTGAGTTGTCCTAAGCTAGTTTGACTTGACCTGAAATAATCATGTGGGATATTTGGATCTAAAGAAGCAATGCATATGAATTGATATAAATTATTTGTCATCTTAAATTAAACATTTAGGACAAATGACTTTTAATAATGTTAAGCTAAATGCATTAATGACTTTGGAGAAATCCAAACTTTTTTTTAAGAATATCAAAGATAAATGAAAAAAATTTGGGTCGATATATTCGAAAGTAAAAGGTGTCAGGGTTGATTTTAAAGCACTAGGTTTGCACGAAAGCTATTGTTGTATATGATACATTAAATTGCATTAATCCTAACACAAATTCAAAAACTTTGAAGCCCATCTTAATTCGTTATGTATCACAATACTCTGATATAATTTTTTTTCCATCTATGTATAAAAAAGCTAGTATTAAATTAAGGAAACTATTGATTTTTAATTATCAGTGACAAAAAACAAATTGGGCTCACGAGCGATAAGGAGAGAGAAATAAGAATTCGGTATGGGTGGCTGGTTTCGGCCCGACCCCAAATGATAGTGTTTACGGCTTGCTCATCCCACTATTATAGGAAACTATTTGTGACAATTGAGTCAATTTAGTTATTTTGGGTTTGTTCATCCTACTATTATATGGCTTTTCACAAACCATTTTAACTGATTCAAGCATTTTCGATCATTATCTTACTTATTCGAGGATATAATAATGTTTTCAGATGCCTCAGTATTCATTTTTTCCATCAGAAATTGAGCTCGATTAGACGAATTTTAAAATCACTAGTTTCCCTCTCCCTTGAAGCAAAAGAAATCTGTTAAAGAGATATTTTTAGCAAAAGAATAAACAATTGCAAATGAAATGAACTTTCTGAGATTCAGTAAAGTTTGTCATTTTTCTAGACAACCATTATAATCTTGCAATAAAAAATAGGTGTTCAAAACCATTTCATTCTTATATTGAAAAACTAAAATGTTTGCAGAATCTGTCAAAATCGCTTTCTTAATAAGTTGGATATACTAAACAAATGTGTATCCCTCGTATGGGAAGAAACATTCCCCTTGCATGAGATGTAACATCAGACCCCATTCATCACCAGTCACCAACAATATGTTGTCCCCTACTTGGTCCTATAAAGCAGAGAAATCCACTGAACTTTACAGAAATTTATGGCATAAGCCAACAATGGCGTAGGATGCCCCTTCTAGTAGATGAATTGAATCTGGATTTGCATCTAAATATAATGATGAAAAATCTATCATTATCACTTTATTAATTAAGAAAAGCATAAGTTCGATCAATCATAAACCTGAGAATAACATAGTAAGTATTAAGGGGCCGACCACTGATGATAGATCATATTATTCTAAATTGAACAATGGGATATGGCTCATTGTAAAATAGCAACTTTGCTTAAGAAATTGTTAACTTAATCATAGTTTTCTTAGATTAAAGAGTTATTTGTGAAATCTTTCTTACTACTTTGTAAAGTTATGTTTGATTGAAAAATATGATTTTGAAAACTATTATTTTTTTTAGGAAAATATTTAATTTATGAAATTTTGAAATTAAACACGTCATTATGAATAATATATTACCCCGGGAGGTGAATATATCTTTTTCTCTAATGGGTTCGAATAACAAAATTTTGAATTCATCTTGATTGTCGTAGTTAAACCCAGGAAAGAATTACACATGACCCCAAATAGGGCTGCAAATGAACCGAGCCGAGCCGAGTATGTGAGTGTTCATGTTTGTGTTCATTTAATACCAGCTTGTTCAAGTTTGGTTCATGTTTGTTCGAGCTTTAGTGTTTGTGTTCATGTTTAGTTCATTTAAATTAAGGAGTGTTCATGTTTGATTCATGTTCGTTTGTTTAGTGTTTATCGAGCTTGTTCGCGAACATATTTAACGAATTTTTTTAACTATCAAACAAACACGTTCATAAACATATCTAAGAACAAATACATTTATAATAAAAGCAATGGCCTATGTAACAAAGGTAATGATTATTTATATTTATTAATTATATAGTCAAATATTAATTATTTTTATCGAGCTTATTCACGAGTTCAAAATCGAACATGAATCAAGCTTCTTATCGAGCTTAATGTCGAGCTTGTTCACGAACTTCAAATGATGTTGTTCGCGAACATAAATGAGCCGAACGCATTAGTGTTCAAGTTTGTTTATTTAAGAATTGAGTATTTAAAATATTGTTCAAGTTTGTTTGTTTAGTTAATTAAACGATCACAAACGAGCTTTAATCGAACCGAACAACGAGTAGCTCGCCGAACGTTTGGTTCGCTTGCAGCCCTACCCCAAATGATCAAAATAAAATTTGATCAAATGTTTGACTATGTGAATCTGGATAAAAGATCATTAATTTTATATTCAAAATCATGATAATAATTGATTTATATCTCTGAAGAAATAAGATATCAATCACTATCGATCGTTTGAAAATGACGATAATGATCGTCAGGTTCGATTTTTCCCAAGGAGAATTAATTGAGGTTTTGAAAAATTAATTTTAAAAAAATTAGATCTGGGTTTCTAAATCTCCTATAAGCGCAAGCCCTCACAGTTAATTACATCATAGGAAAGTCGGAGTTTTCTACGAATACTCTCGATTAAAATAGCGATAAAATTTTATTTAAGAATTCAAAGTTCGATGTCAAAGGAGGTAAGAGTTGGAATTTCAACAGAGATCATATCAAAGTTGAGCACTTATTTCTTGAGTTAAAGAAGGTAGGGTAGAAGGCACCTAGGATTCTGAAATAATTTAGAAGTGCCCAGTCTATCCTAAGTGTTGGGCTTGAAATTGATTGAAATAGATATTTAATTTGAGTTGTCGATTTTATTATAAAGTTGGGATTAGATTTCTAGAGGTTGAAGTCTTATAGCCTGAGCTTGACTCAAAACCTAGGTCTAAAAAGGGTATTGAAAATCAGTGACCCGAACCTAGCTAATGCAATGCAGATCTGGACTTACCCCAGCCTAGATTGGGGAGCCAGCTAAACAACCTAGGCATTTTAAAATCATGTGTCCATTCATTTATGTAAGTGTGGTAGGGACGTTAATTAGATTAAGTTTGAAGAGATCTGGGCTGACATCTAAAGCAGATCATAATTGACCCCTTTGACTTATGTTGGGTATTTGATATCTAAGTAAATAAAATAAAATATTATACTTTTTAAGTTTGTTACTAATACGATACATGCAAGTTGACTCGATTGAATGCATGAATCAAAATTAAGTAGTTTAAAAATTAGGCTAAAAAAAATAAATTTTTTCCTAAAGATTGCACAACTTCCCCTTGACAGATCTGCACCCTCATAGTCCAGGTGGTCTACCAAAACCCACAGGTGGGGAGGTGCCTAACAACATAGAGAATGTATAATATGATGCATGAAAAACCCTCGGCGAGTCCGAGCTTACTTCTTAGGATCGTTAGAGTTACTATCTGAGCTTAAAAATTTAATTGGTTTAAGTAGAAGAATTTTTATTGTACCCTCAGAAGCCTCCGATCATTTTAGGCTAAAACAAATATGACATGCAAATAAAAAGATTAGAAAAACATATAATTTCTAGTGCACAATCAATTAAACAAATTGATTAAATTAATTAATCAAATTAAATATCCTTGTGGCAAGTGTCATTTAATATTACAACCCAGGGTCTACAGAAAAATAAAATGGTCGGGCATCACAGACAATAATCTGAATTGTACTTCTAAGACTCAAGTGACTTTGAGAATGGGTCTTCTCGTTATCCACTTCTTCATCCTCTATTGCTTTTTGGATCGTCGGGTCTGGATATCCAAATGAAAAAAAACTTCCCCTCAAAAGGAATGTTATCTTTTCTCTTTGGGTATTTAAAGGCATCCTAATTTGGATCTCCAAATGGAGAGAGACTCTTCCCTAAGGGATGTCCCTTCCTCTTTGAATTCTAAATTGGATATTTAGCATCCCAATCTCAAAGCACTTAAAATATTACAACTCAAATTATATCAAATTATATTTGAAAAATAAAATTTCATATTCGATCCTGTAATATTATCCTAATAACTAGCAGTTTATATAATCTCAAGCAATTAATATATATAAAATTTAAATTGCTCAAATCATAGCCACACTTGGCCATGCTCTTTAATTTAAAGGGAAACTTAAGCAAGTATCTAGAGTATCTATGCAAAGCATATTATTCATTTATTTAATTTTATATGCCCCCTTTATTTTATTGCCTTGTATGAGCATGATCACATACATAAGATTGCATTAGCATAAATTGTTACTAACCAAAGGGTAATCTATAACACAATCAATCACATCACAGAGTCCAAAAAATAAACAAACACATCAATCTACACTAGCAAATAGTATGTAGTGAAAGCTCAAAAACTCGGCACACAATAGAAAAGTAAACACCGGCTTAGCCTAAGACTATATTTGGTTGGCCTAGCAAACTATCTAAAGTCTGTAAGACAAGCTATGTGAGTTTGATATGTCCTATGGAGGGCAATTTATTAAAGTTGCTAAAAGTTTTGATTGGTTAAAAGTTTAAGAGAAAATTTAATTAAAATTTAAATATTAATGATTTGGAATTAATTTTAAGATTGATTTTAATTATTTATTGGATATCACATTTATTTCTAACCGAGACCATGAAGTCTATTTCATCTTTACTGGGTCTAATTTAATAACCTCATAGGTCTGGGTTATCTCATGGTACCCGGTATAGTTAAGTGATTTGATTTGATTAATGTTTAAAAGTTAATAAATTTTAATTAAAATTAGTTAATTGCTAGTTTTAAAGTTGATTGAAATTTTTTGGAGTTTTAAAGTAATTTTTAAGTTTTTAGAATTTTTTGTATTATTCTAATCATTTAATTAAGAGGATAAAAAATTAAATTTTTAATTAAGAGTGATTTTTTAAAAGTTAGTATTTTTATAAAATATTAGACCTCAAGATGAGTTATTATACACTAAGTTTACTGGATTTGGATTTTTTTTAAATTAGTTGTGATTTTTTAAAGTTTGATGAATTAATTGAATTTTTAAATTTATTTAATTAAGGGTATTTTAATGTTTTGAGTCTAAATGAACTCCAAACTTAAGGAGTAACCAAAGGAGAGATTCCCAAGTATTTGGGAATTTTTTTTATTTTTTAAATTATTTTTAATTAATTAAATTATTAATTTAAATTAAAATTAAATTAATATTAAATTTGGTGTCAAATCAAAAGAGTTTTATTTTTTGTTTATTAGGGTTTGACTTCTGGAGAGTTTGAAGTATTATTTATAATTTTTGAATTTAAATTTGATTTATTAGAATTTTTATAAGTTTTAAAAGCTTAATTAAAAGATTAACTTGGATTGATTAATTAAAGGACTTATTGATTTAAAAAATTAGTGGGAAAATTCCTATGGGTTAAGCATGTCACTAAGTTTGAAGTTTCAAAGTTTCAAGTCAGCACAATGTGTATTCTAATTTCTAGAAATTTTCTAGACATAAGCCTTTAATTATTGTCCTTAATGATGTAACTAGGTTAAGTGAGATTGAATCAAGGTTCGTCTAACCCTTAGACATACATGAATGACATATAATAAGACCAATCAAATTCTAGATTTAGGAGAGCCTAAGGTAGGTGGTGTGTGCTTCCTAAGCATGTAAAGATTAAACATAATTAACTTAGATAAAATCTTGATTAATGAATAGTTGAAGTACAACTATGCCCTAATCCCACTCCCCATGATTTCTATTCAAGTAGTTCAATCTATGCTTAAAATTTCATAGGATCTCTATAAGTTTAAAGATTTAAATACATATAATTTTAAAATATATATAGATAGAAGCCTATATATAAAATTATAAGTTTAAAAATAAAATAATTAAAAATATAATCAACATAATTTAAAAACATTAGAGAGATCCGCTAGTTTTTTCAAAGTTATTTGAAATTAAAATTTTAATTTTTAAAATTATTAATATATTATTAAATTAAATATTATTTAAATATTAATATATTCAAATAATTCAAATTAATTAAAATAAATTAAGTTTTAAAATTTGAAAATAGTTTTAAATTAAAATTCTCAATTTTCTAAAAAGTTAAATATATTTTTTATATTTTTATGAATTAATTTCAATTGATTTGGAATTTTAAAGTTTTAAGTTATTAAGTTATTTAGATTAATTTTAAAATTAATTAATAATTAAAATAATTCTTAAATCAAGTTAAATTAAGTCTTAAATATTTATGAAATTTTAAACAATTATTAATAGTTTGATTTGAATTTTCAAAATTATTTGAATCTAATTTCAATTAAATATTAATTAATATTTAAATATAAAATATATATCTTAAATTAATCTAATTTCAAATTAAAGTTTTTAAAAAAATAATTTAACTATTTTAAAATTTCTAATTTTAAGATTATTTGATTTCATATTTTAAATAAATGATATTAATTATTAAATAAAGTTTAAATTAAAATATTTAAATATAATACATTAAATTAATAATAATTTCAAAATAAATACTTTAATATTGTTTTTAGAATTTTAAATATTTTAAATTTTTAAATATAATATTTAAATATCTAAAAAATATTTAATAATATTTAAATAAATATTAATTTTAAAATATTTAAAATAAATTAAAATAAAAGTAATATTTAAAATTAATATTAATTTTAAAATATAATAATTAATTTAATAATAATTTTATTACATAAAAAATTATTTATTTAAAATATTTTTTTAGATTTAAAATGATTTAAAAATCCTTTTTAAATCATTTAAATGCCCAGACGATGTCGGCATCGGCATAGGCCACGTGTCGGGCTGTGGTTGGATGCTCCAAATAGAGGGGCAATCATTGCTGGTGGCGCAATGATTGCACCGCCGACAATCATTGTTCGATAACTAAACAGTGGACACGGTTTACTTATCCGCATCAGCACGTTATCCTCGCTGTCCGATCGCCCGCTATATAGAATCAACAACTGCATGTGATGCCGTCGGACAGAGCAAATGATCACAGGATCAAATCCACGGTCAAAGGAACATGTGGAACAACTCATTTTGGACCAATGATTGCACAAGCAATGGTCTAGAAAATGTACATCATGCATGCGTTATGAATAAACCCTAGACTGGGTTTTTGGTCCCATTTGCTCGATCAGATCAACCATTTTCAATGAAATTTTATGTGTATATTAAAATGATGAACACAAATTTTGGGGTATGCTTGAAACTGCTTAAAATGCGATAAATAAAACACGAATTAAACCTAACTACTGTGACATAGGTCTAGCATTTTTAAGAATTTTACCACAAGATATTCGGGAGAAATGATTTCTCTAAAATTGTAGTTTGTCCTCATATTTTTCTCCTGTTGAACTCATGGTTCGAATTGCCTTGGATCGAGGTGACAAAGCCTTGGACGGATTCGAGCTTGGTTCGCCAGGAAACCTACCGCTAGTGAGCTTTTAACAGCGAGTTTGAACTTGTAATGTGGAGGATAAGAGGTTCGAAGCTTTAATGGACCAGATTTTAGGTCTAGGAGCTTGAGTTAAGCGAGAGAGGGTGAGTGGTAGAATGAATCCTCATTTTAATGTTTTGCCCTATTCAAGTCTCTCCATCTTGAATGGAGGGCTAAGATCACATGAGTGAACTACTAGATGGATGCCATAAGTCTAAGGAGTGGTTAGGAGCAAGGGCATCAAAGGACAATGGTACAAATGAGGTGGAATGCCTCTTTTGTCCTTTAGTCCACATAGGAGTGAATGAGAGCCATTTGATTTTGATCTAAGGGCAATGGGGAGATCCAGGAAGGTTCTAGAGTCCACCTAAGATGTTGGGATGATTTGTATTAAGAAGGATTAGCTTTAAGGGGTCATTTCACCAAGTTTGACCATCCTCAAGCGTAGGTTTGATAGTTTGATTGGTCCCCATGCCATGTGGTAGCTGAGGTGGCATGGGGGAAGGCTTAGAAGCTAACTAGAACTACTGGAGTGATTGGATTTGGAATGGGTTAGCTTAAGAAAAGGCTTTGACCATTTAAAAACCATTTGGAGGCTTTCTTGACTAGGTTGACCAGTCATCCAGCCTACATGGCTGGTGAGCTGGCAAAGGAAGGTCTTAAGGAGTTGGTTGGAGTGATTTGAGATAACTTAAAGATTAAAAGGTTAGAGTTTGAATGAACACATAAGAATTTTAATGAGATTTGATCAATATTATATGGTTGACTTGGTCAAAATTCCTAGGATTTGAGTGGAAAAGCATTAGAACATGATTAAGCCTTGTTTTGAAATTGATTAAAGGCTTGAAAGGGGTTTGATATGTTAAATGAGTTAGGATAGCCCATTTAAAGCCTTAAGGGGTACTTTAGTCAACATAGGTTGACTTGGTCAACCAAGTTGACCCAAAGGGGTGGGCTTGGGTCCATTGCCCTCCTAATGATGATTAGGATGCATTGGAAGGGGTTATGAGATTTGATTTAAAGAGGCTATATTGAAGTTTATGGAAATTCTAAAATTGCCCTTAAGGGGCATTTTGATCATTTTGACCCCTGGTCAACTAGGGGTCAAAATAGGTTCACCAAAATACAGTTTGATGGTCAACAATTTAGGATTAAGGTTCTGGATGTGATTGGAGGGTTTTAAGAAGGCTCCAAGGTCAAGATCCACTGGGTGGTAGATCTAGTGACATAGGCTATAAATATTTGAAGGTTTTACAACCTTTGAATTTTAATTCAATTTCTAGAGTTAGAGATCTCAGAATGGGCTCAAATTTTGAGGGTTGCCTCTAGAGACATTTTATATCAATATTCAATCGATATACTCTGAATCATAGGTCATTTGACTGGGTTTTAAAGTATTTGAAAATTCAATGGAAGAAGCTTTCAAAACTTAGCCTTTTACCCTTAAATTTTGATTTGAATTTATGAGTTTGAGTTGGATTCTAGATTTGATTGATTAAGATTGAGTTATCCAAATCATTTATGATCATTTGAATGATCATAAATGATAGGATAGGGTTAAAGTTTGATCAAATACATGATCAAGATTTGAACTGGAGATTAAGATCTAGATATGTAAGTCTGAGTAGGTTTGTGTGTCTGGATTTTGATTGAGTCTTGAATTGAATTAAGGTCTGTATTGGCTTGGATCTAGATTGATTTAAGATCTAGACAAATCTAAGGTCTAGGTAGATTATAAGGTTCTAAAGTCTAGAAGGGTTCTAGAATCTAAGAAGTCCTAGGGTCTGGATTAATATGGAAGAATCCTAGGATCTAGATAGATCATAGGGTATGGATTCTAGGAAGATTCTAGAATATAGAGTGATTTGGATGCTAGATTGATCTTGGGTTAGGATTGGTCCAAGTGGCCTCATATAAAAATGAGGTTAACAAGCTACTCTAGAAAAATTAACTGTTGAAAGTTGTTGTGGATGTCTCTAATCTGTTGCCCATTGTTTCCATTCCCATGCTTCTTCATTCTAACTATGATCATTTGACCACCATGGAAGAGAATCTTTTAGCTGGAATTCTTTTGGTTGGATGTTTGTGATTTTAACATCATTTCTAATGCTTCTTAAAAAATCTAGGTGATGCCCTTGACTTTCTTCAAGTTTTTGAAGAAAATTGGTTGGCTCCGATGCTCTATTATGAGGGGTCCAATGATATTATCCATTTTGCTTTAAAGTTTAAATGAGTTAAACATATCCTAAGATGGTGGAATATTTTTTTTTTTGGTAATATATTAGTTAATATTCTAAAAGCTGAAGAGGAGGTTATTCATCTTGAAAAATAATATATTTTTAAAAATTATGATGAGAACTGGAAAGGTCTAAATAATGTTAATATTAATCTTTTTAATATTCAAAATATGGAGTAAGCCTTTTGGATGCAAAAGGCCATCTCTAAGCACCTCTTTGAAGGTGAAAGACACACTAAATATTTCCATGTGATGACCATTAAAAAAAAATCTTGATCATCTATCAATAAAATAAAATTGGGTTATGGTGCTTGGATTGAAGATCAGGATAAGAATAGTGAATATGTTGTTTCTCATTTCAAAGATTTACTTGGTGGTGCTAAGAATGTTGAAGAAATTTCTTTTATTTAATTCCTTTCCTTATTTCCACTGAGGAATATTCAAAAATTGATGTTGAGCTTGAAATTTGCTTCTCTCTTATGACTACGAATATGGACTATGTTGCAGGGATTGATGTATTTACTATTACTTTCTATCAAAATTTTGATCAATTATTAAAGAGGATATCTATAAAGCTATATTGCCATTTTTAAAGGTAACATGGTTTCTAAGTTTTTTGCTTGCTCTTTTATTACTTTGATCCCTAAATGCAAGAATCCTAAGAATTGGAATGATTTTAGGCATATTAGTCTTTGAAAAACTTTTAATAAAATTATCTCTAAAATTATGGCTTCTAGATTGGATCTTATTATTTCCAAACTTTTTTCAATGAATCAGACTAGGTTTTCAAAAGGGAGAAGTATTTCTAATATTGTGTTGCTTTCCTAGCTAGGAGATGATTTTATGATATTCATAAAAAAGTTCCTTGGCAAAATTTAATTTTTTAGCTCAATACTTTTAAAGCCTATGATAATATGAATTGATCTTTTATTTTTAACATTCTTTATCTTTTTGGGTTTGCTGATAACTGCATAAAGCTTCCAAGAAGTATCTCTGAAAATGTGCTACTCCTTTTGAATTTTTAGGCTTTGGTTTGTTGCCTGCCATTTTCAATTTTTTCAACTTGTAACTAGAGAGAGATTTTTTACTTCATAGGTTTTTTCCTCTATTTTTAATGTAAAATTTTGAGCATCTAGCGAGTTCAAGATTCCTTTTAAGGACATTGTAACCTTTTTTTTTTTGAAAAATAATGATCAAATAGAAACTATCATTTTAGCCTTAAAAAAAATTATCCAAAACAAAACCTATGTAATGAGCAATCAAATAATGTCATTTTCCTTCTTTCAGTCAAACGACATATAAATTTTTTTTGGTACGATTGAACTCTACCCCTCAATTATCTAAACAAGAAGACTCAGACGTTATGCATGCATGCTTTTACATTTTAAAACGTTCCTTTTTTTTCTTCAAAATATCTCCAGCAATAATTGTTTTCTTAATTAATTTTATACAAAGTACTCCTTTCTTTATTTCTTTAATGTAAAACAAAAACGACAGCTGAAAACGAACACTGAATGCTAACTATTCTACACAAGACAATGCACGCCATGCGCATTCCAAAAGCCATGATCGGCCAGAAATTAAGAGTGCCATGCCTGTACCCTTCCTGCTGCCCAATGTTTATTTCTTAAAATAAGAGATTATATAACTAATTGGAATCCTGATACAAAGCAGATAACTGAATTAGTGGATCTAATCTCAGCCGTGAGGTTAAAAAACTACAAATATAGCACAACCACATGTAGTTCTGGATCGTATTCATTGGAAGTTTCTGGATATTTAGAGCCATGTGGGTCCCAACCACCCAATGGTTGCTCATCAGCTGCACGTCGGTGGGTCCCAGCCATGCAATACCTTTGTCTATATGCCTGCAGGATTGTCATCATATTTTAAGAATGTAAAGGTTCACATTATTATTCAAATATATGCCAAAATTGTATATTTTATTTTATTAATGATTTGATGGTACCTAATTTTAAGTGGTAATATATATGATAGTTTTATTATTTAGTTATTATCAACCAAGGAGATGATGGTGGCGGCTATATTGGACTAATCTTGAACAGTATTGTTTAGTGGAGAGCTAAACATTCAAGGAGATTTAAGTGTAAGTTCATTTCCTAATGAGTAATTAGTCTTAATGAGTTTGTTAATGATGTTTATTAACTTAGTTAATTGACTATAATATTTCAAGGTCTCAATGTTGATGCATAATAATCTAAATTGTTTTTACTAAATTAAATTTCTATATTGTTATCGAATTATTTATAGTTATTTGAAAATTTGTTTGGACTTTAGTTTTTTTTAACCTAATTGATTAGTATTTAATGGCTTCATAAATTATAAGAATTTGTAAAATGTTCTTGAATTTTAATTTTTTAAATATTTACTTTGAATAATTTAAGAAGTTATGAGGTTAAATTTGATTATTATATCATTAAATTTTGGGTATACATGTAAACTATACTTAACTATGTTGATTAAAGATAAATAGTTTAAATGTTATGAAATTTTCGTTGGATTTAGGATTATTTTTTTTCTTGAACATATTAAGGTACTTTTTAATGCTTTTATATTTCTATATGAAACTTTAAATATTTAATTTACAAATTTGTGCTAATTATATTGTAATTAGGGTTTTTTTTTAAAATTATAGATTTTATTCAATAAAAAAATTTGTGATAAGGTCCTTAAAAGGAATCCACAGCTTACCAATGCTCCAATAGCTACATTCAAAAGAAAAAAAAAAAGAAGATAGTGATTGCATAGAAATATAAAAGCAAAGATACAAAGCATATATATGCAATATAAGAAGAACGTATGAAAGAAGCAAAGCCCAAATAATTCAAGAGGAAGAAGATAGTGATTGAATGCTAATTAAAGACCAAAGATAGAAACCAGCATTCCTCCTGCCAAAAGGGATATAAGATCCAGAATAGTGATTGCTAAAGAAGAACAAAACTTTTAGAAACTTGATCCAAGACAAATACCACCGCCAAAATATATTCCATACCAGAGAGGAAGAACCACCAGCCAACTATCACAACATCTAAAAAAAACACAAGAAGAATATCCAAAATACTAAAGAATTAGAGGATGAGAAGAATTAATAAAAAGGTACACCCACCAAATAGAAGGTCAAACATTAGAGTGGAGCCTGAAGCAAAGAAAGGGAAAACATCCACAAACCAACATTAGATATACAAAAATAGCACACACAAGCATCAGGGTGATTGAACTAATTTAAAAGAAAGAGTGATTCTTCCAATATAAATTCACCGATCAACACAAGAATAAAAGATGTGCTAGTAAAACAATCAATATAATATGGATAATCAAGTGAGAAAATACTAGAAATAAAAATTAACAGTGACAAGATGAAAAGTTCTTCATTCTACATGAGAATTCCAAAAAAAAATAGACCACATATAATTTAACCATAAAGAGCAACCGAATCTAAACCAGGAACATACCAGAAAAGGGTGAGCATCTCAAAATTGAGAGAGAACACTAGCAACACAAAATAGAAACCACCCATTACATACACACATAAATGCAATCTGAAGCAAATCAAGATAATCCTTAACAAAAAAAAAAAAAAAAAAAGAGAAAATAAATAAGGCATTGAAAAGAAAATGAAGACAAATAAAACTAATTAACATTAATGTACAAAATCTCAATATAAAAACCCTTTCCACTAGAGGAAAGGGAGAAACTAAAGCTAAATATAAGGAAAACACCATCAAAAGAACCACTAATGAGATAAAAAGAGAAGAAAAATGCTACAACTAGATAAATCAAACAACCTTTTCAATGCATGGTAGGCCCAACATATCAAGTCGAATCATCCACTTAACCTCAAAAAGATGATTAGTGCTATTATAAATAATGAAATTTGAAATGCTAGAACCTTTTTTGGCAAGCCAATTAGTAGCATAATTGCCTTCCCTCATGCAATATTTTAAAATCAAAGTGCTGATGAATAGTCATAATTTTACAAAATAAATAAAAGATTGAGACATTATGATAATTATTAGAATAGATTAATTAACTAATACTTTGTATTTAATTCAATCCAAATATGGGATAATTTTGTGATCCAAATAAATTTTAAGACCTTGAAATAGCCCAGTCCTTTCAGCCAAAATATTAGATGAAAAGAATATAAAAAAATTACTTTTATAATCATGGAAAATTTCCCCATAACTAACACCAAGATTGATAAAAAAACCAACAATATTTAAATTGAATTAATTTATAACTAGCTCTATCCTAAAGAAAGTGTTGGAGAGAGCATGGTTATTGACATTAATATGAAGATTAAAAAAGGAGGAGCAAGACGAGTTGCCCAAGAAAAACTTAAGTTTCAACATTTTAGCAATAAATAATTAAAGGATTTTATTCTACAAGAGGGTGATAATCCTATCATAATTCATTTTGATGCCCTGATTCTAGTAATTATTTCTATCTTTCCAAAGAATCCAAAAACAAGCATAGGAATGACAGTAATAATATGCCCTTTAGGTTTGTTGAAGAACCAATCCTGAAACAAAGCAGAACAACAGTTATAATTAGTACTCATTCTAACATTCAGATCACTCTCCATAATACTCAACACTTTAGAAGCAATAGGCTTAATAAAAAAAAAAATGATTGATAGTTTCTAGATGAAAACAACTATAACATTTAGATGTTATGTAAATGACTTCGTATTTTAATTTCTCATATATCAGAACAAATACTTTAATAAGCCACAAGTTGAATAAGGATATATTAGTATGAGTAGAAGAGTTCCAAATTTTATCCTAAATTTTATTAGCATCTTTTTGAATTCTAAAGTGAATCCACACTTCCTTATGATTAAACTCCCTATTTGCAGATAGTTTGCAAATTGGATCATCTGAATGATGCATGAAAATAGGAATGACACAAATAAGATCAATAAGAGAAACAGGAATATGCTTAGCAAGCCGATATCTAAACCACTTACCTTCAACAATGAAGTTGGAAACATTCAATTTAGAGATTATATGAGCATTAAAATGGAAATCAATAGAGTCAATCCCCATCCAATCATCTTGCAAAATGAAAGAAGATCCATTACCAATGTGCCACATGAGAGATAATTTAACTTGCCATTTGATTTTGCACAGCCTAGACCAGACAGGAGATTGACCTTACTTAAAGTAATATTGGGTAGGATTAGAATTCTTGCAATAATTTATGCTCATAAAGTTGGCCCATAAAGATGTAGTAATTCCCAAATTCCATCAAAGTTTAATAAAAAAACCTTTGACGACAATGTCCATAATCGATTTATAACATAATCCACCCTCCTTGAGAGGGTCACAATAGGAGCTCCAAGTACGCAAATGATTTTTTTTCTTATCATGAGTAGAGCCCCCCATAATAATTTATTAATTACTTTATCAATTTTGGAGCACGATTCCATAGTAGGATTGATAGTTTTAAGAGAACAAATAGACATTAATCTAAGAACACTTTTAATCAGGATAAGCCTGACAACCATGGACAAAAATTTAAATTTCTTATGTAGTTAATTTATTTTTAATATTAGAAAATATCTTATCAAATAAAAAGGTCTTCTTATGAAATTTATGAAGAGGAGTACAAAGGTAGTAAAGTGGAAGTGATAGCTTAATAAAATCAATGATGTTCTTGATAGAATTAACATAAGTTTGTTTCATACCCTTTCCAACTATAAAAGTACATTTATTCTAACTAAAATGAAGCCACTTTTATTCTAAATATTTTTCAAAAAAAATTTAAACTTTTCCTTTACATTGTTAATATCACCATTGCAAAAAATGATTATATAGTCAGCAAAGATAAGATGAGAAACTCTTATGCAACCATAAGTTATGTAGGATAAACTCTTATAATGCATAAAGAGATGATGAAGGCCTCTAGAAAAATATTTCACTGCAATATAAAGAGTAAGGGAGCGTGGGTCCCCTTGTTTAACCCCTTGACCGACTTTGAAAGTCACTAGATTTATCATTAATAATAAAAATAAACCGAACATTCTCAACAATTCCCTTAATCAAATATATGCTACTATCAATAAAGTAAAATAAATGCATAATATTGAAAATAAAAGACCAATTTATATTATCATATGCTTTAGAAATATCCAATTTCATAATTAAATTATGCCATATCACTTTGAGGTTAATGTCATGAATGAGCTCTTAAGAAAGCAACACATTATCAAAGATGCATATCCCTTTCACAAAAATAGTATTATTTATTAAAATAATCTTAGACAGCATGGAAGCTATTATGGATGCTAGAATTTTAGAAGTGGTGTAAAGGTTAATAATATCACATCCCATAATCTAATTTGGATGAATTCTTTCTTTTATCTTTTATTATATAACATTCAGAGCTATATAATTTTATTTGTCAATAATAAATACCAGCAAAAATAAAACTATAACTCAAAATATCAATATAAGCATTTGATTCTTTTCCAAAAAATAATGTATGTACTTAGGATATATACAATCATATTGTTTCTACCCTTCCATAAGAACTAATAAAATTTGAAATAAAAAAGTAAAACATGAGGAATTCTATTCAATCTCACACTCTTGAATCTCTTCTTAGACCTGAAATAATATAAATCACATATAATAAGCTAAACATCCTATTTGGTCACTAAAATCCTATAACTAAATTCAAAGTATAACAAAGAAGCAATATGCATGTCGTTAGTTAATTCATAACAGTAATAGTCATATGATCATGAATCTCTATAAAAATAGTAAAGCTCACCTATAGTAGTAGTAAAATTTATAAACAATAAAGTAATATGGTATAAGATTCAATAAAGTAATATAATGGATAAACTAGTAAATCAATATGGATGTCAAATTGATAAAGTAGTCATTGTATCAGAATTATCAATCAATAAAATAATTATATAAATGGCTAAAATTGTGGAATAAATAAAAACTTTCAAAACCATATCATTATAGTAAAATTAGAAAGTACTGTAAATAGGCTATCATGTACAAGTCAATTAATCTCCAACTAATGGGTCAAGTAATCTTTATTTATTTTTTATATACATATATTATTATCATAGTACTATAATAATAATATCAAACAGCTATCATTAAATCAAATATCACATTCATTTCTAATGTATTATAGTAAAGATTTAGAAATGTTGTGGGTTAAAATATATGCAACGATAGAGTCATAATATCGGGTCTTAGTGCTGTACTGACATCCGACCAGCTCACATATAGAGAACATACTATTTTTTATGTAGAAAGCCCAATAAAGGGGAGAAACCATGGGGCATTGCCTACTTAAAATGATTCCATTAGTGTTTGGGTAGATTATAGTGGGCTGACACATGCCTGAGGATGATTAGAATACAAATGCCAATCGTATGGTAGAAATCTAGTGAAAAATGAGGATAAAAGTCCAATGTCACTTGGTGGATTGGTAGAAGTCTAGTGTTACTTCAAAATTTTGGCATTAGTTTGTAGCTTGGCTGTGGTTTTATAGAACTTCAGCATCGGACGGAGGTCTGATAGAAATCCTTTATTGTGTGGTGGTCTAGTAGAACTCTGGGAATAGGTGGAGGTCTGACAGAACTTCGGGTGTTAGGTGGTGGTCCGACAAAACTCTAGGTGTCAGGTAGTCATCTGGTAGAAGTCCATGCCTCAAGTCGTAGTCTGACAGAAGTCCAAGCCTCAAGTGGTGGTAGGGGTGTAAACGAGTCGAGTCGAGTCGAGTTTTAGGCCTTATCGAGCTCGGCTCATTAGTCAAAAAGTGAGCTCGAACTCGAGCTCGAGCTCGAGTCGAGCTCAACAGGCGAGCTCAAGCTCGAGCTCGTTCCGCGGTAAACGAGCTCGAGCCGGCTCGCGAGTCGGCTCGATTTCAGTTTGACATTTTCCCGCCTCTATTTTTCATTTGACTTTAAACATGTCCGCCTTTTTTTTCCGCCTAAGAAGCCTGTCAACAACTGCTTTTTTTTTTTCCAAAACCAAAAAGCTGTCAGCGGCCTTGGAACTCACATTTTGGACACATTTAATACATTACTTTAATTAAAGAAACCCTTGTATCTTGTCCGGGCATACATTATAATATATTTAATATATTATTTTAATTAAAGTATCTATTCTTTAACATATATTTTAATATATTATAATATATAATATATATTATTTTACTTAATAAATAATTAACGAGCCGGCTCACGAACTCACGAGCCGAACCGGCTCAAGCTCGTTAACCATTCGAGCTCGATTATAAGCTCGAGCTCGAGCTTGAGCTCGAAGCTCGATAAGCTCGGCTCGTGAGCTCGTTAATGAGTAGAGTTCGAGCCGGCTCACGAGCCGGCTCGGCTCACTTACACCCCTAGGTGGTGGTTAGGGTAGAACTCTGGGCCTCAGGTGGTGGTTTAACAGAAGTTGAAACCTCAAATGATGGTTCGGCAGAAGTCTGGGCCTCAAGTGGTGGTGCGATATGTTGAAACTTTGTTCAATATTAATTAGTTTGTTAGACCAATGTTATATCCTAGTGGCTAACCAAGAGGGGGAGTGAATTTGTAATTAAAAATTTCCCTCCTTATTTTTTTATCCGATAAAAACTTTAATGATTTTTGTAAATAGATTTTTATAGAAATAATTTTTCAATCACACTTTCTAACAGAAAAAACTAAAGTAAAATTGCAGAGTAAAAAGCAACAGAAAATAAAAGATACAGGATTTATAGTAGTTCGGTCAAATACGACCTACATCCACTCCCCAGAGGCACCCTCCGAGTATTACACTAAAACCAATAGTATCTCTGCTTTTGTCCCCACAGCAACGCGGAGAAGCCTTCACAAAACTCTCTTCCACCACTACCCGATGCGGCAGAGAACCATCTTCCTTTTACACCCTCCAAGTGTAGGCAGAGTACCTCCCGCTGTTCACACTCTCCAAGTGTAGGCAAAGAACCTTCCTGCTATTCACACTCTCGAAGTGTAGGTAGATAACCTTTCGTCTTATTACACTTCAATAAGTGTCGGTAGAGAATCGGATCTCCTTGAAAGTTCTTCTCAAAAGAAATCTAGAAGGACAAGAGAAAAGAGTGAATTAATCACAATTCACAAAGTTGAGATCCTTACCTTTGAGTACCAATTGAATCCTTCACGCTCCAATGGTAGCAATTCTCCTTCAAACACTCTCTCTCACTCTCTCCTTCACACTTCAATACAGGAAAAATGTCAAAAACTGACGGTTTTTTCTAGCGGTTAGTATGGTAACACTGGCGGTTTTATAATATACCGGCGGCTTATCGGTGGTTTTACAACCGTTAGTAAAAATGGCATAGGAAACACTTACCGGAGGTTTATTACCGGCGGTTTTATGAGGCGGCAGTTTACCGGCGGCTAATACCGCCGATGACTACCAGATTTGCAACCAGTGGTGTTTCGGCTGTTAAGCCACCTGTTATTTGTCCGAAGGCTAACCGGCGGTCACTTTATCGACAGCCTGCCGGAGGTTAAAGAGGTCATCGTGTGTTCGCTCAACGGCCGGCAAGCGTCGGTACACCGCCGGTGGTATTACCGAAGGTAACCCAGCGGTTCGGCCGACGGTTTTACCAGCGGTATACATCGTCGGGCTTTCACCTGATAACCGCCGGTGGCCATCGGTAATCACCCGTATATTACCGGCGGTGTGAGGAAATTACTGGCGGCTTATCTTTAGCCGTCCGGTATCGTAGTTTCCGGTGGCCAAACCACTAGTTGGCCGCCAAAAACCTGTAACACCTGAAAAAAAAAAAATTTGACATCATTCCCTCTATTTGAGGGAGGTTCACCCTAAATTCTAAACATGCAGAAATAGCAATACATAATAAGATATTTTAGGCAACACGCCGCTATATTCATCGCAGCTTTAACATTAAGAAGTTCTAAATAAGTTCATTAAACATAAAACAAGTTCACCAAGTTCTAAATTCAATAAGGTTACAATCACAAGTTCACAAGTTCTAAATATACTCATCAAGCATAAAAAAGATCTAATCCTCAGCTGTATCCTCACTGTCTGGAGATGGCTGCTCCTTCTTCCTCTGATTTTCAACTTTGTAGGATTGCAGTTCTGCTTGCATTTCATTTTGAACCTTTCTAATTTCTTCAATCACTCTAGATTGAACCCTTCTCATCTCTTCAATCTCCCTAGTCAGCGCTGCAACCCTCTCACTTACAGATTCTTCAGCTCCACTTATATCATGAATTGAAGAGATGGATGAACTGCCCTCAATAGCATAAGCCTGTGAACCCATGTCATATACCCTCCCCCTCTGTCTTCCACCAACAACATCTGACCATGTATGATACTAAAAAATGTGGGCTGATCCTGAAGATGATCCATCGCTAGTGGATTGTTGACTTTCTCTAGCTCGTATAAAATCATCCTGCGAGTTACAATTAGTTTTATTAAATTAAATTTTTATTCTAAAACTCCAAAAGTTTTTACTCACATGATCCTTCTTAGCCTTCTCATCAACCCACTGATGGTCAGCTTGATGTTGATGAGTTCTTGTATGCAACTCCAATGGTGTTGGCTCCCAACCAAGGTGCTCTTTCTGAAAATTTGATGCTTAGTTATAATAACATAAATATATGTAATAAACTAATTCAAAACACTTACTAGTCGCCGCCTATGTTCCGTATGAGGTACAAATCCACCAGTATGAAGAGAGCTTCCTAAACCACCACAATTAGATGCTCTGTTATGTTTATTTTGTTCTCTCATTTTTATAAACTCAGGGGTCGCCCAAGCACTATTCAAATCAGTATAAATCAAGCTTCACATCATCGGGCTTCAGGAATGCTAGATTTTTATGCTTCAAACATGGACATCTAAACATTTTATCAAACTGAAAGGAAGGCAGTTGAGATGCAACTTGAATGAAAGTTTCAACTCATTGTATAAATACAACTGTCAATCATTTTCGACCCGGCAACAATCTGTTATACATCCAGTATCTCTCTTCTTGAATAGTCATTTGGACGTTGAATCAAATGTCCCCCTACATAGTTACGAAAACATTTATTATAACACATGTGCAAACGTGTTATACTTTAGGTGGATGAGTGGATTTACTCATAGTATAATTTTCAATGAAATTGATCTTCAGAGCAAAGGGCATTAACCCAAAAAATTGGCTATATAATAGCTTGTGACTACAACTTCATACGAGGATGAAAATTAAAGATGTTTTATAAGCTTGGAACTTGTGGTCTTAAAAAATTCACTCCCCAACCTCCGCTGAGAGACTTCTAATGTGTGTTCTAGATGTATGATATTCTTAAGCTATTCACGCATCTATCTTAACATTCTTATTTTATTGTATGGGAAGAAGGCCACTAAGCTAAAGGGATGTGGAGAAGGATGGTTGGCAACTCTATAATTGTAATTTCATTATATCTTGCTAAGTAAATTTAATGCACCCTGGTTTATTATTAAAGTTCAAAATTACCGACGGATGCTGCGTTTTCAGTGTAGAGGAGGAGACTATATTAAGTTCAAGAATATGTCAATATAAACTATAATATTCAAACTCTGGTGAATATATACTATGATTTTAGTGAAGGAAATCTAAAGGTGTTTATGTTGATGGAGACAATAAAATTGAGATAATCCCTCCCTTAAAAGAAGAGGAACTAAATGGCTTGAAGTTTATAGGTGATTAAAAATGGCCATGATAATCCCTCTTCTAGAACGAGGAGAGATTAAATGACCAGTAGCCTATATGCAATTGAAGGTTGTTTGAAAGGTATGCTTCTTTAGAGCTAGGGAAGCAAACTAAATGACTACAACTTCATACTTGACAACTTCATACATTGAAGCAAACGTCGCCCTACATAGTTAAGATTTGCTCTCTCCCTCTCTCTTGTTCCTATCTCTCCCTTTTCGCTCTCTCTCTTTTCTCCCTCTCTCTCACTCTCCCTCTCTCTTGATCTCTCTAACACTTGCTTGCACTCTCTCTATATCTCTCTCCCTCTTTCTAGCTCTAACTCTTGCTCTCTCTCTATCTATCTCTCTTGTTTTCTCTCTCTCTCCCTCTCTCTCTCTCTCTCTCTCTCTCTCTCTCTCTCTCTCTCTCTCTCTCTCTCTCTCTCTCTCTCTCTCTCTCTCTCTCTCTCTCTCTCTCTCTCTCTCTCTCTCTCTCTCTCTCTCTCTCTCTCTCTCTCTCTCTCTCTTCTCCCTATCTCTCACTCTCCCTCTCTCTTGCTCTCTCTAACACTTGCTTGCTCTCTTTCTCTCTCTATATCTCTCTCCCTCTTTCTAGCTCTCGCTCTTGTTCTCTTTCTATCTATCTCTCTTGTTCACTCTCTCTCCCTCTCTCTCTCTTTTCTCTCTACCTCTCTCTCTCTCTTTTCTCTCTCCCTCTCTCTCTCTCTTTTACAAACTCTTACAAACCTAAATCATTCTATCATCTAAACATTTTATCATAAAATAAATTACAAACTCTTACAAACCTAAATAATGAAAATTTAAATCTAACCAAAAGACACAATCAAACTCTTACAAGATTATATCTTGCATATGTCTAGATTACAATCTAAATCATAAAATAAATTACAAACTCTTGTAAGTTTCTAGTGAGAACAAATAATCACAGAAAACATTAAAGATTACCTTCAAATTCCTATTTTTCTTAACCTCACACAAAAAATAGGGCAGCCGGTGTGAAATCGACGGCGGCAAGATAGCAGACCTTGATCGCGCGATAGGTGGCCGATGATGGGTAGGCGGTCGGATAGAGTTTGTCAGCTGTCGGAGATCGATCGTCGCCGGCAAGACAGTACGCACGATCGAGCGAGAGGCGGGCGGAGGCGACGGCATAGCTCGTTCGAAGAGAGAGAAGGAAAAATTAGAAATGAAATGCGAGGCTCGGTCCCGTTCATTTTAGGGCATTTACCGGCGGTCACGACCGCCGGTATTTTCATCACTTATCAATGGTGGTCTTCACCATCGGTAAACCACTGTTTAGATTGACATCTGGCAGTTTAACCGGCGGTTAAAGGACCGTCGCTATTACCGGCGGCCTACGAAACCCCAGGTTATGCCACTGGTACTAACGGCGGCTACACCACCAGCGTAATCGCCGGTAATACCGGCGGTCCTTTAACCGCAGGTCATGACCGCCGGTAATCGGCATTTTTCTTGTAGTGCTTCTTTTAGTAAGCATGAAGACCAATGACAAAAAAATTTACAAGGTAGTTTACAAAGGACCTTTTATGTGAAAGACACAAAAAACTACTAATTTTCAATTATATACGTACATGATCGTATCGCACGATCGTGATTTCATATGTACAAACAGTGTAAAACTGTTACGTACGAACTGTTATGTGCATTGGGATGAGATGACTTCGTACCCGATTATCATCCTGTACAAACTATGTTTGTCTGTATGAACAATTATTTTAAAGCCACGTTAAAATATAACTACATATAATCCATATGTTAAAAGAACAAAGAACATTATCCTGGGATGAATGTTCATGTTCGTCTTGACGAATAGTACTAACCTTGAAACCTGAGAAGATCGTCCTAGGATGAATGGTGTGTTTCGTCTGGATGTACTATTCAAAAATAAGAATTCCAAGGACATCGTCTAGAGACGAACTGAGTAATTCATTTGGACGATTAGTTCAAGTTATGAATCCAGAGAAGATTGTCCTGGGATGAATAGACCATTTCATCTAGGCGAACAGTTCAAAGTGAGAAATCAGAGGACATCGTCCAGGGATGAATTTGGTATTTCATTTGGTCGATCAACACTTAGAAAAATTTATTCACTTTCCTGTTCGTTCTATTGCTCTCTGAGGGGTATAATTGACTTGATCGTTCCGTACGAATAATGTTCGTCCCATACGAACAGTAAAAAAATTTTGTCCTTTTAAAGATCTCCCTCAGTGTGTGTGTACTAGGTTGCTCAATTTCAATCATACTCTCTCTGACTCAATAAAGTGAAAAATACAGACTTTAAGTTACAAAATATGATATGCTGAACTTGATTTGAAGTCTTCAGTAGTCTAGTGTACAATTACCCTGAAATGTTAGTCCACATAAGAGCAAGCACAATTCTTCCAAAAAGTGTTAGGAGAAAATAATAATTGTAACTGTTGACCTCATTATTTGAGGTCAATTTCCCCGGATTCAATTCTAGCACCTAGGTCTTCATAGCCTAGTGTAGATGTCGCACCTGCAGGATTTCCCTTAGGTGAACACCTAATGACGTAGCATCGACTCGAACCTATCACTCAACTTGAATCAAAATCAATTCAATCCAATTTTAATTCAACTCCAAACGAACTCAAATCAAGCCCTCTTTATGATTCGTCGATGTTAATCGACTCAATTTAATATAATCTAATTCGATTTTGATCAAATTGATATATCATTGGACTTAAAACAACTCACCAATCAAATGAAATCAAATCAAAATAACTCAAATTGAATTCGATTTCAATGGCTCCGATTAACCCGTTTTGACTCGTCACAAGTATATATATAATAATAATTGATACGTCGTCAAAAATTATCTTAATCGGCACGAATCTCGATGCAAAATCAAGTTTGGAAACTTCAAAAATTAATTCGGAAACCATCCAAACTCCGATTTCAGCAAACTTACAGTCGAACTGAGCGTCTCAGGAATACAAACCCAACGACACCAAGATCAACCCAATCCGAGCCCAAATGAGTCCAAATCAAGGGCTCAAATTGCTGTTGGAAGGTTCAAACCGCAATTTGGGTGACCAAACGGTCTCCGATTTTGACGAGCTTATACTCGAATCGAACGGCTCGACGAGACGAATCCAATGAGCCCAAGATCACCGAATTCCGAAATCATTAAGGCCTTCAAATGTCAACCGAACTCAGCCCACTCTCTCAGATTCGTGAACTGCTCCCTCTCTCCCTCTACTTCGCAAAACTCCACTCCACTCTCGCACTCTCTCAAAAAACGGCCCAGCCCTCTCCTATGATAAGCCAACTGATAAGCAAGCAGCCCAATAAGCAGTATAGCTTATATCCACTACTATATGCAGTCCACTACCGCCTGCTGTGCCAGATCTGCTAACCATATTCAGCCGTTGATCTCTAACGGTTTACATCATAACCATTGATGTCTTCATCATCTCCTTTATGAATTGGTTATATAAAACTGTATGCGGTACAGCAAAAGGAATATACAATGAAAAGCTTTAGAAGCTCACTGTTCCATTCGCCTTCTCCTTCTTTGTTCTGTTTTCTTTCCTGCTCTGCGTTTCTAATTCTTGTGCAGGTTATCAATGGAGAAGAAGTTCAACATGGTATCAGAGCGCTGCAACTCTGATTAGTGGTTGATATACAATTTTTTTTTTTTCTTTCTGTTCTCTGTTCTCCGAATGGATTCCTCCTCTTCTGCAACTTCTGCTCAAGTCTTGCCAGTGATAAAAATGGCAGAAATACCGATACCAGCTCAATTAAAGTTTTTAATGACAAATGTGAAAGCCGTGCTCAACATTCAGTTAACCGGAGATAACTATCCTCTCTGGAAATCACAAATCTACAAGCTCTTTACAGCCAACGGGTTTGATGGGTATTTAGATGGATCAACGCCCAAACCTGATCGTATGATTAAGACCTCTTCAGGTGAGTTAAAACTAAATCCTGATTACAGCACATGGCTACTGATAGATCAAAATTTAGCGGCTGTATTGTATTCGACGATTTCCACTACTTTTCTCCCCTATGTTTTGGAGCTCACCTCCTGTTTTGAGATATGGCAAACTGTTGAACGCCGTCTTCAATCTACGAATCGGTCTAAAATCTTACAGCTTAAAAATGAGCTCAATCATTTAAATATGAAAGACAAATCTATGGTACAATATTTGTCTGAAATTAAGAGCAAAGTTGATGCCATCGGGTCATCTGGATCTCCATTGTCTGAGGAAGATGTCATTATGTATACCTTAAATGGTTTGCCAGCTATCTATCAGGCATTTAAAACTTCCATTAGAACAAATCTGAATCCCATAAGTCTGGATGATTTTTATTCACTTTTATGTAGTGAAGAGCTTAATATAGCTGCAGAATCTGTTCGAGAACTATCTCTTTCATCTTCGGCTGATCACATTCCAGCCATGTATGCACAACGTGGTCGTGCTCGTGGTAGAGCTACACGAGGACGATTTTCTCGGTCATCTCGCGGTAGGGGCACCTACACTCGTGTATCTTCCAGTTCTACTCCTACCATTGAATGCCAAATTTGCGGGAAATCTGGGCATTCTGCTTATAAATGCTGGTATCGTGCTGATTTTTCCTTACCACCTCCGGTTCAAGCCAATACAGCTACTACTTTACCAGTTTCAGCGGATTGGATTCTTGATACTGGCGCAACGTCACACTTGACTTCCGATCCTCAACAACTGCTCAATGCTCAACCGTACGGTGGATCTCAACAGGTGATGGTTGGTAATGGCGAATTACTCCCTATTACTCACACTGGAAAAGGTTTATTACCTACACCTTATTCTCGTAAGCTTTCGCTCAATTCTCTTCATTTGGTTCCTCATCTACATCATAACCTGTTATCCATAAATAAATTGGTTAATGATAATGCTTGTTACGTTATGTTTCATTCTTCTGGTTATGTCATCAAGGACCTGAAGACTCATCAAACTCTCCTTCAAGGCCCGGCTCGTCACGGACTCTACCCAATTTCTACTGAATCATCGCCTGTTGTCTCCACCACCGCTCTTATTTCGCTCCCTACAACTGTTCAGCTTTGGCACCGTCGCATGGGTCATCCATCTCATCCAGTTTTGCTCAAGTTACACAAGATGTTTGAGTCTACCTCACCATCTGTTGCTTCTAATCTACATTGTAATGCTTGTGCCATCTCTAAAAGTCACAAGCTTCCTTTCTCACAGTCTATTTCTCGTTCTAGTAGTGTTCTTCAATTAATACATAGTGATGTATGGGGACCTTCTCCCATAGTATCTTTGCAAGGATATAAATATTATGTAGTATTTATTGATGATTATTCTCGATTCACATGGCTTTATCCATTATATGCTAAATCCGATGTGCTTAATGTGTTTTGCCAATTTCAAAAATTAGTTGAACGTCAATTTGATGCTAAAATTAAATGTTTTCGATCAGACGGCGGTGGAGAATATACTTCTAAAAATTTTCAACTAATTCTCTCTAAATCTGGTATTATCCATCAGTGCACATGTCCTTATACACCTGAACAAAATGGTGTTGCTGAACGAAAACATCGGCACATTTTGGAAACTGCTCGTGCACTTCTTTTTCAAGCCAATTTACCTCAAAAATTTTGGTTACATGCTGTTCAAACAGCTGTACATTTAATTAACTATCTACCACCTCTTTCTACTAAGTTTCAGTCCCCTTTTCAAATGCTATTTAAAACACCACCAGATTATCACTCTTTACGTATTTTTGGGTGTTTATGCTATCCCTTCTTACCGTCTCAAATTCTCTCCAAATTTCATCCAAAATCTCTACCTTGTGTCTTTCTTGGATATTCTAACACTACCAAAGGTTATATGTGTTTTCATATTCCTTCTGGTAAAATATTTCTCTCTCGTCACGTCCGTTTCATTGAACATATTTTCCCTTACTTATTTGAACAGCAAGCAGAATCTATATCTCCTTCTTCCCATGATGTCCCACTTCTCTCACTGGTTCCTACAATAACAAAATCTTCAACTACTCCTCCAACACAGCTACCCTCCACTGATTCTCCTCCACAAAGCAATCAGCCAATATCATTGCCTACTACTACTCTCCTTCCGTCTCCTACTACAGAACTCTCAGCTTCTCCTCAACAATCAACAAGCTCTACCTCTTCTCCTAGCCATATTCCCCATCCTATGCTTACGAGATTTAAAACAGGGAAGTTAAAGCCGCGCCATATCACTAGTCTGAATCATCTATTACTCCCGTCGGATCCTACATGTTATTCACAGGCTGTTAAACACAACTCTTGGCGACAAGCAATGTCGCAGGAATTTAATGCTTTACAGCAGCAAGGCACATGGAAGCTTATTCCATCTCATCCAAATCAAAATGTCTTGGGGTGTAAATGGATCTATAAGACCAAGTTAAATTCTGATGGTACTATAGCCAGACATAAAGCACGCCTTGTTGCTCAAGGCTGCCATCAACAATATGGTTTGGACTACAATGAAACGTTCAGTCCAGTCGCAAAGCTACCAACTATACGAATTTTCCTTAAAGTTGCTGTCACTTTTAAATGGAAAATTTTACAACTTGATGTCTCGAATGCGTTTCTCCACGGAAAATTGAATGAAACTATTCTTATGAGACAACCTACCGGTTTTATTGACCCTGTATACCCTGAGCACGTTTGCTTGCTTCAAAAGTCTATTTATGGTTTGAAGCAATCGCCACGACAATGGTTCGAAACGTTCTCTGCGTATCTACTTCAGTATGGTTTTACACATAGCTCGGCTGATTCCTCTTTGCTCATATTTCACAAACAATCCATCACTCTCTACATTTTAGTTTATGTAGATGATATTTTGTTGACCGGCAATCATGAACAAACTATCCAGCAACTTTTAAATGGATTATCCACTCATTTTCACATGAAGAATTTGGGAAACATTTCCTATTTTCTCGGTATGCAGGTGTCTTATACACCAACCGGAATTCATTTGGCCCAGTCCAAATATGCCGCTGAGATTTTGAACCGTGCGGGCATGTATGACTGCAAACCTATTGCGTCTCCAGCTCCTTCCAAACTACAGCAGTCCTCTCAATCTGAACTGTCAGCAGTTCATTCACAAAACTTTAGACATATTGTCGGCTCATTGCAATATTTAACTATCACCCGTCCTGATATAGCTTTTACTGTCAATAAACTATGTCAGCATATGCATAAGCCTCTTGAAGATGATTTAAAATTGCTCAAACGGCTTCTTCGCTATATCAAAGGTACCATTCTGTTTGGTTTACCAATCTCGTCTGGTTCTCTAGAATTATCTGCATTTTCTGATTCTGATTGGGCGGGTGATCCCATTGACCGCAAGTCGACTTCTGGATATTGTGCTTTTCTTGGTAATTCTCTTATCTCATGGCATGTTAAGAAACAGAAAACTGTAGCTCGATCTTCAACCGAAGCTGAGTATCGTGCACTCGCTACTGCCACTACGGATATTATTTGGCTTCGTCGCTTGATCCAAGAATTTCAGCTCAATGTATCACGCCCCACTCGGCTATTTTGTGATAATATCTCGGCTATGGCAATTGCTACCAATCCTATCTTCCATGCAAGGACAAAGCATATTGAGATTGATTTTCAATTTATTCGGGATTGCATTAAGAGCAAAGTAATTCAAATTGAGCATATACATACACAAGATCAGCTTGCTGACTTATTTACTAAGTCTCTTTCTATATCTCGTTTTGCTACTCTCAGAAACAAGCTAACTATTTCGGAACCTCCTGTTAGCCTGCGGGACGGTGATAAGCCAACTGATAAGCAAGCAGCCCAATAAGCAGTATAGCTTATATCCACTACTATATGCAGTCCACTACCGCCTGCTGTGCCAGATCTGCTAACCATATTCAGCCGTTGATCTCTAACGGTTTACATCATAACCATTGATGTCTTCATCATCTCCTTTATGAATTGGTTATATAAAACTGTATGCGGTACAGCAAAAGGAATATACAATGAAAAGCTTTAGAAGCTCACTGTTCCATTCGCCTTCTCCTTCTTTGTTCTGTTTTCTTTCCTGCTCTGCGTTTCTAATTCTTGTGCAGGTTATCAATGGAGAAGAAGTTCAACATCCTAGACGGTTCTCTCTGCAGTTCCGAATTCCAGCCTCACGTCTTTCCCCCAGCATCCCGTTACCTATCCCTCTCTCAATTTTGGAAAACAAAAAAAAGGCACACCTCACAAAACCAAAAACTCCCTCATCTTTCAAAAACCACCTGCTCTTTCCTCTGTAATACACGAACTACACTGAATACGATCAGCCTCTCTTCCTCTACACGCACAGAGCAAGTTTCTCTCGGTTTCTTTGAACAGTTCCAAAAATTGCCCTCTCCCGTCAGCTTTTGTTCGCACAAAGCCCAGCCCTTCGCCTCCTCTCAGCCATGCGCATGAACTGAGAGTTCCCAGCCCAAACAGCCGAGGCCTTTACTTTCTTCGCTCTAGCCGACACCAACAATCTTCTTAATATTGGGTAATTTTCTTTTACATCCTTTCAATCTTCTTCTTCTATCATTTTAATTTGATTTAAGTCAAATGGAAAGAGTTGAAGTTTGATCTTTTAATAAAAAAATCTGAGACAAAAATCTGTCAACGTTTCTTTCTTTTGATAAGCATTAGCACTAAGAGAAACTATGAAAGTTTGGTTGGAATGTATGTATAAATTTTTTTTTATCTTGGACGACAAATGATTTCATCTATTTTATTTTTCATGGTTGTACTATATCTTGCATTGTTATTATTGAGTGGTTCTAAGTTGTCATTTTTGGTAATAATAGAATAATAAGAAACGAAATGCTAAATTTTTATTAATAGTTTGGTTGGTCCTTATAAAATTTGAGAGAATTTTTGAACTCTTTTGCTTAAGCTTCATTAACGGCTAGCTCCCATAATCATTTAATAAATGCATTATTTTCCTTTATGTTCAACATGTTCTTGAAAATGAGATGTATTTGCATTGAAGAGAAAAGTATGTGAAGAGTATTGTATAAGAAAGGTGTATATTAAAACACTAAGATTACTGGAAATATGTTTGTGTTAATTGATGCTTGAATGTGTGATCTTGATAAGTAAATCTTGTGTGTATATGTGTTAAAAATGATTCATTTGTGCTTTGAGAAGATGCATATTGAAAGTGAAAGGTATAGATGGTGAAAATGGAGTGTATGTGTGGAAAGGTATTTTGTAGTAAAGAATGTGGAGTGTGAATGTTGGAAGTATATGGAGTGTTCATATATGAAAAAGATAAGTGTTTGGGTGTGAAAAAATAATTAAATTGTATGTTTTGGAAAGAGTTATGTGATGAAATTGTATGTGTTTTTTGAAGGGTGATTTATGGTGAAAGTGTGGATTTTTGAAGAATGATGCTTGGGAAATATGAAAGGTAAAGTATATGATTTTGGGGAAAACGTATATGTGTGTGTTAGAAAAGTATTGTGTGAGACAAGTAAAAGTGAAGTGTTTGATTTGTGATAAGTGTATATTTTCAAAATTAGACTTGTGCAAGTTTGGAAGAATAGAAATTGTGTATTTGGAAAAGAAAAGTAAAGTGTATATGTTGGGTTGAAAATAAAAATTAGGTGAAGTTATATTTTCAATTGTGTAAAAGTAGAGTTATTTAAATTTATGTGATTTGGAAAAGTGAAAGGTTTCAAAAGCAAAATTGACCCAGCTAGTGCTCAAGCCCGAAGAAAGGTACGTCTTTATTTTCAGTAAATTTCAATTATTTCATTATTAATTATTAAATGAACTTTCTAATCCTTGTTTTTCCTGTTTTATTTGCATAAAATGTGAGGAACGGTATTGATCGAGTGGACAAAAGTACAAGGAGCTAATGACGTCAGTCGCCTCTATCCAACCGGGTAGAGGTGCTACGGGCGGAACCACTGGGTCGTAGCCCCCGGTGATTGTGAGTATTTCTAAACTTAGAAAACCTTTAGGGGCCCTTTGATGTGGTGTGCATTAACCCTTCCCTTTTAGGTCCCTGTAGTAACTTCAATTTTATTAGGTTTACTTTTATTTGCTTTTAGATCCTTAAACTCCTTTTACACACGCTCAAAGTCCCAAGGGTTAGTAATGACAAATTTTTATCCCACACAACAGTAGTGACACTCAAGGACAAAAATTAAGGACCGGGTCTTAGAAAATCTAGACTTAGGAAGCATGCACACTTTAGGATAGAAACTTATAACATAGAAAATTTAGTGACATCTCACTTTAGAATTGGTAAATATCTTTAAATTAGAATTCAATCAATTAGAAAGCTTCAGCCAATAATTGACTTAGGACATTTCAAAACCTCATAGCCTACTACACACACTTAGATTTGTTTGTTAGGACAACTGACTCTAGTTTTAGGTTAGGCCGGTGTTTATTTCCTTACTGCACTGTGACGGGCTTTTTCTCGAGTTTTATTGCATGCTGGTTGTAAAATGTTGGTGTGTTTGTTTATTTAATTTTTCTGCACTCTGTGTTGGTTTGATTGACGATTAGATTACCCATAGGCTAGGAGCGATCTGGATTGTTAACATGATTTTCTGCAGGTGGCCACACTCATGCAGGGCAGAAAAAGGGGGCTAATTAATTAATAATAAATAAATGCTACAGATGCTTCAGCTGCTTAGCCCCCAAATGAAAAAGAGTGTGGCCAAGTGTGGCTTAATAATTTAAATTCAATTGCATATATATATAACTGCGTGGGATGATTTTTGTTATAAATTGCTTAGGATAACCCTGCAGGTGGTCTAGATTTTCTTTCTTTTTCTGTGAAATGTAATGTAATGTAAAATGTGTTTATAAATTGTGAAAGTGATTTTTGAAAGTGGGATATCACATTCAATTTGGAATCTGAAGAAAAGAGAATATACCTTAAAGGATTATTCTTTTTTATTTAGAAAGCCAAATTAGAATGATTCAATATCCAAATAGAAAAGAGAATACCCCTCTTAGGGATGAGTTTCTTTTCATTTGGATATCCAGAACCCGACGGACCCGAGAAGTTCGTAGAAGAAGAAAAGACTGAACAAGAAGATTGAGGAAAGAAGATGAAGAAATGAAGATTTAAGGAACAATATATCCCATTTAAAAAATCACTTGCGTCATTCTTAGGATTAGAATCCGGGTTTGTTGACAGTGGTGCCCGGCCACTTTACTTTTTGCAAATTCTGGGTGTAATATGGACATTGGACATTGGACATTATATTTAGATTATTAAAATTGATTGTTTACATTGTTTGTGCAGTAGATTTTTTTAGGACCTTGCATGCCGTGTTTTGTTTTAGCCTGGATTCGAAACGGAGAGATTTTTTTCGTAAGGGTACGCTTAAAATTCTTATACTTGTAATCTTAAATAAAATTTTTTTTTAGGCTCACATAGTAACTCTAACGATCTAAGAAGTAAGCTCGGGACCGCCGAGAGTCAGCATAAGCATATTAATACTTTCTCTTCCTTGTTAGGCACCTCCCCGCCTGCGGGTTCTGGCAGACCACTTGACCTATGAGGGTGCAGTTCTGTCAAGGGGAAGTTGTGCAATCTCTAGGGAAAAATCTATTTTCTAAGCCTAAATTTTTAAACTGCTTCATTATCATTTTATGCATTCGAGTCAATTAGCATGCATTGCATTAGATACAAACTAAAAAGAGTCTAAAATATTAATTGCATTTCTAGACATTTATCACCCTACATAAGTTGAGGGGCTAATTAGGAACTGTCTTAGATGTCGGCCCCCAATTCCTTAAAACTTAAATAAACATCCCTACCCATCTTTCATAAGAGACTGGACACATGGTTTTAAAGCGCCTAGGTGGTTAGCTGGCTCCCCAATCCAGGCCGGGGTAAGTCCAGATTTGCACTTCATTAGTTAGGTTCGGGTCACTATTTTATAGTACCCAAATTAGATTTAGGTTCTGAGGCAGATTCTTTTTAGATCTTAAGCCCTCGCCCTCCGGGAATAAAATCCCAAATTTCTAATAAAATGCCAACTTAAACATAAAATTTTCTCTTAAAATGTAAAGCCCAATATAGGATAGACTGAGGTTGTCTCTGAGCTTCTCAGAATCCGACACCTCCTACTTTTCCTCCATTGACTCACTAACAAATGTTCAACATTGAGCTTTCTCCTTGGAAAATCTTTACTTCTATTTCCTTGTCTTCTACTTTGTAGTCAAAAGGGTATGAAATCACTGCTTTAATCGAGAGTTTTCTTAGGAGCATTCCTCCTAGGATGTAATTAACTATAGGAGCTTGCTCTTATAGGGATTTGAGAACCCCAGACTAAAATAAACCTTATTTTATTCGTATAAAATAAGGGAAGAATCTTTGGGAACGTAGATATTTTTAAAAAAAAACCTCATTTCTAATTTTGAATAGACTTGTAGAATGTTATTATTATCTTTTCAGATAATATAATATTATACTTGTTATATTCAACTTTATAAATGATGAATTTTGTAAAACTTATTCTCGCTTTTGGATATCTTGAATAATGTTTTGTTCGTCTTTTAAGATGATATAATATTATTCTTGCCATATCTAAACAAAAGAATGAATAAACTTTTTTCAAAAAAAAACATATTTCTATCTTTAAACATATTCTATAGAATTTAATGTTCATCTTTTGAGATGATATGTTATTCTTTGAACTATGTTTGATTATAGAAATATCAATTTTCAAAACCCTATTATGATATTGAATCCATTGTAGAATATTGAGTCAATCTCTCGAGACTGTACTTTATTCTCAATGCAGTATTCAATTACAAAATAGGAGAAATCAAAATCTGCGTGGTGACACAATTTTTTTCCCACCAAGGTTTTTCTGGCGACTCCGCTGGGGATCAATCCTCTCTCCATCTTTAGCAGTGTTTTATACCCTTTAATCGGTAGTATACTAGTGCTTGACATAGGTTGTAACTACCTTTCTTCCACCGGTTCTTTTATTCATTTCTTTCTTGGATAATTTGGCCGGTATCTAAATAAATTTTTAGAGGTCTTATTTTGGACCCCGTTAGAAAACTAACGAGAAGATCCTTTGTACGACCTTTTTGTAAAGTAAATCCCTGTGCTTATTCGAATGTTGTAGTTACATTTTTTTGTAGCTTGATGTTTGAGTTAGCACTGGGTCCAAAATCAATTTACCCAATCTTTAGTAATATGTATAGTTACTTCTTTTAGTAACTTAATGTATTATTTAGATTGGGTCCAAATAACTTTAAGACTTCAAAAATTTTAAACTTCTGTGTCCTAGCTAATATGTTACAGTTATATATTTTTATAACTCGATATGTGGCTGGACAAATCTTAAGAAAATTTGAGCTTTTAAATCAAAGTTTTTACCTTATTTAAACCAACATATTATAGTTATATATTTTTATAGCTTAATATGTGTGGTAAGACAAGGAATAAAAGCTCAACCTTCAAATCAAAACTTTTTGCTTGTCCTATTAATATATTGTAGTTACATGTCCTTTGTAGCTTGATATGTTTGCTAGGACAGGGTCCATAACCTGATATATGCAAGATTTTTAAGATTAAATTCAATTTACATTGAGAAAAGTTTGAAGGTTCAAATAAAAAATCAAGCTTATAAAAATAATTTTGCTAGAGAAAATAGTAGGTTGATTTCTTTTAAAAAGAAATTTACCTCTATCTTTCTTAAATTATAATTAAAACTTCATTGTGGTTGACTCCTCTAAACATTTAAAGAATAAGACCTATAATTTTCAATGCTAAAAAGAAAAGTGTGTTCCCTCCCTCCCTCCACTTGAGTGGATTAACGTTTAGATGAAGATATATTTAATCTCATTTCTTTTTAAAACCTCAAAGCACAAAAGTTTTGCTAATTTTGCTAAGTTCCTAGCAATCGTCTGAATTAAATTCAAATATATTTTTAAATCTCATATTCAACCATATTATGATTTTTCTAATCTTAGGAATGAATAATTATTGGTTGATATATTGAAGTTTTAAAATATTTTGAATTCCCTCATCTTTAAGCCTTCTTGTAGGTTAGAATTTAAATTGCTTTTAAACCCTATTTCTTAAAGGTACTACATGGATACGACAATTTGTCCTCTACTATGTGGTTTAACTCTGATAGAAAATGGATCTTAAGGCATGCAATAAAGATAAATGACCTAATCAATTATATGAATGCCTTCATTTACCATATGAAGTTTTCTCTTATGGTAATATTTTTAAATCAAATTTTAGCTAAGTTTACTCTTGGCTTTATTACTCCATTTGAGAAAACTCATGAGCAGATCTTGTTAAGATTGATCATCTTAGATTTTTGTTTGGTCAAAAACTTAGGACGATTCAAGATTCTTTATTTTAGTTAATCCATGATATAGTTAATATTCCCTCTATCATGTGATTTTCCATCAAAATAAATTGACATTTCTTGAATTGATACTAAGTTATTCGACTTCATAACATCTTTAATGGTTTTCTTCTTCAGTAGTGATAAAAAATTATCATATTTGGGTTCACCCATTATGTTATCCATAAATAACTTGTTTTAAATTAAGATTTATGTCAAATTGAAATTTGAGGAGGTGGAAGTTTTATTCATCTTTTTATCGTTATACATCTCATAAGCATCTTACGAGTTGATGAACTTATATTATAATTATCTCAACTAAGTTGTCTATTCATACTATAAGGATTGGGTCCAATTTGTAAATCAATCTTCCTTGTATAAGAGTGTTAATTTTTTTTACTTTTATACTTGAAAGATGATTTTACAACTGAAATAATCTTTTCAAGATTTAAATAGAGGAAGCCAAAAAAAAAAAAAAAAAAAAAAAAAGTGAAGAAGAAAAAGAAAAGAAAAAAAAAAAGAGACACATTCATTAAATGAGTAGCAAAAAAAAAAAAAAAAAAAAAAAAAAATGGCTTCCCTTTCTAAATCTTAAATATCAAAGGACCTATTTATCCTTTAGTATTTTTAACACTTGATTTTGAGAATTCAAAATTTTTGTTCATCATAAAGCATTGATGTTCTATTAGATGTAAAATATAAATATTATCTACAAGATTTGGAAATATTGAATTTCTACCTCTAATTTGATTCTCTTTTGATATAATTCTTAATTTAATGAAAAGATAAAGAAGGAAACCCCAATTTTTGCTTGTAGAGAGCTTTGATCTGGGTTAACAAAATCTAAATCTTGAAACCTCTCTAATTAACAATTTGAGTAGGTCAATTCATATATTCAAATCAATTTCAAGAAAAATCGCAAAGATGATCAATCTAACTGGAATTATAATGGTGATGGTTGTGCATTATCAGGTTTCTAATAACTAACCTAATTGAGATGCATAAACAAACCATTATCCAAATATCTTCAACTCTATTTTGAACATCTTCCAATTTGAATGAGATTCTAGACAGGGTCCTGATACTGGATGATCTATAGTGATATTTATGAATGTAAAAATCACTTTCTTTAGATTCAAAATTTTGAAACTAAACTAAGGGACATACCTTAGTTAGTTCTGAGATGATTGTCTAATGTTCTCATTCACTATTGAATAATTATAACTTCCAAATTTAAATCTATTATTGACTGAACTAGGATGTTAGAACATGAGGGGTTCTATCCTTAGTGATGTCGATGATACCTTTGTTTGAATCTTTGTCAAACTTCAAAACAAAATCAAGCTACAATTTGACTAAGTCTATAATTGACTAATCTTGGATGTTAGAATTGGAGGGATTCTATTCCTGATAAAGTCTATGGTAATTTTGTCAAAAAGATATGAAATTTAATTCAAGGTATATCTTTATCATAAACTAGAATCAGATGTTAGAGTCTAAATAACTCTATTCCTATTAGCATTGAAATTCAAAATATTTGAAACTACAATTTTCTTTAAAGAAAGTTGTTAAGTTTTGATTATTTGATTAAAACTCAATTTGGTCATATTCAAACTATTGAATTTAGGAGTCAACCCTTCTTTAGTTGAGTTTTTGAATCTTTTCCTATGTCATTTTCATTGGGTTAAGATGATTAAAACTTAAGCGATCACAGTCAAATATTATAAGAAAATTATCAAATGAAAAATAAAGCTTTCACTTTTTTATGAAAATCAAACTTTTCTCAATCATTGTGAGTATTTGATATTCCTTAGTATTTTAACTATAAAGGATGCTCAAATATACTCATTGTTCTATAACAACTCATGCAAAAGTTAAAATTTTCTAAGGAAAATTTTATCATGTTGCATTTAGTTTTCTTAGAACATATAAACGAAGACTCTAGAATATTCATATGATTTTCTTCGAGTTAATCGAAACAAATTCAATCATAGAATCAATCTTTAAACAAAATCTTGCATTTCTCCTTTGGTGGTCGAGATGCTTTGTTAAGTTTTTACTTATCAAAGATGATCAAACTACTCCCTTTTTGTTTTCCTCACATATAATGATTCGATATAAAAATATAATCCCTAGTGGATTATTTGTAAGTTATAAAGATCATTTATAATGAAGGATAAAACAAAATTTTAATCAAAAGATTTTTCAAGTCTATCAATCTTCAAAATTTTTCTTTCCCTTCTAGAAAATGACATATATAAAAGCTTATGATCTCTAGTAGAACATTTTCAAGTTGTCAATGTCATTTGTGGTTGAGGGAAAAGATTCAAAGCTTTAAAGGAATCAACTTTACTTTAAAAATTCACCACCCTGAAATCAGTCTTTAGGTCTAAGTCCGCTTTTACGGCATCCTATTGGCTTTCTGGCTTAAGTCCGCTCTTACGGCAGCCAATCCAGTTTAAATCAGTCTTTAGGTCTAAGTCCGCTTTTACGGCATCCTATTGGCTTTCTGGCTTAAGTCCGCTCTTACGGCAGCCAATCCTGATTAAATCAGTCTTTAGGTCTAAGTCCGCTTTTACGGCATCCTATTGGCTTTCTGGCTTAAGTCCGCTCTTACGGCAGCCAATCCTGATTAAATCAGTCTTTAGGTCTAAGTCCGCTTTTACGGCATCCTATTGGCTTTCTGGCTTAAGTCCGCTCTTACGGCAGCCAATCCTGATTAAATCAGTCTTTAGGTCTAAGTCCGCTTTTACGGCATCCTATTGGCTTTCTGGCTTAAGTCCGCTCTTACGGCAGCCAATCCAGTTTAAATCAGTCTTTAGGTCTAAGTCCGCTTTTACGGCATCCTATTGGCTTTCTGGCTTAAGTCCGCTCTTACGGCAGCCAATCCTGTTTAAATCAGTCTTTAGGTCTAAGTCCGCTTTTACGGCATCCTATTGGCTTTCTGGCTTAAGTCCGCTCTTACGGCAGCCAATCCAGTTTAAATCAGTCTTTAGGTCTAAGTCCGCTTTTACGGCATCCTATTGGCTTTCTGGCTTAAGTCCGCTCTTACGGCAGCCAATCCTGATTAAATCAGTCTTTAGGTCTAAGTCCGCTTTTACGGCATCCTATTGGCTTTCTGGCTTAAGTCCGCTCTTACGGCAGCCAATCCAGTTTAAATTAGTCTTTAGGTCTAAGTCCGCTTTTACGGCATCCTATTGGCTTTCTGGCTTAAGTCCGCTCTTACGGCAGCCAATCCTGTTTAAATCAGTCTTTAGGTCTAAGTCCGCTTTTACGGCATCCTATTGGCTTTCTGGCTTAAGTCCGCTCTTACGGCAGCCAATCCAGTTTAAATCAGTCTTTAGGTCTAAGTCCGCTTTTACGGCATCCTATTGGCTTTCTGGCTTAAGTCCGCTCTTACGGCAGCCAATCCAGTTTAAATCAGTCTTTAGGTCTAAGTCCGCTTTTACGGCATCCTATTGGCTTTCTGGCTTAAGTCCGCTCTTACGGCAACCAATCCTGTTTAAATCTGTCTTTAGGTCTAAGTCCGCTTTTACGGCATCCTATCGACATTCTGGCTTAAGTCCGCTCTTACGGCAGCCAATCCTGATTAAATCCGTCTTTAGGTATAAGTCCTCCTACGGCATCCTATTGACATCTTTGGAGTTAGGAGTAAGCATCCCTAGTGGCATCCTAATCTTCATTCCGAGGAGAAGTATAAGCATCCCTAGCGGCATCTTCTCTTCATTAAATGTTAAATCTTAAATCCGTCTTTAGGTATAAGTCCTCCTACGGCATCCTATTGACATATTTGGAGTTAGGAGTAAGCATCCCTAGTGGCATCCTAATCTTCATTCCGAGGAGAAGTATAAGCATCCCTAGCGGCATCTTCTCTTCATTAAATGTTAAATCTTAAATCCGTCTTTAGGTATAAGTCCTCCTACGACATCCTATTGACATCTTTGGAGTTAGGAATAAGCATCCCTAGTGGCATCCTAATCTTCGTCCCGAGGAGAAGTATAAGCATCCCCAGCGGCATCTTCTCTTCATTCTATTGACATTCTTGAAGTTAATCTTGATTTATAAAAAGGTTTTAATCATATCAAAATTAAATTCAAAATTCCTATTCGTGTCAAACCTCATTCAACTTTTCAATATCTTGACTTTGTTAAGTAATACTAATTTCATTAGTTATTATTTGCTAAAGCCATCAATGTCAATATCAACTTCAAATCAATTCCTCAAACTTGAATCTCTATAAACTTTTCATTCTAAATTTTCTGTCAAACCCAAAATTCCTTCAATTTGTATACTCAAATCTTTAACTTCAACTTTGGATCTAGTTGATCGTTTCGGTCAACGCCAATACGCACGATAAACTTTGGCAAGTTTATCATGCCTATTGGGGGTCCATTTGTTGACCTCATTATTTGAGGTCAATTTCCCCGGATTCAATTCTAGCACCTAGGTCTTCATAGCCTAGTGTAGATGTCGCACCTGCAGGATTTCCCTTAGGTGAACACCTAATGACGTAGCATCGACTCGAACCTATCACTCAACTTGAATCAAAATCAATTCAATCCAATTTTAATTCAACTCCAAACGAACTCAAATCAAGCCCTCTTTATGATTCGTCGATGTTAATCGACTCAATTTAATATAATCTAATTCGATTTTGATCAAATTGATATATCATTGGACTTAAAACAACTCACCAATCAAATGAAATCAAATCAAAATAACTCAAATTGAATTCGATTTCAATGGCTCCGATTAACCCGTTTTGACTCGTCACAAGTATATATATAATAATAATTGATACGTCGTCAAAAATTATCTTAATCGGCACGAATCTCGATGCAAAATCAAGTTTGGAAACTTCAAAAATTAATTCGGAAACCATCCAAACTCCGATTTCAGCAAACTTACAGTCGAACTGAGCGTCTCAGGAATACAAACCCAACGACACCAAGATCAACCCAATCCGAGCCCAAATGAGTCCAAATCAAGGGCTCAAATTGCTGTTGGAAGGTTCAAACCGCAATTTGGGTGACCAAACGGTCTCCGATTTTGACGAGCTTATACTCGAATCGAACGGCTCGACGAGACGAATCCAATGAGCCCAAGATCACCGAATTCCGAAATCATTAAGGCCTTCAAATGTCAACCGAACTCAGCCCACTCTCTCAGATTCGTGAACTGCTCCCTCTCTCCCTCTACTTCGCAAAACTCCACTCCACTCTCGCACTCTCTCAAAAAACGGCCCAGCCCTCTCCTAGACGGTTCTCTCTGCAGTTCCGAATTCCAGCCTCACGTCTTTCCCCCAGCATCCCGTTACCTATCCCTCTCTCAATTTTGGAAAACAAAAAAAAGGCACACCTCACAAAACCAAAAACTCCCTCATCTTTCAAAAACCACCTGCTCTTTCCTCTGTAATACACGAACTACACTGAATACGATCAGCCTCTCTTCCTCTACACGCACAGAGCAAGTTTCTCTCGGTTTCTTTGAACAGTTCCAAAAATTGCCCTCTCCCGTCAGCTTTTGTTCGCACAAAGCCCAGCCCTTCGCCTCCTCTCAGCCATGCGCATGAACTGAGAGTTCCCAGCCCAAACAGCCGAGGCCTTTACTTTCTTCGCTCTAGCCGACACCAACAATCTTCTTAATATTGGGTAATTTTCTTTTACATCCTTTCAATCTTCTTCTTCTATCATTTTAATTTGATTTAAGTCAAATGGAAAGAGTTGAAGTTTGATCTTTTAATAAAAAAATCTGAGACAAAAATCTGTCAACGTTTCTTTCTTTTGATAAGCATTAGCACTAAGAGAAACTATGAAAGTTTGGTTGGAATGTATGTATAAATTTTTTTTTATCTTGGACGACAAATGATTTCATCTATTTTATTTTTCATGGTTGTACTATATCTTGCATTGTTATTATTGAGTGGTTCTAAGTTGTCATTTTTGGTAATAATAGAATAATAAGAAACGAAATGCTAAATTTTTATTAATAGTTTGGTTGGTCCTTATAAAATTTGAGAGAATTTTTGAACTCTTTTGCTTAAGCTTCATTAACGGCTAGCTCCCATAATCATTTAATAAATGCATTATTTTCCTTTATGTTCAACATGTTCTTGAAAATGAGATGTATTTGCATTGAAGAGAAAAGTATGTGAAGAGTATTGTATAAGAAAGGTGTATATTAAAACACTAAGATTACTGGAAATATGTTTGTGTTAATTGATGCTTGAATGTGTGATCTTGATAAGTAAATCTTGTGTGTATATGTGTTAAAAATGATTCATTTGTGCTTTGAGAAGATGCATATTGAAAGTGAAAGGTATAGATGGTGAAAATGGAGTGTATGTGTGGAAAGGTATTTTGTAGTAAAGAATGTGGAGTGTGAATGTTGGAAGTATATGGAGTGTTCATATATGAAAAAGATAAGTGTTTGGGTGTGAAAAAATAATTAAATTGTATGTTTTGGAAAGAGTTATGTGATGAAATTGTATGTGTTTTTGAAGGGTGATTTATGGTGAAAGTGTGGATTTTTGAAGAATGATGCTTGGGAAATATGAAAGGTAAAGTATATGATTTTGGGGAAAACGTATATGTGTGTGTTAGAAAAGTATTGTGTGAGACAAGTAAAAGTGAAGTGTTTGATTTTGTGATAAGTGTATATTTTCAAAATTAGACTTGTGCAAGTTTGGAAGAATAGAAATTGTGTATTTTGGAAAAGAAAAGTAAAGTGTATATGTTGGGTTGAAAAATAAAAATTAGGTGAAGTTATATTTTCAATTGTGTAAAAGTAGAGTTATTTAAATTTATGTGATTTGGAAAAGTGAAAGGTTTCAAAAGCAAAATTGACCCAGCTAGTGCTCAAGCCCGAAGAAAGGTACGTCTTTATTTTCAGTAAATTTCAATTATTTCATTATTAATTATTAAATGAACTTTCTAATCCTTGTTTTTCCTGTTTTATTTGCATAAAATGTGAGGAACGGTATTGATCGAGTGGACAAAAGTACAAGGAGCTAATGACGTCAGTCGCCTCTATCCAACCGGGTAGAGGTGCTACGGGCGGAACCACTGGGTCGTAGCCCCCGGTGATTGTGAGTATTTCTAAACTTAGAAAACCTTTAGGGGCCCTTTGATGTGGTGTGCATTAACCCTTCCCTTTTAGGTCCCTGTAGTAACTTCAATTTTATTAGGTTTACTTTTATTTGCTTTTAGATCCTTAAACTCCTTTTACACACGCTCAAAGTCCCAAGGGTTAGTAATGACAAATTTTTATCCCACACAACAGTAGTGACACTCAAGGACAAAAATTAAGGACCGGGTCTTAGAAAATCTAGACTTAGGAAGCATGCACACTTTAGGATAGAAACTTATAACATAGAAAATTTAGTGACATCTCACTTTAGAATTGGTAAATATCTTTAAATTAGAATTCAATCAATTAGAAAGCTTCAGCCAATAATTGACTTAGGACATTTCAAAACCTCATAGCCTACTACACACACTTAGATTTGTTTGTTAGGACAACTGACTCTAGTTTTAGGTTAGGCCGGTGTTTATTTCCTTACTGCACTGTGACGGGCTTTTTCTCGAGTTTTATTGCATGCTGGTTGTAAAATGTTGGTGTGTTTGTTTATTTAATTTTTCTGCACTCTGTGTTGGTTTGATTGACGATTAGATTACCCATAGGCTAGGAGCGATCTGGATTGTTAACATGATTTTCTGCAGGTGGCCACACTCATGCAGGGCAGAAAAAGGGGGCTAATTAATTAATAATAAATAAATGCTACAGATGCTTCAGCTGCTTAGCCCCCAAATGAAAAAGAGTGTGGCCAAGTGTGGCTTAATAATTTAAATTCAATTGCATATATATATAACTGCGTGGGATGATTTTTGTTATAAATTGCTTAGGATAACCCTGCAGGTGGTCTAGATTTTCTTTCTTTTTCTGTGAAATGTAATGTAATGTAAAATGTGTTTATAAATTGTGAAAGTGATTTTTGAAAGTGGGATATCACATTCAATTTGGAATCTGAAGAAAAGAGAATATACCTTAAAGGATTATTCTCTTTTATTTAGAAAGCCAAATTAGAATGATTCAATATCCAAATAGAAAAGAGAATACCCCTCTTAGGGATGAGTTTCTTTTCATTTGGATATCCAGAACCCGACGGACCCGAGAAGTTCGTAGAAGAAGAAAAGACTGAACAAGAAGATTGAGGAAAGAAGATGAAGAAATGAAGATTTAAGGAACAATATATCCCATTTAAAAAATCACTTGCGTCATTCTTAGGATTAGAATCCGGGTTTGTTGACAGTGGTGCCCGGCCACTTTACTTTTTGCAAATTCTGGGTGTAATATGGACATTGGACATTGGACATTATATTTAGATTATTAAAATTGATTGTTTACATTGTTTGTGCAGTAGATTTTTTTAGGACCTTGCATGCCGTGTTTTGTTTTAGCCTGGATTCGAAACGGAGAGATTTTTTTCGTAAGGGTACGCTTAAAATTCTTATACTTGTAATCTTAAATAAAATTTTTTTTTAGGCTCACATAGTAACTCTAACGATCTAAGAAGTAAGCTCGGGACCGCCGAGAGTCAGCATAAGCATATTAATACTTTCTCTTCCTTGTTAGGCACCTCCCCGCCTGCGGGTTCTGGCAGACCACTTGACCTATGAGGGTGCAGTTCTGTCAAGGGGAAGTTGTGCAATCTCTAGGGAAAAATCTATTTTCTAAGCCTAAATTTTTAAACTGCTTCATTATCATTTTATGCATTCGAGTCAATTAGCATGCATTGCATTAGATACAAACTAAAAAGAGTCTAAAATATTAATTGCATTTCTAGACATTTATCACCCTACATAAGTTGAGGGGCTAATTAGGAACTGTCTTAGATGTCGGCCCCCAATTCCTTAAAACTTAAATAAACATCCCTACCCATCTTTCATAAGAGACTGGACACATGGTTTTAAAGCGCCTAGGTGGTTAGCTGGCTCCCCAATCCAGGCCGGGGTAAGTCCAGATTTGCACTTCATTAGTTAGGTTCGGGTCACTATTTTATAGTACCCAAATTAGATTTAGGTTCTGAGGCAGATTCTTTTTATATCTTAAGCCCTCGCCCTCCGGGAATAAAATCCCAAATTTCTAATAAAATGCCAACTTAAACATAAAATTTTCTCTTAAAATGTAAAGCCCAATATAGGATAGACTGAGGTTGTCTCTGAGCTTCTCAGAATCCGACACCTCCTACTTTTCCTCCATTGACTCACTAACAAATGTTCAACATTGAGCTTTCTCCTTGGAAAATCTTTACTTCTATTTCCTTGTCTTCTACTTTGTAGTCAAAAGGGTATGAAATCACTGCTTTAATCGAGAGTTTTCTTAGGAGCATTCCTCCTAGGATGTAATTAACTATAGGAGCTTGCTCTTATAGGGATTTGAGAACCCCAGACTAAAATAAACCTTATTTTATTCGTATAAAATAAGGGAAGAATCTTTGGGAACGTAGATATTTTTTAAAAAAAACCTCATTTCTAATTTTGAATAGACTTGTAGAATGTTATTATTATCTTTTCAGATAATATAATATTATACTTGTTATATTCAACTTTATAAATGATGAATTTTGTAAAACTTATTCTCGCTTTTGGATATCTTGAATAATGTTTTGTTCGTCTTTTAAGATGATATAATATTATTCTTGCCATATCTAAACAAAAGAATGAATAAACTTTTTTCAAAAAAAAACATATTTCTATCTTTAAACATATTCTATAGAATTTAATGTTCATCTTTTGAGATGATATGTTATTCTTTGAACTATGTTTGATTATAGAAATATCAATTTTCAAAACCCTATTATGATATTGAATCCATTGTAGAATATTGAGTCAATCTCTCGAGACTGTACTTTATTCTCAATGCAGTATTCAATTACAAAATAGGAGAAATCAAAATCTGCGTGGTGACACAATTTTTTTCCCACCAGTAACAATAATATTTGGAATCATTAAAACTATACAAGTTGCAAGAATGTAAAACATGTAAATAGCAACTCTCTTAACAATCTCACCCTTTTTAACGATGGCAAAACAATTATTATTTATAAATATTTCAAATTCTCAAGCATCTCCTAAAGTCCCCCTGATATGATAAACTCCCCATGAATTGATAAACATGTGAGAATAAGGAGGCATTAGCACAACAGTCTCTTTTTATTTCTTTTTAAAATACAAATAGAACAGATACGACATAATATATACGACATAATAGATATGATACGAACAAAAATGATTCAAACAAAAATAGAATAGATACGACAGAATAGATACGATACAAACAAAAATGATACAAATAAATAATATTTTCTCCCCCTTTTTGACAATAGTGAAAAGATAAGAAGAAAAAGAACAAAAAGAGAAATGTAAGAAGTCATATGATAATCCTTTGATAATTGATCCTTGAAAGTGATTGAGATAAATTTGAAAATAAAATTAAATATCATTAGACAAATAAAATGATTCATATGATTTAAGAAGAGATATAACATCGATAATAAGAAAGAATTATCAAAAACATGAGTCAATTTAGATATTGAGAGAATATCATTGCAAAAAGGATGAATATAAAATTTATATACTTCAAATTTTCAATACCAAATAAAATCATACAGAAAATTCATTTCAATTAAAAGATTGAAAGATTAATGAAAGAATTAAGTACCACATGTAGCGCTTTGCGCATCTTTTTTAATAGTTGTGGCATATTTTTGTGCATCTTTTTACTTGTGGGCTTATTTTGTGCCTCTTTTTCAAATTGGGAACCATTGCGCATTTTTTTTTAATTTTTTACATTTGTACATTTTTCAAGAGTAATCTTGATCGTTCCAAAATCAATAATAAAAAAATTTAAAATTTCTTTTAAGTATAATAATATTTATATTGAAAATATAACACAAAATAAAAAAATATCACTATTACAAAAATAATATAAAATTTTAAATTAGTCTAACAAGAGAGATGAGATTGACATTCTTAATAACATCAAGTTATAAGCATAACTTAAATTTAAAAAAATTATATTTTCTAATGAATTCAATTTTGTGTTGCAGTTTAATGTATAGCACTTGTAAGATAAAAAAATTTAAGGATTTTCATATAGGCTAACAGACATTTCAAAACAAGATTAAAAACAAGACAAAATAACTTATATTGATATGATGATGAAGAATATTACATTCAATACAAATGATATCAATACACTCACAATCTAAAAACACATAAAACATAAAATACAAAACATAACATAAAAGCATAACTGCTAACAACACATAACTGATACAAACACATCACTTCACATTGAAAAGCATAAAGTACTACATTGATTACTCTGACGGTCCCTGATCTGGAGAAGGTGGCATGTTGTAGAAGTTAAAATAGCTACTCATCGTATTCGAGTTTATGCCATCCATTTGCTCTCTTATCCAACTCATATCCTGCTGATGCTGCACATCCTGCTGTTGTAGATATGTTTCAAGTTGATCAAAATGTTGATCAAAATGAGTCTCAAGACGATCAAATCTGTGAACCAAATCTTGATAATTTGGTTCACCAGCGGGTGCAGGTGGAGGTGCTCCCATTTTCTCCTCTTAGTCGTTACTAATATGTTGTTCAAGATGTTTATCTTTATTAAAGATCGCTCGAAAAGATCCATCATTGTAGTAGAGAGGCTCTTTTAGATTTATAACTGGATGGACTAGTTCATATTTCTTCCCCAAAATATAGGTCACAAGATGTCCTAAGGCTATTTTTTTTTTCTTTTGTGGGAGACATGGCCAATCTCAAAAAGTCCATAAATATAGTCAATGATCTGTTGGGCTTCATCTATAGGTTGGTTAGTCATAATTAAAAAGGTCACTGTAGAAAGAAGATGTGTGATATTGACTATATCACCAGCCTTAGGAATAATGGATGTGCGAAAAAGATACTAGATGATACGGGCATTACGATTAACAGTGGCTACCTTAGGCATATGACCTACTCCTATACATCCTCTAATTACTTGATTTACTGCTGTCCAGTAATAGTTAGTAGAGGAGGTTAAAGTGTGGGCTCTAATCCCTTGAGTTCTTAAGTTTAGAAAAATTCCCAAGTCTTCTTTAGTGATTTATACTTTCTTTTTAAAAAACATATGACCTAATCACAGATTGCTCAAAGTTGAAGGACATGTTGGCAAGAAAGTAGTGAAAGGTCTCCTTGTTATAGAGATGGATCAGAGTGAGAATGAGGCCAAACTGGGTCGAAGCAAAAAGGTGCATTACCTTGAAAGTGAGTTGCTCCTGAAGAAGGACTATAGAGGGAGTGATTTTGGCAGAAGCAAATCTAGGGAAGGATTCTTCATTTACCTTGGACAGAAAGTTTTCACCACTGTTTTTGAGGGGTCCCTTAGCAAGTACCTTTTGCCTTTTTCTTGAACTAGCCATTGATAAAATCTAGGGGAATAGAAGATTGAAAGGGATTTTGGAAGTGATGTGATTGGAGTTCTAAACCCTTCTATTTAAAGGAAAAATGAGTTTTCATACAGACAAAATGAATTTCATCCCATACGAATTTTGGTTCGTACGTACGAAAAATATTTCGTATGGACGAACAAGTAAGTCCCAAAATGAAATGACTTTTTGTAAGCATACAAGTTACAATGCGTCCTTTTGTACAGACTTTTGACTAAGACGATCGTACAGACGAACAGGTGTTCGTCCGGGACAATCAGAAATTTAAGATCATTTTTATGACAGTTTGAAATGTCCCCGACTTTGAAATGCCACGTGTTCGATTGGACGAACCAAATGTTTGTACGTACGACCAGGAATATTTAATTTGATCTTATCCATAAAACTGCCTTCACGCGTACATATGATTGAATACAGATCATTCGGACGATCGTCACGATCGTACAGATGATCCGTGAAATGAAAACTAAAAAATTATATGCAAACCGTTCAAATCTGACAGTTAATACACTACACAATTCATCCCGTATGAAATGAATTTCATACAGACGATTATCACTTAAAAAAATTAAGGAAACATTCAAAATCATGAATCTAGATGTGAGAGAACACAAAATCAAAGGACTCACAAAATACTAACAAAAACACACATCAATGTTGTAGAATCATTTTTATTTAAGCATTCAAATCAATTATATCAAGCCTTGTTCTTAATGTACTGAAGGTATCAAAAGCTAGTGGTTTTGTAAAAATGTCTGCAAGTTGATTTTCTATTGTGACATGAATGAGTTTAATTTCTCTCTTGAACACATAATCCCTTATGAAATGATGCCTAATATCTATATGTTTGGTTCTTGAATATTGAATAAGATTTTTAGAAATATAAATAGGACTAGTGTTATCATAATAAATGGGAATAGTGCTTATAGTTAATACTAAATCAATCAACTGTTGTTTCAATCAAAGTACTTGTGCCACATAACTTCCTAATGCAATGTATTCAGCTTCAGCAGTAGATATGGCTACTGAATTTTATTTTCTACTAAACTAAGAGACTAAAGAATTTTTAATAAACTCTGAGTACTCTTTCTATCAACTTTGCAACCTGTAAAGTCAGAATCTGAATAATCAATTATTTCAAATGAAGAGTTAAACTTAGGATACCAAATTCTTAAATTCTAACTTCTTTGTTTACTTCGCGCCTAGTCCTAACACTCTCACTAGGTTTGCCTATAATCAATTCCTTTGGGTGATTTTTAGAAAATTTTAAATCTCTAGGCATTGGATTTTCTATCTCCAAATTTTCTTTCAAATTTTCTTTTAAATTTATTTTATTAATCTTTTGGGAGTTATTCTCGATTTCATCTTCTTCAACAATTACCTCTTCTAAACTTCCTGATTCATCAAATACAACATGTGTGATATCCTCAATTACTAAAGTTCTTTTATTGAATACTCTATAAGATTTCTAACACTTGAGTATCTTATAAAAATACTTTCATCTGATTTTGGATCAAATTTTCCTAATGCAGATTTTCTATTGTTATGAATAAACACCTTACATCTAAAAATATGCAAATGTTATAAATTAGGTGTTCTTCCCTTTAGTAACTCATAGGGTATTTTATTTGATTTTGATCTTACATTCACCCTATTCAAAACATAACATATAGTGCTAACCGTCTCAGCCCAAAAATATTTAGGAAATGAGTATTCTGCCAACATGGCTCGGGTGGCTTCACTTAATATTCTATTTTTCTTTTTGACTATACCATTCTATTGAGGGGTTCTAAGTGTAGAAAAATTATGATCAATTTCTTTCTCCTTACAAAAATTCTCAAATTTTTCATTTTTAAACTCTCCTCCATGATCACTTTGAATAGTCATAATTTCACATCCTAGCTTCTTTTGAATCCAAGTAAAAAAAAATTTCTAAATTCCTTAAATGATTCACTCTTATGATATAGAAATCTAAACCATGTGAATCTAAAATAATCATCCATAATCACAAATCTGTATACCTTTCCTCTTATACTTACAGTTCTAATTGGTTCAAAAAGATCCATATGTAAAATCTCCAATAGTTTACTAGTTCTAAGATCCTTACTATACTGAAAAGAGGATTTCACTTATTTTTCTAATCGACATGCATCACAAAGATGATCCTTAGTAAAGTCTAGTTTTGGTATACCTCTTACTATATTCTTTCGGATAATCCTCCTAAGAATTTTCATGCTAGAGTGATAAAGTCTCATATGCCAAAGCCATGACTCATCATATATAGTTTTTAAATAAAAAGCAATAGTATTTTTAATACAATTCAAGTCTAGCATATACATGTTATTTACCCTTATACTATTCAAAACATCAATACCATTTATGTGTAATATGCAGCTAGTAGGAAAAAATTTTACACAATATTCTTTATCACATAGCTGGCTAATACTTAACAAAATATTCTTTAAGTCTTCTACCAATAACACATTTCAATAAAAAAGTTCTTAAGATTTCCAATCATATTTGACCCAACCACCTTCCTTGTGGTGTTATCTCCAAGTGTAACCTTGCCTCCACTTCTAGATTCTAGCGATATGAATTATGCAGTATCTCCAGTCATATGTTTTGAGCAACCGCTGTCTAGGTATCATATGCTCTTACGAGGCCTTATGTGAGAGCTATCCTACAAAAATATCAAATGTTAGACCTGGGAACACAAATAAGTTTGGGTTCTCCTTTTGACAATTTATAATCAGATGCATGTATGATATGTCTAGGTTTATGCATGTTAGGTCTCTACACCAAATAAGTTTTTTTTTTTTTTAAAGTACAGGTGTGAGCTATATGTCTAAATAATCTACAATTATTACATTTGACTTTTGGAAATGGATTCCTAAGTCTTCTACTATTCATCTATCTATTCAGGGATTGCATAAATTTATGATACAAAATAGGATTAGTATAATCTTCAAGTTTAAGGGGTATCCTATTTTTCTTGAGAGTTTTTATCTTCAATTTAAAAATGAATTCATATCTTCCAAAATTCGATTCGTATAATTAATTTTATAAATTTTGCTCTCATATTCATCCTTAAAATTTTAAAATTCTTTTTCAAGTTATACATAGGATGATTTTAAACTTTCATGATTTTTATTCAAGTCATCATACTCATCAAGTAATTTCATGTGGTTGTCATCAATTAAAGCATGATTTTTCCTAAGGGTTTCTTGTTCTTTTTGTAATTCCAAAAATTCTAAATTCAGACTAGTATGCATTTTCTTTAACTTCCTATATGCATCATGTATGTGTTCAGAGACTTCAAAAAGTTCATTGTAAGTCAAGTCACATACCTCTTCTTGATATGACTGTTCAAGACTATCAGCCATTAAGTACAAATTAGTGACTTCATCTTTCTTTTCAAACTCTGATGAGTCTGAAGTTGAGTCTGCCCAAAAAGCTCTTTAGAATTTCTTCTCGCCCTTCTTCACAATTGGTTTCTCTTCTACTTTCTCCTTCCTATGAGTGGCTTTGAGTTTTGGGCAATTTGACTTAATATGACCAGGTTTCCTGCACTCATAGCAAATAACATCATTTGAAACCTTGAAATTTTTATTAAATTTACCTCGATTCCATTGCTGACGTCTCTTTTGCTTCCTCTTCAGAAAGCTTCTGAATTTTCTAGTCATTAGTGCGATATCATCTTCATCCTCAAGTTATGAGAGTTCACTCTCTGACTTCTCCACATTCAGTGCAATGTTCTTCTACCTTCGTGGTTCACCTGCATCAATCTTTCTTTGACTTACCCCTTGCTTGTAAGCAATTAGTGATCCAAGAAAGTTATCAATAGAATAAATGTTTAAATCTTTAGACTCTGTAATTGTAGTTATTTTAGCATCATAAACAGTAGGCAAACAACAAAGTATATTATTAACCATTTTAGCATTCATTAGTTCCCAACCTAATGCATGTAAAGAGGTGACTATTTATATGAATCTTGTGTACATGTCAAAAATAGATTCATTAGGTTTCATGCAAAATAATTCATAGTCATGCAACAAGATGTTAAGTCTAGATTATTTTACTTCATTAGTCCCCTCATAAGTTATATAAAGTCTATCACATTTATCCTTTCCACTCTTGCAGGTGGAAACCCGCATATAATCTTCGGATTTAAGAACACAAAAGAAATTATTCAAGCATTTGACATTAAGTTGTGGTAAGTCACATTCTTCTACTGTCTAGTCTGTAAAAGGTATTTCTACTCTAACTTCGTCAACTAATCTAGTTGATTTTGTGTACTCTTCCTGAACTAAGATTCATATACGGTATTCAAATGACTGTAAAAATATAGACATGCATGTTTTCCAAAAATCAAAAGGAATATTATCGAACAATGGAGGTCTAGTTATAGAGTAACTCTCAGGTTTGTTTAGGTTTCCAAATGTAGCCATGGTCATTAATCAAAAAATAGTCTAAACTTATGATTTTGAAACTAAGCTATGATACCACTTGTTAAAACTTTATTCCATATGAATTAGGGTTTCAGACCTAATGTTATATCCTAGCAGCTAACCAAGAGGGGGGGTGAATTGGTAATTAAAAATTTATAGTGGTTCGATCAAACATGACCTACATCAACTCCTCGGAACCACCCTCCGAGTATTACACTAATACAAATAGTATCTCTCCTTTTGCCCCAACAGCAAGGTGGAGAAGCCTTCGCAAAACTCTCTTCCACCACTACCCGATGCGACAGAGAACCGTTGTCCTTTTACATCCTCCAAGCGTACGCAGAGTACCTCCCGTTGTTTACACTCTCCAAGTGTAGGCAGAGAACCTCCCCACTGTTCACACTCTCCAAGTGTAGGCAGAGAACCTTTCCACTGTTCACACTCTCCAACTGTAGGCAGAGAACCGTTCGTCTTTTCACACTTCACCAAGTGACGGCAGAGAACTGGAACTCCTTGAAAGATCTTCTGAAAGGAAATCTATAAGGACAAGAGAAAAGAGTAAAGTAATCAAAATTCATAAAGTTGAGATCCTTACCTTTGAATACCAAGTGAATCATTCACGCTCCAATGGTAGGAATTCTCCTACAAACACTCTCTCTCACTTGTCCTTCACACTTCTTTTAGTAAGTACGAAGACCAATGACCAAAAAGATTACAAGGCAGTTTACAAAGGACCTTTTATATGAAAGACACGAAAAATCGTCCAAAAATTACTAATTTTCAATTCTGTCTGTACATGATCGTCTCGTACGATCGGGATTTTGTACGTACGAACAATGTAAAACTATTACGTATGAACTCTTATGTGTATTGAGACGAGATGACTTCATATCCGATCATTGTCCCATATGAACTATGTTCGTCCGGTACGACTAGTTATTTTAAAGCCACGCTAAAACATAACTGTGGATAATCCATATATTAAAATAATAGAGAACATCATCCTGGGATGAATGTTCATGTTCATTTTGACGAACAGTACAAACCTTGAAATCCGAGAAGATCGTCCTGGGATGAAGGGTGTGTTTCGTCTGGACGAATTGTTCAAAAATGAATCCCGAGGACATCATCTAGTGATGAACTGAGTAATTCATCTAGATGATTAGTTTAAGTTATGAATCCAAAGAAGATCATCCTGGGACGAATAGACCATTTTGTCTGGATGAATAGTTCAAAGTGAGAAATCATAGGACATCGTTCAGGGACAAATTTGGCCTTTTGTCTGGACGATCAGGACTTAGAAAATTTTGTTCAATTTCATGTTCGTTCCATTGCTCTTCAAGGGGTATAACGGACTTGATCGTCCTGTACGAACAAGGTTTGTCCCGTATGGTTAGTAAAAGTTTTTTGATCTTTTAAAGATCTCCCTCAGTGTGTGTGTGTTAGGTTGCTCAATTTCAATCATATTCTCTCTGACTCAATAAAGTGAAAAATATAGGCTTCAAGTTACAAAATATGATATACTGGATTTGATTTGAATTTTTCAGTAGTCTGGAGTATGATTATCTTAAAATGTTAGTTTACATAAGAGCAAATATAATTCTTCTAAAAAGTGTTAGGAGAAAATAATAATTGAAATAATAATATTTGGAATCAACAAAACTATATAAGTTGCAATAATATAAAACATGCAAATAGTAACTCTCTTAACACGATAAAACTTCGAGTATAAAGTGGTGGTTCGACAGAAGTCTGGGCCTCACATGATTGGCCGACAGAAGTCCGAGCCTCAAGTGATTTTTTTATAGAAGGTTAGGCCTCGGGTGGTTATTAGGTTGAACTCTGAGCCTCAAGTGGTGGTCCGGCGGAACGCCTATGTGAGGTGGTGGTCCAGCGAAACTCCGGGCGGTGGTCGAGGAGCATGGAGGAAAGAGTGATCTCTGATTTCTCTTTTGTTTCCTTTGTCTTGGAATCCTCTTTCATGATAAAGGGGAGCACTATTTGAAGATTTTATAGGGTGGCATGACCCATAAATAGGAGGAAGATCAAGTGTATTTTTGGAGTGGTTTGTATGGACGACTGATGTTGATTTCCATCATCATGGACCATTTGCTGGACATTCAGACATCTTAGTGGCATCTAAATTCAGTGATCTTAGGCTCGTTGAAGTTGCCTCGTCTAGACGCTCAATTCGACTATAAGAATGTCACATTTGTTAACCAATTGGTAATCCAAATTCTGGTTTGAACCTTCCAAAGCTACTTTGGGTCATTGATTTGGACCTGTTTGGGCTAGAATTGAGTCGAATTTGGTGTCGTTGGGTTTGTATTTTTGAGACATTCATTTTGACTAGAAGTTTGCTAAAATCAGAGTTCCACTGATCCCAATTTTAATTTTTGATGTTTCTAACTTGGTTTTGCCTCTAGATTCGTGTCCGATCAAGATAATTTTTGATCATATATCAAGATATAAAATAATAAAAAACAATGAAAAAAAAAAAGTTTCGTAGCACCTTTAACTAAAAATATCGAAAGAAGTGTGAAAATATACTAGAAATGGAAAGAGGTTTTATCCTTTTAGTTTGTCGGAAATTATAATAGGGTATTGGTATAGTAATAGAGAATAATTTTGATTTCATTAATTTTTTCTAATGAGCAGTTGCATAAAGCAAGGACTCAAGACATGAGATTTAAGAAATCATGAATCTACATTCAATGATATATACAAAAGAATTTGCAGTTGATAAACTACATTTTTGCTATTCATAAACTAAATTGCTACTTCTAACTTTATAAGTATGCTTTATGTTTATAAATAAGAGTTTTGTTTGGCTTAAGTTAAAGATCTAAATGCAAAATGTTTGCTCATTTGACAAAGCTTGAGTTGCTCAAGAACTACTTATTTACACTCCTAAAGCTGAGGCAAGCAAAGCATTAACCATGGCTCATGAGACCATCATCATAATAATCAGCATCAGCATAGTCATCTCCACCCAGAAGAAAGCTGAGAGTTGACAACAAATGAATGAATCTTACTTAGAAGAGGTGGATGGAGAGCCAAGAGCTTCGATGGTGAAGGCATATCAGTCCGGGAACGACGAATAGAAGGCTTGGACTGAAGGCATGACTCCAAGAACTATTTTGGGTGAGAAAACATGACTTTCACATGAATTAGAAGATAGAAGAACGAAACGTTGAATTAAGGTCTCTTTTCGACAGATTTCCGGTGAACATTCCGTAGGTACATTTAAAACCGATGGAATTTTTCATGGGAAATATTCATAGGATTATTTTGTCGAAAAAATCGCCAAAAATTCCTATTTTTTCCTATAGTGTTTATTTCTTTGCTTTTGAAGATATAATTGGCTTTTAGCTTGCATTTTTTAGTGAACATTAAGATTGTGATCACAGATTTAGATGCAATTTATACAAGTACAATAGTGTGCTCGATTGTTTATTTATTTTTTGCATGTTTTTAATGTGATTTTAAATTGGAATTTTTTCTAAAGAAAATTTTTAGGCACACCTTTAATTATGCATAGGCTCTTCATTAGGTGTTAAAGTGTCTCTTATTATTTTGACCCCAAGCAACATAGTGTTAAGATACTAAGGCACAAAATGAAACTTTTTTTTTGCTTGCTCTTTTGTAAAAGTTATTCATCATCGACCGGCCATATTTAAAAAATAATATTTATTTAAAAAACACATGTTAAACACTCTTAGATCTATTAATTATAAATTATGATATGTTAATACATAAGAATGATTATTTATGTTCTTGCAATAAATTTGAATAAAATAATTTGAATGCTAAATTAGTTTTTTATTTTCAATTTGTTATTTTACTCAAGAAAGTTTCACTTATTTCATTTATTTTTTTGGAGTTAGTGACAAGATATGCGAGAAAAGCATGTTGGAAAAGTCTTAGAGTTCATTTGGAACGACTTTCTTTCTGTTTTTTAAAATATTTTTTTAGTACAATTTTTTAAAATATAAATTTTTATACGTAAGTACTGTTTTTGAAAGTAATAAGAACCTTGTTCCAAACGAAATCTTAATGAACAATTTGAACAAACAAATCAAAGATTCAGAAGGACATATCTCAAAAGAGAAGAAGAAAAAGGTAGAATAAAGAGAAGAGCTCAAAGAAAAGAAAAACATAAAACAAAGAGCCAACAATAGTTTTTGTAGCTCAAAAGGAAAAAGAAAAAGAATAGCACTCACTTCCACCTAAACTAACCATTCTTATTTAAAATATATTAAAAAAAAAAATAACGGTAGATGAAATATTTTATGAAGAGCTTTAAATCACTTTTAAAATATAGCATTGATTCTTCATGTTGGGAAACTTAGTCAATTATATATATATATATATATATATATATATATATATATATATATATATATATATATATATATATATATATATATATATATATATATATATATATATATATATTTGAAGCTCATTAAAGTGGTTCTCTTTGAATGAATAAATGCAAATCAATTCAGATATACAGTCGACATTCATAAATGGCACAATCATTAATGTTAGAGTTTTTCAGTAATCTTTCAACGTAAAATGATTGTATGCTGACTCTGAAATGGCCATTTAAGTGATTAATCCTAATTATATAGTAAAGGGAAGCGGTTATCCTAAGCTTGAAATTTTTTTTTTTAGTGAAATATGAAAAACTTTAGAATATATAGCTTCAGTGGAAAATAAGATTAGAAAATATCGCTTTTTAGAAACCGATATTTTGTCATATAAAATATCGGTCTACTAATAATTTAGTTAGGGGAATAGATATATTAGACCCGGCCTATGTTAAGAAATAAATTTAAGAAGATTTAGTTAATTAGAAAATATTATTAATGATATTTTTAGTAAATTTAAATAAAATTAAAGTTAAATAGGATGTAAAAGAGAAAAAAGATTCATGTAGCCAACCTCCTGGAGTGGGGTGAAGACGTTGTGGGTGTAAGAAGACAAACAATAAATATGAAAATAAAATAATGAATTTTGATAGCATTTAATAAAATGTTGGGAAACTTAGTCACTTATATTAGATAATTATATTTTTTTCATAAATATATAAATTAAAGGTTTCGTTTGGGACGGTTTTTTTAATGTTTTTAAAGCATCTTTCAAGTACAAAAATTAAAACTTTTGTACTACAAAATTGTTTTAAGAAGCAGAAAAAAAGCAATCCGAAATGAAACCTAAAAATCCAAACAAAATTACATAAAAAAGTATTTCTAAATAACTTTTGATTCTTCCTTTCCTATAATTTATTTTAAAAAAAAAAACCAACACTTGTATCAACAAGCAGTGCACTGAAAGCCAAAGTTGGGATCATTAAAGACATTTAGAATGGCGCAATCTTTTGCCCAACTCGTTAAATGTTCTCCACTTAGTGCAGTGAATCACACCTAAATAAAATTTAACGTCTTTTTCCCAATATAAATATTCTCCTATTATATGATTGTCGATTTACTTAGCTGATAAGCAAAGAAGTTATGAAATTAATAAAATACTATATCTTCTACTTTTTTATTTCGTTGAACAGGTCATAAGAGCTTTCGCATCCAGTAAAGTGACACAAATCGTTTTCTTCAACCTACTTTAATAGAGTATTAGTTGCTGGCTGCCGATGGAACAGTTGGGCATTATACGTACCTTTAGGTAGGGATGTCAATATTTGATACGATAATAAAAATCCGACCTGAACCTGACCGGAAAATTTCGGATTGGACCCGGCCCGTTTGAAAAACGGGTCCGATTCGGGTTCCCGGATTCGCCCGTTTGAAAAGCGGGTCGGGTTTGGGTTGACCCGAAGGGTTGCCGGGTTGTCAACTTGGAAACCTGTTTAGAATGAGCTGTCCGAGGTTGCCTGCACTTGCCCCGGCTACCCGCACAGCTGCCCGCGCCCGCCCACGCCTTCCCACAGCTACCAGAGTGGCCGCTACCGCTAGCGAGTCGCGCCCGCGCTGCCTGCACGCGACCACCCTGCCCGCTCGTGCCCGCGCTGCCCTAGCCCGCGTCCCACCCGCCTGCTAGCCTGCATCCGAGCGGCCGCTTGCGCTCGCCCGCCTGAGCTCCCGAGTCCCGCTTGCGTGCGAAGCGTCCCGTGTCCGGTCGGGTCAACCCGGCAACCCGATCGATCGGGTCCGGGTCCGAGTTTTCTACCCGTTTGCATACCCGGGTTTGGTTAGGGTCGACCCGATTGAACCCAGGTCAGTTCCGAGTTCGACCCGAACCCGACCCGTGACCTGAAATTGACATCCTTGCCTTTAGGGTTGGTTCACTGTACGAATTTCTTCGAGATATCCCACTTATGAAGCCACCACTTATAAAAATTGTAGAAGAAAATAAAATAAGTGACAACGTTGAAGTTCTATCTTTATAAAGAGAAACAACAGCATCTAAAGAAACAATCAGCATCATAAATAGATCTTCTCAGGCAGAATTGCATACGGTTGTTTGACATCTGCCATTCACTCCATTCAAATACGGTTGTATGCCGTCCGCCATTCACTCCATTCAAATGCTAAATCGCACGCCAAAATTTGATAGGTGAACAGTGCGATGTCAATATTGAGGTCGCACTTTTCACCTACATCAATTTTTCGTGTTACGGAACTTGTCGAAGAAGTGCATGAAATAGGAGAAAGATGGTTACCTTAGTAGCGAAATGAAAAAGCGCACGAAAGAGAAGAAAGAAATGAAGTTCCATTGAAGATGATTTATTGCATTTTGTTGTTTTACTGTATTTTGAAGTGAAAAATGAGTTTTACAATTGGAGATTCCCTGATAATTGATCATTTTTCTTTCCTATATTATATTGGAATTTGAGAATTTGGAAGAATGTAGAAGATGGAAGAATCGTAAGCTGATTAACACAAGAGTGAGAACAATTAAACTGCTTTTAATATAGCATCGCATGCAGAAAAGAAATTTGTTCGGGATGTTCTAATAAATCAACTGGAGGAACGGATTCTGTCAACCAACTAGCAGCACCTGGATCCGCAACAGTACAGATTTTATTGTACGTATCAAGCAAATCATACGTCATGTTATAAACTGCTCTTTATCTATTGCCTGCTTGTAGGAGCATTAATGCCACGAAAAAATGTGGTGGAAAATGAAGATCTTTTAATTCCCAAGAACTAAAGAATTTTAAACAAAGAACGACAGCTAATAATGGAGAAGAGAGAGAGAGTTTTCAACAGAGGAAAATGGAGAATAAAGAAATATTTTATGGTAATCTTTGCCATCGATGATTGTAGCCTTCGAGAACAAAATATATTTGGTGTCAGCATTGTCTATTTCGGTGAGTGCATGAAGGATATTGTGAGAACTTTGAGGAAGAAATTCTTCTATCATTTTCAGAGATTTCATTATACATCCTTTCACTTTTCAAAGATTTGAAAGATTTCCATTCTCTTTTAGAAATTTTGTTAGAAATCTTTTTTTATCAACACTTCTTTAGCTAAAGCTTATTTTATTAAAATACAACATTCAGTTCTAAATGCTTATCTTCATTATTTATATGTTTTTTTATTATGTACAAAATTGTCTTTAATTTGTACATGTTTAACATTCATTATTCTTTTGATAGGGGCAACTACAAATCATCGCCTTATAGAACATTTGTGACGGAAGAGGGAGAGAGTTTAATATTTTAACATAGCAAGATCCAACACACATTATTAAGAGAAGTTCTGTAAGTGACATGAAAGTTAAAAAAGGGAAAAACATCTTGGGACATAACGCAATTGAAATGTTTCTTCCAGTGTTTGTTATTAATTACAAATGATGATTTTTCCCTTGATTGAGAAAGTTATTGATACATTATAAAGTGCTTCTAATGCTAATTAACAGAAAGAGTAAACAAAATGCTCCTAATGCTACATCCCATACTAAAACAAATGTGGATAAAGGTGTTCTCAAATATTTTGTATGATGATGATATTGATTTTTTTGCACATGCTATGTCACATGATCAGCCCCCCTCTTTCCCTAATACCCACCTGCAAGTTCAATTGTGAGAATTGTGATTATGGAAAGCTGCTAAAAATGTAGTGAAAAATGAAGATGGATTGATATTAAATAAATAGAAGAGTAATAAGCAAAGAACAATAGCTAATAACAATGAAGATAAGGTTTTTAGTTGAGGAAGATCTGGCATTTTAGGGGGCTGTGGGATCTTCCTGAGATTTCTGGCAATTTTGTTTGTTGGCTGATGCCTTTCAGCTGTTATTCTCGTAGTGTCTCGTTGGTTCTTGGTTGGGGTGGAATTAGTATTATGATAGCCTTTTGTAATATGGTTAATCAACTAGATTCTAATTTTTATTTGTGGAGAATTTTTTGCAGGTTAATCAGTCTGTGTTTTTTTTGGGAATTTGGATGATTACAAGGTGTGCAGATATTCTTTCTTGCACTCTTCTTTCCATTTGCTTGTGATTTTTTGCAGGAAGTTCGTGCTGAATGCTATATCCTGGATCTTTCTTTTTTGGGTGCTGTTGCTTCTCAGCCCGTCCATTATTTGGTATTATTTTTGTAATCTTAGGATAAGGACCGACCGGATCAATGATTTTCTTTTCTTTTTTTGGATTGTAGCTCTGAGGAGCAGTAGTGATCTGGTTGGTCCTTTCAAGGACTCTGTAACCGATTTTTCTAATTAACGCGCAGGCCCCTCCGTGAGTTAAAAAAAAAGGAAAAAATTGATTAGTTGATTTTGGCATGGACTTTGCCAGCCAATGCATGAAGGATAATTGTGAGAACCATATGAAAGAAATTGTTGTGCCATTGTTAGAGATTTCATCAGAAATGCACAGCTCATTCTTTAAAGATGTCAACAAATTTATAATCTCTTCAAGAGATTTATAAGAAATTATTCTTTTTATCACCACTTCTTCACAAAAAGCATATTTCTTGGAAATACACTATCCACTTTTGCGTTTTCATATATACCTCTTTTCAAAAAATAATTCACTGCTTGAAAATGTGCGATTTTCCGTAAAAATATAAAAAAGTAAGAATTTTCATTGAAAATTACAATTTCCGACGGAATTATTTTTGCCAATAAAATCGCATAGAAAAATGTTTACGATTAAATAAATCTCCATTGGAAATCTTTTCAATGGATTACCACCGAATAACCAACGAAAAATTGCAAGTTTAACCGATGAAAGAAAATTCATCAGAAATTCCTAAAATGACGAAAATTCTTATGGAATTTTTTTCTAGAATTTCTAGCGAATTTTTGTCGGAAATCAGCTAAAAATTTATTGCAAAAATTTCAGTCAAAATTTCCAGCATACTTTTCCATTTTTTTATTTTTTTTTTGTATTGAAGCATGCTAGTGAAAAATCTATCAAAATCCATCAAAATGTTAAAAGAAAAAACCGTTGATCTTCCTTTCACAAGGGAAACAAATAATAAATTATAGAATTAAATAGCAACACATTTTAACATACAAATATAACTCAAAACTAACAACTTAGCTAACAACGATTAAAAGAAATTAATCAATTACACAAATATATATATATAACATTAGGTCATAAAATATTCTGAATTTGTTTGCTAAACAAAAAGTTGTGTTCATCATATTGATCACAACATTTGATAAATCTGATCATCCTCAATTTACTCACGCTCCTCAGTCTCTTGAACTTTCTTTTGTCATTGTTGTTTGCCTTCTGCTCCGCCTTCATCTCCATTTGGTGTGTAAGTATATATTAACCTGAAATTGTTGCATTTGTTCTATTTACTTGGTCAAAGCAGCCACCCTTATGTTGACTCTCTCCTCAATGTCGCTATCATCATAGGTTGTTGAGCTGGACTACTGGGACTCGTATGTGTAGGCTTGGGAGCCTAATCCGTATACTCCCCTGTTTTGCAATTTTCCCATTGCCTATAATTATGTGTTGTAGTTGAAATACTGTGTAGATTATGAAGAGGATCCATCACTAGTTGAAGCTTGACTCTATACATAATCCTCTTATGAAAGATGAAATATATATAAATCCTTATAGATTTAACTTGTACACATAAATACTATTAAAAATTTTAAAACTCATACAATCTTTCCTTAATCCTTGATCAACCCACTAGTGATCCTTCTGGCATTGATGTGTGCATGTAAGTAGCTCTAATGCAATAGGATATCTACCAAGTGTTTTCTTCTATAAATAAATATGTTATAAGTTGGTTAACATATTTGTGTAATAACAATTAAGATTTTATCTAGCGTCGCTTATGCTCGATGTAAGGCATTGAACTGCTAGTATAGAGTGAGTTCCCAAAGCCTCTACAGTTGCAAGCTCTATTCTTCTTATTATGCTCCCTCCTCCTATAGAATTTGGGATGTCCCAAGCTCTAGTAAATTCATCACAAACATTCTTGTAAATCCACAAGATATGTTAGTCTAACTTTCTTTTATTAGTAAACATATCTTGCAAGCAATTTGAATTTCTCTTCTCAAAATTATTTCTTATCCTTTAATTATGTTGAGGCAACCATCTAAAATCTTTTTGTTTCTTGTCCACTCACCTAACGTGCTGCATCAAAAGCTATTTTTTTCATGCATCCATATATTCTGATCATCGTCTACTATTTTGAAAGTTATACAGGGACCCTTTACAAGTCTGAATGCGGCTTATAATCTCCTTGAGAGGTCCAAAACTAGTACCCTAACACAAATCCTCTATGATATAAAGTAAATATAGCTTCATTGGTTGTAAAATATGTTTGGTTTTTAATGCTTTGAGCAAGGACTCATAAAATTAAGGTAGTTAACATGTCATATGAATAAAATATTAAATCATCTTCCTTAATAAATTCATCTTTTAGTGACTTTCTTTCTAGTGAACATCTATTATACATCCATAACCTCTAACTTTAAATATTCATACATAAATTTATCTAAAATATATATATATATATATATATATATATATATATATATATATATATATATATATATATATATATATATATAAAAAATTTGAATAGATGAAAATATATGTAGGTAGTTGCTCTCTTTCGCCTCATTCCCTCTCAACTATTAGAATTTTTTATTACAATTTGTGAATGTAACTTTGTTATAAAGCATTTAAGTAATATAATTATAAGCATTGATATAATTCTAAGGTTGTTCAACATAGAAATATAAAAATTCTAAAATAAAAATATATGAAGGTTCTTGCTCTCTTTCCCCAAATCCTTTCTTCACTATTAGGATTCTTATTTTACAATTAGTGCATGTAACTTTAATATGAGTAAGACTTAGGGTAAAATAGCACGAGTCAAGGGACGCAAGTTTGATAAATATTGGCAATGATATTTTAGATTGAAACCACCTCATCTCTAAGGTGTTATTGAGCCTTAGGCGGCTAAGGATTAGCTGATAAGGATAAAGAAGTCATTCGATAGCATGACGTACTGAGAAGGCAAAAGAATTTTGTAGTTAGTGTTTTTGTTAGATGGAGAAGTGGAGTGTTATGGGATAGGCAATTGAGAGAAAGATTCCAAAGTATGTAGATAAAAAGGAAAAAACCAGTTGGGAAGTGTTTATCAAGACTTTAAGTGGCTAATTTGTGCCATCATCTATCAAGAAGCAGATGCAGCATTCCTTTCTGAGACTAATGTAAGGGAATGAGTTACACATGCAGTATAAGTCATAGTTCACAACTCATGTAAGATATGCTCCTCAGTTAGTTAGTATCCCTAAAGAGAATTGTCATCAGTACTTACAGAGTTTCAGATACAACTTAAGACATCCTTTGGAGCTATTCCATATTTTTCTAAGCTCATAGAGAGAGCATGGAAAGTGGAGAATGATCTTATATATGCCCAATAGTGGTGTAATGTTAGCTTAAAGTGGTTTGGAGGAGAGCCCCCATAAGTGTATTTAGTGATAAGAGGTCCAAAGCAAAGGCTAATGATTCCAAGTAGGGAGGACCTATAGTACTTTAGAGTATTAGAGGATATGTATTTATTAGTAGTACACCTATCTATGGTTTTATAGGCGAAGGTATATGGGCCAGTATTTTCTATACACGAGCCAGTGCTTCAAGCGTGTCCAAGGCAGCCATAAGATGGAGTATAATCCGTAGAGCGTGATAGAGGGCTGGCCTAAATCCAAGGTAGCCATAGTAAGAATAAGTAGCTAGCCTTTTTTTAAAGCAGTCAGTAAGACCTCTTGGACTCATAGAAGAGGCAGATTTGGAAGAAGTCCATTAAGTGGTTCAATATGACAAGCTTAGTGGGAGTTAATTTTAGTTTGCAGTGCAGCTCTGATGCAACCTAAAAAGTATAGTTTGACTCAGCAAGAGGTAATAGAGGCACTAGATGTTATAAAATGTATGGAATGCATTTCATCAATGTTTTACCACCATTTATTTGAATTGAAAGCTAGTTATTCTTTCTATCTAAGCATGTGTTGGATGATTTTTTAGTAGTGCGCCTATCTATGATTTTATTTATATATGATCCTTGGAGATTTCCTTTTAGTTCTGGATTTCCAAAGTATTTCAAGTTAATCATAATTTTGTTTTTTAATAATAGGAAAAAATTTATTTTTTATAGAATCTGTCAAAAATATTCCCAGCTTACTTGCACTTATCCAAATATAACATAGAAAAAAAGTAAGTTTAGGATTATTGAATTTAATTATAAAAATATCAAAAAATAAAACACAACATAATAAATGCAGATAAAAGGTAAAACCACCTTAAATGGTCTAAAGCTAATATTTTATCCACCAACTTATTTGTGACAAGTCATATTATTTTCACTATATTATTTCCTTATTATTTTATTTATAGTTATTTTTTTATTTTATTTAATTTAGGGGTGTGATGTAATAGGCCAGATCATTTATGTTGAAGGAAGCAACTTTACTGCATGGTGGGTTGTGATGAATGAGGTTTTTTTTTTTTTTTTGTGGTGGTAAAATGGAATTCAAATTTTGGATAGATTTAGACCTGAAATTTATAGACTCTAAAAATATAAAATTTTCTTAAGAAAAAGTAATGAGAAACTCTATTTCAAAGTTTTAGAATGTTTGGAAACCCATGGTGGTGTTTTTATGGGTTTTGAATTAGAGATTAAGGAGAAATGATACTTTTAATTTGGTTTCTCATAGTAGGAAATTATACTATAGTAAAATTTTGGCAATGGAACATATGAATTATTGGGGATTAGATGCATTTGAAGATTATGAGAGACGTGATGGAATTTTAAAGAGATTTTAAAATAGGTTTTATGGGTTTTGGGGCTATGGGAAACTAGGTTTGAGGCTAAGTGGATGTCATTAAAATTTTGACTGGAAAAGGTCGAGAAAGTGAAAGTAAGATAACTAATGACTCACCAAAGTGCCAGGGGATCAGCCTCCAAGTTTCACCAATAAGTAAAGAAGCTGCTAAGCCTTTTCACATAGAATGTGAATAAAAAATATTTTTTTTATCAATGAATCAAAAGGCATAAAGAAAGGTCTTAAGCATGGGCTAGTCATTTTGACCAAGTTGATCACCAAATAAAGTGGTCAAACTTATTTAAAAATTTAAAAATAATTTAAAACATCAAAGTTGGCTAAATCTTATGCATGTATGCAACAAGGATTTTAAGGGCTCCGCATGGTATATTTTAACTTTTAGTTAAAATATTGATTAGCAATAACTTTCAAAATACACCTTATAAAGCCCCCAAAATCAAGATGTAGAAAATTTATAGGGTCATAAATATTTTTTTCAAAATTTTATTAGGTTTGGTTTAGAAGATAACCCACAAAAAGTAAAATTGAATTTCTTAAGAAATTTGTTTTGAAGGAAGAAGATGAAATCTATACTTTCCATCATTGATTTCCTAGTCCACATCTCATCGGATAAATGTACGTTCTGACTAGTTGCACAAGATCCAACCCCCATATCTCGTGCAATGCGATGTGGTGCCACCTCATGCTGCCATGTGTCCTAACTGACGTCACACTCCTGCACATTGACACGCGTCTCACCATGTGTTGCCATGTGATCCTGTTTCCATGTGTGCTCCCCAATGCATTCTCATTTTTCCACCTCCGTAATTCACTCAGTCTGTCATCCAACTGTTCAGTCGCGCCGTCGCTGAATACTTAGAAATTCTATGAAAATTTGTTTTTTTAACTAAAAAAGATTATTGATCTTCAAAAATTCACTAAAAATCCCTTTCTAAACCAAATTTAATAATTTTGGATATTATAGAACAGAAATGATGAGCCCTATATTTTAAAAATAAATATAAAGTATTTTTATTGATATTTGAAGAGTAATTTGTAGTTGAGCCTCTCGAATAATTCTCAAATTACTCCTCAATCGAGCATCGCATTGGGCCCAAATTTTGATAGGAAAAACTATGTGATGTTCCTTACATCCCTTAATTTTCTTTTGGCTTGGTAAGACCTATATGTTCTAGAATTGGTTTTTCAAGGTTATGGGTCACTATTTTACCTAAAAGTTTGGAAAATAATTCCTTAATGCATATAGGCTTAGGTTCTCTTGTTGCATGCATTATTTCACATGTCAATACATCATTTACATATCACTTGCTTTGATGTTTTTTTTTTCAATATATAATTTATGAGGGACATCATTTTCATGTGTGATTGGTGAGTCATAGCTTCTAGAGCCTCTAAAGAGGCTCCTTCATTGTTTCAAGGTATATGTACAATCCCTAGCTTACTTCTAGGTCAGCTATAATTCATGCAATTTTATTAAGTCCTCTCTTATGGTTGTGATAGACTTGGTGACACACACTCACACACTTTGGACTGATTTTACTTTCACCTAAAGATATGCGGTAAGATGTGTTAATCATTAGCCATAAGATAGCTCACTAACAAAGCCTTGGTCTTGGTAGCCAAAGTTTATCTCGTCTATGAACCTTAGTGAACTTTATATGGTCAACTATTCCTATAGAGTAGGCCACAGATTTGTTTCATATTCATTAATTTTTTTCATACAAAGTCAATACTGCTAGGATATTTTCTTTAGTTTTTCTAATAACGTACTTAAGAAACCATAAAATTCACCTCGTTAATGATTTTGAGCCTCTAAATCTTATTTCAATGAATATATCAAGAATATAAAAGTAAAATAAAATTTGAGTTCTAACATGTTATTATAATCTATGTGTAAGCTTTTTGTAATTTGCCTCTCCAACAGGTGGAAGATTCGGCTCCAATTCTTTAACCTAGTTTAGGATCCCAAGTTTAAGTTACATTTGCTAGTTCATAAATTTTATGATTAAAATCTAATTTATATTTATATCTTTTATGCTACTTGTTTTGTCAATAAAATTTATATGCTTGAAATCTCAGGCTATGGGGCTATGTGCCCTAAGGAGGCTTTTTTCTCATGCAAGTTGTGACAACGCCAAGAATAAATTGATTGGACATAGGTGTTAAATATAAATATTATAAAAAAAAATAAGAGAAAAATCCATTAAAAAGGAGAATATATTTTGAAAGACAACATGTGATGTCGGAGAAGTAAATGCACTATAAATCAAGCCTTAGAGCCTTGAACTATGTTTGATTTATATTTTTTATATATCTTCTTCTTTGATGGGAGGTGTGTAAGTACTGAAATCCTTCAATTGCAGGGCTACATATCATAAGGAGGCTTTGATCCTTGTTCCCTTTGTTATGATGTCACGTATCTCATAAGAAGGGTAGAAATATCAAAAGATTTATATAGGTCACTCCCTTTTAAAAATTTAAAGCCATCCTTAGGAGCCTAATCAAACTCCTTAACCACCAAAGTGTAAAATTTTAGGTATGGTAGAACCCCTATATATCCTTATATAATGAGTGTTAAATTCCTAAATCACCCTTTTAAATTTATCAACCTTAGACATGTGAAGCTTACTTTTTTATGGTGAGCAATAGGCCCACTTAATTTAGTGTGTTGTCTATTGACCTTACCTCGAGTCTTAGGAAACCAAGGAGGAATTAGCTGCCCTTATAACCTTATAATCACTCTTGCCTTTGTTAGGTTTAGGATTAAGAATATGTTGCATGCACCTTAATTCTATATATCTCTAACACTGGATAGGGCCCATATATTTTGAGTTATTCAAAATTAACATAATAATTAAAACTATAACTTTAAAATAAAAGTATAATTAATTGAATCTAAATGAATAATCATTTAAAGAGAAACCTCTGGGTTAATAAATTAAATAATTTGAAATTGACCTTGCAACATGAACCCTTCACCTAAATTAGGATAGCTAACTAACACTAACTTTGCACAAACTTAGGTGCTGAATAAGACATATTTTTTAGGCATCCTAGGATAGGGTGTAGCGAGGATATATATATATATATATATATTCATATTTTTACTTTGTATTTTAAATTCTATGATGTGTAGTTTTATTTTAGATTATTTATAATTATTTGTTTCTTATTTTATTGATTGATGAGTGGGTACTTGTGTTTAAGTGGTTAGAATATTTCTAGAAATATCTTTTGTAGGTAGCCACATTCTCAATGGTATGCGCTCTCTGATAAGTATCGTAAGGATGGCTAAGCCCTTTATAATATGATCCTAAGGACTAAGTATGTATATAAATATAATCATAACTGTTCTAACCTCTATTTTGTAAGAAGTTTATATAACTTTCTTTTTTCTATGTAATTTTAGTTAGGAAAGTCATGTAGGCATATGGGTGTTTCAATAGGCACGAGGCTAAACACATGAAGATGGATTAACACCTACATGTCATTCAATAATGTATACTTTTTGGCTGAGTTATAATTATAATTGAACTCAACTACCTATTTTTCTTTTTCTGTGATATATTATATAACCCATCTATACTTTTGTTATGTTTATTATTTATTCATAGATTACTTGTATTTACTTATTTACGCACTAAAACTACCTTCTTTTATTAGTTTTTTTTATTATTATTTTGTTTAGGGATGCATTAGACAAAGTTCTCAAATTAGGCTCTTTGGATATTAAATTTTTATAAAAGATAAAATATGCTTAATCAAGGTAAAAGAAATATAAGGCCTAAATTCAACTAATATGCTTTTAAAACTTAATGTATGACCACTCTTAGATTGCTTTTTCAAAGTACAACTTATATTAAAAACCCATCCCACTTCACAGTGGCTCCCAACTAGTTCTGATTAGCCATAGCTTCATGCATAGCCTGAGTAAAGTATATAAATTTTATTTTATCATATAGAGGTATAATTCACTATTGTATTAATATAGTTCCATTCATGTTCGGGCTTGAGACCCATTCATTTTTCGTACCTCCCCACCATTATTGCATTTACATAAGATTGGATTATATAAGTTTAAGATGCTATGTAGAGTTTTAGTTGTTACCCCTTTCGAGTAGTGCGATAAATCTTAGTCATGGATGCTTAAATCCTTGATGAATTTGAGTTATAGGTCCCCTTGTTATCTTATATTAGTTAGATCGAGGGAGTTAGTATTAGAAGTATGGTATATTCTCCATAGTTTTAGGATCAAAGGAAGGTGTTATAAGTGTATGATCACATGCGTTATCATTGGGTGAGCTGCCCAATCTTGGAAGGTTATAAACCCCAATCATTTCTATCACATTGATGACATCTCTTTCATCTTTTTCTCTTGTATGCCTTATGTGTGATTTCCCCTCTCTTGATGCCTTATGTGTGATTTTCCCTCTCTTGATGCCTTATGTGTGATTTCCCCTCTCTTGATTTCTTACCATCAAACCGACCAGAAGATTGCATGATCTTTGTGTGTGTTGAATAGTTTATTGAGCTTATCTCCTATATATTAAAAGAAGCTAGGAATTCCACTATGCACCAAACCAAGAAGAGAATAAAAATTTGTCTCTAATTGAGAGTGTTCTTAGGTTGAGGCCTAATATGTAATTAATCAAATGGGCTTGTTCCTATAGGAAACTGACAGTTATATCAAATAAACTTCATCTAAGCTGATATATCAAATAAGAGGAATCTCATGACTCTTGAATCATATATATAATTATCCTTCGAGATGCATAGAAGAAAATTGCTATTTTTTTATGGGTAATTGTATGTATGATTTAATCTGCTCTTCCATTAGTCTGCTTATGCAGTGTGCAAAGATATATATCAATTTTGTCCTATGAGATAATATGATAACACTCTTTACATCCTAACCCCCACGAGCATTCCATTTTAGAGACTCGTAATCAATCCATAACTAGGGATAAGTATTGTAAATCAAATTCATTCGATCAAGAATGATCTATAGTGATCTTCTTGATTGAGGAGATTATGAATGATCAAGAGAGTAGCAAACTATCACTCAATTATTTGGTTTTTAATAACTTCAAAGTTTATTTCATAATGTATGTAACCATTTTTTGGGTTAAATGTATTAAGGCTTACCTCAATCGAGAAGTTTGAAGTCTTATTGATGTTTTTGGATATTTTGTTTAGCTATAATGAACAAATTTGTTCTAAGAGAATTCAACTGAGGGCTAAATAAGCATGGGTGAACTCACCTGAAGTAGGTTGCTGGAGATTAGTCATATACTTAGATATGACTTTGGAAGAGAGGATATTAGTAGAGAACTCTTAAGCTATTCATAAGGAAGTACAAGAATCTCCCTTGCATAACAAATTCACTTGAGTTGAGCTAATTTATTGAAAAGCAATTGATGTAACAAGATAAAATTATGCCATCACTGGTGACTAAAATTGGCAAAGCCATTAGCTAGGGACAATCAATTGTGTGAATGATAAGTTTCTCTGGATATTCTCAAAGGGTTATAAGTTTCCTAAATAATCAATTATGAGTAGTTTGATATTTTGATGCTTTCAACCACCCTTGTAATGACTACTTAACATGGCACCAACAAGCATATTGACTTAGATTAATGTTAATAGGAATAAGGAGTCCAATTAAGGTCTTATAATGGATTGGCTTTGACTAAAGATCATGAATTAGGTTTTGATGTGGTTGGGTAAACAGGTTTGACCACCTGACCTAACCCAAGTAGGTTGGATCACGTAGGAGAACTGGTTTAGGATCTTAGGGTGGCTATAAGATTTTGTGTAGGTTTAGAGAATATGGAGAAGTTTTGATTTTATTTGATTGGGTTTCATCTAAGTGCCCAAAAGGAGGGTCACTTGGCCCAATTGGTTAAAGTATAGTTAACCATGATCAATGATGCTTGATTATAAATCAAACATGAGTTTAACTATTGTTAAAATATTTTAAGAACATTTGGATTCAATGCTGAAGTCATAGGCTTAAATTGAGCAATTAAATTAAATTTTAGGGTTTTTATCTTTTTGTTCAAAATTGAGTTAACTATGACCAAGGGGACTTAGCCATGGCTAAACACAACTAAAACTCAATGCCTAAGCCATTATATTTGAATTAGGTGCTTAGGTTTAGATTTAAAAATTTTAGGGTTAAGGGATAACCTTCGTCAAATCTAGTTTGACACTAAATGGTTTGACCAAGTCTCTTTGAACAATACGGTGGCACCAAAAGAAAGTCAAGGGTCCCTAGAATAAATCTTTTGGTCATGGGCTACCTATGGTTTAATTCATTTTGGGGGCTTTGTGGACCGAAGGACAGCTTAGTGTGTTCGATTACCTATCTATGGTAAATAGTGAGTTTCATGGGTCCTTACGAGTCTTCTAGATTAGCTTCACATTAGCTTGGTAATGGATGGTCTAATTAAACTTAATGGCCTATCTAGATTTGCTTTTCGGTATCAAATTTTATGTTTGCATTCAACTTATTACAAATGGGTTAGCAAAGTGTTTAGAAGACTTTAAATGGACTTTGGAAGAGCAACATGAGACTTCTGAAGTTTTTTTTTTAAACCAAAATAAAAAATACATTAAAATAAAGGAATACACCACAAGACCACATCAGGGGCATATCAGGGGAATTACAATCTAAGAAAAATAAAAGCAGCAGTTTAAGAGTAAATTGAGAGAAGGATTGACAAAATCAAAAACTAGCGGACTTAGACTGACACCAAGTTATCAGAGAGGGGTCATCCAAGAAGGACCAACTAAACATTCAAATCGAGAAGCAACCAAAAACTCCAAAACAAGCCATAAAGGTTGCCAACCAAACCCTTTCCATCAAAGGCGCATGTAGCATAACTGCTTCATCATCATCTAGTTCTTATCCCTACCCAGCATTGCAACCAATGCAATGAAAACTGTAATAAAACCAAACACCACATTCATAAAACATCCAAAAGAATAAATTCATTTTTCTTATATTTCTGCTTACAGTGCCTAACATAATTATCAAGCGAGCCCATTTCCAGGTTGCTTTCAATAAAATCCTCCCCTCCAGTAGACGACATGTCATCCTTTAACCAATCACATTGCCACCGAATAGAATCTCTAGCAAGATGGGCGAACAAATTAGTATTCAAAATGATAGAAATAGGCACGTCCACCAGAGGCACCACGACTCCTGCCTCCCCAACATTACCCAAAGATTCATCATCACCATCAACTAAAGAGGCAAAATTATCATCAAACAACTCTACACCATCAGCATAATTAGGACAATCTCTAAGATTAACAAAATAATTAATATCATTCACTACCATAAGGGCAGGAGCCACATTAGGAGAAATATCACCATCCATGACACAATAAACCACCAATTCTCCATTAATGACCAGAGAAACACTAGAGCAAACTACAACAGTAGAAACAGGGGTTGCAGGGGAGAGGTCTGGGCTAGACCAATTGGAAATCGACCTAACAATTGGCAAACCCTTATCAATGACATTAAAACCTTGGTTAAGGGGATCCAACATAGTAACCAGATCAACCAAATCAATAGGAGACCCACCAAACGAAGCCAAGGGAACCACATGAATAACAGGAGAAACAACTTCAGAAGAATGCACGGAAGGGCAAACCACCCTAGTACCCGCAAACCCATTATCCTCCAAAGACATAGACGGACCCAAGGGATTAGGGGTAACAAAACCAAAATTAACTTCACTAACAACATTTACCACATTAACAGTTTCATTTCTAACAAATTAATAAGCTTCGTAGAAGAAACATGAATGGGGGCAGAGAACGATACTCACCTGTACATGACCAATAGCTTTACACATATCAAAAAAGGAGGAAAAACCTCCATTTGCACATTCTGGATGTAACCCTATTTATCAGGACCGAGCAAAACTTTATCAGGATAATTTTTAGTGATGTCCAATTCTACCAGAACATGTACTAGGAAGGGATGCGAGCCAACATAAGTGGCATTATCTACTTTTAGCGGGCAGCCAAACAAAGAACCCAACGCGAGAAGGATGCAAGGAGCAAATTGGTGGGGCCACAAATTGGGGAAGGAAATCCAAATGGGTATAAATGGGGATTCCACACTTATATCAAGGAGGAGACCATTTTGTGAGTTTCATGTAGCAATTAAAAACCAATTAAGAACAATGTCAAAAAACCCTACTATAATCCATGTCATTCGATAATTTACTCAACACATGAGTAGAATCAAGTAAGGTAACAAAAAATTTAGAAGTCAACTTAAGATTGAAAAAGAATTGTCGGATGGAATCCAAGCTAGGCCGACAGGAGGGGAAAAAGCCAACCAAGGAAAACTAGAATGGTGGTGCCAAAGAATCAATCTCGTCCTCAGAGATCCACATAGCAGGTAAACCACGATATGTTGTTGTTTTGATAGACGGGAAACAAACATCCGAAATATTACCAGATAAAGCGTCAAAAAAAGATCGCGACTTCTTGGATCCATCTAAAAAAACCATGATCCAAGAAATGTTTCATCACCATGCTGGCCACCTGGGCCGAATGGGATGAAGAAAGAAATAACCAAAAAATGAAATAAAAAACAAAGTAAAAGAAAACTTCCCTGAAACCAGAATAGCACCAGCAGCAGGACGAAGAGGAAGAGCATTCGACCGGAGAGACCCAGGCGAAGTAGGGCGGGAAGCCCGAGCGCCGGAAAACCCCTAGCTCTCAGCAGAGAGCGGGGGAAAAGAGAGCGGAGGTCCTACTTACCTAAGCACCTAATTCAAACATAATGGCTTAGGCATTGAGTTTTAGTTGTGTTCAAACATGGCCCAAGCGCCAAAAAAAAAAAAAACCCTAGCTCTCAGTATAGAGCAGGGAAAATGAGACTTCTGAAGTTTTTGGATGCCTTCTAAAGCAAACTAGGGTTAATGTAATTAAATAGTCTCGAGGATAAAATTAAGGTGGAAAGCACCCTAGGGTTTTGGGCTTTTTAATTGTAACCAATGTTAAGTCCATAGGAATCTACTTATAAGGGTCATATGAGAAAGGCCCTATACTAAAGAAGATACTATAATGACTAAGACTAAGCACATAAGAATATTGTCAATCTCATTCAAACATGAGGTCAACAAATCGACCCCTACTATGTGTGGTGGACTCTCAAAAGTACATTGCACTTATTGATATTCACCAAAGCAATTAATACAATCCAAAAGAAATGATTAGATTTAAGTATAAGATATTAAATTTTAATTTTGAATTTGAATTTAACCGAGGCATAGGTATTGCAACATAATAAAGTAAGAGTCTAAAATAAAGACACAAGACTACCTAGAGAGATTAACAAAATATTATGCAAAAAAGATAGTGTAATTTTTTTCGATTCAAAATCAACAACAACTCGAGTATTTCGAATTGAATCAAACATGTCCAAGCACTTTTTAATCTGACTAACTCTTATTATAAATCCAAAATGCAATCTTGCACACATCTTGAACTTGTGGAGGATTCAAATGTAAAGTCAGCATCTGCAAGTCATATCAGTGGTTAATAACTCCTTACATCTTTGAATTTTCTTTTAGGTCTATAATATTGTGTTGAAAGGACTACACAGAGTTTAAAGAAAGGAAGGTTACGTTGTGATTAATTGTATGGTTAGAGATTATTCAAAATCGCGTAGGATATTTGCATAGGTGATATTGAGTTTTCAACTTTAAAAGAGAGGAAACTTCACTAATGCTTGGATTGAGATTCCCTGCCAAAGTCAAGTCATACTCGGTTTTACTTTTAGACTTCTTTTGGGATGACTTTTTATTCACTTTTAAAATAGAATTTTAGTAAAAAATTTAAAATTATGTTTTAAGAATAAAAAAAAAAGTCATCCCAAATAAAGACTTAATCAGTGGGAATCAATTCAAGTTTGTTTTTTTTTTTTTTTTTTTTTATAAAAATAAATTGAATGATTGATACAAATCGATAAAATTAATCGCTCAGCATGCAGCGTATTGGATGAGAGTTTTCTTCTATGAGGTTGTGTGTGGAGTATTGATTTTGTAGGAGGTTTTGTGATAATAAGGCTCAAAATAGGAAGAAAAAAAAAGATAAAATTTGTTATGCATAAATAATATTAATTATATTTATTTAAATATAATTAAAAATTATGCCTTCTCAAATAAAAGTAAAACTATATTGCAATTTAGATTTAAAAAATAGTTTGCATGTGTTATAGAAAATTGTCATTGATAAATCTCCAAAAAAAAATTATATGATCAGCAAAATCAAAAATAAAGTGGCTGGAGCTCATTTCTTCGTCGTCATGGCTCGTGGCAATCTTTGGTGTTGGTCTTTTTCTCGATTGGGTTGGCTGGTCGGTTGGCTTCTTCGCGTTTATCTTTACCAAATTGGATGGTTTGTGCTTGGCTTCGGAGAAGCTGGGAGCCTCGACCAATTACTGAGCCCTTCAGATTGATTCCACGATGTATTTTCTTTTGCTTGCTTGTCTTTTGCTACATTGCTTCTTGTACTCCTTTTTTTGTTTAATATATTTATTTTTGTCAAAAAAAAAAATAATAAAGTAGGTGATGTGATTGTCACAAATAGTCAATGGTACCATAAGTGATCATTATTGTAAATTGCCTATGCATGCATCCTACTTTAGTGTATATCATATTGTCATCTCAATGAGTTATCTAATTCCCAGATAAGAGATTAAAAATCCAGTCATCATAATCCTTTAGTATTAACCTCTTTTAAAATTCTTAGGTTCATATTCATCACTTTGAGGTAGGAGGTTTACAAATTGCATTTTTTTTTCTCCTACTTACATGCTATTGCAGTAGTTGAATAGTCTCTAGTTTGAAAGTTCTCACTATTAGACACTGTAGTGATGAATTTTCATATCATATTTTTCCTTTCGAAGTCAAGACTGATTGCATTGTCATGGTTTACCCTCTCCTATTCCCATTTAGTTGTAGTTAGCGGGGTAAGTGAGTCAAGTTGAATCATGAGTCGGCTCAGGTTCAACTTGATAAATGGCTCATAAGACGAGCCTGATGAGCTAATGAGTCAAACACGTGCCAACCCTAACTTCACTCGCTAATGGATAAGCTGAGCTGACTTGCTTAGAAAATATTAATATAAAATAAGCTTAAAACATATTAGCATTCAACAAATTTAGTGCATAATTATAGGAAATAATTATAATTTATGTCTCACTTCATAATATCAAATTATTCATAATTATTTATCTTATAAATTTTTAATCATTTTACTATTATTTATAATAATTGTTTGAATCGGAAGTATTTTCTCACTTTCATAATACAGGAGCCACTCGTGAGAATACTCAAACTCATAGAATTAAATTTGAGTATGAACTCAAATTTGATTAATTAATTTAGCTCATGCTCCAATTAAAGAAAATTCCAGCTTGATCATACTCATTTACAACTCTAGTTGTAGTAGTTGAGTAGTTTTTCTTTTAAATTCTCTTACTTTTCTCTAATTAAGCACTGAGGGTTTTTCTTATCATTTATATCGTCAAAATTGGCGAATCAAATTCTAGTCATATTTACACCCAATTGCAATAATAGTTTTGTATAGTTGCTTACTAATAGCTTTACACATCACTTTTTGGATTGCAACAGATGAAGGATGTTGAGGAACATCGGAGATCGGACAATATTATTTTGTCTAGCCGAATCGTTCTCTTTATAAAAGGAGAGACTAACCAACCAGGAAACTTGTATTGGACATCAAAAATTGCCGAGCATTGAAAATCAATTAAGAATCCATGTTGGGAGGTGGCAACGTTAATGAGATTTAGGCTTCATTTGAAATGCTTTTTTTTACTGCTTTTTAAAATAGAATTTTAGAACAAAAACTAAAACTTTGTTTTAAGAAGCAATAAAAAAGTCGTCACAAACGAAGCCTTAATGTTGATCAACAAATGGTGTATGACAATGATACTGAAAACCATCTGCGTTACTTGACTGTCTTGACATAGGATGATGACAGTAAATGTTGATGTTGGTTGTCAAACAATGATGGGTGATTGCGTTTTTGGATGTCAATGTTTGTTCAGGAATGGCGAGCTTAGACATCAATAAACAACTAGTATGGAGTGGTCACATGACTAGAAATGATGTTGGTTTATGGCTACTGTATGGTGCTGAGGATATCGAGCTTATCAAATTCTTTTTATTGCGTCAAATTAATTAGTGCTTTGATTTATTATTATTATTATTTTTAAAGAGGTTTTAGGTATACGTTTCTATCTTAAACTAAATTATAATAATTACATTATAAATGAGTCATTTGCGTTCAATTGCAGAAAGCCAAACTTCTAGTTTACACTTAAGGAACCAATTCTTCCGTTCAAGTGCCAGAACTTGTATAGCTAATGCATAATGTCTGTCAACATATTGTATATAACATACTTAGTCTTCAAATTAGACCGATGGGGTTTCACAGTCTTAACCTTAGTAGCTTATGAACAGACTTAAAATAAGTTTGAGAAGACATCACTGTTTTATAAAATTGGTTGTAAAATTACTGTGGAGAAAATAACTTAGTTACTTCACTTGCAAAAAATTATTTTCCACTTCATTAATTTTTTTAAAAACAATGAAAAATTTGTAAGAAAGCAGTAGCCAAATGAAATTATGATTACGCTTGAAAAGTAAAGAAGCTTTTTCAAACATACCCTTAGGATCATACAGCTGGGCTTCGTTTGAGATAGCTTTATTACTGTATTGTTTTTTCAGACCACAACCATAATTTATATTTAGCCACCACTTAATATTTCATCACTTTCAAGAATTCTTTGTATTAAGAAGCTGCTTTCTACACCAACGTTAAAAAAAATTTACTTTCTCTACAACGTCTTTACAATCATCTTTACAAACAACTACAACTTTGTTTGGGACTGCTTTCTTACTGCTTCTTAAAGTAGCTTTCTAATGCCAAAATTAAAATTTTGTACTAAAAAGCTGATTTAAGTAGTAAGAAAGTTATCTCAAACGAAGCCTTAGGCTTCGTTTGGGACGGCTTTTTTACTGCTTTCTAAAACGGAGTTTTAGTACAAAATTAAAAAATTTTGTACTAAACCTCCGTTTTAGAAAGCAGTAAAAAAGCCGTCCCAAACGAAGCCTTAATCTCAAAATTAAAAAATAATTTATATTTTTATTTAATTTTAATTTTATAGTGATAGACCTAACCTTACTACCTATTTTGATATTTGTTGGATGATTTGAAAGTTCTAAAAGAGTGGAAAGCTCATTGTCATTGAAATTTTTGGATTTAGATTCCCATTTAAGTCACCATATTCAATTTTAGTTTATTAAATCCCTTCTAGAACGACGTCAATTGTTGTGCTAATTTAATAGTAATAATAATTAGCTGTATTTAATGAAGAAAGAAATGTCTGAACATCCATCTATTAAAAACATGAAAAAAATATAATTCAAAATAATAGATATGAAAACTTTTTTTTTTGTGATAATAGTGAAATAAATTAGATGCATTTGTTTAAGAAAATTCAATATTTTATCTAAATAAAGTTTTATTTTAAGAAAACTTATATGGATAAGTTTTGATAAAGTTTTATTTTAATAAAAATACTCAGTAAATACGTAGAGTCCAGACACACTCTATGTCCGGATTTTGCATGTAATACTGAAGTGTGTTTATTTGGTAACTGGAGCAATGACCAGGCTAAATGTATAGGTTTCCACATCTTTTTTTTTTTTTTTTTTTTTTTTTTTTTTTTTTTTTTTTTTTTAGTTAAAACCCACACAAGGGGGCCTACGCGTTTCATCAAAAAATTTCGGTTACATGGTCCTTAAGAGGAACCACTAGCTCACTACTGCTCGAACGAGCTACAAGCAAAAGAAAAGAAAAACCTACGAGCCTGTGGTTCCTCATCCTACAAATTAATACAATAGATGCAAAATAAAATACTACGGCTGTGAGTAATCGCCACCCAAAAAAGGAAGATCTTCGAATAGACGTTCAGCACTGTCTTCCTGCAAAAAATGAGAAACAAAAAGCAAAAACCAAAAAAGAAAACAATAGAAAGTACCTTGCTATCAAAGAGGATCAGATACTTCGAAACTGACAGAAACTTGCAAGTCAAACTCCCAGCCATTTGAGATATCAACATCTTGCCACTGGCCTCCCCCCTACCAACAAAATACCAAAACCAACTGTCTCCAAACTGTAACAGAAAATATCTCCAAGCACAGCAAATACTATTAGTCCAGTTCAGGATAACGTTGAAACTTTTTTTACCAATAAAAGCACTACCATCCACCCAGTAAACAAAATGAAACGACATGCCACGATGACCACCATACATCCCAGATAACAAAACAAACTCCATAAAACAGCACTGAGAGAAGGCGGCCAGCCAAGAAGAGGCAACCTCAAAAATCATAACAACAAAAAACAGCCAAAACCTCCACCAATCCCACAGAAAAGCCTCACTAAAACCCTTTAAACTTCTTAATATAAGGCAAGCCAGAACGATCCAATCTAACTAAGCCATTGACAATTCTAGGAATATCATTACAGTTAAATTCCACAAACTCCCGTAATTGGCAACCAATAGTCGCCAAAGCATCAGCACACCCATTACCCTCACGGTGGATGTGAGAAATCTTAAAATTGATGTTACTCAAATTTTGCTTAAGCTCCCTAATCAAATAATAATTCTCAGCATTAAACAAAGAATTGCTATTAATATAGTGCAAAATATTCATGGCATCAACTTCAATCCAGACAGTATCATAACCCATATTAATACACATTTTGATACCATAAATAACCCCATTTAGCTCAGCCACAGAAGCAGAAATACCAGATACCGGACCTGCAAAGGCCTTCATCACCTGACCCAAATGATTTCTAATAATACCCCCACACCCAGCCACCTTATCATTATAAGAACCATCAGTGTTAAGTTTGATCCAACCAATATCAGGCATAACCCATCTAATAATGCTGATCCTATTCTCCTGCACATCCGCAATACTCGTAATATTAAAAGCATAGAGCACATGCCGGCAACCTTTGAAATTACTGAGATTGAGCATACCAGACTCAAAAAGCAACTGAATTTTATCACAAACAGAACGAATAATACGCGAGACAATCATCTTAATACCATCATGCTTAGCTTCATTTCTACTCTTCCAAAGAAACCAAATGATAATACTAACCATGCAATTCCTAACATGACCTTTACTAGTAGAAAACCAGCATTTAAAAATATCAATAGTGGACTTAAACCTGTGGTAGAATTTAAATCTAAACAGCTCTTCAAAAAAGAGCCAAACAGAAACAGCAATAGGCCCATTAGCAAAAACATGGTTCACCGTTTCAATATGCTGGCAGCAAAGACATTTAGAAACTAATTGAATGCCTTTTTTCATCAGATTTATATCCACAGGTATAAAATTAAAAACCACACGCCACACCAAAATGGCATAAGTAATAGGGATTGACTTATTCCAAAGAACAGAAAAAAACGGGTTATGAGGTTTTTCTTTCTTAATGCAATACCACGCTGCTTTAGTCTCAAATAAACCATTGTGAGAGTTAGTAAATAGAATAGTATCAGAATTCTCACATTGAATAGGAATTTTAATAATCATATTAATAATAAAATCCGGAACATGCTCTTTAAGAAGATTAATATTCCACAACCCATCATAAATGAAATTTTTTACTTTCTGAGTAGAAATAGATCTAGTGTTAAGCAACATGTCAATAGAAAACTTACCCAGCCATTGATCTTGCCAGAAAAACACATCACCTTTGCCAACTCCCCACTGAATTAAGCTCTCCATATTTCCTTGCATTTTACAAAGTCTCTTCCAAATAGGAGAGTCACCCCTTTTAAGAAACCGAGTGGAAGGGTGAAACCCCCCACAGTACTTACTATGAAGAAAATTAGCCCACAAGCTTTTATTAGATCTGAAATTAAACCACAGCTTATAAGAAAACACCTTACTCATATCGACCATGGACTTGCAACCCAAACCCCCTTCCAAAAAAGAGCCACAACACTTGTTCCAAGAGCCCCAATGAATAACACCTTTACCATGATTGGAACCCCAAAAAAATTTATTCAACCTTTTATCAATCTTATCACAAACAGCAATAGAGGGATTAAGAGTATGAAGAAGGTAGATAGGCAAAGCAGCAAGCACACTTTTAATAAGGGTAAGTCTACCACCATAAGAAAGTAAATTAAAAGCCCAACTATTCAATTTTTTATCAAATTTATCAATAATATTTTCAAATAAGAAAGATTTCTTCTTCCCTTTATACAAAGGAGTACCCAAGTAAGTGAAAGGTAAAGACATATGAGAAAGCCCAAAAATCTCATGAATTCTAGCAATTCGATTAGCACTAATTAACTTGCTAGTAATGAAACCACTCTTAGTATTGTTAATAGTTAAACCACTTAAAAGCTGAAATTTATCCAAACATTTAAAAAGCAATTTCAATTTTTTAATAGAACCATTAGTAAAAATGATAAAGTCATCCGCAAAACTCAGATGGGAAATAGAAAAACCCCCATAAGTACCATAATTAAGAGAAGGGTATATCACATACATCTTATTCAAAGCTCTAGATAAATACTCCATAGAAATGATAAACAAAGCAGGAGAAATGGGATCACCTTGTCTCAAACCGTGAGACGATTTAAAATATCCATGAGAACTACCATTAATAACAACAGAAAAATAACAGTTATTAATACTATTCTTAATAAGCTTGATAAAATTCTCACTAAAACCCAAACACTTCAACATTTTATACAGGAATTCCCAACTAATATTATCGTAGGCTTTAGTAATATCAATTTTAATAATCATGTTACCACTAGTAATAGGCCTATGAATATCATGAACTAATTCTTGGGCCAACAAAATGTTATCAAAAATCGCCCGACCTTTAACAAAACCAGTTTGAGTCGGGGAAATAATTTTATGTAACAATAACGATAATCTACCCATAATAATCTTCGCATTAAGTTTATTAAAGAAAGAGCAAAGACTGATAGGCCTAAAATCATCCCAAAAATTAATGCCATCTTTTTTAGGAATTAAAACAATAGAAGTAGAGGAAAAGAATTTAGGATAAGGGTTACCCTTAAAGAAGTCAATAACAGCCTCAACCAAATCCTCCTTAATAATGCACCAAGTTTTCAAGAAAAACTTGGTATTAAAACCATCCACCCCTGCCACCGAATCGGAGTTCATACTACACATCATATCCCATATCTCTTTTTCAGTAGGCAGAGCAGTTAACATATTATTGTCCTCAGTATTAACAATACAAGGAACAATATTAGTATCAAAACATAAATGAGAATCAAAACTTTTATTAAAATGCTTATAAAAGTAATCAACGCCAGATTCATAAATAAGATTAGGAGATGTTAAAGTCTCACCATTCGGTTTTGTAATTTTATGAATATGGCTAGCCACCTTTTTATGAGTACTTGGTGTTTCTGTCACCTTCACACGTAAATTTAATAGCCGCTTTTTGCCTCCAATAGCTCTCCTCCATCTCTTGAAGCTTAAAAAGATTACTTTTAGCTTCATTAAGCTTCAACAGATTATCATTAGAATGATTAGCAATATAGTCCAATTCAAAACCATTCAGATCATTCTCGGCTTTCAGAATATTATTAAAAATATTTTTAAAAACAACTTTATTCCACCATCTCAACACTTGCTTCAACCTCTTAAGTTTCATACAAAGCCTATGCATACCCCTAATACCATCATTAGGATGTAACGGGCTAGACCAATTAGATCTAACAACATTAAGAAAGTCGTTATGCAATAACCACATATTTTGGAACCTAAAATTGCCAAACAAGATATTACTAGCTAAATTAATATTTAATAAAATAGGTGAATGATCAGATAAAGTTTTAGAAAGATGCTCAACATGAGTAAGAGGAAAACTAGAGAGCCACTTATCATTAAAGAGCAACCTATCCAGACGTTGCCACATAGTACCTCTGTTCCAAGTAAATAAGTTGCCAGTGAAACCAATATCATGTAAATTACAATCAGAAGACATGCTATTAAAGTCACACATAGCTTGAGAATTCGGATTAGTACCACCTATTCTTTCAGACGAATTAGCAATAATATTAAAATCCCCCCCAACCACCCACGGATCCCCAATAGACCCAGCAAAACTTCTCAGGTTATCCCAAAGACCCAATCTACAATGACGATTACAAGCAGCATAGACAAAAGAACCAAAACAAAAAAGATTATGATACTCAATCATAGTATGAACAATTTGTTGACTATCTTGTATGATATCCAATTTAATAGAATTATACCAAAAAATCCAGATTTTATTATTACAATTACCAAAAGCCTTGTTAAAACCAAGAAACTTACGAGTAGCTTCCAATTTACTAGCATCAATAAGAGGTTCTAATAAAACTAAAATAGAAATTTTATGAATCCTACACAAATTTCTCACTCTATTCCTGGAAGGGGAGCCCCCCACCCCTCTAATATTCCAAATAAGCGTACTAAACATTAGCAACTTTCTTATTAAAATTAGGAGAAACAGCAACACGCGGAGCTGCTGCCAAAATAGCTTTAATATTTTTACTTTTCTTTTTAGAATTAATAATAGCTAGACCATTATTCCCATTAGAAGGGCCCCCAACAATATCAGCAAAAGATTTAGACATTTTCTCTTGACATTCGTCTTCAGATAAACCCATAACATTACTAGACTGAACAAGCTCTCCTTCTTCCACCTCCTGAACTCTACAGCCACCATAAACAATCGCATTATGCTCCTCTTCCACATTAAAGATCTCGTTGGAACTTTTATTACCTACACTTTTATCCCTCAACACTAAAGCACAGCCATGCTCCACACCCTCCCTAGACAAATCATCATTTCCCAAATTCACAGTGGGATTACTTAGGTCAGCATCATTATAGATATTCTGGTTAGCCAAGGAGTCCCCTAACACCTCATCCACATAACAATGCACCTTATCACCCAACCCTTCAATAACCGGCTCATTACTCAAACTTCCTATTTTCAAAACAACATTCTGAACCCCCTTGACAGGATCCTCCCTATCAGTAATGTTAATAGCTTCCTCCCTCTCCGAAATCTTTCCCCCATGATTAGGAATAGATTCACTAGTAACCCCGTTTTCATGAATCTCCAACTTTTTGTTACTACCTTCCATATTTATCATTTCATTTTTTTCATTGCTTTTTTTAATTTTTAAATGAGGATGCACAACATAGCAATCATTGAAAGAATGACCATGAATACGACAGTGATTACAATAATCTGGAACCTTTTCAAACTCAACTTGTTGTAAATAACCCTGATTTTCTGATCCTAACCAGACCTCTTTAGGATGATTTTTAGTAATATCAATTTCAACAAGAATCCTAGCTACAGAAGGCCGAGATCTCGCAGCCGTAGCCTGATCAGACTGCAGGGGTCTCCCAAAAATCAATCCAATAGCATGCAAAACATGCTGATTAAAAAAATGCAAACGAATGTTTGGAAACGATAACCAAATCGGCACGATCGGCGACTCCTCTTTAATATCGAAATAAGGAGTCCATTTCAACAATCGCATTTGACAGTTCGCAATATAATACGATCTACGAGAAAATATACGACTATAATCTAAATCATTAGACAACAGAATCGCAACATGCCGTGGATCCAACAAACCAACAGAAAAATTACCAGATAGTTTGAGGTTGCGAAAGAAACCCCGAATAAAATCCAAATTCGGACGGCGTAAAGTAAATTTACCCACAAGCGTGAACTGGTATGGAGCAGCTAGACGCACGACATCATCTTCAGAAAACAAAATAGCCGGAACCCCTTTAACAGAAGATTTTTTGAACAAAAAACCAGATCCCTTAACCTCCGCAGGCCCTGCAAGAACATCTTTAAAAGATCGGGAAGAAGGACACTTCTCACCATTAGTAAGATCAAAAAAACCCGGATTAGTTTTCGGAGAAACAGCTGGAGGAGAACCCCAAGGGTTCGACGAAGACGCCATCGCAGAAAAGAAGAAATCTAAGGCCACAAAGGCCTTAGACACCAAACCTCCAAACACCGCCCAAAACAGCGGCGGCGGAAACCCTAAAACTGCTCACGAAGAAAGCAGAGGAAAAGAGGAGAAAAAAAATTGCCAGAGCAAAAGGAAAAAACAGGAGAGAGAGAGGCGTGAAGTGATGATATAGGTTTCCACATCTTTCTTCAACGTTTCGCAAAGAAAGAAAATGAGTATCTGTATTGAATTTTATTTAGTACAAGCTTTATATAGACATAAATATGAAGGAAAAAGGGCAATACAAAAATATCGTTAATAATAAAATTCTTAGCATAATGAACGCCAAATTCCATTTATATGTAAGCATTATCAAGTTTGATGTTTTGGAGCCTATGGTTAAAATAGTACTCTAACAGCTTCGAGACGGATTACGTATATATGACAATTTGACAATTGGGGGACATATATTAATGTATTGTCAGAAAAACCCAACAATATTAAAAGTGATTACATTGAGTTCAAATGAGCCCAAATTAAGTGCATAAATTGTAGTTAAAAACTTCGAGACACTAGTCGAGGAACTAAAAAATCGATGATTTTTGCATGCTTAAAGTCCAAGCAAGCAAATTGGCAAGAGAAATTCAATTTTGAGATCATTAGGGCAGTTAAATGCTACAAGAGTAACATATAATCTAAGGAATCTACATAATCGTCCAATTGTGTGTTTTTGCATTTTAACTAAAATTATCAAAACACCACTTTCATAAACAATAAATAGGCGCACAAAAGAAAGGGACCTTTGATATATCATCAAAAAATTATCTTGATCGGGCACGAATCTCGAGGCAAAAATCAAGTTGGAAACTTTAAAAATATTAAATATGGGATCGTCTGAACTCCGATTTCTACAAACTTATAGTCAAACTGAGCGTCTCGGAAATACGAACCCAATGACACCAAATTCGACTCAATCCGAGTCCAAATGAGACCAAATGAAGGAACTGATGCGCTATTGAAAAGTTTGAACCACAATTTGGATTACTAAACGGCTTTCAAACATCATGTGCTTATAGTCGAATCGAGCGGCTCGATGAGACAAATCCAACGAGCCAAGGCTGTCAAATTCCGACACCACTAAGACCTTCAAATGTCTGACAAACGCTCCATGATGAAGGGATTCAATATCGACCGTCCATCGAACCACTCCACATTTGCCCCTGATCTCTCTCCTATTTACGGGTCATGCCACTCCAAAAATTTATAAATAGACCTCTCATTTTTCTTGAGAGGGGGGAGGGGGAGGAAGAAGAGAAGAAGAGAAGAAGAGAATGAAAAAGAGAAGATTCGGAGGGAAGAAACTCCTCCTCGACCGCCGTCGAAGTTCTGCCCGATGCTCAAGTGATACCGGAGTTCTGCCCGACGCCCAAGTGACACCGAAATATCGCCCGACTTCCAAGTGACACCGGAATTCCGCCCGACTTTCAACTGTCGCAGGAATTTCGCCCGATCTCCAAGTGACTTTGGAGTTTTGCCTGAATAACATCTAACAACAGAGTTCTCCCTGGTCGCCGACTGACATCGAAATTCTACCCAATGTCGGACCTCCGCTTTTCGCCAGATTTCTACCCAATGCTAGACTTCTGTCCGTCGTTATATTTTTGCCAAATATATCTATCCGATGGTGGATTTATGTTCATTGCTGGATTTATGTTCATAACTGGACTTCTACCTGACACAGTCCTTCCGACCTCCATCGCCCATCGACTACGATCCTTCTGACTTATGTCGCCCGCCTACTTCAGTCCTTCCGACCTTCGTCGCCCACTGACTACGGTCATTCTGACTTATGTCGCCCACCAACTACAGTCCTTCTGACCTCCGTCTCCCATCGAATATGGTCTTATCAACTTACGTCTCCTTTCAACTACGATCCTACCGATCTCTGTCACATGCCGACTATAGTTCTTCTAACTTACATTGCTCATCGACTACGGTCATTCCGACTAAATGAACATGTTGATAATGACTCTTTATATTTCCACAATGTACTTTATATAATGTACATCAAGCCAAGGCCTTCCCCCCATGGAAGGGCCTTATTTATAATCAACTGCAAATGCTAGTGGATTCATTCAAACTGGGCTAGGCCCCGTGGTTTTTCCCCCTTTTCAGGTGTTTTCAACGTAAACATCTTGGTGTCTCATAAATTCTAAACCCTCTCTCTTATCTGATTGTGTGTCAGATTTTTGTACAATACTAAGGTACTAAATTTTATATTTCTCTACCACCGCGAATACTCCTAGACGCAACAGTTTGGCGCCATCAGTGGGAACATGGTTCCCGACTAGGGGAGGCAATTTTGGCCCTAATCTCAAAATGTCATTCATCTACTATTAATGAATCAATTTCATGGGAATCAGATTTGAGCTGGGGGCAACCTTAACTACAATTTTAGTCAAGAAGATCCCTCCAAGGTTTTCAAAATCAAGACGGTAAATAAGGAAACTCCCAGCAAATTCAAGGATGCTTCCAATAAATTTCAAGCCACATACAGTCCCCTGCTGGACTTCTACTTCTTGACAAGTTTTTAATCTAATTTTCTAAAGATAGACCATTCTTCAACTTTTATTTGGGATATATGTGGCATTCGTTCCCTCCCTATCAAGACAAAATTTATCCCAAGGGGATCAGACTCGACCTCTTCTACACAGGTTAATGTTGTCGAGCAAAGGTTCTGACATATAACCACGAATAGGTCTTACATCCTTGGTGAATTCTCTCGACCTCTTCCATACATGTTAACATCATCGATCAAAGGCTCCGACATACAACATCAGATAGGTCTTACATCCTTAGTGGATTTTCTTGACCTTTTCCATATAGGTTAACATCGTCGAACAAAGGCTCTGACATACAACCTCATATATGTCTTATATCCTTGTTGGATTCTTTCGACCTCTTTCATATAGGTTAACGTCATCAAGAAAAGGTTCCGACATATAATCTAAGATAGGTCTTACATCATTGGTGGATTCACTTGATCTCTTCCATACAGGTTAACATCGTCGAGCAAAGGCTCCGACATACATCCTCGGATAGGTCTTATATCATTGGTAGATTCTCTCGACCTCTTCTATACATGTTAAAGACATTGAGCAAAGGCTCCGACATATAACCTCGGATAGGTCTCACATCCTTGGTGGATTCTCTCGACCTCTTTCATACAGGTTAACATCGTCAAACAAAGGCTCTGACATACAACCTCGGATAGGTCTCACATCCTTGGTGGATTCTCTCGACCTCTTCTACATAAGTTATCGTCATCAAGAAGTGATCTGATATACAATCTTGGATAGGTGTTATATTATTGGTGGATTATCTCTACCTCTTCCAGATAGGTTATCGTCATCGAGCTGGGCTCTGACATACAATCTTAGATAGGTCATATATTTCTTGGTGGATTCTCTCGACCTCTTCTACACAGGTTAATGTCATCAAGTAGTGCTCTAACATACAACCTTGGATAGGTCTTATATTCTTGGTGGATTCTCTCAACCTCTTCTATAGAGGTCAGCATCATCGAGCAATATTCCGAGTCAATAATATTCTCTTTATAAAGATTCCATGAACACAAGGGGTTGACAAAATCAGCACTCATATAAAGACCTTAACATTTTAATAATGCCTCCAAAAATATGGGGGATAATATATCAAAGCATGCCTCAAAGATGCAATCATAATTTAGCTTCCTCCAAACGACAAGTTCACAATATCATTAGAATTACATTGGAAAAAATTATACAAGTTCATTTTTGCAAGAATCTGAAAGTAAGAAGTACATTGGTATCATCCGCACAAGTTACAATTATCAAGCAACAAACAACTTCAAAATGGTCAAATATCCTTGGTGGATTCAAGTGACCTCTTCTCTAGTATGACTCTAGTATGAATTGATGCATTTCTTATAACGTTTTCTTCAAAGAAAGATTATAATTTGATCTTCATCAGGCCTCAATTCAATTGACACTATAAGTGTGTCGCTAGACTACTAACATAACATACTGCTTTGGCTCCTTAAATCAGGGATATCTGATGTTGCCAAACTTCTGTATGGATGCTTATTATCTTTGCAAAATGCCACTGGACACCCTCCATCATTGGACCTGATATCTTCCAGCGGTCCTTTACTTCATATCAGCCATCATCGAATTATCGCTCGACTGCTACTTGCAACATACCCTCGAACTTTCTCCTTCAGCTTTACACTCGGTTGTTGACTGCCAACAGACTTCAACTCTATCGTCCATCGCCAACAAACTTTAATTCAAACGGCGTCGAAATTATCCCTGTCTACTCATCACTTCTAGTTCTCCTCCTGGATATTATTATCGTTAGATCTTCTCAAATCACCCTCACATACAAGTAGAAATTAATCTTCTTCTATCGCGGGTTATCTATTAAGAAGACACCTCTCATCGCAACTTCTTCTACACAAGTGAGAAGGGCACTGATGCTTGATAGTGGGATGACTCCTATCTCCGACAGTGGAATGCCTCCAATGTAAGAAGAAGAATACAATAAAAGAATAAGGATAAGAAATTCTAACTTCTACATAAGGAAAGGGGCCTGAATTTTAATATGGGATGCTGCCTATAAAAAATAGGGGAATGCCTCAACTATAAGAAAGTTAGAATGCTGGAGGAGAAAGAAAAGAAACGAATTCAAAAAATTTAACTTCTACACACAAAGAGGGGCCCTGAATTTTAGTAGGGGATGTAGCCTACAAAAATAGGGGATGCTTTTACTGTAAGAAAATTAGAATGAGCGATGAGAAAGAAAAGAAATGAGGCCAATAAATCTCTAACTTTTGTAGAAAAAGAGGGGCGCCAATTTAAGTAGAAAAAATCACCTATGAAAAATAATGCAAAGCCTCAACTGTAAGAAGATAGCCAGTGAAAAAGACAGTGGAAGGAGAAAATTTTTCCCTCTTCGCCGAAGCGAAGCACTGAATTTAAGTAGGGAAAGTCACTTATGAAAAATAGTGAAAGACCTCTAAAGCAAGAAGAGAATCAAGAGAGAAAGAAGAGAAATTTTTAACTTCTATATAAGAGGAATGGCGCTAAATTAAGTAGGGAAAGTCACCTACAAAAAATAGCGGAATGCCTCAACTATAAGAAAGCCACAAGGAGAAAAGAAGGTGCAAGTTTCCCCCTTGCCCTTGGGGGTATTTATAGTTTTTTTATTTGGAAGAAAAGAACATTTCGGAATTTTTTAGAATTTTATGAAATTTTCCTGATTTTTCTAAATATTTTTAGAATTTTTGGGAATTTTTTTAGAATTTTTTTTAATTAAAAAGTCCACGTGTGCCCCAAAAAAAAATTAAAAGGGTATAATCGCGAGGTCCCAAGCGGGTCGCAACCATTCGCACGCGGTGCACGTATCGCCGCCAGCGGAGGTGGATGGCGGCCGGTTCGGTCAACTGGGCTTGTTTGAGCCAAATGTTTAGCCTTGACGGTCCAAATCAAACTTTTTGGGGTGCTCGGACACATTTTTTGACATTCCGAACTCAATTTTGACACTTTCGAAGTTCAACGGGGCCTCTAAGATCAAGCTTGACCAAGATTTTAATTTTTGGAATGCAATTTTTTATGATTCGATCAATGTTTATTATCGACACATATATTTTCAAACTCCTGGAGATTTGACTTCCGAAAATAGGGGGGCAACTGATATATCATCAAAAATTTATTTTGATCGGGCACGAATCTCAAGGCAAAAATTAAGTTAGAAACTTAGAAAAGAAATATGGGATCATCTGAACTCTGAATTCTACAAACTTATAGTCAAACTAAGCATCTCAAAAATACAAACCCAACGACACCAAATTCGACTAAATCTGAGCCCAAATTAGTCCAAATCAAGGACCCAAAGCGCTGTTGGAAGGTTCGAACCCCAATTTGGATTACTAAATGATTTCCAAACATGATGTGCTTATAGTCAAATCGAGTGACTCGATGAGATAAATCCAACGAGCCTAAGATTTTAGAATTTTGACACGACTAAGACCTTCAAATGTCTAACGAATGGTCCATGAACAAGGGATTCAATATCGGCCATCCATCAAATCACTCCATATTTGCCCCTGATCTCTCACCTATTTACGGGTCATGCCACTCCAGAAACCTATAAATAGACCCCTCATTTCTCTTGAGAGGGGGCGAGAAGAGAAAAAGAGAAGGTAGAAGAGAAGATTAGGAGGGAAGAAACCTCTCCTCGACCACCGTTGGAGTTCTGCCCGACGCTTAAGTGACGCCGGAGTTCTGCCCGAGGCCCAAGTCACGCTGGAATTCTACCCGACTTCCAAGTGACACCGGAATTCCACCCAACTTCCAACTGATGCCAAAATTCCAGCCGATCTCCAAGTGACTCTACAGTTTTGCCAGAATACCATCTAAAGCTAGAGTTCTCCCCGGCCGCTAACTGACGTCGGACTTCTATCCGACGTCGGACCTCCGCTCATCATCATATTTCTACCCAACGTCAGACTTCTATCCGTCATTATATTTTTGCCAGACATTTATCCAATCCTGAATTTATGTTAATTGCTAGACTTCTACCTGAAACAATCCTTCCGACCTCCATTGCCTGCCGACTACGGTCCTTCTGACTTTTGTCTCCCATTGACTACAGTCCTTTTGACCTCCATCACCAGTCGATTATGGTCCTTCTAACTTTTGTTGCCCACAACCTACAGTCCTTCCGACCTCCATCACCCGCCGACTATGGTCTTGTCGACTTACGTCGCCTTCCAACTACGATCCTACCAATCTTTATCATCCGCCAACTACAGTTCTTCTGACTTATATTGCTCATCGACTACGATCATTTCGACTAAACAAACATGTCGACAGTGACTCTTAATATTGTCACCATGTACTTTATATAATGTACATCAAGCTAATGCCTTCCCCCTAAGAAAATGCTGCATTTATAATTAACTGCAAATACTAGTGGATTCATTCAAACTGGGCTAGGCCCCATAGTTTTTCCCCCTTTTTAGGGGACTTTCATGTAAAAATCTTGGTGTTTCATAAATACTAGACACTCTCTCTTACCTAATTGCGTACTGGATTTTCATATAATACTAAGACACTAAATTGTTTATTTCTCTACCGGTGCGAATACTCCTGGATGCAACAACCTTAATTTGAAGAACTCTAAAGACTTTCTTAACATTTGAAGTTGGCAATCAGTACTAGCATTTACATTCATTGTCCAACAACCACTACTTAACCATCATTACCAAATTACCTTCTCTCAACTGTCGATGTTCTAATAGCATTACTAGATCACCGTCATCATTCACTACTCCAATAATATGTACTAGCTAGTATGTAACACATGAGACCAACCTAGCATTTGAAATTTTATGGTCCCTTATTTTTCAAATTGGGGGAAAGAATGGGCTTTTGTGATCTTATTTGCATAGTGGATACTTTTAGTTGGCCATGACCTATTATTTTATTATGACATTTCACGTAAAAACTTTAGAGTATTATATGAAACTCTTTTTTTTATTTGTGTGCGTGATAGATCTTCATATAAAGTTAAAATGTTAAACTATCTCAACCAATATAAATATTCAAGAATGCAATAGTTTGGCACCAACTATTGGAGACATTACCACTATATTTCAAAAACATCTCAAATGGCGAACAATCACACACTCAATCAAAGAGAACATAATCTAACTAAATTGTTTATTTCTCTACCACTGCGAATACTCCTGGATGCAACAACCTTAATTTGAAGAACTCTAAAGACTTTCTTAACATTTGAAGTTGGCAATCAGTACTAGCATTTACATTCATTGTTCAACAACCACTACTTAACCATCATTACCAAATTACCTTCTCTCAACTGTCGATGTTCTAATAGCATTACTAGATCATCGTCATCATTCACTACTCCAATAATATGTACTAGCTAGTATGTAACACATGAGACCAACCTAGCATTTGAAATTTTATGGTCCCTTATTTTTCAAATTGGGGGAAAAAATGGGCTTTTGTGATCTTATTTGCATAGTGGATACTTTTAGTTGGCCATGACCTATTATTTTATTATGACATTTCACGTAAAAACTTTAGAGTATTATATGAAACTCTTTTTTTTTTATTTGTGTGCGTGATAGATCTTCATATAAAGTTAAAATGTTAAACTCTCTCAACCAATATGAATATTCAAGAATGCAATAGTTTGGCGCCAACTATTCGAGACATTACCACTATATTTCAAAAACATCTCAAATGGCGAACAATCACACACTCAATCAAAGAGAACATAATCTAACTAGTTAAGATAGCATAGGTTTGTGGGGGATAAAGGAGCATCAAGTTTAAATCTTCCAATTCTTAAAAGGCTAGATAATAAAGAGTTGACTCACAACATGAAGTATTCATCAACTATAAAATCAATAAGAAGTGAGGGTTGGTCAATTTAATGAACCATTTGCCAGGACCTCTCACCATCACTCAAAAAGTTTATCCTACACCATAGCCTTATCAGAATCTCTCAGACTATCAATTTAACACATCCTTCCCATTTTTCTAGGTCAATGTATAATCTTTCAATAGATTTAGTGAACTTAAATCAACTTCATATTATTGATGCCCCTCATAATGCAGCTTTCATGGGTCATAAAATGTAAAAATTGGTGTCTTATTCATGAAAAAATTTCTATATGGGATAAGAATTAACATATTCATCACTGGAGCTTTCATGGGTCATTAATTCAAATTAATCCAATTCTCCAACTTCTCATTCTAGTATGGTTCAAACTACTTGTTATTGATTATTATTATAGTGAAACTTTGAATCCTTACAAGCACATCAGCCACTACAATACCATCATGAACAATTAATAAGTTCCTAACATGATTCACTACCAAGTCTTCTCTACCAAACTCTAATTAGTCCAAAACTTGATTCAACTCCCTCTCCTATAAGAATATTCATACATTTCTCTAGGCTTTTCTATGAAATCCCTTAAGTAAAATAAAAAAGATAAACTCATAAATATTAATGCTACTTTTGGTGTAATGATTATAATTTTATTAAGAAACTCAGCAGTTAAGCATGCTCAACTAGAAGAAATTCTGGGATGGGTAGCCTCTTGGGAAGTTACATCAACAGGACAAAACATCGAGACCCTTAGGCCAAAGCAAACAATATCTCAATAACTAAGAGTTTGTGCTGTTACAGATGATATCAGAGCAATACATTAGTTGAAAGATAGGAATTAAGCCTCATACAAGATAAAGTGCTACATCATGGGAGTCACCTCTTGAACCCTATATGGGACAAATGCAACATGGCGGAAGTCACCACTTGAACTTTTAAGGGAAACCTCTAGAATCTCGTCTGCCTAGTAGATGATTTTGGGATAAAGATACTGACGAGGATGTTAGCTACTTAAGTTGGGGAGATGATGAAATCTCTTAAGTAAAAAGAAGCTGAACTCTTAGATATCAAGGCGCCTCTTGGAGTAACGATTGAAATTTTATTAAGAAACTCCTCAATTAAGCATACTCATCCTGGGAAAATTTTGGGGTGGTTGACCTCCTGTGAAGTTACACCAACAAGACAAAACCATGAGTTCTTAGGCCAAAATGGATAATATTTTGATAGTTAAGAGTTTGGGTTGTTACATTTTCCCTAATAGTTTATCACAAGTTAATGAATTCTTAATGACTCCTCTCATCTTTTCTAGATTCACTAAATTGAGAGAGAGGTTATTAATGGTTATTTTCAAATATTTTCATCAATGTTTCATCACATTTCATGAGTAAATCCTTAGCTACTGCAAGACTTTTTTAGGTATCCATATTGAACCTTTCTACTGTTCTTTGATACAAGAAACTACTCATTTAAATGTTGATATCATCTATCGAGAAAAAAAAAATTATTGAAGAGGAAACTAGGGCCCTTTAGAAGTAATTTGAATAATCTTCAAATAAATATACAAACTAATGGGGTGGAACAGATCAATCTTCTTAAAAAAATAGGAGCAAACAAAGAATCAATGTCATTCTTCCCACCAAGTTTAAGCACCATGACTCATCTCATACATCCCCCACTAAATAATTTTAGGTAAAAAATTCTAATAAAAATAAAAATATTGAACATTTCATGTGGCCAAGAACATTAATAAGCCCCAATTATAAAGATCATAACCAATATTACTATTTTCACTTTTCAAGATAGCATTCAATATAAAGATGTATTTATATTAAAGGAAGAAATTGAATATTTAGAATATGAAGGACATCTCACTTTTTATTTATAAGAATAATCCATAGATCATCAACTATAAAATAAAAGAGATCACCATATTCATGATAAAGATATTACATATGTTATCAATACTATTACAAAAAAGCCACCATAGCCTACTTATGTTCAACTCCAAGAAAACGTGCATAAAAATTCAATTAAATTTAATAACTTAAATGGAATATAAAATTCACATCAAATTCCATAATCATCCACTACAGTAAAATCGCCTATTACTGGCAGCATTTTCCTGCACAAAGTGATCATTTTCTGGTGGTTTTAGAATTTAATGTCAGTTTTCCGACGAAAAAATTTCTCCCGATAAAAAACATGTAGGAAAAATTTTTCTAGCAGCCTTTTCCGGTGGTGAAAATTTTTGGCGACTATCCAGCGCCCTTTGGCAGCCAAATAATTAAAAAAAAATAATTCAAAAAATGTTGTGCCACGCTGCCTGACCACTCAACTTGCCTGCTGACCTCCTGGATGCCTTCACGCAGTCAGCTGTGCGGCTAACCAAAAAACTTGCCAGCTACTCGCTGATCTGCACCCGTGCCCGCACCCGTGCGTTGCCTGCGGGATTCGAACTGTGTTGGATTCAAAATTTATGAAACACACAACCATAATGCTACATTCCAAAATATTTTTTATTGCTTACTGTTTTATATTTAAATTATATTATTACATAAAATTAATAATCAATTTAAAAATTGAAATTATATTAACTAATTAATTTTATTATGTAAATTAAAATTAATAATAAATTAAAAATAAAATTAGTAGTTACTAATTAATTTAAAATAGAATTTAATTAAATTAAAGTATTATCATTAAAATTTAATAAAAAAAAAATTATTAACTTAGTAATTTATTAAAATACTATTAATATTACTAATCAATGAAAATAAAATTTTAAAATAAATTAAAATTTAAATAATAATTTTAAATTTAAATCTTTTTTACTTAAGGAAATAGTAAACTTAAATTAGTTAATATAATTTTTAATCTTTTTTTTGTTAAATCATTTAAATAGTTAAAATTTTAATCATTTTATTTAAATTATTTACAAGCCCACCGGAAAGCTAGAAAAGCCACTAGAAAAGCTGCCGAAAATTATGTAGGAAATAAAATCGTTGGAAACATTCACCAGAAAAGCTGTCTCATTGTCTTCTGTCGGAAAGTTGCCGAAAAATTCTGCCGATACTAGGTGATTTTCTGATTTTAACTTTACTTTGGGCTTTAGAATAAATACTATAAAGATTTTAGTTGATATAGATATTTTAGTGGATATTCAAGAATCTTATATTAACTCATGTTCATCCCCAACCAATCCTCATAATATTCGTAGTTTGGTAGACAAAATAAAAGTGTGAGACACCATCACCCTTTCAATCATTTTTACCACCAATTTTTTAATCTAGTTTATGATGATAGACAATAGCTTAATCTAAAATTCAATGTATGGTCAACCTCTACTATCTAAGCTAATATATATTACATTTATTCCCCACTTGAGGACAAATTTTCCCATGCTTAGGCTATGGGAGAAATAATGGAAAATAATTTATTAACTTGCTCATAATATCTCAAGCTAATCATATAAAAGGGGTCCCATAACTAAAATAACCTAAGTAAATTAAGCTCATCATCTCAATAGCTCTTTATCTTATTTTAATTTTAGAAGAATTATTTTCACATCAAAATATAGCTTTTATCTCTTAGAGTTAACAAATGATCTATCTTTTTCTAAGTTTCTATTTGCACAATCTTGTATCCCATATTAAATATCATTTTTTTTTTAGATAACATTTTATTATACAAGTCCCAATGAGGGCAATTGGTATAAATAGAGTCTCCACTCTACACCCATAAAAGGCATGCCTATTAGAAAAGCTTCAACGAAGAGCCAATAGTGAATATGATTCCCTCTAGAAGACACCATGAGAGCTGTTGTGTCCTGGAACTTTCATGGCATTAGAGAGATAAAGAGCTTAGCTTCCTAATTTTGAACGAATATCTAACGCACGTACAAATAAAGAGAGAGAGGTTTGTGCAAAAGTCATAAAAGACATTATAAATTTTTATGTGGAAAACTATGAAAAGAGAGAAAAATCAAGAGGAATTGTCCAGTTGAAATGAATTCACTAGTGCTTAATTATAAAAGATTAGAGCACAAACTAAAATGAAAGAACAACTGAAGAAGTAGGTGTTAAAATATGTCAACGGGTCGGGTTCAAGTCCAACTTGATATTGACCCTACTCGAATCTAATGAACCCAAACTCAAATCGTTTAATAAATAGGTCAAAAATTGAATCCAAATCCTATCTGCTAGCAAACAAAACCCTACATGATATCCAATTATAATTAAAAATAATAATTTTATTAGCTTATTAATCATAGATTTTAGATTAATTGATAAATAAATATGAAAATTATACTAATAAATAAAATAAATAAATAAAATAGTTAATGGGTCAAAATCAGGTCGATGGGTCTAGGTTGAAATGCATAACCAAAATCTGACTCATTTATTGAATAGGTTAACTCGAACTCAAACTTTTCGGGTGAATTTGGGTCGGGTTGGCAGGCTCAGTCATTTATTGACACCACTAAAAAGAAAGATAAAATTTATTTAGAAAATTTATAGAAGGATATAGGTCAATGAAACATCTTTTGAATGGTATCAAATATGCTTGAAACTCATACGTTTTATTCTTCAATAAATTTGTTTATAGTAAAATGCAGTGCAAAAATTACTAACCAACTAACTACTAATAAATCGGGCTTTCACAGCGCTTTTTCTAACCTACAGCAGCGGTTTAAATACCTGAAAAATTATTTGCAGCGGTTTAAAATCAACTGCACATCCGCCGTATCTGCATTCGTTGGAAATGTTTTAGCAGTAGTTTTGAAACTGCTGCTGTAGGGGAGCTTTAGCAGTGCTTTTAAGCATGTGTTAGAACCGCTGCTAAAAGGTAAGATTGATTAAAAAATGCAAAAAAAATCAATTTTTTTTTATTAAATAATACATAAGCAATGTCAAATGGATATTTCAACATAAAAGTAAAAATGTCCGTGCAATTAAAAATTTTAAAATAGAAATTTTTATTAGAAGTATTTTAATTATATTATCATTGTTAAAATGAAAAAAATATTCAATATATTATTATTAATAATTATAAACACTAATGATTATTTGCATATGCACAAAGTCAACATGAATAAAAATTAAAAATATTTAAATTTAATGAAAACTTGAAATTAATTTTGCTAGTATATCATCATAAACAAACTAATTAGTATATCATCATCAGTTTCCAATATAATTGTAACAACGATAAGAAAATACAACAGAGGCAGCTTCAACTTATACCAAATCTTATCAATATATTATAATCATCAAACATTGAAGCTTATTAAATGTTCCAAACCAAAAATTCCTTCTTCCTTGGACTCCTTCAGGGTGACATGTAACCTGGCGCAGTGATAGTTGCAGTAACATATTCTCATATGGGCTCTTCCTAAACACGATATGCCAATAAGCATTCCAAAGTGAAATTATTTTGAAGAAATGCGAATTTCCATTAATACCAGCACAGGTAGATAGTTAAATACTAGAAACAAAGAAAACACAAAAATATATGAAAAAAAAATATGCAAACAGTTCCAGCTAAAAGGTAAGCTACAAATGAAATGCTTCCCCTTTTGATGATGCAACATAAGTGAAGGAAAGAAGTTCAAATACAAGAAATAAGTTCAATTAATTAACATATAACAATTGATCTAAAAGGTAAGCTACAGATGAAATGCTTCCCCTTTTGCGTTTTAAGCAAATATTGCATCTACAGTTCTACATATTAAATTTGGATAGCCATAGCATTCAGTAGCTTGCATTCAAATCAATTCAGTAAGCAGCGGATCTGGAACTCAACAATTAAATCATAGCTTGCAGCAAAGTACAACATGCATATCGAATTTAGTTAAACAGAAGAAACAAATTATATTAAAGTCAGTTTGTAGAGATATAAAACAATTATGATGGATCAACAATAGCCAGTACACTATAATGAACAGCAAATGTGTATGGAGGAACCGACCTACAAATACACATATCGTTGATCACTGTTAAAAATAAAATAAAATATTAGAAAAACCATAGCAAAGTTCAACGGATAAAGCCTTCACAAACTGTATCATTTTCCATGATATGGTTTAGATTTGATAACCACATTAAATGTATTGAGATTGACTATAGAAACTAGTTATGGGTCTCCAATTACAAATTCAGAGCCTGCAAAGGCGTCTGCAAATACAAATTCAGAGCATGAAAATAAAACCATGATTTTCCATCAATATAGTTAAAAAAGGGCAGAGGCCTTTAGGAAGCTTTAAGGGTTTAATGTTGGAGTTTAAGGTTCTAAGGTGTAGGGGATTAGGTTCTAATGTTTTAAGATTTTTAGGGAACTCCAAATTTAGCATTTTGATATTAAGGTTTTGGGTTTTAGGGTGGGATTAGTTATGGATTATATTATTTAAAATTAGGTAAACAAAGATTATTTCTTAAAACAGCATATATCATTTAAAATACATATGAAGTGGAGAAAGCGAGCACTTCTCAATATATAGTTTCCTGCTGCAAATATGCTAATTATGTCCTCTGTGAATCACCACATTCTTTTGATGTATCACTATGTAATTTATAAAGTATAATTGAATTATATAGCTTTTTGTTCTACAATTAACTGATTTTCCAACTAGAGAACTACAAGAGAATCGGTCCTTTATTTGTTCATGAGATTTATAAAGCTAATTACAGTATGTATTCTACTTTTCTAAGAACAGGAAATAAAGTGCATCCTTAATACTAGTTTCAAAGTTATGATTTTTTTTTTTAACAAGGACTAAGGATCAGGCATCTTGATGAATCAGTGTGTAAAAAAAAAGTTAAAGCATTATACGTGTAGTTTACTAATAGGTATTCACATGAAGCATCATAAGTTACTGTTTTCTGGAGCCAGTTAATTCAACTATTCACCAAGAGGCAGGGAGAGCAATGAACAATAACATCAAAAAATACAACAGTACTTTGGTTTCATGCTTGCCTTTCTTAAGTGATGACAAAAAAAAATAGACAAAAGAAAATCTTCTCGAGCTAACAGACCTACCACCATGTTCTTGCTACAAAAGGAAGCAAAAGAGTATTTTACTGAATAGCATAAAGCAAAAGCAGCCATTACATGGACAAGGATTGGTTTCTACCTTCGTCAACTCAACACGAAGTCGGCGTCCACAGATTGCATCCTCAGCATCGCACTCATCTTCCTTGTAAACAAAAGCAAACCCTGTAAAACAAAAGTATAAAGAAGACATTGTAAGAGAATACAACCTTCCAGACAGAATTCGCCTATGAATTTGAGTTGGATCAGTCTCTTACAAAGCCTACCCATCGAGTAAAAGCTAAAGCTAGTGTCCAGATTGATCAGGAAGAGACATCTTTTTTATGTACTAAGGGATGTCACGGAACAACAACTATAGGCCATGGACTGAATGCTACTAATAGCTATCTTGAATTTACAATACTTAATAGGTGCATGTGATTTTTGCTTGACCAAATAAAAAAAACCTACAAAGACCAAATTATTGGATACTTTTTTTTTTAATAAAAAACCCCCGGAGGGGCCTACGCGTTAAATAAAAAGCAAATTACATAACAAAAAAGGAAAACACTAGCTTGAGAAGAGTACAAAACTAATAGAAGGACAACCTAGGAGCCAATGTTCACCTCTACCAACAATTACAAAATTCCTTAATAATAATCTACTGATGCTATAGACAAGCATCCAAAAATGAAAGCTCAAAGTGTAGCCCAAGAAATACAGTCTTTCAGTCCAAAAAGAAGCCATGCCCGATTGTCGTACACTACAAAAAAGAGAGACAACCAACAAGAGACTATGCCAAAACATAGTATTAGCAAAATAAATATAAGCAAAATAATGAAAGAAAACGTAATAGAAATAAAAGTTCCAATTGAGATCCATCTCCAAAGAAAGGATAAAAAAGATCAGAAAACACACAATCCAATCCTTAGAAGCAATCCAGCAATTACACCAACCACTATCTGACATGATAAAATCGGACAACAGCCTATAGATAGCATCAAGAAAACACTCTTAAAAACAATAAAGCCAAACTTAGGAAGGTTACTATAAGAGCTCAGCAAGTAAATAGAAAAATGAGCTTCATTAGGAATATCCAAATGCCGCTCAATCCTACCCAGCGTGCCAGCCACAATCACCGAACAGAACCTCCAGCAAAACCTAGCAAAACCAAAATCCCAATGTCAGATTAACAGAGCAGTAACCACATCACACTGACCAACCAACCCCCACACAGAAAAGGAAGAAAGCCCAGCTCCCAAAATAGCAACCATGAGCAAAACAGTTATAACCAGCAAAGCAGAGAAACGTAAATACTTCCAGATAGTTATATTATCAGTGCAATAACCAAAAGACCTGAAGCAAATAAACAGCCAACCAGTATTATCAACAAACCACATCAGAGCCCCCTTATTCCTCCAAACACCCCAATAGGTAGGAGAGCAACAAAAGGACAGACCTTCAGCTTTAAATCCAATAAAATCATTGCTTCAGTAACCCACCTCACAAACAGAACACCAAGAAAAATTAACAAAATTGAAATAATCACAATAAAACCCAAACCACATAGGAACCATAAAAAAGTCAAGGATCATAAGAGCCGCGGCCAAATAAAAGACACCCAAACAACAACCCCCAAGAGCAAAGACAGGAGCAAAACAAATGGTAAAAGTCGATATAAGGACAACCAATAACATCCAATTTAATCATCCCAGCCACCGGACCTGGAATATTAGAGTGAATAACATCAATAAATCCTCTTAGACTACAACCCCAATGGGCCAACCAAGAGGCACAAGAGTTACCAACTTCAATGACCTCGCTGAAAGACAAGTTTAAAAGCAACAGCAGATTATTAATATCCCTCACAAGATAGAAGTAATTAGGACTACAACGCACATCCTCCAGAAGAGACATAATGTTAATGCCAGAACTAACTTCAATGATCACATTAGAAATATTAAGAGAAATGCAAAGTTTAATACCATACAAAATGGAGTTTAGAAGAGCAGAAACCTCATTACCATTCAGATCAGGGCCCGCAAAAGCCATGAAAAGGTGACCATTTCAATCTCTTATAATACCACCACAACCATTACCAATCTCAGTGCTAGCACCCACAACATTAAGTTTAACCCGGCGTTTGCTCCAAGAAACCACAGTAGGAGGAGAACGAACACCCTCCCAATTAATCCCAAGAGAATAACCAACACTGTAACAATTTTTAAAATTCTTTCTAGTGATCAGTTTAACGGCCACAAGAGCAAGGATCTTGCTTTCACCCTTTGGATAACGATAAGATGATTCATCTTAACAGCATTAAAAATAGAATTATTTCTTTTCAGCCAAAGGAACCACAAAATAAGGGAAGGAATAATATTGCTAATGTGACCTTTAGTATCACTCACACAAGAATTTAGAAGGGCATTAAGAGATAAATGAGCATTAAAAGTATTTAAATTAAACATATCATCAAAATGAGTCCAAGTTCTAATAGCCACAGGGCCATAAATAAAAATATGATGCATCGATTCAGTGTGATAACAGCATTAACATTTATAAGCTAGACTAAAACCTTTTTACTAAGATTATCATCTGTCGGGATAAATTTGTGGAGTACCCTCCACACAAAAATAGAAACAGTGGCAGGAATAGAATTATGCCAAATTTTAGATAAAATTCTATCAATGTTACATTTCTCTCTAAAAGGATGCCAAGCACACTTTAAATTGAATTTACCATTTTTGGAAAAATCACTAAGCATGAAATCATTGGAGGTAGTGTTAATGGGCAAGTTAGAAATACGATGACAGATGCTATCAGGAATCGTATTAGATAATTTATCATAGTCCCAACCATTATCAGAAAAGAAAAAATTAACTTTCACAGTATCAGTAAAGATAGAATTTGACAGCGTATCAATAGAGTCTTTACCAAGCCATCTATCTTGCTAGAATAGAATGTTACCATCACCAAGGCCCCAAAAAATAAATGGTTCCACCTCCCATTTAACCTTATAAAGCCTTTTCCAAACTTTAGAATCTCCAGTTTTAGGAGGAGTAGTAGTAGGATGCTTACCACCATAGTATTTAGCAATCATAAACTTGGCCCAAAGATTCTCTTTAGCACGTAAATTATACCAAAGTTTATAGGAAAAAGCCTTAGCAAGGTCATAAAGATTTTTGCACCCAAAACCGCCTTACTCTTGCACACCACAGTACTTATCCTAGGCAACCCAAATAATTTTAGAAGAGGAAGAAGTACCTTTCCAGAAGAACTTGCTAAAACTTTTATGAATCCTACTACAAATCTCTTGAGTAGGGAAGATAGTTTGAAATATGCAATCAGGTAAAGCACAAAGAACACTTTTTATAAGAGTCAATCTACCACCAAAACGGAGAAAATTAGAGTCCCACGAGTTCAGTTTATTCTGAATAGAAGTAATAAGATTATTAAACAAAAAAGAATGCCTTCTACCTTTAAACAGAGGGACACAAAGATATTTGATGGGGAGCTTAGCATGAGTAAAACCAGTAGCATTGTGAATGGCTAAAATGCATTCATTGTTAATCCTTTTAGAAGTAATAAAACAACATTTCTTCTTGCTCAAAGAAAGGCCACTATTCCTTTCAAAAATATGAAAGAAATCCATAATCTTATGAATCCTATTAATAGTAGCATTAGTGCAAACCACAAAGTCATCAGCAAAACACATATGAGAAATATGAAAACCACCCAAAGTACGAAAGTACATACCAGGGTTATTTTCAAATAGATTAGAGAGCCCCCTAGAAAGAAACTCGGCAGCAATAATAAACAAAGCAGGAGAGATAGGATCACCTTGCCTTAAACCATGAGAAGACTTAAAGAAACCAAGTTTAGCGCCATTTAAACAATAGAGAAATACACATTCTCAACACAGTTCTTAATAAGGTTAATGACCACAGAATTAAAACCAAAAAACACAAGGATGCAGTAAAGAAAAGACCAATCAATATTATCATAGGCTTTAGCAATATCAAGTTTCAGGATTTCATTACCACCTCTAATCTTAACATCCAGATCTTGACATAATTCTTGAGCTAAAAGGATATTCTCAGTAATAGCCCTACCTTTAAAAAAACCCATCTTATAGGGAGAAATGATTTTAGGAAGAAGCAAAGCAAGATGATTAGACAAAATTTTAGAAACTAGTTTATTAAAGAAAGTACATAAACTAATAGGCCTAAAATCATTCCAAGTTTGGAAAGAGTTATTTTCAGGAATCATAATTAAAGAAGTAGACTTAAAAAATTTAGGGATAGGATTTCCCATAAAAAATCCAAAACAGCAACAAAGATATCATTACCAATAATATTCCAACATTTTTGAAAAAACAAAGTAGTGAAACCATCAAAACCAGCGATAGAATTACTATTCATTCCCATTAAGGATTCTTGAACCTCCTCAAGAGAAGGGGGTCTAGAAATAATAACATTATCCTCCGATGTGAGGATTTTGGGAATAAAAGAGTGATTAGAAATCTGCTGAGGAGTGAAATCTTTGTTAAAATGTTTTTGAAAGTGAGTCACGGCTAAATTAGCAATATCAACAGGATTGGAAGTATAGGAACCATCTTCCCTTTAAATGTTATTGATACTGTTATGAATCCTTTTCCTCTTAACAAGAGCTTGAAAATATTTGGTATTGTTATCCCCCTCAGTCAGATGTTTAGCAACAGCTTTCTGTTTCCAAAAAGCCTCTTCCGGAGCTTGTAAATTGAAAAGCTCAATTTTGGATTGATTTAACATACCAAAGTTCACATCACTAGGGTCATTCTGACATAAATTTTCAAAGGAATTCACACAATTCTCCGCATGATGGATATTAGAAAAAATATTATTAAAAACATTGTGATTTCACCAATTCAGCACTTGCTTAAGTCTTTTGAGCTTGAACCAAAGTCTATTCATACTAGAAATAGAATTGTCCGGATGTAAAGGGGCATTCCAATTATCATGGACAATAGGAAAAAAGGAATCATTAAGTAACCACATGTTTTAAAATCTAAAGTGACCATGGGAATTAAAATTACTATTCGCAATAGAAATAAGAAGAGGAGAGTGGTCATACATAGTTCTACTAAGATGAAAGACATTAGTAACATTAAAAGAGTTAATCCATGAGTCATTAAAAAGAACACAATGAAGCCTTTGCCATAAGAGACCCCTATTCCAAGTAAACTTATTCCCCGTGAAACCAATATCAATTACGTTGCACGATAAAATCATATTGTTAAAAGCAGCCATAGAGCGATAAGAAGGGGAAGAGCCACCAATTCTTTCAGAAGCAGAGGATATGGAATTAAAATCCCCACCAACCAACCAAGGCAATGTACAATTACTATGAAAAAGCATGAGTTGATCCCATAAAATTCTTCTATTGTAAAGGGAAGAAGCGGCATACACAAAGGATGCATAACAATGAAAATTAAAAGCCTCAATGTTACAGTGCATTACTTGATTGAAGTCACCAATAATGTCAGTTTTAATCGGGTTTTTCCAGAAAACCCAATTTTTGTTCGACACATTAGCAATCGCAGAATCAAAACCTAAAAGCCTAGAGGTATTCATTAAACGAGAAACCGAAATTAAAGGTTCAAGCAAAATCAGAATAGAAATCTTATGAATATGGCATAAGTTTTTCACACGAATTCTAGAAGATGAGCACCCAATGCCCCTAAAATTCCAAATAATAGTACTAAACATAAAGAAAATTAATGAGAATTTTTTGAGCGAGAATTTTTAGGATTGTTTTGAGACGGTTGCCACATAATATGTTTGGGTTTCCTTCCTTTCTTACTCTGAATTTTAATGAAACTGGAATCATGGTCATCTTTAGTATAACATTTAGCACTACAATTAAATTCCTCCTTATCAGAATTGGTATCACTATTATAATGAGATTTTGAAGGGGACTTACAACCATTAGGAGAATCGTACTCCATGAACCTTCCATCATCCTCCCAATTATCTGTAACATTTTTATTACGATCATCCAATAAAAAAATCGGAACAGAAATTAGTTCCCCAGAAGCAATTTCACCCTCTTCTAAAGACAAACCACACTTGGCAACTTTAGTAACTTCTATAGGAATCATCAAGTTAGTATCCTTCCCGGAATCCTGTACATTAATAGGATCATAATTCATAATAACATTAGGATTTAAATTATTTTGATCAGTAATGCAAGGAGCAATAATTTCAGAAATAGTAGAAGCATGGTCCACTAAACTCTCTTCACCAACATTAGAAATATTAACGATTGGCACGAAAATCGTGACCTGTAGATCATTAACAATATTAGAAACATCATTTAAAACCTCTAAAGAAGGTTCATCTTCAACTGTCAGATTATCCCGCAGCTCCAGTTCAGGATCTTTCACTACAGGAAAAACGTCAATTTCCGGCGTCAATTTTTCGTCGGAAAATGGCCAAAATCCGTCGGAAATTAGTATTTCCGGCGGATTTCCGACGGAAATATTTACGCCGGTTTGATGCACGTCGAAAAAGTGTTATCGGCGCAAAACTTTCCGCCGGAAAACTTTCCGGCGAAATTCCGGCGAAAAAGGCGTCGGAAATATTTCCGGCGGATATAAACTGCGCCGGAAATTAAAAGAAAAAAGAAAAAAAAAAATTTGTCTGCTGAAGGCTGCCCCAATCCCCACCCCCCGCTGTCCAGCCAACTGGTCTAACCCACCTATAAACCGTGACCCGTCTGGCTCAACCGTGACCCGTGACACGTCTGGCTCAATCCGTGACCCGCTCCAGCAACGCATGCGCATCGAGGTTCGAACCCCCGCCCTTCTGAACTTCTGGTCTCCATCAAACCACTCGGCCACCTTGCAAAATATATAAATGGGTGAGATATCTTATATTTATATTAATGCAAACAGTAACTACTATTTAAAATTGTTAATATATTTAAAGATTAAAATAATTAATATATTTAATATAATTTATTTAAAATATTTATAATGTGAGTTTAAAATATAAACTTAAAAAAAATTCAAAAAAACTAAATTTATTTATAATGGTTAATTTAATTTATATTTAAAATAATTACGATATTTAAAAATTAAGCTTTATTTTAAGATCAAAATAATTATTATATTTAGTTTAGCAAAAAATTATTAAACTTTTTAATTTAATTTATTTTAGAAATATTAAATTTAATTTAGCAAAATAAATAATTTTAATATTACTAATTGTCATTTTCCAGAAAATTTTTAATTTCGTCGGAAATCCGCCGGAAATTCCGTCGGAAAATCCGACAAAAAATGTGCCGGAAATAACTTCAAAAAATTACGTCGGAAGCACGCCGGAAAATCCGCCGGAAATATTTCGTCGGAAAGTCGTCGGAAAATCCGTCGTAAAGTCTAACGAATTTATTTTCGCCGGAAATTCCGTCGGAAACGAGCTGTTTTCCTGTAGTGTTTGAGCAAAGTTTTTTCAATGTCATTACCGGTTACCTCTACAGATTCCTTTACAGATTTCTTATCAGGACGCAAGTGGAGATGTTTCCAAAAACATTCATTGACTCCATGTCCATGCATTTTACAATAGAAGCAAAAAATAGGTAAAATTTTGAAATACTTTTTTTTGGAAATACCCCTTATTTTCGATCCAATCCAGATTTCAGTAGGATGCTTCTTAGAGACATCCAGTTCAACCAACACTCTGGCAACCGAATGTCCTTAAACGATCACCGTAGCTTGGTCAGTCTGCAAAGACCTACCAAAGATAGATGCCATGCCAAATAAAATTTGTTGGTTAAAGAAATGTAGTCTTAAGTTAGGAAAGGATAACCAAACCGGTGCTATAGGTGATTCTTCCCGCACATCAAAATCTGGCATCCATTTCAGTAAGCGCATTTGATAAGCTTGAACATAATACGACCTCCTAGCAAAAATCCGGCTGTAGTCAAGATCGTTAGAGAGTTGAATGGCGATATGTCTCTGATCCAATAGCCCAACGTGAAAAGAACCAGAAAGCTTAAGGTTACTAAAAAATTTTCTAAAAACATCAAGATTAGGCCTTCTCATAACAAACTTTCCAACTAAAGTAAGTGAAAAATGAGCAGCTAGTTGTTCTACCACCGAATCCTCAAACAGTAAAGCCGGATAGCCCTTAAAATTCGAGTGAATAAAGGAAAATTTTTGTGAAGAGGAACAAGATCCAGCGACCACATCTTTAAAGGATCGGGTTTTACCTTCGACAGGCGCTGAGGAAACGGGGTTAGATGACGAAGGCATCGTCATCCCCCTACAACGAAACTCACATAAAACCTCAGAATAAACAAGAGAAAGAAAAAGTACAAGACAAACCGAAGTGAACCATGCGAAACCAGCAAAGAATCGAAGCCAGGAGGGCCACGAACATCCACAAAAGGAGAAGCCTTAGAATCGCACGAAAATTGCCCCGGCACTAGAGCGACTCAAATTATTGGAAACTTAAATAGTTACTGCAAGTGTTAAATATAAGTCAACAATTAAAATCCAACATAATTTCTTTAATTCATAGGCAATATATATGTTCATCCAAAGGATTTTTTTTTCTTTTTCATGAGACAAAAATTGCACCACACTTGTCTCTACATGCCTACTTTGGAATTAAGATTCAAATATGTTCACTATTTGTTTTTGTGTGCATATCTAAGCTTGCAGCCTTGCAGGTGTGGTGCCCAAATCTTTTGCCTAGTACAATAAGATCAACACATAAAATAAACCTTATATCCTTTCATAGACAACAAAGGCACAACATTACCAATAGTTGACTAATAAATCTTCCTAATATCCTCTCATTCAAGTTTTAAAACTAAGCTAATCATGCAATAACTTCCCCCTCACCTTAACGTTTGGAATTAGGTAAAACCAAATTGTAATCACCAAGTAAAAATAAAACAACAAGAAGATCTAAAAATACAGCTTATTACAGGAAAAAAAATAAGAAGATTAGCACACAAAAAAAAAACTAATATTTGCTTAATTTTAGGTATGATTCAAGAAGTAAAAGGAGAAGAAGAGAGCAACAAATGACAGAACGACGAAGTTTTTGTTAGAAGGGAAGCAACTGCGTCGGCGTTGGTGTCGGTGTCGGCATCGACTTCGTCGTCAGCGTCAAATTTGGCATTAGGCTCAGTGTCGTCGATGGTTGGGGAGGAGGCGACTGCAGAGGATGGAGGTCGCTCGCGGAGGAGATCACGAGAGGTCCAGACGATGTATAGAATGAGCTAGGTCTTCGGCTTCGGCGTCAGTACCGCTGTCATCAACGATTGGGGAGGAGGCGGCTAGGAAGGAGGCGGATCGCGCTCGAAGGAGATCGCTCGAGGGAGGTCGCAGTTGGAAGAGATAACTCAAGCAAGAGGTCGGGACGAGATATAGAATGAGCTAGGGCTAGGGCTTATTTCCCAATCGCGGTTTACTTCCGATTTCGCGCCTTATTTTTCATTTTGGCGTGAATTAATAACACAAAAAAAGCGGTTTAAGACCACTCTCATATCTGGTCTATAGCAGTGGTATTTAATTTGTTGCTAATAAATGCTGCGAAAACCATATATTTTTAATAGTGCTTCAATGTAAATATCAACAAAAAAAAATTTTTTGCTTATTTTGAAAAGGGGATAAAATACAAAAAATTCTTAAAGGCTTGAATTAGAAAAACAATAGTTTAATAATTTTACAAAGTTGTTATTTATAAATTTTCTTCCATATTAAATTAGGCAAAGCTGTTACTATATTCATAATATTATTAAACTCTTTTGATAACTTGTGCTATTGAAAAAAGTCCATCAAAGACATAAACATCAAAGACATAAACAAAGCATGTTTAATATCAAGACATTAAAATTTTACCTTCCCCCAAAAATAAAAATGGTAGAATTTTGCAACAAAAAAAGGGAAATACATACAGATGCATATAATTATAAAAAAAATAACCAAAAGTTTGAGAAACAGTATTAAATTAGTAAGATAATATTTAAAGTAGACTAAAAAATCTTTTTTTTTTAGTGGATTTTCATCATCATCATTACTACATCATATAAAAAAGTGCTATGAGTTGAGCATAATTAACTCCACCGTTAGGGATTACAATTGTTGGTGTTATTTTTTCACTTATCCATGAAGGGTATTTATACTTGAAAAAGAGGATGAGAAGTTACAATTAAAAAATAAAAATTGTTTAAAAATTTTAAGTAACTTTCAAATATTTGATATTTTATTTAATTTTTAAAAGTATATTTTAAATTAAAAATTTATTTTAATTGCAAATTTTTGAAAGAAAATAAAGCTATTTAGTCTAGTTCGCACCATCTTTGAACATCAAATGTCTCGCACTTAAGAGTCACCAACACGACTTGCAATGGGTAGCTAGCTTGCGCAAGTCCATGCCCAATTTTTTGTTAGGACAAATCTTTTCTAGCTTTTTTTTTTTTTTGAGCCTTTAAGACCCTTTTTTATGTTGAACTAAATTTTGAAGTCTAATGGAGCCTCTATACTTGATTCCAAGTAAATTTGATAACCTTTCATAAAATATTTATAGCAAAGTTTAACCAAATTAGAGTGACAATTTAAAGAAGGGTGAAATTATAATTTTAAAAAAAAGGTGAAATTATAATATAGGAAACTTACCTAGTTGATAACTCGATAGGAGGTTTACGTTAATGTCTAGGAAGTAATCACACCTTATCAATTTTTGAAATTAGAAATTTTTACTGAAAATATTTCAAGAATTAAAAATAAAACCGATTGCATTTATTAGATATATTAGACAAGCTTGAATCTTGATGCAAGATTTTTTCATAATTAATTTAAATATCATCAGAATTGTTATTTTAACAAATATATAGTTGAATTTAAAGTTTCAATGTGATGAACCCAACAAAGTAATTCATTCGAAGTATAAATGAGCACAAATCAAGCAGTCAAAAAATGCTGATAGAAACTTTGGGACATCACTTAAGTGACCAAATAATCTCTAATTTTTTTAAGCTTGTTATCAAAGTGAATTGCTTGATAACAGGAACGGATCTAGGTTTATGTGAGGGTGGGCAACTGCCCCTCCTTAAAAAAAATAGTTATCATATGGGGGCCAATTAAAAAAAATTTCCTCCAAAAAATTTTAATTTGTCTTATTGCATTTGGTTTGCCCCTCATTTGCCCCTCATTTACCCTATTGCCCTTGAACTCATAGGGAGAACTTAAGCTCGACTAGCTAGAGCTACATTAACTTCAAGTTGTACTCATGAACTTGAACCAAAATCCTGAAGACGAATAGGAGAAGCAATAGCCATGCTAGATCAAAATGGTAGAAGTCAAGAAATCAACACAAAGTTTTGGGAGGTCTGATAGCAAGTGCACCTTGCGATGGGAGTTAGCTAGTTGGAGAACACATCAATGGTAGTAGTGGGGGAAGTCGTGATGGTTGTTCACTACAAAAGGCATGGATGGTAGCTATAGTGTTTGAAGGAGAATGAGTTTTTGAAGAAGTAGAAGAAGAGAGTTTCATTTTCAGAAGAAAAAAAAAGTCATATTATGGGATAGAGGCATAAGTCTCATTATGAGCTACAGCTCGACCAAATAGCAACAAAAGTCCCATCAAGGAACCTTTTTTGTCTTAAATCCAACCTTCACCTCAAATACTAAACTTGTGGTAGGGACAAAAATTTGGTATTAATTATTTATCAAAGTCAACTATCAAAACAATGAACCAATTATTGTCAAGCTTAAATTCAAGCTCATATGATATGTATGCTTTAATTTAACATTAAACTTGAGCTCGTATTTGAATGAGCATAACTCATGAATTCATTAACAAAATGAGTGACCTGGCTCATGATCTAACTTATTTTACATACACTCCTACTAGCAACCATCATCATCTAAATTCAATTATTGCCTATCTATCATCACCCCATCATCATTTTCTAACAACAATTACTTATTCATCATCAGTCAACGTACCATTATCATTCGATGAATATAACCTAACAACCGTCTCTCAACTTTCAATGACTGATCTGCACCAATCGATCGCCTTCATCACCTAACATTTCTCCATCAATCTTTACTACAAACACAATATACCAAGTTAGTCTTTGCAATTTTATAATTATGTCTTCTCTGCATTTATGCAAAGAGTATACTTCTATAATCTTTAAATGGGGGTCATTTCAACTAGATCAAGCCCGATAGTTTTTGTTTTTTTAGATTTTTCATATAATAAATCTTGCATCTCATATGAAACTTTTCTTTTTACTATATGTGATGCTAGATCTTTAACAAAGTTAAGACATTAATATCTCTCAATGCCATGAATATACTAGCATTTAACAAATCTGTACCATTATCAACTTTGGCTATAGATTTAGCTTGATATGATTTTTATTTGTTCCAAATGTAGCTATTTAAGTTCAATCTTAAGCTGTGAAGCAAATTTCTATGTTCAAAGAGAAAACAATAATTCGTTATTCTAACGAGAAACTAGAAGAATTAGCTAGACCTTCTGAATTTTTCTCGCTTGGTAAATTCTCTATTGATCGCCCTTATCTAGATAATAAGGTAAGAAAATCTTTGGCAATCTGAATCTCCTTGCGGCTTTTCATGTTGGATTATTGAATAAGAAGCATAATCTACAGAATTTTGAAGATTAAACAAGAATTTTTGCTAGAAGAATTATTTATATCAATGGTCTTTTGATGATACTTCTTAAATGCACTCCCTATTTTGATTTCAACATGGAATCTCCGATTATTCCTATTTGAATCTCTTTTCTCAAACTGAGAATTTATTTTATGAAACATGGTTCTTTGTACTCTCTTGCTTCTATTTTTGACAAATCTTTACAAGTTGATTCAGCAACTTCCTCACTTGCTAGACTCTCAGTTTCCAGTGGTTATTTGAAATGGAATTTTAGAAAAGTCTGAAACAGAGATCTGTAATGCTTCAGAAAATTTTTGCCATTTGCATATAGTTGAGTTTGACAATTTGCTCCATTTTGCTCTCATTATAACCTCATGAACATTCCACCTAGGAATCCTTCAAACTAAATCTAAAAAAAAAGTCTGTGCCAGAAAACTCTCAGAATCAGCAAAATGAGGTGGGAAGGAAGAAATCTGGTAGTGCTGCTATTCCTGCTGTGACTAATTGTCTCAGGATGTTGGGGGTAATAAGTTGATCAATGATGTTGGGCTTAAATGGAATACTGATAAAATAACTTCAATAAATCAATCTCAGAAAAAGAATAATGGTGTGGAAGAGAAGATGCCTTCTTTTGTTATTCTGGAATTCATATCTGATAATCCTTAATCTTTTCAGGAAGAGTTTTTAAATCTGCAAGTTGTGGTGCGCGAAAAGTTGCTTAAAGCTGATGAGCTGAAACTCAAATTATAAACGGCGTTGTATGATACTCAGAACTGAAAAGAATTAAGTGTTTGAGGGACATAATGATACTAAAGTAGCTGAAGTTAATCCATATGGTATCATTCAGCAAAATTTAGTTCAAATGGAATGGATCCTCGACTTCAAGAAAAGGGTTCCAAATCAGACATAGATGGTTTGTGATTTTTCTCGATCATAATGTGTTAATTATTAATTGAGAAGGAAGTCGTCATTCTAAAAACTTTAGGGCATCTCCAACCGAACGACAAACATGCGTATGGCGTCGTTCGGTCGCTCCAACCGAACGTCAAATCTTCCGCTATTTGCTTGCAGGTGAACAGTGCGACACCAATATTGGGGTTGCACTGTTCACCTACGTGATTTTTCTGTCTCAACCGGATTTGCTAAAGAAACGCGCGAAAGAGGAGAAAGGCAGTTATCTTCGCAGAAGCATGCAAAATAGAGTTCGATTGGAGATGAATCACGGCATTTTTTAATTTCACTGCATTTTGAAGTGAAAAATGGGACTTTCGGTTGGAGATACTCTTACTATGGATGAGAAGAGTTTCAAATTGGTTCAACCTACAAAAAGAGGTAGAAAGCCTAAGAAAATCTCCAACTCTTTTGAAACTGATAACAATAATTTCCTTTCCCATTTACCAGTTAATCAATTATTAAAGCCATAACTTAAGACGTAACAGGAGTTTAACTACCAATAGTAGAATCAGATTTCTTAGAAGAGCTCCTAACATTTTTGGAACCTATGGTTGACTCTTAGGAAATTCTCTTTGTATAAAAAATCGTTTTTGGTTTTTCCAATGGAGTTTCAAATGCTCTAACAAAATATGGAATCTTGTGGAATGATAATTTAATTGCAATTTTATAGCTGACTTGGAGCAAATTACTCATGTTCAGAAGGCTTTTGAAGATTTTCAAAAAATTGTTTGCACTTTTGTTTATGTTAGCAATTTTAAAATTATTAGTAGTTGCATTTTCTTCTCAAAATTTCTTACCTTTATGGCACCTGGTGATTTCAGTCTGAATCGCCGAGCAAGAAAGGAGAGGTCAACCTCCTGATATTAATGAGATGGATGAATTTGCTAGTGATGCTATGGATTGTGGCCTTATTGATGCTGGATTTGAAGGAAATCTTTTCACTTAGATTTTGTTTAGGGCAGCTTTCTTACTGTTTCATAAAGCAATTTTTTAGCACAAAAATTTGGTGAACTCAAAATTTTTGTACTAGAAAGCTGCTTTAGAATGTAGTAAGGAAGTTATGCAAGATGAAGTCTTAGGCTTCGTTTGGAATAGCTTTCTTACTGCTTCTTAAAGCAGTTTTCTACTACAATAGTAAATCAACTTAATAGAGCTTCATCTGATTATGCTAGTCTTCTTCAACAAGTTTTCAAGTTGTCTCTTGCTGGTTTGTTTCCTCCTTGCTGGTTTGTTTCCTCCAGAATTCAAAACGCGTGGACTAAGCACTAGAATTGTCATGAAGCTGTTTTGCAAAATTGGAGCATTCCTTTGTATAACTGCGCTTTTTTCGACTTTTGGAGGAAATTTATCTGGTTAAAGACTTTATCCAAGGAGTAGAATAAGGATTCGTTTGGGATGACCTTTTTACTGCTTCTTGAAGCAGCTTTGTAGTACAAAAAATTTAATGTTTATACTAAAAAGCTCCTCCAAGAAGCAGTAAAAAAGCCGTCCCAAACGAAGCCTAAATCTACTTTCGGCAAGCGTTTTTTAAGGTTTTGTTTAGGACTGTTTTTTTACTGCTTTTTAAAACAGCTTTTTAGTTCAAAAATTCAAATTTTTGTACAAGAAAGCCGCTTTAAGAAGTAGTAAAAAAACTGTCCCAAACAAAACCTAATTCTTTAACCACATAACCAACCTAGAAGTGAAATAGCTTGTAAATTTCTTATAGTGAAAGAGATAAAGAAGCTTTTCTTTTATGTAAAACCAATCTCTTTTATATTCAGTAATGTTAAGAGGAGTACTAGAGGCTAAAGCTTGAGTTAAAAGAGTGCAGGATGATGACAGGGATACTAGTTATAACCTTTCTCTTTTGAAGAACAAAAGATGAAAAAATGAAAAAAATAAATATCTTACAATTATAATAATAAGTGGATTTGGATCAAAAAGAAATTTAGATTTTAGATTGTTTCTCGTTTTTCAGATCTACTTCCTGATGGTCATTTTCCTGCATATTTGATAGATGGAATTTGTTACAAGATGTGTTTTTGTCTATTTATGAGGAGTCAGACATATCATTTAATGTTACAAAAGTAGTTCTTAAGTGTTAGGAGTTAGTTACTTTTCTTGGTATGCATGATTGTGATCATGGCTTAATCTTAGGCACATGATTTTAGTTGGTAGTTATTAATTAGTGATATGTAATTAAAAATTATGATGACCAGGAACGAATCTCGATCCAATTATGAGTCTGAAACTTTCAAAATTAAATTTAGGATCATTTAAACTCCAATTTCAGCAAACTTATAGTTAAACTGAACGTTTTGAAAAGATGAACATAACGACACCAAAGTTGATCTAATCAGAGCCAAAATGTGTCATACCTCATAATCTATTTTGCCGGAATTATTCTTTTATCTTTGTCTAAACAACAACAATAGCTACCTATTTTTTTTATTTATATCAGTAGTAGAATAAATAAAACTATCGATTTAAACATTAATATATAAATTTTCATTTAATTCCCAAAATTATATACACTACTCAGAATCTAGACAATCATATCATAATTATTTTGTCTTGAGTATAAAAGAATAACAAAAATAAAAGAAAGAGAATGTGAAAATCCTAACCAACCTCACACTCTAGATCGTCTGCCCTAACCTAAAAAATATTTAACCACATATAATGAGCTCACAAGCCCAGCAAGCAACCAAATCCTATAACTAAACTCATCATAATGTAAAGGAGCAATATGAATGCCAACAGTCAAATCGTAAAAGTTACATACATATGATCATTGAATCAGTGTATTATAAATAGTAAAACTATACAATATAGGTAACAGGAAACTGATACAAGTGTCAAATCACTATATCAATCATCATATCAACACTATAATCAATAAAAAAATTATATTAAGCGATAAAATCAAATCATCGGTAAAGTTTGTCGAAATTAAATAATGTAGCAAAATAATATGGGACTGTACACATGCTATACAATTATTCTATATTAGTATTAAATCAATATTTTTATCACATGCTCAATATACCACGTACTCAGTGAATATATCATAATTTTTATATTTAGAAATAAGTAAAAGTGTTAATAATAAATCCATACTATAATATGAACAATGCCTCAATAACATTAATTTCAATAGTTATACTAAACAAGTAAGAATTTGTGCTATCACGGTGTTTTATAATACTATATCAGTGTTAGTAAACTATTGGTTCAGTAAGCTGAGTCATCACTCTTTTGCTTGTCAACACATTAATCATCTCCTCATAACTCTCAATCAGGATTACCTGAATCAGTAAAGGATAACACCAAACCATAATATTTAAAGGAAAGTCCGTCAACCCACAATCCTGTACAGGTCAATCATTCTCCAACCAATGAGTTAATTAGTCTATATATATATATATATATATATATATATATATATATATATATATATATATATATATATATATATATATAATCATAGTTTTATAATAGTAATAGTGACTAGCTATTACTTAATCACATATCTACATTCATTTTCAATAAATTATAGTAAATAAAGTATAATTGAAGTCAATTCATAAAGTATCAAAATGTCCTAAAGCTAGAAAAAAAATTATACTAAGCAAAAAATTTAGCATTTTTAAAAATTAACCAAATTAAAAAATATTTCATAAAATATCATTATCAAGTTTTAGTTGAACTAAATCACTATTTTTTTATGTCAAAATAAAATTACAAGTAGACAAAATTCGCTATATTTTCAAAATCACCTAGTAAAAAATCTTAAATAAATACTCAAAATGTCATAATCTCAATTTCTATAACATATATAAAATGGTAGTAGATGTGTGGGCTCCGAAAATTCGGCCCCGACCTCCGCTCGCTTTTCTTATTCGGCGAGGGAGTTTTAACGAACTAAGTTCCGGGGTAAATTTTGGAAGGCAGATGGGTTTGTAGATAAGACACTACCCAGAGATTTCGCCCTCATTTTGCGAGGACTTTATGATCTGAGTTCTTGTTTCCTATAGGCGCAAGCCCCTATAGTTAATTACCCCTCCAGATCACGAGAGAGAACTTTCGATTAAGGCAAGTCGTCAATCAGAAATGTATAGAATACATGTTTTCTGGCATATAGTAGCAGCATAGGTTATGGAAATTGGATTTGAGAATTGATTGGATTTGGATATTTGGAAAGGGTTTGATATTTAAAATTGGAAATTTCACCATCTTGTACTTAAAGCGGATGGTGGGGGAATGGATGATAGACCCGATCAAGATCCCATGGTTCCGTCGTCCCGGGCCATCGTGGTCCCTGGTCTACTTAGTCAGAGGAGGTAGTCGACCCAACCTGACAGAAGGATCCTTGTCGGCAGCCATAGGTTGCTTCGTCCAAGGGGACCTTGTAGACCGGGGTTGAATGTTTGTCTAAGGGGACAAATTTGAATCCACCTTAGCTAACAGAGGGCTTTGTGCCCTATCGATCATATCCTATTGATTCATATCTCAAGGATTTAACGCCATTAAGGAGCGTATTGGCTCTGGCCATAACCGCTATCTGTGGTGCCATTTGGTGGCAAAATCACTCGGTTCAGAGGGCCCCGGGTCATAATCGTTTACCTGCAGTGCCATTTGGCGGCGAAACTGCCGGTTAGAGGACACGTACCATGTCCTTACTGGCAAGAGATTGTTTGAGAATGGATCCTAGTAATATTTTCGACTAGGCATTTCGCTCTTTGTGAGCTGAAGTTGATTTTAATTTGTCCGCCTCGACAAACTTTTGCGGAGGGCGGATGATTTTTGCTTTAAGTGATTAATGGGTTTATTTCAATTTGAAATATTTTTGGGATTTTGGAATTTTGGGTGGAGCTTTGGAATATTTGAAATAAAGCTTTGAATATTTGGGAGATATTTGAAAATATTTGGGAACCCCTCCGGTTGAGATATGCATTCAACACGGCCATCATCGGGGTGTTTGGAGGTTGTTTCTCTTTATGGATCAAACTTTGTCAACTCTGTCGGGTTGTCGACAGAGGATTAGATTTCGTAGGCTTCGTGCCCTTATTAGTGAATTCTCTTGATTATAGTCCTTGAAGACCTAATATAAATGGATTAAAATAAATACACCAGTTGACACAACCGTGTATTTATTTGAAGGTTCGAACCTTGTCGACTCCTATTGATCCATATAGGAGGATCGGGTTCAAACTAGAATTCACTTATTGACCCGCGCAGCATCCCTAGACGTCACGTGTGTACCAATAACACGCTCGCCGGGACCCATGCGGGTATTTGGAAATTTTATTAATTTGACATACCCCTTTGTGTACCTATGTGTATACAAGCTACGGTGCACGTGCGAGGGTATTTTAAAATTATTTGTAGACGCCTTCTGTCTGCTTGTACGGATGTTGCAGATCCGGTGGCGTGGCGTAGCAGCTTCTGAATGGAGTTGTTCGCTGCTTCGTACAGGTAGACTGTCGTGCACTATTTGTTGATTTTTGTAGGCGGATCATAGTGCACTAACTAATCTCCTGCCTTGTCGTAGATGATTGCATCTATTGCAGTGCTTATGTATCCGCTCACAGACAATTTGTTGTATGTGCAACAAACTTCTTATAGCAACTCGTATGCATTTGCATTTTGGTGTAGTCATTTTGCTTGTCGATGATATATTGGGAGTCAACGGGTCTTCTACATCAGCTTGCAGGAGCTCCTATCTACTGCAATTCTCTTTTGTACTTATTCGTAGATGGCACTTTGTATGTGTAACAGGTCTCATAAGATAATTCATAAGAGTTCACATTTGCCATCAACCTCTTTCATGCACATTGGTTGGTAGGGTGCTACATTCATTGTGATTATATTCGTTTGCTTGTGAACATGATTGAAATGTTCATTGATGTGTGCATATAAATCTTCCTCTTCCTTATTACTTGTGAATGAGGTGTAGTAGGGATCTTCCTTGTCCACTATACATCTTTGTGTGCTCACTGGTATCCGCTTAAATGATCAAGATTTGTTTATTGAATCTCTATATTTTGATTCTTGATTTGAATGTCCTCCAAAAGTTCCTTGTTGATGAATGTTTACAATCAAATGAAGGTTGAATTCGTATGAAGACCTCTTACTACGAGTCCCTTGTTTGCATGTGAATAATTCTTTTGCAATATTACCCACCACAATTCCTTCATTTATCCATTGACATTCCTCATTTCATTCATTACTCATAGTCAAGTTGTGAATTTGTCTTGATCATTACTAGTGGATGAAAGAAGTCTCTTTTTTACTCATCGATGTTGATTGAAGGGAGATCATTGCATTCACAATCTAGCTATCATTATTGGTTGCAAGCTACTATATTCTCTTGCACTTCATTCATGCTTGTAAGCCAATTATCTCCTTCACTACATGTATATTGCATGAGTTCAAAAGAATCTTTGTTTGTTGTAAGATCTTGGACTTCCCTTGTAGATCCTTGTACATTCATTGATTTTTATTTAGATGATCAAAATTATCATCTACAATTTGCATGAACTAGGATGAATGCCACAATACAATCATTGTCATTTGCATGAAGGTTTACATCAAATGGCATCATCCTCATCACTAAGTGAATGACACTTGCAAAACCTATTGGTTTACAAATCTTACATGTATTCATTTGCAAGCTCAAGTATGTATTAAATCTTAATTTACTTAAATTCAAAAAAAAAAATTATAAGTCATTTTATGCTCAAATATGAATCCAAGTCCAAGTCCACAAATTCATGCTTGAGTTCAAATAACAAACTCAAGTAATGTTCACAAGTCTAGCTTGAGTCCAAAGTCCCCTGTGGTTCGAGTTCAAGTTCACTTTTGTTCGTTCATATTGTTTGAGTCATGTTCTAGTTCTTTGTTCAACTCATTTGAGTTCAAGTAGTCCCCTGCTGTCTTGTAGAGTTCAAGTTCGAATGCACAAGTTCAAGTTCAATCTCATTTTACTTGGGTTCAACTCTTTATTAAGTCATTTAGATTTTGTTCAAGAGTCCAAGTACAAGTAATCTGTCGTTCTTGCATGTCATTCGAGTGCAATCAAGTCCAAGTGTAGCAACATTTTCACCCGAAATTTCGGCAGCCTTCCGGCGTCTCCCCCGTTTAGGGGAAAAACTACGAAAAATTGGGCCTTTCCCACCACGCTAAGAAAAGCGTGCATGATAGATGCCCTCTTTCGAGGACACCGTGGCCGTGTAATTTTTTGATCCCCCACCATGCTAAGAAAAGCGTGCATGGGTATTTTTTGTTTGTAAAAAAGTATTTTTTTATTTTTTGAAAATATTTTGCAAGAACAGTTATTTCCCCGCAAGCGGGTACTTATGAGTATCCCCGCTTCGTCGTGCGCATCGCACCGGGATCCCTTCCCACCACGCTAAGAAAAGCGTGCATAGGCGGGGTTTCCAAGGCGATACGAACTTCGAAGAAGGAATTTGGTGATTACCCGCTTCGTCGCAAGCGTCGGGACGCACTCCCTCCCACCACGCTAAGAAAAGCATGCATGGGTGGTCGTTTTGTCTCGACGCATGCGTTGAAATAGGTTATCAGAGTTTTAGGGTTAGAGAGTTATACCTTGGCGGTCGTCGGCGCGGATTGAGATAAGAGAAGGAAGAAGCATTTTTATTTAATTAATTTTTTTAATTAATTATAATTAATAATAATTAACTTAATTAATTATAATTAATTATTAATAATAATAATTAATTAAAAATAAAATAATTAATTATGACTAATCTTAATCATAATTAATTAGGAATTATTTTTAATTGATTATAATTAAAAATAACTAAATTATAATTACCTTAATTTATTAAGATTAATTATATTTAATTAAAAGTAACATAATTAAATATAAAATATACTTATATATATATATATATCTAATTAAAATAAGATAAAATAAAAACTAAACCTTAATATCTATGGATGTCGGGTAGGAGGGGATCGGTCGGCCAGAGACAGAGTAGCTCGACGGGGCTCAAGGTGGAGAAGTCGGTACAGGGCTTGGAGGAGGAAGAGGTTATGAACAAAGCTCTCCTCTCAATCTCTCTCTCTCTCTCTTTCTTTCTCTCTCTCTCTCTCTCTCTGCTTGCGGTCGGCACAGGCAGTCGGCAAGAGGGGCTTGGTCGGGGCTGAGAGAGATCGGGATTTTGGTCGGGACAGAGAAGGCGACGGAAGGTGGAGAGGGAGGCCGTGGGCTGTGGTCGGGTGGAGAGGTATTGGAGAGGGAAGGTCGTGAGAGTGGGAGAGTTACGGGAGCAGGGCGAAGAGCGGATGGAAGAGAGATGAGCTTCAGCTGGGATCAGAGAGGGGAGAGTGTCGTGGGAGGCGTCGGTTTTGCTGTGTGGAGCCAGACAGAAAGAGAGGTATCGGGAGTGAGGAGGGAGTTGAGAGTCGAAGAGGTGAATGTGTCGGGTTTGCTGTGTGGAGCCGGGACAGAGGAGAGGTATCGGGAGTGAGAACGGAGCTTTGACGTCGGCTTGAGGTCGGGAGAGGGCAGTGGAGATCGGGATTTGGTGGAGCTCGATCGGCTCTAGTCGTAGAAGCAGCGGGAGAGGAGTCGTGCGAGAGAGCGAATGGAAGAAGCAGTCGAATGGAGGTGTCTTCCTCTCCTATTTAACGACGAGGCGCAGCGTCATTTTGAACAACGGTCGTAGGATTTGCGGGAATAGATGTCCGAGGTTCCAGCCAGCAGGATATCAGGGATTTGATCGCGAATCAGAGCAGAGTGTCGGAAAATCAACGGGATTTCTGGGATTTCTTCGATCAAACGAGGTATGCGGTATGATTTCATTTTTTTTTCTTTTGGTTTTTACATGAGGGTTAACAAATGCCCCCCAACAAATGTGGTATGCGTCTAGAGCGAATCACGTTTGTTGTAAGCTGATTGACCCTGTGGATCTCTAGATATTTATTCTAGACGTCACACTAGGGTATCCATTTAGTGGATCTCCAAAAATTTATTTAGATGTCACACTACGATTTTCTTTTAGTGGAACTCCAAAATTTTGCTTGGATGTTACACTAAGCCTTTCTTTTAGTGGATCTCCAAAATTTATTTGGATGTCACACTAAGGCTTTCATTTAGTGGATCTCCAAAAATTTGCTTGGATGTCACACTAAGATTTTTCATTTAGTGGATCTCCAAAATTTTACTTGGATGTCGCACTAAAACTTTATTTCTCCATAGATCCCTTGGATGTATCAATAGATGATTGAAATATTGATTTCTTTTGTTTTGTGTTTTGTACTGCGGACATTGATGGAGGATTACCTGATTTGTCTTTGATGACTTGTCAGATGGTTTTTGTTCCTTCGGCCCTATGCTTCTAGCTTTGGCGGGCTTGATGAAGGAGTAGATGTCGGTGACCTAAACCCTTAGGTTTGTATTAGGTCGGTTGCGAAAAGTCATCGGTCCAGAGCTTTGTGCATAACGGACTTGTTGATGACAGAATCCTCTTAGTTCAGCCATAGGCTTTTCACGAACTTTGGGATGATTTTCTTCGGTCATTTGCTTTGTGCTTTGGCGGACTTGTTGAAGAAAAATTCCTTCGATCCTCGCTTTGTACTTTACGGATTTGTTGAAGGATTTGCAGGTTCTGGAAACAATTGATAGTACCGAATGTAGGTAGTATCTTGATCCTTAACCACTTGAGAAGACTTTAATCTGAATCACTTGAGTTCGTCAGATCGGGAGAGCTAGAATTTGATAGCTCTTTGTCATCTGGTTGCTGAGATGGGGGTTCCTCTACTGCGGCCTTTCTTATGGCTTGTTGAGTAGACGGAGCTGCCAGCGATCCGGCCATATTTGGGCCTGTTGGATCCGACCTCTTACACCCATTCAGGCTTCAGACTTGAGCTATGGGAATTGCGCTCCCCAATGTTGATTTTGCTGAAGTTGATAGATTTGAAGTCATCCTTCGTGGTTTTAGATTTTGGAGCCTACGAATATTTAGTAGTTGTTCGAGACTCATCCCTCCGTTGGAACTTTGATTCTCCAGTCATTTAGGAAAATTTTATAGACTACGCTCACTTGAACTGGTCGAGTTAAATCTGCCTTCGTGCTTCCTACAGTCCCTACTGACGGGTTGACGAAGTGGGGGTTCCGCTACTACGGCCTTTCTTATGGCTTGTTGAGTAGACGGAGATGCCAGCGATCCGGCCATACTTGGGCGTGTTGGATCCGACCTTTTACACCCATTCGAACCTTAAGCTTCAGGATGTTGGAAGGCTTCAAGCTTCTTCAGCTCAATTTTGTAGGAGTGTGTAGCCACAAAAGTCTCTTTCTTGACTTTTGAGCCTTGGTTTATTGGAGAAGGTGTTGTCTCGATCTTTGAGATATCACCTGCATATACTTTGAAAAACAAGTATGTGTATTCTTTAGCACAAAAGAATATTTGGATTGATAATTTTAAATATTTATTCGGGGATCTCGACATGCAGCGCGATGTCGACCCGAATAAATATTTAAAATGCCCCATGTCTCGCAGGGACATTTTAGAATGGAATAAATTTGGAATATAAAATTTTAAATATTCATTTGGGGATCTCGACGTGTAGTACGATGTCGACCCAAATGAATATTTAAAATGCCCCCTGTCTCGTAGAGACATTTTGGATAGACTATCTTTGAGATTTTAAATATTTATTTGGGGATCTCGGCACGCAGCGCGATGTCGACCCAAATAAATATTTAAAATGCCCCCAGTCTGATAGGGGGAATTTTGAAATGCGTTCTTGCTATACAAGAGAATTTCAAAATATGAGCAAACATGCATTAATAAATATGCATATAAAATTTTAATCATCACAAAATACATCAGATATGGAATTTTCATGCGTGATATTTCTTTAAGTGTCGACCGTTGATAGGCGGCATGGGTCTCTGACCGTTCAGATCGATCAATTGATATGCTCCTCCTTGGTACACTTTCTCGATGACGAATGGGCCTTCCCAATTGGATACAAACTTGCCACCAATTTTTCTGTGTGGGATAATTGGTCTTCTCAGCACCAGGACCAACTCCCCTTCTTGAAACGATCGAGGACGCACCATTCGATCAAAAGACTTTGTCATTCTTCCTCAATAGATTTCAAGATTTTGTTGAGCTTGTAACCTTAGTTCATCAAGTGCATCGAGCTCTTCCATTCTGAGGCGGGCATTTTGCTCTTGAGTGAGATCATTCTGAATTGCTACCCGGAGTGACGGTAATTCAATCTCCAATGGTAATACAGCTTCAACACCGAACACCAATGAATAAGGAGTAGCTTTCGTTGGTGTTTTGTAAGTCGTACGATAGGCCCATAGAGCTTCTGCCATCTTCGTATGCCACTCTCTTTTATTTTTGGTGAGGATCTTCTTCAACAACTTCACCAACGTCTTGTTGAAGGCCTCCGCTAAGCCATTTGCTCTTGGATTGTATATGGAGGAATATCGCCAATCGATTTTGTGTCGATCAACGAACTTATAAATTTTTGTACTTTTGAAAGCAGTACCATTGTCTGAGATTATGCGGCGTGGCACACCAAATCTGTAGACAACATTATGGGTAAAGAAATTGATCACATGTTCGGATGTGACTTCTCTGAACGAAGCCGCTTCTGCCCACTTGGAGAAGTAGTCTGTTGCTGCTAGAATAAATCGATGTCCTGCTGATGATGGCGGATCTATTGGCCCGATTATATCAGTGCCCCAACATTCGAATGGCCAGGATGCTATTGTTGGGTGCAGTGGATTTGGCGGCTGATGTATAACATCACCGTGGATTTGACACTCGTGGCACCGCTTAGCGTGGTCAATGCAATCTCTGACCATGGTCGGCCAATAGTACCCATTCTCTTGATTTTGACTGCCATCTTGGGACCTGACTGATGTGCTCCACAAAGCCCTTCGTGTACTTCTGCTACCACTTTATCAGCTTCCCTGGTCCCTAGGCACCTTAGCCACATTTGATCAAAGGCTCGTCTGTACAACATGTCATTGACAAATGCATATCGCAATGCCCTTTTTCGGATTTGTGCGGCTATAGACTTTTCTGTCGGGAGTTTGTTTTCCTTGAAGTAGTCAATGAATGGCTGTCTCCAATCATTTTCGACTTCAATATCTAAACAATGTCACCACGATTCTGAAGCTTGACTAGCTTTATGTCTCTTGGCCACGTGATATTCTTCTGGATAATTCTCCATAATGATCTGATGGAGAGGTTGAGGGTCAACTGGAATTTTATCCTGCTGACTTGAATCTGCAATTTCTTCTGCCATCGGGAATTGTAATAGAGCAGGCTCCAAGACCCTACGAGTGTAAACTCCAATGAATATAGGCCTCTCCTCATTGATGTCCGTCATTTCTTTGGCTAATTTGGCCAGACAATCTGCTTTAGCATTCTGTCCTCGAGGAACTCGAGCCATTTTGACATTTGGTACTTGCTTCAGAAGCTCGAGGGCTCGCCGGTGATAGTGGGCTAATTCGACTTTACCAACCTTGTAGATTCCAAGTACTTGATTTATTACAAGTTGAGAATCACCAAAGATTTGGAGATGTTGGATTCTGTCATCGATCGCAATCTCTAACCCTGCTAATAGAGCTTCGTACTCAGCTTCGTTGTTGGTCCGAGGTTCAATCAAACTGAATGAGAATCTCATTATGCCTCCCTCGGGTGCTACGAAAATGAGACCGATGCCGGCTCGGGCTCTTGAAATATTTGGAGGTCGGACATGTTTAATCGACGATGCCCCATCAAAGTACATCTCCCAAAATGGTAGCCTTTCATTCTCCTCGACCTGCATTATCTGCTCATCAGGCAAATCATCATTTAGTGGAGAATCGGCCGGGATTGGGTGTGCAGCAAGAAAATCTGCCAAAGCTTGTCCTTTCACCGCCTTCTGTGGCATGTATATGATTTCAAACTGCAATAACAATACTGCCCACCTGGCTAGACGACCTGTCAATGCTGGTATTGTCATCAAGAATTTCAGCGGATCGATCTTCGATATCAGGGTGATTTTATGAGATAGCATATAGTGGCGAAGTTTCTGAACCGCAAAAATCAGCGCCAAACAATGCTTCTCAATTGGGGAATAACGGCTTTCTGCTCCAATCAACCTTCGACTGATGTAGTAGAGCGCATTTTCTTTGCCTTCTTCATTATTCTAGGCCAATAGTGCTCCGAGGGACTCTTCTAGTGCTGCTGTATACAGTATAAGAGGCTTCCCCGGAATTGGCGCTGCTAGAATGGGCGGATTTAACAGGTATTTCTTTATACTATCAAATGCTTCCTGGCATTCTGCGTCCCATTTGAAACGGACATCTTTCTCCATTAATTTTGAAAACGGCTGGCACCTACCTGATAGATTTGATATGAATCTCCGGATGAAAGCCAGTTGTCCTTGTAGTGAGCGAAGCTGTCGAAGGTTCTTTGGAGGTGGCATCTCCATGATTGCCTTGATCTTATTGGGGTCAACTTCGATACCTCGATGACGGACAACGTACCCCAAAAATTTGCCAGAAGAGACTCCAAAGGCACATTTAAAAGGATTCATCTTCAGATCATATTTTCTGATTCTCTCAAACACAATCCTCAAGTCATTTAGATGATTTCTTCGATCCATGCTCTTGACAACAAGATCGTCTACATAACACTCGACCTTCTGATGTATCAAATCATCAAATATATGAGTCATTTCCCGCTGGTAGGTGGCACCAGCATTCTTCAGGCCAAAGGACATGACTGTATAACAGAAAATCCCGATGGGCATCCTAAATGATGTATGCTTTTCATCTTCAGGCGCCATTTTGATTTGATTGTATCCTGATGATCCATCCATGAAGGAGAACATGTCGTAGTTGGACGTATTGTCCACCAGGAGTTCAGATACAGGGAGTGGAAAATCGTCTTTTGGGCATGCTTTGTTAAGGTCCCGAAAGTCAATACAGACAGGAATTTGCTCGTTCTTTTTCTTCACTGGGACGATATTGGCAATCCAATCGGCATACTTTTCTTCTCGAATGAAACCTGCCTCTATTAATTTCTTTATTTCAGCAATCACTTGTTCTTCAATCTCCAATCTCATTCTCCTTGGAGCTTGTTTGACGGGTGCTACATCCGGTTTGATTGCTAATCTGTGAACCGCCACATCAGGGGATAAGCCAGGCATCTCAGCATATGTCCAGGCAAAGCAGTCCCTGAATTCATAGAGGAGCTCTTTTATTTCTTCTATTTGTTCTTCAGGTATGAGAGAACTAATGAAGGTTGGGCGAGGATCCTCCTCAGTCCCCAAGTTGACTTCTTTTAGTTCATCCATAGTGGCTGCCTGTCCACCATCTTCAAGCTCTTCTGGTGCAGGCTCGGCTTCTACGGGCTGTTCATCATAATCATCAGCCTCGTATGTCTCTTCAGCATCACCATCGTCGGATTCAATTTCCATGCATGTGATTGCCCGGCAAGTTTCCTTCCGGAGGAATTTTCTTTTGATGAATCCAATACCTTTATATGCGTCTGTATCCTTCTGCTGTAACGGACGCGGACTCCTTCCATACCAGAGGCCCAAACTTGTACGAAGTTGTCTCTTGGTAGTAGGAATATTGACTTGCTTTCGTAGCATTCTCTGAATATTTTTGGTATTGAACCTAGGTAGCCTCGTAGGAAATAACTCTTCAGAATCGAGGATCATGCAATCCCAATCATGATTCTCCTCTTCATGAACTCCCGTAGAATATAACACATTCTTTGGAATAATCCCATTTTTACGGGGAGGCAGATAGAGAGTGGCGAGTTCTTCAACTTTATGCATCTCGCGTGGAATAATTTCTTTGAAATGTTGTAAGGGAACACGCGTGACTACGAGCACACTATCTGAAATTGATAGACTGTCTATTCTTCTAGAGAACACATTCTGCACCGTGTTCATATAAATAGAGTCGTAGTCATAATCATCATTTGAAAATTCGACCTGCCTACTCCATTCATCTATGGACTGGCATACTTTTCGAGATTTAGCAGAAGTAACATCATCTTCATCTGTGTCACTTCCCAGATGAGGTACAAATTTCTTCTCTTTAGGAATGGTCGGTGCCTTGAGAAGAGTCGGCATTACCTTCTTTCTCCCCACCTGCTTCTTCTCACCTTCTCGTTCAGGTCGCTTTGCAGCCTTTGAGTTTGATGCTCTAGCTTCGAGAGAGCTCGAAGACTTTTGCTTCTTTGGCATGAAGTACCGTGCATCTTCATAAACTGTTGCTTCATGAACTGTGAAGGGTTGAATGTCACCAGAGATCCTGAACTCTTCTCCATCTTTGAGATACTTCATACACTGGTGTAGTGTTGACGGGACAATGCCATATTCATGCAACCAGGGACGACCTAGTAGCGCCTTGAATGAAGTATCCGCATCAATCACATGAAATTTAGCTTATGTATGGAGTTCTCCAAATACAAGAGGGAGCATAAACGATCCGAGGGTCTTCTGCCCTTTTTCATTGAAACCATGCACCATCAATTTATCTGGCCCGAGGTGTTCCACATCAAGGCAGAGGGATCTTAGTGCTTTCAAGCTTATCAGATTCACGGAGGATCCAGGATCGATTAGGATTCGACTGATAATCAGCTTATCGCTCTCTGCAGTAACATACAGAGGACGATTATGATCTGCAGTTCCGAGCATCATGTCTTCTTCGGAGAAAGTAATGAATGGCTCATTTTGAGCTTGCAGAACCTCAGTCAAACTACGTTCAGCAAAATACGCCTCGTATCTTTTGGGATCTTTGAGAGCCTGAATCAGAGTCTCCCGAAGGTCTTTAGACATCACCAAAGCATCGTATATGCTGAGTTGTGCTAGAATTTTTCTTAGATGGGATAAGATATTATAATCTATCCCATTGGCTGAAGTCTTCTTTTTCTTAGGATCTTCAGGGATAATATCATCGTTGATAATTATCTCTTTCTCCTTGTCTTTGTTGGAGACCACTTTCTTCGGTGGAGGCGGTAGTATCTTGCCGCTTCTTAACTGCACTTGAGCAATCTCCTCCAGTTCAGAGTCATTTAATTGTGCATTTTCTTCAGAGTCAGCCATTGTCACGTCTAGGGACTCATCTATTGATTCAGAATCACCACCCAGGTTTACATGTCCCATCCGAGACGCTATACTGGGGTCTGATTCGTCTCCCTCTGGAAAATATAAATCCTCCTCCGAACTGTAATCCATTGGCAAAACCATCATACAAGATTCAGAGGGTACTTCTGTGTATTCCTCTTCTGTCAAAGTACTCGGTGTCACCGAGATTACCCGACATATTTCTGTTGGAAGAGAATTCTCATCATATTCTTCGGCTTCGTCTATCTTAAGCTCCGACATGAAGTCAGCGAGCTTGATAGGTCGCCTCACAGTCTGGTAGTACTCATCCAAACTGTCAATAACCCTCTGAGTTGCGGTCATCTTCTCCTTGGGCTGCTTCAACTTAGTCTTCTTCTTGGATGATTTCTTCTTTCCAGACTTTGAAGTGCTAGCTTGGTTGGAAAACTGTTTTGAAGTAGAAGGTCGTATCACCGGCAGTGCCTTCAAATCTATCATTGGCTCAATAAGAGACTTCCACTTTACACATGAAACTCCTTCAAGCTGCTTCAACATTTTCACAGTTTTCTTAGAGACCGCAATCTCCCACCGTTCTTTTTGAATTGGCTTCTTTTCATTTTTTCTTTCTTCAACCAGGGGTACGAAAGAGGACGTGACTACCCGAGCTGATTCCTTTTTAGGGTGAGACAATACATTGTCGGACAATGTGATCTCTCCCTTCTGACATTTTCTTTCAAGCCAATCCTTGAAGATATAGCAATCTTCAATAGGATGGCTCAGCACCCGATGATATGGGCAGTAATTTGGGTCACCAGTGTGCTTCGACTCTTCGGGTCTCTTGCATTCAGGCAGTTCTAGACCCGATTTCAACACTTGTCGAAATAATTTGGCGACACTCTCCCTTTTGAATGAATATTCTTTATTCATTTTATCTTTGAGGGATTGGAACGTTCTATCACTAGTTCCTATTGCATGTCTCTGGCCTCCAGCTTGATAAGTTCGTGGCTTATCATTTCCCCCTAGTATCAACTTTGGCTGGGGGTTGGGGTTGTTATTACCATTGAAAGTGTTGAACTTTGGAACCGAATACCCTTTCAGGTATGGTACTTGGTCGTATTCAGCTGGGTACGGACGACCTTTGCCCACCAACTTTTCTGCTTGATCGACGGCTATAATAGCCCTGATCTTTTCTGTGATTATTCCTTCCAACTGTGCAGCAGTTACTGGTTAGGAAGTACTTGCAATATTTTGTGGGGTGGGCTGACGAACGATATTATGGGTTTCACGACCACCTTCAGAGGCTCCCTGTACTCCTGAACCTTGTGGTGCTTGGAAGTTTGGAGGGTCAGCAGGAGGATTAGGCATGGCGCCAATAGTAGCATTTCTCTGCATCATCTGCATCATCGCCCCCATTTGAGTCATCATCTCAATCATCTTCTCATTTAACTGAGATATTTCCCTGTCTTTGGCCCTCATTTGTCGCCTCATTTGTCGTCGCATTTCAGCGAGTGTGACGTTCTCGGCTTCAGAAGGGTTTTCATCTACTTCCTCCACTTCTTCTTCTTCTTGAGAATGACGACTTCTGCCAGTGGTGGACCCTTCTCGACGACGACGACGATATACTTGTCTGGGTGGCGGTTGCCAACGCTCTTCATCTTCATCATCATCATAATTGGCACCATCATCGACGTCTACATGTGTCACCATATAGACAACTTCCATATCCAGAGTGTCATTTGTTTCTTGAATTTCTTCTTCTAAATTTTCCTCTAGAAATTCATCGATATTTTCTTCTAAATTTTCCTCCATAAATTCATCAATGTTTTCTCCAATATTTTCTTCTCCTTCAAGGAGTTCTTCTTCCTCTAGATTTTGATCATCTATATTTTCCTCCAGTACTCGGATCTCCGAGCGGCGACGCCATTGGATTTCCGGCTCCTGATTAGGCACGGGGACTTCTTCGATCAGTGGGCTGCGATCGAAGTTAGTCTCTTCTTTTGAAGGGGATGGAGGGCGACGGGATCCCCTGGAGGATTCTCCAAGGTGTCTACCGTCTGGAGGAGTGTCATTATGGGTCCTTTTCGGGGCCCACTTCTGACGTTGTTTATAGACTTGGGCGGATCTCCGGGAAGCCTCACCAGATGTCACACCCAGATCAATTCCTCTTTCTTTTCTTTCTTTCTCATTTCTTCGAGGCTTTGGCCTCCAGACTTGTTTTCCTTTCCACCGGGACCTTTCAGCAGTAGATCCCTGAACATATGGTTCAGGTGTCACACCCTGATGTTCACCGCGTGGGATATATCGTCTTTCTCTTCTTTCCACCACAGCAAATAGATGTTCTCTTGGCGGAGTTCTTCTGGCCTCTATCACTAAAGGCTGTTGGAACTTCTTTTTCTTCAGACCCTTCTCCTTTACAGTCTTTAAGACTCGATAGACCCGGGCTGAGAGAGTTTCAGGTTCCTTTTTCTTTGGAGGAGCTGGGACCTCCTGTCGTTGCTCCCAGAAAGACTTCTTCAGCTCACCAGTGGAGCTATTCCTTTTCACCCATTTTAAATCAAAAAATTTATTCCGGGTAGGAACATTGGCTTCAGGCACTTGTGCCGACAGATTGGAGGGATGGGTCGGGAGTTGTTGATGCTGAGCTCGGAGTTCAGCATTCATCTTTCTCCTTTGTCTTCTTGTAGGCCTCCCTCTAGATGAGGAGGCTTCAGCATTGTACTCTCCAGGCGCAGATAACCTGGTCGGCAGGGGTGTGGTGTTTGTAGTCACCACAGAGACTCTTCCACCATTCACAATTCTTCTAGTGGTCAGGGCCTCAGGCTGTGACAGCCTCTCGAACACAGAAATTCTCCCACGAGAATTTTCAGCAATAGGTCGTTGTGCTGGCAGATGCACACGACGGGTGATAGCTTCATCAGCATTGAGTTTTCTGGCAGACTTCTCAACATTCCTACCATTCACAGGAATGGCAGCATTCCTTGCAGCAATCGTCGGGAAGTCAACGCTACCAAACTGGATGGTAGCTCCGGTGTTTCCGGTCTCAATAATAGCATTAGCCAGCTGGATCCTGGCTCCTTGTCCTAGCTGGACAGTCATCGGCGTGTTCTGTAGATCCATCTGCATAAATGAAAGGCAAGGGTTAGTAATCAGATTCTGATACATCACCCCGCACTTTCAAAATGCAGAGACTTACACAGAACACAAAAATAAGAGAAAATAACATTAGCAAGCAATTAAAATAATATAAATATAAAAAACTGCCAAATGCATACAAATTCGCTGAATGATCATTTTAGAAAATTCAGAGTTTTGAATCATTAAACGATCATTTTGAAAGACTCAAAATCTTGAGTACGATTTGAAATAATTGCTACTATAGCACTGAGACGACTAGCCAAAGATGGAAACAGAAACCAAACCCCAGTGGAGTCGCCAGAAATCTGGGGGCGACTCCGATTGTTGGCTTTTAGCTCTATCGGGACCTTTCAGAGATGGATCTTTGGATACAGGGACCAAATGTCACATCCTGATGTTCACCGTACAGAACTAAATATTATCATTATACTCTTTTTTTTTTTGCTACTACTATAACACTGAGATAACTAGCCAAAGATGGAAAGAGAAACCAATCCCCAGCGGAGTCGCCACAAATCTGTGGGCTCCGAAAATTCGGCCCCGGCCTCCGTTCGCTTTTCTTATTCGGCGAGGGAGTTTTAACGAACTAAGTTCTGGGGTAAATTTTGGAAGGCAGATGGGTTTGTAGATAAGACACTACCCAGAGATTTCACCCTCATTTTGCGAGGACTTTATGATCTGAGTTCTGGTTTCCTATAGGCGCAAGCCCCTATAGTTAATTACCCCTCCCAATCACGAGAGAGAACTTTCGATTAAGGCTAGTCGTCAATCAGAAATGTATAGAATACATGTTATCTGGCATATAGTAGCAGCATAGGTTATGGAAATTGGATTTGAGAATTGATTGGATTTGGATATTTGGAAAGGGTTTGATATTTAAAATTGGAAATTTCATCATCTTGTACTTAAAGCGGATGGTGGGGGAATGGATGATAGACCCGATCAAGATCCCATGGTTCCGTCGTCCCGAGCCATCGTGGTCCCTGGTATACTTAGTCAGAGGAGGTAGTCGACCCAACCTGACAGAAGGATCCTTGTCGGCAGCCATGGGTTGCTTCGTCCAAGGGGACCTTGTAGACCGGGGTTGAATGTTTGTCAAAGGGGAAAAATTTGAATCCACCTTAGCTAACAGAGGGCTTTGTGCCCTATCGATCATATCCTATTGATTCATATCTCAAGGATTTAACGCCATTAAGGAGCGTATTGGCTCTGGCCATAACCGCTATCTGTGGTGCTATTTGGCGGCAAAATCACTCGGTTCAGAGGGCCCTGGGTCATAACCGTTTACCTGCAGTGCCATTTGGCGGCGAAACTGCTGGTTAGAGGACATGTACCATGTCCTTACTGGCAAGAGATTGTTTGAGAATGGATCCTAGTAATATTTTCGACTAGGCATTTCGCTCTTTGTGAGCTGAAGTTGATTTTAATTTGTCCGCCTCGACAAACTTTTGCGGAGGGCGGATGATTTTTGCTTTAAGTGATTAATGGGTTTATTTCAATTTGAAATATTTTTGGGATTTTGGAATTTTGGGTGGAACTTTGGAATATTTGAAATAAAGCTTTGAATATTTGGGAGATATTTGAAAATATTTGGGAACCCCTCCGGTTGAGATATGCATTCAACACGGCCATCATCGGGGTGTTTGGGGGTTGTTTCTCTTTATGGATCGAACTTTGTCAACTCTGTCGGGTTGTCGACAGAGGATTAGATTTCGTAGGCTTCGTGCCCTTATTAGTGAATTCTCTTGATTATAGTCCTTGAAGACCTAATATAAATGGATTAAAATAAATACACCAGTTGACACAACCGTGTATTTATTTGAAGGTTCGAACCTTGTCGACTCCTATTGATCCATATAGGAGGATCGGGTTCAAACTAGAATTCACTTATTGACCCGCGCAGCATCCCTAGACGTCACGCGTGTACCAATAACACGCTCGCCGGGACCCATACGGGTATTTGGAAATTTTATTAATTTGACATACCCCTTTGTGTACCTATGTGTATACAAGCTACGGTGCACGTGCGAGGGTATTTTAAAATCATTTGTAGACGCCTTCTGTCTGCTTGTACGGATGTTGCAGATCCGGTGGCGTGGCGTAGCAGCTTCTGAATGAAGTTGTTCGCTGCTTCGTACAGGTAGACTGTCGTGCACTATTTGTTGATTTTTGTAGGCGGATCATAGTGCACTAACTAATCTCCTGCCTTGTCGTAGATGATTGCATCTATTGCAGTGCTTATGTATCCGCTCACAGACAATTTGTTGTATGTGCAACAAACTTCTTATAGCAACTCGTATGCATTTGTATTTTGGTGTAGTCATTTTGCTTGTCGATGATATATTGGGAGTCAACGGGTCTTCTACATCAGCTTGCAGGAGCTCCTATCTACTGCAATTCTCTTTTGTACTTATTCGTAGATGGCACTTTGTACGTGTAACAGGTCTCATAAGATAATTCATAAGAGTTCACATTTGCCATCAACCTCTTTCATGCACATTGGTTGGTAGGGTGCTACATTCATTGTGATTATATTCGTTTGCTTGTGAACATGATTGAAATGTTCATTGATGTGTGCATATGTATCTTCTTCTTCCTTATTACTTGTGAATGAGGTGTAGTAGGGATCTTCCTTGTCCACTATACATCTTTGTGTGCTCACTGGTATCCGCTTAAATGATCAAGATTTGTTTATTGAATCTCTATATTTTGATTCTTGATTTGAATGTCCTCCAAAAGTTCCTTGTTGATGAATGTTTACAATCAAATGAAGGTTGAATTCGTATGAAGACCTCTTACTACGAGTCCCTTGTTTGCATGTGAATAATTCTTTTGCAATATTACCCACCACAATTCCTTCATTTATCCATTGACATTCCTCATTTCATTCATTACTCATAGTCAAGTTGTGAATTTGTCTTGATCATTACTAGTGGATGAAAGAAGTCTCTATTTTACTCATCGATGTTGTTTGAAGGGAGATCATTGCATTCACAATCTAGCTATCATTATTGGTTGCAAGCTACTATATTCTCTTGCACTTCATTCATGCTTGTAAGCCAATTATCTCCTTCACTACATGTATATTGCATGAGTTCAAAAGAATCTTTGTTTGTTGTAAGATCTTGGACATCCCTTGTAGATCATTGTACATTCATTGATTTTTATTTAGATGATCAAAATTATCATCTACAATTTGCATGAACTAGGATGAATGCCACAATACAATCATTGTCATTTGCATGAAGGTTTACATCAAATGGCATCATCCTCATCACTAAGTGAATGACACTTGCAAAACCTATTGGTTTACAAATCTTACATGTATTCATTTGCAAGCTCAAGTATGTATTAAATCTTAATTTACTTAAATTCAAAAAAAAAATTATAAGTCATTTTATGCTCAAATATGAATCCAAGTCCAAGTCCACAAATTCATGCTTGAGTTCAAATAACAAACTCAAGTAATGTTCACAAGTCTAGCTTGAGTCCAAAGTCCCCTGTGGTTCGAGTTCAAGTTCACTTTTGTTCGTTCATATTGTTTGAGTCATGTTCTAGTTCTTTGTTCAACTCATTTGAGTTCAAGTAGTCCCCTGCTGTCTTGTAGAGTTCAAGTTCGAATGCACAAGTTCAAGTTCAATCTCATTTTACTTGGGTTCAACTCTTTATTAAGTCATTTAGATTTTGTTCAAGAGTCCAAGTACAAGTAATCTGTCGTTCTTGCATGTCATTCGAGTGCAATCAAGTCCAAGTGTAGCAACATTTTCACCCGAAATTTCGGCAGCCTTCCGGCTTCTCCCCCGTTTAGGGGAAAAACTACGGAAAACTGGGCCTTTCCCACCACGCTATGAAAAGCGTGCATGGTAGATGCCCTCTTTCGAGGACACCGTGGCTGTGTAATTTTTCGATCCCCCACCACGCTAAGAAAAGCGTGCATGGGTATTTTTTGTTTGTAAAAAAGTATTTTTTTATTTTTTGAAAATATTTTGCAAGAACAGTTATTTCCCCGCAAGCGGGTACTTATGAGTATCCTCGCTTCATCGAGCGCATCGCACCGGGATCCCTTCCCACCACGCTAAGAAAAGCGTGCATAGGCGGGGTTTCCAAGGCGATACGAACTTCGAAGAAGGAATTTGGTGATTACCCGCTTCGTCGCAAGCGTCGGGACGCACTCCCTCCCACCACGCTAAGAAAAGCATGCATGGGTGGTCGTTTTGTCTCGACGCATGTGTTGAAATAGGTTCTCAGAGTTTTAGGGTTAGAGAGTTATACCTTGGCGGTCGTCGGCGCGGATTGAGATAAGAGAAGGAAGAAGCATTTTTATTTAATTAAATTTTTTTTAATTAATTATAATTAATAATAATTAACTTAATTAATTATAATTAATTATTAATAATAATAATTAATTAAAAATAAAATAATTAATTATGACTAATCTTAATCATAATTAATTAGGAATTATTTTTAATTGATTATAATTAAAAATAACTAAATTATAATTACCTTAATTAATTAAGATTATTATATTTAATTAAAAGTAACTTAATTAAATATAAAATATACTTATATATATATATATATATATATATATATATATATATATATATATATATATATATATATATATATATATATATATATATATATATATATATATATATATATATATATATATATATATATATATATATATATATATATATATATATATATATATATATATATATATATATATCTAATTAAATTAAGATAAAATAAAAACTAAACCTTAATATCTATGGATGTCGGGTAGGAGGGGATCGGTCGGCCAGAGACAGAGTAGCTCGACGGGGCTCAAGGTGGAGAAGTCGGTACAGGGCTTGGAGGAGGAAGAGGTTAGGAACAAAGCTCTCCTCTCAATCTCTCTCTCTCTCTCTCTCTTTCTTTCTCTCTCTCTCTCTCTCTGCTTGCGGTCGGCACAGGTAGTCGGCAAGAGGGGCTTGGTCGGGGCTGAGAGAGATCGGGATTTTGGTTGGGACAGAGAAGGCGACGGAAGCTGGAGAGGGAGGCCGTGGGCTGTGGTCGGGTGGAGAGGTATTGGAGAGGGAAGGTCGTGAGAGTGGGAGAGTTACGGGAGCAGGGCGAAGAGCGGATGGAAGAGAGATGAGCTTCAGCTGGGATCAGAGAGGGGAGAGTGTCGTGGGAGGCGTCGGTTTTGCTGTGTGGAGCCGGACAGAAAGAGAGGTATCAGGAGTGAGGAGGGAGTCGAGAGTCGAAGAGGTGAATGTGTCGGGTTTGCTGTGTGGAGCCGGGACAGAGGAGAGGTATCGGGAGTGAGAACGGGGCTTTGACGTCGGCTTGAGGTCGGGAGAGGGCAGTGGAGATCGGGATTTGGTGGAGCTCGATCGGCTCTAGTCGTGGAAGCAGCGGGAGAGGAGTCGTGCGAGAGAGCGAATGGAAGAAGCAGCCGAATGGAGGTGTCTTCCTCTCCTATTTAACGACGAGGCGCAGCGTCGTTTTGAACAACGGTCGCAGGATTTGCGGGAATAGATGTCCGAGGTTCCAGCCAGCAGGATATCGGGGATTTGGCAGGGATTTGATCGCGAATCAGAGCAGAGTGTCGGAAAATCAACAGGATTTCCGGGATTTCTTCGATCAAACGAGGTATGCGGTATGATTTCATTTTTTTTTCTTTTGGTTTTTACATGAGGGTTAACAAGATGAAAATTTTACCAATACAAAATTATCATCATTTTTTGATGATGAAAATATAAATTTGATTGAAAAAATACCACAAAAAAGAAAAGTATTGAAATAAGAAATAAGAAAAAGTTCCTTACACTGAAACAAGCAAATCTCTCAACTGGGCTAATTGACAAAAATTGCTTTATGATTTCAAAATCTAGCTTTTTATATTCTCTCTCCTATATTTTCTTCATATTTTCCCTCTATAAATATCTATTGACAAAAAAAGAATAAGGAAAATGGATTTAAAAATCTTATAATAACTCTTAGTGACTTAGAATATTTTCTTTTATAATAAAATAATAATATATAATAATAAAATTTAATCAAATTTCTAATATATAATTCATATAAGGCTTTTAAAATTATAAAAAATATTCATAAAATAAATCATTTTATCTAAAATATATCGGTAAAATTGGTTTGCAAAACGGACATTTGATGGTCTCAAAATCTTCACTTGAACTGATAGGTGTCAATTTCTTAAGGATTTTCACTGGTGCTTAAAATTATGAAAAAAAAAATTGTAATTAACTATAATATCAATGCTATGATGATGATCGGTTGTGATTTAGACTTCTCATGACTAGAAAAAATGTATTTACCTGGGTCAAAATACAAGTTATTACAAAATGGGTCTAAATTGAGGGCCCGATCCACATTTAAGAGGTTCAAATTAAAAATTGTATGAACGAATGATATCCAAATATAACATGCTTAAAGTTGAATCAAACAACCAGATGAGACAAATCCAATGTGCCCAAGATCTCCAAATTATAACATCATTATGGCACTTACATGCTTAATAAACATTATATGTTTAAGCAAACTAATACTAGCAGTTTGATGGATAACTCCAAACATGCCCTTGATCTTCTTTATATTCAGTAGCCATATCACTCTCAAAAGATTTTAAATTGACCCCATTCTTCTCATGAGGGATGGGGAGGAGGAAGAGAAGAGCTCTGAGATTGAAGCTCCAGTTGGCACCACCACCAACAAATTTGTGCCACTATGTTGTCACTATTAAACTTTTGGCTAACCATCACCATCGAACCTCCATATGGGTGCCACTAATGAGCCTTCCTTTGACCATCATTGCCCGACAATTATGGTCCTTCTAACCATTATCGCCAGCCAACTATGATCCTTCTGACCACCATCACCTGTCGATTATTATCCTCTGACCACCATCACCCATCGATTGTGATCTTACTAATTAAATGAACATACGAACATTCTCTTAAGAATTATTTTCATGTCATTATTTGACTATATATTGCGTTTTATAAAATTATGGTGTCTCTTATGATTGAGGTACCCATCTCTTCTATATGTTTGTGTGATGGATCTTTATCCAAGGTTAGCACACTAAATGTTATATTTTTACACAGTGGCTAATATTCTAGGATACAGCAGTTTGGCATCGTCTACGGGAAATGATTCTTGGCCAGGGGTAACTTTTGCTATAACCTTGAAAGGTCGTTCACGTTAATGTCCTGGGAATGGTTGGATCAAGATAGTCCCTTTATATCATGATCTATTATTAAGTCAGAAAGAAGTCTTATTCAGGGCAACCTTATTCAATATTTTACTGCCCTTCAAGCATCAACCAACACTACACAAATTGGGGAGACAGATTTGGAATTGGGGGGAACCTTTGGTTGTGACTAAGGTCAATAAAATTTCCTCAAATAAAATTTCATTGACAACTATTTATCATAAAGTTGATGACATATGTATGGACACTTTAAGTACATTTCAAGCACTATATAATCCTCAGTTGGACTTCTACTCCTTGACCTTAATCTTAGCCTCGAAAAGATAGTATCAGTCTAAAGACAGACTAATTTTCACTTTTGATTTGGGATACATGCGGTATTCACCCTCTCCCAATCAAGGTATAATTGATCCCAAGGGGTTCAATTTGATATCTTCTATACATGTTTACGTTATCGAGCAACGCTCTGATAAACAATCTCAATTAGGTCAAACATTCTTAGTATATTCTCTCGACCTCTTCCTATAGATTAACATTATCGAGCAATACTCTAATAAAAAAACCTCAGTTAGATCAAATATCCTTGGTAGATTCTCTCGACCTCTTCTACACAGGTTAACCTCATCAAGCCACATTTTGATAAAGAACCTCATATAAGTCAAATATCTCTTGTAGATTTTTTAAATCTTTTTTAATACAACCTAACAACATCGAACAATATTATAACAAAATCCTAAGAAGGCTTTTCCATAAGGTAGCCTTAAAGGGAAGTTATTAGTAGATAATATCCTCATTAAAAAGACCCTATGAGGGAAGGTAGAAGATAGGGTCTCAACTCATAACCTTAGGAAGGCCTACCTATGAGGTAGCCTAAAACAGAAGCTAGTGGTGGATAGGGTCCTCACTAGAAAGAATCTATGAGAGCAAGTGATTGACAGGGTCACTACTCATTCAAAAACCTTAGAATGATAAAAAAAATCAAAAGGCACAGGTACATAAAAACTCTTAGAAGCCAAAAATCCTCAAATGGTACAAATATCTAAAGATCTCAAAAGGCTAAAAGCCTCAAAAAATTCATATATCTATAAACCACAAAACTGTAATAGGAATGAATTCCGCTATTCCATTTGTTCCAATTGGGAAGAAATAAATAAAAACATATCTAAATAATAAATAAAAAACTTATTTCTAGGAAACTAGTTCATAAAGATAAATAATCATGAACATGCAAAAATCTCTAAGATAGAAACAAATTATCAAAAATATTTCATTAAAAAATGTTTTACTTAATTTTAGACATCTTCATTATCACTTGAAAATATTTTTCTGAGCTCACTGTCAATACAATCATCACCTAAAGCTGAAAAAGAGTTTTCAAATGCATGGCTAAGAGTTAGTCCATCAATGGAAACCCTAGACTTCTGTTATACTAAGCGAACCATTTTTAAGAAACCATGACCAAAGCCTTCTTCACAACTCTGTTGCTCTAGATCCTTCACTTTAGCATCAAATAATTTTTTTTAAGCTTCTCAAATATGATCTTGGATTTCTTGCTGATATGTTAAAGACTTCTTGAATTTTTTTATAGCCTTCAATGATATAACCTCAATACGAGCTTCAGTATCAGATATCATTATTTCTTTTTTTGAAAGGTGGTTTTATAAATATTTGTTCTCTTCCTCAAGAATTTCTTTATCAACATGAGGGTCTATCTTTTTTATTGCAAAAGTATTCAAAGCATTATTTTACTAAATTATTTTTGTACAAGCTTCAATTAACTCATGGCAAAAAATGTTAGCTTCCCAATTTTGATGAGAAAGAGAGGTGGACATCCTTTTCAACTCAGCCCTACATTACTCAAAATGGCTCTCCAAGCCTAATGCTTCTTCAATCTTCATCTTTAGTCTTCGTTTATATTCTCCTTTCATAAATCAAACCTTTATGAATTGAATATTCCAATAATCCAATATTAATTCAAAATGGGACTCCAAGCTTTCCATTTGGATCATCTATAAGAAAAATACAAGTACGTTAATAATTATAAAGAAAAGAGGAAGACTGGGGCAACACATAATTTCATTGACATAATGTCACCTGATGCAAACATGCTTTAGTATCTAATTAGAAATGGGTTACTTCAAGGGTAGACTCCCATTATTTGAATCAAGAGGTATAATATCGGTCGTCAAGGGATGTATAGTTTCTCTTTAGCTATCACCATCCCTTGGCAAGATCAGTTTGTCTTTCAATTTCTTTTCTTCAAGGAAGGAGAACCATCTTCTTTACCTTTGAAGGACTTTAACATAAAGACTTTAAAACAAAATGATTCATTCCATAAATCATCTTTTGTTTATTCAAAGGAGTCGCATGAGATCTTCCTGTTTGAATTAAAAGTCTAACTTTAAAAAGTTTCTCCTCTGCCCTATATTGACAAATAAAATATAACTCCTACTGAAGACTTACTGTATCAAAAACTTGAGGAGTTTCAGTATCTCTTCCTCTCCTTCATGGGATGAAATGGGTAGTTCCTTTAATTTCTCCCATTTTTCTGGAATCCCCCACGCCATCTTCACTGAAAAGAATGAACTCAACCAATGATTTTGAAGGATCTCACATCATAAAATCTAGCCATTTTTGTTTCCTCAGTAAGAGATACAGTCTTGAAAATCACTTGTGAATTTGTATTCTAGATAAGTGCTATATTTTCAATGTCAGGCCACATTTTCTAAAAAAATATATAAATAAGCCTAGGATAATAATTATTTCTCTACACAAAAATAAAAACAACACAATGCCACAATCCTTAAAAATATCAAGCAATTCAGGAGCTAGGGGAACCTCAATCCTTAATGCAGTGTCATCTTGTACACTGTTATGAGTCCTGGTGGGGTGTATGTGCTCAATCAAATTTTTATGGAACAATAATCAATATTTCATTTAGAAGTGTAACTTCCTATGAATCACCACAAAGGACTCAGAAGTAATATTAGATATCACATCTTCAAATGCTTTAGATGGTTTTCTCTTATCATCTATCAAATGAGGAACAAATAAGGTAACTTTGGATGCATTAGTTACTCGATCATTTGATTGATTACGGTTACTAGCCTTCATAATATCTTCCATGTTTTATTTCAAAAAAATTTTAACTTCCTCGCCAATGACAATCTCCAAGCTATGAATCCAAAAGAAGTCTTGGTTTTGCACAAGAGAGTGTGCTTTCCTCCATTTCCTAAGGAGGTATAAATAGAAAAGTGGAGGGAGATATGAAAAGTGGTTCAATAATTTTTTATTTATTTTATTATTTTTTAAATTTTTAGAATTTTAATGGGCTATAATTAAATAAGATATATTTAATAAAAAAATAGAAATTAAAATAAATTAAATTTGAGGGGACATTGTGCCACCTCGAGCTCAGCCCGCCTATTAGAGGCGAAAGGCTAATGTTCAAAATGCGCCAAAAAAATAGTGAGCATGGAAAGGGGCGCTCACTCACCCCTTATGCAAGCCACCAATGGCTGACTGGCTAACCAAGAATAGAGCAATTATTAGGTCCTTTCACTAGATGTAGAGGAAGGTTCGGTTTTAGGCAAAAATAGGTCAAAAAGTGCAAATACCGAGTTTTTTGAAAAACTCGGTATTTTTTCAACAAACTCGGTATTTGCACATTTTTAGCCAAAACCGAACCTTCCTCTAGGTCCTTGCACCGGACCAAATAAAAGTTCATGCGCCAAAAAAATAGTGAGCATGGAAAGGGGCGCTCACTCACCCCTTATGCAAGCCACCAATGGCTGACTGGCTAACCAAGAAGTCCAGTCATCAAATTGAGTCACGGCTGGATTTCAGCCCGGACTTTCTGATTCAAATATTTTTAAAGTCTTCGAAACCATTTTGTGATGTCACTGACTCAATTTCAACCCTTTCAAAGCCCAACAGAACATCTACAATCAATTTTTAGCAAATTCAAAAGTTAGGAAACAAATATTTTTTTAAAAAAAATTTCTCCAATGGACACACCAACTTTGGGACATAGTATTTTACTTGGTTCACGGCCCTTATGGGAGATCCTCATTAATGTCTAGGGAGCGGTTATGTTTCGTAATTACCAAAAAATTATAATTTTATAATAGAACAGATTGAAACACCTAGACTTATAATTTTGGACTCAATGAGCTATGACATCTAAAAATATGGGGGGGGGGGGGGATATATATGTCATTAAAAATTATCATGATCGGACATGAATCTCAATGCAATTATGAACCCAAAATTTCCAAAATTAAATTTGGGACAATATAAACTCCAATATTAGCAAACTTATGGTCAAACTGAACATTTTGAAAAGACATACCTAATGACACCCAAATTGGTCTAATCCAAGCCTAAATGGTTCCATATCGAGGGCTCGAATAACATTTGGAAGGTTCAAAGAATAAATTGGATGACCAAATGATATCCAAAAATACATGCTTATAGTCAAATAGAGCTGCCTGAAGAGACAAATTATTGAGCCTAAGATCTCCAAAATTTGGCATCATTAAGACACTTAAATACTCAATAAATACTCTATGCTCAAGGGAATTAATATCAGCCATTCAATGGACCACTCCTAACATGCCCTTGATCTTATTTATATTCACTAGCCATACCACTCTCAAAAATTATAATAGACCCCCTTCTTCTCATGAAAGATGGGGTGGGGGGGAGTAGAGCTCTAAGGTTGAATCTCTAGCCGTCACCACTAGCAATGAATCTGTGCGACCATACTATCATTATTAAACCTCTGACTGACCATCTTCATCAGACCTCCAAATGGATGCCACTGACAACGATTCCTCTGACCATCATCAACCATCAATTACGGTCCTCCCAACTATCGTCTATGTTCTTTTGACCACCATCTCCCGTTGACTACAGTCCTATCTGACTACCATCACCAATCGACTATAGTCCTCCCTACCACCATTTCTAGCCAACTTTGATCCATTCGACCACCATTTCTAGGTGATTATATTCCTACTAATCAAATGAACATACCGTAATAGCAACTGTCATGCCATTCTCCAACTATATACTATGTCATATACATTGTATATTTGCTATATTGAGCCAGCACCCTCCTCCGAGGAAGGGCATCATTTATAATCAACCATCAATACTAGTGGAATCATTTTAACTAAGTAAGGTCCCGTGCATTTTTTACGAAAAACTTATGCTGTCTTTTATGATTGATGCACCCATCTCTTGTATATATTTGTGTGCTATATCTTTGTCCAAAGTTAGGCCATTAAACTCTATATTTCTCTATCATGTTGAATATTCCAGGACACAATAATTAGAACATTAAATTATAAGAGTTTTGATACAAGGAGCATTAAAATTTCATTTGGATATAATGAGCATTCATATTATATTGCTAATCCTCGAGGGAAACTGAGATCTTTTTTATTTGCTTAATTTTGCTAATGTATGAAAAGTCTACTAGTTAATTATTCTCTTCTTACTACTACATGATGATTATTTGTCAACTTGTCACTCATGCTCTTCTATATCCTAGCTATCTAGGTTGGTCTACATCCTATTTGTATTGGGACTATATTTTTTTCTTGTATATATGGTTTTTTCTCTTGTGGTTGGCCCTTAGCCTTAATAATCAAGCTGGTTTTTTTTTTATTTATTTATTTTTTTTTTTTTGAGAAATTTTTGCAGGAAGGCTTGCTTTCTCTGAGTCCTTTAGGCATTTTACCATATTTTTTCTAATAAGTTTTCATCTTTAGGTTTTATGTTCAACCTTTAGCGTTTCAATTTTATTTTTCTTGTGGTTTCTTCCATTATGGGAGGTTTCTGTAATTTTTTTCATTTATTGGAAGTGGGATAATCCCCTATAATTTTCCAAAAAATTCATAAAATTGATAAAATTCATTGAAATATATTAGCTATAACTCTCTCTCTCTCTCTCTCTCTCTCTCTCTCTCTCTCTCTCTCTCTCTCTCTCTCTCACACACACACACACACACACACACACACACACTTTCTCTTTATCTTATTCTAATTGACAACAATTGGTATTAGAGCTCACTTCCTAACAAATATGTGATGAGTGTTGATGCATCATGGATGTCAAAGCCAAGTTCTTCTCATGGGTTCGGAATTTCAATTTAAGAAATTGATTGTGAATAGGTTCTGATCATTTTGATTAAGTCAACCAAGTCAACTTGGTCAAAGGAGGTCTACCATGATATTGACTTAGCAAAAGCATAAGGTGATTTGGATTTGATGGTTTGATAAATTTGACTCATGTGAGCTTGAATATTTGGCATAAATTTACCAGGTTTGACCAATTTTAGGTAGAGTTGAACAAGTTAATTATTGAGTGAGTTGGATTAGTCAAATAAATTTTATTTGAGTTTAAATGAAATTGGTACTGATGTTCAGATGTGAATTGGGATTTATAAAAATTTAATCAAGGGGTTTGATTTATAAGGCTAGGTTGAGTTAGCTCGACTGAGTCAAATGGATCATACATTGGGTTAGTAAATTAGCGTTGATGAGTTTAATGTATGAAGCTCCAAATGGTGATGTTTGAATAGTGATTGAATTCAAGGTGTTAGTGCATTGTAGAGAGAAGTTCACTCAGCAAGTTAATTTTAATTTAGAGTCTGAGTGTTTAATTGACCTCAGGAAGAAATGAGGTCAACAAGTCATAACAACCTATTCTTTATTATGTTATAACCATCACAAAATATTAAGTTGAGGTAATTTGTTTTATAAAATTCATACATGCCTTTTTTCATTTTCTTTAATGTAATGTGTCTGTTTTGAAATAAATGATACTTCAATGCTCCAAGGATAATTTATTTATGATCTTTAATAAATTAATAAATAATTAAAAATTAATTTAATTTTTTTATATAGCTCTCTCAAGAAGCATTTCTAAAGAATTTTTTCTCTCTTAATATGTCGTAGAATAGATATAAGAATAAGTTAGATAGTGACCATAACATAACTAATAAAAAATATATAATAGAAATTCATTCCTTCCTTAAAAATAAATAATTTTTGAATTGCATATCATTTTCCTCAGGAAAGAACTTTTTATTAGGAGTGGATTATTTATTGTGGCTATGGGTCACCTTAGTCTGCTAGGCACCGATAGTCTTAACCCATACAAAATTATAATTGTTGAATAGCTCTAATCGAGTGTAATTAACCTTATTCACTTTTTTATGTATGCAATCTTGTATGTTGCCAGAGATTATAAGTCCAACATACTTTTAATTTTACCGTTTAGAATTTACCTATCTAGGCACTCTAAGTTTTTCTTCCTTGATTTAAGTTCATGAGGATAACTCTAGATGATACAATTCATGGTTGCTGATAGAGCATTGCATTGATAATGTGAGTCGGCTAGCATTTCAACTATGTGATTTCAAGCTTAATAGCTTGGGGATGAAGGACCAATGAAGTCTTAACCAAGGTTATTTCTAAATTTATTGGGCCTCTTATGTCAATCCTCAAGATTTATATTGGAAGAATTGCATTTTTCTTTGATTTTAGCATTTATTTATATGATGACCTCATTATTATATGAGGTCATCAAGATCTATCCAGACTCCTACAGGTTGATAGTCATCCAATTGTCAATCATCCAGATCTCAATCTACACTTCAAACATCAGCTCGCACCTGTCTACAGTTATCCAGTCCTCACTCAAACATATATCAAACTTCAATCAATTTCAATCATCCAGTTCACATCAACCTATAATTACTTGAAGTTATCCAGGTGACTTAGAGCACTGCCCAGCTCAATGCATTAGCACCTAGTGACCACCATTTAATTTCCTTTATCTAAGCATCAAAATTCACCTAATTGATTTTCATTGATGTGGATAACTCAAATTTAATAAATAAAATTAAGAATTCAGTTCAAATCCATAATTCCAGACCAAAATTCAAGGTTAAAGGCCCATGTCCTATAACCCTTTTGAGTGATTTTTTTATCACCTCAAAACCCAATCAAATCACCTTTTATTCATGATATATTAATTAAGTATTAATTAGGCATGTTCCTTGATTTTTCTTATCACCTCAAAACCCAATCAAATCACCTAATCTTAAAAACTTGTTAGAAATTCAAAAGCTAGAAAACCTTCACATATTTATAATCTATGCCACTAGACATTCCACCTTGTGGAATTTGTCCGTGGGACCTTCCCAAAACCTTTGACCATATACATAATCCTCATTATTACATGTAAAATATAAATTTACACTGTGGTGGATCCAGGCTGACCTATAGTTGACCAGGGTCCACTTGACCATAATGCCCCTTAAGAGGAAAATTGAAGTTTTCTCCAAATTTTAATAAGGCCAACCAAATCAAGCCATAAAACCTTCCCCAATGCATCCTAAATATCATTAGGAGTGCATTGAACTCAAACCCAAGCCTTGGTTTGACTTGGATGTTGAAGTCAACCATGGTTGACTAAAGTCTCCTTTAAACATTTAAACATGTATTTCAATCCAAATGGTATTCCAATCACTTGAGACCACCTCCATTGGTCTCATCATATCAATACAAACTCATTGAACCCAACCTTTGACCCTAGGTCAACTTGGTTGACCAAATTTATGAAGTTTGACCAAACACACATAAACTTCAATCTAGCTTAAATCCTTTGACCAAGGCTTTGCTAAGCCTCCAAACCTTTATGGTGGCTCATTAGGTTCTTAAGAGGGTCCCTTTGAAGGCCCAACCCTTGTGCCCACTTGGGTTAGCCATATGGCTAGACCCAAGGGTCCAAAGAAGGCTTTCCATGAGCCAAAACTCAATCTAGGACACCTCCTATAAAGCAACCAATTGCATTGGGCCCCTTACGACCCATTGTACCTACCCTAGCTCACCCATCCTTTAGGTGCACCTAGGCTAGGAGTTGGACTAGCCGAAAGTGGTCAAAACCACTTTGACTTGAGCCAAATTTCAACATAAATTAAACCAGACCCAATGGCCAATCACATTGGATGGCCCTTGACTAAACATGCCTCCCCTGGTCAGCCCATCACTTGGCTTGACCAAGGTTGCACCAAACCAACCTAAACCATCCAGATTTGGGTTAACCTGATCCACCTTCAATAATTAGGCTTCATCATGCCAATTAAGCTCACCCTTTGATTACACTAGACTGCTACGTTTCCATTTCTACCTAGCCCAAGCAATAGCCGGTGGCGGTGGGAGCAAATCAAAATGAGTTTTAGTGGTCCCCCTTTATGATCCCTGGCCAAACCCATCTCCAAGGCCTAAGCTCCCCTTCTTCAATCCTAGAGAGCTTCCCCAGGCTATCACAATCTAGTTAACAAGCATTCAGACACTTGCTTGATCGATCATGACTGTCCAAAACTATAGCCAGATCTTGAATAGAGCACTCTCGTTAGATGCCCCTTATGTCACTATGATCATTTTGAAAACTATCCCCATAGATCTCTGAGAATTTCCCCAACTTCCCCCACTCTCTTGCCCTCTATAAGGTTCTTTTCGAGTAAACTCTAGAAATAATCCTTGTGCCTGCCGCTCGAAGTCTTACATCTGATGCTCCTCCAGATGAGACGTTTGAAGGAGATGCTCTCACCAATATCTCCTGAAGCTTCCTGATACAAGGCACTGGAATTTGAAGCATTCCTTGAGGTATAAACTTCAACCCAAGCTTTCGAGCTAGGTAGTCTGGTCAAGTGTGAAGTAAAATATCAAACCAATAGATTTCAACTATTATATTAAAGGTTTACATTCCTCTGATGCTTTTTGTAAATTTTGGCAAAGTTTCATCAGTGGGATTTTTCAGATCATGCCGAAATATGTTCATAACTATGGAGACATGAGTGAAGATTGAGATGTAATCAATGCCACTGATCTCAATCAACAACTCCAATTAAATCTCATGGTCCCAAGCCACTTTAAATCCTAGCTACTTGATTAATTATCTAACAAATATGGTTAATTTTATGTTACTTAATCAGCCACCAATGATTGTCCGGCCAATCAGATGGCGGCTCAATGAAAGCCTATGACTGATTGGGTAATTGCTTAAGTAAAAATTCTAGAAAATATAGAGAACTTCAAAAATTAATTTCTCCTCACACACTTGGCCAAATTAGGTGTTCTTAGATTCATTGTGAAGTTTTTGAGGAGTCCTACAAAAGCCCCATGGTTTCAAGCCATGATTATGCATGAAACTTAGTCAATTCAAGCAATAGCCCTAGGGGGTATGTTTGTAATTTTTGTTTTAATTTAATTAACCATGATTTGAGACTTTGGGAGACTAATTTTGGGCATCTCTAACATGCCAAAAAGTGATTAAGGGCATAATTAAGTTAATTTAGGCTTAAGGGTCACTAATTAATCTTTAAGTTCAAATTAGCATAGCTAACTATATAATGGTAATTAGGGTTTGATTGATTTTGTACAATTTATGTTTAAGTCAAGGGTTAATAAACAACAAAAATGGGTAATAATCCACAGGTTTTATCCCCCTAGTTTACATAGCCCATTATAATCCCTTAAGCATAATCTTATAGTTTCCTTAAATGGTACCTAACCACCTTAGATGCTCCACCATGGGACCAAATTTGGTGGGTTTAAACTTTAGGTCAGGTGAACTTGTGGACCAAATTTCACAAATTTTGGAATCTATTTGGTCCACCATCTAGGCAACCAAATATCCCCCCTAAATTGACCTAAAACATTAATTAATTCATAAATAATTCAAATTAAATCTAAAAAATATAAATAATATATCAAATTACTAAGAATTTAACCCTCTATCTAAGAAAATTAAAAGCCCCATAATGGACTTCACATTTGAGCTTAATTAAATTTTTAAGGAAAATTAATAATTAATTAATAATTATAAAAAATCTCAAATAAATTTCAAACCATTGAAAACCACTCCTACAGGCCCTCTAACCTTTTAAGTTATTTTATAGAGTTTGGAGTGAGTTTAGGATAGAATTAATAAAATCTCCTTAATTAACAAATTAAATACCAAAATTTTAATAAATATATAATTAATTCCTGAAAATTTCATTTTGAGCAAATTTAAAGGAAATAGACTCTTTTAAGGGTCTAAGATTTATTAAAAATATAAAACTTTCATAATTAAGTCAAAATCATTTAGTCAACTCTTTGGTCAACTTTAGTTCAAATTGCACCCAAACTTCAAAAAATCACAACGTAATATAGAAAAATTTAAATCCAATAAATTTAGTGTCATTTTATTCATCTTAGGGTCTAGTATTTAGAAAAAATATTAAAACTTTATAATTCAACTGAAATTAAAAAGTCAAATTTAGACTCCTTAATTTAAAAAAATAAATAATTCACCAAAATTCCAAAATTCTACAAATCATCAAAATTCCAACATACATCAACTTAATCATTAAAATGAGACAACTAACCCCCAAATACATAATAAACACTCCATTGTTGAAGTTTTTAAGATGGACTATTTTGAGTTGCGGGGAAAGAGGTTGGTTCCTCGAGCTTATTATTATAACACCACAAACTCATTACTACTAGGTAACAAACCAATTAACTTCAAAATTATCAACCCTTTATTCTTGAAAATTAAATTAATTAAATAATACTAATTACTAATAGGTAATTCAGGCCTACGAGGCTATTAATTTAGCACAATGGAATGTAAAAATAAACTTTACAAACCTAGTGTTAGAGGTGTCAATATTTGACACGACTCAAAAACTTGACCTAATCCTGACACAAAATATTTGGGTTTGGGTTAATCTGAACTCAAATCAGGTCGGGTTCAGATTAGGGATTTCTATTTGATTGTAAAATCAGGCCAAATTTGGGTTGATCCGAAAATCAAAAATAAACCTTGTTTAACACAAAAACATTGCACGTGTGCGTGACATGCCTTATTAATATCTTTGCAACATTCATATCACTCTATTCGATATCCATCTAGCAGTTAAACATCACGTCTAATGTCCTGGGAACATCTCGATGTCACCATCTATCAAGGTAGGAAGTCACATGACGCTATCGCCAACCTGCTCGCTAGCTCTACCATTGGCATCTGGCTTCCATCTTGCTCGCTTGCGTCTGGTCTCCATCCTGCCCACTGGTGTCTAAGTCAACCCCCTATTATAGTCATCACCTCTCTCTCTCTCCCACCTAAATCCAATGCAACCTCCTCTTCCTCTCCTTGAGCCTGACACTACCACATCTGCATACTCACGATGATGCCATCATCTCTCCCTCTCCCTGTGTCCAACTCTATGACAAATTTATGATATTTTGGTGACGCAAACCCATGGGAGATTTATGGGATAGCAAAGTTATGGGTTGGGTCAGGTTGACCCAAACTCGAAGCGAGCCATGTTTGGGTCTGAAGAACAAACCCGTTTTGAAAAATAGATCAGGTACATGTTTACCTAAATAGTGTTGGGTTAGTTTTGAGTTGGACCCAAACCCGATCCATGCCATAATTTTGACAGCCTTTCCAGGTGTAAAGAAAGATAGTAATTACTCAACACTTAAAATTCATCCAAAACTAAACATTAAAATACTAGTTTTATACTAGGCTGGTGATTCCTTTTTCTGCTGCTTATGTGCCGAGTTTTATGTGAGTTTCATTACATGCTAGTTATTATGATTGATTGACATGATATTTATCAATGTGTTAATTTTATTATGTTATTTATAAATTGATATGATGGTTGTTAGATTACTCCAATGTTAGGAAATAATATGGCTGCTCAAAGAATTTTCTACATGCATCCATGCTAATGCAGGGTTATAAAATAAGGGGCGGAAATAAAATTTAATAAAAAAAATTTTTGTAGGTGCCAAATATTCTAAAAAGAGCATGACTAGGGGTGTCAATTTCGGGTCACGGGTCGGGTTCGGGTCGAACCCGGAACTGACCCGGGTTCAAACGGGTCGACCCTAACCCGACCCGGTTAGGTAAACGGGTCGGAAATGCAAACCCGGACTCGACCCGGCGGGTTGCCGGGTTGACCCGACCCGACCCGGGAAAGGTGTCGCGCGGGGTTGCGCGCGGGCACGAGGTCACTCGGGGTCGAGCACGGTGTCGCGTGTGGGGTCGGAGCGGACGAGGCAGCAGCGAGCCAGCGAGGTCGTGCACGAGGTCCTACGCGGTGTCGCGCTGGGTCGGAGACTCGGAGCGGACGAGGCAGCAGCGAGCGGCGAGTCAGCGAGGTCGCGCATGGTCGAGCGCAAGGTGGCGCGGGTCGGGCGCGATGTCGCGCGCGGGGTCGGAGCGGACGAGACAGCAGCGGGTTCAGGGCATGTCTGCGTGGTTAGGTTAAAACGGGTTGGCGGGTCAACCCGGCAACCCGCCGGGTCAACCCGAACCCATGTAAAACGGGTCAAAATCTCTAATCCGAACCCGACCAGGTTCGAGTTCGGGTTGACCCAAACCCGAAATTTTCGGGTCGGGTTTTCTGGTCGGGTCAAATGTTGACAGCTCTAAGCATGACCAAGTGTGATTGTACTTTGATTTGATAAATTTAATTATATAAATATTTAGGATTATTGATAATTTTAATTACAACTGCTTAGGATATCCATGTAGGTTGTCTAGAGTTTTTACTTTTTTTCAGTTAATTTTATACTCAATGTGTTATGAAAGCCAATTTTAAGATGGAATATTAACCATCCAACTTGAAGTCCAAAGAGAATGGAAACATCCCTTAGAGAAGAGTTCCTTTCATTTAGAGATTTAAATTAGGATGGTTTGCAAATCCAAAGAGGAAAGAAACACTCCTATAGGAAGGAATTATTTCTATTTGGATACTTGAATCTAACGAATCTAAGGAGTTTGCATAAAGGAGGAAGATGAGCGAAGGAAGACATCAAAGATATCCCATTCTTAAAAGTGACTTGCATCAGTACTAGGACTAGAATCCAAGATGTTGTTAGTGGTATCCGACCACTTTATATTTTTGCATATCCTAGGTTATAAATAAGTGAAACTTGCCATATGGACTTTTATACTTGTTTGATTTATTTTGATTACATGATTTAATTGATGTGTTTAATTTTGTGCAATATGAGTTTCATAATCTTTTTAGACTTCTTACTCTTGCAAGTCACTTTTGATTTCACCTGAAAGTGTTTGGTTCCTTAAGGAAAAAAAGTTTTTTGCTTGTAATTTAAATAAAATTTTAGGCTATCATAAAAAGATAATCGATTTTAAGAAGTAAGCTCGGGCTCAATGAATGTATCATGTATACATATTAAAACCTTCTCTTCCTTATTAAACACCTCCTCATGTGTTGATTATGGAAAATCACCTTGCCTATTAGGGTGTAGTTCTAACTAGAGAAAAATAGATTTTCTAAGACTATTTTTAAAATTACTTTATATTATTTATACATACAAGATCAATCAGCGTGCATTTCATTAGAAACCAATTAAATTAATAAATTTTAAATTGTATTTAAAGCATAATCACCCTATATAATTAAAGGGGCCAATTTGGACATCCTCTAGATATCAGCCCTAAATTTTTTAAACATTTAAATAATGTCCCTAACCATCTTTCATAAAAGATTGGATATATGGATTTAAAACACCTAGGTGGTTAGCTGGCTCCCTAATCCAAGCTAGGATAAGTCCAAATTTGCATATCATTAGCTAGGTTTGGCCACTATGGTTTAGTGTTAAAAATAGACTTAGGATCCTGAGTGGACCAAAAATCATAAGATCCCAACTTTGAGAATATAATCCAAACATTTTACTAAATTGATAACTTAAAATAAAATCTATTCTAATCCAAAATTTAAAGCCCAACACATATGATAGATTAGGACATTTTTGAATTTTTCAAAATCTCAAAATGCCTCCTACTCCTCCCCCTTGACCTCTAAGAATAAGTGTTCAAATTTGATCCAATCATAGTTAAAATTATAACCTCACTCCTTTGATATCACTCCTTGAGGATTTTAACTAAAATTTATACAATTATTTTAATCTAGAATATTCGTAGGAAACTCAAGCTTCCTACGATGTAATTAACTATGAGGGCTTGAACTATAAAAAAATATCAAATATCGACAAAATTTCTACCGATTACAGAACTGCTTGAAATTCTGATGGTTAAGTCGGTGGATTGACTACCAGTAATAACCAGCAGTTATACAAGTTTTTTAACCTCCTCTATAACTACCAGAAACTCTACTAGTATTTAATAAGTTTGTCACTATTATCAGTGGAATGATCGCCCGTTTTAAGTGATTTTTTTTTTGCAGCTATTACTACCGATATAAGTCCTATTTCCCTAACACACTACTTCTTACTCATTTCAATGCGTCTTCAATTCCTTTCATCCCAGAGACTGCTGATACTCCCTCTCATTTTTGTAGCTCTAGCCAACTTCCCACCATAACCGATGCCTGCCTTGATCCTCATCTCCTCAGTTGTATGTGATCTCTCCTTCCTTTCCCTTCTTCCTTTCCCTATATAAGAGATCATCCTTATGGTTGTTAGAAATATGGAATATTTTAATTTATAATATTTTGTATGTTATAAAGACAACAAAATGAGAGGCAGAAGTTCTTATGTGGTTTTGTAATATGCTATAATAGTGTTTATTGGTTTGTTAAGTATTAGCTACAGGTGTGACTAGACTAGGAATTTGATTTATTCTAAGTTAGGCCATCCTTGAACAATGTAAATGTGGAATGAACATGAATTTGAGTTCCTCTTAGTTTAGTATAAAATTGATTCAGTTGATCTCAATATATATTTGTTCTTCATGAATTATGAATATAATGTTTGATAATAACTTGTATATGAAGCCTACTTCAAAGAAATTAGAGGACTAGATAGTAGTTATTTTTTGTCTAATCTAGTTATTTTTTGTCAAGAAAGGCAGATAATTAAGTTATATAGGGTCATGATTGGCATAGTCATAAATATAAATGGTACCTAAACTTAGTTAGCCAAATTGAATTTGGTGGTGGTTGGAGTGGATAGGGAAATTATGGGGTGACCGAATGAGCTTAATGTCACATATATTCACTTTCAATTTTAATCTTAGTACTTAGATGTAGATTAAATTTGAGTATCTACATAAGCAACAAAATTTTAAATATATATATTTTTTATTTTAGGATTATTAATTCAATATCCACATGACTATCCAAAAAGAAAGATATTGAATGTATAACAGATTGTTACATGGATGAAAAGCCTTGATAGATAAATTTATTGTTACCGGTGGCTCTCCTAAATTGTATGCGACGATAAATTTTGCCAGTCAAATCGCCATTAATATTGTCTGACTTCTCCTATGATAATTCTACGTAAGATACTGCACTGGTCAACGTTAAAACTCAACATAAATTCACTAGAAACCCATCAGAAAGTCGTCATAAAATATTTCTTGTGAAAAAAAATCAACCAGTATGTGTTTCCTATACGATACATTTTTAATTGGTGAAAAAAAAACATTTGTCAGAATATCTAATTTTCACCAAAAAATTATCCATTTCTACCGGTAATAGATGAGTTTCCTATAGTGTTGCATTCAAAAGAGATTTAAGACCCCAAATCAATACAAAAATTAATTATTTCTCTTTAGAAAAAAAATTTAAAGACAATCAATATCATCATATTCAAATGATTGATAATAAATAATATTTTCTTTTATTGGGAAGATATGCCATTTATTATAATAATTTTAATTATGAAATTAATGATAACACATCTAGATTATCATTTCTAAATATTCGATTGAACATCATTTTTACCTTTCAGGTTCGTATGTAGATAAAACTCACAATTCTTAGTATGAACCTATTAAGAAATTTTATCTTTGCCTTCTAAGGTGGTACATTATTTCTAATGGTAAATTTCGTTTCAAAAATTAAATTTAAAAGTCAAATTTTTTTTTTTCAAAGAAATTTAAATTTTAATTTCTTTGCATCTTTCCAAGAAAAGCAAAAGCTTCAAAAACACCAAAGCTTATAAATTTCTTATGAACAGTTAAAAGAATTATGCATGTTGTCTAAGGTCTCATATCATATTATCATTAAATTTACCTGAAGTCATATAAAATCACACAATTAACACATGGCCCATCAAGTAACTAAAATCATAAAACCGAAATCAATACAAGGTAAAAGATAACAACATCTTTTAAATTATATAAATAAAATATGCATTAATATTATTGTGGGCTATAATATAGGCGGCGATAGAGTTTAAAATTTTCCATCTCAACATTGTATGAAAATTCAACACACAAACAGGAGAGAAATAGAAACACCATAATTTTTACGTGGAAACCCTGTAAAGGGAGAAAACCACCCACGGAGCTACGACTAGTTGAAAAAGTTCCACTAGTATTTGCTTGAGATACAAGAGGCTGACTCATTCGTAAAAGTTAGGATTTTTTTTGGACATTTAGGCCATTTAAGGCAAACACACACACACAACGCATACACAAAGACTCAAACCCAAGACCTCTTAGTTGAAAGCATAAGCTCTCAACCAACAGGCCAAGGTGAGATGTGTATCCATAAAAGTTAGGATGATCATATTATAATGAATCAATTCTAAATTGAAATCCAATTACAATGTCGGGCATAGCTCCGGCATTGTTCGGAAGTCAAGTAGAATTCCAGCGTCATTAAGAAGTCGAGTAGAATTCTGACGTCGTTCAAAAGTTGGGCATAATTCCAGCGTCGTTTGGAAGTTGGGCAGAATTCTGGCATCGTTCGGAAGTCGGGCAGATATCTAAAGGAGGTGGTTGAGGAGTTTCTTCCCTCATAATATTCTTCTCTTCTCTTCTCATTCTTCTCTTCTTCTTCTGAAGTGGCATGGTCCACAATTAGGTGAGAGATTATGGGCAAATGTGGAGTGGTTCGATGGATAGCCGATACTGAATCTCTTGATCGCGTACCATTTGTCAGACATTTGAAGGCCTTAATGATATCAGAATTTGGCGATCTTGGGCTCGTTGGATTAGCCTTGTCGAACCGTTCATTTCAATTATAAGCACATCATGTTTGGAAACTTTTTGGAAACTCAAATTATGGTTTGAACTTTCCAACATCACTTCGGGTCCTTAATTTGGACTCCTTTGGGCTCAAATTGGTTGAATTTGGTGTTATTGGGTTTGTATTTCTGAGACGCTAAGTTTGACTATAAGTTTGCTAAAATCAGAGTTTAGGTGATCTTGGATTTAATTTTTTAAGTTTCTGCCTAGATTTTGCTTTGAGATTCGCGCCCGATCAAAATGATTTTTTGATGATGTATTAATTGGCCCCTTATTTTTGGACGTCAAAGCTCTAGAAGTCCAAAAATATGTGTCACAAACTGTGGAGAATTTTCCATGTGATCTAAAATTTGATCTTGCATGTAGGAACCTCAAATGGCTTTAAAAGTGTGGAAATTGAGTCCGAAACGTCGAAAAACTATCTTGGGGACCCCAAAAACGTCTAATTTGGCCTTTTCGGGGCAAAAATTTGACCCGAAATTGATTGGGCAGCCAGACCAGCCAAACTGGCCGGCCGGGCTCCACAATGGCGCTCGATTCGAGCGATCGAAATTTCTTGTCCTTTTCCGCACTCGTCTGGTCCTGCCTGTTGCCTGGCTCGACCTGCTTGGCCCGGAGCTAGCCCGTGTCTGGCCTGCCTGGCCCATAAAATTCTACATTATTGTTGGCAGTCCTACATTTTGGGCCCGTCACTCGTGGTTACCTGAACCGCCAGCCTGATTTTAATTTTAATTTCAATTTTTTTATTCGTAAAAAAGCCAAAAAATTCCAAAAATTCCAAAAAAAAATCAATAAAATTCAAAAAAATTCAGAAAATTCTAAAAATTATAGAAAATTCTGAAAACTTCTCTCTTCCCCCAAAAACACTATAAATAGCCCTATAGGACTAGGGGAAAACTTACACCTTTTCCTCTTCACCTTTTAGCTTTCTAACAGTTGAGGCCTTCCTCTGTTTTTTAATAGGTAACTTTCTCTATTTAACTCAATGCCCTCCTCTTGTACAGAAGTTGGAGATCTTTCCTCCTTTTCCTTCTTTCTCCCCCATTTTTCTTCCTGCTCTAGAGGCTTCCCGCTATCTTTCGTAGGTGACTTTTTCTACTCAAATTTAGCACTCCTCTTTAGCACAGGAGTTGAAATGGGTGATCACAGGGTCCAAAAAAAATCCTTCAGCCAAAGAAGATTGCCCTATTACCCGACCTGAGGGTTTAAAAATGGATTATAAGGTGCCAAAGTTTGATGATGTTATCTCCACCATCACTAACGATTCTTTCATTTCTTTTAGAAAAATTTTTCATTTTCTAATGATCTGGTGATGAAGGTGCCGACAAGATCTGATCGTGCCAATTCTCTTCCCCCAAGATAAGTTATAATGTATGAATTCAGTTTGCCAGCGGGGCTACGGTTTCCACCATCTCCTGAGTTAATTGATATTCTACGATCTATAGACTGAGTTTATCTCAACTTTCTTATAGGACCATGTCAATTATAATAGGGCTGGTTACACTTTTTAGAGATTGTGGAGTTGTGCTATCTTTAGAATGCCTTTCTCAAATGGGGAGTTTTAGTAGTGATACGTAGGGTTGTATCTCTTTCAGATCCAAGTGGTTGGATATTCGTACTCGAGACCCATCAAAAGGTTGGATTAGCGACTTCTTTTTTGTGTAAAATGATTAGAATCTTAAAGAGAAATAGGAAAAGTTGAAGGAGTTACTCATTCCCCTACATATTAGAGTAGAAGGTTTATTGAAGATACTCAAACTTCCTGATATTGATGCCCTATATTATTAGGTGCGTTATTTGTGTAATTATATAGAAGAAGAATACTTGTTCAAGGTGGGATTATATACTCAAGCAAGAAGATCGCATGCATAAATGTTAAAGAAGTCTATGAAAGTTACAGAGGCAGTTCCTCAATCTTTAAAAATTCATTCTAAGCAACCAAGGATTGATGGAGATTTGCAGGCATCAAAGAAGAAGAAGGTGGATGAAATTTTAGTAGTTGTTAGCAAAGGTTCTTATATCTCTCCATCAAAGTCATACATTTTAGAAGATGTTTTGAAACATTAGTGTGTTGGTCGTCGATGGGCTGAGGAGTTGGTGAGTTCATCTTTTCTTCTCTTCTTTTATATTTTTTCAAAGATATATCTCTTATACATTTTTTTAAAATTTTTGTTGCTTCAGTTGGTGCAGCATACGGATTTCAAGCTTAAGATGATCAAGACCTTGAATAACTGGAACAACAAATTTGTAAAGGTAAAATACCTTCAAAGAGAATACAAGAAGAAATATGATGGCAAAGTCAAGGAGATGGAGGCGGTGGAGGAGTAGCTAGCAAAGTGTAGAGCAGAGCTAGCAAATAGGAAAACTTCAGCATCCTCATTGAATGAACACTTGGATCGTCTACATATACAGTTGGTGGATGCATAGGCAATGATCAACCAGTAAATGATAGATCATCAAATCATTTAAACTGAGAATAAGAGACTCTATAGTATGTTGTCAGAGAAGACAAGATTTATAATTTAAGCTTATTGCAGAGTTAGAATATTATCCTATACAAACTCAACTCCAATACCGTGTTCGTTATTTACTTAAGAAGTAAAACTTTGTTAATGTAGTCAAATTATTTACAATGTTATAATATATGTTCTATTATCAATAATTATTTAAGCGTTGAACATAAAAGTGCGAATGTAAGTTCTGATCTATACTTTGGCAATTCAGCTTGATAATTTAATAGTTCTTCCCACTTAAACAAATTATGGAAGGATTACAATTTTCATATATTTATAAATAAACATCACACAGTCGAAGCCATTTGTTTGTGTTAGAATTTCATTAGCAACTATGACTGGCCAAGACCTGATATCACTTTCAAAATTGTCTTCTGTTTCCTATTACAAATGATTTATCTGCAATAAAAGTTAACTTGTTATTATATATTAATCGGTTCAATTATGTATAATGTATAACACTTCACTTACAATATTTGGGAGCATAGCCCGATGCGTCGGGTTAGGTAACAAATCAAAGAAAAGCTAGGTTGACTTCTTTAAATCACCAACCAAAAGTGTCCAATGGTCCTTCTCAGATATTGCTAGCAGAATGACATTTGAAGTAGTCACTGCATCCTTTATTACGTGAGATACATATTGTCTACTCTCTAAATTTTATTTTGTGGAACCTTGTATGTTTAATCTTATTAGAAGAACTTTAAACAGATAAATATATAAAATAAGAAGTAATTCTATTACCTAATGTATACTAGAAACAAAAATGAATGGTTGATAAAGGCTAGGATAAAGTTTATTCTTTTTAGCTAGCAAAATGGTGAAGGCATCGATGTGGTTGTTGTTCAAATATTGGTTGGCTAAAAGTTCGTCAATTTGACTTCTGAAAATATGAATGTTGCCTGCAATATAAATAATATCACTCCTGCAAAATATAAGAGGTCATCAGCAGATATTTTGTCAATAATTTGTTGGTACCTAGTGGTACTGAGGGATATCGATCGATATCGAACTGTCTTTAGAGGTACTTATAAAGCAAACAGAGTTATATCAATCAATACCTAGCAGTACTGAGCATTACTTAAAAGCATATAGAGTTTTACTGAGTGTTAGTATCGAGCGGTACGGAGAGGTACCTAGCAGTACCGAGATACTCATTCTTAGCAAAATAAGTTATTCAAGTTTTAAAACTTACTTATCAGATACTTTCAAAAATAATTGCGATAAAGTACATCATTTATCATTTCCATCCTGGATAATCTAATTCTATTGAGCTGGTCTTGGTTGGGGTGATTTTATAATATCTTAAGAACTTCAGGGAAAGGCCTTGTAATGGGTTTTTTCATCATATATTATTTTGCCCGTGGTGAATGAGGTATTAACCTCTTTAGCTTTCTGGTCTAGCCTTCTTCTCACCCTCTTATTATGCCCGTGCTACATGAATCAGCATCAGCATACCACATCACCTGCTGATGGGTTGTCTTGATTATTACGAAATGGGCTTTTATATGATATTATATTGTTCACGCCTTCACCACCACTTTCTTCTTTTCATCTATCACAGCCTGGATGAAGATTCAATGTGTGCCTCTATAGACAAGGGATCTTTGCTCTCCATAGTCAAATCTCCTATCCATCTACCGCTGCTCGAAAATATGCTGCAACCATTCTTTGTTGTCATTCCAGATTTGCTAACCTTTTCTAAAGAAGTTTATTTTGATCCAATATCTTACGGAGGGATTCTTCAATACTAACATGGTGTAAATTAGTTAGGGGAAGTTGGTTGCTGTTGCCCAGGTGACTTTGGGGGGGGGGGGGGGGGGGGGGGGGGGGGGGGGGGGGGGGGGGGGGGGGGGGGGGGGGGGGGGGGGGGGGGGGGGGGGGTTGTGGATGCTTAGTGGCTGAATGGGCTTGAGGGCTTTGAGGGTGTAGGTGAAAAATGTTATACGCGAGGTTTGCACCACTACAACAAAATCACCTATTACTGGCAGCTTTTTCTAGCAGAAAGTGATAATTTTTCGGTGGCTTTGGAATTTATTGGCGGTTTTCCAGCATAAAAATTTTTGTTGGTAAAACACGCATTGGAAAAAATTTTCCTACGGCCTTTTTCGGTGGTAAAATATTTTGGTTGCTTTCCGGCGTTCTTTGGCTTCCGAAAAAGTTAAAAAAAATTCTTTGGCCGCCTAGGTGGCATTCCGGTTCTATTTGGCCACCACAGATAGCCCGACTACCGAGCTGTCCACACTCTTCCCGCCAAGCTGCCCAAGCGCACTGCCCGCCTGCCTGAAAGCATTTCTGCACTACCCGCCGCTACCTTCCTGCCATGCTGACCGTCTGCCCGGATGCCCTGCATTGCCTGTCACTCGATTGCCCGATGCCTGCTGCCCGCTTGTCTGCCCGACTGCCCGTGCGTATCCCATGGGATTCGAAGTGTGTTCAATTCAAATTTATATCAAACAAACAACCATTTTACTACATGCAAAATATGTTTTATTACTTAATATTTTATAATTTAAACTAAATTATTTCATAAAATTAATAATCATTTAAAAAACGAGAATTATATTAAATTAAAATTAATAATAAATGTAAAAATTAAAATTAGTAATTACTTCAACTAAAGTATTATCAAAAAAATTAATAATAAATGGTAATTAATTAAATTATAGTATTATCATTAAAATTTAATTAAAATAAATTAATAACTTCATTATTTATTAAAATACTATTAAAATTTCAAATCAATAAAAATAAAATTTTATAATAAATTAAAATTTAAATAATAATTTTAAATTTAAATATTTAATTAAGGAAAAAGTTAACTTAAATTAGTTAATATAATTTTTAATCTTTTTTGTTAAATCATTTAAATAAATAAATTTTTAAACATTTTATTTAAATTATTTAAAAGCTACCGAAAATCTAAAAAAGCCGCTGGAAAATTACACAAGAAATAAACCGTTAAAAAACTGCCAGAAAGCCGCCAGAAAATTGACCGTGGGAAAATTCCGTTGGTAATGGGTGATTTTCTTGTAGTGCTCAAGGTGAGTTGTAAATTGGGAAATCTTTCAAGTGATGTGGATCTTTTATCTACAGATGTATGTGGGGGATGTATTGCTAATAATGTCATATCCTTGCTGGTTATTACGTCAAAAGAATTTATTATATCCACAGCTTCAAGACCTTCAAATAAATAGTGGCATCTACTTCATTATAAATTATATCACAACCCCATCAGAGAAATCGTAGTCTTGATTTTGAATCCACTAGTTTGTGGACTATATAGTGCTCTAGAAACCATATCTGCAACCAAAACATAAGAATGATAACATAAAAATGATCTTCAAAGATTCTACATCATCATAAATAAAAAAATAATTGAATTCAATGTACTCACAATTATAATATGTACAAATTCATTCAAGTATCTAAGTAGTTGTCCTTTGCTAAACTTCTTCGCAATTGCATCAAAGTCAGCCACAATGAATTCTCTAATTGATTCCGGCCAATTGTAAGATAAAAATTATCTACATTACGAGCTACACTGAGAATAGTAGCTTGTGTTCGATAGTTGTGCAGAGGAAAGAAAATGTTTGACAATAAGAAAATGATGAATTTCTTCACTACGTTGGGAATTGGAGTTGATTCATCTAAACTAATAACATCCTTCTTAATATCATTTGCTAATTTTCCCATTATTATGGTGCTTCCTAATTCAAAATTCTTTGTTCAACAGGTCTAAAATTATAGAAACTTCATTAATAGTAAATCGTAGGATATATTGCTTCCCCATGACGTTAAAAACTGGAACATTTTGTACATAGCGCGGCATCATCGATCGGTACCTAAGAACGCGTACCCTCCTAGCAGTATCTCTGGTAGGGTACCAAGAAGCAGTACCTGGAGGTACCAAACAGTACCGAGAGGTACATATCAGTACCTACTGTTCACAACATTTCCCATAATAATACCTAGAGCTTCTTAGAAGGTACAAAGTGGTAAATACATTCAAAATGATTTCCTCTCAACAGAAAAAAAACCAAACAAAAACCCTAATCAGTAACCCTAGAACTAATGGAACTTACAATGCATTCTGAAATGAATAGAAGGGTGGGTATTTAGTGTGCCCAAACGGGGTACCCAGCGGTACCCAGACAGGGTATCTAGCGGTACCCACACGACTTATAGAGCAAAACCGATAGCTACATACCAATACCCACTACACATTACAAAAACTATTATCCAATCCAAACCTAAACCCTAAAACGCGATAGAAATGACTATAGAAAAAACATACCTTTGCCATGTAGAAGATGATGATGACTGAAGATGAAGTGGCTTTGTGTAGAATATGAAAATCGCCTGCAACTAGTCCTTGTGGAGTAATGTAGAAAATCAAAACGCCCGAATAAATAAAATTGGAAGAGATGTTTCGAATTATTTCGAAAAACTAAAACGATATATACAAATTCATTTCGGGACGAGTCATCGGGCCTGCTAGCATTTTTTTTTTTTTCAATTTTTCAGGCAGTTCGAGTCGTCGGGCCGTGCTGTAAAAAAGAACATGTGGTAAATAGATCAGTGAGGTTAATATGAGCTCCACGTAGCATTTTGTTAAAAATTACATACATAAAACTACGTCCCCACTTCACACCCAATAAAAATTCCTTAAGACACCGCCATCCCCAATGAGCGCCTCTGTAGACTGTCCGGCTTTTAAGCGGCTGAATGCCGGTAGTTCTCATCATCAGCAGTCCCTTACTAAATGAACAGACCAGATCGCGCTAGTTTTCTTCTCTCATTTCGGCCGACTAAATTTTCCCGTAATATTTCATTTCCCTCAAATTTCCGCCTCCGGCGAAGCCGCATTCGCGGTTCCGAGAACGGTCTGAGGGAATCAGAAACCCTAACCCTAAGTCACTTGACTGATGAAATGGGAGATGGAGATGGAACAGATCGAAGCAGTCCTGGAGAGAATCTGGGACCTCCATGACAAGATTAGCGACGCCATCCATGCGATCTCCAGAGCTCACTTCCTGAAATCCATCAAGAATCTCGCCCGACCTCAGGAGAAGAACCATCCACCGGATGGAGACTTGGGCGACGGAAGCGATGAAAGAAGTTGTGGTTACGTTTTCGTTAAGGGTTTCCGGCCGGATGAGGACGCCGCCCTGGCTGAGGCAAGGAGCCTCAATGCCATCAGGTCTGCACTAGAGAACCTCGAGGATCAGATCGAGTTCTTCCACGTGAGCCTTCCGTTCTTGGTTTCTCTGTTTCCTCTTTGTTGCTGGTTTATTATGTTTTTCTTTTTCTTTGGTGCCAAATTCGTATGTGGGCATGGGGTTTCAAGTTTAATTTATTGAGATTCCGCCTTGAAGTGCCTTACAATCTACAGTTTTTATGCAATAAAAGTGGTCATACGGTTTGATTGTTGTGAATTGAAAGCTAAGGAATTCGGTTCTGAGATTTTTTATTACAGTTAGGCTATGCATTTCCTTTTTAGTTATGTTATTTGGGATTGTGAGAACTGTATTTGGTACCAATTCTAATTATAATATGTATATTTACTCTATGTCGAAAATTTACTGTTCGGTTAACAGAGAAATGTAAATCTAAACCGTATGATGAATTCTTTATTCTCTGTCCTACAACTTTGGCCAAAGAAAATTAGGGTATCCTCTTTAAACTCTTACACGTTAGGAATCACTTTACGCTGTAACTAGTGCATTAATAGTCTCTCTGTGCAATTCATCGCACAATGGTTGGGCTTAGATGGTTATCATGGGCAAGTTGACTAAAAGGCGTTTTGATATTTTTTAAACATAGTCTTCAGGCCTTGTTGATTACTGGGCATTGCCTTGATTTTTATGTTGTAAGGTTAGATTTGGTTTTTGTACCAATTGGTTCTACTGATTATGAAGTGCTTCAAAAGCTTCAGCTTAGCCAAATGATTCCTAGGGGCTTGTCCATGTACAGATATCTTGGAAAACACTGAATAGCAATTCTTGGCCTGGTTCCAGTCTATAGTTAGTCTTGTAGACTGGACATATTTAGATAAAAATCTTAGTTAGGGAATTTTTATTGCTTTTATTAACTGTACATTGTTAGTTTGTATTGAAGTTATAATATTTAGACAATCTTGATTAAGATTTTATTGCACTTCTGTATGTATTTATATTCGATAAATGTTAGAACAGTCTTGTTAAACCCCCCCCCCCCCCCCCCCCCCCCCCCTTACTTTATTCATTTCCTTGCCTTGATATTTGCTTGTATTTGTAGTACTCTGATAAATGGTTTCTCTGATTGAATTTAATATTCTGTTTCATCTTTTATACGAGTAACAAAGCATCATATTCTCTTTGCACAATTGATTGTTTTCACTTTTAAAAAATTTTGATCCTCTTAAGAACCATTTCGGATCACTTTTTTATTTTTTCTTTTATTTTATGGCTTGGAATTATATAAGACATGTTTGGTTAAAACTTAAAACATATCTTTATATTTTTAATAATTAACAAATAAGTTGATTTGTGTGATGGCGGCAGTAGTTGGCGGTGGGATTGTTTCGGTGGTCGGTGAGGTAATGGCTATTTGTGGCAATGTTCACTGGTGGTAGTGACAGCCGATTGTGATAGTTGTTTATAAAAATGCTCAAAATACGTATAAATTTTTTCGATTGTTTGTAAAACAACTTGATTTGTTTTTAAAAATAAAAAATGAAAATAGTTTAAAAAATACAGTAATTAAACATGTTTGTAAAAATAAAAGTGATCCCAAACATGCCCTCGCTTATTTGCATTTAATTTCTATTCTAATAATTGTCAATTTGTAGAAGCTTCAATGCAAATTATACCATTTTTAGTGGGATAGAATATTAATTTTACATAATGTTTGTTTACCCCTCTCATAACTTTCCCCAATTCAAATCCCAATTCATTATTTCCATTATAAATGTTATTGTTTTTTTCTTCGTGGAGTTATATTTTTATTAGTACATTTAAAGAAAGGAGTTCTTACATCTAGTACTGTTCAAAAAAAAAAAAAAAAAAAATCTAGTACTGTTCAAAATCTCCAATGCAGTTAAACTTAGCATGTTTCGTTATTTGTTATCCCTTGTGTTTCTAGACTAGTTGTTAGTATTCTGATAAATTTATGTTGATCTGTAAGGTTTTTCACTTTTCTTCTAAACTATTCAGATCAATAAGTCTAAATTATGTGGTTGCCTTGCTTATAAGTTGTGGAACTGTATTTTATTATTTGTATTTAAAAATGTTTAAAATTGTGTAAACGGGCATTGAAGTGTTTTTCATTCGTGAGGCAACGCGTAAGCCTCAAGACGTTTTGAGGCGTAAGCCTTAAAATAAAAAGATTGCGTAAACATAAAATGATAAATTTTTTAAATACTAATGAGTAAAAAATATAAAACATAAAAAGACACAAGATATGAAGTGAAATTAAAATATCCCAATAATAAGACAATATGAAATATAGTTCAACTCATGAAGTAGAAGACAAACACTAACAACTATTAATGCATTATATTAGTGCAATATATCAAACCCCTAAATATAATGCTTCACTTATTCTACATTAAGAAAACTTATACAAAGCATGCACTCATGAAGAAACAACTAACACTAACAACTATTACTAAAGATGATGCATACAACAATATGCCGGGCAACCGGGGGTCCATGGGGGCGCTGCTCCCTGGCGGGATTCGACCTGCTCGTGGGGGGGTAGAGCCCTTTGCGAGGGTTTCCGGCTGCCTTTGGAAAAAAATTTTCGAGGGCAGCGCCTTTGAAGTTCTTCGTATTTTTAAAGTTCTTAAGTCATTTGTATGAAAAGATACCGAGCAGTACCGAGCATGTATTGAGCATGTATTGAGTGATACTAAGCACGTACCGAGCATGTATATAGTGGTAACGAACATTGTTGTACTGAGTGGTTAGGGTTTTTTATTTTTTATTTTAATTTTAAGTGGCGTCCGCCTCTAAACATGAGGAGAGGCCTCAGTGAACTTGAGGCGTAACGCCTCAATGCCAGCTCTCATTGTGTAGGTTTTGAGGCTTAAAAGTTTAAAATTGCACTTAGGCGTGCCTCTTATTGCGCAATTTTAAACCATGGTATTTAATAGAGGAAAAGACTTAATTGGTAAAAGATTCTGTCTGCTCTATCTAATTAGCAAGTTAATTGTTATCCTGTTATCCCCGTACTTTGCATAATTTTCATAATTTTCAAGCAGTAACACACAAGCGCCTTACAAGACTTGCCGCTATATACTCAGTATCATTCAACCAGTGAAATCTTATGCTTCATTTAATAATATTGTACTATTCTATTTGCCATAAAGTAAAAGCTCGTGCTCTCAAATTGATGGAATAGCGTTGCTTATGGTCATCAAACCCTGGAAGAGGTGGGCGTGCCCTGTAGGCTTTTCATTGCTCATTTTCTTCAAAAAAAAAAAAAAAATTATAATGTTTAAGGTCTTTTTACAATGAAAATAGCTGAAAATTTCTACTAAATAATAGCTTTAATGAATATCATTCTTTTTTTTTTTCCTTTCCATTTATGTGAACTAGTATTGCTTGGTTTTCATCTGCTTATTTTTTGGAAAGGTCAACATTATTTCCAAGGCCTCTAATGCATTTCACCAATCCATATAACATGTCATGCTGAAATATTTTCTATGATGTCTATCTTCTACCTAGCATGTAAGTTACTAATATATCTTGGTTATGCTTTTATTCTTATTCTAAACAGCTTAAAAAAAAAAAAAAAAGCTTTAACTGTATGTTATTGCATCGCATGTTACAGACCATACAATCACAGCAACAAGCAGAACGAGATGCTGCGATAGCTCGGCTGGAACAGAGCCGCATTATTCTGGCGATGAGACTTTCTGAACACCAGGGTGAAAAACACAAGGTAATTGAAGAAGCCCAAGCGTTTGTTTCAGATGTGCAGGAAGCTAGTCAATTCATAGCTCCAGAGAATCTCTTTGCAGAACCGCTAAGTCGACCCGGGGAAGATGCCGGCACTGAAAAAGATTGCAAACCACATGCTTTCATGGAGATGCTGATCTCTAGCCTTGCATTTGCCAAATCATCACTAAGCTTGGATAGGTTTGGTGGCGTGTTAGGAAACGCAGCTCTTTTTGCTGTGAGTATGCTGGCCTTTTTGCAGATGCGACAGGCAGCCATCAAACAAGAAGCTCCAGCTTTATCAAACCGGAGTTCTTACAAGAACAAGAATGAGAGAATGGATTATTCATCGCAATCAGATGTGTTGCAGTATTTTGATGTATATTCGGCAAGAGGCTAACTGCACAGTGGAGGTAAGCCACTTTTCTTTGTACATGTTTTGGTAGTGACTGGACTATAATGTGTCCTGGTAGTTGGTTTTTCTTTTTTTCTCAGTTCTATTTCAGTGCAAAAGGAATTACTAATGATGTTTTTTTGATTAGAATAGATGAGGTATTCTTTGTGTAAACTTTGTCAACCTGAACACTTCTGTTATTGCAAAAATGATTCTATTATGCTTATGCATATCCAGAACTGGTCTACTAAAATTTAGGGTGATTCACTTAATATTAAGGCTTCATTTGGGATGATTTTTTTGCTGCTTCTTAAAGCAGCTTTCAAGTAAAAAAATTGTTTTACGAAGCAGTAAAAAAACCGTCCCAAACGAAGCCTAAATCCTATTTAAAATCCAAATGAAGCAAGCCATGCTCTGCTTCATGCTTCGGTTGAGAGCTCTGGTGATTGGATTAACAATTCCACATATCCCTTGTTAGGAAGTTAAGTAAAGAGGATAAAAGTTAGGTTATGAACATCAACTATCAAATTCTTGTTTAGCTAAAGTTTAAGCTTATAAATGGTGGTCGAGTGTTTATTAACACATTTTTCAACTGCCTTATGTTGGATCTATAACCTACTCTTCGGTGTATTAAAAATCTCCTGATCACATGGGAAGAAAATTAACGATAATGTACCAATATCATAAGTTTTATTTGGGATAATTTTTATATTGATTTATAAAATAATTTTATATTATAAAATTTTTTGAAAAAGAAAATTTTGTACTAAAAGTCATTTTAGAAAATAGTAAGAAAGGCATTCCAAATGTAGCTGAAGTATTGTGGAAGAAAATTAAATTTAAATTTCGCTGAACTAAATAAAAACTTAAATAGCATTAACTGTTCAGGGTTACTGGAGTTATTAGTTGTGATATCACTTGTTAAGCAAAAAAATGTCTATTTTGAATACAATAGACTGAAAGATTGAAAAAAGAACAAGATTTGTGTGGTTTAATTTTAATCAACTCTGCGTTTCAAATGAGGAACATGAAGAAACAACACTTTAGAAACTTGAAGATAAAAATTAGCATTCTCGGACGAACCCTAAGCAAAAACTTGTTATCTTTTCTTGATTTCTGAAGTACCCCATCACCTCATTACTATGCTCACCATTTCTAATTAAAAAGAAAATTTATCTTAATGCCTCTTAATATTCCTTATAACATATTTTTTTCTTCGATTCTTTCATATTAGCTTGCATCATCCTTTATCCATATATTTAAATTGTGCGAAACTACTAATATTTGTAAGTGTGTTGGACTGAATGCTTCTTTAGAATTAAAAATTATCAAGAATTTAATGGATGCTATCATAGAAAAAGATCTATATATAAAGATTCAGGCTTCATTTGGGACAGATTTTTTATTGCTTCTCAAAACTGTTTTTCAAAACAAAAATTAAAATTTTTATACTAAAAAACTGCTTTAAGAAGCAGTAAGAAAATTGTCCCAAACAAAACCTTATAATATAAAAGAACTTGAATTGATATTGAGTATTTTTTATCTAGAACCATTTGACATGCATGAAAGACTAGGGCTATATTTGAGATGACATTCTTACTGCTTTTCAAAGCTGTTTTTTAGTACACAAATTTTTGAACTAAATATATTTGTACTAAAAAAGCTGCTTTTGAAATCATTAAAAAAGCTATCCCAAATGAAGTCTAAGGCTTCGTTTGGGACGGCTTTTTTATTGCTTTCTAAAACGGAGTTTTAGTACAAATTTTTTTATTTTTGTACTAAAACTCCGTTTTAGAAAGCAATAAAAAAGCCGTCCCAAACGAAGCCTAAATCGAATAATTTTGACCAATTGTATGAATCAATTTGAATTTTAATTTTTCACCACTTATATCTTGTTTTAGCATTATGATAGGTTGCCATTTAGGCTTGTTGACTACTACCTTAAAATATATTTTATTATGTAGTTTTATGTTTCTTAAAATAACATTAAAGCTTATATTATGCCATATTTATTTTATGCAAAATAACATAGATAATGCATATTGATGTATGTTTTTTGTATCCAGTACTTAAAATATGTCCACTATCTAATGGAATACATTGCCATTGCATCCAAAGCACAAATACTTAGGATTTATTTAAGGGTGTGGTGACAATTATTTAGAGTTATTGTAGGAAAAATAAACTTTCTGAAATTTATGATAATTATGAAGAACTTATCTTCCATTTGAAAATGTCAGACAATTAAAAAATTTGATTCTCAACATAAATTTTTTAGAAAAATAGTAAGAAGATATAATCAAGTAGAAGTATGACAACTTTTGTTAAACAAATTATGAAAAATTTGCCTCAAATGAACAAGCAACATCAAGGATATGGCTGATGCTTTTACGTACCAATTAGAGAGTGAACTAGTGAATTTTGGGTAATGAGTAATATGCCAATTAGGCAATATTGTTTTATTCATACACTACTAATTCATATAAGATGTGATAAATAGTTTTGGAAGTGTCTTAAGAGCTTTTTTCTCCTTCTCTTCCTTTGCGGTGATGTGCTGCTTATATTATCTAATTATTTTCCTCTTTTTTGAGGCTACTAAAAATGATTTCACAACCATTTGCTCTTGCGAGTGAGCTAAATACTATTTTTTCCACATTTCATCCTCTAACCCTTTTTACCTTTTCTCATACAATTTTGATTGGCTGGACGAGTCTGTCTCCTCGCCTTGTGGAGGTGTTAGGGAAGATGTGGTTGGTTCAATGGATGAGTTTCTTGCATTGTATAGCTTGAAGGTTGTTCATATTGTGTATAATACTTTCTCTCATGGAAGTAGTAAACGGGGCAAAAGAAAATCTAGAAAAAATTAGTTATGATGTTATGTTGTTGCTCTTGATCCCAGTTCTGTTGTTATTTTTGGTTTTGGGTTTTGATTGGTGGCCTTGTGATTTTTCATTGACTGGTTGGTGTTTGGGTTTTTGTTAGTGTTGTTTGGCTTTCAGTTGGTGTTGGTCTGTTGGCGTTGTTGTGGCCTTTGAATTGTTTGCTCAGTTGGGATGTTCTTGGTGGTGCCGATGATATGGGTGTTTGCTAGTTGGATTTGTTTGTGGCTGCTTGGCTGGTTGGTTTTTCAAGGTCGGACAATGATGAGATAGGTTTCTTGCACGGCCCCTTGGATGGCCTTGGCTTGTTTTGGCAACCTTGGAGGTTGTTTAATCTGATCGATCCATGGTGACTTTTGTTTGATTTTTGGGACTTCTTGTTGTTGCATTCACTACCTCCAATGGATGGTCCAGCCATGGCAACTGGGTGGTGTTCTGACTCCGACTGGCTTAAGGGCCCTTTTATTTGCTCTCATTTTGGCTTATTTTTCATTTTCAAATTACTGTGCAATCTTTCGCTTATTGTAGTATTTTAAACTTTGTATTTCCTTCTTCATCTTTTGAATAAAATAATGATTAGCTTTGACTAAAAAATTTTTATTTTCGAAAGATAACTTTCTTAGACTTTTCACTTTTTATAATAATGTCAATCCTCATAGATATTAACACCTTGCTTTATTTAGTTTCTTATGCTACCCCTTCCTCTATTCTATAGGTTTTTCATCAAAGCTACAATCATTTTGAAATCAAACCTTCTTTGCTTGCCATTGCAATGGAAAGAGCCCCTCTCATTTTCTATGAATGATTTGTCAATCAGTGGTTTAGCTGGATGATGATAATAGTTGTGAATGTTTTTAATGGTAAGAACCCTTCCTATCTATGGATCCCTACTAGTAGTAAGGAAGATAATGTGTTACTTAATCTTGCTAGAGAAATGTTCTTCTTTATTACTTTCATGTGTGAAAGGTCATAGCATTAATAGAAAATCATTTATACAAAAAAAAAAAATGATTATGATATTTATGGCCTATTAAGAAGAAATTCAAAGAAACTCCAATTTTTATAAAGCTTCCTAAGTTTTCGTTGCACTGTTAAAATGAAGATAGCTTCTCACTAATTATAAACAGGATCGAGATTCTTTTTATGGTTGATAATCTCTCCCCCCCCCCCCCCCCCCCCCCAAAAAAAAAAAAAATCTTAATTCTCTATTTATTTAGTCCTTGTCTAAATTATTTCATAGTTACCATAAGTTATTTTGATACTCTAAGGGGCTATTTGGTTGCTAAAAAGGAATGTAGAATAGAAGGAATGTAATAATAAAAATAGTATAATTGAAATATTTTAAAATTATTTAGTTTTTAGTAAAATTAATGAAGAATTTTATTTTGCTTATTTGGTTTAAAGTAACACATAAGTTCATTTTCAAGCCCAACAGTAGTAGCTGATGACAGACAACAGGGATTGGTGGCAATTGTGGTGAAAAATAAAAATATTTTACTCCAATATTCTAATGCTTCACTTCACAAGCAAAACACATTTAATGTTAGGCCTAGAAAAATATCATTGGGCACTCTTCTGTATTGCATAGTCTTACTTCACGATTTATAATTACCACACAAAACATACAGCTCTCCTAGTTTACTCTTATCATCCTAATAAATATTATTGTCCCTAAAGCTCACCCACCCACCCAAATCATAGTTCTCACTTACTCTTTTTCCTATTACATCGACAATCATTTCTTCTTCACATGTTTTAAGTTTTATAGAAATTTTTACAAATAACTTATCCCAACCTTCAGTTAATAAACTTAGGAAAGTAATGGCCATCACAATACAAACTAATGACAAATCAAAAAATCTTATCATAATAATTATTTCTTTTTTATATGTCATTCCCTATCATTTTATCTTAGAATGTATAAGGTCTTTTTAAGGGAGGATCTTCACACGGATTCCAATAATATGATAGAAGATCATAAAATTAACATATATTGCTTTTTGAGGTAATAAGATTAACCACATTTCTATATTGGATCCATTCCATAATAGTAAGCTACAAAATCATAATAATTTTTTAACTCATCGCTACTTTTACTATCTTCTTTTGTGGTGGTTGTGATAACTTAGATTAAATATGATAACATTAGGGGTTCTTTTATAGCACTATTATTAGAGTTTCTAGAGTTTTAAAATTCTCTAGCTTTATTACTCTTTGCATTACCATTGTGTATGGTTTAATAGTGTATCTAATAGGAATATATGAGACTCTCTTATTCATATTTCTACGTTTATCATGGGTTGGATTGATTTAGAATCTTCAATTATATTTTTTTTCTCTTTAGAGTAGATAAAGGAAAATGTTCCTTTTTTTTTTCAAATAAGCTTAAAGTTTTTAATCATTGTATTCATCAAAGGGCTTATGAATCTCCCTAATGTGTGGCTCTCTTATGTCTAGTTTAACAACAAAATTAACTCCCCCGTTATAATTAATATTAATAGTGATACAATTCCTAAAAATTAATATGGATGGCATTAATCTCAATGTAATATTTGAGTTAATTTTTTTAAAAATCAAATTCAGAGTCTTCCAAACTCTGATTTTAGCAAAGTTATAGTTAAATTGAATGTCTCAACAAGAAAGTCCTCACAACACTACAAATTACATGATCTAACTCCAAATGGGTTGAGATCAAGCACTTGAATAATGTTTGAAAAATTTTGAACCTATATTGATAGGCAAAACAATTTCGAATTATAACATGCTTATAGTCAAATTCAACAGCTCGATAAGATAAATCTAACGAGCCCAATATCATTTGATTCTAACATTATTAAAGTATTCAAATGTTTAATAAATGATTAATAATCAATGAGATCAATATGAACTGTACAATGGAGTGCATTGGATTCCGACAAAATTTACCAAAATGCTCATCTCAAAAAGCCTATAAATAATGCCTTATTCTCTATAAAGGGGGAAGTTTCAATAGCTACGAGAATTAAAAAACTCTCTTTTATATCCTACCTATCATAGTCTATGACAACAACTAGCAATCACCGCCACTATATACAAACTCTTATTGAATTTTTAGTTATCCGCTTATAGACACCAGACTTCTATAATCCCTATAATGGGAATCAACTATCTATTTCCAACATAATCTCTTTTTTATTATTATTATGAGGAATGGAGGCTTTTTGCATCTCTAATTTTATAGTTGATTACTGCAACTAGGTTATTTTGAGTTTCCACATAAAAAAATTTTGATCTCCTACAACAGTTTATGTCCGTACTTAATATTAGTATAATGCTAAGACACTAAACTCCAACTCTGGCATTATAAACTTTCTAACACTTAATAATTTGGCACCATATGTGGAGAACACTCTCATCACACTATACATACTTCTTCAATTACTGATAATCATTCCCTTAATCTAGGATATCATTGTAAAAACTCACTCTTAAATATTGAGATATTGTCTACTTTAACCTAAGGGCCTCATGGTTTTGCTATGTTGATATAACTTTCTAATAGTCATCCATCCCAAAATTTCTCTGAGATCAGCATGCTTAACTGCAAAATTTCTTAATGAAATTTTAACCATTACATCAAAAACTGCCTTGATGTTTAAGAGTTTAGTTTCTTTTATTTAAAGGGTTTCACAATCTCTCCCACATAAGTAACTAATATCCGGCCTCATCAGAATCTTAATCCCAAAATCATCCACCAGAATAATTTAGCAGGTAGATATGATTTTAGAGGTAACCCCTAAAAGTGCAAGTGGTGGATCATCATGTAACACTTTGTCCTATAGTTCAATAGGTGGCTTCCAAAGCATAACACTTTATCTTGTATGGCACTTAGTTCACATTTTTTGAAGGTGTATTGCTTTAATACATTTTGTAACACTCCAAACTCTTAACTATCGAGATATTTTTCCACTTTAGCCTAAGGGCCTCATAATTTTGTCATGTTGGTGTAACTTCCTAATTGTTCACCCATCCTAGAATTGCTTCGGGATGAGCACGCTTAACTGTATAGTTTCTTAATGATATTTTAACCATTATACCAAAATGCACCTCAATGTTTAAGACTTTATCTTCTTTTAGTTAAGTGGTTTCACAGTCATAGTCTAGGTGGTGAAGCCCTCAAGTCTCACTCTAGAGGAGCAGATATATTATAATGACATGTATATAGACCTAGTCAAATAATTTTTTTTTTCTCTAGAGTCAATATAAGCCAAATTTGAAAATGGTCTTTGTCATATCATTGATATTATAGTGTTCTAATTACACAATTATTTTCATAATCCTTGGGCATTGATGCAAATCCTTAAGAAATCAGCACCTATCGATATAAGTGAGGATTTTGAGACTGTCAAGTGTCCATTTTACAAAACAATTTTACAAAAAAAAATTTAAATAAAACGTGATAACTTATAAATTTTATGAATTTTTTTTTGTATTTTTTGAAGGTACAAAATGAGTTATATAAATTTTATATAATAAGTGATTAAATTATATAATTATATTAATATTATATTACTAATTAATTATAAAATATTAAATCACAAACCTAATTTATTAAAAGATGTTTTATTCTTCTCAAATATATTAATAGAGAAATAAATCCAAGAAATAAGAGAGGAGAGAGAAGTAGAAACTCAAATTAGGATATTGTAGAGTGACTTTCATGTGTTGACCTTATTGAAAGATTTACTTGTCTAGTTGTAAGAAACTTTTATCATATTTTTTTTTCTAATAATTTTATATATTTTTAATCAAATTTGTATTTTTATTATTGAAAAATGATGATTATTTTATATTAGTGAAACTTTCACTGCGGAAATTTTTATATGTTATAGTGATTGAGATTAGGAATATTTTGAGTATTTATTCAAGATTTTTTGTTAGAAAATTTTGAAAATGCAATTATTTTTGCCTACTTAAAAATTTATTTTAACATCTAAAAATAATGCTTCAGTTCAACTAATGCTTTAGAATGTTGTTTTATATCATATATAGTAATTTGGTTAAATTTTGGAAAATATGAATATTTCCTCAATAGGGTTTCTGTTGTGTACAATTAGGACATTTAAATACTTTTTGAATTAAGCTCAACTAGAATGCATTGAAAAGAAATATGGATATATGATTAAGATTTTTGTTATAATATTGTGATAATAATGTGTGTATTAAAAGATATGTAAAGACTGGTTGACTCGTTGGTTGGAGATAGATTGACCTATATAGAATTGTGGGTCGGTGGGTTTTCCTGTAAAAACTATTGTTTAGTGTTATCTTCTACTAATTCACCTGATACTTTGATTGAGAATTATAAAAAGATGATAATTATGAATATGGGCAACGAGTGACAACTTTGTTTACTGAGCCAACCATCTGTTGATATTGACACTGATATGATACTAAAAAAATATTGTAATAGTAAACATTCTTACTTATTTAGTAAAAAAGCTAAAATGAATGTTAATGAGACATTATTCTCATTACTATACGAATTTATTATTAATATTGTTACTTATTTATTAATATCAAAAGCATGATATATTTATTTAGCATATGATATACAAGACATACTGAGCATGTGATTAAGATACAGATTTAATACTAATACAAAATAACTAGATAGCATGTATACTCCTATATGATTTTACTACATTAATTTGATTTTGACTGTCTTTATCAATGATTTGATTTTATCACTTTATACGATTTCTCTACTGATTATACTACTGATATTGATACTCATATCAATTTATTGTCTTCCATATTATATAATTTTACTAATTTTATACTAATTCAATAACTATATGAATATAATTACTATGATTTAAATTTTTACATCCAAATGGCTCTTTTATCTTACTTTGAGTTTAATTGTAGATTTAATTTTTTGCTTGGCTTTTTAGCTCATTATATGTGGTTAAAAATTTTTATGCCAAGACAAGAGAGTACGAGTTTGAGATTGATTTGAATCTTTCATGTTTAGATTCTTATTATGTAGTTATTATTTTGTACTCATGACAATTAGTTATGATATAATTATATAGATCCTAAGTGGTATACATGATTTTTTGAGAAATAAATATAGATGTAAATATTGATATTTTGATCTATAGTTTTAATTCTGTTACTAATTATATTAATAAAAGAAATTAGGTAGATTTGTTATTGTAAATTAAAAAAACAATTCATCAAATTAAATTTTGGGCCATTACATATATAGAATGGAAGAACTTTAAATTCAAATCTTATAATTTTTGGTTGCATAATAAAGAGGCATATTCAATGCTTTTAAAACCGGACCGGACCGGCCGGTTCAACCGGTTGAACCGCGAACCGGCCGGCCGGCCGGTTACGGTTCATTTTAGAACCGGCTCTGCACAGAATCGGTTTTGAACCGCTCGAACCGGCGGTTCGACCGCTGAACCGCCGAACCGGTTCCGGTTTCCGAAAACCGTCCGGTTCAGCTACAGCGCGATTTCGCGGCTGAGAGAGAAAAATAAAACCCTAAACTCGTTCGGCTTTCGGACATATCGTGTATTTCTTCCTCTTCGACGTATCTTCTTCCTCTTTGGCGTATCGGAAGTCCCGACGGGAGCTTGCTGCGAGGCGTCGACGTGATCGTGGGGTCGAAAACCTTTGTATTTCACGCCCTTCTGCTTATACCGGAAACCCTCGACGAAAAAGATACGAGGAAGTAACAATTGAAGCTGCAGGCGAAGACGTCGACGGGTATTTTTCGTCTAAATCCCTTAAATACGCCGAACTATAGGATTAGCAAATCCGTAATTGAGTTCAAAATGGAGGTAAAATGTGATTTATACGTTTATCAGGATTTGGCTTTTCCTCGTCGCCATTTCTTCGTTGCTGCTTCGGCTTTGCGTGATTTAGCAAATCCCGGATTTAGGATTTACCATTGATTCAGATTTATTGCGTGCTCTCAAACCGTTTGGCATTACAACAAATCCGGCCTAAAGCCTGCTTAAATCCTGCTACCAAACAGCCCCTTAAGATAAATCCTGCTTAAATCTGTCTTCCAAACAGCCCCTATAGTGTTCATACGAGTGGTGTTAAACAAATACAAAAGCAATCTCACATTGTTGATAGAATTATATATATTATTATTGATATTATTATGTTTAAGTGAACAAATAGCTAATGCTTTTGTACGTGGAAGCAGAGTCCTAAAATTTGGCCCAGTTTTTATTGGAATTTATTTGTTCTTCGCTTATTTTGAATCAAATTAAGTCATCCGGTTCGACCCCGGTTCGACCCCGGTCGAACCATCAAACCTCTAACCCCTCCTTCTTCCGGTTCATTGACCGGTCCGGTTTTAAAAGCCTTGGGCATATTACAGTTTGATGGAATTCTCCAACCATAAATTCAACGGTATTTTAGGAATGATGCTAGTCATGTAATACTTTATAATATTGCAACATACCATCCACTATAACTATAATAACCTATATATTGACCAAAATAAATAAATTTTTTTGTAGTCATTATAAGTCAAATTTTAAAAATATCTTTCAAGAAGATTGATATTATTGTATTTTAATCACACTAATTTTTTTTATTATTTGTGGGCACTGGTGAAAACCCTTAAGAAATTGACACCTACCGGTACAAGTGGAATTTTAGAATGGTTAGGTGTCTGTTTTGCAAACCAATTTTACCAAAAAAAATTTAAATAAATATTTTTCTCAAAATTTTGAAGCCACAAATAATTTATATAAATTTTCTACTAAAAAATAATTAAATTATATAATTATATTTATATTAAAATATTTTTTTATTTAAAATACCTTAAAGCATTATTTCTTTTTATTTAAAATCCCTTTCCTTCTATTCATTTTGATGAATAGAGAGGGTTTAAAAAAACTAAGAGAGAAAAAGAAAACTAGGACTTGCAGGTTACGGAGCTATTTTCATTAGTTGGCCAAATTACAAATTGGCTCATCTCATTATAAAGAGTTTTTATCCTATTTTTATTTTAATAATATTATATTTTTCATATTTTTTTTTATCAAATTTGTATTTATATTATAAAAAAATGATGATAATTTTATATTGGTATAACTTTTGCTACATAACTATTGGTATGTGATAATTCTCATTAATATGAGCATTTTATCAAGAATATATTGAATTTTTTATCGATTAAATTAAAATACAAGATTTCTTGAAGTAAATGTATAGTATACAAATTTGATAAATTTCATTGTATTTATGTGTGTAAGTATTTTGAACATGATATGATCTATTTATATTGCACAGAAAAAAGATATGATTTATATATAAGCAAGGAAAGTAGACTATTAACATTATAATGATTATGGGTTGGCTTTTAAAATATAATACTCTTCTTAGGAGGCAGGTCGACGAGCTTTCTTTTAAATAAAAGGTTGGTGATATAATTCTTATTATAGCCTATTGATCATATTGATAATTAATATCTTTTGACCATATTGCTTATTATAGCCTATTTATCGTATATCTTTTGACTCCATTGATCATATTTATTTTATAATTAAATTTTGGAGATTTTTATTGCTTATATAAAATGATAATTGATATTGACTATAATTGAACATACATATTAATTCTTTTGTGTAATGATACAAGTAATAATAAAGTTTTGGTTTCCTACGGAGCCTTTTAGCTCATTATATGGATATTTATAATTTCAGGTCAGAGAAAGAGTTATAACAAGTTGGAGTGAGCTTGATAGAGATCCTCATATTTTCTTTATATATATATATTCTTTTGTTGTTAGGAGTTTATGATAGGTTAGTGATTATATAGCTCTCCTGACTATTGTATATTAATTTTGAGAGAATGAATATAATATAATATTTTGATATATGTAATTATTAGTTGTTTTCACTAGATATAAATATATTATTTTAATGATTTGTAGAATCTCTAATTGATTAATTAAGAAGATATATAAAATAGATAATTCTTTTAAATTTAATTCTATGCATTACAAGGTATTAGAGCCGTTGTTGGATGAATTGGATTGTTACCAGAGCTATAAAAAATTAATTTATGAGTAGGAAAGAATTTGGGTAACATATATTTTCATTTTTGTATTTGATTGATTCCTTTGCATATGTATGTATGTTGAGTTTATGTTATGATTATAAAAGAAGAATTTAATTAGTGGATAAATGGACCCTACCAATCAAGATTGGTAGAATGGATAGAGTGCAGCAGCAATAGCTCCAACAAGTTCTAACAGTTTGATGCAGCTAACCAGCATGCTTGTATAAGCTATGAGTGATGCTTAGATTAAACAAGTGGGTGATAGGGGCGATGGAGTAACTTAAAGAATTATGAAAATAATTTAGGGCTCTGTCAATCCTTACAAAATATTTAAGTTTTCTTGATATAAAAATCACACTTAATATATGTAAGTATATGTACTGAATCAAGTAATATGGTGATAGAGTAGAATATTGATCCCACCAGAAAGAATATTTACTCATAAATACTAGTATTATCTACTAATATAATAATAATTTAATCTTTTAATTTTTTTTTTTAAAAAAAGATGAAATATTATTTGAATAAAATATTTTGGAATGATGGAATATAAATGCAATATATTTTATAATAATTCTCTTTTATATTGATGCTATTTAGAGCATATGCATCACTGATCGCTCAGTCGAGTATGAAGAGACAAATGAAACATTAAACCTTATAATATCAATACCACTCTAAACTTTCATAGTCTGTCATCCTTTGAAAATCTTAGGATAGTAAATAAATCATATACTGTTAAAACCCCCTCATTATAATTCATCTCTACAAATTTGATATATATCAAACATTATGCGTATACTTGCATCATATCAATATAATATATCTAATTATACTTGCATTCATATTCTTAAGGTCCACATTACACATGATATTAATTACACATATGACCACTATATGTATTAAATAAAGACTTAGTAAATTTAAAATATCATTAAATTATTGATAAAGAGAATTCATTAATACTTCACATTCTATTTAAACCATTAATCCAAAACTAGAGAATATAGCCAGATATAAAGAATAAGTGAAGTAAATTCATCTTTATTAATTGGATAAAAGAAAGAAAGCACATAAAAAAGGATATCACAGGATTGGTTCAATAATCGCCTCTACACTCCTCTTTGAACTTAAAAAACTATTTCCACAAATATCGACCAAACACACTTATGAAGTAGATCTAGAATTCCCTGAATTCTCTTAGTTGTCACTCCTAAGAAAATTACAGTGACGCATTATGAAGACTAAAATTAACTTAGTGACTAACTCCCTTACTAATATTATAAAAGGACTATTATAGAAAAATATAGAAAATGAACTCTGGCATCGCAGTGCTTCAAATAATTGCACGACAACGCCTGTAAAATGAACTAATGCCACAGCACTGAAAAATGTCCTCCTCTGCAGTGCTTGTTGATGTAGACCCGCTATTTAATAAATCAATGCATCAATTCACTGGAAGAACGTGTATTTTTTTGTTACAATTATACTACTATGACATTGTTGATGGCTGAACAATACAACATCCACGTGGCACTCTCCTCAGCTTGGTGGTGCTGAAAATTTGCATTGTGACACTGTGAAGATAAAGATTGGGCTTTGCAGTAATGATTCATCAAACACTGTAGCACTGTCAAACAAAGACTGTGTCTCCATGTCTATATTGGGTGCTATGGTGGAATTAATGATTGTGCTGTGATAGTATAGTGTCTAAAATTGTGACACTATATAATACTTGAAATTTTATGTATTTCATATATATATATATATATATATATATATATATATATATATATATATATATATATATATATATATATATATATATATATATATATTAGCATAATATAGCTAAAATAATACAATTTTACCAGAAATTTAATATATAAATTATAACATTATTGACACTCATTAGTGGGACACAAAGAATTAGAAGAGGATAGACATCTGTAGATATTTCATAAATTGAAGCTTTCATTAATTAAGGGAGATGTATTTCAAGAAATAACAAAGGATTGGTTATTGAGAAGAAGGAAAATATTTACCAACATGCAGTGCCTAGAGAATAAAAAAATTCCCTCTATATTGTTCCTATTTGAAGGGTTGAGAGATGGTAGATTGGACAATGGAGAGAGAAATTTTAAGGAACGATGAATATAGAGATCGCCTGGATAGAGTTTGTTGATGTCTTAAGAGACTAATTTATACCTCCATTAGCTCGATAGTAGATGCAGGAAGCTTTCATGAGATTGGAGAAGGGGAATAAGATAGTGAAGTAGTATGATGTGGAGTTTACTACACTAGCTAGGTATGCATTTCAACTAATCAATAATGTTGATGAAAAATGTTATAGGTTTTTGAGAGGTTTAAAGAATAAATAGAGGTGTCCACTTTTATCACTAAAGATTCAAGAGTTTTCAGAGTTGGTTGAGAGAGTAAGATTGTCGTAGAATGACTTTGCTATTCCACAATTCAGACATTTTATGGACAAGAAGAGATCGAATGACATAACTAAAAGGAAGAGCATTGACAATAGAGGTAGATTTTCAGACAACATGAGAGGATTTGTATCAGAGTCAAGTCTAAGTGTATTGGAGTGTGCTAGTTGTGGTATAACACATAGTGAAACACATTTTTTGATGACTAGAAAATATTTTAGATGTGGACAGCGAGGACACCAGATGATTGATTGTCTACTACAACATTAAGGGACATGATCCAGATTCAAAGGTGATCAAGCTAGATAATGCTATAGATAGAGGACTATGAGCAGGATAGATGAAAGAAGGGTAAATAAAAGTTAGAGGACCAACATAGTCTGCTATACCAACACTGCCACCTATATGACCCAGAGTTTATAGTTTGATTCAGCAAGAGGATAGGAATGCGCCTAGAGGATTCATTATAAAATCTTCAATCCTTCAACTGATTGATTAAAAATTTGCATAATATATTGTGCTTGAATGATATGTGGGAGTATGATTGTTTTGAATGAACTCATGATTCATTGCATGCATTATTTTGGAGACTTTGAATGGATTTCGATTGATTTTTTGGTTTTGATTCATATTGATTTATTTTGATTGATTTTTCAGTTGAATTTATCATTATTGATATATTTTGTCTGTAAAATGTCAAGGGCGGTATTTTTTTAAGGATGAGAGATTGTAATAACATATATATTGATCTAAAAAAATAAATTTTTTAGGAGTCATTATAAGAAAAGTTTGACAATCGTCTTATCTATAAGATGGATATTAGTGTGCTTTAATTATACTAATTTTTTATAATTTTTTAGGATTATGGAGTAATTTTTGTCTGTAAGCCTAATTACAAAATTTGCTCTTCTCATTGTGAGGAACTTTTACCCTATTTTTTACTTTAATAAATTTATATTTTTAATATTTTTTGAATAAATATGTATTTACATTATAAAAAATGAGGATAATTTTATATTAGTAAAACTTTCACCACATAACTTTTAATAATTGATATATCTCATCAATATGAATATTTTGATAGGAATATATTAAATTCTCACTAGTTAAATTGAAAAATATAATTAAATGGATAATACACAAATTTGATAGATTTCCATGTCTTTATACATTTTTGTATTTCATGCATATTGACTTAAATTGCATAGAAGAAAGGTAACATTTGCATGTAAGCAAATAGACTGATTGTTAATAATATAATAATTACATATTAGCTATTAAAATATATTACCCTGCATGATAGGGTGAGCCGATAGGCTTTCCTTTAAATAAAATATTGGTGGCATAATCATAATTGTAGCTTGTAACTAATTGACTAAATTACGCTGAAAGGTAGAGGATGATGACTTTTAAATGATCCTTGAAATCCACCTATGAAAATAATGGCTGATAAAAATTAATCAAAGATAATATGAGATAGCTAGATTAATAGCTATGACTTATAATAGATATAAGAAAATACCATATTAAAGCTGCCTGGCCCACCTAATTTTTTATAATTATACTCATGATAATATTTACTTGATAATACATTAAACTGATTGATAGTACCTTAAACTAATTGACATATTAATAGCTCATATTGATATTAATATTGATATAATATAACATAATATGCTAACATGATTCATTGGGTGAGTATACTCTTTACCGTATGTCTTTTGACTCAATTAAACATATTAATTTTATTATTAAATTTTGGAGATTTTTATTACTTATATAAAGTGATGATTAATATTGACTATAACTAAATATTTATAGTAATTCGTTTGCCTTGTATTGGAAATAGTGATAGATTTCTTATTTTCTAATGAGCTTTTTAGCTAATTATGTGTTTTTTTTAAATTTCAATTCAAAGAAGGGGCCAGGATCAATTGGAGTGAGGTTGATAGAGATTCTTAAATTTTCTTTAGATTTTGTTCTTCATTTTTTTTAATTCTTTTGTATTCAGGAGTTTGTGATAGTTTAGTTATTGTACTGATCTCCTAAGTATTATATATTAATTTTGAGAGAATGAATATAGTACAATATTTTGAGATATATTATTATTAGTTTCTTTTATTAGACATATATTTATTATTTTAATAATTTATAGAAGCCTTAGTTGATTAATTAAGAAGATAAAATAGACAATTTCTCAAATTTTATTCTACGGCGTTACAATAACCTCATTGAAATCTCTCTAACGCTACAAGGTTTGACACATTCTCACCATGCAATTTGACCATCTCATAATCTTCCACCAGTCATGAAGGATTTAAATCACCATCACCTTATTAAAACCCCTTTATAAGAGATGTTTTGTGAAGTCTTATAAAAAAGAATTCCCTTTAAGGTAAATGAATCAATTTTTTTCTCATCATATTTTTTAAGAATATTCACCCTTAAATGATGAAGTTCTTTAGCATCCTATTCTAATGAAGTTTAAGTTACACAATTTGAACCATATGAAGGTACTTCAAACTTTTACATTCACATTATTTATAAATGTTTTGAAAACCAGACCAGACCGGCCGGTTCAACCGTGAACCGGTCTAGTGGCCGATCCGATCAAGCTCCAGAATTAGCTCTGCATCGAACCGGATCAAACCGGATTGAACCGGCGATTCAACCGGTAAACCATTGAACCGGTCCAGTTGGGAAAGAACTGGCCGATTTATAAAACAATTTATTTTTGTTTTAATTAAAATTAAAAAATATATATTTTTGTTAATTAAAATTTTTAATATTTTTTAAATATTTTTAATATCACCATAATACATGCAAGTTATCTTAAAGAACTCACATAGTTTGTTTTGTAAAAAGAGTGCACTTCTCACTTTATAAAGGGTTAGAGGAAACATCCTCAAACTCTCCCTATGATGTGGGACTAAAAAAGTAGCATGAATAGTTTAGAATGTGAATTTGGGCTTATTTGGGCTAGTTGGGCTTTAAATTTTTCCTTTGTTGGGCTTCAAATTTTTCCTCAGTTGGGCTTCAAATTTTTGCTTAGTTGGGCTACAAATTTAAATAATATATATTATAAATTTGCTATAATATATATTATAAATTTATATATTATATTAAATATTTTTCTTATAAATATATTTAATTATAAATATATAAATATATTATTTTTAAATGATATTTATATTTATAATTTTGAATTATATATATTTTTAAATTTATAAATATATTAAATGGTCATATATTTAATTATTTATATTATATTAATGATCATAAATTTTTTATATTATAAATTTATATATTATATTAAGTATTATTCTTATAAATATATTATTCTTAAATAATATTTATATGTATAAAATTTTATTATATATTTTAAAATTTTATAAATATTATTAAATATTCATATACTTATATTATATGATTTTTATTTTATTAATTTTTAATAATATTATTATTTATTACGTCATCCGGTTCGACCCCGGTTCAACCGGTCGAATCGTGAACCTCTCCCTCTTCCGGTTCGTTGTCCGGTCCGGTTTTCACAACCTTGTTATTTATTATATGACCATTATGCATAATTAACATACCTCTGATGCAGTCTTTTACAAGGTTTTCCCTAAAACCCATATAGGACAAGCTCGTATATGATTATATTATTTTTTAATAGAATTATTCATGCTTTTATTGATTTGGCCTAACATTTCATTAAATAATTTATTGACAATCAACAAATCATCAAGGACTCCACCCACTTTTTTGGGATTCATTAAAATATGGGAGAGACTATAAAGAAGTATTTTTAAATATTTTCTTCTAAAGCATGCTAAATCTTGGGAGTAATTCCAGAATTACTAAGAGATTCTTTCCTTAGAGGTCTATGCCTTGAAACTTTTTACTCTTCACTAATGCAACAGATAGTTCATTCCTAAACTGATCGCCTTCATCAAGTAAACTCTAAAATAATTGTTGATGAGGCCATCAATGATCATCAAAAATAGTTCTAGTAATTTTGAAAAGTTTCCAAAACTCTTTTAAGTTAATTTAATCTACGTAACTTTTGCATGTTTTACCTAAATTGAAAACTAAAGTAAAAAAGCACAAGCCTATCTCGTGCTTAATAATTTTTTTTTTAATTTTTCTTATGTAAGAATTCAACTTCACATCCTCAAAATTTCCTCTCTTCTTTCTCTTTTTTCACCCTCTCCAACAACTAATTAAGTGCTAATGGTTTAAGAATTTTATATATTACATTATTATTTTGAGTACAGCGTCGCGATGCTACTCTTGCCAACAACACAACAATCTATTGAAAATTTGAGATGCTTCTAGAAAGAGTAATTGGTTCCGCAGCGCCCCTAACCAACGCCATAGTCATTCTTCCCAAAATACTAGCCTTATAAAAAGAGAGTAATTCCATCGTACCATCATGTATAGCATCACAACACTCCAAAAGAATTTTCTAACCTTAATATTTCTCACATTCATATTCAACTGTAAATTTATTTAAACTAAAATAAACGTCAAATAGTTTGTCATTAACACACATTTTGCAAATACAACACAAACTTACTAGGATGTGACTCATGTTGAGTTGTTATATAGCAGCAAGTATTACACCATATGTGCATACTGTCGCTGTCAAAAATGGCATCTAATTTTACGCACTCTAAGCCTAATTTTATGCATAAAAAAAAGCATATTCCATTATTTTTGGGGTCTTTTGGATTTTTGTTTTTAATGTTATAAACTTTATTTTAGTATTTTCTAGAGCCTTACAAAGCCTATATCAAAAATTTAGAGAAAACTATATCAATAATTTTTTCTTGAATTGACACATTACCTTCTTTAAAATTAAAATTTTAATTTAAGATATATTACTTCGTCCATGAGGGTAGGTCTACATTGTTGTCCAAAGAGTTGTCATGTCTAATAATTTTATGTCATAAAGAATATAAAAGTCTTAAGTGTATATTTGGATGACATAAAATTTAACTTAAGAATACAAAGGGAATTTTATAGGTAATAAAAAAAATGGCATGATAAGACACAAATCTTGATGCATATTTAAATTAAATGCTTCTAGGATTAAATTCAGGGATTTCTAAACTTTGATTTTAGCAAATTTATTATCAATCAAACATATTGATGAGATAAACCCATTCACATTAAGAATGATCTAGTTTGAGCCCAAAAGAGCCTAAATTAAGTATTTCAAGTGTAATTGAAAATCTGAAACATTAACTGGATGATCAAATGATCTTTAATCTTACATGTTTATAATCAAATTAAGTCTATCAATAAGAATATTCAAAAAATCCAAAATTACTTAATTTTCATTATTAACCACTTAAATATGAAATGAGTTGTCTATGATCAAGGAAATCAATTGAACTATTTGATATAGTGTCAGCTTTTTCATTATATTTATGGAGCATGCCACTTTAAAATTTTATAAATAGGCTCTATATCTTAGCATAAATGGGACACTTAGCTTAAGCTTTTAGAAATGTTAGAAGTTTGAAGAATCTCAAAGCTTCACCCAAGTACCATGATCGTCGAGTCACCATCATTAGTGGGTGACACCATAAAAATGACTAGAACCGTCAGATCATTGTTGTCATCAGATCTCTGCTATTAGACTATTGTTTCCCTTCATTATGTTAAGATAACCTCCATTATTAGACCATAATTATCATACTACTCTCATCTAACCACTATCATAGCCCTATCACTACCACTCTACTATCATTGTCAAATCATTGCCGCTCAACAACCTTTGTTGAACTATCGCCTCTTAACAACCATTGTCGGACCGTCTCCATCAAATCGTTGTTACCTAATATAATAATCCATATTTTGACTCTAGAAAAAAATACAGGTTATTACACCTAACCACAATAATTGGAACATCATTGTCGGACCAATGCCTCTCAGACACCATTACTACTAGATTAACACCATTAGAGAAACTAGCATTTGATCACAATCATTAGACCACTATCACTCCAACATCATCATCATATCACCGCCATTGCTTGAACACCATCATCGAACCACCAAAATTATACCACTGCTATCAGATCACCCCCATCACCAGACAACCAACATAGTCGAATTGCCATCAATTGGCCACAACCAGTAGAATGCCTCTAATCTCATATCTACTATATAATATTTTCTACTATCCACTTAGACATATGTAATATTACCTTCTATAAATTGGGAAATGAGCAAATCTTTGTAGTTAAGACTCACATAATTGAGTTATTGTAGCTAAGCTAGGCCTTGTGGCCTTTTACCTTCTTAGATTTTCTCTGCAAAAACTTTGGTATTTCCTTTACTCTTTTCATTTATTCGTTTGTGTGTGAGATATTTGTGCAAATTAAGATGCAAAAATCCCTCACTCTACTATCATGATTTGTTTAGCATATAATAAAAATAATGAGAGATTTGGCGTTATATGATTCATAATATGTTTAGGATTGATAAATATTCTTATTATATATTTAAACAGAGAAATATCAAGTAAGAGTTGATGTACATTTTGAATAAAATTACCCTCATGATGGATAATTTTGCATTCATGGACTATTTAAAAGACTTGTAAGTCAATCAAATTTCTTTAGAACAAGTACAAATTTTAATTAACTAGAATATGGCTCAAACCAAGGTTTAAACCCATTGTATGCCAAAGAGGATGTTTGAAATTCAATCTAACTTTGCTTGAAATAAATCGATGCATTCCCCGAGTAAGCTCCGTTATGAGCTTCATCATGACTTCACTTGCCAATGATCCCATCAATGCCTACCACGGCATGCTCCATTGTGACTTCACATACCCATGATTGTCGATACCTTCCTCCCCAGCAAGCTTTATCTTTACTTTGTATGTTATCTAGTCGATGCCTTTTCACAACAAGTGTCATCGGGACTTTGTATGCCAGAAGTCCAACTAATACCTTCTTAGTGAAATCCCCCACATGAAATCCTTGTCCTTTGCATGTCAACTAATTTTTTTAACTTTTTTTTTAATTTTTTATTATTTTTTGTTATTTTTATTTTTACAAAAAATACTATACAAAATATAAAGATTATCCATCATTTGAAATTTACTAAAATATTATTTAAAATTATTATTTTTCGTAAGACAGTTAGACAGACTTGTAATTGGTACAAAATATGTTATTTTATGTACACAACTCTACTTGGCCTATTGGTTGAGAGCTAAGGCTTCCAACTAAGAGGTCCAATGTTCGAGTCTATGTGTATGAGTTTGCCTTAAATGGCCTAAATGTCCAAAAAAAAAAAAAAGATTATTTTATGTGAAATAAAATCCCTGTACTTTATGATCATTGTTGAATGATTAGATCTTCTTGGAGTTTCATTTCATTGGTCCACATCTTGGTCCCCAGTGTTGGTTCCCTTGTATTTTTCTACTAATGCAATTTTCATTATATGTAAATAAGGCCATTTGATTGCATACAAAGCACTATATTATAATTTACATTTTATTTGCGATGACTTTCTTACTATTTTTAAAAATAAAAGTTTTACATAAAAAATTATGAAAAGTAGCAAAGAGTAATGGTCAAACGTTGTTCTCAATTAAGCTTTAGGTTTCGTTTAATACGATTTTCTTTCTGCTTCTTAAAACAGCTTTCTAGTAGGGAAAAATTAATTTTTGTACTAGAAAGCTGATTTAAGAAGCTGTAAGAAAGCTGTCACAAGCAAAGACCTAATTTAGCATTTTTTTTTGTTGGATTATGATAAATGATATTCAACCATCAGCCTTGGCTTTTTGGATGGCCGGTCTGACAATCAGAAGTTATTCCGCTTTGAAGGTCACTTGTATATATGGGATTCCTCTTGAATGTATTTATATTCATTTTGAGTCGAATCAATTTATTTTTTATCATATATTTTTTCTGTTTTTTTTTGGATATTTCTTATAGGCCATTGTTCTTTTTTGCTGCAGTCATTATAACTCATATATTTTTGAGTTATTTTTGTTCTCCTAATTTTTTTAATTATGTATTATAGTTAAGAAAATTGAGCTCTGCCTTTTTCTTTAAAGGAAATATTACTACAATGAGTAAAAGAATGTACAACATGGACATGTGACCTTCAGGCCCACTAAGCTCTGGTGGGCTTTTATAAAAGAATGTGATGTAGAAGTTTCAATGCATGTTCTAATGAGTTTACTAAATATGGCCGTTAGGTTTTCAAGAATTTTTTCATCTGTTTGCCGAAATGTGGTCACAAGCAAACTGTAGTTTATCTTTAAAAATACATTTACTAGATACCGGTAGTGGCGCGATATTTGCGTTGGAATCCACCGTCACTTTACCTTCGATTTTGGGTCCATTAATTTCCAGCTGTTGTAGCCATCAGAAAACCGCTGGAAAATATTACCATCAGAAATATGCTTTCTGTTTTCATTTCCTACGCGGTTTCTTCCGGCGGTTTTTAAACAGCTGGAAAACTACATGAAAATTGAAAAACCACTGGAAATTACCGCCAGCAATGCACAATTTTCCTGTAGTGTCAATCAAATTATTCATTCAATAAAAATAAAAACAAAATATTTTTTAATATGTCAAATATATTATGTTCTATATCAAAATAAAAATAAAAAAATAAAATAATTAAAAATAAAAATCATCCCAAATGGTCCCTAAAGTTTGTTGGAATGTCAATAGAACATGCTGGATGCAGTCAGTGTGGTCATATATATAATTTAAGAAATTTTTTAAATGGATAAAATTCAAATATATAATAAAAATAATATTGACAGGCGATGCAAAATAAACTTCTATTTTTCAGCCATAGAGTAAAAGAATTCAAGGTAGGCAAAGAGAGAAGAAGCTTTCTCAAGCTACATATTCCAATTCTATCTTCATATCCATGCTACCAATGGCTCGCTGTACGTTCAATCATTTCTCCACAGAACAACTGTGATATTTCATTAACATAGTAATATCCAGAACTTATTCCTAATTATTATAAAAGTATGTTTTGTCTTCTTCAGAAATATTTTTTTTCAAGCTGTATTCCCACACCAAACGCTTACACTAGGAATTAGATCGCTTGATGCCCGAGCAAAGGACATAAATCCTATCAAGTCTTTGGAGACATTCGAATCATTGACAATAATAATTGAATATCTTTCAGATATTATTTTTTTTAAGAATGGGGAATCTATTCGGTGCCATCTCCAAGATAGTCGCATGACAGCGTAATTAATCTTTCAGTGGGCCTATTATCAAATAGGGGTGTCAAAACCGGGTTTTGGGTCGGATTCGGGTTGAACCCAGAACTGAACCGGATTCAAACGGCTCGACCCTAACCCGACCCGGGTATGTAAACGGGTCAGAAAATCGAACCCGAACCCAACCCGACATGGGAAGGCGGAATGGCGGGCTGTAGGTAGAGGGAGGCGGCTGTGGGTGGTTGTGGACGCGGGTGCGGACGGGGGCGACCTGGCATCGGCACGGACGCGCAAGGGCGGGTGTGCGGGAGGGTGCGCGGGCACGGACATGCACGGGCTGGTGCGTGGACAGTGACGCGCACGGGCTGGTGTGCGGGCCGGTGCGAGGGCACGGACGGGTATGGGCAAGGTGCGTAGACAACCGCAGCGTGCGCGCAGGCAGCCTTGGACGCTCGGGAGACTGCTTGCAGGTGCGGGCAGCTTCGTCAGAGGTGCGGACTGCCGGGCAGTCATTTCAAATGGGTTTCCACGTTGACTCGACAACCCTTCAGGTCAACCCGAACCAGACCCATTTTTCAAATGGGTCAAATCCGAGAACTCGAACTCGACCTGTTTTGGAAACTAGTCGGGTCTAACCCAAAATTTTTGGGTCTGGTTCGGGTCGAGTTTTCGTGTCGTGTCAAATATTGACATTTATACCAGTAACCAACCTCACATGTGTAGGCCACACAGTTATTTTCTCTCCACTAAAGTAGTCGCACAGCATGAGAGAGGAATCGTATATGAATTGGAGGATTCCCTATCATGCTCGCCAACTAATTCAGCTATGCCCGATGGGGTTCTTTCAGATTTAAGAATCATCCCTTCATCTGCTGTCAGTCAAAGAATACTTCAATGATTCAAATCTGTAGCTACTTCCAACAGAAAATCCAATCAGAGAGTCATTAAAATAATCCTTTTGGTTGTATTAAACTATTTGTATATATATAATAACAAAATTCCATTCGAAAATTTCAAGTACAGTTGAAGAATAAGCGTTAACAATCAGTATATATTCAATAATTACAGGATTAACATTGAATTAATTCTTGATATTAATCAGGAAGAAGAGATAAGGATGATGCTGATTATGTTCAATTAAAATAGGAGAAACACTATGAACAAACAAAACTATCTGTTTAAATTATTTATTATCTTATGATGGTTGATTGATGTTTAGTTTATTATCTTATCATTCTGTTAATTCTTCTTTTAATACAATTTGTTTAAGTCTTTGGCCATCTTATCCATTTTTTATCCTTATATATATTGAATTACTTTATTTTTTATTATTGTGCTGTGTGATCTCTAACTAATAAGATACAATCCAGCTGATGATCTCTCTAAATATATATAATCTTTAGCTAACTCGATCGGATTTAAGCCTATTTAGATTCGAATTCAATCTAATCTTAGCTTAGTACCATGAGATTGATCCTCCCAATTTCTTCTGCCTGAAATGTTCAAATTTTGAAGAAAACTTACTAAGTTGAAGCTTCCAGTATTGCACTGAGCTACAGTGTTTGCACCTAGCAAAATAAGATGACACCTTTGTGTGCTTAATTGTTTATTAGACTTATATCAAGAATCAAATAAGTAAAATCAGAGGTTAACCACTTTTGAAAGTAACAGCCATATTGCCTCTTTGAATTGTATTGGGCCGCATGCATGCATATGATTACAATGAGGAAGGATGGATAGAGACTGGAGAGGAAAAAATACATACAGAAATTTCACGGAGACAAGGATGGAATGAAAGAGATGGGTGAATGCTTAATTAATAAGAGAGAGGCCGAAGAGTTCAAAAAAATAATAATAATATTGACTGAGATCAAAATGCTAAAACAACTTAATTTACAACCGCTTTAGGATTTGAAGCTTGGTTCTACTGTGAAAAAGGAGAAATTATTCCGTAAAGAATGGTGAAAAATGAGAAATTATTACGTAAAGAGTTCACACGCATATGGACTTCAATGTAATCAATCCATGTGGCTTTTACAGAGGGTGTGTTACATGCTACATGACTTGATTTCATTGGAGGTTGAATGCAAACTAGGTTGGGGGAGGATGAAGAGGAGTAAACGACACAATGATGAAACAAGCAAGAAAATATTTAAAAGCAGCCGAAAATTAAAGGACGTCAAGATTTAACACGAAAAATTCAAAATAGAGAAAAAGTCACATAGGTACACCACATCAAGAAATCTACAATGAAAATTGGGATAAATAAATATAGATATCACTCCTCTCACTTTCTCCTTGTTTCTATTCTCACATGCATCATTCTCAATGTATGCACTACCCAAATACTTGAGAAAGCCAAATAAAATAACCATGAGAAAGAAACCTATCAAGTTCGTCTCGAAGCACTGCGGAACTCAAACATCTGTTTTGATTTGCTGCGGCGTCATATCTCTATAATGCTGCAGCTCTCTGTCATTGAGCGTTGTGCTGCTCAGATACACAATGCCGATATTTTGTACGAGAAAAAAAATTTGGGTGCAAAGCTCCCGAACCCAAGCAAGGGCCAGGGGGTATGATAAGTAGAACAGATAAGTCATACTTCCTTTATATAAGTCGTCTCACTTATAAGTGCACTCTCCACTTTCTCTGTTATGGCAGAGCACCTTTTTCTTACTACCTCTTAATCTCTGCTATGATGATCATCACCCTTGCTTTTGTAACTAACTACTTTATTTATATCGCTTACTGTAGTAGCTGGAAGGTAAGCAAGTAATGAAGCAGATCAAGAGTTTTCTCATTCTCCATTCTCTGCTTCTATTTTTAGTTTCTTCTCCTTGTTTGTGCTAACCTTGTATTTTGCAGCTTGATTCCAGTCTTCATAGTATCAGAGCTATAGGCATATCCTCTAGCCTTCCCTCAAATGGCATCTTCGTCTACCACTACCCCGATGGAAGCCTTGGGCTCCAGCTCTCCTCCCACTGAGATCGCAATCCCACCACAACTGAAGATTTTTATGTCAAATGTGATGTCCATGGTTACAGTCCAACTAACGACTGAAAATCATCTTATATGGAAATATCAACTCTTAAAATTGTTCACAACAAACAATTTATATACTCGATCTCAATTATGTGCTTGAATTCTGGTTAACACTTGAACGCCGGCTACAATCCTCCAATCGATCTCGACTTCTTCAACTCAAAGGTGAACAGCACCAGCTATAGCTTGGTGATAAAACAATGTTCCAGTACCTTTATGATATCCAAAACAAGATTGATGCAATTGTTACTGCTGGATCATCTATTAATGTTGAACACATAATACACTATACTTTAAATGGCTTACCAGCTTCATATCAGTCCTTCAAAACAACAATATGAACACAACTCACCTTCATCTCTATCGATGTCTTTTATGCTCTGTTATGCATTAAAGAGCTTCATATAAATATAGAAATTAGTCGAGACTCAATCAACGCTTCAGCTGGTGATCCAAATCTTGCTCTAGCTGCTACCAGAGGTTCGTTTTGTGGACGATCTTCTGCTTGTGGTCGCGGTCGTGGGACATTTCTCAGTCGTTCTGTATTAGGTCACGGATTCCCTGGTAGACCACCCACTGCAGGTTTTAACCCAACTTCTACTTGTGGTGGCAGACGACCTTGTTCAACTATAGACTATCAAATATGTGGGAAATCAGGTCATTATGCTTTAAACTGTTGGTATTGACATGATCCCAACTATACATCTGCACTACAAGCATACATTACCACGAACAACTCTCAGCATGCCGAATGGTTTTTAGACTTAGGTTCCACTGAACACCTGACCTCCAATGCCTCTCAGATTCAGAACATTCAACCCTATACAGGCTCATCAAATGTTCAAGTCAGCAACGGACAGCATCTGCAAATTGCTAACTCTGGTCAAGGATTGCTCGCCACACCTCATCGTAAGCTTCACATATCTAAAATTCTTCATGTTCCGTAACTCTCACACAATCTTATTTCTATTCACAAGCTAACCTCTAATAATCCATGTTATTTCTTACTTGACGCTAATGGTTTTCGCATAAAGGACTCCAAGAATAACCAAACTCTTCTCCACGATCCCAATCTTTATGGTCTCTACCCAATTAACTCAAGAGCATCAGTTTCCTCCAACTCTTACTATTTTTCTACAACAACATTAGCTACTTCTATTCCAACTACATCTGTTTGGCACTGGCGCTTAGGCAATCCATCCCCTACAACTCAACAGTTCATTCCCGCAATTTTCTCTACAAGCTCCTCTGCCAATAGTTGTTATCATTGTACTGCATGTGCTCAGGCTAATGTAGTCATCTTTCATTTTCGTTATCGTCTACTAGGTCTCAAAAGTGTTTAGAACTCATTCACAGTGATGTAAGTGGTCCTTCCCCAATAGTTTCAATGCAATCTTACCGTTATTATGTTATTTTTGTTGATGATTTCAATCATTACCCACTTTCCTCTACACTCTAAGTCGGATGTTGCTCTATTTTTCTTCAATTTAAGAAGCTTGTTGAAAATCAATTTCAAAATCACATAAAAATCCATCAAATTGATCGTGGTGGCGAATATATTAATGCAACACTTCAACATCACTTAAATAACTTTGGAATTATCCATCAAACCTCATGCCCCTACACCCCTCAACAGAATGGCATCTCCGAAAGGAAACATCGACATATTTTTGAGACCGAGCGAGCATTACTGTTTGATGCTCACTTACCAAGTAAGTTTTGGACTGATGATCTTCTAACAGTTGTATACCTCATTAATCGTCTACCCTCTTCATCTAATCATCATAAATCTCCTTACAAATGTCTGTTTAAACGACCACCCAATTATTCCCATTTATGAACTTTTGGATGCTTAGCCTACCCATGGATATATACCAACTCACCTCTCCCACAAACTAGCTCCACGCTCCCATCCATGTATCTTGCTTGGTTATGCTCCACATTCCAAGGGGTATTGCTATTTTGATTTCAAAAATTCTAAACAATATCTCAACATGTTCATTTCCACAAATCAATCTTCCCATTTCAATGTGACAGCTCAAAGTTTGTTACACCGGCTCCTACCAACATTCCTACCCTAGCCACATTAATTTCTGTTTCCACTATTCATAGTCCTCTACTTAATCCTTGAGCTTCAGCTTAATAGATTAATAACAATTCTAACACTATACCTCTTCCTTCGACTGAACAAACAATTGAACCCCTCCAGCCAACCGAAAGCCTCTCCTCTATAATGCCCCTAAGTTTCCCTCCACCCAAGCATCTGATGATCGCAAGGACTCAAACAGGCAATCTTAAACCAAAGCTGATTTTTGATCTTGATCACACAGTCATTCCAGCCAATCCCACTGTCTTTACTTAAGCATTTAAGTATTCAGCATGGAAAAGCTATGAGTACTAAATTCGAGGCATTACAAAAATAGGGTACGTAGATATTAGTTCCTTATGAGCCTGGTCAGAATATTCTAGGCTGCAAATGGTTATTCAAAGCCAAACATAATTTTGATGGTTCTATTGCATGCTACAAAGCGAGACTTGTAGCTCAAGGCTTTAACCAAGAGCATGGACTGGACTATCATTAGACATCCAGTCTGGTTGCCAAATTTGTGACAATTTGTTTGTTTCTCACTGTGGCTGTTTCACATAGTTGGTCTATTTTATAGCTGGATATGTCTAATGCCTTCTTACATGATGTAAACATGCAATATATGAAACAGTCTACTGGGTTTGCGGACTCCCGATTTTTGCATCATGTCTGTCTATTATAAAAGGTCATCTATGGCCTCAAACAATCTCCCAGACAATGGTTTGATACATTATCCTCCTACCTTCTTACCTTCTCACCTACGGATTTACAACAAGCACTGTCGATCCATCTATGCTCATTTTCCATCAGAATTCAACTCAATTATATATTCTCGTCTATGTTGACGACATACTACTTACCAGAGACAATGAAGTTGAAATATACAAATTGATTAAGACTCTTCACTCCAAGTTTAATATGAGAAATTTGGGAACTCTAAATCACTTTCTCAATTTACAGGCCACAATCACATCCTATGGCATTAATCTGAGTCAAACTCACAATGCCAAATATATCCTCAACAAAGCTACCATGGCAGACTGTAAACATGTCCTCACTCCGTTACCAACAGTCTTACCCATTGTAGATCCGACAGCTTTGCCTTATGCTCGCCTAGAATTCTATCATCAAATCGTTGGATTGCTGCAATATTGGACTCTAACTCGCACGAATCTGCTCTTTGTGGTGAATTTTCTTTGCAGACATATGCATCAACCACAAAAGATATATTTTCAGCTGCTCAAATGTGTACTGTGATATATTCAAGGCTTAACTCAACTTGGTTTACCCATTATATGCTATTCATTACAGTTGACGGCCTTCGCTGACTTCAACTGGGCCTCCGATAAATCTGATAGACGATCGATCACAGGCTACTGTGCATTCCTCGGTAGTACTCTCATACTTGGACGGTCAAGAATCAAATTTTGGTTGCTCGATCCTAAACCGAAGCTGAATATAGAGCTATCTCCATCGCAACCTATGATTTAATTTGGCTCCGTCAACTTCTCAGTGAATTTCAAGTTCCCCTGCTTACTCCAACCAAGTTCTATTGTGATAATGTATATGCTCTTGCTTTAGCCAACAACCCCATATTTCATGCTCGCACCAAACATATAGAGATTGACTTTTGTACCTAACTACATTATTTATAACGCTTACTGTAGCATCTGGAAGGTTAAGAAGTAATGAAGCAGATCAAGAGTTTTCTCATTCTCCATTCTTTGGTTCTGTTTTTAGCTGCTTCTCCTTGTTTGTGCTAACCTTGTATTGTGCAACTTGATTCCAGTCTTCAGGGTAAACCCTTGAACCCCCATCGAATATGACAAACATTGAAATTCAAGACAACATAATAACCATATTGATCAAAACAATCAGATTTCACACATAACAAGCTACGTCCAAACTACTAAACATAACTCCATTATGTAATTTTGTACATAGTATTAAAATTTTCTTAAAAATGATGATATCATTTTTCGCATGTAAAATGAGTGAAAATAAAATATCATTTTCAAACAAAAAATCTAGTTCAAAATCCAGTTTAAAAAAAAAAAAACAAAATCGATCCGTTTTAAATCTATGTCCATTCAATCAAAATCCGGTGCAGTTCCAGCTCAATTAAATACACTGGAATCTCATATAGTAGGATTTCTAAGCCAAATCCTAATCAAGTTGAGCATATTTCAATCTTCTAGTTAAATTCCCTCTTCTCCCTTCTAATAAGATGCCAAAACATGCATTATAATAATTAATGATAATTTACTTCAACGGGTAATCACCTATAATCTCTAAATGGAATCTAATTAGAGCTACAGCAAGGACTGGAAACCTATTAAACTAACATTAATTTGTCAAAAGAAGTCGTCATCTATATTATTTATTCTCTATTAAAGAGATAATGACAGATTAATTAACTGACTTTACTTTATTAGTTAGCTTCCAGCTAAAGGGCTGCGCATTAAAATATAGGTACTTGAAAATTTTGATGATTAATCTCTTGAGTTCAGAGATAATGACAAGATGTCTCTCTTAATCTCCGGCCCACATGGAAGCTATTAGTTTGACTGGTGAATTTTTTCACCTTAATAATTCAAAAGTAATTACGTTAGAAATAGTGATTTGTACTCTTTTTATTTTTTTGGAAAATGATTTGTACTTAGAGCTCACAGGATAGGATCTAGGAAAGAATCATCATGAATATTTAAGGGAAAAAAAAAACAATCTTAAGAAAGTTATGAAGAGAAAGTGAGTTTGAATTTAAACTTAGGCCTAGTTTGTCTTGTTAGGAAAGCAAAAAAATAAAGAATAAAATAGAATATAGTGTAAAAGGAATATAATATATTTAAAATATTTAATATTTTTTAAATAAATGTAAAATAAATATACATCATTATTATTATTATTTTTATTCGAAGTCAAATCAGCCTAGTATAAAATTCAATGATAGTGATATCCGATGACTTGCGGTGGGGTCAGATGCAGATCGTGGTGGTAGCTAGGTGGCGATTGATGGCGAAGGGTGTTTGCTGTGGTAAGTGATTGGTATTTGCAAGGGCGGAACCAACCTTAATTTTCAACAGGGGCAAACTTATAAGCAATTATTGGTGTTGCCTCGAATTTGGATCAACTCTTCACAACTGTATTAGCTACCAAAAAGAAAATTTATAGATGATTTGTTTATTCTTAAACAAAATTTAAGTTAAAGTATGGATGATTTATTTGAAAAAAAAAATCAAAATGATGTAATTGATTAATCATTCAATTTATACAAAATATATGTTAGAGTTGCCTTGAATTTGACTCGAGCCCTATTTATTCATATCCTTGATCATTATACACTTTGTAGATATGTCGAGGGTCCAAGGAGGCTACGCCCCTTAGCAAGGTTTGAGCAATAGGGGGGAGGGGGATTTAGTCAAAAATGAGCGAGTTTTAAATATATAAGTAAATTCTATAGTGACTATCATGAATTTTACAACTTATAATTAGAAAATTTTAAACACTTAAAAAAGCAAATTATCTTATCATTTTTTGAAATGATGAATATCAGCTAACTTAATTATTTAATGATATTAGAGTGCACAAATTGTTTTGATCCGAAATTTGAAGAACATAATATCATAATTTAATAGAGATAGAAATGTTAATACCAATAAGTGGTCCCTTGCGAGATTAGAACATTTTGTACCATTGTGGAATCCAACAGAAGTGTCAAAGGGTCAGATGCTATTATCCGAGCTTGTTTTGGAGCTAAATAGTTTTTTTTTTCTCTCAACCAAAAACTATATATTTTTTCTATTCACGGAGTCATTGAGAAACCAACAATTTAGGTTCGTTTGGGACAGCTTTTTTATAGCTTTTTAAATTTTAAAATAATTTTCTAGCTTAAAATGTCTTTATTTAAAAAAAAAATGTATTAAAAAATCTGTTTTAGAAAGCAATAAGAAAGTTGTTCTAAACCAAACATCAGTGTTAGTACAAGCAGGTTATTAACTAAGCATAAGATTATCGCAAGCACTAAATTAAGCTATTAATTTCAAATTATTTGCTGCTAACGAAGGCTTATATTTGGCTGTTTTCTCTTCAGAATATTTCTGTGTTGGTAGATTAAGATTTGGAGAATGGAGAAAGCCACTTCCAAATTGAATAAAAAATATAGCATAATGAAGTAATCGGTAAAGGCCACACCGACCAACCTTTGGATGCCATATGGTATATGATTGACAAACTGGAAAACCCTAATGGCATGCTATGATTGGGTTGTTTTTCAAAGGCAAAAGTGTATTGATTATGATTTTCAAACTATTTTTTAGTTTGATAATTAGAGATTATTGATAGTGTCATGACAAAAATAGTATTAGTTTTATTTTAATAAATAATTTTAAGCCACACTCTTAATAGTATTTCAATTAGGTAATTGAAGTGCTGATTTTAGTTGTTTTTAGCTGATAAAGGAATTTGAAGTAAAAGAAATACTGTGTAAAATTTAAATTTAATGTTTGGTTTGTTGAAAAAGTTAAAATTCGGGTGTTTTTTTTTCACTATTTAATTTCCTTTTAATGTATTGTGAACTCATCTAGTTTTGACTGTATTGTTTTTTCACTGCTTTGTTGTTGCCAGTCTTTGCTACCCACCAACTAGCCACACTGCATATTGACACCACCCGGACCCAACAATCTGCCACTACTAGCCACGCCTTGCCACACCTCCAATGTCAGCTGCCTGTTGTCATGTCCATCGTCAGCCACCATCACTTACAATCAGCCACACCACCCGAAGTCATCTCTACCACTACCCGAAGCCGTCGCTACCACCGACAACCATGACCCATTGCAACCCTCCACCACCACTCGCAATCGAACATTATCAGCCACTAGAATCATTTTTTACTTTATTTAACATTTATTTTACTTCAAGTCAAACAAAAGAAGTAATCTCTCACATTTCTCTTACACTCATCTAAACTATTTCAAACATTCTTTCTACATTGCATTTCTTTTACTATGTCATTCTTTTTCAATAAATCAAACAAGTATGTACTTAGGAAAAGAATGTAATTAAAGATTATTAATTAATCACATTTATAAAAAAAACCTTGAATTAAGTATATACACAACAATTTATTGCAAATTAAAATGCATTTAATTAAATAAGGCATTAATTATTTGATAATTACTATAATATAATGTGGTTTAGGTTTCGTTTGGAACAACTTTTTTACTGCTTCTTAAAGTTGTTTTCTAGTACAACAATTTTTAATTTTTTTTTACTAAAAAGCTACTTTAAGAAGCAGTAAGAAAGCCGTCTCAAATGAAGCCTAAGGCTTCGTTTGGGACGGCTTTTTTATTGCTTTCTAAAATGGAGTTTTAGTACAATTTTTTTTTATTTTTGTACTAAAACTCCGTTTTAGAAAGCAATAAAAAAGCCGTCCCAAACGAAGCCCAAGTTTTTCACTCAAAATCTAGATTATGTTGTATAGAATTTTGAGTATTTTATTAAATGATTTAGAAATATTTTCATAAAAATAATAAACTGGCAGTGTCAGTTTCAGATTGAACATATCAAATTAGTAACAAAAATACAGCCAAATTATAAAATCCAATGAACAAATATACATATCTCTTATGTGTCCACCAAATAAGCTTGTGCTTTTATTCGAGTTAATTAAGCCCATTAAACAAACACTGAAGGGCATCAATTAGGTGGATTGATAAACGAAGCTTCAATCAAAAATTAAAATTTTTATTAAAAATTACGTAGATTAGTTCAATAGAGTGGACACAATTAATATTATTCTATGCAAAATATGAAAGTTTTTCGGTAGCAGAAAAAAGAATTCAATAAAGGAGGTGCGGAAAAATAATACTGAGATTAGTCAAAATAATTCACATTATAAGCTCAAGCATTGTTTATCTTTTGCTTACGTTTTGCATTATATGGAATATTTATTTGTCTTCTTTAAACATAACTTCTTGACATTAGAAAAAGAAGTTCTTGGAAGGGGAGGATTGTAACAGCTCAATACAATAGAGCTTATTCTGATCAGGTTGGATTGTGACAAGTTACCAACCCGATCAGAATATGTTCTATCGTGTTGAGCTATGACAAAAACTATCAAAAAATCTTGAAGAACTTTAATTTACATTGTAAAATAGGTTACAATATTACACATAATAGATTAAAAACTTGCAAAATAAGAAAAATTTCGAACCATTACAACATTATCATGATATACTTCTACGTACATAATTATGAAAGATTTTCATGTTCCAATATATGTTTTGCATTAAAATTATATCTTGAGATTCATATGTCACAACTCAACATGATAGGAGCAACAAACCAGTGGATCTTATTAGGCTGGGTTGTGGTAAGTTTTTATGGTATATGAGCTATAGTTTTAGAAATAGATCATAAGAAAGAGCTTTAGGAAATCAATATATAAGTTAAGTGGGATAGTTTTAAATATATCTCTGTGTTTATTATTATTTATTTTCATATGGATATATGATCAATTACAAATTATGTGTATTTATTGGTCCACTAAACCAAGATATGACAGATACATAGAGTGATAATTGGGCAGCCCTTCTACATAGTACTACTTCAATAGTGAATTATGATATTATTTCTTAGTTTGATAGTATGATAACCCAGATGATGGGTGAGGTATGGAGCAGTTTTCCTACTATTATGATAAGGTAGACGTACCTACATTTGCAGCTATTTTGTGATTGAAGCCTTTGAGATTTGAGGGTGCTGTTAAGACCAGGACAGTAGAAGACTTGCTAAGGAGGCTGGAGAAGACATTTGACGGTATGTAGTGTCCTCCTAATAGGAAAGTTTCATTACGTATTTTTCAATTAAATAATGAGGCATAGTACCGGTTGATGGGCCAATACATAGAGAAGGTTTAGGGGAGATTGATCTCTTTGATTAGCTAGAAGAGTTGTGTGATTTATTCTGAGCCTAGTTTATATCACCTTTTACATGATAGTAGATTTAGGAGACCTTTTTAAGTTTGATTCAGGGGAGTAGATCATACTAGAACTATGAAGCAGAGTTCAAAGTTTTGGCTAGATATGCTCTATATTTGGTTGACACTTCTGCAAAGAAATGTTATAGGTTTTTTAGAGGACTTTGTGATAATATGAGATAGCCAATGGTTTCATTATGTATTTTTTATTTCTTTAAATCTATGGAGAGAGATTGGCTGATAGAGAATGATCTCATAGCTACTCAATAAAGATGGACTAATAATAAGAAGTGATTTGATTATGAGAGTTCTATTAGTGGACTCTTTAGGAAAAGAAGAGTTAGTTTGGACTAAGAGAGTCTATAAGATAATTTGTGCTTGTGATAACTTTTGTTGTGGTCAGTATTATTAGTTATGGAGTTTTGTTAGTGCGACACCTGTGTGTCGTAATTATGGAAGACATTACTTTGGTCAATGTTATAGGATGGATGTATAATATTTTTGGTGTGTTCAAACTAGACATAGGATAGAAAAATGACAACAACCAAGATTTGAATAATGATTTAAGCCACTATGATATAGGCACTAAGAGTTTTTAGTCATGCCTTTAGGCTAACTATTATGTGAACCTTCTCATTAAATTTGATAAATAGATAATTCAGAGATTATTTGGATCAGTTTACGATAGCGTTCATAGATTATATTTTAGATTATTCTTCTTATGAGGAAGATCATGATAGACATTTGAAGAATAATATTTATGCAACATTCATTTTACACAATTTTCTCCAAATGTGAATTTTGTCATAGGAGTATTGCTTTTTGTGGCACATGGTGAGTAGTATAGATAATTTTGTAAATCCTAAAAAGTTCAGTCTATCATTGATTGATTGAGGCCTACTACCATATTTGAGGTATGTAGTCTCTTATGTAACAACCTGAATTTTTTAACATAAAAATTAAAATTATTAATGTAAATTTCTATTTGAACTAGAGCACTGTGGCACTAGAAAATCACCATTATGACACTAAAGCATCTATTTTATATATAGTGATTCTAGATTCAACATGCAGCGCTGTGTAACTATGCTCTAATATATATATATATATATATATATATATATATTCATTTTTTCTTTCCACTCACATTAACAATGACAGCTTGCTAGAAAAGTTGAAGGGGAAGGAAGGAGGAAAGAGAAAGAGAAATTTGAAATTTTTGTAACCACATTAATTTGCCACTTTTTATGAAAATTGCTCAGATTGAGGTAGGTGACTTTTATCCTATCTCTATTTTAAATATTTTGATTTTAATGGTCTAATTTATTTTAAATTAAATTTAATGTATTTCTTATGATTTAGTGCATGAATCTCTGCTGCTTAACTTTTTATATGTTATAGTCTTAATTATTCTAAATATTTTGACTGTTTGATTGTGTGATTTCATTGAATAAAGTGAAAGTTATGGCATTTTGAGTGATTTACATAGAATGATTTTTTTTTATATTTTAATATAGGCACTTTAAGAAAAGTATTGTGAATGAATACGAACATATGATAGGTTAATAGCTAGTTTTTTATTACTATTATAATACTATAATCATAGTATATATAAGAACCAACAAAGGTTATTTCTTTTTTACATTGACAACAAACTAACTGACTTGTATAGAAGGTGTGCTAATGAACTTTTCTTTAAATACTATGATTTGATGTTATTCTCAACTGATTCACATGACACATTGATTGATAATTATAAGGATTAATTATTGTGTTGATGGGTAAAGAATGATGACTCTGTTTACTAAGCCAATAGTTATTAATTTTTTATTAACAACTACTAAAAAATACCATGCAAGTCAAAACTCCTAACTTATTTAGTATGAATAATGGAATACATGTTAATGCAATATTATTATTGTACTATTTTAATATTCTACTGATTATTATTTTAGTATTGCTATATTATTTTACTCTGCCACTAATTTTATAAATACTAATATTGCTGACATTGCTTTTGATTCACTATTTATTGATTTACCATTATTATGCACTTGACTGCTATAATGAGCATGTGATATAGATACTTATTGGATACAAATTTAGAATAATTAAACCTTATTTGTATATTGATTTGATAGTACAACATTACTATAAATTCTAATAGTTTTAATAAATATTTTTAGTTTCTTGATTTGGGAAGGATTATTTACTGCTTACTGATTTGACCTCCCTATAGATTTACTAATCTACTAATCTTTTGATTTTATTAGTATATTGGTTTAATGTTATATCATTTTTATATGTCGCCATTTATTGACTTTTGTTCCATACTATTCTACTATTTTTAAGATTGTATTGTTAGTGTATGTGTTTACTATTTTAGGACATTCATGATCATATTGACTATCATTATTATAAACTAACTGATATCAAGCATACTACTGTTGACCTCATTCTTGTATGAGGTCACTAAGGACCTATCCAGACTCCAGATCAATCTAAAAAAAAAAAAAAACCTAGGATTCTCCAAATTCCAGACCTTAGGATCCATTCTAGATCCTAGGACCCTTCTAGACTCCAGACCCTAGGATCTACTCTAGACCCTAGAATTCTTCCAGACCAATCTAGATATTAGGATCTATTCTAGACCCTAAGACTCTCCTAGATTCAAGCCCTATGATCTTCTTAGACCCTAGGAGATGCCTAGAACTTAATTCAATTCAAACTTCAATCAAATCCAGACTTTAAACCCATTCAGATCTTAATCTCCAGTTTAATCTTAGATCTTACCTTTGATCTAGCTTTAAACCTATCTAATCATTTATAGTTCCCTAAATGACTATAAATGATTCGGATAATTCAAACTTAATCTATCAAACTCAAAATCCAGATCAAATCCAAAATCCAGACCCAAATCCAATGGTAAAAGGCCAAGTCCTAAAAGCCTTTTTCAGCAAACTTTCAAACACTTCAAAATCAATCAATTGACCTCCGATTCAGAGTCTGTCAGTTGCATACTGATGGGACATGTCTCTGGAGGCAACCCTCCAAATTTGAGCCCATTCCGAGGTCTTTAACCCCATAAACTTAATCAAAATCCAAAGGCTGTAAAACCTTCAAATATTTACAGCCTATGCCACTGGACTTGCCATTAAGAAGATTCTGACCTTAGAGCTCTCTTCAAAGCCTCTAATTACTTCCAGACCTTTAATTATGACTCAGTGAACAGTAAACTATGTTTTGGTTGATCCATTTTGGCCCCCAGTTGACCAGGGGTCAAAATGACCAAAATACCCCTCTGGGGGCTCAAACGGTGTTCTCAAACAAAATGAACTCCGAATTGAACGCAACCACCTCCAGCAAGTTTCAAATATCAAACCAAACTTGTTGGATCCATTTCCAAGTCCTGGGTCAACCTGGTTGACCAAGTCAACTCAGTTGACCCAAATGACCCTTTAAGGATCCAAATAGGCCTTTTGACCCAAATGACCTCTCCAGGCCATGGAACCACTTCCATTGGTCTTGAAACGTCATTTGAAACCTGTTGGACCCATTTCCAAGCCCTGAGTCAACCTGGTTGACCAAGTCAACTTAGTTGACCCAAGTGACCCCTTTAAGGGTCCAAATGGGTGTTTTGACCCAAATGACCCCTCTAGGCCATGGAACCACCTCCATTAGTCTTGAAGCGTCATTTGAAACTTGTCGAACCCATTTCCAGACCCTGAACCCAGTCGGTTGACCAGGTCAACCAATTTTGGCTTAAGGGCCCATTAAGGGCCCATTAAGCCCTTTTGACTCAAAATGAACCATTCAATCCCTGAAAACACCTCTATCAGTTTTCAAATTTTATTTTAAACCTGCACAGCCTTGACCCACCCCTTGAGTCAACCTAGTTGACCCAGTCAACCTAGGTTGACTCAAAATTCCCTTAAGGCTTTAATGGGTTATTTCAACTCATTGAACCCATTGAGTTCACTTCAAAGCTCTAAAATTAACTTCAAACATAGCCTAATCATGTTTTTGGGTGTTGGCCAATCAAACCCATTTAGAGTTGACCAAGTCAACTCTAAGGTTGGGTCAAATCCATTCCAAACCTCATATTAAATTCAAATCTCAATCCCTTCATTTGACCTTTGCTCTAAATCAAACCAATTAGCTCTTGAGGTCATTTGGCTGCCATCTCAATAGTCAACACGGTCAATTGACCAGTCAACACATGGTCAACAAGCCTTTAAGTAGTCAAATCTTTTGGCCCAAGCCATTTCAACTCATTTGAACTCCCAATGACCCACCACTTCAGCTCTTGAACTCCTCCCCATGCCAAGTCAGCTGCCACCTCAGCACCCTTGACCTTTTGACCGGTCAATTTGGTCAACAACGGTTCATGGAGGATCCCCATGGTCAAGCTCACATGTGAGCCTCCCTCCAACTGATCTAGGCAGCTGGGTTAGTTCCAAATGAGACCTAAAGCTCTCTAATAAGCTCCCTAACCAAGCCCAACCCTTGGTTTAGCCTTAAATGGCAATGGTCCCCCCCACCTCCCAAAGGCTACCCAATGGTTGGAGGGCCTTTCCCAGCCCTTCTCCCTGCCACCTGACGGTTTGGGACACTTGTCCCTCATCAGGGAGAGCCCCCTGATGCATCCCAGCCATCCATTTGGCTTGGGGATGTTTGAATAGGGAGAGAAGATTCAAAAAGCCATTCATTCAAACCCTAACTCTCTCTCACCACTTCCAGCCCCTTAAGCCAAGCTCTCTGTTCTATTCAGCTTTCCAGAAACTCCTATCCCTCTCCCCGATCAAATCCGGCCGGTCAAAGTGGTGGCCGACGAACCTCCGGCGAGATCTAATCCGAATCCGTTCCAGGAGATCTAGCACTCGATCCAGGAGCTTTCGAGCCGAGGAGTCTTCTACAAATAGGAGCGTGGACAGTCTACAACTGCAACCGAACCAAAAAAATCCAAAATCCATCGGTGAGATTTTTTTTAAAACTCAAACCCTAGCTAGGACACTTAGTGTTAAATAACTTTCTATTAAGCGATTTCCAGAAAAAAAGAACGTTCCCCCATTATTTCTGTTCACCTAGGCTATCTAGGTTTAAAATTTCAACTATTTTCGTCTATCGGATCGAAAGAACGAACCAAAAAACGAGATTTAGGCCATCCCGTTAATTTGGTTCAGGCGTACGTTTTCTGGACCGTCGATCGTTCGATCAACGGTCCGGATTAAGCCATTCCACGGTCCGACTTGACCGTGTATTGGATCCCCCATTCGGCTGGTCGTCCGACAACATCTGGTCCGTTAGCTCATTTCCGCGGGATTGATTCTCTGCCGTCCGATCATTCTCTGTTAAGATCGGACGACGGGATCTAATCTCTAGCGTCGGATCAAACTCCCGCAGATCCGACGGCTACGGCGGGCTGCTGACTTGGATAAGTGAATTGCGCGTGGGTCCCGCCGCCAGGCAATCATCCCGAAATGATTGCTCAATGATTGACCCGCAGTCCCAATCCGGACGCGCCACGTGTTAATCCCGCCGCCAGATCGTATTAATTAAGGATTAATCAGTCTTTTAGTTATTTTTAATTACTGAAACTTCAAAAAAATATTAAAAAATAAATACTTGTTAGAAAATTAAGTGTTTTATATCAAACTGTTCAGATTTCTGAGACCTTTAATTTAAAATTAGAATCATTTAAAAATATTATATATATTTTGAGCAATTTTAAATATTGATTATTTGAATATTTTAATTATTATTTAATTAAAATAAATCTAAATACTTTCAAAATTTTAAGAAAGCTGAGAATTTTAATTCAAAACTATTTTCACTATTCAAAACTTAATTCATTTCAATTAACTTGAATTATTTGATTTCTTTAATATTTAATTAAATATTATATTAATTATTTTAAAATTAGAAATTAATTTTTAAATAGCTTTGAAATCAGAAATCACTCAAGTCATTAAAATTTTATTTTTGACAAACATTTTGATTATCTATTTTTAAACTTATATTCTATACATTTATAAGTTTATTTATATACACGTTTGTTTGAAAACTACTTTTGAAATTATATACATATTTTAAATCCTTAAATCTTGAGAGGTTTGTCAAAATTTTAAGCATGGATTGAATATGTTAATAGAAGTCATTGGGGAATGATTAGTGAGTGATTAGGTTTTAATCATTCACTAATCAAAACTTTATTCTCTTAATTACCATCAATATTTGCATGCTTAGGTTGTGCACACACTTGCACTTAGTCTAAGGCTCTCTTAGATCTAGGAATTGGTTACTATTGTGTGTCTACTTCATGCTTGGTCAAGGGTTAGTGAAAACCTCGATTCAAACCTAGTGAACCTAGTGACACAATTAAGGACAAAAATTAAGGACTTTGATTAGAGAACTTTGAAAATTCATTATAATTAGGATACACTTCATTTGAACTTGAACTTTGAACATCTCAAACATAGTGACACTCACAGCCACTAGGAAAATTTTCACTGATTTTAGAAGTAACTAGGGCCCCTAATTAATTTTCTTAAGTTTAAGTCTTAATTAAGCCTTTAAACTTTCCGGAAAATATAATAAATCCAATTTAAACCCAAAAATTATGTTTAACCCCTCTAACTGACCATAATTAAACCCTTAACAAATGAAAATTAAAATCAAAATTATTGGACAGAAAATTTAAACCTTAATCAAATTTTAAGTGAAAATCAATATTTAATCAAAATAATTAATTAATTATTATTAAAAATTCCAAAAATTTCCCAAACACTTGGGAATCTCTCCTTAGGTCATTTCTGACCTTTGGAGTTGATTTCAAGGAGTTTGGGATTCATTTGGAGGAAAATCACAAAATGGCCCTCTAATTAAATAATTTAAAAAATTCAATAATTACCCAAACTTCAAACCTTCATAACTAATTCTAGAAATATCCAAATCACCCAAAATCACTTGCATTAAATTCCTAATAAGCCCTAATATTTATTAAAAATGTTAAACTCCAGAAATCTGTAATATTTCAAAAAGTCAACAAATTGGTCAAACCATAGTTAAAAATCTAGTTCAAAACTTCAAACCTTTGTAATAAAATGCAGAAAAATCCGATTTCAACGTACTTACCTTCTAACTGATCGTAGTGAGGTCTAGTATTTTAATAAAATGTTAAAATTCTAGAAAACACTCTTAATCAAAAAGTCAATTTTCAACCCCTTAATTAAGTGATTAAAATATTCGAAAAATTCATAAAATTCAAAATTATTCTAAAATTCCAGAAAATGTTAGCTTAATGTTTAAAACATTCAACAAACCTTTTAAAACACAACAACCATCCTAAAGATGAAGTTTATTGGCTGGACTACTCCGGGCTGCGGGGCTAAGTGTCCTAAGGAGGCTGGTTCCTCGAGCCTGGTGGCATAACGCCACGAATGGATTCCAAGGGGTGTTAAACCTTAAAAATAGATTAATTATTAATTATCTAACCTTTTAAAACTTCTAATTTAACCACATTAATTTGGTTTATCGGCTGGACTACTCTGGGCTGCGGGGCTAAGTATCCTAAGGAGGCTGGTTCCTCAAGCCTGGTGGCACAACGCCACGAATCGATTAATGGCAAACTTAAATTAATCAATTCTAAAATTTGCAACCAAGCATTTCTAATGGAATTCATTAATTCTTAAGCCTTAATCAACCTAAAATATTTAACTATACCGGATACCACTGGGTAACCCAGGCCTACGAGGCTATTAACTTAGCCCCAAGGAAGGTTAAATAAACTTCACGGCCTCGGTGTGAAACAAAGGTGATATCCAACAAATAATTAAATAAAACTTAAAATTAACCTCAAGCCATTAATATTTGAATTAAAATTTAAAATCCCTTAAACCTTCCAACCAATCGAACCTTAGATGACTTTAACTAATAATCCTAATTAGGATACATCAAAACTACACGACCTACCTCACACACTTTAGATGGTTTGCTAGGATCACCGACTCTAGTTTTAGGATAGGCCGGTGTTTTACTTTCTGCAGTTGTGTGCCGAGTTTTCGAGTTTTTACTGCATGCTGTTTGCTAGAGTAGAATTGATGTGTTTATTTACTTACTTCCTGCATTCTGTGATTGATTGTACGTTAGATCTACCCCTAGGTTAGGAGCGAATTATACTTGTGCAATCTTATGCAGGTGGCCATGCTCATACAAGGAGCTGAAATTAAAGGGGGCAGTTAATAAAAAATATATATATACTCTTTGCACAGGTACCTGCCGCGCTTAAGACCTCCTTTAAATAAAAAGAGCATGGCCAAGTGTGGCTAAAAAATGCATTTCAATTTTTCATATTATAACTGCTTGGGAATATATACAACTGTTGATTATTAGGATAACCTTGCAGGATCGAGTCTAGATTTTCTTATTTCTCTCAATGTAAATTTAATTCAGTTAAGGTTGTATTTATTTAAAATGATTTGAGATTGGGATATAAATATCCAATTTGAACTCCAAAGAGATGAAGACATCCCTAAAGGGGAGAGTCTTCTTCCATTTGGAATCCAAATTAGGATACTTTGCAAATATCCAAAGAGGAAGGATAACACCCCGATCAAGGGGGAGTTTCTTTCCATTTGGATATCCTGAACCGACGAATCGAGATGTCCGTGAGAAGATGAAGGATTGGACAACGAGAAGAATCACAAGTCTCGAAATCATTTGATTTAGGATTAGAAATCCAGGTTGTAGTCAGTGGTGCCCGGCCACTTTAATTTCTTATAATTTTTGAGATGTAATAATGAGTGGCACTTGCCATATGGACATTCAATTTGATATATTTAGTTGATTTATTTAATTGATTGCGCATTAGAACTCCTATTTTTTCTAGTCTTTTTATTTGCATGCCGTGTTTGATTTAGCCTGGAATTCAAATTTAGGCTCTTAGGGGTCTGTCAAAAAATTCTTCTATTTTAATTAAATAAAATTTCTAAGATAAGATAGAAACTCTAAACGGTCTTAAGAAGTAAGCTCGGACTCGCCGAGGGTTTTTCATGCATTCATATTATACTTTCTCAACCTTGTTAGGCATCTCCCCGCCTGCGGGTTCTGGCAGACCACCTGGCCTATGAGGGTGCCGATCTGTCAAGGGGATGTTATGCAATCTCTAGGGAAAAACCTATTTTCTAAGCCAAAATTTTTAAACTGCTACATACAGATTTTGCATTCAATCGAGTCAATTAGCATGCATCGCATTAGCAACAAATTTAAAAGAGTCTAATATTTAATTGCATTACTTAGACATCGAATACCCAACATGTGTCTAAGGGGCCAATTAGGATCCGCTCTAGATGTCGGCCCCGTTCTCAAAAACATATCTTAAATATCGTCCCTATCACTCTACATAAAAAGACCGGATTCATATTTTAAAATCGTTTAGGTGGTTTAGCTGGCTCCCCAATCCAGGCCGGGGTAAGACCAGAATTGCATTGCACTAGCTAGGTTCGGGGTGCTAACTTTTAGTGCCCAATTTAGACTTAGGTTCTGAGGCTGGCTCGGGCCATAAAACCTCAATTTTCGGGAGATGAATCCCAAATTTCTAATAAAATGAACCACTTAAACTAAAAATTTCTTTCAATAGAATATAAGCTTAATAAATTAGAATTAGTTGGAGTGTTTTTCTGAAGTGATTCAGAATCTCAAAACACTCCCTACTCCTCTTCCTTTGACTCTGAAAATAAGTGTTCAGATTTGATCCAATCCCATTTGAAAATTCCTACCATTTCTCTCCTTTGATATCAAGCATTGAAATTCTTAAATAAAATTTATACCGCTATTTTAATCGAGAGTTTTCGTAGGAAATTCTGATTTCCTACGATGTAATTAACTACGAGGGCTTGCGCTCGTAGGAGATTTAGAAACCCAGAACTTATTTTCAAAATCAATTTTTTCAAAAACTCTAATTAATTCTCTTTAGGAAATTTAAATTCAACGATCATTTTCATCATTTTTAAATGATCAATAGTGATTGATAATTTCTTTCTTCGGATTGATATATCAATTACTATCGTGATTTTGATTATGAAATTAATGATCTTTTTATCCAAATTAGCGTAGTCAAATAATTGATTAAATTCCATTTTGATCCTCCGGGGTCAAATGTGATTCTCCCTTTGAGTTTGACTACGATAATCCGGATAAATTTAAAATTCTAAAATTTGAACCTATTAGGGAATGATATGATCGCCTCTCAAGACGATATACCGTTCATAATGACGGATTCAATTTTAAAATTCAAAATTTAATATTCCCAAAGAAAATTAAATATTTTCCAAAACTATATATACTTAAAGATATTTTTTTAATCAAAACAAAAATGGCGACTCCGCTGGGGAAATTCTCACTCTCCATCTTTTATAGCAGTATAAATTCTATTGAATCGATAGTTTTAACTATCTTTCTCTCTGTTGGTCTCTCAACCCATTTCTCCCTTGGGTGAGTTTGGCCAACTCAATTAAGACATGTCAAATGAGAGGTGAGTGTAGGAAGCCTCCCTTTAATTTAGGCTTGGACATTTTGCCTCCAACTTGGTTGGTAGAGCGAAAGAGTCAAGCCTATCCCTTTCTAAACCTTTCTATAAATTTTAGAAACTAGCGTGCTCGGATTACTAGTGGCATGCTAAGTTATATAACTTATAGAAAATTTCCTCAATCTTCAAAATCTAAATTCTAGTCTTTTAACAGAGTTTTAATCCTTCCAACATCTAGATATTCGATATGATTGTATCGTTGTATATTGAATTGTAACAATTTCAATTCGATATATACGATCAAGCATAACACTCACTTTTAGGGTTCGTCTTAAAATTCAATTATATCGGTAGAGTTAAGCTGTGACATTTCATTCTTGGTCCACTAACTAGAATGAAAGAGTCAAGTAAATTCCAAATAAATCTCCCCTAATTAATGTGGACCTTTTTGTTGGATGAATATCCAACACCTCGAGTCCCAAAATAAGGGGAGATGCTGTCGGATTTTTGAGTTTTCAAAACTCTCTCTAAATCATTTCAAATCGATTATTGTTGTTATATGTTCTTCTACGACGATCGTCGTAGTTAACATATACAACAAACCTTCAAACTCTATCTGGTACAAGTTCGCCATTAACATTTCATCCTTTAAAGATTGAAAGAGTTAGGCCTTCTTAGTGATTTTCCCGACATTTAATTGTGAACCTTTTGTCGAATGAAAATTCAACACATTGAGTTCCAAAAATGAGGGGAAATGCTGCCGGATTTTCGAATTTCCAAAATTCAATTACTTCCAAATTCAAACATCTTCTTCAAATCCGTCCAAATCAAATTCAGATTATCATTGTTATATATTTTCCTACAAAATCCTTTTGTAGTTGAATATATACAACAATAATTCAAACTCAATTTCAATCAAAATCTAACTCTATATTCTATCATTTTATACCGGGTTATAGCTCTTATGGCCCGATATATGTGATAAAATATAAATCTATTTTCATAATTTAAATTCAAGTTTCTAATTCAAATCTTCTCCTTCTCTATTCTCAGAAAATCAAATTAACTGCAATGGCTGGCAAACTGTTGTTTTCAATGGATCGTGATTTGCTGATTGAAGAATTAGTCTACGAGAACTCAATTCAGTTCGGAATAGGGTTTAAGTCCCTTAGACTGGTGATGAATGGAAACACTTTGGTTGACCTTGCTGTCGAGGGCGAGAAAGATGCCCCTGTAGTTCAATTAGCCATAGGAGCCGGGAACGATGCCCCTCCTAGTCTGTGGTCAGCGCTAGACATTGCCAATGCGCCCAAAGAATTCCTTAAAGATGCAAAGAAACTGGAAGCTGCCGCTGCAGCCAAGACAGTGTTTGAGAAGGGATCCTCTAGCGCTGAGACTCTTTACGGTACTAAGAATTCCAAGAAGAACTACCTCAGAAGGTTAAGGAAGAAAATCACTAAGACCAAGAAGATGGCCGAGCTGAAGGCCTTGGGTAAAGTCGACCTTGAGGCTGCCGAGGAGCTGCCAATCCCTGCCTCTTCTCCACTCCTTAAAGGGAGTCGTTTTCACCCCCTCGCAGCTGCTGCAGGGGAGGAGAGAGTTACTCGGATAGCTAGCACTCCGCCTAGCCCAGTAGACTATTCTGTTAAGAGAACCCCAAAGGAGAAGCAAGTCCTGAAAACTAGGATGCTTAGAAATATCATCCATACTTGTGCTGCTCAAGTAGGGCAAACTAAGGAACAATATGTGAAACACTTGAAGGGAGTGATTTCACACAAGCTTGAGAAAGAAGTTCTGAAGGAAGAAAAGTCCGAAGCTAAGAACTTGACTCCTCAACCAGTGAGGAAAAACAAGAAATTTGTCAAACAACCTGTGTCTTCAGTCTTGGTGGATGGATACCACTGGGTGCCTCGCCTCCCGTCTACAAAGACGGAGGAGATAGTATTAACCGGGTCTGTCCAGAGTCCCTCTTTTAGTGGCAGACCACCTACCCCACCTTCGAAATTGTCAAAGTTGGCCCCAGTGATTGCAAAGTCTAAAGAAGTCTTGAAAGAGCTGAAACCAGTTGATGTTAAGGGCAAGAGGCCCATGTCACCAGAAGAATCATGTGCAAGAAGGAAGTTCAGTAGATGTATTGGAATTCAATTCAGGGAACCTCAAATTCAGATACCAGTTGAACTCCCTAGACTCCCAATTCAAGGAAGTGAAGACTCTGTTCGTGTTGATGTTGGAGCCCCCGCTGTTTAAGTACCTCCATCATCAATTAAGACAGACATCCCTCACCTTACTGAGGATGTCACCCTTGCGACTACCGACCCCGGGACAGTCGGAGGGGAGGAGATGATCCGAGATCCTGATCAAGAGATGTTAGATCAGCTGGTTAGTGAAGAAATCACTGAAGAGGATGCTAAGATCAGTAATATCTTTGATAAACTAGATGTGAAAGAGTATGATCAAGTGATGGACTACGATGGATACCTGCCAATTTATGCTGAAGCAATAGATGGAAGGCCGGTTGAGGAAGTAGTTCAAGAAATCAGAGATATTCTTAAGAAAAAGGCAGTTGATGAATTCAATCCGGATGAAGATGATCTGTTAGTTGAGGAAGAACCAATAGCGGATGTCCACATAGTCGAGACTCGAGCATCAACTAAAGATGCTGAGCCTTCTAAACACCGCTCTGATAAAGAAGAAGAATCAGCAGCAGTTGACTCGGATTCCGATACCTCTGTTAAACTGAGAGATAAAGAAGATTACATCAAGAGCCTGGAAAGAAAGGTCGAAGAGATGATGTTAAAGGTAGAACAAATGCAGAATCAGATGTTCCAGGCACAGCAGTCTAAACCCGAGCAGTTGCAGCCCACGGTACTCACAACGGGCGAGCACAACAGGAAGGCTGATTCTAGTTTCAAGATTCCAGAAGTCGCCCCTCCACCAGAAAAAGATATTCGTCAGATGATCGAAACCCAGGTAAGGGAGGCCTTAGCCCATTCACAAGGAACTGTATCTATTCCAAAGGGTAGACCCTACCCCGAGGAATATGATTTGATTCATTATCCTAAGGGTTTTGTGCCACCTTCTTTCAAAATTTTTAGCGGCTTAGAAAACCCAAGACAGCATCTGGCCCATTTCTGTGCAAGCTGTTGCAATGCAGGAGGGTCGGATGCTCTACTCTTTCGTCAGTTCGTGAGTAGTTTGTCCGGTATTGCTTTTGAGTGGTACGCAGATCTACCGAACGGTTATGTAAAAACTTTCACAGAGCTCGAGGGTCTCTTTTTAAAGAGATTCTCAGGAGCTCAACAACGTGTAACCGTTGGTGATCTCGTCATCGAAAAGCAAGAATCGGGCGAGTCTTTAGTCGACTACATCTTGAGGTGGCGAAACCTCTCGATGAAATGTGAACCCCAACTGCAAGAGCAACATGCAGTGGAAATTCTTCTAAAGAACATCCACGGGCCTATTGCTTTTCTGTTAAAGGGTTTTACAATTAAAACCTTCGAAAAGCTTCTTAACAAAGCTAGTAATCTACAAGAAGAGGCTCCCAAAATGCCATTCTTGAAGGATTCTACTGAAGATAAAAAGGTTAGTAAACCGTTGAAGTCCTTTGAAAAGAAGACAGCAACGGTTTCAGCAGTCGATAAGGGAAAGAAGCCGGTCAATGTTCAATCAAGTAACCCTGTTGTTCAACAAACTCAGAAACCTCAACCGTTTCAGGTAACTTCTCAACCTACCAGAGAATACTACCGACCCACTTTTGAAGAGAGATTGGCTCGTCCGTATCCATTCAAAAGGGAGTCGGTGAAGAAAATTTTTAAGAGCCTTCTAAAGAAACCAGATTTTTGATTGCCGGAGGCCAGAAAGCCGGAAGAGGCAAATAAAAAGGATGACCCGACCTTTTGCCCCTACCATTGCATGTTGGGCCACACAATCGAAGACTGTATAGTCTTTAAGGACTGGCTCGAGAAAAACTTCCGTCAAGGTAACATCATAATTCCAAATGAGTAATTGGTTAACCCGGACCAGGGATCTGTCAAATCCATTTCAGGTAAAATTTCTAATCTTTCTTTGTCCATTGAAGATGGTTGGAATATAGCACTATCCTGGGCATTTAAAAAGTCGATTAACCAATCTTTTCGTCTTTCTCAACAGTTACCGACGAGAGCCCGGGACCCGATCTGGGAGGTTGAGCTGGAGGCATCGCAGGAGGATGTTGGGACGATTTCCTCTCCAGTAGTTGTAGGAACTACTGTATTAAATAAAAAGAGTGAACCTTTTGTAGAGAGGAAATTTGTTGATGAGAGATCTGTACAAGTGGTGGATGGTGGTTCAAAGCCACTAGCCCCACTAAAGTTATCTGACTTTTACTTTGCCCCATCAAAGGCAAAGGGTCAAAAATTGAATAAAAAGAAAGATCCTTCTGCGAATATTTTGATGATTAGTATTGAGAATGAAATTTTAAATGATCCTTCTGTTGAAAATAATCCGGAGCCAGCTGGGGATAATCAAGAAGTTCAAAAACCCAGCTATACAGATTTGACCCTTCAAGGGGAAGATGAATCTAATGTCGTATCAGATGGTGATACCCCTGAAATTAATTTCCAAGGGAGTCCCGTTGTGATAGACTTTTCCGATTCAGATTCCCGTTCAGAAAATGACAATCAACCGCCTAAGGAGAGCGTAGACCTCCCCGTAGACTGTCCTTCCGATGAAATCGTGCAAGTACAGTTACGTGGTGGCAAGGTTTTACCCCCTAGGCTTCCCCCACAGGAAAAGGGAAAACAAGTTGTTTCCACTGATCCGATTCAAGTCTCTACTCAACAATCAAACTCTCCTTCAAATCCACCGGGTCCTGATGTTAATGTTCCAAGTGTTGATTACAACGTCTTAGCTCACCTTAGAAAGTTGCCTGCTAAGTTGAGCATATACGATGCCCTCATCCTTTCAAAAGAGATGAGGGAGACTTTAATTAAAGCACTTCTCGACCCTGAGATTTGCTTAGCTCAACTCGCTTCAACTTCTGAGGATGAAGCTTTGTACTTCAAAGAAATCCCAGGAGTTACCTTCTCCGATGAAGATCTACTCCTTGGAACTGCCGACCACAATCGCCCACTTTACATCACTGTAAATGTGGGAAAGTTCAAATTATCAACAGTTCTTGTTGATCCGGGTGCATCGGTCAACGTGATGAATATAAAGACTCTCGCATACCTTAGAATTGATACTAGCAAGCTCTCAACCGACAAGTTAGTGCTTCGTGGGTTCAATGAAAAAGGCGAGAAGGCTTTAGGTTCAATCACACTTCTTCTAGAGATAGGAGAGTTAAAAACTGAAGCGAAATTTCATATAATTGATTCGGCTACGTCCTTTAATGCGCTCCTAGGTAGGCATTAGATCCATGAGTATAGGATGGTTCCTTCCACCCTGCACCAATGCATCAAGTACCAACGAGATGGCATTGAGTTTGAAATCAAGGGTGATTTGCAACCATTCTCTATTCACGAGATCGGGATCTATGAGGATGCTGCGTATTATGTTCCCAAAGGCTCCACTACCAAATCTAAGGTAGAGATCAACGTTAAGGAGGAAAAGGCAGAAAATCAGAGTTCGAAAGTAATTCAAAAATTGAGAAAAGAAAAAGTCAAGAATCAAAAAGAAGACTATTCTAATAGTGAAGACGACGTCGAGCGCGTGGTTTTTAGGCCTCCAATCAATCTACCTCAAAGAGGTGGGAGGATGGCTCAAAGGGCACGCGGTCGAGGCCGCCCTTCCATTGAAAAGAGAAATCCCCCAATGTACATCGAACTTGGAACAAGTTCAGATGAAGAACCAAGAAGGAGGGGTGCTAGAATTGCTTTCGACTACAAAAAAATTAATCCTCTTCTAAAGTTTGATCTCACTTTAGATTCAGATAGCGACCAAGAGGGTAAAAAATCTAAACCTCAAAGTGACGAGCCTGAATTGACTATTTATGAAAAGCTTAATAGGGCAGTTAAATCCTTAGCCTTAACCCCACTGTCCGCTGACAGAGTCTCAGGGTTAGTAACTAAGGATGTCCCTAACTTAGATGGAAAAGTAAAGAAAGTCCAGAGGTTCTTCCCTGGCACTTCCTCTTCAACGAATAAAGGTGATGTAATCCTTGAAGAGGCGGATTTCAATGAATTAATGGAATTACCTTTTGGCTACTTTCCTCTTGGTGTTAAAGCTCTTATCTCTAAAGGTTTTGCTCCGAGTCAATGGACTAAGGGTCAAGCTAGATACCCCCAAGGTATTTGGAATTCCAAATTCAATAAAAATTGGACGAGTGGTATCGGCTTTGGTTCCGTTAGTTCGTTCGACGACGATGAATATTGCTTGATGATAACCATCCATCTTGAATCTGAAAGTGTCCCTGCTGAAGTCGTCGATTCGCTCGATAGACTTTGTTTGGAGACCTTAGATGATTCAGATGAAGATCAGATTCGGGATGCACCCCCTGAATTTGAAGAAGAGATTAAGTCAACAGTTGATGAACTTAAAGAAATTAACCTTGGAACAGAGGATGACCCTCGCCCCACATTCATAAGTTCTTTGTTGAGTGACGACGAGTCTAAGGATTTGATTCAACTTCTATCAGAGTTTCAGGACTGTTTCGCCTGGACATACGACGAAATGCCGGGTTTGTCCGCCGATATAGTAGTTCATAAACTCGGAATCCGGTGTGATGCCATTCCTGTCAAACAAGCTCCACGACGTATGCGTCTGGAGATTGAACAACAAGTCATTTCGGAAGTTAAGAAATTGGCCGAAGCCGGATTTATCCGGGAGGAGCAATATTCTTCTTGGGTAGCCAGCGTTGTGCCTGTTCGGAAGAAAAATGGTCAAATCCGGGTCTGTGTTGACTATAGAGACCTGAATAAGGCATGTCCTAAGGATGAATTTCCTTTGCCAATTTCCGAACTAATGGTGGACATTGCCTCTGCGCATGTTGTTTTCTCCTTTATGGACGGCTCGTCTGGTTATAATCAAATCAAGATGGCCCCACAAGATGAGAGAAACACTGCATTCAGAAGTCCTATAGGAATCTTTTGTTATAAGGTGATGCCATTTGGCCTTAAAAATGCCGGTGCAACCTACCAGCGGGCTATGACTCAAATTTTTGACGACTTAATCCACAATCAAGTCGAATGCTATATCGACGATTTAGTTATCAAAAGTAAAGTTAAAGAGGCTCATCTTTATGACTTAAGAATCGTCTTCGAGCGGTTGCGTCGCTACGACCTTAAGATGAATCCTTTGAAGTGCGCCTTCGTGTCGCGTCAGGGAAATTTTAGGTTTCGTAGTAAGACACCGTGGAATTGAAATTGATCCCGCTAAAATCGAAGCTATCTTAAATATGCCGCCTCCTAGGAGTCTTACTCAACTAAGATCTCTTCAAGGTAGACTGGCGTATATAAGAAGATTCATCTCTAATCTTTCCGGAAGATGTCAACCATTCTCGGTCCTCGCTAAAAAGGACGCCAAATTCATTTGGGACGAGAAATGTCAATCTGCTTTTGAAAACATCAAACAATACCTGACAAATCCACCAGTCTTGGCAGCCCCTATTCCGGGGAGACCTTTAATACTCTACACTGCGGCCCTTGACGAATCTCTCGGGGCCCTCCTTGCTCAAGTCAATGACGAAGGGAAAGAGAATGCTCTCTATTACCTAAGTCGGAGGCTTTTACCAACTGAAATTCGGTATCCAACGATTGAGAAACACTGTCTCGCCTTAGTCTTTGCAGCCCAAAAACTAAGACATTACATGCTTTCTCATCATATTAATCTAATTTCCAGTTTTAACCCTTTGCAATATCTTATGACCAGGCCTACGTTGTCAGGACGTTTGACTCGTTGGTCTATGATATTGCTCCAATTTGAAATCACTTTCATTCCCCTGCGTGCTATGAAAGGGCAGGCCGTCGCCGACTTCCTTGCGGCACACCCGTTGCCGGCGGAATCTCCTCTAAACGATGATTTACCTGATGAGTAAATCATGAGTTTTGGGGAAGCCACTACTCAAACCTGGGAAATGTATTTTGATGGTGCTGCGCCCTCTCAACGGGGCAAGACACCTGAATCTACTATTCCCGGGAAAGCCGGAGTTGGCCTGGTATTCATAACACCTGATATGGGAATGATGTACTTTTCCTACCACTTATCAGAACCTTGTACGAATAACGAAGCTGAGTACGAAGCTCTGATAACTGGCCTGGAACTTACAATTTTGATGGAGATTAAAGAGATTAAAATTTTTGGTGATTCCCAACTGGTGATCAACCAGATTGCAGGAACCTATAAAGTTTTGAATCCTAAACTCCTGAAGTACCATCAATACACCTGTCACTTGCTCGAGCAAATTCCGATTGTAACTATGTATAGGATTCCCCGTGGAAGCAATTCTTCGGCGAATGCCCTCGCAAAGCTTGCAAAGGAATTTGCCTGTCCAGAAGAAGACTCCATCCCTATAGAGGTGCAGGGCCGCCAAATCCTGTCTCATATAGATTTGGAGCATGTCAACAAACAAATTTTCCAAGTCCTTTCTACCTCTTCAGCAGTCAATAAAGAAACAGATTGGAGACAACCGATAATTGAATACCTTCAAGAAGGCAAGCTCCCTCACGAGAGATCACTTGCCCATCAAATTAAGAAACGTGCCCTATCCTACGCACTAGTCAACAATACGTTGTACCGACGATCATTTGGTGAGATGTGGCTCCGTTGTTTAAACAAATGTGAGGCCCTGAAGATCGTTAATGAAGTCCATGCTGGACTGTGCGGTGCTCATCAATCGGGTCCAAAGATGAAAATGAAGATCAAAAGACTTGGATACTACTGGCCTACGATGATTGACGATTGCATGAAAATTGCAAAGTGTTGTCATCAATGCCAAGTACATGGTGTGGTTTTACATCAGCCGCCTAACGTGTTGCATCCCACGATAGCCTCATGGCCCTTCGAAAGTTGGGGCACGGATATCATCGGGCCAATTGACCCTCCCTCCTCGAAGGGTCATCGCTTCATTTTAGCAGCGACTGACTACTTTTCAAAGTGGGCAGAAGCAGTCCCACTAAGAAATGTAACATCACACCATGTAATGAAATTCTTTCATGACCATATCGTTTATAGATTCGGCGTTCCACGCAGAATCATATCCGATAATGGGTCCGCTTTCAAGTCTACAAAGATCAACAATTTTACGAATCGCCATGGTATTGATTGGAGATATTCAACAATCTACTACCCACGGGCTAATGGATTGGCTGAAGCCTTCAATAAAACTTTGGTTCAAATCATCAAAAAGACCCTCGATGATAATAAACGACAGTGGGATGAGAGGTTGGTGGAGGCTTTGTGGGCCTATAGGACCACTTACCGAACCCCGACCCAATCCACACCATTTGCACTAGTGTATGGATCTGAGGCCGTACTCCCTCTTGAAGTTCAAATCCCTTCGCTCAGAATCGCAATTCAAAACCAGATTACAACTCAACAAAATGCACAACTCCGTCTAGAAGAACTTAAAAGCCTCGAAGGATGTCGTCTTCAAGCTCAGCAAAACTTAGAGTTGTACAAAGCCCGAATGATTCAAGCTCACGATAAGTTAGTGCGACCTAGAACCTTCCAAGTAGGCGACTTGGTCTTGGTTCTTCGGAGGCCTATCTTAGCGCACCGAAAACTCGGTGGAAAGTTTGAACCAACTTGGGAAGGACCCTTCGTAGTGGAAATAACCTACGAAGGAGGCTCGTATCAGCTAGTGGATTGTAAAGGAAATCACCCAATGCTTCCTGTAAACGGGCGTTTCCTTAAGAAATACTATGCTTGATGTAGCTCGAATGTTCAATCAATAAAATCTTCAAGTTTCAATAAATTTTGTTCAATTGTCTACAAGTCTTTTTATAATTTAATACCTTTTTTATAGGCTAAGAAATGATTCTTCAGGTCTTCTTGTCTTAACTTCAAGCCTTTCAGTGGTGGGGTACGCCCTTTCGTGGCACCACCCTAAAATTCAAATTTTAATCTTGATCTTATATAGAGCAAGTTTCCTCTATATACGATCTTTCAAATCTGATCTCTTATGTAAAGCAAGTTTCCTTTGCATATGATCAATCCAGACCCGATCATCCGTAGAGCAAGTTTCCTCTACTCATGATCATCTTAATTTTGATCTTATATAGAGCAAGTTTCCTCTATATACGATCTTTCAAATATGATCTCTTATGTAAAGCAAGTTTCCTTTGCATATGATCAATCCAGACCCGATCATCCGTAGAGCAAGTTTCCTCTACTTATGATCATCTTAATTTTGATCTTATATAGAGCAAGTTTCCTCTATATACGATCTTTCAAATCTGATCTCTTATGTAAAGCAAGTTTCCTTTGCATATGATCAATCCAGACCCGATCATCCGTAGAGCAAGTTTCCTCTACTCATGATCATCTTAATTTTGATCTTATATAGAGCAAGTTTCCTCTATATACGATCTTTCAAACCTGATCACTTATGTAAAGCAAGTTTCCTTTGCATATGATCAATCCAGACCCGATCATCCGTAGAGCAAGTTTCCTCTACTCATGATCATCTTAATCTTGATCTTATATAGAGCAAGTTTCCTCTATATACGATATTTCAAATCCGATCTTTTATGTAAAGCAAGTTTCTTTTGCATATGATCAATCCGGACTCGATCGTCCGTAGAGCAAGTTTCCTCTACTCATGATCATCTTAATCTTGATCTTATATAGAGCAAGTTTCCTCTATATGCGATTTTTTCAAATCTGATCTCTTATGTAAAGCAAGTTTCCTTTACATATGATCAATCCTGACCCGATCATCCGTAGAGCAAGTTTCCTCTACCAATGATCATTCCAGATCCCAATCTTATATGGAGCAAGTTTCCTCTATGTACGATCTTTCAAACCTGATCCCCTGTGTAAAGCAAGTTTCCTTTACATATGATCAATCCAGATCTGATCTGTCATGGGAAGCAATGCTTCCTTCCCACTAGATCTTTAATTTTCTCTCCTTAAGATTCGACTCGCTAGTGATAGAGTACGCCTTCCATGGCACTACCCTAGTTCCAGATCAAACTCCGATTCTTCAGGGATGGATTTTCCTTCCCTTAGAATCAAAACTCCAGACCTGACCTTTTTCGGTCAACGCCAATATGTGCAATAGAATTTCATTCTATTACACATATTGGGGGTCCATTTGTTGACCTCATTCTTGTATGAGGTCACTAAGGACCTATCCAGACTCCAGATCAATCTAAAAAAAAAAAAACCTAGGATTCTCCATATTCCAGACCTTAGGATCCATTCTAGATCCTAGGACCCTTCTAGACTCCAGACCCTAGGATCTACTCTAGACCCTAGAATTCTTCCAGACCAATCTAGATATTAGGATCTATTCTAGACCCTAAGACTCTCCTAGATTCAAGCCCTATGATCTTCTTAGACCCTAGGAGATGCCTAGAACTTAATTCAATTCAAACTTCAATCAAATTCAGACTTTAAACCCATTCAGATCTTAATCTCCAGTTTAATCTTAGATCTTACCTTTGATCTAGCTTTAAACCTATCTAATCATTTATAGTTCCCTAAATGACTATAAATGATTCGGATAATTCAAACTTAATCTATCAAACTCAAAATCCAGATCAAATCCAAAATCCAGACCCAAATCCAATGGTAAAAGGCCAAGTCCTAAAAGCCTTTTTCAACAAATTTTCAAACACTTCAAAATCAATCAATTGACCTCCGATTCAGAGTCTGTCAGTTGCATACTGATGGGACATATCTCTGGAGGCAACCCTCCAAATTTGAGCCCATTCCGAGGTCTTTAACCCCAGAAACTTAATCAAAATCCAAAGGCTGTAAAACCTTCAAATATTTACAGCCTATGCCACTGGACTTGCCATTAAGAAGATTCTGACCTTAGAGCTCTCTTCAAAGCCTCTAATTACTTCCAGACCTTTAATTATGACTCAGTGAACAGTAAACTATGTTTTGGTTGATCCATTTTGGCCCCCAGTTGACCAGGGGTCAAAATGACCAAAATACCCCTATGGGGGCTCAAACGGTGTTCTCAAACAAAATGAACTCCGAATTGAACGCAACCACCTCCAGCAAGTTTCAAATATCAAACCAAACTTGTTGGATCCATTTCCAAGTCCTGGGTCAACCTGGTTGACCAAGTCAACTCAGTTGACCCAAATGACCCTTTAAGGATCCAAATAGGCCTTTTGACCCAAATGACCTCTCCAGGCCATGGAACCACTTCCATTGGTCTTGAAACGTCATTTGAAACCTGTTGGACCCATTTCCAAGCCTTGGGTCAACCTGGTTGACCAAGTCAACTTAGTTGACCCAAGTGACCCCTTTAAGGGTCCAAATGGGTGTTTTGACCCAAATGACCCCTCTAGGCCATGGAACCACCTCCATTAGTCTTGAAGCGTCATTTGAAACTTGTCGAACCCATTTCCAGACCCTGAACCCAGTCGGTTGACCAGGTCAACCAATTTTGGCTTAAGGGCCCATTAAGCCCTTTTGACTCAAAATGAACCATTCAATCCCTGAAAACACCTCTATCAGTTTTCAAATTTTATTTTAAACCTGCACAGCCTTGACCCACCCCTTGAGTCAACCTAGTTGACCCAGTCAACCTAGGTTGACTCAAAATTCCCTTAAGGCTTTAATGGGTTATTTCAACTCATTGAACCCATTGAGTTCACTTCAAAGCTCTAAAATTAACTTCAAACATAGCCTAATCATGTTTTTGGGTGTTGGCCAATCAAACCCATTTAGAGTTGACCAAATCAACTCTAAGGTTGGGTCAAATCCATTCCAAACCTCATATTAAATTCAAATCTCAATCCCTTCATTTGACCTTTGCTCTAAATCAAACCAATTAGCTCTTGAGGTCATTTGGCTGCCATCTCAACAGTCAACACGGTCAATTGACCAGTTAACACATGGTCAACAAGCCTTTAAGTAGTCAAATCTTTTGGCCCAAGCCATTTCAACTCATTTGAACTCCCAATGACCCACCACTTCAGCTCTTGAACTCCTCCCCATGCCAAGTCAGCTGCCACCTCAGCACCCTTGACCTTTTGACCGGTCAATTTGGTCAACAACGGTTCATGGAGGAGCCCCATGGTCAAGCTCACATGTGAGCCTCCCTCCAACTGATCTAGGCAGCTGGGTTAGTTCCAAATGAGACTTAAAGCTCTCTAATAAGCTCCCTAACCAAGCCCAACCCTTGGTTTAGCCTTAAATGGCAATGGTCCCCCCCACCTCCCAAAGGCTACCCAATGGTTGGAGGGCCTTTCCCAGCCCTTCTCCCTGCCACCTGACGGTTTGGGACACTTGTCCCTCATCAGGGAGAGCCCCCTGATGCATCCCAGCCATCCATTTGGCTTGGGGATGTTTGAATAGGGAGAGAAGATTCAAAAAGCCATTCATTCAAACCCTAACTCTCTCTCACCACTTCCAGCCCCTTAAGCCAAGCTCTCTGTTCTATTCAGCTTTCCAGAAACTCCTATCCCTCTCCCCGATCAAATCCGGCCGGTCAAAGTGGTGGCCGACGAACCTCCGGCGAGATCTAATCCGAATCCGTTCCAGGAGATCTAGCACTCGATCCAGGAGCTTTCGAGCCGAGGAGTCTTCTACAAATAGGAGCGTGGACAGTCTACAACTGCAACCGAACCAAAAAATCCAAAATCCATCGGTGAGATTTTTTTAAAACTCAAACCCTAGCTAGGACACTTAGTGTTAAATAACTTTCTATTAAGCGATTTCCAGAAAAAAAGAACGTTCCCCCATTATTTCTGTTCACCTAGGCTATCTAGGTTTAAAATTTCAACTATTTTCGTCTATCGGATCGAAAGAACGAACCAAAAAACGAGATTTAGGCCATCCCGTTAATTTGGTTCAGGCGTACGTTTTCTGGACCGTCGATCGTTCGATCAACGGTCCGGATTAAGCCATTCCACGGTCCGACTTGACCGTGTATTGGATCCCCCATTCGGCTGGCCGTCCGACAACATCTGGTCCGTTAGCTCGTTTCCGCGGGATTGATTCCCTGCCGTCCGATCATTCTCTGTTAAGATCGGACGACGGGATCTAATCTCCAGCGTCGGATCAAACTCCCGCAGATCCGACGGCTACGGCGGGCTGCTGACTTGGATAAGTGAATTGCGCGTGGGTCCCGCCGCCAGGCAATCATCCCGAAATGATTGCTCAATGATTGACCCGCCGCCGGCGTGTTTTGGAGTCCCAATCCGGACGCGCCACGTGTTAATCCCGCCGCCAGATCGTATTAATTAAGGATTAATTAGTCTTTTAGTTATTTTTAATTACTGAAACTTCAAAAAAAATATTAAAAAATAAATACTTGTCAGAAAATTAAGTGTTTTATATCAAACTGTTCAGATTTCTGAGACCTTTAATTTAAAATTAGAATAATTTAAAAATATTATATATATTTTGAGCAATTTTAAATATTGATTATTTGAATATTTTAATTATTATTTAATTAAAATAAATCTAAATACTTTCAAAATTTTAAGAAAGCTGAGAATTTTAATTCAAAACTATTTTCACTATTCAAAACTTAATTCATTTCAATTAACTTGAATTATTTGAATTTCTTTAATATTTAATTAAATATTATATTAATTATTTTAAAATTAGAAATTAATTTTTAAATAGCTTTGAAATCAAAAATCTCTCAAGTCATTAAAATTTTATTTTTGACAAACATTTTGATTATCTATTTTTAAACTTATATTCTATACATCTATAAGTTTATTTATATACACGTTTGTTTTTGAAAACTACTTTTGAAATTATATACATATTTTAAATCCTTAAATCTTGAGAGGTTTGTCAAAATTTTAAGCATGGATTGAATATGTGAAAAGAAGTCATTGGGGAATGATTAGTGAGTGATTAGGTTTTAATCATTCACTAATCAAAACTTTATTCTCTTAATTACCATCAATATTTGCATGCTTAGGTTGTGCACACACTTGCACTTAGTCTAAGGCTCTCTTCGATCTAGGAATTGGTTGCTATTGTGTGTCTACTTCATGCTTGGTCAAGGGTTAGTGAAAACCTCGATTCAAACCTAGTGAACCTAGTGACACAATTAAGGATAAAAATTAAGGACTTTGATTAGAGAACTTTGAAAATTCATTATAATTAGGATACACTTCATTTGAACTTGAACTTTGAACATCTCAAACATAGTGACACTCACAGCCACTAGGAAAATTTTCACTGATTTTAGAAGTAACTAGGGCCCCTAATTAATTTTCTTAAGTTTAAGTCTTAATTAAGCCTTTAAACTTTCCGGAAAATATAATAAATCCAATTTAAACCCAAAAATTATGTTTAACCCCTCTAACTGACCATAATTAAACCCTTAACAAATGAAAATTAAAATCAAAATTATTGGACAGCAATTTAAACCTTAATCAAATTTTAAGTGAAAATCAATATTTAATCAAAATAATTAATTAATTATTATTAAAAATTCCAAAAATTTCCCAAACACTTGGGAATCTCTCCTTAGGTCATTTCTGACCTTTGGAGTTGATTTCAAGGAGTTTGGGATTCATTTGGAGGAAAATCACAAAATGGCTCTCTAATTAAATAATTTAAAAAATTCAATAATTACCCAAACTTCAAACCTTCATAACTAATTCTAGAAAAATCCAAATCACCCAAACTCACTTGCATTCAATTCCTAATAAACCCTAATATTTATTAAAAATGTTAAACTCCAGAAATCTGTAATATTTCAAAAAGTCAACAAATTGGTCAAACCATAATTAAAATCTAGTTAAAAACTTCAAACCTTTGTAATAAAATGCAGAAAAATCCGATTTCAACGTAATTACCTTCTAACTGATTGTAGGGAGGTCTAGTATTTTAATAAAATGTTAAAATTCCAGAAAACACTCTTAATCAAAAAGTCAATTTTCAACCCCTTAATTAAGTGATTAAAATATTCGAAAAATTCATAAAATTCAAAATTATTCTAAAATTCCAGAAAATGTTAGCTTAATGTTTAAAACATTCAACAAACCTTTTAAAACACAACAACCATCCTAAAGATGAAGTTTATTGGCTGGACTACTCTGGGCTGCGGGGCTAAGTGTCCTAAGGAGGCTGGTTCCTCGAGCCTGGTGGCACAACGCCACGAATGGATTCCAAGGGGTGTTAAACCTTAAAAATAGATTAATTATTAATTATCTAACCTTTTAAAACTTCTAATTTAACCATATTAATTTGGTTTATCGGCTGGACTACTCCGGGCTGTGGGGCTAAGTGTCCTAAGGAGGCTGGTTCCTCGAGCCTGGTGGCACAACTCCACGAATTGATTAATGGCAAACTTAAATTAATCAATTCTAAAATTAGCAACCAAGCATTTCTAAAGGAATTCATTAATTCTTAAGCCTTAATCAACCTAAAATATTTAACTATACCGGATACCACTGGGTAACCCAGACCTACGAGGCTATTAACTTAGCCCCAAGGAAGGTGAAATAAACTTCATGGCCTCGGTGTGAAACAAAGGTGATATCCAACAAATAATTAAATAAAACTTAAAATTAACCTCAAGCCATTAATATTTGAATTCAAATTTAAAATCCCTTAAACCTTCCAACCAATCGAACCTTAGATGACTTTAACTAATAATCCTAATTAGGATACATCAAAACTACACGACCTACCTCACACACTTTAGATGGTTTGCTAGGATCACCGACTCTAGTTTTAGGATAGGCCGGTGTTTTACTTTCTACAGTTGTGTGCCGAGTTTTCGAGTTTTTACTGCATGCTGTTTGCTAGAGTAGAATTGATGTGTTTATTTACTTACTTCCTGCATTCTGTGATTGATTGTACGTTAGATCTACCCCTAGGTTAGGAGCGAATTATACTTGTGCAATCTTATGCAGGTGGCCATGCTCATACAAGGAGCTGAAATTAAATGGGGCAGTTAATAAAAAATATATATATACTCTTTGCACAGGTACCTGCCGCGCTTAAGACCCCCTTTAAATAAAAAGAGCATGGCCAAGTGTGGCTAAAAAATGCATTTCAATTTTTCATATTATAACTGCTTGGGAATATATACAACTGTTGATTATTAGGATAACCTTGCAGGATCGAGTCTAGATTTTCTTATTTCTCTCAATGTAAATTTAATTCAGTTAAGGTTGTATTTATTTAAAATGATTTGAGATTGGGATATAAATATCCAATTTGAACTCCAAAGAGGTGAAGACATCCCTAAAGGGGAGAGTCTTCTTCCATTTGGAATCCAAATTATGATACTTTGCAAATATCCAAAGAGGAAGGATAACACCCCGATCAAGGGGGAGTTTCTTTCCATTTGGATATCCTGAACCGATGAATCGAGATGTCCGTGAGAAGATGAAGGATTGGACAACGAGAAGAATCCCAAGTCTCAAAAACATTTGATTTAGGATTAGAAATCCGGGTTGTAGTCAGTGGTGCCCGGCCACTTTAATTTCTTGTAATTTTTGAGATGTAATAATGAGTGGCACTTGCCATATGGACATTCAATTTGATATATTTAGTTGATTTCTTTAATTGATTGCGCATTAGAACTCCTATTTTTTCCAATCTTTTTATTTGCATGCCGTGTTTGATTTAGCCTGGAATTCGAATTTAGGCTCTTAGGGGTCTGTCAAAAAATTCTTCTATTTTAATTAAATAAAATTTCTAAGATAAGATAGAAACTCTAAACGGTCTTAAGAAGTAAGCTCGGACTCGCCGAGGGTTTTTCATGCATTCATATTATACTTTCTCAACCTTGTTAGGCATCTCCCCGCCTGCGGGTTCTGGCAGACCACCTGGCCTATGAGGGTGCCGATCTGTCAAGGGGATGTTATGCAATCTCTAGGGAAAAACCTATTTTCTAAGCCAAAATTTTTAAACTGCTACTTACAGATTTTGCATTCAATCGAGTCAATTAGCATGCATCGCATTAGCAACAAATTTAAAAGAGTCTAATATTTAATTGCATTACTTATACATCGAATACCCAACATGAGTCTAAGGGGCCAATTAGGATCCGCTCTAGATGTCGGCCCCGTTCTCAAAAACATATCTTAAATAACGTCCCTATCACTCTACATAAAAAGACCGGATTCATATTTTAAAATCGTTTAGGTGGTTTAGCTGGCTCCCCAATCCAGGCCGGGGTAAGATCAGAATTGCATTGCACTAGCTAGGTTCAGGGTGCTAACTTTTAGTGCCCAATTTAGACTTAGGTTCTGAGGCTGGCTCGGGCCATAAGACCTCAATTTTCGGGAGATGAATCCCAAATTTCTAATAAAATGAACCACTTAAACTAAAAATTTCTTTCAATCAAATATAAGCCTAATAATTAGAATTAGTTGGAGTATTTTTCTGAAGTGATTCAGAATCTCAAAACACTCCCTACTCCTCTTCCTTTGACTCTGAAAATAAGTGTTCAGATTTGATCCAATCCCATTTGAAAATTCCTACCATTTCTCTCCTTTGATATCAAGCCTTGAAATTCTTAAATAAAATTTATACCGCTATTTTAATCGAGAGTTTTCGTAGGAAATTCTGATTTCCTACGATGTAATTAACTACGAGGGCTTGCGCTCGTAGGAGATTTAGAAACCCAGAACTTATTTTCAAAATCAATTTTTCAAAAACTCTAATTAATTCTCTTTGGGAAATTTAAATTCAACGATCATTTTCATCATTTTTAAATGATCAATAGTGATTGATAATTTCTTTCCTCGGATTGATATATCAATTACTATCGTGATTTTGATTATGAAATTAATGATCTTTTTATCCAAATTAGCGTAGTCAAATAATTGATTAAATTCCATTTTGATCCTCCGGGGTCAAATGTGATTCTCCCTTTGAGTTTGACTACGATAATCCGGATAAATTTAAAATTCTAAAATTTGAACCCATTAGGGAATGATATGATCGCCTCTCAAGACGATATACCGTTCATAATGACGTATTCAATTTTAAAATTCAAAATTTAATATTCCCAAAGAAAATTAAATATTTTCCAAAACTATATATACTTAAAGATATTTTTTTAATCAAAACAACTACTTCCTTATCAAGTTTTGAGTTCAATTATAAGATTTAGTGACCTACTCGATTTTTAAGCTTATTATATATAGCTTAAATGATTTTAGGTCATGAAAAACACCAGGAGTGTAAGATTAATATATTAGCCAACAAAATAACACCATCTAATGGTACTAGAGTTGCACTATGTTGTTCATTCGACACATTTTACTCTATCAAATCTATTTCAATAATTTACTTATATAATTATGTATGATGTGAACAATTCACACATGTATTTTATTATGTATGCAAAATCATGCCCCTTACTTTACTCACCTCACTTGACTCATAATCAATTCCGATAGCTCTGATAATAATTTATTTCTTTTAATAACCATTTTATGATACCAAGTTTGTCATGCCCCAAAATTTAATTTAAACGAATTATTTCTTTTATCTTTTAATATTAAAAATTAGAGCTAAATTTTATCTTTTAAACATTAAGATGCATTTTAATGTAATGGTTGAAATTTTATTAATAAACTTTATATTTAAAAGCATGCTCACCTCAAAGAAATTTTGAGAAGTGTGACCTCCTGAAAAGTTACACAAATAGGATAAAATCATGAGGCCTTTAGGCTAAAGTGAATAATATCGTGATAGTTAAGAGTTTATGCTATTAAAAATAGTAGTAGCATAATACACAAGATGGAAGAAGAGAACTAAGTGTCATATAAGACAAGGTGTTATGCCATGAGAGACACCTCTTAAATCCTGTATAAGACAAAGTGCTTTGTGGTGGGGGTCACCACTTGAACTTGTAGGGGCGCCATCTTTAGAATCCTTTCTACATGATTGATGATTCTAGGATAAATATACTAATGAGGTTGTTAGTTACATAAGTGGAGGAGATTATGAAACCCCTTAAGTAAAATAAGCTAAACTCTTAGACATAAAGACGCCTTTTGGTGTAAAGGTTGAAATTTTATCATAGTTAAGCATGCTCATCTCAAAAAAATTCTAGATATCCTCCAAAATGAGCGGAGTTTGAACCCTCACACAATCATAAGGAGCAGGTTGTGGCGGGCAGAAGTGGGTGGGCGTTCAGGTGTATTGGTGGGTGAGCATGCATGTAAAATCCCTTAAGTAAAATATGCTAAACTCTTAAATATCGAGATACATTTTGGTGTAATAGTAGAATTTAATTAAGAAACTTTGTAGTTAAGCATGCTTATGCATAAGAAATCTTGGGATGTATGATCTTTTGAGAAGTTACACTAACATGAAAAAATCGTGAGGCCCTTAGGCTAAAGTGAACAATATATTAATAGATAAGAGTTTGAGCTATTATAAATAGTAGTAGCACAATACAGTAGATGGAAACAGAGAACTAAGTGTCATACAAGATAAAGTGCTACTCCATGAGAGCAACCTCTTGAAACCTGTTTGGAACAACGTGCTTCATGGTGAGAGTCATCACTTGAACTTATAAGGGCCACCTTTAGAATTATAACTTCCTGATAGATGATTTTAGGATAAAGATAATGACGATAATGTTAGTTACTTAAGTGCAGGTGATTGTAAAATCTCTTAAATAAAATAAGCTAAACTCTTAAACATTAAGGCATATTTTAGTGTAATGGTTGAAATTTCCTTAAGAAACATCATAGTTAATCATGCTCATCCCAAAATAATTTTGGGATGGGTGACCTACTGAGAAATTACATGAGCAGAACAAAATTGCGAGGCTCTTAAGACAAAGCGGATAAAATTTCAATTGTTAAGAGTTTGGGTTATTACTAGGCGCATCTGGGCAGCGAGCTGGCAATTAGGTGTGCGGGCGGGCGGGCAGTGCAGATAGAATTTGAGCAAATGAAAATTGAGTTTTATCATTTTTTTAAATTTTTTTGGCGATAGTTTCTGCCAGCATTTTTTTTGTGAAAATTTTTTACCTGTAATTATTTTCTGACGCGTGTTTGACCGATACATAAATTTTTTTTATCATAAATCAATGAGAAATGTATTATTTCAATAGAAATTGTTCGATTTCTGACAAAAAGAACTCTAGAAATCGGCCATTTCCTTGTAGTGAAACTTCTTGAACTCCTGACTCAAATAATTTTATTTGACCTTTGTTCGTTGGATATGTGTAGGCTTCTATCCTTAAAATGACTATGAAAGCATATAAGCGAGACTTGGTCGGTAAATACCTTCAACCCCTTCCCCCTTGATTCAAGCCTCCATCTATATATCGGGGTTGAAATCATATAGTATTGTGACTATTGTCATCCACATAATATTTTAAGATTATAACCACAAAATTTTTCTTCATCAATATTAATATATATGACATTTTTTCATTCCATTTTCAGGCAAATTTGCAATAAATTTTAAAAATTCATTCATACTATAGCAATGCAAGCCATCAATTCCTTTCTTCTTATGGATCCTTTGGAAGAGCTCAATTTTTTATGCAACTCGTTTCAATTCTACAAAGAATGAGACATGATTTGTTATAATGACATGTTCATTTTAACATTTTTATTTTTAAAATATTTCAAAAACTAAATACATGTAATATCATGCGGCGCTCATTAGCACATAAAATTGAGCAAGATTATCGGTTACAAATCTTGCTGCAAGTAATAAATTTCCTCAAATGTTATTATGTCTTTTCTACTTAAACAATTAACAAAAAGCATATAATCCCTATTGAGTGCTTACCCTAATAATAATAAAAAAACAACAAAACCACGTAACAGATTATTGCTAACTATCAACATAACCCTTTACATTCAAATACAACCGAGAAACTACTGCCATAGTACAAGCCACACCCAATTATGATCACTTTCATTTGTCAGCCATCAAACATTCCTTCACATTCGAATAAAACTGAAAAATTATTGCCCAAACAGTCATTACTACCTATGTTGCACCGATACGGATACGGCGCGGATACGACATTATAATATATAAATAATACATAAAAATTAAGAAAGTAATCAAAGTGTAATATTTGAAATGACAAAAAAAATTGAAATAAAAGTAAGCATTAAATATTTAAATGTCTAGTACATCAACAAAAACAAGAAGATAAATTGTCCAGCACATAAAATTTCAACTATTCAATAGAAGGAATGATAGGATTAGCTTCTTCAGTGGTTTGTCTTTGAGTTTCTATATCATCTTCAATAAATATCATAGCTTCTAATTCAGGTTCATCAAGTGAAAGATTAGCAATTTCTAATATTCACATATCCTCAGGATTAGCTTCTTCAGAGGTTTGTTATCTTCAATATTGATTTCTGATGGACAATCATCAGACCAATTCCTACTCCACTTGAGCTCATTATCCTACAAAGGATTTATACAAATTAAAACATATGAATTTGAAACATGAAAAAATTTAAGTAAAATTGTAGATATGTTGCGACTCTGCCGGGGGTTTTAGGGGCAGCGCCCCCGAAACAAAATTTTTTTGTAAGAGTAATTTTGAAGTGCTGCTTATTTTTAAAGTTGTTTTTATGAAAAGATACCGAGCAGTACCGAGCATGTTTTAGCTTCTCGGTGCCGCTTGGTACCATTCGGTACCCCTATATACCGAGCAATACCGAGCGGTACCGAGCAATACCGAGCGGTACCGAGTTCCAATACCAAGCAGTACCGAGTTCCAATACCGACCAGTACTGAGTTCCAATACCGCTCGGTACCGAGCAATGCCGAGTTACAATATCGAGCAGTACTGAGTTCCAATACTGAGCGGTACCGATTTCCCTAGTACCGCTCGGTATCGAGCAGTACCGAGCAATACTGAGTTCCAATACCGTTCGGTACCAAGAGATATCGAGTTTCGATACCAAGCCTATGATTAAGAAAATGAAGAACGACGAAGAAAACGAACCTTCACTGCTCACGTCCGCCTTCACTATTCGTGTTGTCGAGCCGCTCCGTCGACGAAGGATGATCCTATCGACTTTAATGCTCGCGTCGTCAAGCCTCTTTGTCGACATAGGATGATCTTTTTTGCTTCTATGCTCGCGTCATCGAGCCGCTCCTTCAACTATAACGAAGAAGATGAACACTTGTGTGGAAACGAAAAACCTAGCTCTTTGAAATGTTTCAGCCGAATAAATGAATATGGATAATGAGCGAAAATAGTGGAAAGCAAAAAAGAATAGGGTAAATTGCGGCTCCGTGTTTTTTTTAATAGGATACGCGTATCCGATACACGTGTCCAGACAAATTTAAATAGTATTTTAATTGGATACGGCAAAGCCGTATCTGACACGTGTCTGATACAGCACGCCTCGTAAATAGGAGCATCCGTGCAACATAGATTACTACACAATTCAATAGGAAACGCAAAATTTCCATCAGATTTCGCCATTATGCAAAATTTTCGTCAGATTTCGCTTAGTACCGGCAGATTTTTTCCGCTAGTTACAAACCATTTTCTCGTAGCGGAACTGATCAAAAAGCAAAATAGAAGAATACCCATCTAAATTTATTTCTTAACTTTGTTTTCAAAAGTTGCTCTTTGTGTTTCTATACTTGATACGTCATCAAAAAATTGTATTGATCGGGCACGAATGTTGATGCAAAATCAAGTTGGAAACTTACAAAATTAAAATTGGGACTATCCGAACTCCGATTTTAGTAAACTTGCAGTCAAACTGAACGACTCAGAAATAAGAACCCAACGACACTAAATTCGACTCAATCCGAGCTCAAATGAGTCCAAATCAAGGACCCAAAGAGCTATTGGAAGGTTCAAACCACAATTTGGGTTACCAAACGGTTTCAAACATGACGTGCTTATAGTTGAATCAAACTTCTCAACAAGATGAATCCAACGAGCCCAAGATCATTGAATTCCGACATCACTAAGACATTCAAATGTCCATCAAATGGTCCATGATCAAGGAATTCAACATCGACCGTCTATCCAACCGCTCCCCATTTACCCTTGAACTCTCACCTATTTACGGGTAATGCCACTCCAGAAATCTATAAATAGACTCTCATTTCTTTTGAGAGGGGACCAAAACAAGAAGAAGAGAAGGAAGAAAAAAAAGAAGCTCCTCCTCGTCCACCGTCGTAGCTTTGCCGGACCACCACTTGACGCCCTCGCCTTCGCTGTACTATCAATTGAGGCCCTTGCCTTAGCCAGACCACCACTAGAGGCCCTCGTCTTCGCCAGACCACCACTTGAGGCCCTCACCTCCGTCAGACCACCGCCTGACATCGTTGCTTCGCTGGACCACCACTTGAGGCCCTCACCTCCACCAGACCACCGCCCGACATTGTTGCTCGGCCGGACCACCACTTGAGGCCATATTCTCCACCAAGCCACCACTTGAGGCTTTGTGCTCCACTAGGCCACCACCTAAGGTCTGAACTTCTGCTGGACCATTGCTTGACATCGTTGCTCCTCTATACCATCACCTGAGGCCCGTATTTCCGTCGAACCACCACATGAGGACTGGACTTCCGTCGGACCACCATCTGAGGCCCAAACTTTCACCGGACCACCACCTGAGGCCCAAACTTTCACCGGACTGCTATCTAACGCCCGAACTTTTGTCGGACAATCACCCGAGGCCTAAACTTCTGTGACATCCTAGTCATCCATATTGAAAGGATTTATCGATAGTCTTGATCAACCATCACTTTCTGCTCCCTTGCTCTGACCTGAAATTGTTAACCACATATAATGAGCTTCAAAAAGCCTAGCAGGTCACTAATACCTACAACTGAAATTAAAGCATGATATTGAAATAATATGCATGTCAGTCAATCAAATTCAAAATAATCAGTTGCACATGATCAGTGAATCTATGCAGGAAATACGAAAATCAGTAATCAATGCATGATCGATACAATCCACAATCGTCGTTAAAAGAATCGATAAACAGTAGGAAGAAATCTATAAAGCTCAATAAATCAGTACATACGTCAAATCTCGGAAGAATCCTTAAACAGTAGAAAAATTTATATTAGGAAAAATCTTAGTTAAATTGATTAGTTACATCGATAGAGAAAAATTATTGTCTCGATACGTATCAATAGAATCAATCATCTCTGATCAATAATATCAATCGGTATGAAATCACATAAAATGATCAAATCTATACATCGTAAGAATAGTTGAAATCAAATCAATAAAATCATATAAATCAATAAAATCAATAAATCAACAATCAAGTAAAACAATCAAATCAATAAATTAATCAAATCAATACATCAATAATCACGTGCTATAAGAATCAATACAATGAATCAATGTATCAGTGGATCAGTATCAGTATCTATAGTATCAATAGTATCCATGAATCAATGAATCCATAATATCGATGAATTAATAATATCGGTATCTGTATCCATGAATCAATACAATATCCATATCCATATCGATGTCGATATCCATGAATCAATACAATATCCATATCCATATCGGTGCCAGTATCCAGTGACATGAATAACATGCAATATCAATGAAATTGTACAGTAACAGTAAACCCGTAAATCCGTCAGTAAATCCATTCAGTAATAAATCAATTCAATACAATAAATCCATCAATATCAATAAATCAATAAATTCATTCGCTAATAATAAATCCGTTGATAAAATTCATCGATATCAATCATGCGTAGGTAATAAATAAATCAATCAGTAATCAATAGATCAATTCATATCAGGAAATCCATACAAGTCAATGTCAATAAAATCCATAAGGAGATCATAAGGACAATACTGTACACATGCAATTCAATATAATAGTCTTACTGAACAAGTACAATCACTGGCTATTAAAGCATTTTAAGTCGATAATCCATAGTGCTGTTGTAGAAATCCATAGTGCTATTGTAGAAATCCATAAATATTTCTGTTGGCTCAATAAGAGTTGTCATTCTGTGCTCGTCGGCCACCCATCGGCATAATAATCTCCTTATGACTCCCAATCGTTATATCAATGATCAATAGAGGATATCGCCAAATCCTTTTTAAAGAAAACCCCATCGGTCCACCATCTTGTACAGGTCAAGTCAATCTCCAACCAACGGTTCAACCAGTCTTCACTTATCTTTCAGTAATAGTAATATATATTCAATCATATATTCACATTCATATGCATATTCAATCATTCAAATCATCTATTCAAAAAATCAGAAGTCGTACGAGAAATCGACAACTTAACGGCAGTACAATGAATATACACAGAAATCATAAATTTAGAAAATCACCAAATTACCAGAAATCGTGTAAAAATCCGTTACAAAGCTTTACATGTACTGAACTAATATTTTTCAACAACCAGATAATTTTTTATTCGATAAAAGTCGCACAGAACTCAAAAAAACTGGTAGAAACTTTACAGAAAATGCTCAAATCGTGTAGAAATATCATATCAGAAACATATCAAAAGTTTTGCTGTAAAACTTTCGTCAATACAAAATTATGCGCGTTATTCGGTAACGGAAACACAAAACTGAGCACAGAATTATCAAAACTCGAAATCTTCGAAATCAGAAATATGATTCGAATTCCTTTCTGCGAGGCAAACAAATCTTTCAACTGCGTCGTCGGACGAAAAGCGCTCCACGGCCTCCAAAATCAAGCTTTCACTTTTTTTTTCTTCTCTTTCTCTCTCCTGCCTTTTTCTCTCTCTTCAAAATATTTCCAAAATATCTCAAATCAGATACTTATCAAGCAGGATCGTCCAGTACGATGCCCAGATCGTCCCGGGACGAACTTCTCTAGACACGGATCGTACAAACAAAAATTAATTCCAATTTGTTTCGTCCCTGGACGATGCTCTCTGTTCGGTTTGTCCTGACCCTTACAGGATCTTCCAGACGAAATTGACAGATTCTTCACAATTTTGTTCAGTTCGTCCGGGACTAAAGTCAGTTCGTCCGGACTAGCATCACTCAAAAAAATCAGCTTCGGAGGGGTTTTACAATCTGCTCACCTTAAGAAAAATGTCGTCCTTGATATTTCCCTTAAGGGCGCAAACAAAATCGATACAAAACAAATCCGTCTAATCAAAACTCAAATCAAATCGATTCAAAATCAAAACTCATCGAAAACCATACAGTCATTCAGTTCATTCAATCACATGTCATTCACTATGTATGCAAAACGATGCACTTGAAACGATCCATTCTACCAAACTATCAATCAAATCCTTTCACTACACTTGCTCTAATACCAATTGTGACATCCTAGGCATCCATAGTGAAAGGATTCGTCGACAGTCTTCATCAACCATCACTTCCTGCTCCCTTGCTTTGACCTAAAATTATTAACCACATATAATGAGCTTCAAAAAGCCCAGCAGGTCACCTAATACCTACAACTGAAATCAAAGCACGGTATTGAAACAATATACATGTCAGTCAATCAAATCCATAACAGTCAGTTGCACATGATTAGTGAATCTATGCAGCATATACAAAAATTAGTAATCAATGCATGATCGATATAATCCATAATCATCGGTAAAAGAATCGATAAACAGTAGGAAGAAATCCATAAAGCTCAATAAATCAGTACATACGTCAAATCACGGAAGAATCCATAAACAGTAGAAAAATCTATATTCGAAAGAATCTCAGTTAAATCAATCAGTTACATCGATAAAGAAAATCGTCATCTCGATAATATCAGTTAAATCAATATCGTATCAATAGAATCAATCATCTCTGGTCAATAATAACAATTGGTATGAAATCATATAAAATGATCAAATATATACATCGTAAGAACAGTTGAAATCAAATCAATAAAATCATATAAATCAATCAAATCAATAAATCAACAATCAAGCAAATCAATCAAATTAATAAATCAATAAATCAATCAAATCAATACATCAATAATCACGTGCTATAAGAATCAATACAATGAATCAATATATCAATGGATCAGTAGTATCAGTATCAGTATCTGTAGTATCAATTGTATCCATAAATCAATGAATCCATAATATCGATGAATTAATAATATCGGTATCTGTATCCATGAATCAATACAATATCCATATCCATATCGGTGTCGGTATCCATGAATCAATACAATATCCATATTCATATCGGTGTCGGTATTCATGAATCAATATAATATCCATATACATATCGGTGCCAGCATCCAGTGACATGAATAACATGCAACATCAATGAAATCGTATAGTAATAGTAAACCCGTAAATCCGTCAGTAAATCCATTCAGTAATAAATTAATTCAATATAATAAATCCGTCAATATCAATAAATCAATAAATTCTTTCACTAACAATAAATCCGTTGATAAAATCCGTCGATATCAATCATGCGTAGGGTAATAAATAAATCAATCAGTAATCAATAGATCAATTCATATCAAGAAATCTAAACAAGTCAATGTCAATAAAATCCATAAGGATATCATAAGGACAATACTGTACACATGCAATTCAATACAATAGTCTTACTGAACAAATATAATCACTGACTATTAAGGCATTTTTCAAGTCGATAATCCATAGTGCTGTTGTAGAAATCCATAGTGTTGTTGTAGAAATCCATAAATATATCCGTTGGCTCAATAAGAGTCGCCACTCTGTACCTGTCGGCCGCCCGTCGGCATAATAATCTTCTTATGACTCCCAATCGTTATATCAATGATCAATAGAGGATATCTCCAAACCCTTTTTAAAGGAAAGCCCGTCGGCCCACCATCCTGTACAGGTCAAGTCAATCTCCAACCAATGGTTCAACCAGTCTTCGCTTGTCTTTCAAAAATAGTAATATATATTCAATCATATATCCACATTCATATGTATATTCAATTATTCAAATTATCAATTCAGAAAATCAGAAGTCGTACGAGAAATCGGCGGTATAATGGCAGTACACGGAATGTATATAGAAATCACAAATTCAGAAAATCACCAAATTACCAAAAATCATGTAAAACAATGTTACAAAGCTTTATTTGTAGTGAAGCAATAATTTTCAACAACAAGATAATTTTTTATTCGATAAAAGTCGCACAAAATTGAAAATAACATGTAGAAATTTTATAGAAAATGCTCAAATCGTGTATAAATATCATATCAGAAACATATCAAAAGTTTTGCGGTAAAACTTTTGTCAATACAAAATTATGCGCGTTATTCGGTAACGGAAACACAAAACTAAGCACAGAATTATCAAAACTAAAAATCTTCGAAATTAGAAATAGGATTCGGATTCCTTACTGTGAGACAAACAAATCTTTCAACTGCGTCGTCGGACGAAAAGCACTCCGTGACCTCCAAAATCAAGCTTTCCCTTATCTTTCCTTATCTTTCTCTCTCCTGCCTTTTTCTTTCTCTTCAAAATATTTCCAAAATATTTCAAATCCGATACTTATCAAGCAGGATCGTCCAGGACGATGCTCAGATCATCCCGGGACGAACTCCTCTGGACACGGATCGTACAGACGAAAATTAATTCCAATTTGTTTCGTACCTCGACGATGCTCTCTGTTCGGTTCGTCCCGACCCTTACAAGATCGTCCAGACGAAATTGACAGATTCTTCACAATTTTCTTTAGTTCGTCCGGGACTGAAGTCAGTTCGTCCGGACTAACAACACTAAAAAAAATCAGCTTCGGAGGGGTTTTACAACTTCTGCCGGACCATCACCTAAGACCCGAACTACTGTCAGGACACCATCCGATGTCTAGAGTTCTATCAGAGTACCGCCCTACTACAACGGTCTTTCTAACATCGGTCTCCAGCATATTACGGTCCTTCCAACCTACATCGTTGGACAATGATCTTTCTGACCTCGGTCTCCTATATATTACGGTCCTTCCAACCTACATCGCCATATAATGGTCTTTCTAACTCGTCTCCTGCCAACTACGGTCTTTCCGACCTTTATCCCATCGACTATGGCCTTGCCGACCAAACAAACATGTCTATGTAACTCCCACCATGTAATGTGCCCTATTGATGTATGTTTGTGACATCATGCCAAGGCCTTCTCTTAAGAAAGGGCCTCATTTATAATCGACTGCAAATACTAGTGAATTCATTCAAATTGGGTCAGGCCACATAATTTTTCCTCCTTTTCAGGGGTTTCAACGTAAAAACTCTGGTATCTTTTATGAATGCTACATCATCTCTCTTATCTGTTTGTGTGCTGGATGTTCGTACAACGCTAAGACATTAAACTATATATTTCTCTACCATCGCGAATATTCCACAACGCAACAATACTACTTCAATAAGACAGTGTAGCGTGTGTTTTTTTTTTTTTTTGAACATTTAGGCCAATTTAGCTAAATTCATATACATTATATATATAAGTTTTAAATAAAAAATCTTTTAATTAATAGTCAAAATTCTTATCTTGAGCTTTTAAATTACAGGGCAGATGAGAAAGAAAACATAAATAAGCCTTAAAAAAGAAAACAAGGCTCTTTGCTCGTCATTTCCTAAATTACCTGCCTGAAACAACCCATACTTCTGCACTCTTTACAAAACACGTAGCTACACATTGTCAGTACCTGTGATAACTGACGGTGCCGGGCCTAATCCACCAAGCTCACGTTGCACGAAGTGCAAGGCGTGAGCTTAAGCGCCGTGATACTCGGCCACGTGTTAAGTTAGTTAAACAAGGACAGTGCAAATAATATATAATAAACATTTTCTGAATATAGCTAGAAAAAAAAACCTGCAAACAAGAGCGGTCCTTCCCGTCGCCGTTAACGGAGATACTTAAGCGGGAAATAAAAGTAAAATACTAACAGTAGAAATAAAATAAAATAAAAAACAAATAAATTAGAAAAATAAAATAAAACTAAAAAGAGAATGAAGATAATCTGCTGCTGACTTATGAATCACTGTCACTACTTAGTTACAAAATCGGCCGAATATCGGCGGCCGGCGTGCGAAACGACACCGATTTTCCACTTAGAAGATGCCGCTTGTAAGGGCAGAGGGGAGCGGGTCGAGCGGGAACAAATCGCCGATATCTTCAAAGAAATCGTCGAAGTCTTGACACAGAGACGAACCGATTTCAAATCCCGCGCTGGGTATCCGCGACTCACCCGCGAAGAGGCCAAACTCAGCCGCCGAGTTATCGAGAAGCTTCTGCTCATACGAACCGAAGTCTAAAAGCTCATTATAAATAGGCATTTCGTCGAACAGGTTGAGGTCACCGACGTAGTCGGGCAAGCCAGCTTCCTCTTCCGCAACTGCAGAAGGGAATCTTCGGAGAACAGAGGTGGGCGAACAGGTATTGCGCGAGTCTTCGCTGGAATCGTACCCACCGGATACGGAGACTTTGGTCGCCGGTGGCAGAGGAGAGAAGTTGGTGGCGGCGTCGGGTCCGCGAAGTTGGATGGCAGCAGAGTCATAGACCTTTGCGGCCTCCTCTGCGGTGTTAAAAGTGCCGAGCCAGACCCGAATCCGCCGCGTGGGGTCTCGAATCTCAGCAGCGAATTTACCCCACGGCCTCCGCCGGACGCCGCGGAACTTTGGAATCGTAGGCACCGGCTGGTGTTTCTCTGATGAGGCCGCGACCTTCTTCTTCCTCTGCCCTACGGTTGTTTTGCCTGACTTAACCTTAGCAGAGCTGGTTGCAGTGGACGGCTGAAGCTCGAACTTGATTTCTTGCACATAGCGCTTCACTCTTCTGCGGTTAAAGCAGGTATCATCGTCGGACGAATCAGTGGCATCGATATCTTCACAGAAGAATCGAACAGTTCGTGACTGTTGATGCGTTGTCCTGAGCGGCCTGGAGGTCACCTCGATGTGAACTGAGTGCTTGATCGGATCTAAGTCTTTCTTTTCCATCATCCTTCTGCTTTTTCTTGTGTTTAATGCGATAGCATTATCTGTAGGGAAAAAATGGGATTTTAGTCAGGATAAAAAAAAGCCAAAAGAGGGATTCCTGCTCTTTTATGCTTGCGGAGCGAATAAAGATCAGCATGAAAGGGAACAAAAAAACAGAAATAAAGTAGAAATCGCCCGGTAAAAGTGAAAAAGGTGAAGTTTCGAGGAAAGGGGATGGGGCTGGAAGGCAGAGAGCGTGCGGAGAAAGAACAACAAACAACGGATTCCTCCATTGCTAACACGAGAGAAAAGGGGGAGAGAGAAACAGAATCTGTGCAGAAAACTAACGGAATAGTGTTGGGAGAGAGAAAGGAGAGAAATTTCTCATAGAAGTTGAGAAGAAACAGCTACCTCATTGACGGGGACTGTCTTCAGGGAGCTGTAGCTTCTAGCCCGTAGTCCTTTCCCTGCTGTAGCCAAACACAGAAGCCGTACTATGTTCTAGCTTCGTCGAAATCTCTGCCCCTGCTCCTCCCAAAAATAGCAGAAACCAGAGAGAGAGAGAGAGAGAGAGAGAGAGAGAGAGAGAGATGGCTCGCGCGCGAGAGCAGTTGGACGGCAAAGGAAATGGGGGGAAGAGTTGCGATAGGGCGTCGACCCGAGACTTTGTTGTTTTATAGGAACCAACAGTCCGAATCCGAAAACAGCCACGACGGCCTTTATTAAAATCCAAATTTTTTTACTTTAATGCTTATTTTCCATTATTACAGTTGAATTTCTCTTTAATAATTAAGAAGCTCTCTAGTTCTATGACTATGATGTCAAGTCGGGCATTTTATTACACGAATACGTCATTCAAATGTTGCCATTAACGGTCAGATCTCGACCTCAGTTGATCATGGCTCAAAGTTTATTCCAAATCATTTCATGTTAATTTAATTAAAATATACCTTAGGCCTTCTCCAATCAAACTCGAAACACATGAATGACGTAGCTCGCAAGCTCTAGCGGAACGGTAAAATTTCCACTATTTGGTTGCAGATGAACAATGAGACATCAATATCTGTCTCTATCGGATTTGTCGAAGAAACGCGTTAAAGAAGAGTAAAACGGTTACCTTCATAGAAAGATGCAAAATAGAGTTTGATTGGAGATGAACCACAACATTTTTTTTGTTTTACAAAATTTTGGAGTGAAAAATGAGATTTTCGGTTGGAGATGCCCTTAACTTAATCTCATTTTTATCCAAAAAGATATTGTTAAATATAATCTAACCATAATTTGTAGAGTTTGAAAAATTGGAATGAACAGGCTGGTTCATTTGTGAGCTGGTCTGATTTAACTTGATTCACATTGAACCAATGTGAATTGATTTGAATCGCCGGTTCAATCGCAAAATCATTGAATCTATTCTGATTTTGTTCGAACAGCCTAATCTATAAATATAATTTTTTATTTTAACAAAGTTTTAATAATGCATTTTTATTTAATTACTTTTGAAATATTAAATATCCATTTAAAGGCATACCATATGCTAGCAAGTTTAATCAAAATATATGCCTGCCGAATTACATAACTTGATTTTTGCTTTTAATTTGTGCATTATTTTATAAAAAGATAATAACTTCTTAAAGTTTCCCGATAATATAGGATTGAAAAAAAAAAACTTAAGAGAATTTTCATGAGAGTGTAAACTTTGAAATTAGCTTAAGGTATGAATTTGGGCTGAGAATGTGCATAACTTATAAAAGTTAAGAATATAAGTTTTTTTATGTAATAAATTTATATATTTAGAAATATTATATTATTTTCTTATTAAAATTTTTTTTATATTCATACATTTATTTATATATTTTTAAATCTATTTAATATTCATATAACTTTATATATAATATACAAATATTTATAATCATATTAATGATAATATGAGCTTCTTAATGAGCATGTAGAGATTTACTTGAGCTTGTTCACAAGCTTTAATCAAACTAGTTGTGTATTAACTATTCAATTTTTTATATTATTTTCTTATTAAAAATAATTTTTATATTCATACATATATATATATATATATATTAAACTTATTTAATATTCATATAACTTTATATATAGTATACAAATATTTATATTCATATTAATGATAATATGAGCTTCTTAATGAGCATTATATAAAGTTTTACTTGAGCCTATAATCAAACTAGTTGTGTATTAACTATTCAAATTTTACTTATTATGCAAATTATATTATATTCGAATAATTTTTATATTATGTAATATGGTAGGTTTGACTTCGATTGAACTATCAAACCAAGATTTTAAAATCAGACAGTGCTGTCTAGTTCAGTCGGTTGAACTGGGCTGGCTTTCAGCCTATTAAACTTGGAATTGGCCTCTGCCTACTTTGCGCATTATCATATCCGAATTCACCTAAAACCATTTGAGATTAATTTAAACCAGCTGTTGAACTGCTCAACTGGTGAGCCCACTCTAGTTTTCAAAACCAGCAAAAAAAATATTTTATTTTGAGCCATTTAATTAGGATTCAATGGTTTAAATCTCCCTAAATCTAACATTTACTTAATCATATTCCTTTTTTCCTTATTCGACCTCGAATCTTATCCTAACTCCATTAATTCTCATCCCCTTCCTAGTGAAACTCCTCGTTGCTATTCAATCCTCGATGATAACCAAAGCTTGTTGCCGACTCAAGGGTATGTTCGTCCCTCCTCACTCAACTGTGTACAAAGTTCGTACTTTCATGGGGGTTTTGAAGTAAGAATTTCTCAAACAAAATTATTTCATACTTTACTTTATTAATATTTTTTCTTAAATTTGTTTGATAAAGTTGTTGTTTGTTTCATGTACACATTTTTTTGTGCATTTCATGGTTTATTTGGTTTAGTAAAAATATTATGAGAAACCCTAGTTTCAAATTTGAGCCATTTTAATATTCTTTTTTATTTTATTTTAGTTTCCAATAGATTGTTTTTATGAATTACAGATTTATGCAAATTTTTTGAGAAACCCTAGTATATAGAATTATTACAAAGAATAATCTAACCGTGTTAGTTAAAAAAAATGATCTAACTATGTTAGTTGTTCACTATGCAATATTTATAAAGCTTTATTACTATTTATTTACATCCATTGTTGTTTCATCAATATGGATCCCTAATTCTCTTAAAGCATTCTAGTCTTCATTAACATTATTGCCCCATGTGTAAGCTTGGAATATTTTTCAACCATTGGATGTCAAAATTAATAGAGTAGTAACACTGTATAGTTTTAATGCAATTTCTTTTCATCTAGTTCTAAGATCCTAGTATAAGGTGAATGGATAAGTCATCTGCATTTGCCTTACTTTCTAGATCCAGTCTATAGTCATCAAATCCTCCTCTATCTTTGGATCTCAAAAAATTTTCCTATTTAATTGTGTTGCCTAATTCATCACTCCTAAGGCACGAAAACATACTGAGATCATTTTGAGAATCCGCCTATAGGTTGCTGAGTATCCCATTGATAATTTAAATTAAACAAAATACTGCTTTTTATTTTGTCTAGATTAATTTTACATAAAATCAAACAGTTTTAGATAAAGAGTCCACTTTATACATTTACTCTACTTTCTTAAACTATATTCTTCTAAATGTTTACAACCAAAGGGCCTGAAGATTCATTGAGAGTATTACATATTGAGAAGAAGCTATTGAAAAATAGACAAAGGGTTTGAGTATACATAATTTAAAGCACATGATCTCCTTGAGAAGGCCATAGATATTTCTTTAAGAAGCCCTCCACTAATTCAAATCTATAGTTCCTAAGGGCCTTAATCTACTAGCTTCTTCTAAGTAAGATTAAAGGTGTGAATAATGATTGTTGAACTATTATATTCAACATTGTAATTCATAACACAAATTTAGGAAGTTTTTAATTTTTTATGATCAAGGAGTTGGGGTTTGGTGAATTTCCTTTTGAGAAGAAGTTTTAGGAGATCACCACAAGCACAAGGATGGTTAAGATTTCATAAATTGTAATAAGATCAAACTTCATGAACGTTGATCATTAAATTTTCTTTTTTGAGTGCACAAGTAGAGAAAATATCTAGAAGAGAAGGCAAGTCTCCAATTTTTTTTGTTTATGAAATCATGAAAAAAATAGTGCCATGTTAACTAAGATTTCAACTAGAGCTGAGAAAGAGATATATTTCTTGTATAGATATCAAGAAGAATATCATTTGATATGACAATTAAAAGGCTAAACAAGGAAATTGTACAAATTGAGGAATGTCCTTAAGGTGGAAAGAATGTCTAAGCCTACTACATATTCAATGTATTTATTATAAAGAATGAATTTAAAGAATTGAAATTATTAATCAAGACGACACTAGAGTCATAAGCTTATAAATAAAAATTATAGGCAAGGGCATGAGATTTTAAATAAAGATGTAAAATAAATTGCACATATATGAATGCCTAAGATTAATATAAAGTATTTAGCCAGTGATTTCATGAATTCATTTGAGAAAAGGCACAAGCTGCTAGATAACAAGGTAAAAATTATAATTCTAACTTATAAAATGGTGATGAAATGTCCCATAATAATATTATACCTTCTCATTGAGAGTGTCTTGGTTCATCAAGGATGGAAAATTGTGTAATAATCATCTCCTTATGTTTTTTCCTCAAAGCATAATGTATATCATTTGTATTATTCCTGTTAATACCAATTATAATGATCAAATTATTTTTAAAATTTTTTAAGATGGTGATTTTAGCTTGAATAAAGTTTGGAATTATTTTAGATCCAAGAGAATCTTTTTTTTTTGTTAAAACCCTCTTATGGGGCCTACGCGTTAATGCCAAAAAACGGTTACAAAGTCCTAATAAGGATCCACCATCTCACTAACGCTCGATAGAGCTACATTTAAAAAAGGAAATAAAACCTAAGAGACGGTAGGTCCTTTTTCTATGATTACAAAAAGAACAATTAAATAAGCTCGGGCTATTCAGAAACAGCACCCAAAAAAGGAAGAACAGATAAAACCTTTTCAGCTCAATCTTCCTGCAAAAAATAAATAGCACATAGATACTTAAAAAGGCAAAAGAGAAGGAGATTACCTTGCTGTCCTTGAAGCTCATATTACTCAAAAAGCAATGATACTTGCAAGATAAACTCCCAAAAGAGGTAAAACAGCAGTTGGAAACAATAGCAAAAACATCCCCATAAGCCATAGAATTGAAATTAACGATAGCCAAGCCCGAGGGAAAAGGTAAGGAATTCCAACTGGAGCATAAATACCCAACCTCACTGACCATATGAATGCCTAAAACAACAGAAAGACAACTCCCATCAATACTCACCCCTTTCATAATCCAATCCAACAAAATATCCAGAAACCAACCCAGAGAAACCCAATTTCTACAGCAATAGTTCCAGCACAGAAATACATCCCCGATAATCAATTGACCAGTAGCCATGATATTCCAGAAAATAACCCAACAAAAAAACTCCTCCTTACAGTCTAGCCATATGAACACACCCAGATTATGGAACTCCAGAAAAAAATAAAAACATCATATAGAAATTAACAGTTAACCCAAGCAGAATAACCCAGACAGCAAAATAATCCATCAACCACACCAGAGAAGAGAAAAAGGACTCAACCATGTCTGACATAGGGAAGACCGATTTTATCTAAAGCAATCATACCTTTAAGAGGACTAGGCAGATTAGTAATCATCAAATCTTGATAAGAAGTTAAACCAGAGCCATAATTAGCCAACCAATCCGCAGCAGTATTTCCTTCTCGATAAATATGGGATAATGTATAATAAAGGTTAGCCAACAACATTTTAATTTTTCTAATAATATAAAATTCCTTAGGAAAAACAGCATCCATATTCGAAATAGCATGAATAGCAAGTTTAGAGTCCACTTCAATTAACACATACTGGATACCCATAACTATACATAAATGCAAACCATGATAGATCCCCATTAATTCAGCATTAAAAGCAGAAACTTTATACGTAGGCCCAACAAAAATACCAATAGGATTACCAAGCATATTCCTAATTAAACCACCAAATCCCGCAGCATCCTTCCCAAAGGACCCATCCGTATTTAATTTGACATAAGGAGGATCAGGTTTTAACCAATGCACAATCCGGTCAATCTTAATAATATTAAACTCATTAGGAACAATCTCAAAATAACTAGCCATACGATTGCTATGCTTAAAATTTTTTTGAGAAATAAGATTAACAGCAATAAGTTTCAAAACTTTAGTCCTAACATTATGAATAGTCTGGTTAGCCCACATTTTAATGTTGTTATGCTTAGAATCATTCCTAGCTTTCCAGATATACCAAATAATAAGAACCGGGATTAAGCAAATAATATGATTTTTACCTTTAGCAAACCAATCCTTCAAGATATCCGGTAAACTCTGATGATAATTGAAATTATCCATCTCAGCAAGATTAGAGAAATGGCTCCAAACCAAACGAGCCATGTTACTATTAACAAACACATGAATAGAACTCTTAATATTAAAACAACATTGACATTTAGAAGCAAACTGAAAACCTTTCTTAAACAAATTAGTATCCACAGGCAGGAAATCTTTCAGACATCTCCAAGTCAACAAAGTATAGGATAAGGGGATCATTTTATGCCAAAGAAAACCATAGACGTTAGAAACCTCTCCTTTAATCCTAATAATATCCCAAACATTTTTAGTGCAAAACTTGGCCGAAGTAGCTAATTTGAACATGATATTATCAGCACTATCAAGTTTAATAGGAATGTTAACAATATTATCAACAATGCAAATAGGCACGACACTTCAAAGTTTAACATAATTCCAATTCCCATTTATAAAGAAATCCTTGACCTTGATATTAGCTTTGGTATGAGTATTAAGGAGATAATCAATAGAAGCACAGCCCAACCAGTTATCTTGCCAAAAAGAGACGTCACCATGCCCAATGCCCCATTGAATAAAAGTCTCCGCTTCCCACTTAATCTTACACAGTCTTTTCCACACCGGAGAATCACCAACTTTATAATGGCACACAAGGGGATGAAGATCCTTACAATACTTAGCTTTCAGAAAGTTGTCCTATAAACTATTGTTAGCTTTAAAGCCAAACCAAAGCTTATGCGAGAAAACTTTAGCAGTGTCAGAGATAGACTTACAACCAATGGCTCCTTCATTAAACACACCACACATTTTATTCCAAGAAGACCACTTAATGCACGACTTAGTATCAGTGGCTCCCCAAAAAAATTTATTAATCAACTTCTCCATTCTCTTACAAACCGAAATCGGAGGCTGTAAAGTGTGGAAAAGAAATATAGGAATAGAGTTAAGGACACTTTTAATTAAAGTCAATCTACCCTCAAAAGAAAGAAACTTAGAAGACCAGTTAAGTAATTTTTTTTTGAAAATTAGAGAAAATATTTTCAAATAATTCAATTCTTTTCCTACCTTTGTACAGAGGAGTACCAAGATATTTAATGGGCAAAGAAGAAGGGCAAAAACCACAAACTCTTTTAATTATAGCCTTTCTCTGAATATTCACAAACTTACTAGTGATAAAATTACTCTTGGTTGTATTGATGTATAACCCACTACTCCTTTGAAATTAATCTAAAAATAGATTTAAAACTTTAATACTTCTAATAGAAGCATTCGAGAAAATGATAAAATCATCAGCAAAACTAAGATGAGTAATCGGAATACCACCAATAGTTTTGAAAATAAGTTTAGGATTAAACCTGAATAAATTCTCAATACCTCTAGAAAGATACTCCATAGCAATAATAAAAAGCGAGGGAGATAGAGGATCTTCTTTTCTAAGACCTTGAGAAGAGCTAAAGAAACCATGATTAGAACCATTAATGATAAGAGAAAAGAAGCAATTTTGAAAGCTGTTATTGATAAGCCGCAGGAAATTATGATTAAAACCAAACTTAGACAAAACATTGTAAAGAAAATCCCAATTTAAATTGTCATATGCAAAAAAATTAACACCATATTCAGCAATGGATTCATCCGTATCATAAACAACGCCATTATTATCCACTAACCTGTTTATACGGCTTTTGATTCTATTAGAATTAACTAAGGCATGAAAGAAAGCAGTATTTCTATCCCCCTCCAACAAAAAAGAAGAAGAAACTTTTTGTTTCCAAAAAGTTTCTTCTTGCTCTTGCAATTTAAAAAGCGACATCTTAGCATTATCAAGATTCAAAAGATTAGCATAAGAAGGTAAATCCTGATATAAAGTTTCAAATTCCAACACTTTTTGTTCAGCCACTTTGATATTATCAAAAACATTTTTAAAAACATGTTTATTCCACCACCTAAGTAATTGCTTCAATCTGCTCAATTTAGCCCAAAGTCTAGCCATACCAGTCACATCATTGTTAGAAAAGACTTCAGCATACCAATTATAAGAAATAGCAATTCTAAACTCAGGATGGGTAAGCCACATATTCTGAAATCTAAAAGACATAGAAGGTTTAGTTTTGTTACCAGAGATCGTTAAGAGAAGAGGAGCATGATCAGACAGCGTTCTGCTCAGGTGCTGAACCTGGGTTAATTGAAAGAAACTAATCCATTCATTATTAAACAACAGTCTATCCAATCTTTGCCACATTCTAGACCTGCTCCAAGTAAAACTACAACCAGAGAAACCAATATCAGATAAATTACAATTAGTAATCATATCATTAAAATCATTCATTGCATTGACATTGGGAGGATTTCCCCCACTTCTTTCATCAGCATGAGAAATAATATTAAAATCACCACCTATAGCCCACGGTCCCGTGATGTTTTGAGCAAAATCCGCAAGACTCTCCCATAAGGGAGATCTCCCCAATCTAGTAGAAGCAGCATAAACAAAAGACACATGACAATTAAAGCTATCAAAGGATATGTGAGCATGAATAACTTGCTGAAAATCAAAAATAACATTAACATTTAGATGGTTGTGCCACAACATCCAAATCTTGTTAGAGCAATTAGCAAAACTATTTTTAAAACCCAAATTAGAAGCAGTAGTCACCAATTTGTCAACAGAAATAAAAGGTTCAAGAAGGACCAATAACTGAATATTATGAATACGTTTTAAATTTCTAACACGATTTTTAGAATCAAGACCACCAATCCCTCTCACATTCCAAATAAGAGTTTTAATCATTAGTACATTTGGAAGTAGCTTGAGCTCTGGTGGAACGAGGCGGCTATGAAACGGGAGCCTTATTATTTTTCTTCTTTTTCTTATTAGTCTTAGGAGACCCTTCGTCCTCAACCCGTTTAGTAGACATAGTATAGGCATTACTCCTTTCCTCATTGTTATGAAGTTCCTCCTTTTCTTTATCAAAAGATAATAAAACCTTATTCCCTTCAATAATTTCACCTTCTTCACTTTCCTCCATTGTTTCCATTTCCTTTTCATCTCCCATTTGATTAAGCAAAGAATTGGAAATATCATCATTATTAAGCATAGAATCAATAGAAATAAATATATCAGGTAATTGATGGTTCTCAATAGAGAGGTTTTCCTTAAAAATTTCTTTCTCGGGTTCCACCTGCGTTGAATCCACATTTAAACTCTCCTGAGGAGGTGCGACATCAGCATGGTTTCCAACCATCTCAACATTGGGAGGTTCTAAATCGTTACTCACATCTTGAGGATTTCCTAAAAAATCCTTATCCACGGTGTTCACAGCCTCAAAATTAACCTTCCCAGTGGAGTTGTTGGAAGCCTTTTTAAGTTCAGGATGCAGTTTAAAGCAATTAGAAATCGCATGACCATGCGCTTTACAATGACTACAAAAATCAGGCACTTTTTCAAATTCCACTTTTTGAAGATAACCAAACGATTTAGATCCAACCCAAACTTCCTTAGCATGCTTAACAGTAATATCAACTTCAACTAACACCCTAGCAACAGAGGGACGAGTTCTAGAAGCAGTAGCTTGATCAGTTTGTAAAGTACGTCCAAAAATCGCCCCCAACGCATGCAACACTTTCGAATTAAAAAAATGAAGGCGTAAGTTCAGAAATGAAATCCATATAGGCACAATCGGAGATTATTCTTTGAAATCGAAAAAGGGGGTCCATTTAAGGATCCTCATTTGACAGTTAAAAATAAAATAGGATCTACGAGAAAAAACCCGACTGTAATCTAAATCGTTAGAAAGCTGAATCGCAACGTGTTTAGAGTCCAAAAGCCCTACAGAATAGAAACCAGAAAGTTTAAGATTACCAAAAAACGAACGAATCGTGTCGAGATTAGGCCTACGCAAACCAAACTTACCAACCAAAGTAAAACGAAAAGGTGAAGCAAGTTTTAAGACATCATCATCAGAAATCATCACTGCCGGCACACCATTAAAGGTAGATTGAGTCAGAGAAGGTAAGGTATCACCTGAAGATCCCATTAGAACATCTTTAAAAGACCTAGATTTAGTCGGGGAAGAAGACTCCGAGTCAGGATTAAAGAAACCTTTTTTTGCATCTTGAGCTTTAGAGGAGAAATTCCCCCAAGGAGAAACCGAAGATGATCCAGCCATCGCTGAAGGCCCGAAGGCCAAAAACACCCACAAGAAGCAGTTGCACAAAACTTACGAGATCGCACACAGAAGATCACCCGGAAGCAGCCGAAAGATCGGAGACACATGAAACCCTAAAATTGCACAGGCGGCGCAAGAGAGGAGGACTCGCACCTCAAATTATTTCTGAAGATCCAAGAGAATCTATGATTCTATACAAACAACAACAATATCAAGCCTTTGTCCCACTACGTGGGGTTGGCTACATGAATCCTTTTTCGCCACTGTGTCCTATTAAAAGTCAAATTCTCATTTAAATCTAATCAAAAAGATAATTTCTAATATTTTGTAACCATATCTTTTAGGTCTACCTCTACCTTTCTTAATATAAGTCAAATTTAATACCTTAACTGTTCTAAGCGGGTCATTGGAAGGCCTCTATTTAATGTTAACAAACCATCTAAGGTGACTTTATCTAATCTTATCTTCCACTAGAGCTACTCCAACCTTTTCATGTATATGCTCATTTCATATCCTATATCTAAGGGTAAAGCAAGTCAATCACCTAAGCATCCGCATCTCTGTAAAGCTTAACATAGCATTATGCTTCTCTTTTAATGGCCAACATTCGGCACCAATAGACTCTAAGTTTGTCCTCCATAATTCAATTTTACCTTAAAATCCCTCTCTATTAACAAGAAGAATATCATCAGCAAAAAGCATACACCAAGGTATATCCTCTTGCATTAGTGAGAACATCCATGACTAAAACAAAAAGATATGGGCTTAAGGTTGATCCTTGATGTAATCCAACAAAAATAAGAAAATACTTGGTCAAACCACCAAGTGTTTAAACACAAGTGATATCTCATGCATACATATATTTAATGATTTAAAGATAAGGGTTATTAACTCCTTTCCTTTCAAGGACTCTCCATAGCACTTCTCTTAAAACTTTATTATATGCTTTCTCTAAATAAATAAATATCACATGTAGATCCTCCTTATTCTCTCTATATTTTGATAGTTTGTGAGGAGAGTTAAACCCTAAAGAACTAGTACTTAGTCTAACTAAAAGGGGGGTGAATTAGATATTAAAAAAACATTCTTTTAATAAAAAGAAAAATCTCCTTCTTAAAGCTTTTTCAACATTTAAAAAATAGATAATCAATACATCGTAATATCAATCACAAATTTACATCCAAGCAATTATATCCAAAAATAAATGTGTAAAATAAAGTGTGAAAAAATAAAATCAGAAAGAACACACCAAAGTTTTAGTTATTCGGCCCAACCTGACCTGCATCCACTCTTTAGAAGTACCCTCTGAGTATTGCACGAAACTTTTAGTGACTCTCATTTGACCCCAACAGCTAGGCAGAGAAGCCCTTATAAAATCACTTTCACCTTGAAATTACTAGATCACCAAGAGTGGGGGGGGGGGGGGGGGGGGGGGGGGGGGGGGGGTGAATTGCAAAAATTTGTTGCAATAATTAAAATCATAAGCAAGAGTTCTAATATTTTTTGCATTTTTTAATTTTTAACAGGAAAACATTAACTAATATGAAAACAATTAATTGAACTCAACATGCATTAATGAAATTATTTTTCTTCCACAATTATTACCAAGTAAATATAATAAAAATAAATTGCAAGCAAAAATAAAAAGCAATAAGGAAAAAGAACACCAGAATTTTATAGTGGTTCAGTCAAACCATGACCTACGTCCACTCCCCGGAGCCCTCCACTACGAGAATTTTACTATAAACTATAGTTCTCATTTTGCCCCCTCAGCAAGGCGGAGAAGCCCTCACAAGACTCACTTTCACCAACCCAGTGTGGCGGAGTGCCAAGCGCTTTCCTCACCCTCCTAGCGACGACAGTGTACCTTCTCATTTTTCTCCCTCCTGGAGAAGGCAGAGTACCTTCGAGGTCATGGATGTAGAAGAGTCTCCCCCTCAGAGAGCCTCCCATAAGTTCTTCTCAGGCCACAGGAGGAGCAAGATGCAGCAAGAACAGAGCAACCGTGTGATCTCCCTCACACTACTTCTCCCTCACCAAACTCACCCTCTCCTTCCTCTCTAAAACCCCAAAAACTTCTCAAGAGCTCTCTCCCTAGGATTCTCTCTCTAATCACGTTCCCCTCTTTCTATCTCACATAAAAATATTATTATTTTGATACTTAAAACGGGCTCCAAAATCCCTAAAATTTTTTAAATAGCTATTACTATCGTACAGTACAATTTACCATTGTACAATATGATTTTTTATAACAGGCTTCATTCTGGTATGAATGTTTATGAACATATCAAAAACTTCTAAATATATTCATGCAGTACGATTTATAATCATATAGTACGATCACCAACTCTTCTGTTTGTACAGGATGATAGCCGGGACGATCAAAACCTATCTCTTTACATCGTAGGGTACGACCTATTTCATATAGTATGAATAGTCAAAATCAAGGCATCGTCTACGATGAAGTCCGTGAAGATCAAAACTCAGCTCTATACATCATATGGTACGATCTACATCGTACAGTACGATTAGCCAAACATACAAGATCGTCTAGGATGAAGACTGGGATGATTAAAACTCATCTATGTTCATCGTATAGTATGAATATGTTCGTACAGTATGAGTACCAATCAGCGATTAAACCTTGCTTTACTCCGATAATCACGGGTTAATTTAAGTAAGTATTCAAAATAAATTGTACAATACTAACATCTAATAGAACTTAAACTAATCTGGCGACTAGGGTTTTAGATTTGTAAGAAATCATACTGTACAATATGATTCGTATAGTACGATCGGTTCACAGAAAATCATTGTACAAGATCAGATCGTACAGTACGATTAATAGAGAAAAATCTTCAAATTTTTTTCTTTTTTAAATCCTTTCCCCCTGTGTGTGTGCATGGTTGTTTAGACTTACATACAGTTTGTGGTCAGACTCAAGAAAAAAAAATAAATAGAAAATTACATTATTTCATACTCACACCCCTACTCTACCCAGTCTTGAGTCTTCTTGTTGTCCTGAGTAACTTGTGATCTTCCTGAAATATTAGTACTCACAGATAATAGCAAAAATCAAAACATATTCAATGAATAGTAGTTGAGACGACATTATTTGTTATCATCAAAAGCTCAAACTAGGGGTCATAGATTACAACAATCTCGCCCACTATAGGAAAATCATCAATTTTCGACAGCTTTTTCCGGCAGAAATTGAACCTTTTCCGACGATTTGTTGTTTCCCGTCGGTTAAATTACCGCCGGTAAAAATGGCGTAGAAAAATAAATTCTGGCAATTTTTACCGGCGGCGACAAATTATTCCGGTGACTTTTTGGCGGTCAAAAACTGCCGATCAAATAAAAAAAAAATCTCACCGCGACAAGACCCTGCTCACGAGCTGCCGGCGACGAGACCTCGCGCTCCCCCATTCCCGTGACGCTGGAGATCGTTCACGTGCTGCGAATGCCAGCGACCGCTCCCGCGCTGTGCGCTGCCGGCGATCGCTCCCGCCCCCGCACTCCCCTGCTCCCACGCGAGTGCGCGCCCGCACCTGCATGCCTTGAGGATTCGAACTGGAGTCAGTTGGGATAAAACTCGACTACCAACCAAATTGCTAATTGTCTAAATGTGTTTATAATATCAATATTAATTATTTAACCTATATTCTTACCGCAAATAAATAAATTTTTAATTTTTAATTTAAAATAAAAAATTAACTACCTAATTAGACTTAAAATAAAAAATAATATTTAATATAAAATAAAAATGAATATAACTTTCAATAATTATAATGAATATTAATTAAATAGTTAATATAACTTTTAATAATTATTTGTTAAATAATTTAAATAGTTAATTTTTTTTTAATTTTTAAAAGCCGCCGGAAAAGTGGCCGCCGGAAAGCCGCAAGACAATTCCGCCGGTAATTAGTGATTTTTCTCTAGTGCCCCTTTTTGATGATGTCAAATAATGTTTGTTATAGGCAAGTTTCAATGTCACATTTTTTTATTTGTTATTTTTTTGTTTTTTATTTTTTTTAAATAAAAAAAATACGAAATAGATAGGGAAAGAAAAGAAATGCATTCTATTAAAACAAAAGGAACCATAAGCAAAATCAAACTACAACAACCTTTTTTCCCTTTTGACAGCACCAAAAAGTGGAGCAAACAATACTAAAATAGAAAGTACAACATAGATACATTTTAAAGAGGAGGATTATGATCACTTGGAGGTGGAGGTGGGTGTGGTTGGAAATATTGAAAGATTGTGTCAAACTTGTGATCAATCGAAGCGAAGTGTTCCCCAAACCACTACATGTCATCATTGTGTTGTTGATGTTATTCTTGTATGTGTGTGTCTAGATGAGTCTACAGTTAATCGATGTGTTCGACCAAATCATCGTGAGGGTAGGCTAGTGCAGGTGCGCGGGGTGCTGCATGCCATCGTGGTTGAGCAGGAGCTGCTGTTGGGGCAGCTTCTCCTTCTTCTTCATCAAAGTCGGGTTCATCCGACTCTAGCCCTCGATGAAACAAGATACGGAAGGAAGCATCAGTATAAAAAACATTAATGTTATCGGGTTCACCGGGATAGGTTAACTGATATTTATTTTGAAGAATGTACCCGATAATGTGGCCAAGGGCTATGTTTTGTTTCCTATGGGTGGTAGGGAGGCGAATTATGGTCATATTTTGAATGTAGTTGATTATCAAGTCTACCTCATCGAATTTGGTGTTTGACATGATAAGATAGGTAGTGACAGATAAATTATGGGTCATGCGAATTTGATCGCCAGCTTTGGGTACTATAGAAGTTCTAAGTACATATTGAATTATTCTGGCATTTCGATTGAGGGTTTGGACGAGGGGAAAGTGTTGATAGAATGCTTCATTTCTAAGGACACGATTGACATCACTCTAGTCAAATTCATTCGTGAGAAAGGAACAAACTCTAGGCCCTTCAGAGGATAGCCCAATGTATTGGGCGATGTTAGCTTTGGTAATTTATATATTTTGGTGATAGACAAAGGAGTGGAAAGTCAGGCTATCGACGATGTAGGTAAGGTTAGCTAGAAATTCTAATAGGAGTTCAAAGTTATATGGGAAAGCTAGTGTAAGAAGGAATTATAAAGTGATGGAAGTGAAGAGGTTCAGTACCTCAAAATTTAAAGCAGCCGGATTGAGCATTTTGGATGGTGTAATCTTGCAGGCTTTGTACTTGTGGTACGCATCCTCATTTTTAGCACTCAAGAAATGAGCACTCGGACGGCGAGAGGAAGAGGAGCTTCCCACAATGAGATGACCACGCTTGCTAGAGCTCGATATGGTGTAAAGGACGAGTGAAGGTGAGGAAGAGAATGTGAGTGAAGTGATCTGGAATTAAGGTTGGTTTATAGAATTTTTCATAAATTGTACAGTACGATCTGGTATCGCATAGTACGATGTGTAATAATTGCTCTGACGAGTCAGTTCATGAAAATGTGGTCAAGGCGTACAGTATGATGAGAATCGTACAGTACGATCAGAAGAATTATGATTGTTCCGAGGGTCGTCGGTATAACCTTTGATGAAAAGTTTCATACAGTACAAACATGTGTATCGTACAATACGAACGATAATTATATCGTACCAGTCGACTTTAAGTCTTTCTCATCCTTTTTTGTTGAGGTGGATGTATAGTACGAAGAGGAGCTATCGTACAGTACGATCATCAATAATGTCGTACTAAACCGCTTAAATTCATCCCAATCCATTCGCTGATATGGATCGTATAATACGAGAAGAGATGATCGTACCGTACGATAATCAATAATGTCATACCGAACGACTTGAATGAATTATCGACAGTATCATACAATACGATGGGTATCATACAGTATGATGAATAGAGATAAAAACTTGAGTGAGAACTGTGATTTGTGTAGGGAGATATAGCATATAGTACGATAGAAAATCGTATAGTATGATAGAGAATAGTACAGTACGATAAGAAAATTATTAAATGTCTAGGCTTGCGTGGTGAGTGTGTGATTATCAGGAACAGCCTTAGAAGAGTTTTTTTGTTATTTTTTTTTTTTTTTTTATGCATTAATGTCTATGATACCTAGTCTAGTCCTTAAGGTGCTAAAGGTGTCAAATGATAGTGATTTTGTGAACATGTCTGCCAATTGATCTTCTGTAGTGATGTGATGTAATTCTATATCTCCTTTAGCAACATGATTTTTTATGAAGTGGTGTCTAATGTCTATATGTTTTGTTCGAGAGTGTTGAATTGGATTTTTAGAGATGCATATTACACTTGTGTTGTCGCACATGATTGAGATGGTTCCTATAGGTAATCTAAGATCCAGAATTTGTTTCTTTAACTATATACTTATGCAACACAACTTCCTACTACACTATACTCGACCTCGGCTGTGAAAAGGGCTACTGAATTTTACTTCCTACTGGACCAAGAAACTAAAGATTGTCCTATGGATTGGCAGGTACCAGAGGTGCTTTTTTTATCTATCCTATATCCTGCAATATCGGAATCTGAGTACCCTAAGAATTCGAAGGAAATGCTGTGCCTAGGATACCAAATTCCTAAGTTCGGGGTGCTTAGTAGATATCAAGAATTCTCTTGATCGCAGTTTGGTGAGACTCTTTAGGATTAGCTTAAAAATGGGCATAGAGGCACACACTAAACATTATATCCGGTCTACTAGAAGTCAGGTAAAGTAGAGATTTGATCATTCCTCTATATTTTTTCTAGTCTACTGATTTTCCATTCAGATCTTTGTCAAATTGAATTGTTAAGCTCATTGGAGTGTTCGTGGGCTTAGCACTATCCATTTCATATTTTTTCAGAACATCCTTATTGTATTTCATTTGACTATGGAATGTTCCATTATCTATTTTTTTCATACTAAAGCCAACAATATAGTTAAGTTCTCATATCATGCTCATTTCAAACTCATTACTCATTATTTTTGAGAATTCATCAAACAAATTTTTATCTGAAGATCCAAATAAGATTTCATCCATGTAAATTTGAACAATGAGAATTTCTTCTTTAATTTTTTGTAAAAAGAGAATAGTGTCCACACTACCCTTTACAAATCCTCTATTCAGTAAGAATGAGCAAAGTCTTTGGTATCAGCCTCTAGATGCTTGCTTTAATTCATAAAGTACCTTTTTTAATTTGAGTACATGATTTGAAAATTGAACTTTCAAATTGGGGGTTGCTCAATATAGACATCTTCCTTAATTACCTTGTTCAGAAAAGCACTCTTTACATCCATTTGATATAGTTTAAAGTTCTTGAAGCAAGCAAAAGCTAAGAGCACTCTTATGGCTTCTAGTCTAGCAACAGGGGCAAAGATTTCTTCAAAGTCTATTCTCTCAATTTGGTTGTACCCCTTAGCTACTAATCTTGTTTTATTTCTTATTATTGTTTCTGACTTATTCACCTTATTTTTGAAGACCCATTTTATTCCAACAACACTATTCTTTAAGTCTCTTGACTAACTCCCAAACATCATTCCTGTTGAATTGGTTAAGCTCTTCTTGCATTGCTAGAATCTAGAATTCATCTCTTAAGGCTTGATCTATACTTGTAGGTTCTATCATAGACATGAAATATGAATGACTAACCTCTTTCCTAAGTCCATGCCTAGTTATTACACCTTCTAAAGGGTCTCCTAAAATTAGCTCTTTAGGATAACTAGAAGAATATCTCCATTTTATAGGCAAATCTTGTTGAGGTTCTACCCTTTCTCCTAAGGTCATAGTCTCTACTCCTTGAACTGCCTCTATTTCATCATCTTCAATTTTAGATATAAAGGGCTTGTCTGATTCGTCAAATACTACATGGGTGGACTCTTCTACTACTAAGGTTCTCTTATTAAAGATTATGTAGGCCTTACCTACATATGAATAGTTTAAGAAGACACCCTCATAAGACTTGAGATCAAATTGTCCTAAGGGTAGTTTTCCATTAATCATAATGAAGCAGTTGCACCCAAAGACATGTAAGTGTGAAAGATTCGGTGTCCGACCCTTAAGGAGTTCATAAGGAGTTTTATTCATCTTAGATCTAATGTTCACCCTATTTAAGACATAACATGACGTGTTTATTGCTTCTACCCAAAAATATATGGGAAAGGTGTACTCTACTAACATTACCCTAGCAACTTCTACTAAGATTTTATTCTTTCTTTCTACTATACCATTTTGCTGAGGTGTTCTAGGGCTGAGAAATTATGCTCTATTCCTATCTCTTGACAGAATGATTCAAACTTTTCATTTTGAAACTCTCAACCGTTATCACTATGGATTATTGAGATTTCACATCCTAATTTCTGTTGAATCCAAGTGGAGAATATCTTAAATTCCTTAAATGACTCATTCTTATGTGCTAGGAATCTTACTCAAGTGAATCTAATGAAATCATCTACAATTACGAATCCATAATTTTTTCCACCTAGGCTGGCTGTGCTAACGGGTCCAAATAAGTCAATATGTAGGATTTCTAATGGTTTAGAAGTGATCACTTCTTTAATTGAATGAAAGGATGATATGACTTATTTTCATAGTTAGCAAGCATTACATAAATGATCCTTAGTGAAGTCTAACTTAGGTACACCTCTCACTAGGTTTTCTGAGTGATGTTTCTAAGTGTTTTCATACTAGCATGGCATAATCTCCTATGCTATAGCCACGAGTCATCTACTATTATTTTTAAGCAAAAAGAATTTGAACTATCAATGCAATCAAGGTCTAACATGTAAACATTATTCATTTGTTTTCCTTCTAAAACAAGTTTGTCATTTAAACTAATCAGGTATTTGTCAGGAAGAAATTTAATGTCAAAACCTTTGTCACACAATTGACTAAGGCTAAGTAGGTTATGCTTCAAACCATCAACTAATAAAACATTTTCAATTAAAAAGTTCTTATGCATTACTAATAATACCTGAGCCTATCACTTTCCTGGTAGTGTTGTCTCCCAATGTTATTTTGCCTCCGGTTCTGGTCTCTAGTAAAATGAACTTCTTCATATTTTCGGTCATGTGTCGCGAGCAGCCACTATCCAAGTACCACATGCTCTCACTAGGTCTTTTGTGAGAGCATCCCTACAATTTCATTCAAGAGTTAGATTTGGGAACCCAAGTGAGTTTGGGTTCCTCCTTATGCTTGTATGGATGAGATGGGTGCATGCTATGCTGTGATGGATGCAGTTTAGGCCTCCACACTAGGTGTGTCCTGCGGAGAATTATGTATGTGCGGGCAATGTGACCTAGCATGCCGTAAGTGAAGCACCTAACACCAGGAAATGAGTTTACTAACCTATGTGAGTGGTATTGCCTCTTCCTAAAGTTTTGTGATGCATGCAGTGCTGGGGGTTTGCTAGATTGGGCTAATATGAGTGATGCATTTTCTTTTTCTAGTTCTTTGATTTTTTTTTTAATTATTTTTTTGATATGTCAATCCTTGAACTTCTATTTTTAATAAATGCTCACTATGATCTACTTCTAATGTAAGTTTGTCTAGTCTGTGAAAAGCCTCTTCTAGTTCAACATGAGTGGTTTTCAAGGATTCATGCGCTTTTGTTAGTTCAATATGCTTCTTATTTAATGCATCATTCTCATCAAGAAGCAACATATGGTCTCTATCTAAAATAGAATTTTCTTTAACTAAGTTAGCATGCTCAGTTTGTAAAGTATTAAAATTAATATTAAGACTACCATGTATCTTTTTCAATTTCCTATACGAGTCATGAATTTTTTCAAAAATAAGTAATAAATCATCGTATAAAAGCTGACATATCTCGTCTTGATCCGATTGATCAAGATTATCGTTAGCTATTAGATATAAATTTGTTACCTCCTCCTCCTCTTCTTCTTTTGATGATTTTGAGGCAGAGTCAGCCCAAAAAGTTTTTTGCATCTTCATCTTTCCTTTCTTATACTTGGCTTTGTCCTTGCCTTTTTCTTAGCAGGTTGGCTCTTTAGGTTGGGGCAATCAGCTCAAAGGTGATCTGGCTTCCTGCACTCAAAATAAATTATATCAGATGAAACTTTTTTAACCTTCGAGCTTTTACCATTATTCCAGGTGTTCTGATGATGCCTTTGTTTTTTTTTTCAAAAAGTTCTTGAACTGTTAAGTCATCAATGCTATGTCATCTTCTTCCTCCTCTGTAGAGCTTTCACTTTTTGAATTGTTTGCTTTTAATGCCACCATTCACTCCTTTTCATCTACATCACTTTGCTTTTGACTCACTCATTGCTCGTATACAATGAGTGACCCAAGGAGATTATCAATATAATAAACGTTAAGGTCTTTAGATTCAGAGATGGCAGTTATCTTAGCATCGTAGGAACTAGGTAAGCATCTAAGAATCTTATTAACTTTCTCAGAATTAGAAATTTCTCTACCTAATGTATGCAAGGATGTCACGATTTGGGTGAACCTAGTGTACATGTCAGATATTATTTCGCTAGGTTTCATATGGAAGAGTTCATAATCATGCAACAGAATATTAAGCCTAGACTGTTTAACTTCACTAGTTCTTTCATACGTGATGTACAGTCTATCCCAAATCTCCTTACCAATAGCATAGGTAGGAATTCTCACATAATCCGCGTACTTTAATGCATAGAAAAAGCAATTTAAGCTCTTCGCATTTAATTGAGATAATTCTCTATCCTCATTACTCCATTTATTAAAAGGCACTTGAGTTTTCACTCCATTCATAGTTTTAAAAGGTGCAACATAACCATCATTGACTAACATCCACATTCGGTAATCAATAGACTGTAAAAAAGTAGACATTCTAATTTTCCAAAAATAAAATGGGATATTGTCAAAAAAAGGTGGACGGGTTATTGAATAACCCTCCACAATACTACGATTACCAAAATGTGAAATGATCATTTTTTTAAGGTTTTCGAAAACACTATTTTACTAGATTGCCAAGAGGGGGGGGGATAATTGTAAAAATTTGTTGCAATAATTAAAATCCTAATACATTTTTTAATTTTTAACAAGAAAACATTAACTAATATGAAAGCAATTAATTGAACTCAACATGCAACAATGAAATTCTTTTTTTTCATAATTACCACCAAGTAAATATAATAAAAATAAAGTACAAGCAAAAATAAAAAGCGATAAGAAAAAAGCACACCAGAATTTTATAGTGGTTCGGTCAAACCATGACCTACGTCCACTCCCTGGAGTCCTCTACTCCCTCGGTAAGGTGGAGAAGCCCTCACAATACTCACTTTCATCAACCCAGCGTGGTGGAGTGCCAAGCACGTTTCTCACCCTCCTAGCGATGACAGCGTACCTTCTCATTTTTCTCCCTCCTAGAGAAGGAAGAGTACCTTTGAGGTCACAGATGTAGAAGAGTCTCCCCTGAGAGAGCCTCCTACAAGTTCTTCTCGGGCCACAAGAGGAGTAAGATGCAGTAAGAACGGAGCAACCGTGTGATCTCCCTCACACTACTTCTCCATCACCAAGCTCACCCTCTCCTTCCTCTCTCAAACCCCAAAAACTTCTCAAGAGCTCTCTCCCAAGGATTCTCTCTCTAATCACATTCCCCTCTTTCTGTCTCACACAAAAACATTACTTTTTTTATACTTAAAATGGGCTCCAAAATCCCTGAAAATTTTAAAGTAGTCATTACCATCGTACTGTACGATTTACCATCGTACAGTACGATTTACCATCGTACAGTATGATTTTTTATAGCAGGCTTCATCATGGTATGAAGGTTTACAAATAGATCAAAAACTTCTAAATATATTCGTACAATACGATTTACAATCGTATGGTACGATCACCAACTCTTCTGTTCGTATAGGATGATAGTCGGGATGATCAAAACTCATATTTGTATATTGTAGGGTACGACCTACTTCTTATAGTACGAATTATCAAAATCAAGGCATCATCCAAAATGAAGTCCGAGATGATCAAAACTCGGCTCTATACATCGTATTATACGATTAGGCAAAAATAAGAGATTGTCCAGGACGAAGTTGGGTGGTTTTATAATAGAGTTAAAGGTCAAAGAATTACTTTAATCCCCTTGGTGGTTTTCTAGTTCTTATGGAATGAAAGGAATAACATTAAGCATACTTGTGTTAAAATGAGCTTTCAGAGGGTTATATGTACCTTGATATTTAAAATTCTATCACTGTTCTATGCAAAAGTTATGTCTTCCAAGTAATTCAGAGGGATGAGATCTTGGTTTTCTCTCTTTAAAATTGATTGCAACAAGCTTGGTATGGCCTCCATTCCTAAAATTATGAGGTGGTCCAAGCTTCCAAAAGATGAGTTTAAACTTAAATTTGATGGCTCTATCTCTTATACAAGTTTTATTTATGGAGGTTTAATTTTTGATCTTGAGGTAAGATTTTTCTTGGCTTCACATCTAACATTCCTAACTGTAATGTAATACACTACGGGAAAACACGCGAATACCGTCGGACTTTCCAGCGGAATATTTTGCGTCGGTAAATACGGCTTAGTACCTGCTCATAATGCGAATGAATTATAACGGCATTTTTCCTGGTGCATAGTGCGCCAGAATATTTTTGACGTCCAATGCGCTGGTTGTAACGTCGGAATATACCAGCATTTCATTGGTACCGGCACACTTTACGGCAAAAAAAGTCTGATGCACTTACGAACAAAAAATACAACGGCCATTTTAAACTCAACGACTTGTAACCGACACCAAATGAGCCAGAAAACATTCCGGCATCTAGGATGCCGGAAAATCTGCCTGCGAAAGCCCTATTTCCAAACCCGAGCCCGCCTGCCTGCTCATTGCATTCATTCATTTCTCTCGCATCTCCGTTGTTTTCCTTGTCGCCCAGCGTCGCTCACCGTAGATCGACGTCGCCGACCTGTGTTGCCGATCACCGGATGTCGCCGACGATCACCCCATTTGTCGTCAGGGAAAGCTCTATTTCCGACCGTGAGTTTTCACCTCCCTCCCGTCGATTGTAAGTCGCCTCCCTCAAGTTTTTTTTCAAGTAATACGACGGAAATGATGATACAACGAATTGGAGCAATCATGACGTTGTTTTTGTGTCCGTCGGAAATTTTTGGCGCGCCTTACGGCTCTTTCCCACCGGCGTTGTCCGGTGCCGTTTTTGTGACAGAAAAAAGCCGTAGCTTAGTTACGGCAAACCTATGGCATTTTATTCGCCGATATTTTCCGTCGGATCCATACGGCGTATATTACCAACGCATATGTCGCTAGAATTATCGGTTAAAAAATGACGTTTTGATTAACATATTTTTCGCCGGTAATGCGCCGAAGAGTGCACCAGAAAGGTTTCCGACGTATTATAAAAGTTGGAAGACATTTATCGACGCACACCAAATCGACGTACAAAAATCTGATGGAAATGAGCCAGAAACCCAGGACTTCCGTCGGATTTTACGTGTTATCGGCGGATATTGTCCGCCGGTAATAGCGTGTAGTGATATGTGCATAGTTGACTGCTATGTTCTAAATCCTAATGCTTTGTATTAATAACAACATGCTAAATATTTGGATTGAAATGGATTTAAAAATACTATTCTCTTTATTTAGTGTCAAAAAATGTCACAGTGCCAGCATTTTTTACCTATTTAACAAAATACTGGATATGCTCCATAGATTTAAATATAGAATTACTCATATTTTGAGGCAAGGAAATGTTTGTGTTGATTGGTTGGTAGAGGAAGGATCTAGGTTTACTGGCTAGTTTTTTCAATATGAACACCTCTCCTAAGATTTTAAAAGGTAAAATCAATCTTGATACTATGGGTATACCATATATTAAAAGGTAGCTTCCATTTTGTTGGTGGCTCACCAGGTAATGTTTTCATCTGATAAGCTATTCCATATTTGAAGTTACTAGTTTCTTTTTTTTTTTTTTTACTTTCTTTGATTTATGGGTAATTTTTCTCCCATACATTTTTTTGTATTTTACAGTGTTCTTTAGAAGTGATTCTTGGATCAATTTATAATTTCTTCCACTTTTATGTTAGCCTATATGGCTTTGTTTTATCCCTTGATTATCCTCTATTTGGTCATATACTTTTGGATTATTTTATTTTATTTCCTCTTTGATGCAATAGGTGTTCATGATATATTTGATATTAGTTTCCTAATGGTTTATTATTGTGCTGATTTCCTGTTGCTCATTTCCCCTTTGTCTTGTTGTTCTCATGTATTTTTAACTACTTCATTCTCCACTTTTGTATACATGGGCTATGGTGGATCGTCATTTTCTTATTATAGTATATTTTTATGACTAATTTTGATTTTGTTGTGTTTTTGCTCTTTTGAGCTTTTCCTAAAACTTGTTTTACCCCTTTGCATTTTTATCAGGCCTTACATTTTGTATCATTTCATCCCTACTTCACCATGCTCTATGCCTATCTTGATATTTGTATCATACATTCTCTTATTTCCCCATATTTATGCTTTATATTTACTTGTGCTTCTCTCATTTCATCCCTACTTCATCTAGGGAGTTGTTGTTGCTTTGATCTCCTTCTCTATGTGTTATGGATAAGAAGTCTTTTTTTTTTTTTTTTGATAGGGTAATTTTTGTTTTACAACATTTCCTATAGTTGTTTTGGTGATCATGATACATTAATTGTTTGGTGCATAGGTGTTGGTTTTTTTTTTTTTTTTGTCTTTTATTTTTTGATATCTCTATTTCTTATATGGTATTCTTGTGTTGTGATCTAACTCTACTTTCTTGGGTAGTCATTATTAGGTTTATGCTCATCCTTCTTCTTTGACATTGTGTATGCTTTTGTTTATCTTTAATTTTGTAGGATCTGCCTGATTGGTCATTTTAAAGGCTTATAATATAAATTTTTGGTTGCTCCTAAGGGAGTTTTTGGGCTGAGGCTCCTTATCTGTCTTTTATTTTATATCTTACACTTAGTTTGGGATCTTCAACTCAATAGGTTTTATTTCTTTTTTGATGTAGCTCATTAAGCATTTAGCAAGTTTATGATCCCGTTATGGACCGTGCATCCCCTTTTTGGAAAAAATTAATTAATATTTAAAAAAATCACTCAAGATAAAGATTCTTTTAGGTGGAAGCTACGAGCATAAATAAATGATAGAACTTCTTTATAATAACAACTCTTAGAATATAACCATGGTATTCAATTTGGTAAAATAAATAGATGTACAAATTAAAGGAAAAACAAATATAAACCAAAAAGTATAATGCAAATCCTATAGTCAAGGGGTTCCAATCAAAGCGAAGAATTAATAAATTATATATAGATATATTATCTCCAATAATTTAACTAATAAATATTCATGTTGAGTATTATGGAAGCTAGTTTTTTATACCTTATAAATACAAGATAAACATCCTCTATGGTTTCTTGGAGGAAGAGCACAACCTAAATGAATTTTTTTAGTTGAAAATAATGGCACACCATCACTTGAAAGGCACTTCATTAAAAGTTTCCAAATTTTAATATGTTCAAGAAAATAATAAAATTTTCAAATGTAATGCCAATCACTATTCATATGTCAATGGAATACAAACAAAGTACATTAATTTTGTTTTATATGAATGATAATCTAATTATATGAACCGATATTCTAAAGATCGATGATTTGAAAAAAAAAATATTTATCAAAGGAGTTTGACATGAAATATTAGATAAAATCAAAAAGCTATTCTTCATGAGAATGTATCACACTAAACCAAAATGTTCATTAATTATTTTAGAATTGTAATATTCCAAATGGTGCTAAATAGGATCAATATAACAAAGAAAGAAAAAAAATATAGACATATAACTTGTTTTCCCCTTCAAATTGTCTAAAGAATACATATCAAAATCACAAGAAAAAATTAGAACATAGCTAGAGATCTCTAAGCCTTTCTCATTAGATCTAGTGTCTATGTAATGTTATGCAAAAGACTATATTTCATAGTTAATAATAGAAGCCAGTAAATTTATGTCCAATTAATAAAATATAAAAACCATCAAGCTATGAAAGGGATACTATGCTTGCTTGATGGAAGAATAAAACTTTTTCTAAATTACAAAAGAGTTGGCAAAAAATTATAAGTCACTATTAATTCATATCCGACAGGAGAACTAAAAATAAGGATTCTTATTATCTTACACATCTATATCTTAGGTAGCACAACTATTACTTTGGTGTTACAACTTTAGAATATAGTTATTCAACTTTAAATTGAATATATAGTTTTCACTAAAGCCGAAAAAAAAGATAATAGATAGCACTATAGGAAAATCGCAAATTATCCAACGGCTTTCCGGCAGAAGAATTTCCGGCGGATTTCCGACGATTTTTTCAGAAAATATTTTCGACAAATTTTCAAGCGGATTTTCCGACGGCTTTTCCAACATAATCTAAAAATCTCTGAAAATATAATTTATTTGTAATTTAATTCACTAATAAATTTATAGTTTATTTTAATTAATTATTAATTTTGAAATTGCTCTGATACCAATTGAAATTACTAGATGCGCCAAGAGGGGGGTGAATTGGATGATTAAAAACTTCTTTAATGAAAAGAAATATCTTTTTATGACTTTATGCGGAAGCGAATTTCATTCATAATAAAAAGATATGTAATCAATTTCATCCACGCAATTAATCACAATAAAAATAAATGCGGAAATAAAGTGCAGAAAAAATAAAGGAAAAAACACACCAATTTATAGTGGTTCGGTCAAACCATGACCTACGTCCACTCCCCGGAGGCACCCTCCGAGTATTACACTAAACCTTTAGTGATTCTCCTTTAGCCCCCACAGCTAGGCGGAGAAGCCCTTACACAATCACTTCCACCTTCCCCGGTGCGGCGGAGGAGCCGGGTCCTTTGACACCAATGAGATCTTCTTCTTCCCAAAACTTCCTTCAAGACGAACCTTGAATCCGATGGTACTGAGGTGCAAGCTCGCCGGAGCAACCGTGTGATCTCCTTCACACTCCCTTGAAACCCCCTCCAAGGATCTTCTCCCTCTCTCAAACTTCACCCTTTCCTCTCTCTCTTTCAAGTCCTCTCTTCAAGTTTTCTCCAAAAGAATGAAGACACAATGGCTGCCAAAGACTCTTACAAAGTCTTATGAGAGTGCTTAAATAGAGGGCTCAAAAAACCCTAAAAATACTCAATTCAGCCGTCAAATATCGTACCGTACGATCCCAAGGTCGTCCAGTACGATGTGTAGAAATTGACCTGTTAGTACTGTACGATCCAGTTAGTACTGTACGAACAGTTCAATTGAAGTTCGTACTGTACGATGTCCTGTACGAAAGTGCTATACGAACAGTTCAATAAACGGGCAGATTTCCAAAATTGTCTATGTTGATCGTATAGTACGATACAGTTCGTACAGTACGATCAACACATCAAAATTAAGCCGTTTTGATTGCATAATCTCAGGATTAACTTAGGCAATATTTCAAACATCGTACAGTACGATTATACAACTGTTCAAATTCAAATTTTTGCCTAATTTAATGGACGGCGATCTTTCTAATTATAACAGATCGTATAGTACGATGTGGTGATCGTACAGTACGATTAGTTATATTCAAAATTAATTTTTTCAGGAAAAATAAATATTTTAATTTATTTCTGTTACACCAGATCGTACAGTACGAATTAAATTCGTACAGTACGATGAACAGAAAAGTTAAAATATTTATAATCATTTTTTTCTCCCTCTGTGTGTGTGCATGATCAACAAACTATCATACATCATTATAAGACTTGACTCAATAAATGAAAATTACATACTCATTTAATACGACCAATTCCACGCAATCTTGAGCCTTGAATCTTCAAAGAACGGTGCATGATGTACCTGAAATATTAGTTAACATAGAAAGAAATATGCACTGCAAATACCAGGAGAAATAAAAGATTAATAATTATTATTTATTATCATCAAAATCATAAACTCGGAAGCCCGAGTTGCAACAAATTTAATAATGCATTTTTATTAATTTAAAATTTTATTTTAATTAATTGTTACTTAACTAATTTATTTTAATTATCAATTAAACTAATTAACTTAAATAAATAAGTATTAATTATATTATTCTATTAGTTTTAATATAAATAAAAAATTTATCAATTTAAAACATTTTGCAGGATTGGCTCAATGGTCGGACGTGCATTCAGGTGGGAGGGCTGCGGGTGAGAGGGCTGCGGTTCAAAACTTAGGCCAGACGGGCTCCCGAGCACAGGAGCGGGAGCGCGGGCTGGTGGGAAAGTTTCGGTTTTCGGGTGGGCTGGTGGCGGGCTCCTGCGCAGGCTGGCGGGCACGTTTCAAGTCAATTGTGGTCACTAGTGGCAAAGTCTCTAGTTGGCAAGTGCACTATATCTTCTTAAAGATCTTAAAATAGTTGTACAATACAGTTAATGCAGTATAATTCTAACAATAATTTTATTCTTAATAATTTATGAAATTTTTCTTGAACAAATTTAGAAATATTATACAGTGGTGATGCCATGCCATAATATGGATCAATAATACTCATATATCCAAAAAAAAATTAATAAATAGCTCATCACTTAAAAAGCTTAGTAACAGTCTTCTATGATCCACCTTTGGTATTTTATTTCAAATTTGGATAGAGAAGAATAACACATTCTTCAACAGCTTGACTTTTAGCCATTGGATCCTTCCCTTAGTCTCAAAGCTAAAGCACTTAGTGAGAAACTTGTTAATGCCTATTTAGACTCGATGTATTGGATTATCTAGAGAGCTAAAGAGCTAAAGCCAAATGACTCACTCAAGAGGAAGAACACCTCCATTTTCTATTAGAAAAATTACACTACAGGAAAATCACCCATTTCCGGCGGCCTTTTCCGACGGTAATTGAACTTTTTCCGGCGGTTTTGTAGTTTTCTGGCGGTTTTCCGGCTGTTAAATTACCGCCGGTAAAAACGGCGTAGGAAAATGAATTCCGGAGGCGGCTTACCGGCGGTCTTAGACCGCCGGTCAAATTAAAAAAATAAATAAAATAAAATAAACCCCGCTCCCATGCTCCGCGATCCCGGCTCAGCCCCCGCGCTCCAGCAGCCACCCTCCCGCGCGGCTCAGCCACCCCAGCTCCCGTGTCAGCCCCAAGCCCTCCCACGCTCCGATCCGGCCAGCTTCCCGCGCGCTCCGCCCAGCATCCTGCGACGCGTGCACTCCCCCGCTCCCCCGCGTCTGCGCGCGATGAGGTTTGAATAGCAGTCGGTTGGCAGGAATTTCCAGCAACCGACCAAATTGCTGAAGATGCAAATACGATTTTTTTGTGAAAATTTTTTATTTAAACTATATTTAGTGCGAAAAATCAATTAATTTTTAATTTTTTAAAAAATGAAACTATTTAATTTAAAATAAACAATAAAATTTAATATAAAGAAAAATTAACTAAATAATTAATTTTAAAATGAAAATTAATTAAATTGTTAATATAAGTTTTTTTTATTTTAAATCATTTAAATCATTTATTTTTAAATCATTTAAATTATTTATTTTTAAATCATTTAAATTATTTAATAATTTTTTTAAATCATTTAAATAGTAAAAATTTTATTCATTTTATTAAATTTTTAATTGTCGCCGGAAATGTGAAAAAGCCGCCAGAAATTTCGCCGGAAAATTCCATGGAGAAAAACCATCGGAAATGCGCCAGAAATCAGTGATTTTCCTGTAGTGTTAAAGGGCATGAAAAATTACAATTTCATTAAAGATTCTCACTTTTAAAGGAACTTTCTTGTCTCACCTAAATATTGCTAATGATGTTATTCTTTAGAACAAGGATTTCTTTAAATCTAGCAGACCTTCAAATAACAACACACTTGACATTATTGTGGTTGATTCTATTCCTTTAAACCTTTTACCTAACATAGGGGTGTCTATTTCTAATAAAGAAATAAAAAAGTGCTATGCTTCGCTACTAAATATTTAGCCCATGGATTGGATGGTTTCACCTTTGAATTTTATACTAATTCTTAAGGGCCTATTGGGACTAAGTTTGTACAGCAACACTTGTACATAAAAAAAAAAAATCCAAAATCGTGAAAGCTTAAATTCTTTTTCTAAATCCCAAAAACACTAATTTTAGGATTTTCTCTGATTATAGTAAAATAGTAAAAGCAACAATAACAAACATTTATCATACTACATGTGGTTAGTTATATTAATTACATGAATCCTTCTCTCCATTGTATCTTTTAAAAGTCAAATTCTCATTTAAATATAGTAAAAATGTATTTTTTAAATATTTTCTAAATAACTCTTTTTTTGGTTTGCCTCTACCTTTCTTACCCTGGGATGGATCTAATACATCTAATCTTCTAATATGGTCATCAAATTTTCGATGTTTTACGTGACCAAATTATCTAAGGAGACTCTCTATAATATTATATTCCCTGAGAGCTACTCCAAACTTTTCATGCCTATACTTCTTTCACATTCTATCTTTAAGTATAAAGTTGACATCCACCTAAGCATCCTCATCTTTGGAACACATAACTTTATTTCATGCTTCTCCTTTAATGGCCAACTTTCTAAGCTATAAGGAATTGTAGTTCTCATCATTTTATAAAATTTTTAATTAAGTTTGAGGGAGATTCACTATAGAAAAATTTGATTTTTGGTAGCCATTTATGTAGTAATTAGTATTTTGGTGGATTTTTGTGAAAAACATTTTTTACAGGAAAAACATGTGTTGGAAAACAAACACCAACAAAAAAGCTTCACAAGAAACATTTATAGCAAAATTTTAGCGGGCTTTATAGTGGGCCAAAATTCCTTCCATAAAAAATAAAATAAATAAATTATTCCAATTATGCTAAGCTATCCTACTACCCGCAGGCAAACCAGTTATCCACCCGCCTACCCCCGAATGCTCCACATGCACTGCCTATTGGCCTACAATTACCCCTACTTGTGCAAGGTTTGATCCCCGCTCCCTACGAGAATCCATCACCCATCCATTAGGCTGCGACACATGAACCTCTTATGTAAACTTCTCTTTTCATTTAAATTATAATTTTATAATAATACATTTTTAATAATTAAATAATATATTAAAATTACTTTTATTAAAGACTATTAAATAAAAAAAAATTATAATTGAAAACACAAAATTAAAATTATTTAACTTAACTTATTAAATTAGCTAATTAGTCAATTTAAACTAAATAATTTAATAATTATTAAAACTAATTTTTAATTTATAAATATTCAATATAATTATTATCTAAAAAATTTTAAATTCCATTAGAAATCCACCAAATATACCGATTATCTAATCTATTATATAAATCTTTAAAAGCTAAATTCTTTGCATCATATATTTATTTCTTAGAAGTTCCCTCAATATATTTCCAAAAAATTTTAGATTTACATCTAAATAATTTATATAATGAAGTTTCTTATTTGTTTGCTTTTCATACACATTTTGAATCCCCCACAAACTATTTTTAGTATTAGAATATTTTGCTTTTAATTCCTTAAGCATATACTTTGTAGCATTCTTAATATTTCTAGCTCTCCTTCTAACATAACGTTAGTTTTCAAATGAATAAGCCAAATCTTAAGATCTTGAATCTTACTCTCAAAAATATTTTTTAACATCATTCATTAAATACCCCTCATTTAATCGTAGGATAATATTTAACTTTATTTTTTATTTTTCACTTCATCGTAAAGTTTTCAAAACTAATAAGTCATTTTAGGTAGATAAATGTTTCCTTGGAAAGACTTTATAATCCTTACAATCTAAATGATTTTTCTTTCTAATAATAAAATAATCAATTTAAATTTTTCTATGTCTATTCTTTTAAGTGATGATATGCTCCTCTCTTTTATAAATAAATTATTAGCTATTTTAAAATCATAAGCATTAATTAAATTTAATGTGGTTCAATAACCTTCATTTGTCTCTCCAAATCTATAGCCACATTTAAATCTCTTCCAATTAAAAATCTTTCTTCAAAAGATACCATCTACATTAAATATTTTTACTCATTCCAAAATTTTATTTTTTTGAAAACATATTTTATGCATAACAACGTATAACTTTAATTATATTAACATCAACAATAATCTTTAAAGCTATAATTTTATCTTCAATTCTATTAAATTATTCAACATTATTCTTCAAAATCTTATTTATAATGACACCTATATCATTTTTAGATTGACTTCTACATCAATAATGAAATTTAAATCCCAAACTATCAATAACTTTAGACTTTTACCCAACCCATTTTACTTCTCGAATACATAGAATATTTATCTCCTATGAATCATAATATCTATTAATTTCATATATTTATTTGTATGAATGCATATATTACAAGTTCCTAACCTAATTCTAATTTCATGCACTATTTTCTTTGCCCATATTTGTATATGATGTGACAACCCTTGTTTATTTGAAACTACTCCCAGGCATTAGTGCAATTACTCTTGCACATATTTTATTGTATATAGGCCATACAACTCAACATTTTTAGTAAACACCCCTAACATTACTACAACATATTAAAGGATTCATATTACAATTATTCAACAAATTTTATGCTGGTTATTAATTAACTAATACAACCTTCCACTTTTATAGTTTGAAGGCCTGGGAACCGATAATGGTAGTCTCATTTCTCTTTATAGAAAATTTAAAAAAAAAACAATGATAAGATCCTTGTAACCATGTTAAATTAGATTTGGCTTTAAAAATGTTATAGTAAATTTTTTTTTTTGGGTTAAAACCATGTTATGGGCTTATGTGTTAATATCCAAAAAAGATTACAGGTCCTTAAAGGGATGACAAAATTTATAGAGATAAAAGATATATAATATAAAAAAAGTAAAAAAAAAAAAAAAAAAAAAAAAAAAAAAAAAAAAAAGGCTTAAGGAGCCAATGATCCCAACTAAGTACAAAATAAACTAGGAAAGGTAAAAGAAAACATAAGGGAGGCAAGGAGTATCACCCTAAAATAGACCAAGTTATCGATAACTTGGAATCCCAACTAAGATATGTAAAACAACATATCTTACAAAAAGAAGGTGCACAATCCAAAAATATAGCACAAAATGGTAGTATAAGAAATAATAAATTGGCCAAACTAATAGAAATGCTCGATAAACAAGAAAACATATGCCATTACATAGTGATGATAGTTAGTAACCCATGCAAGCCCTGTAAAAGATCATGAACCAACAAAAGAGATATGTATTTTCCAAAAATAAAAAAAACATAGATGGGAATATAAAAGGGTATAATGAACTAACCAAATCATCAGAAGAGAAAGAAGGCAGATGTCACTAATAAGCAAAGGAGTAAGAACTAGCAGAACACCACTTGCAAGCAAAATAGAATGTGAACCATACAAGAAGAAAGAGAGAATAGGAACATCCCCTAACATAATTTTAACTAAATACGAAGAAGATCACACAACAAACCAAATAACATATCGATATAAAGAAAATAAATACAATAACAAAAGGAAGAATGACAAATAAATAAAACACCCAACCTAAAGACATTATTTCCTTATATAAGAAATGCATAGCTTATCCAGCCTTACCATTCCCATCAAGCCATTAAGCTCACTTAAATTGTAATAGAATATAATAGAAGAAAGGGTAGAGCCTTTTTTAGTAAGCCAGTTAGCACAATAATTCACTTATCTCCAAATATGAGTGATTATGAAATCAATATGATTAACATAATGCTTGATACTCCTAAAAGGATAATGAAGGAAAGTATTATTGCAAGTGTTCTAACTGATTTTTTTTTTTTTTTGTTTAAAACCCACTTTGGGGCCTACGTGTTAATTTCAAAAATTCGGTTACAAAGTCCTTAAAAGGATCCACAGACTCACTAATGCTCGACTGAGCTACAATCAAAAAGTAAAAAAAACCTACGAGTCCGTGGTTCCTTAACCTAATAATACAATTAAGATAAATGCAAATAGTAATGGTGCAGTGAGTATAGGGCACCCAAAAAAGGAAATTATGAAGATACGAGTTCAGCATCAATTTCCTACAAAAAAGAGAAGGCACAGCCAAAAAAGAAGCACAAAAAGAAACAAAATAACAGACAACCTGGATAACAAGGTAGGTGGAGCGCGGAGAAGCTAAAGGTAACCTGCATAGAAATCTCCAAAAAACCCAGTGAGAACTAAAGAAATAATACAACGAAAAGGAAATGAAAAACTGGTCACTACAGTCATTCAGAGAAGAAATATCCAGAGACGTAAAGTAGCAGGTCGGGCAATAACAGCAGGGATTCAGAAAAGATTTGAGAGAAAACAGATGTATCTCGAACAACCAAAAGACCCAAAGACGTAAAGCTTGATAGAAACAGATTAGAGTAACAAGGTTTAACATATACTAGTTAATAGTAAACACGATACCAGAGAACATCCCAAGACATTCCAGAAAAACAGTGAAGCAGAAATTGCCCAGAAACTCACGCGACGCCCAACCAACAAAGAAAAACCAAAAAAATTAACAGGGAACATAACCGCAAGCCAGAAATTAACCAAGCCTAATATAAGGTAAACCAGAATTATCTAACTTGATCATACCCTGAAGAAACGGATGCAACTCAGTAAGGTTTAATTCTTCATAATGACAAATATTGCAACCACGTTTAGCTAACCAATCAGCGCAAACATTAGCTTCACGAAAAATGTGAGATATAACATAATTAAAGGTAGACAAAGAAAGCTTAAGCTTTCTAATAAGATAAAAATTTTCAGGATTACCAGGAACCATATTGTTAATAATCTGTATAAGAAGCAAAGCATCAACCTCAATCCAAATAAATCTAATACCCAAATTAGTACAAATGTTCAAACCAAGGATAAGAGCATGAATTTCAGCAGAAATGGCAGAATTGCAAGTAATGGGGGCCGAGAAAGTAGCTAAAACTTTACCAAACTCATCTCTAATAATACCACCAGCACCAGCACCATTAGGGCCAAGAGAGCCGTCAGTATTAATCTTAAAATAAGGAGGTTTGGGTTTAATCCACTTAACCAACTTATCCACATCAGCAGTGTAAATATCAGCAAAATGAATGCCCAAAGAATTGGCCAAATGAAAACAATTTTTAAAATTCTTCCTAGAAATCAGATTATAAGAATGCATTTGAAGAATTTTGTGTTTAACATTAGAAATAATACTAGTGGCATTCATAAAGGTACTATTATGCTTGGCATCATTGCGAGATTTCCAAATAAACCAAACAATTAAAATGGGGATAATATTTAAAATATGACCTTTAGAGTTGTGTAACCAAGTTTTCATAACAGAAATAAAATCGTCATGCAAAGCAGGTAATGGTCTATGAGCAATATTACCAAAATAATTCCAAACAGTTTTGGCAATGACACCAGACACAAAAAGGTGATCAATAGTCTCAATATCCGAGCAGCAATGACATTTAGAGGATAGTTGGAAACCTTTCATTTGAAGCCTAAAATCCACATGAATGTATCCTTTAATACACCGCCAAATTAAAATAGAATAAGATAAAGGAAAGTTCATATGCCAAATAGCCGAATAAATAGTAGAACAATCCTTTTTAATCCTGAAAGAATTCCAAACATCCCTTAAAATAAAACTGCCAGAACTGGATAAAGAAAATAAAATTAAATCTTTATCTTGCATTTGCAGAGGGACCTCTAAAATTTTATCAACAATGAAGGTAGGAACCACCTCTCTAAGTTTAGCAATATCCCACAAGCCATTTTGAACAAACTGAGAGACTTTATCATTACTAATAGAATGCGTATTCAGCAAAGTGTCAATAGAAGCATACCCAAGCCAATTGTCTTGCCAAAAATAAATATCACCTTTGCCAAGGCCCCATTGTATGAAAAGTTCAGCCTCCCACTTAATATTACACAGCCTCTTCCAAATAAACGAGTCAGTATTTCTATAAAAACATAAAGAGGGATGATTATCAGGGCAGTACTTAGTATTCATGAAACGAGCCCAAAGACTGTCGTTAGATCTGAAAGAAAACCATAATTTAAAAGAAAAAGCTTTAGCCGAATCAGTTAAGGATTTGCACCCAAGGCCACCTTCCGACAACACACCACAATTTTTATCCCAAGAGGACCAATGAATACCTTTGTTGTTAAAAGAGGAGCCCCAAAAAAACTTATTCAAAATCCTCTCAAGCTTGGTACAAATGGAAATGGAAGGTAATAATGTATGAAAAAGGTAAACAGGCATAGAATTAAGAACAGACTTAATCAGAGTGAGCCTACCACCATAAGATAAAAAATTAGAGGACCAATTGTTAAGCTTCTTCTCAATTTTAGAAAAGATGTTATCAAAAAGAAAATTCCTTTTTTTTCCTTTATAGATGGGAGTACCAAGGTATGTAATGGGTAAAGCTTTAGGCATAAAACCACATAATCTTTGAATTCTATGAATCCTGTTCTGATTGACAAATTTGCTAGCAATAAAAGTGCTCTTAGCTTTGTTAATAGATAAACCACTATGATTATAAAAACTTATAAGGAAATCCAAAAGTAAGGATATGTTGTTAATAGAACCATTAGTGAACAAAATGAAGTCATCAGCAAAACTAAGGTGAGAAATAGGTAAACCTCTAATAGTACGATAATTTAAATTAGGATGTCTCAAATATAAATCATTAAGACCTCTAGAAAGAAATTCCATGGCAATAATGAAGAGAGCAGGAGACATAGTGTCACCTTGTCTTAAGCCTTTGGAAGATTTGAAAAAGCCATTATGCTTGCCATTAATAATCACAGAGAAAAAATAGTTTTCAATACTATTCTAGATAAGAGAAATAAAAGATCTGCTGAAACCAAAAAGAGAAAGAACCTCATAGAGGAAATTCCAGTTAAGGTTATCATAAGCTTTAGACACATCAAGCTTAAAAATAACATTGCCACCTTTAGTTTTAACATTAATATCATGAGTGATTTCTTGAGCTAACAAAATATTATCAAAGATGCTACGACCTTTCACAAAGCCCGTCTGATTCAAAGAATAATATTAGGCAGAATGGTAATAAGTCTATTAGCAATAATTTTAGAATTCAACTTGTTGAGAAAAGTACACAAACTGATCGGTCTAAAATCATGCCAGTGATTTGGGCCATCGCATTTAGGGATCAGCACAATATAAGTAGAAGAGAAAAATTTTGGGTAGGGGTTACCAGCAAAGAAATCCTTCACAGCATGAATAACATCCTCTTTGATAATATCCCAATTATCTTGAAAGAATTTAGTAGTGAAACCATCAGGACCAGCCACCGCACTACTATTGAGATCCTTGATAACTCTAAGGATCTCCTCTTCAGAAGGAATTTGACAAAGCAAAACATTGTCGTCCTCAGAAATAATGTTAGGAATAATATTAGTATTAGAGACAGGAAAACAAGTAGACGAGCTGGTAAAATAATTCTTAAAATAAGCCACACTAGAATTGCATATAGACTCATCAGAAATAAGAACATAACCATCAACATCAATAATTTTATGAATATGGCATCTAGATTTCTTCTTGTTAGCTAACGCATGAAAAAATTTAGTGTTTCTATCACCTTCCACACAAAATTTAGCATTGGACTTTTGATTCCAATACCATTCTTCTTGACGTTGGAGAAGAAGAAGAGAGTCTTTAGCTTGAATCAGATCATTCATGTTATCAGAACTGGAATTACTTTGTAAAATATTCTCTAAATAAGAAACCTTGTTCTAAACAAAATTTGAGGCACATAAGAAAGGCCTTAGCCTCCGTAATAATAGCTCTATTTGTCAAAAGGAAAGAGGATAAAGGAAAAAAATTCAAATCCGCGTGATGATATCTAACAATACCACCACAACCAACCCTCAACATAGAAATAAACCATCAATGTTTTACTTCAATTGAGCTAAAGATGGTTTCCTCCAGAGAATGATTTTATAAGATATACCAATACTTCCGCAAGAAAAAGGAACTTGAAAGATGAAAATCCAACTCGTATTGCCATTAAAGTGCTTGGGAAAAAGACACTTTGCCCAATTAAGCAGGTGAATTTCACTCTTAAGACTAATAATGACTTTGTTAGAACTCATCTTGATGCCTTAATGTTTGCAAGTATTTGTTTCAATCTAGACAGGCCAAAATACCGTCAAGGGAATCACAATTAAATATGACTAGCAGCCTTTTTATGAAACCAATGAGCAAGAAGAGAATAACAATTAATATTAACATAAATCATGTTAAGCCTAAAAGCACTATATAAAGCATACAAAATATTAGTGGTTATGGCCCGTCTATAAAATATACAAAATAATTTCCATATTAGAACAACACTTACATTTAAAGGTAATACAAAAATCTTTCTTCTGAAGCTTATCATCAACTGGAAGAAAGCCATTAAGAATCCTCCAAGATAAAACATATATGCTAGTAGGCTTAAAAAAATTTCATATTTTGTGAATGATATAATAGAAAGTGGATTTCTTCTTGATATAGTTCCAATTGACTTTAGTATAGAACTCAGAATTAATGAACAACTTAAAAATATGTTGATCTTTGGAGTAATTGTTGATAGAGTTAACACAAATGTCAATAGAAATTGATATAGTAACTTGCTCAAGAAGATGATAAAAGTTCCAATTAACAATCAAATTAAAATTTGAAACTTTTGAGTTGATCAAAGAATGAGTGTAGTGAATAGAATCAACAAAGCCACTCCAATCAAATCATCTTGCCAAAAATAAGAGGAGCCTAAAATACTACCCGACCAATTATGAATTGCTTAGTAAGCCATCTAATTTCACACATTCTAGACCAAAAAATAAACTGCCCATTTTAAAAAAGCATTGAGAAGGATGGAATTTGTTGTAATATTTTCTATTTATTTAATTAGTCCATAAAGATTAATTAATACAAAGTTTCTACTAAAGTTTTATAAAAAAATAATTAATCAAATCAATGATGGATCTACATCCCACTCCACCCTAACCATAGGGGCCAATATACAAATTCCAAGTCCTCCAATGAATCTTTTTCATATCTTTAGTAGAACCTGAAGGGGGTTATGGAGTGCACTTCTGAATTATAAAAATATTTAAGGCTCTATCTCCCCTAAAAAATGCTTAAGCTTTCTTTAATATATAAAAAAATTAAACGCCCCTTATTATAGGAAAGTATATGTGTCAAATCAATTAATAAAGTGATAGAGTAGAGTGTTAAACCCATAAAGAAGTATGACTTCTAGGAGCTTGGGCACTCTTTCTATTGATAATTCATGGTCTACGAGATAATCATTCTTCAATATATTCCCAATAGCACCTGTTGCTATGCACAAAGCATATATAAGAGAAGGGTGCTCTAACCCAACATATGTGGTATCCCTAATGTTCTACATAATAGATAAAGGGCATGATCATGGGTGAATACATTGATATTTCGACTAGGTAATAAATGGGAAGAAATTAAATAATGCAAGGCTTTAAAAGTTTGAGTAATATAAGAGGCATGGAAATTGACTTCATCAAATTCAAAGTCCCTAATAAAGCCCATTAAATTATTTCTTTACTAAATAATATCATTATATTCATCAAATTCAAAGTCCCTAAGTTACCTTGAACATAATATTAATTATCCATGACCTCTTTTCCATTTGTAAAAAATTCTCAGACAACATTTTTAATAATAACATATGGCACTTCAAAAAAATTGTCCCAGCTTCTACTTGCTATGATTTGCATAATGAGTTGAGTATGAATCTAAAAACCTAATTTAGAATCAATTTATTTTTTACAACTGAGTCAGCAAATACAAATTCAACATCAACAAATATAAATATGCTATTATCAAAAGAAGAAGAATCCCACTTCTTGCCAAACATCATAGAAACCATTATTCTAAAGTGAACTTCAAATAAAAGAGATGAGTTTGAATAAAATGAAAAGTGTGAATGAAATGAAATGAAGAGCTACATCACTGCAAGACACGATCCTATGGCGCTCAATGCTTGTACAAAATGACATAATGGTTAATTGGCAAATGCTGCAATGTTCACACTCTTTTTTTTTAAGAAAAAAAAAAGAAAAGAACATAACTTTTATTATTAACTCAAAATAGAATGCAAAACTATTCAAGACAACACAAATGCAACAATGAATATACAATCACAAATAAATAAAATAAAATAAAGTATATAAGTAAGTCTAGTTATGCAATTAATACAACAATATATTTAGAAATTATAAAAAATAAAATAATTTCTTGGCAATAGTGTCAAAATTTTGATTTGGGTTGTGGAGTGCACTTTTAAAGTATAAGAATATTCAAGACTCTATCTCCCATAAACAAAGATTAGGTTTTATGTGATATATAAAAAATAACTAACCCACTTAATATATGCAAGTGTACGTGCCGAATTAAGAAATAAAGTGATAGAATAGAGTATTAAACCCATGAGAAACTATGTTTTATAGTAATCAACTACTACTATTTACTTTAATTATAAAATTATTCTATTGAAATAAAAATATTGGTTATGGAGATTCAATCACTAACTAAAAATAGTAAAAATAATGGATAAAATATTTAAATAAAATGTTTTAGATTAATTTTAAATTGCATATATTTTCTAATGAAACTCTTAATTGTAATGTGATTCTAAGCATATGCATCCTTAGATCTATGTCAAGCTTGTAGAGGTGAAAATGATATCTATTGACCTCCTATAGCTATGCCATCTTCTTATGAACCTAACATATGTTATATCCTATATCTAGGTATGTAAACATACTATTTTAAAATTCTTTGTTATTTTTGCATTCCTCTATCGATGTTATATATCACAGTAGAATTTAACTGCACATATGTCTACTATATGCATTAAATAAAGAACGAGAAAATATCAAAAGTATTTTTTTAAATTTTTAGCATAAGAATCTTCATTAGTACTTAATATCTTCCCTAAATAATTAATATGAAACTAAAGACTTAGCCAGACATGGAAGAAAAGATAAGCAAATTCATTTTCATTGAAATCATTGAATAATAAAAATACAAGAGACTGATATAACCTGGTAGGATCAATGTATCTCCTCTACACTCTATCTTCCTTACTATACATAATTGCTTAAGCAAATATTGGCTAAAATACTCTAATGATTGTATCTAGAACTTCTTTAGTCTCCCTTAGAATTATCTCTAAGAGAGGTCTAAAGAAGTACTCTTAAAAATATTGAAATTAGATAAGTGACTGAACTTTCTTACAAACATATCAAAATGACTATTTATAGGAAAGAATAAATTAGGCAATTGATCATGACACTTCGGCACATGAAAGATAAGTGTTGCAGCACCTAGATCTAACACTATTGTGTTTATGTTTTGCTCTACTGTGATTCTTGGTGATGTGGATTATTCACTTAATTAGTAAATAGTCACATCGCTTAGATGGTAGATCATGTCCTTTGGAAGTTACAATTGCTATGCCACGGTGTAGTAGACTCTTGAACACTATGGCACTTGAGTGGAAAATTTGGCGCAAATGCGTGAAAGATTGTAAGGGCCACAGCACTTGAAGAAGATGAAAATGATGCTGCCAAACTGACAATTTAAATATAATGGTGGTGTCAAACATAGAATTATATGCTTTCATGTCAATATTATGGCACTTCGGTGGTGTCCTTGATGGTGTTGCGACATTGATTCTTCCAAAACCATGGCATTATATAATACTTAGAAGTTTGTGCCCATTTTTTATTTTTTCTGCACGACATAACTAAAATAACATATTTTTACTTAAAATATAACACATAAAATAATAAATTATTTACACTTATTAGAACTACAAAATAATCTATTAAAAAGTTTGTTCAACTTATTACACATCACTAAAGATGGGGAAATAGTTTGACATAAATATATAGGCATAGAACTATGAACACTGTTAATTAAAGTAAGGCTGCCATCCATCGATAGTAACTTAAACTCCCAAGCCAAGAGTCTAGCATAAATATTTTAAAAATTTTTATCAAAGAGAAAACTTTCCTTTCTACCTTTATAGAAAGGAGTACCCAAATAATATCTAGGAAGAAATTTATTAGATGACCTAGTTAGGTGGATAATTGAATTAATTTTACTCTGAATAATACCTTTACCAGGAATAAAAGAGCTTTTTTTTTTTCTTATTAAAGAAAAAACCACTTTGATTACCAAAAGATAAAAGAAAATGTAAATTTTTCATATTCTTAATTGAACCATTGCAAAAGATGATAATATCATCAACAAAACTCAAAGGGGAAATATTCATAGCACCAGAGTTAATATAGGCCAAACCTTTATATTTAGAGAAATTAACATGAATGCCTCTAGATAGATACTCAAAAGTAATGATGTACAGAGCAGGGGATAAATGATCACTTTGTATAACACCTTGGGCAGCTTTAAAGAACCCATGAGAATTGCCATTGATAATAATAAACTACCAAACACTTTCAATAATATTTCTAATAAGGGCAATAGAATAATCATTAAAACTAAAAAAGCTTTAAAATATTTACAAATAAAAGACTAATTTATGTTAATATATAGTTTGGAAATATCCAGCTACATCACCATATTATGACCAACAACTTTATGATTAATGTCTTAGATATTTCTTGAGCAAGCAGAATATTGTCAGAAATGCACTTCACTTTAATGAAACCAGACTAGTTAGGAGAGATAATGTTAGGAATAAGGGAAAGCATTCTAGTAACCAAAATTTTAGAAATAATTATATAAAAAGTGGTGTATAAGTTAATGGGTCTAAAATCACTCCAACATTCCAAATTGACACAATTAGGAATAAGAACTAAAGTGCTGCTAAAAAAAACAAAGGAAGAGGCATCACATTAAAAGACCATTTAACAGTAAAACAAAAATCTTCATTAATAATATGCCAACATCATCAAAATAAAGTATTAATAAAGCCATCAAGACTTGCAATAGAGTCCTTGATCATCTACATGAGGGTATTGAAAATTTTAGGTTCAATAAGGAATTTTAAAAAGTTATAATTGATGTTAGTAGATATGATGAGAGGGATACAATTAGATATGGAAAGGTTCTTCATTACCTTAGAATTATAAAGTAAACCCTTAGAGTGGGAAATGGCGGAATCAAAAATAGAACCCTCTTTCTCCATCCAAGAACTGAAGTCAAATTTGATTTTGTAGATAATGGACTTTACCCTTTTATTATTAACATGAGAATGGAAGAATTTAGTGTTTTTGCCACCATCATAGATTAAATTAGAATTAACTTTTTTCCTCAAATATTCTTCCTCTTTGAGTTGTAAACAAGAAAGAAGGTTTTTAGCATTGATTAAAAGGGATTTATTTTCATCAAAAGCATTAGAAATAAAAATGTTCTCCATATGATTGACATCTTATTCGACTTTAAGAATGTTATCAAAAATATTACGAAACACATTTTTATTCAACCATCTGATAACTTATTTTAGGTGTTTTAGCTTAAGAGAAAAGGAAATAATGTCATTGGAATCATCATAGTAAGAAATAGGAGCCAACCAATTATCCTCCAAAGCCTTTCAAAAATCATTGGAGTAAAGCCACATTTTGAAAATGAAAAGATCTAAAACCAACATATTGGCACAAATAATGGCACTCTCCTAATCATAGTTGAAAGGCACCCCTAAGTAAGCTTGTATTATAATTTATTATTATTTTCGGGACATTTGAGTTATTAAGGCAAATTCACACATTCATCACATACGTAAGCTTTGAACGCAAGACCTCTTAGTTAGTAGCCAAAACCCCCAACCAAGAGAACAAGGTTAGTTGCATCTTTTATTGTAATTTATCATTTTTACAATCACGTCAACATAAATTTAATCATCATTTATTTTAAATTTTAAATGTCACCTAAATTTTGTTTTCTAATAAAATTAACACCAGCCATCCATAATGTAATTAACACATTATATATTTATGTGATACATTTTGTATAAAAATATTAATATATTAATAAAGATAAAAATTGAAAAAAAAGTTATTTCATTTAATATTTGGATGGTATTAGTATAAATTCAATTACTTGGTTTCTATTTATAAAAACAAATGGATTCGGCATTGCAAAAATTTCCACTTTTTTAAATTCTTAATTGTATATCACCAAAAGGTTATAAATTTATTGATGTACCATTTGTTTGTTTCAAGTTACTTGCATGTTACCATAATTTTAAAGTCTTAACAATATAGCTTTGAGATAAAATTCAATTATATAAAAGTGAAATCACAACACTTTTAGTTTTTACCTAGTGAAATTTAAGTCTTAGAAAATTTATTTGATCAACAAAATCTCAGTAAAATTCTTGAATATGAAAATTTTAGAACTTTGTTAAGGATGTTCTAATCTTTGATTTCAATGAATTTATAATTAAAATGAGTGTCTTGATTAAACAAACTCAACTAACTCATGGTCAATTAATTCTGAGGTCATTAAGGCAATTCAACATTGAATAAGTAGACCATCTTTATCTAAATAAAGAGGACATGCACTTGTATTTAAACAAATCTTAGAGATTTAAAAAACTCTAAAGCTTTACTTATTATTCAATGATAGAAAACACTACTAACCAGCACCATCATCAAACTACTATCATTTGATCATTGTTGTCAGACCATCATCATCTAAGCACCACCACATGATTACTATAGTCAACATTACAGGAAATTTACTCATTACCGGTGATTTACTCATATTTTCCGGCGGTTCTGAATAAATCCGGCGGCTTTTCGGCGGTTGTCACACCACCGAAAAAAATGACGCCAGAAATTATTGCCGGCAACATTTTTCTGGTGATTTATTTCACCGACGGCATTCCGGTAACATACACGGCTGGTGTTTTTACCGGCGACTTCCTAGCCGTCCGACTGCCGGTAAAAATACTGTCATTCGATCGCCGATAGATCGCTGGGAAATGTATAGGCGGCTAACCGACAGTCATAGCCAAAGGAATTGCCGGCAATTGTAGCCGCCGGTGTGTTGCCGAACTACCGCCGGTAAATACCAGTAGTTATAAGGAATTTTTGGCGGTGTCAATCAGCCATCCGGTATCGAAGTTTCACGTGGCTAAACCGCCGGGTAGCCGCCAGAAACCTGTAGCACCTGAAAAAAATTGACAGCCTCCCCTCTATTTGAGGGATTTTCATCCCAAACTCTAAACCTGCATAGAAAATAATAACAACAATTTTGGGCAACACGCCACTATAATCCATCAAAGCAATTATCATAATTATATTTATAAATTAAATCAAACAAAATAATAATTAAAACCAGAGTTCTAACTTCACAAGTTCAACCAAGTTCATCAAACCAAAGTTCTAAGTTCAATAAGTTCAACCAAATAAGTTTACAATCAAATCATAATAAGTTCATCAAACATAAAAAAGTGCTAATCCTTGGTTGTATCCTCGCTGTCTGGAGATGCATGTGGCTGCTCCGTCTCTTACTCTTTCTTCCTTTGATTTTCATCTACGTAGGATTGCAGCTCTGCTTCCAATTCTTTTTGAACTTTTCTCATCTCTTCAATCTCTCTAGTCAATGATGCAACCCTTTGGCTTACAGTTTCTTTAGCTCCACTTAGATCTTAAAATACTAAGGTGTGTGAACTGCCCTTATAAGCATAGCCCTGTGAACCCAATCCATATACTCTCCACCTTTGTCTTCCTTCAACAATATCGAACCATGTATGATACTCAAAAATTTGGGTCGATCCTGAAGATGATACCTCACCAATGGACTGCCGACTTTCTCGAGCTTGTACAAAATCATCCTGTGAGAATAAATTCATAAAATATATTGATATTACAATTAGTTTTATAAAAATAAATTTCTATTCCCAAACTCTAAAAATTATACTCACATGAGCTTTCTTAGCCTTTTCATCAACCCACTGATGGTCAGCTTGATGTTGATGAGTTCTTGTATGTAACTCTGACAGAGTTGGCTCCCGACCAAGGTACTCTTTCTAAAAATATAAGATATAGTTAAAATAACATAAATATATTTAATAAACTAATTTAAAACTCTTACTAGTCATCATTTATGTTTCATATGAGAAGTATATCCACCAGTATAAAGAGAGCTTCCTAAACCCCCACAGTTAGAGGCTTTATTCTGCTTATTCTGTTCTCTTATTTTTATGAACTCAGGGGTCACCCAAGCTCTACTCAGATCAGCCCATACGCCCTCTCCAATCCATATTAGACGATTTCCAAACTTTCTAAAGTCTGTGAACATGCCCCTGAGACAGGACACTCCTCTCCTCTCAAAATTGGTTATGATCCTCGTGCTATGCTCAGGCAACCACGTAAATTTTTTTTGTAAAAATTTAGGCATAAAAAAAAAAGATTAATGCAAATTAAATCAAATTTTTAAATTCATATCAAATAAGTATACCTAAAATTCACCAAACCACATATCCATAATCTCCTTTGGGATCTTCTTCCATGATAAGTAAGGAGCATCATATTTGTTCTTTATAATATCCCGGATCTTGTGTGTAGGTGGCCTTAAAGGGTTGAAGCTGCAGGTTAATTTTTTTTAATAACATATAATATATCAAAATATTATTAACTTAATAACATAAACTGAACTTACTTATCTCCCTAAGGCTCAATGTATTGATGCTTATTTGCTGCAGCTGCATGATCCCCAACACCAACCTCTACTAGTCTAGATAGTCTATCATATTTTGGTTACACCGGATATGGGTAATAATATGGGTAGGGGTAAGGAGAGTGAGGACCAGTGGATAGACCTGCTACATGTGATGATGGTGTGGGATAATATGAATAGAATGGAGCAGCTTGTGCCTGATCTGGAGAGAGAAAGTGAGGACTCATTGAGGGAGGAGGGAAGTAGTCAGGCAAAGAAGGTGGTATAATAGTAGGCGGATCTGACTGATCCTGACCCTGCTTACTCGGAGGCTGCTGTTGACTCCTGGATGGTGGTGGTGTAGGTATAACTGGTGGAACTAATCTTTGTCCCTCACTTTCAAAAGGCTGTCTGGCTATGTTAGGAGTAACACTCAGCTTCTTCTGGCGGAACTTTGAGGCAAATGATTTACGAGGAGGATTATCACCTGAAGCCATCTATATTAAAAAAAAAAAAATTAGTAAAGCATTGTAGTATATAAAAAGTATAATTCTACAATTTTAAATATTATAAAATACAAATAAAAGAAGCAATTAGTAAAGCAATTAATGAATTATAAAAATAAAGAATACCAAAATATAAATAAATAATTAACATTTTCATTGCTCAGAATTCAAAAAGTATAATTCTAAATATTACAAAAAGTAAAATTCTATAATTCTAAATTATAAAATTACAATTCTAAATTACAAAAAACTACTCAAAATTAGAACTATTTTCATTGCACTCCAGAGTATCTTCACTTTCATCCTCGTTCTCATCTTCGTTTGAGCTAGTCGAATTATTCACATCTTCTAACTGCATTTTAATACTAGATATTATAGTTGACATCTCCTCAATTTCAACAGGCCTACAACTTAACATCTCATTCTCTTGATGTGCAGTTGCTACAACATATTATTGATCAATTATTTCCTATACTTTTATTTTTATGATAGCTAGCTAATCTTATTTATTTCTACGACCACTAGGATATTTGCTAAAATAAACTTGAATAGCTTGACTTGCTAACATAAATGGATCAAACTTTCCGTATCTTCTACTATGTTTAACATCGACTAAACCATACGCAGGATGGACCCTTGTGCATCTATTCTGTACTGGATCATATCATTGATAGTTAAACAAGCATACAAAGTTCTCATCTTCTCCTGGATACTCCAGGTCAAGAACCTTATTCAGAATACCGTAATAATCACACTCTTCTTCTTCATGAGTGTTCCCTCTAACACAGACTCCATGATTTTCTGTTTTTCTTCCTTCACTCCATAACTTGGTATGAAATCTGAACCCATTCACTATATATATTGGCCAGGTTTTTACTTTTTGCATTGGACCCCATGCTAGAGCTTGCAAACCTTTATCGAAATATTTGTTATTAGGGTTTTGTACCTAAATATATTTTCAAATATTAGTATTTTTTGTAATAAATAAGATGTAATTCAAATTAAAATTTGAAAATTTATGAGCTCACATAAGATCTAAACCAAGTTGAGAATTCATTTGCAACAACTTGCTCAATATCCCTCGAATCTATCAGAGGCAAATTGCTTACAAAATATCTTGTGACAACTAATACTTTAGTATTTTAAATAAACATTACTCATTACTTATATTATGAAAGAACTTACTCTAAGATTGGCTCAACTTCTTCACAGTTCAGTAGTACATATAAATTCACTGTTTTGATTTCTAAATTATTGAGAAATCTTTCAACACATTTGCCACTGGGCTTTCCATGACTTCTAAATACTGATAGTGCAGCCTGTGATTGTTCTTCTACATCAAAGTCCATATTACGACCAATCTTTGTTCTTGTACTCCTTACATGGGGTCGAAGTAATATGAGAAAAAATGAGTAGTTTCATGAGACAAATATGTTTCATATATTTATCCTTCTGGTTGTGCTTTATTCTTAACATATTTTTTCAACTTATTCAAATATCTATTAAACAATTACAATTATCAAGTTAATAAACATATGTTATCTCAACTTATTCAAAAATATTAGAGGCTTAATAAAAATATGTTTTACCTATCGAAAGGATACATCCAATGATATGATACAGGTCCACCAACTCTAGCTTCGTAAGGTAGATAGACTATAAGATGTTCCATAGAATAAAAAAAAACTCGGGGGAAATATTTTTTCTAACTTATAGAGGATGATTGGTATGTTATCATCCCTCCTTCGTAAAGCATCTTCGCTTAGTTTAAATGAACATAGGTCTTTGAAGAAAATGCTAAGCTCTGTAAATGGATTTGATATATAATCGAATAACATACATACTATGATCGGAAGAAGAACCTCCATAATTATGTGATAATAATGACTTTTTAGTCCAAATAACCTCGCAAATTTCATGTCAACACATCGGCTTATATTAGATCCATAGCCATCAGGTATTTTTAAACCTTTAAACCTCTGACATATTGATCTTTATTTTCTAACGTAAAGGAGTATGGTACTTTGGGTTTCATTATTTTGCTGTTGGTTATTGCTACTAACTCCAGATTTTTTTGTCGACAGTACTCTTTAATGTTTATCCTTGCTTTGACATTATCTTTACTCTTACCTTTAACATCCATAATTATATTAAAAATATTGTCCAAGAATTTCTTCTCGATGTGCATAACATCTAGATTATGCCTTATGAAATTAGTTCTCTAATATGATAATGTTGAGATAATATTTTTTTAATCCAATTATATTTAACACCATATGTCAAATATTTAGACTCTGATAGCATTGGAAAATTAATAATTGTTGGAATGTTAGAAAGTCTTTGTAGTATATCATCACCGCTTAATTTGAGTGGAGGAGGCGATTGCTTAACTCTATTTTTAACGAATGCTTCATTATTCCTTCAAAACTGATGACTAGCATATAGAAACATACGATGATATTCAAACTAAGTATTTTTCCCTCCATATTTTAGTGTGAAAGCTTTACTATTCTCCATGTAGTAAGGACATGTTAATTTTCCTGTTGTGCTCCAACTAGACAACATACCATAAGTTAGAAAATCACCAATGATTCATAATAATACAGCTCGAAGAAGAAAATTTTATTTTGTTGATATGTCATATATGAGAACTCCTTCCCATAATAATTTGAGATCATCAATTAATGGTTGCAAAAAATGCCAATTTTTGCTTTTGGATTATGTGGTCCAGGTATTATAAGAGTTAAGATCATGTATGGAGTAGTCATACACATCTTTAGTGGAAGGTTGTATGGTATTAGTATAATTGGCCAACAAGAGTACGGTGTAGCTACTTGACTATATGGGGTAAAACCATCGGCACATAATCCCAATCTTATGTTGTGGGATTCAACAGCAAATGAAGCATGCACTCGATCAAAATGTTTCCATGCTTTAGCATCTGATGGATGAGAAAGAACACCATTTTTTGTTTTTTTCTCCTTATGCCATCTCATATAACTTGATGAACTCATTGATGTATAGAGTCGCTGAAGTCTTGGAATGATCGGTAAATAAAATAAATGAGAATATAGAACATCTTTCTTTTGATGACATTATTTTCCCGAGTTTGGCTTAAACCAAGGAGCATTGCAGGTATAAAAATAAACTTCTGTTGCATCATCCTTGTAGTATAACATACATTCATTGATACAACAATCAGTTTTTGTAGTAGTGAAACCTAACTTGGATACTAATTTCTTCGTTCGGTACAAGTCTGAGTGAATTAAATTATTCGTTGGATTAGTTTCCTTGAGAAAACTAAAAAAATCACTGAAATAATCACGAGGAATATTATAATCAGATTTAATACTTATCATTCTCACCACAATGGATATTTCTGAATGGGTACAGCAACCGTCCTAGATTGGTTTTTGAGCTGCATATAGTAACTCAAATAATTTTTAGGTTTTTGTATTTGGTGGATCTTCCATACTAGCCCTTAAATTAGGACCTGCTAGATTAAAAATAAATTCTTCATAGGGTATATTCATTTGATCTTCATCAAATATTTCATAAGCAATGGATGAACCGGCATGAGCATCTCTATGTGGCTCGTACTTGCTATGTGATATCTAAATCCAATAATCTGGAAGAAATCATCTATGATATAAATCAAGCTTCACATCATCAGGCTTAAGGAATGCTTGATTTTTATGCTTCGAATATGGACATCTAAACATTTTATCAAACTGAAAGGAAGGTAGTTGAGATGCAACTTGAATGAAAGTTTTAACTCCCTGTATAAATTCATTTTTCAATCCTTTTCAACCCGGTAATAATATGTTATACATACAATATCTCTCTTCTTAGATAGTCATTTGGACGTTGAAGCAAATGTCCCCCTACATAGTTATGAAAACATTTATTAGAATACGTGTGTCAACCTTAACAAGTGTGCGTGTTATACTTTCGAATAAGTATAGTTTACTTGAATTAAAATGCATTATCTACCTCTACCTTTATTAACATAAGTCAAATCTAATACCTCAACTTTCCTTACCGGGTCATCAGAAGGCCTCCGTTTAATGTGACAAAATCATGTAAAGTGACTCTCTCTAATCTTATCTTCCACTGGAGCTACTCCAATCTTATCACGTATATGCTCACTTCATATCCTATCTCTAAGGACCAAGCCACTCATCCTTCTCTTTTATTGACCATGATTTAACACCATAAAGCATTGCAGATCTCACCACCATCTTGTAGAATTTTTACTGAAGTTTGAGTGGGACTATTCTATCACACAATAACAAGCCCGATTAATTCCTCCATTTTAACAATCCAACTTGAATTGTGCTGATATTATCCCCTTCTATTTTACCATCACTCCGAACAAAAGATTCAAGATATCTAAAATGTGGACTTTTATTAATTACTTGATCTCCCAAAGTCACAATCCCCTCACTAGGTCTATTGCTACTAAAATTAAACTCTATATATTCAGTTTTAAATCTACTAAAGCAAAAACCTTTAGACTTTAAAATTGACCTCCATAATTTGAGTTTACTTTTAACTAACTCTTGTAGTAAAATAAAGAATAAAAAAATTTAAATTATTATATAATGTGTAGTAGTTTTGTAATATCCAAATATATCTAATGAAGTCCTTAAAGAGCCTAAATACACCTACAATAAATAAAATGTTTGACATTTTTATATTATAGAAAAAAATTAAACAAACAATGGCTGCTCTTCAAGAAAAATTGAAAGTCTTTATAGGTTGTTAGACCTAAAGCAATTGTTCTAATGCTAACCAAGATAGGGTCTGAATTGGTAATTTTAAAAAACCTCTTGAAAATTTTATAGAAAAGCATTTTAAAATTTTAGTACAGTGTAAATTTTTATCAAACTAAAACTTTTTAACCAAAAAATAAAACATACAAAAAAATAAAAATGTGGTGAAATAAAAAGATATAAATTTAAAATGATTTGATCTAACTAGACCTATGTCCACTCCCTGAAGACTACCTCTTCAGGATTGTACTATTACCAAAGTGATTATCATTTTACTCACACATCAAGGAGGAGAAGCCTTTAAAAATAACCTCTCTTCCACCAATCCCCAGTGCAGCAAAGTACCATCATCCTCTCACACTCTCCAAGTATCGATAGAGAGCAGTCATCCTTTTACACCCTTCGAGTGTTGGCAAAGAATTGTCATCCTTTAAGATTCTCCTAGTATCGATAAAGAATCATCATCCTTTCACACCCTCCTTGTATCGGCAAAGAACCAAATCTTTTCCAAAAATCTTCACTCGAGCAACTTCAACAATTAAGGAAGAGATTCGATAATACTTATAAAGAGATTCTCACCTTTGGGCAACCTTTTGAACCCTTCACAAATTCCATTTGCAATATCTCTTTCCAGACTCTAAAAAACTCTCCCAAGGCACTCTCATACTTGCTCTCAAAGAAAAAATGAAGAAGTATTCATCCACAGTAAGTCTTATGTACCTTATATATGAAAGACACCAAAATTTGTCCAGAAAACTAAAAATTTCAATTTGACTATCCATGATCGTACAATCCAGTACAAACTGATTTCGTACTCTGATTGACTTATAAATGAACTGACATCATACAGTATGATCAGTCAAAATTGAATAGATTCGTCCGATATGATTCAGTACGAATCGATTATGTACTCTGGAAAACATATTGTATGAACCCCATCTCGTATAATACGATATATTTTAATCAAACCATGTTTCATTTGGAATGAAAATGGTTGAATCTATTTCGTACTCAGGAAGTCATCTATATAATCCTAGGATTGTACAGTATGAACAGTTCAAAAAATTTACCTCTTCGTATGGATGAAAACATATGCAACCATTTCTTACTTTGGATGTCATATGTACGAAACTAAGATCATAGAGTACGAATAATTTAGAAAAAATTAGCAGTTCATTGGGATGAACATGTGTGTATCTATTTTATACTCTAGACGTCGCCTATACAAAGGTAACTTCGTACAATCTAAACAAGACTTAGAAAATTTTTATGGCATGGTTCAATTTATAGCTTTCTAGAGGAACACTCAGGTCAAATCATCTTGTACTATCCAAAATCATACAATACAATTAGTTTTAAAAAATTACAAATTTTAACACTCCACCAATGTGTATGCGCATGGTTACCCAATTACAATCACATTCTCTTAGACTCAAGAAAAGTATAAAAAGTACAAACTTTAAACACAATTAAGCCTAGTATAATATGTTTTAAAGTCTTTAACTGTCTAGAGTACGATTTCCCTGAAACATTAGTACGCACAAACAACAAAAGCAATATTTCTATTATATGTTAGGAGAAATAGTAATCAATATAATAATATTTTGGAATGATAAAAAATACACATGATATGAAAATATAATTATGAAAACTAAGTTGCAACAACTTTTCCCTTTTTGATGATGCCAAAATAGTTATTATTTGAGTTAACATTTAAAATATTTTTCTCCTTAGCTCCCTCTAAATGAATGACCAACTAAATAACAAGGGGTTCCCATGAAGATAAAAAATAACAATCTTAAAAATAAAAAAGAAACAACTAACAACAATTACTTAAATTAAAAAGAAATCGAATAAAAATGCGTAGTTAAATAAAAAACAACTTGAACAAAAAAGCGAACACGAATGAATATTCAAACATTCAAAATATACACACATTCATAATACACGCACAATACACGTATACATACACACATTACACACATACATCAATCATCAAATAATATAAAGGAAAGTACATCTTGAAATGAAAAGTTTCTAGAGATAAACCAAAAGAGTTGAAGGATAAAAGGATTTTAAATCAATTATAAATATAATATTAATTTCATAATATTAAAAAGAAAATTTTTCAAATTTTAAATCAAAGAATAATTAAGATAAGAAAAGCCAACCATGTTCATTATTTATGCTAGAAAAATTAAATAAAAAAGATTATTGTAAAAATAATGAAATGAAGATTAGTTAACTTAGAATTCAATATTGAATATGATTATTAATTAAATGGATTTTGATTAGAGATTGAATGATAATGGAAAGAACATAATAAAAAATTTTAATTGGCTACATTGCTTATCTTTTCAAATATATGTGGCACACTTTATGCATCTTTTCTATTTTAGTTAATTTTGTGTCTCTTTTCACTTTATAAACCTTTAAGCATCTCTTTATTTTTGCACGCTTTGTGCATTTCTCTCCTTTTTCTTTATTTTTTGGGTCTTTCCAATATCAGTAATCTAAATTCAAATTTTACTAATAATAAAAATAAACATATTAAAAAATGAAATAAAAATAATATGACACCTATCTTACAATAATTATAGTTAAAATATGTTTGTCTATAAGAACATGAAATTGATCTCCTTATCTAAATCTAGTTATAATTTTAATTTAATTTTTTGGAAAGATTAAATTTTGAAAAAAAAATTAATTTGTAGAGCAAAGTAATGATAACTCATTTCAACAATCAACTACAAAAGATTTTTTCATTAAAGACATAAACATTTCAATAATTAAAAATTAATACATGTTAACAAAATATATCACATTTCATTGATTTTCCTAGCACATATAAAACAAAGATCAACAAAAGACAACATTAACATATGAAAATACTGAAATCAAAATAAATACATCTCAATAGTAGACACAACTACTATAAAATAAGAACAACATAAAAGTACATTTAGGAATCTAAGGGGCCCATATTTAGAGAAGGAGGCTAGTTGAACATTGAAAAGTAACTATTCAACATAGCTATCCAACCCATGTCTTCCTGATATCTCGCATCATGCTGATTTAAGTGATTCTCAATTTGATCAAAGCATTGATCAAAATGAATCTCTAATCTATTAAAGTGTTGGACTATTTCCTAGTAGAAATTCTAGTCAGGTCCAGGTGCAAGTGTTGAAGCAGGAGCTCCCCTCTCCTTCCTCTGAATCATCACTCTTAGAACTCTAATCTCTCCTAAAAAATGCTCAAAAAGAGGCATCAGTGAAGTAAATAGAAAGTTCTATGGGAGGATCAGGATGGATCATATTGTACATCTTTTCTAGGATGTAAACAATTAATTAGATATCCTAAAGCTACATTTTTCTTTCTCTTATAATGCTGAAGTTCAATTTTTAAAAGATTATAAATGTAGTATATTATAAGTTGGGCTTCATCAAAGAGTTTTCAGTCATAATTAGATAGATGACTGTGGATAAAAGTGGAGTCATATTTATACGATCACCAGCTTTAGGAATAATGATGTTCTCAAAACATGTTGAATGACCTAGGCATTTTAATTTAGAGTGTAAACCCTAAGCAAATGACTCACTTGGGATACACCTCTAAGAGTTTGATTAATTTCAGACCAATCAAAATTAGCTCTTGAGGTCAAACTATGGGCAAGAATCCCTTGGGTTCTCAAGTGGAGAAAGTTGCCTAAATCTTCCTTATAATATCTACACGTTGTTTCTGAACATAGGAAGAAATCCTAGAGTGATTTTGGTTTACTCTCATGTTGGCCAAATAGAATTAGAAAGTCTCTTTGTGGTAGACATATATGAGAGTTAGGAAGAAAGAAAGTTGACTTGAAGTAAACAAAGGCATAACATAAAAGTGAAAATCACCCTTAATGAGAAGTTGAGAAGGGGTAATTTTGGCAGCAGAATACCTAAAGTAGCCATCCTCATTCTTCTTAGATAGAAAGTTATCATCCCTACCACTTCTAGAAGAAGATCTCATAGAGAGACGTGGATGTTAGCTAGAATTTGTCATTCCTAAGGACTCTAGAAGGTTTTGAAATGGATATAAAAGTGAATGTAAATAATTTCAAAGATTCTATTTAAAGGAAAAGGACCAATTATATAATATGAAACTTGGATTGTACGTATGATTTTAAAATCTTATGGGATGAAAATATTTTCGTATGTACAAACAAAAATGGTCAAAAATGAAATGACTTTTTTGTAAAATGTCATTTCTAAGGCATTCTTTCATACATGCTTTTTGACCATACGATCATACAGATGAACAGTTATTCATCCAGGATGATCAGAATATTAAAGATTATATATGGTTAGGTTTGTCCCCCACAAAATATGACAACTGGATCATGTAGATGAAATATGATTTCATGCGTACGATCAGTAATTAATAATTGACTCCAACGGTAAACCGTCCCCACATGTACAGATGAAACTTCACATATCATACATATGATGACATCATCATACAATAACAACCCTATGAAAGGAAACCAATCATGTATAAGCAATAGAATTCATACAGGATGAAAAAATTTTGTACAGTACAAAAAAATACTTCGAAAATAATACATGACAATCATAAAATCTTCTAAAAAATAATCACCTTACATCAAATAACATGCTTCACAATAAAAACAAAAATAAAAATGAAAAATATAAAACTAAATACATAAAATAAATAAAATAAAGAAATAAAAATAAACTAAATAAACACATAGTTACAACACATCAAGTTTGCATGAATTTTTCAATTTAAGCATTAAGATCAATCACACCTAACCTAGTTCTTAAGATGCTAAATGTATCAAAGGTTAGTAGTTTTGTAAAAATATCTACATATTGAATTTTCGTAGTAACGTGATTCAATTCAATCTTCCCCTTAACTACATGATCTCTAATGAAGTAATGCCTTATATCTATATACTTGGTTCTAGAATGTTGAATAGAATTCTTTAAAATACATATAACACTAATATTATCACAAAAATTTGGAATTGTACCAATTAAAAATTCTAAATAAATCAATTCTTATTTAAACCAAAGAACTTGTGCCACACAACTACCTAAGGCAATATATTTTGCTTCAATAGTATGTAGGGCTATTGAATTCTATTTTACTATACTAAGAAACTAAAGAGTTTCCTATAAATTAATAAGTTCCAAATATACTTTTTGATCAACCCTACATCCTGTAAAATTTGAATCAAAATATCCAATAATTTCAAACAAAGTGTTGTGCTCAGGATACCAAATCCCTAAGTTTTGAGTTCCCAAAAGATATCTCAAAATTCTTTTTACTGCTATTAAATGTGATTCTTTTGGATCAGATTGAAATCTATCACACAAACAAACATTAAATATTATATCTGGTCTACTAGTAGTCAAGTAAAGCAATATCTAATTATTCCTCAATATTTTTTGGATCAATAAATTTTCGCTTAGGGTCCTTATCTAATTGAATTGAACTCATTGGTATAGTTACTAGTTTAACATTATCCATTTCATATTTCTTGAGAATGTCCTTAATATACTTCGACTGACTAAGAAAAGTTTATTTCTTATTTTTCTTTATACTAAAACCAAGAAAATAACACAAATCTCCTATCAAACTCATCTCAAATTCACTACTCATTATTTTTGAAAAATCATCACAAAGATTTTTATTTGTAGATCTAAACAATATGTCATCGACATATATTTGAATAATTAGTATATCATCTCCTATATTCATCGAAAAGAGAGTGGTATATATGCTTTTTTTCACAAAAGATCTCTCTAATAGGAAAGTGTTTAACCTCTCATACTAAGCCCTAAGTGTCTATTTCAGTCCATACAATACCTGTTTTAATTTAAACATATGATTAAGGAATTTGAAATTTTCAAAATCTGGAAGTTGCTCAACATAAACATCCTCTTGTATCATCCCAATCAAAAAGATATTTTTAACATCCATTTGATACAATTTAAAACCTTTAAAATAGGCAATGACTAACAAAACTCTAGTTGCTTCAAGTTTGGCTACATGGGCAAAAGTCTCTTCAAAATTAATCATATTTATTTGATTATACCCCTAGGCCATCGATCTTACCTTATTTATAATCATAACTCCTAAATCATTTAGTTTATTTTTGAACACCCACTTAGTTCTAACAACACTCTAATCCATAAGCTTTTCAGTTAATTCCCAAATATTATTTCTTACAAATTGATTCAACTCTTCTTAATTGGCTAAAATCTAAAATTTATTCGAAATTGCTTAATTTATATTTATGAGTTCAACCATCGATATAAATGTAGAATTGTTTACTTCTTTGATAAGTCCATGCCTAGTTCTAAAACCCTCACTAGGTTCACCTAAAATCAATTCTTTAGGATGATTTTTAGAAAATTTTCATTCTCTAGACAAAGGGTTTTCTTTTTTCACATTCTCTTCCAAATTTATTTTTTTAATCCCTTGGAAGTTATTTTCAATATGATCCTCTTCATATTTTAGCCCTTCCAAAATGTCAGATTCATCAAACACAACATGTGTGATCTCTTTAACTACCAAATTCCTCTTGTTAAAACTCTTTAAGATTTTCCAACACTAGAGTATCTAGAAAAACTTTCTTCATCAAATTTTGGATCAAATTTTTCTAAAGGAGTTTTCCCATTATTATGAATGAACACCTTACATACAAAAACATATATTTGTGATAAATTTGGTGTTCTCCCCTTAAGAAGTTTATATGGTGTTTTATTCAATTTTGATCTAATAACATATACCCTCCAAGTGGATTCAATTATAATTTATAGTGTCTGTGATTTATTGGTGTTTGATTAAGGGTTGTAAAAATTTATACACCCATGCCTTCTATGAGTGAAGTCTAGCATTGTGTAGAAATCGTTAACTTGTTATTGAAAATTTACTAAATCTCTTAATAAAGTATGTGAGTGCCATACAAATGGAATCAAACACCACATAAAGGGATAATTGAATGGTTTAGATGTATTAAAGGCTTTGAAATTTAATGCTAAAATGCCCTCCATATATAATTAGGTGTCAAACATGTAAACCTTAATATTTAATTAAGATTTATTATCAAAATTAATAGATTAAAAATAAATAATAAAAAAAAATTTATAAAAGTAATTTTATTCTTATGTTTTATATTTTGTAGTATTTTTCTCATTTTTATTGAATTATTCGAAATTTTTTTGTTAATTTTTAAATTTTAATTAATTTTAGTTAATTGTTAATAAATTAGATTTAAAAGTAAGTAAAATTTTTAATTTAAATTTAAATAATTAATCTTGAATATTATTTAATTTAATTTAAATTTATGTATTTTTATAACAATTAATTAATTAAACAAATAAAATATTTATTTAATGAATTAAAATTAAAATGTAATTGAAAATTTTATTTAAATAGAAATTATAATTCTCTAATTTTATTTTTATATTTTAATTTGAGTTTATTTTATATTCTAGAATTTTATATTTATTTTTTATGAATTTATTTAATTAGTATTTAATTAAACATAATTAATTATTAATTAAATTTGAATAAAAATTAATTTTTGTCTTTATTTTTAATGATTATATATGTTAATTGGACTTGATTAAAACTTATTTGGTATTTTTATGAATTTTATTTGAATTATTGTTGATTTTAGAAAATCAACCCTTATGGTTTTTATTATATTTTATTTATTTATTTTGTTTTTTAATGAGAAAGCCCAGGAGGAGTCTACATGTTAATATAAATAAAAAATAATAAGGTCCTTAAGGGGACCTTCATATCACTAATGCTCGAAGAGCTACAAAAAAATTAGAAAAGGAAAACCTAAGAAAGTCCCCTACTACTCCAAAATACAAAATTGCCTAGATATAATCTAGGGCGGCATGAAGCTAGTGCCCAAAAATGAAAGATCCAAAAGTAATCAATTAGCATAATCTTTCTGCAAAGAACATCATCGTAATCCTCCAACTTCCCAACCTATAAAAGAATATAACACCATACCAAAAAAGTTAATGCAACAAAGAGAGTGAAAGTAAAAAATATGATAAATTAAAATTAATCAGATACATTTAACATAACTAGATAAGCAAGTAAATAAAATACCCTGGATATTTGCATTGCAAATATAACATAAACCAATAGCACCGTAAAATACAAATCTGGATAAAAAAATCATATATAATCTAGCTAATAAGTAGCATATCTAACCAGTAAAGAGGAAATAATCAAGCACCAACCATCAAAAACCACTTCTTAGAGCCAAGAATGTTAGAAAATGATCTGAATGGTGGCCTACCAGAAAGTAAGTTCCATAACCTAAAAAGGATTATTATGTATAACATAATAACAGCCCATCCAAAAAAATACCACCCAAAGCCCAGGTCATAGCACCACCCATCAAAACATCTGAATAAACAGCATAACAACTCAAGTAGGTGAATAACTAAAAACCCCAATCGGCCATACCATAGGCTTCAAAACCCCAAACACAAAACCACCACCTAAAGTGGAACCAATCCAACAAAAAGTACCAACCAACACCCAACAAACACAACTAAAAAGAAACCTAACCACCCAAACTAAGAAAAATAAAAATCGTGAGCCAGAAGAACAACAAACAGTACCCAAAACACCAAACAAAAACCCAAAAGAAAGAAAATAATGAACTAGAGACCCATTGAACCACCACCCATCCTTTTAAACATATAACATAATGAGAAGCAAAACAACCCAAATAAATGACCAACAAGAGAAACCCGATCAACAAAATAATAAACTTCAAAAACAAAAAATCACCCAACACCAAAGACATCCTTAACAAAAAATCAAAATGACAACAAAAGGTGAAGCTAATCTAGCAAATAGCACCAACTAATACGCAACAAAAATGACTGAAAGGGAGCCCTAACCAACCAAACATAAATGACATTATATAAAGCCAAATGATGAACATAATAGGTCCCAGCACCAAAAGCAGAAAGCCAAACTAGAGAAAGAGGGAAACAGAGAACCAACCGAGTACAAAGTCCATCATATACACAAACATAGAAAGCATCAATCAATATGGATATAAGGTAGCCCAAGTTTGTCCAAATTAACAAGGCCTCTTAAGAAAGGAGGTAAGTTAGTAGCATCAAACTCTTGAAATACATCAAGATGACTCCCAAATTTGGTCAACCAATCAGTACAAGAATTTCCCTCCCAAAAAATATGAGAAATAGAATAATTAAGGGTAGAAATAGAATGTTTAATTCTCTAATAATATAGAATTTTTTAGGATTGCAAGGAACCTCATTTAGAGTGATCTGAATTAATAGGAAAGCATCCACCACAATCGACACATTCATAATCCCCAATCTATGGCAAATGTCAAGGCCATGAGATAAACCCATCAACTTGGTAGTATGCACATTACAAAGATTTAACATATCAGCATAAGAAGCTATTGCACCACCATACTGATTATGAATAATGCTACCCATACTCACAAAGGAGGACCCAAACGAACCAAAAGAATTAAGTTTAACATAAGGAGGGGGAGGTTTGATCCACCTCACAATTCTCTCAATTTTAACCAATGGCTCACAATCAATGGATATGCCCAACTATAAAGCCATATCTAAACAATTCCTAAAATTTATTAACAGTAATACGATTAACATAATAAAGTTGTAAAATTTTGTTTCTAACATTGTCAATAATTTGATTAGCTTCCATCCTAATCTCATTATGTTTGGCGTCATTTGTAGCCCTCCAAAGAAACCATATAATAAGGACCGGCATTAAGTTATAGACGTGGCCCTTTGTATTAGTCAATCAACACTTTAAAATAAACAAAACATCACTTTTGAAATTGAAATATAGCTCCAAACTTTCTGAGCAATGTCCCCATTAACAAAAATATGTTTAATATTTTCAATATTAAAATAACATTGACATCTAAAAAGATAACTAAACCCTTTTTTCCAAAGAAAAGTATCAACTTGAAGAAAACCTTTAATAAATCTTCAAGTAAGAATAGAATAAGATAAATGAATGTTATTGTGCCAAATAGAAGAATAAATATGAGATTTCTTATAATTAACTCCAATAGTATCACAAAAAATTTTTAAATTAAACTTACGAGATAATGACAAATTAAACAAAATTTTATCATTTCACTATACTTGTTATGTAGGGGTGTCAAAATTGGGTCAAAGGTCAGGTTAAGGTCCAACCTAAAACTGACCCGACACTGTTCGGGGAAACCTAAACCCGACCAGTATTTATAAAAAGGAAAGTTTTTTGGACTCGAACCCAACCCGCTTCTAGTTCGGGTCAACCTGAACCTGACCGACATAGTTCGCTCTTCAATGAAGTTCCCTTTCGTGTGCTATTTGGATTTGCTCCTTGGAGGCTTGGACGACATTCCCTTCTATTCGGATCAAAAGTTACAACATTTTGAAAGGAAGCAACGAGGGGAGTTTGCTCGCTGTGCAGGAAACTTTCTCCCTTTCGTATGCAGTTTAGCTTTGCTCCTTTGATGACATTCCCTTCCATTTGGATCAGAAGTTTCAACATTTTGATAGGAAGCAATGAGGGGAGTTCGCTCACTGTATAGGAAAATTTCTCCCTTTCATGTGGAGTTCAGCTTCGCACCTTGGATGTCGTTCCATTCCATTTGGATCAAAAGATACAACATTTTAATCAGAAGCAACAAGTGGATTTTGCTCTCTATGAAGAAAACATTCTCCCTTTCGCGTGCAGTTTGGCTTCACTCCTTGGACGACATTCCCTTCCATTCATATTAGAAGTTACAACATTTTTTATCGAAAGCAACGAGGGTAGTTCGCACGCTGTGCATGAAACTTTCTTCCTTTCATGTGCATTTCAGATTCGCTCCTTAGACGATGTTCCCTTCCATTTGGATCAGAAGCAATGAGGGGATTTTACTTGCTGTGAATGAAAGTTTCTCCCTTTCGTGCACGTTTTGGCTTCGCTCCTTGGACGACTTTCCCTTCCATTCGGATCAAAAGTTTTAACATTTTGATCGAAAGTAACGAGTGGATTTTGCTCGTTGTGAAGGGAACTTTCTCCCTTTCGTGCACTTTTTCATTCAAGTTTGTGTTACTGGCTTGATGCAGAGTCAAAATTGGGTCAAAATTGAGTTTCCCTAGTTAACCCGAACATGAACCAGAATTCCAAAGAAGTAAAAAATAGGACCCAAACCTGACCCATTTTGGGTTTGGGTTAACCCAAACTAAAAATTTTTGTGTCGGGTTTTTGGGTCGTGTCCAATATTAACACCCCTATTATGAAGGGTTATTCAGAATACTATCAATCAAAATGGAAGGGATAACCCCCATAAGTTTATTAACATTCCAACACCCATTATCAATAAAACTATGAACCATAATATTAAGCAGAGTATGCTTATTAAGAAAGTTGTCAATAAAACAATTACCCAACCAATTATCTTGACAAAAAGAAACATCACCTTTGCCCAAAACCTGTTGCAGCCTCCCATTTCATATTATAAAGTCTTTTCCAAACCAAAGAGTCGGAACTTTTATAAATACAAAGTAAGGGATGAAACTCTTTGCAATATTTAACATTCATAAATTGAGCCCACAAACTGATGTGAGATTTAAAAGAAAACCATAATTTAGGAGAAAAATCCTGAATATTATCGAATATATTCTTGCAACCTAAGCCCACAAACATTCTTCCATGAAGCCCAATAGATGCAAGAACTATTATTCTTCTATCCCCAAAAAACTTATTAAGTATCCTCTTTTATCTAAGACAAATTGATAAAGTAGGATGCAATGTATGAAAAATAAATAAGGAATAGAATTTAAAATACATTTAATCAGCATAAGCCTACCTCCAAAAGAAAGAAAGTTAGAAGACCAATCTATAAATTTCCTTCGAAAAATAGTAAAGATATCTTCAAAAAGTTAAATTCTATTTTTTACCTTTAAAAAGAGGAGTACACAAATACTTAATAGGCAATAAGTTGGAATTAAAGCTACAAATCCTTTTGATAGCACTCATTCTACCACAATTAATAGACTTAGCAATAATAAAACTATTTTTCTCCTTGTTAATATCCAAACCACTCATCTTTTAGAAGAGAAAAAGAGATTTGATTAAAACTTTAATGTTATTAATAGAATAATTTGAAAATATTATAAAATCATCAACAAAACTAAGATGAGTAATAGGGATACCACCAACAGTATGAAAGAGAAGTTTTGGATACCTTTTATATAATACCTTCAGGCCCCTTAAAAGATAGTCCACAATAATAATAAATAGAGCAGGATATAAAGGGTCACCTTGACTTAACCCATGAGATGATTTTAAAAAACCATGATTCCTACCATAATGATCACAAAATAGTAATAATTCTCAATACTATTCTTAATAAGAATAATAAAAGAGTTACTAAACCCAAATAAAGACAAAACATTGTATAAATAATTCCAATTCAGGTTATCATAAGCTTTAGTAATATCAAGTTTAAAAATGATATTGCCCCCTTTCACTTTAGCATTAATATTGTGAGTGATCTCTTTGGCAAGGAGAACATTGTAAAAAATGCTCCTTCCTTTCACAGAACCAATTTGATTATAAGAAATAATTCTAGGCTAAATATTAACAAATCTAGTAGAAATGATTTTAAAAATAAGTTTATTAAAAAAGGAGCACAAACTAATTGGTCTAAAATCATTCCAATTATTGGTAACCTCCTTTTTAGGAATTAAAATAATATTAGTAGAAGAAAAACATTTAAGATAAGGGTTACCCACAAAGAAATCTTTAACAGCCTCCAACACATCCAACTTAATGATATTCCAAGTTTTCAAAAAACTATAGTAGTGAAACCATTAGGCCTAGCAACAGAATCCCAACTCATATCATTAATAATATTCAAAACTTTAGTCTCAAAAGGAGGTTGAATAGTAATTGATTCTCACTATCAATAACACTTTGAGGAATAATCTAGGGATTGATAATAAGAATAGTGTTAATATTATTATTAAAGATGATTTTAAAGTGCTCAACCCCCCGAATTAAAGATTAAATCCCAATTATCAAAAAACTTCCCATCATTGTTAACAATTTTCAAATTATGATTCCTGGTACATTTCTTATTAGCCATAGCATAAAAATAATTAGAATTCTTATCCCCCTCCATAATGATTTTTGAAGTAGATTTTTGCCTCAAGAAAATTTCCACCTGATTTTGCAAATTGAAAGAGACTCACTTTAGCTTTATTAAGACTAGTAAAATTTTCAATAATAAAATTATTTAATTACACATTATCCAACTCAATCACTGTGACGCCCAGAATTTAAATTGGAAGAATTATTATTTTAATCTTTTAATAAATAACAATCAAAGGTATCTAATATCATCTATCAGTAATAAACAACAAAATATATTATATAATTTAAAATATCAATATACACATCTATATTCATCCCAAAAATCATTAACACTATTAAGGATCTACAAAATCATCATATATCTATCATGTCTTGAGTACAAAAGAAAAATTAGAATAAAAAGAACCTGAACCTGAAGAAATTCTTTACTAGCCTCACACCCCTATTTTCCTGCCATGACATGAAATTATTTAACCACATATAATGAGATTAATTGCCCAGCTGATAACTAAAAACTATAACTTATTTCAAAGCATGGTAAAGGAATAATATGAATGTCAACAATAAATCATAACAATTGCATCCGTATGATCATTGAATTAGTGCATAAATAGTAAATCTCAAATACAGTAGTAGTAGAATCTACAAATAATAAATACTTATATACATAAGCTAATAAAGTTATAAATTAGTATGAGTGTTAAATCTATAAAGCAATCATCGTAGGAATACTAATCTACACATAAATCATATAAAATATAAAATCTAAACATTGGTAAAGACTATTGGAATCATGTCAATACTGTAAAATTATATAAGAGTGTGCACATGCTATCCAGGCATTCTATATCACTTGCTTAGTATATCACATGCTTAATTTTAGTACAGTGAATTAGTAGCATCAAATAGTATCAATATCTATATCAATAACAGAAATAATCTAATAATAGGAGCAGTAGAATAATGCAATAATAATAAATTCATACAATAATAGAGAAATGCCTCAAAAATATATATTTAGTAGTCACGCTAAACAAGTAAAAAGTCCTAGCTATCACAGTATTTTTTAGTGTTAGTATGAGTATTAATAAACCATTAGCTCAGTAAATAGAGTCCTCACTCTTTGTCTGTCAGCATAGTAATAATCTTCTTATAACTTCTAATTAGTAGAGGATAACACCAAATCACAATATTTAAAGAAAAGCCCATCCATCTACCATCATGTACGGGTCAATAAGTCTCCAACCAATGAGTCAACCAATCTTTACTTGTTTGTTTCACATACCCATATTATTATCATAATACTATAATAGTAATAGCGATCAACTATTACTCAAGTATATAACCACATCTATTTTTAATATATTGCAGCAAATAATATATAATTGTGTTTAATTAAGAACATGCTAAAATATCATAACGGTACACAACAAAGAATCCAATTTGGTAAAAATATACATTTTCAAAAAATTATTAAAATGCCAAGAATGATAAATAATGTTTTAAGACTTTTATTTTACTACACTACTATTTTTAGAGGTCAAAATAACTTTATAAATAGACAAAAATCATTATATTTTTAAAATTATTCATAAAAATCTCAAATAAATACTTAAAATGCTCATAATCTCAATCTCTATAACATACAAAAAGTTATATGGTGGAAGTTTTATTAATAAAAAATTATTCATATTTTTGTATAACAAAAATACAAATTTCATAAAAAAATGTCAAAAATATAAAATCTTTGAAATCAAAAATAGGTTAAAGATTTCTTACAATGAGACGAGCAATTTTTCTAACAGGCTTGATAGACAAAATCACACTATGGCATCCAAATCTAAATTTTCTTTTTCTCTCTCCTAACTTTTCTATCAAAATCTCAAACCCATGAATGTGTTTCCAAAAATAAGGAAAAAGCGATTTAAATTTTTTTAATGACATAGGATATTTTAATATAATATTATATTATAATAATATAATATTTAATTTGATAAACTATTTAGTATAAAATTTAAATAAACTATTTTATGACAAAAAAAATCAAAAAAGAAAACATTCATAAAATAAAACATGTTATTTAGAAAATATCGGTGAAATTAGTTTGCAAAATGGATACTCGAGGATCCAAAAATTTTCACTTGTACCAAAATGTATAAATTCTTAAGGATTTTCACTAGCCTCTAAAATTATGAAAAATTTTGTGCAAGTAAAATACTATGGTGAAGATAGATTATAATTTAGAGTTGTAATGACTCCAAAAAATTCACAAGGTTAAAACACGGTCTATTACAATATACCCAACTTAAGAAACTGTCATTGCTGACATTTTCCTTAAGGATTCGGGAATAAAATCGATCGAAGCTAAATCCGTACAATCAAAACTCAAATGAAATCAAAATCAACTTAAAGCTCATAAAAAATCATACAGTCATATAGTTCATTCTATCTATGTCATTCAATTATACATGCAAACTAATTCATCTTAAACCACCCATTCTACTAAACTCTCAATCAAATTCTATAGCTCTGATACCAATTGTGATTTCTTATAATCTAAATTTAAAGAATTATTCTTTTAATATTCTAATAAATAATAATAAGAACTATCTATTATCATCTATCAGTAATAAAAAAATAAAGTAGATTCTATAATTTAAAACATCAATGTATACATCTATATTTATTCTCAAAAGTTATATACACTACTCAAGATCTATAGAATTATCATATATATATATATATATATATATATATATCATGTCATGAGTATAAAAGAATAACTAGAATAAAAAGAACATGAACCTAAAGAAATTCTAACTAGTCTCACACCTCTATTTGCTTGCCCTTACCTGAAATCATTTAACCAAATATAATGAGCTAAAAAAAGCCTAACAGGTCATCAAAACCTATAACAAATTTTAAAATATGGTAAATGAGTACTATACATATCAATAGTCAAATCATAATAGTTTCATCCATATGATCATTGAATTATTACATAAATAATAAATCTTAAATATATGAGTAGTAGAATCTATAAATAATAAAATACTATAGTACAAATGCTCGTAAAGTTATAAATAAGTATGAGTGTCAAATCTATAAATCAATCATCATAATAATACCAATCAGTATAGAAATCATATAAAATATTAAGTCAAAATATTGGTAAAGACTATTGAAGTCATATCAATACAGTAAAATTGTATAAAAGTGTGTATATGCTATGCAGGCATTCTATACCATGTGCTCAATATATCACATGCTTAATATCAATATAGTTAATTTGTAGTATTAAATAGTATCAATATATTTATCAATAACAGAAACAATCCAGTGATAGGAGCAGTAGAATAATGTAATAATAATAAATTCATACATTATAATAAATTCATACATTAAAAAGAATAATGCATCAAAAATATATATTTCAGTAGTCAAGCTAAACAAGTAAGAAGTCCTATCTATTATTATTTTTTTAGGGTTAGTAATAGTTTTTGTAAATCATTAGCTCAATAAATAGAGTTGTACTCTTTGTCTATAAGCTCAATAATGATCTCCTTATAACTCTCAATCAGTGTCTCACATGAATTAGTAGAGGATAACACCAAACACTAGTATTTAAAGGAAAGCTTGTTGACACATCATCTAGTAAAAGTCAATTAGTCTCAAACCAACGGGTCAACTAGTCTTAACTTATTTATTTCACATATATATATTATTATCACAATGCTATAATTATAATAGTGACCAACTATTACTCAAGCACATATCCACATCTATTTTTAATACATTCCAATAAATAATATATAATTGAGCTTAATTAAGAAGATGCCAAAATGTCATGATGGTACATAACAAAGTATCCAATTAGGGTAAAATATACAATTTTAAAAAATTTCCAAAATACCTAGAATTATATAAAATGATGTGTTTAGACTTTTATTGTACTACATCACTACTTTTATATATTAAAATAAATTTATGAATAAACAAAAATCACTGTATTTTTAAAATCACCTTAAAAAATTGTCAAATAAATATTCAAAATGCTCATAATCTCGATCTCTATAACATATAAAAAGTTACATAGTGAATGTTTTATCAATACAAAATTATTCGCATTTTTTTATAATGAAAATAAAAATTTGATCAGAAAAATACCAAAAAGTCAAAATATTAAAAATCAGAAATAAGATAAAGGTTTCTTAAAACGAGACGAGCAATCTTCTCAAGAGGCTCGATTGACAAAAATTGCACGACGTCCTCCAAATCTCAATTTCCTCTTTATCTCTCCTAACTTTTCTCTCAAATTCTCAAACCTAAGTCTCTGCTGTTGAGAAAAAAGGGAAAAAGCAATTTAAAACATTTTAGTGACTTATGATATTTTCATAAAATATTATATTATATTAATATAATATTTATTTTAATAAATTCTATAGTATAAAATTCAAATAAATTATTTTGGGATTAAAAAATACAGGAAAATATGCATAAAATAAAATTTATTATTTAAAAAATATCAAAAAAATTTGTTTACAAAACAGACATCTAAAGATCTCAAAATTCTTGTACCAACATGTATCAATTTCTTAAGGATTTTCACCAATGCCTAAAATTTACCAAAAAATTATGTAAGTAAAATAATATGATCGAAATACTATGATAAAGATGGATTGTAATTTGGAGTTATAATGACTCTGAAAAAAATTAGCAAAGTCAAAATTGGGCTATTATAATCACCTTATTTTAAGCATTTTTTATTCCACCAACTTAGGACCTACTTCAACCTACTCATTTTGGCCCATAATCTGGACATAACATTAATATTATTATTATTATTAAAATAGGAGCATGCCAGTTAATTTGAATTATATTCATAAAATCATTATGAGATAATCACATATTTTGAAATCTGAAGGCACCAAAAGCAGGAGATATATTAACATTAATAGTCAAAAGTAAGGTAGCATGATCAGAACTAGTTCTACCCAAATGTTCCACCTGAGTCATAGCAAAATCAGCAATCTAATCATTATTGATCCGATCAAGTCTTTACCAAAAAGTGGCTCTACTCCAAGTAAAAACACCCCAAAAAAACTAATGTCAGATAAATTGCAATCAATAATCATGGAGTTAAAGTTTCCATGTCATTAATGTTAGGGGGATTAATCGCCAATCTCTTAGAAGAATTAGGAATAATATTAAAAACTTCACCCACCCACCATGAACCATTAGTGTTCAGAGTGAAATCACTTAATTACTCCCAAAGGGGAAGCTTGCCCAACCTAGAGCATACGTCATTCACAAAAGAGGCATTACACTTGAAATTAAGGAAAGAAATTTGAACATGAACAACTTGATAAAAGTCAAAAATAATATTCACATTAATAGAACTATTTCACATAATTCAAATTTTATTAGAACAATTAGCATACTTCATGGAAAAACCCACACTACAGGAAAATACGGTATTACCGTCGGACAATATCCGCCGGTAACACGTAAAATCTTACAGAAGGCCTTGGTTTTCGGTGTATTTTCGTCAGATTTTGGTATGCCGGTTTGGTGCGCGTCAAAAAATATCTTTCGACATTTATAAGATGCCGAAAATGTTTTCGTCGCACGCTCCGACGCATTACTGGCGCAAAATATGTTAGCCAAAATGTCATTTCCTAACTGATTATTCTGGCGAGATATACGCCGGAAGTTTATGACATATATATACGACGGCAAATACCGACGGATAAAATATCGTAGATTCATCGTAACAAAAGCTACAGTTTGTTTCTGGTGCTTTCGGTACGCCAAAAAATGCTAGCGGATAAGATGCCCTAAGGTGCACCGTAAATAAAGCTACGACTTGCTTCTGGCACATTTGCCACCGCCCCATTTTCAGCAGAAATAAAATGCTGGCATGATTGCATTGATTCGTTGTATCATCGGTTTCGTTGCATTTTCGATGCCAAATTTGCCTAAAACCTATAGCAATAATAAAAAAATTGTCTTCTCAACCAACAATCGAATTTCCACACCTACAAACATATACAAATACATACAATAATAATTCCACAACACAGATATAAACATCACAGATGTCAAGAACTTCAACATACACTCAAAAATAGAAATATCCATTAAAACAAAATGTTCAATAGCATCAACCAACTAAAAACATCATAGATTGTTCAATAACACAGATTCAAAGAAATAAACAAGTTCATATGACTAAACTAAACTACTCTGAATTCGTGGACTTCTCCTCAGCTGGAGCTGCCTCTTTTCCACTCAACTGCTCCTTCATTTTGCGCATTTCATCCAACAACTAATTGTGTCGCTCATTGATCTGCATTTGAACCTGTGCTTGCAACTGAACTTCTTAATTAGCTTGTGATTTTCTTACTTATTCTAGCTCTGCTTGAAGGGCAATTATTTGTTGAGTATGTAAGGACTCATGTGAACTGGATGTGAAGCTGGATGCAGTAGAGGAGGTCATCCCCTCTTAGCTTAATCTTGCGAACCAAAACCATAAACTCTACCATATTGCATTCCTCCAACGGCTTGCGACCAGATGCGGTACTCAGAATACTCAACAGAGCTGCCAAAAGAGCCCTCACCTGATGCGACATGACTCTCTCTAAGCCGTATATATTCCTCCTGTGAAAGTAGAATATAAATATATATAATTAAACTAAAACTAAAATCTATTAAACACATATACTTACATGAGCTTTTCTTGCTCTCTCATCAATCCATTATTTATCTTCCTATCGCTTATGAGTGTGACTATACAATTCCACATGAGTAGGTTCTCTACCTAGCATCTCTTTCTATTAGAATTAAGAGAATTCTATTAATATTTGTATTAAAGAAAATTTTTTAAAAATATTTAAAATTAATTACCAACCATCGCCTATGCTCAGTATGTGGAACGAAGCCGCCAGTATGAAAGGAACTACCCAAGCCCTCAACATCAGAAGCTCTATTCTGTCGATTTTGATCCCTCCTTCTGCTATACTTTGTGCTGCACCAAGTAGTGTTCAACTCAACCCATATATTCTCTCCAATCCACAATGGTCTCTTGCCAGACTTTCTAATGTCTGTGAACATGTCGCGCATCTGAGTAGACCCATGCTTCTCAAAATTTTTTCTAACTTTTTCATTGTACTGGGGAAGCCAACAAAAATCTTTCTATATTCAAATGCCTACAATATATAATATATAGGTTTTTTAGCTTAAGTAAAAAGGAATAAATTATTTAATTAGACATAACATAAAAAAAAAATAACCAAAAATACCTCAAACTCTCTAAACCACATTTCCCAGACTTCTTTAAGGACTTTCTTCCAAGAAACGTAAGGAGCGTCAAATCTGCTCCGTATGATGTCCCGTATTTTATGTGTCAGTTATTTTGATGAGTAGAATCTACAAAAATAAGATTATGTGAAACAAATATATAATATAAAATAAAAATATTCATTAGCTTAAATAAAAGAGAATGTACGTATGTGTCACCATTAGGTGTTATCAACATTCAAACATTTGTCGCCTGCTCTAGTGCAACTGGTGTCGAAGGTCTGGATGTAGCAGGCTGATGGGGTGGTGGGGGATAGTATGGTGGAGCATATGGTGGATATGAATAAGTAAAATGGGCACCAGTACAAGGTGGGGGTGCGTAGTATGGGTAGAAAGGAGTACTCTACGCGGGATCTGGTGAAGGAAATCGGGGGTCTGCTGAGTAGAACTGCGGGCTACTGGCTCCATGAGTTTGTAAAGGATGAGTGGTAGGCCAAGACTGTGTAGCAGGTTGAGACTGTGTAGCAGGCTGAGACTGTGTAACAGGTTGAGACTGTGTAGCAGGCTGAGACTGTATGATCCCCTCAGTACGTACTGGCCTAGCTGATCCAGCTGTAGGATCTTCTTGGTGCGCCTATTAAAAATATTTTTGATCAATCCTCTACTAAGCTCTTCACCTGAAGCCATCTGCACAGAAATAAATAAGAAATATTCGAAATATGAGTTATAATAAAAATATAATATAAACTAACACAGTAGTAAGAATAAAATAAAATGCAGTGCAGTAACAATAAAATAAATGCAGTGAAGTAACAAAAAAAATTTAATATACCTTATGTTAAATCATCATTTGTTGATTCACTTTCATATGATGATACATTTCCAATACTATTAGATTCATCATTACTTTCCTCTATGGTTATCCACATTGATTGGGAGATTTTTTAAATTTGACATAAACTCTTCTTGATGTGCTGATAGTATTGAAGTGGTTTTCTCAATTACTCTCCTTGGTTTTGTCATCATAACTACCAACCAATCCTATTTTTCTCGTATTCTGCTTGGATAGTTATCATAATAGACTTGAGTTGCCTGACTAGCAATGATGAATGGATCAAACCTTGCATATCTCCTACCCTGCTTTACTTCTATTATACCATAAATTGGATGTACTCTTGTGCCTCTATTTTGTACTGGATCAAACCATTCACAATTGAAGAGATACACAATATTTTTGTGACTAGGATATTCCACCTCTAATATATTTTATAATACCCCATAATATTCAGAATCATCCCCTGTATGGGTGTTACCGCTTACACATACGCCAGAATTTTCTATCTTCCTATCTTCACACCAATTTTTTGTTTGAAATTTACACTACAAGAAAAATGCCTATTATCGGCAGTTCTAACCGGCGGTTTATGTACCGCCGGTAACACCAGCGGTTTCACCGACGGTTTGATCGTCGGCTTTTAACAGCAGACTAACCAATGGGTTTTGTACGTTAAGTCGTTAGTACTAGCGACGGTACATAAACCACCGGTAAACTGCCAGACATCAACATAAACCGGCAGTTTAACGGCGGGTTGGACCGCCATTGATAAGTTATTTTCTGCCGGCGGTCCGGACCACCGGAAAACCGCCGGTAAATGCCCTAATACGAACAGACCCGCACCGTGCATTTCATTTCTATTTTTTCCTTCTCTCTCTCATTTCGATCGCTCTGTTGTCGCCTCCGCTCACGATCGAATTTCGTTTATCACCGCCGACGAAGCATCTCCGACCGCCGATGCCGTATCTCCGACCTCCGACTACCGTCGATCTCACTCCGGATCTCACGCCGCCGGCAAGCCTAGATTTTGTATTTGAAGGTAATTTTTTATCGTTTTTCTTTGATTATTTGTTCTCATTAGCCATTTGCAAGTTTTAGAGATATTTTGGATGATTTAGGTAGTAATGCAAGAGGTAATGTTGTAATCATTTGGGTAGATCTAATTTTTTTTTATTAAGTATTATTTTAGTTTAGGGTAGATCTAATTTGTTTATTGTGACTTTGGGTTAGAGCAAGATAGGAAGAGAGAGATTGAGGGAGAGAAAAGAGAGGGTGAGGGAGAGATAAAAGAGAGAGAGAGAGAGAGGGAGAGAAAGAGAGAACAAGAGAGATAGATAGATAGAGAGATACATGAGAAAGCAAGAGAGAGAGAGAGAGAGAGAGAGAGAGAGAGAGAGAGAGAGAAAAGAGAGAGAGGGAGAGAGAGAGAACAAGAGCTAGCATTGAGGGAGAGGGAGAGAGAGAGAGAGAGAACAAGAGAGATAGATAGATAACAAGTGTTAGAGAGAGCGAGAGATCGAGAGGGAGAGAGAGAAAAGAGAGGGAGAGGGAGAGAGAAAAGAGAGTGAGAGGGAGAGAGAGAGAGAGACTGAAAAGTAAATACACTCATCTACCTAAACATCCTCATCTCTACAACACTTAACTTAGTATTATGCTTGTCATTTAATGGCCAACATTCGGCACCATAAAGCATTGCATGTCTCACCATCTTATAGAATTTTCCCTTAAGTTTGAGAGGGACTTTTCTATCGCACAACAAGCCCGATGCATTCCTCCATTTCAACCATCCAACTTGAATTATGCTGATAATATCCTCATCTATTTCACCATCACTCTGAACAATAGATCCAAGATATCTAAAATGTGTACTCTTATTAATGACTTGGTTGCCCAAAATTACACTCCATATATTTTGTTTTAGATACACTTAAGTGAAAACCTTTAGACTCTAAGGTTGACCTCCATAATTCAAGTTTACCTTCAACTCCCCTCTCTAGTCTTATCAACTAGAAGAATAGCATCAACAAAAAGCATACACAAAGATATCCTCTTGCAAATGTCTAGTTAGCAATAAAAAGCATACACAAAGATGAGGATGTTTAGGTGAACAGATATTATATAGCAACTTTCTTGGGTTAATGCCCTTTGCTCTGGAGATCAATTTCATTGAAAATTAAACTATGAGTAAATCCACTCATCCACCTAAATTATAACACGTTTACACATGCATGTATTCTAATAAATGTTTTCATAATTATGTAGGGTGACGTTTGCTTCAACGTCCAAATGACTATCCAAGAAGAGAGATATTGGATGTATAACAGATTGTTGCCAGGTCGAAAAAAATTGGCAGTTGAATTTATAGAGGGAGTTGAAACTTTCATTAAAGTTGCATCTCAACTGCCTTCCTTTCAGTTTGATAAAATATTTAGATGTCCATGTTCAAAGCATAAAAATCTTGCATTCCTCAAGCCCGATGATGTGAAGCTTGATTTATATTGTAGGGGATTTCTTCCAAATTATTGGATTTGGACATCACATGGCGAGTACGAGCCACATAGAGATGCTCATGCCGGTTCATCTATAGCTTATGAAACATTTGATGAAGATCAAATGAGTAGACCCTATGAAGACCTTATTTTTGATGTAGCAGGTCATAATTTAAGGTCTAATATGGTAGAGCCACCAAATGCAGAGACACAAAAATTCTTTGAGTTATTACATTCAGCTCAAAAGCCAAATTGGGAAGGTTGCAGTACACATTCAGAATTATCCATTGCAGTGAGGATGCTAAGTATTAAAATTGAGTATAATATTCCCCGTGAGTGTTTTAATGACGTTATTGGTCTTATGAAGGAAACTAATCCAGTTGGCAATTTAATTCCCTCAGACTTGTACCGAACAAAGAAATTAGTATCCAAGCTGGGTCTCATTGCTACAAAGATTGATTGTTGTATCAATGGATGTATGTTATACTATAAGGATGATGCAACAGAAGTTATTTATCGCACCTGCAATGCTTCTCAGTTTAAGCCAAACTCGGGAAAATAACGTCGTCCAAAGAAAGATGTGTCATATTCCCGTTTGTTTTATTTACCAATCATTCCAAGACTTCAGCGACTCTATGCATCAATGAGTTCAGCATGCCATATGAGATGGCATAAGGAGAAAATAGCAAAAAGTGATGTTTTTTCTCATCCATCAGATGCTGAAGCGTGGAAACATTTTTATCGAGTGCATCCTTCATTTGCTGCTGAACCCTGCAACATAAAATTGGGATTATGTACTGATGGTTTTACTCCCTATAGTCAAATAGCTACACCGTACTCTTGTTTGCCAGTTATATTAACACCATACAACCTTCCACCAGATATGTGTATGACTACTCTGTTCATGTTCTTAACTCTGATTATACCTGGACCATATAATCTGAAAGTAAAAATTGATATCTTTTTGCAACCATTAATTGATGACCTCAAATTATTATGAGAAGAAGGAGTGCTCACATATGACATATCAACAAAACAAAATTTTCTCTTTCAAGCTGCTTTGTTGTGGACCATCGGTGATTTTCCAGCTTATGGTATGTTGTCTGGTTGGAGTACAGCAGGGAAATTAGCATGTCCTTACTGCATGGAGAATAGTAAAGCTTTCACATTAAAACATAAAGGGAAAAATACATGATTAGATTGCCATCGTATGTTTCTACATGTTAATCATCAGTTCCGAAGAAATAATGAAGTATTTGTTAAAAATAGAATTGAGCGATCACCTCCTCCACCCAGATTAAGTGGTAATGATGTACTACAGAGACTTTCTGACATTCCAACAATTATTGATTTTACAATGCTATCAGAGTCTAAATTTTCGGGTTATGGTGTTCAACATAATTGGATAAAAAAAGTATTTATGGACATTACCTTTTTGGAGAATTAATTTGATAAGTCATAACTTGGATGTTATACACATTAAGAAGAACTTTCTGGATAATATTTTTAATACAATTTTGGATGTTAAAAGTAAGAGTAAAGATAATGTCAAAGCAAGGATGGACATTAAAGAGTTTTGTCGGCGAAAAAATCTGGAGTTAGTAACAATAATTGACAATAATTTAATGAAGCCCAAAGCTCCGTACTCTTTCACGTTAGAGAAAAAAAGATCGATATGTCAGTGGTTTAAAGGTTTAAAGATGCCTGATGTTTATGGATCAAATATAAGCCGATGTGTTGACTTGAAATCTGCAAGGTTATTTGGATTCAAAAGTCATGATAGTCACATAATTATGGAGGTTCTTCTTCTGATCATATCAAATCTATTGACTGAGCTTAGCATTTTATTCAAAGATTTATGTTCATCTAAACTAAGTGAAAATACTTTACGGAGGTACGAGGATAACATACCAATCATTCTCTGCAAGTTAGAGAAGATATTTCCCCCGAGTTTTTTTTTATTCTATGGAACATCTTCCAATCCATCTACCTTATGAAGCTAGAGTTGGTGGACCTGTACAATATTGTTGGATGTATCCTTTCGAAAGGTAAATGTGTTAAGATTTTTATTAAGTCTTCAATATTTTTGAATCAGTTGAGATAACATATTTTTATTAACTTCACGATAATTGTAATTGTTTAATAGATATTTGAACAAGTTGAAGAAATATGTTAAGAATAAAGCACGACCAGAAGGATCAATATGTGAAGCATATTTGTCTCAAGAAATAACTCACTTTTGCTCCTATTAATTCGAGCCCCATGTAAGGAGTACAAGAACAAAAATTGGTCGTAACATGAACTTTGATGTAGAAGAACAATCACATGCTACACTATCAGTATTTAGAAGGCAAGGAAAGCCTAGTGGCAAATGTGTTGAAAGATATCTCAACGATTTAAAAATAAATACAGTGAATTTGTATGTATTACTGAACTGTGAAGAAGTTGAGCCAATCTTAGAGTAAGTTCTTGCATAATGTTAATAATTAATTAGTAATGTTTATTTAAAATACTAAAGTATTATTTGTCACCAGGTATTTCGTAAGCAATTTGCCATTGACATATTCGAGGGATATTGAGCAAGCTGTTGCAAATGAATTTCCAAATTAGTTCTGATCATATGTGAGTACATTTTTTTATAAATTTAAATCTTATTTATTATAAAAAATACTAATATTTTAAAATATTTTTAGGTACAAAACCCTGATAATAAATGTGTCGATAAAGGTTTGCAAGCATTAGCATGGGGTCCAATACAAAAAGTAAAAACTTGGTCAATATATATAGTGAATGGGTTCAGATTTCATACCAAATCATGGAGTGAAGGAAGAAAAACTGAAAATTATGGAGTATGTGTTAGAGGGAACACTCATGAAGAAGATGAGTGTGATTATTATGGTATTCTGAATGAGGTCTTTGACTTGGAATATCCAGGCGAAGATGAGAACTTTGTATGCTTATTTAACTGTCAATGGTATGATCCAGTACAGAATAGAGGCACAAGGTTTCATCCTGCATATGGTTTAGTAGATGTTAAACATAGTAAAATATATGGGAAGTTTGATCCATTTGTGTTAGCAATTCAAGCTATTCAAGTTTATTTCAGCAAATATCCTAGTGGTCGTAGAGACACAAGATTGGCTAGCTTTCATAAAAACAAAAGCAAGAGGAATAATTGATCAATAATACGTTGTAGCAACTGCACATCAAGAGGATGAGATGTCAAATTGTAGGCCTGTTGAAATTGAGGAGATGACAACTACAACCTCTACTATTGAAATGGAGTTAGAAGATGGGAATAGTTCAACTAGTTCAAGCGAAGATGAGAACGAGGATAAAAGTGAAGATGCCCTTGAGAGCAATGAAAATAGTTTTGATGATTCTGATTAGTTTTTATAATTTAGAATTATAGAATTTTAATGTTTTGTAATATTTTGAATAGTACTTTTTCAATTCTAAGAAATGAAATTATTATTTGCCAACTTGTATTTATTAACTACTTTTTATAATTCATTAACTGTTTTATTAACTGCTTCTCGTAATTCATTACCTGCTTTATTAATTATTTTCAATGCTTTAGTAATTGTTTTTTTTTAATATTGCAGATGGCTTCAGGCGACGATCCTCCTCGTAAATTATTTTCCTCAAAGTTCCGCCGGAAGAAGATTATTGCTAGCAGACTCACACAGGCTGAGGTAGATGAGGGGCCTTTAGTTCCACCAGATCTACCTACACCACCACCGCCACCACCTGTCAGGAGCCAGCAGCATTCCCTAGAGCAGGGTCAGGGTCAGGGACATTTAGATCCACCTCCTATTGTATCTCCATACTTCCCTGGCCACTTCCCTCCTCCCTCGATGAGTCCTCACTTCCCCTTTCCAGATCAGACACATGCTTCTCCATTCTATCCATATTACCCCCCACCATCATCACAGGCAGCTGGTCCATCCACTGGTCCCCACCCTCCTTACCCTTACCCATATTACTACCCCTATCCGGTGCAACATGAATAGGGTGGACCATCAAGACCACTAGAGGTTGGCGCTAGTGATCATGCAACTGCAACAGATAAGCGTCAATACATTGAGCCTGAGGGCGATAAGTAAGTTCAATTTAAGTTATTAAGTTATTTTTATTTTGATATATTACATGTTATTGACAAAAAAAGTCACTTGCAGCTTCAATCCTTCAAGGCCACCTATACATATGATCCGGGATATAATAAAGAATAAATATAATGCTCCTTACTTATCCTGGATGAAAAACCCAAAGCCAGTTAGAGATATGTGGTTTAGAGAATTTCAGGTATATTTTTTTGGTATGATTTCAAATATGTGATTTAATTTGTACTAATCTTTTTGATATTGCCTAAATTTTTACAAAAAGAATTTAGGTGGTTGCCTGAGTACAGCACGAGGATCAGATCAAATTTTGAGAGGAGAGGAGCGACCCGTCTCAGAGACATGTTCACGGACATTAGAAAGTCCAGGCAGCATCCTAATTGGATTGGAGAGGGCGTTTGGGCTGATTTGAGTAGTGCTTGGGCGACCCCTGAGTTTATAAAAAAGAGAAAGCAGAATAAACAGAACAGAGCCTCTAACTGTGGCAGTTTAGGAAGTTCTCTTCATACTGGTGGTTCTGTGCCTCATACGGAACATAGGCGTCACCTGGTAAGTGTTTTGAATTAGTTTATTACATATATTTATGTTATTATAACTATTTCTTAAATTTTTAGAAACAGTCCCTTGGTCGGGAGCCAACACCACTGGAGTTGTATACAAGAACTCATTAACATTAAGCTGACCATCAATGGGTTGATGAGAAGGCTAAGAAGGCTCATGTGAGTAAATTTTTTTGGAGTTTTAAAATAAAAATTTATTTTAATAAAACTAATTGTAACTCACAGGATGATTTCATATGAGCTAGAGAAAGTCGGCAGTCCACTAGCGAGGGATTATCTTTAGGATCGGCCCACATTTCTGAGTATCATACATGGTCAGATGTTGTTGGTCGAAGACAGAGGGGAAGGGTTCACAGGCGTTTGCTATTGAGGGCAGTACATCCACCTCTTCATTTCATGATCCAAGTGGAGCTGAAGAATCTGTAAGCGAGAGGGTTGCAGCGCTGACTAGAGAGATTGAAGAGATGAGAAGAGTTCAATCTAGAGAGATTGAAGAAATGAGAAAAGTTCAAAATGAAATGCAAGCAGAATTGCAATCCTACAAAGCTGAAAATCAGAGGAAGAAGGAGCAAGAGGAGAAGCCATCTGCAGACAGTGAGGATACAACTGAGGATTAGAAATTTTTTATGTTTGAAGATTGTATTTAGAACTTGTGAAATTGTGAACTTGTGATTGTAACTTTATGATGAACTTATTTGGAACTTCTTAATGTTTAATTGTAAACTTATTTATTTGATTTGTGGTTATGTTTATAGTTCTGATGAATATAGCGGCATGTTGCCCAAAATATCTTATTATGTATTGCTCTTTCTGTAGGTTTAGAATTTAGGGTGAACCTCCCTCAAATAAAGGGAATGCTGTCAATTTTTTTTTTTTGCAGGTGCTACAGGTTTTCGGCGGCCAACCGGCGGCGCCGGTTGGCCGCCGGAAACAACGATACTGGACGGCCAAAGCTAGGCCACCGGTAATGTCATTACACCGCCGATATTTTACCGGCGATGTTACGGTGGACGTCCGGCGGTGTGCACCGTCGGTAATACCGTCGGCTGTAATCGTCGGGTTACCTACGGTAATGGAACCGGCGGTCTAGCGGCGCTTGCCGGCGGTTTAGCAAACACACGACGCCCGCTTTAACTGCCGGTATACCGTCGGTAATGTGACCGCCGGTTAGCTGTTGGTAAACTAACCGGCAGCTTAACGGCCGGAGCACCGCCGGTTGCAAATCCGGTCGTCACCAGTGGTATAGGCCGCCGGAAAATCGTCGCCTAAATAAATCACCGATAAAAGGCCATTGGTAAGTGTTTCCTACGCAATTTTTACTGGCAGTTTGAATGCCGCCGCAAAGCCGCCGGTAATAAAAAAAACCGCCGGTGTAGCCATACGAACCACCGATTTTTGACGTTTTTCCTGTAGTGTTATAGTCATTGACCGCAAATATTTGATAACATTTAACTAATCTATTTGGTCCCCAAGCTAACTCAAATAGCCTTGAATACTACGAATCATTGTCTTCAGTGTGTACCTTTAAATAAACAAGATGTTATTATTATTATTATTATTATTATTTGCATGCAGAACTAACTAATTAAGACTAATTATTCAAAATATATCATATTTATAAACCAAGCAGTAAATTCTTTCTCCACTATCTTCTGGACTTCTCCCTTTTCTGATGTACTTAAACCATCAATAAACCTCCTACAAACCATTTTGAGTTTAGAATAAAGTTTATAAGAATAATGAAAATATGAACAAATTAACTCATACTTACTCGAGATACGGCTCAACTTCATCACAGTTAAGCAAAATATACAATGTGATAAATGTCATCTTCTTATCGGTCAAATAGCGCACAGTGTTAGCGCCTACAGGTTCACCACTTCCATCGTATACAGATATATTAGAGAATTAACCAATATTTTGAGGTGCTGTACTTTCACCTGATTGAGACAATATTTCAAAATAATATGAGCAAAACTGAGTTGTCTCGTATGTTAAATATGCTTCACATATAGAGCCTTCGGGTCGTGTTTTATTCTTAGCAGTCTTCTTAAGTTTATTTAAATATCTCTCAAAATGATACATCCGTCTATACTGAACAGGTCCACCAACCATAGCCTCATATTGAAAATGAACTAGTAGATGCTCCATAGAGTTAAAAAATTCTGGAGGAAATATTTTCTCAAGTTGACACATAATGAAAGAAATTTGCTGCTCCATAAGAATCAAGTTCTCTATATTTAATTTAGAAGAGCATAAATCTTTGAAGAATACACTTAGCTAAATCAAGGGCTTTAAAATTTAATCTAACATATAACTAAAAGCAGTTGTTAGTAGATATTGCATGAAGATGTGACAATCATGACTTTTCAATCCAAATAATCTCCCTGATCTTATGTCAACATACCTGCTTAGATTGGAAGAATATCCATCAGGTACTCGTAGGATTTTCATCCATTCACAAATTGCTCATTTTTGCTCAAAAGTTAATGTGAATGGTGCTTTTAGTTTGAGAAATTTTTCACCTCCACCATCCTTCAATTCCAAAGCTTTCCTCCCACAAATCTCTTTTAAGTCCATCCTTTCTTTTATATTACCTTTTAAATTATCTTTGATGTCCATAACTATATTGAAAATATTATCAAAAATATTTTTCCCTATATGTATTACATCCAAATTATGTCTAATCAGGTTTGTTCTCCAATATGGAAACAACCAAAAAATACTTTTCTTGATCCAATTATAGTTGACACCATATCCTAAAAATCTAAACTCAACTAATGTTGGAGAATCTATTATAGTGGGCATGAACCTGAATCTTTCAAAAATTTCTTCACTACTATATCTTGGAGGAGGTTGAAACATCACAATTTTATTTTTAATAAAGGCTTCTTTATTTTGCCTGAAAGAATGACTTGGAGGTAAAAACATTCGATGATAATTGAACCAAATGTTCTTCCTACCATACTTTAAAGTAAATGATTTTATATGTACCATATAATATGGATAAGTGAACTTGCCTAAAGTGTTCCAACCTTAGAGCATACCATATGCAGGAAAGTCATCAATTGTCCAAAGTAATGCTGCTCTTAGTGTAAAGTTCTGCTTAGTGGAGATATCATATGTACTTACTCTCTCTTCCCATAATAAACTTAAATCATCAATTAACGGTTATAAGAATACGTTAATCTTCACTTTTGGATTATGTGGCCCTAGAATGATAAGTGTCAGAAAAATATAATGAGTAGTTATACACAACTCTAGAGGAAGATTGTAAGGAGTGAGTATCACGGGCTAATATGAGTACGGTGTAGTAGACTAACTGAATGGAGTAAAACCATCTGCGCATAAACCTAATCTAATATTTCTTAGTTTTGCCGCAAATGTGGGATGTGTACGATCAAAGTATCTCCAAGCCTCTTGTGTGATAACACCTTCTTGTGAAATGTGATCATTATGCCATCTCATATGTGTAGTAGATCTCATGGATGCATATAGCCATTGTAGTTTCAAAATTATTGGTAAGTAGAACATCCTGCTGACAACCACATCCTTCTGCTTCCTTCTACTACCATATTTTGGTTTAAATATTAGTGCATTATAATGACGGCATGCAATTAATCTTTAAAAATTCTTCTTTAAAGTATAACATGCATTCATTGACTCAATAATCTATCTTTGTGTATGTCAAACCAAATTTGGAAACTAACTTCTTTATCCGATTAAAATATTCATGAGCAACATTATATTCTGTCTTGATGCTTAACATCTTCACATCAACAGATAACTCTAAGTGAGTGGTGTACCCTTTCCAGATTGGTTGCTGGGCAATATGCAAAAAAATCATAAAAATTTTGAGCCTCCTTATTCGATAACTCTTCTGTATTTTGTTCAAATTGTATTTCAGTTGCATCATGAACTAATTCCTCAATATTTGATCAGATATTTTCATCCTCAGCTATATTAGTACTTTTAGAAGGACCGTACTAATAATCAAATTGTGGGTCGTACTCACCATGAGAAGTTCAATACCAATACCGTGGCATGAATCCTCTGTGATACAGATCAACAGTTACATCATTTGGTGTTAGGTACACTAGATTTTTATGTTTAGAATATGGATATTAAAACTTTCCTTCTGATATGAAGCTAGGTAGTTTTTTCACTTGTCGAATGAAAATGTTCACCCCATTAATGAATTCATCTATTAATGTCTTTCATCCTTGAGATAATCAGTTATATATCCAACTTCTTTAATTTCTAATATCCATAACCAAAATATAAATGCTAATAAGTAATGGATTTTTGCTTGAGTAGATCTAAAACTAAATATATGGAGATATTAACATTAAAATTCAAGTGATGGTGAAATAGGTGGTGAAATATATGAAGAATATCATCAGCAAAAAATATACGGCGGTAACTGTATCGAACCTTTTATAAATGTCTAGTGAGAATATATACGACAAAAGTAAAAAGATATGAGGCTTATCCTTGATGCAATCCAACTGAATAAGAAATTACTTTGTCAAGCTACCTTGTGTTTTAACACAAGTAAAAGCTAAAAGTCGTAGGTGATTAAATGCAAGGAAGTCATTAAGATGATTTTAGAAATCTATGATCAATTTGTATCCTATCTCAAAGGGTCAAGCCACTCATCCACCTAAGCATCGCATCTCTGCAGCGCTTAACTTAGTATTATGCTTATCTTTTATGGCCAAAATTCGGCACATTAAAGCATTGCAAGTCTCACCACCATCTTATAGAATATTTCCTTAAGTTTGAGGGGGGCTTTTCTATCGCATAACAAGCCCGATGCATTCCTCTATTTCAACCATCCAACTTAAATTCTACTGATAATATCCCCTTCAATTTCACCATCACTCTTAATAATAGATCCAAGATATCAAAAATGTCTACTCTTATTATTGACTTGATTGCCATGACTAAAGCAAAAAGATATGGATTTGAGGCAGATCCTTGATGTAATCCAAATAAAATAGGAAAATACTTGGTCAAACCACTTTGTGTTTGAACACAAGTAATAGCTCATGCATATATATCATTAATGTTTTGAATACAAACATTATTAACTCTTTTTTTTCAAGAACTCTTAATAGCACTTCTCTTGAAACTTTATCATATGCTTTCTCTAAATCAATAAATATCAAATGCAGATCCTTCTTATTCTCTCTATATTTCTCCATCAAACCTCTCAATAAATGTATAACTTCCAGAGTAGACCTACCCGGATGAATCCAAATTTATTTTGAAAACTTTAGAAACAAAAAGACATTGAATATAAGCGTTATTAACTATTTTTTTTTTACAAGAACTCTCAATAGCACTCCTCTTGAAACTTTATCATATGATTTCTCTAAATCAACAAAAATCATATGTAGATCCTCCTTACTCTCTCTTTATTTCTCCTTCAAACCTCTCAAAAAAATGTATGGCTTCCATAATAGACCTACCCGGCATGAATCTAAATTGATTTTGAAAATTTTTCCAACATAAAAACATCTACAATATGCATCCTATATCAAATATCTAAAAAGAAATTACACGAATAAAAAAAACTTATAATCGATGAGAGGGAGGTGACTTTCAATCGACGGGAGGCAGAAACTCATGGTCAGAAATAGAGCTTTTGCCGGCGACGAAAGCGGTGATCGTTGGTGGCATCCGGTGAACATCAACATAGCTCGACGATGTAGATCTACCGTGAGCGATGCTGGGTGACGAGGGAGACACCGGAGATGCGATAGAAATGAACAAATGAAATGAGCAGTCAGACGGGCTCGGGTTCTGAAATAGGGCTTTTGCCGGTGGATTTTCCAGCGTCCAAGACGCCAGAATGTTGTCCGGTGCATTTTTCACCGGTTACAAGTCGTTGAGTTTAAAATAGCTGTCGTATTTTTCACCGGTACGTGCGCCAGACATTTTCTATCGTAAAGTGTGCTGGTACCAATGAAATGATGGTATATTTCAACGTTACTACCGGCGCATTAGACGTCAAAAAGTTTTCGTCACACTATGCGCCGAAAAAAATTCCTTCACATTATGCACCGGTACAAACGTCGTATTACCGACCCAAAATATTCCGCCAGAAAATCCAACGATATTCGCGTGTTTTCCCATAGTGCCAAATGAGATGCAGTAAAATCAAGCTTATCAATATATATATATATATATATATATTTAAGTCTCAATTAAAACCAATAACTGTATATTATGCACTATACATAAATTAATATCTCTAACTCAAGAATCTGCACACCCTGCCCCCCAATACCCCTCATATTCCATATAAGAGCCTTCACCATTACAATCTATAGAAGTAGTTTGAGCTCTAATAGAACGATGCATGAAAGGTAATGGAACATTCACATTTTTCCCTTTCTTTTTACCAACCTTAGCAAAACCATCCTCATCATTAGTTTTAGAAGCAGTATCAACATGATTGGAAGAAATAGAATCCACTTTTTCAATAATATTTATATGATCCTCCCTCATAGGGGAGGATCCAATATAGATTTAGGAATAAATTCCCCTTCTTCATAATTCTCATTAGAAACATCCCCTGACTCCAAAACTCCCTTAGTATTATCCACTTCTCTATTAGGATCAAGAAGTGATTGAGAATAGGGTAATTGATGACTATTAGCATTTTGAAGCATCGAATCAATTGAAACATAAATGTTAGGGACTTTCTCACCCTCATTCCAAACATCCATGCTAGAAGAACACTTCTCGACTAGAACAATTTCTTTATTTTTTAAAAGATCCAATTTGAAATTAGCATCATTCCCATGATTTTTATTAGGAGGAGGCTCTACATGATCCAAAACGGTCGGATCATTATCATTCCCCTTGGGTAAAATATCTCTCATATTATAATAAACCTTCTCCAAAAGCTAGTTTTATGTTTTTATTTTAATTTTAAATCCGGATATAATTTAAAGCATTCAGATAAAGCATCTCCATGAACCTTATAATGAGAACAAAAAATTAGAAACTTTTTAAAATTCTACTTTTGTAAATAACCAAATTCTTTGGATCCAACCCAAATCTCCTTCACATGTTTTTTTTTTTTTTTTTTTTTGTAATATCGACTTCAACTAAAACCCTAGCCACAGAAGGTCGGGTACTAGAAGCGGTCGCCTGGTCGGTCTGCAATGGACGACCAAACATTTAATCGAGAGCATGTAAAACATCATATTGAAAAATTAAACACAAATTAGAAACATAATCCAAATCGGCATTATGGGATATTCCTCTCTAATGTCAAAAAATGGAGTCCATTTAAGAATACACATTTGACAGTTATTGATAAATTAAGCTCTTTATGTAAAAAACCTACTATAATTCAAATATTTAGAAAGTTGAATCGCAACATGTCAAGAGTCCAACAAACCCACATAGTAAAAAACCAGACAATTTTAGGCTACCAAAAAAATGGCGAATATTATTATGATTCGGGCGACACAAGCCAAATTTACTAACTAACATAAATTGAAATGGAGAAGCAAGTTTAAGAACCTCTTCATCAGACAGAAGCCTGTTGGCACACCATTGAAAACAGATTGGGTTAAAGTTGGAAGAGTGTCACCTGCCAAAGTATTTCCAGAGAAAACATCTTTGAAGGAGCGAGAATGAGATGGAGATTTCTTGTCACCCTCCAAGCTAAAAAAACCCTTGTTATTACCCTGAACCAGGCTTGACGCCTTCCCCCATGGAGTGCTAGACGAGGCACCCTCCTTTGAAAAATAGACTTAACAGGGCAATAATGCAATAGAAACACCAAAACCCCAATTTGGAAGGAGATGTGAATGAACGCAGGCAGAAAAATGGAAAGATGAGGCGAGTAACAACAAAGGAAAAAAGAAGAACCTTAAAATTGCCAAAGACATCGCGTTAGGGCACGGAGAAGGATTAATTTCAATTCATTGTTATTTAAAAGTCAATTAATGTTAGATCATCATGTGATTTAATCCTAGGGTATGATGTTACTAAATTTTTTATGTTTAATATTTCATCCTTATAGGTTGTCTGTATGTATCCTAAGATTGCCTAGGTTAGCTAGACAAAGCCTTTAATTATTGTCCTTAAATGATGTTTACAATCAATGTCTCTAATCTTTTACATACATATGCATGCACAATCAAACCTTAACAATCATTTGTCCTAATGTTCTATAGACTGGTCATAAGAAATTATCAAGGTTATAGGTTATGAAATAACCTTTAACTTCAATAATTTAATCATTGATAACATATGTTATCAAGTTGAACAAAATCAATTGGGGAATGTGTAAATTTTTTACATATGTCATAAACTTACAAGTAATAACTTAAATTCCTGAATGTTTATATATTATTGTTTGCTAATTATTAAATAAAAAGAGAAAAGAAATCACTTACAAAAAAAAGAGTATATTAAAAATTATCAATTTGCACTCTCACTAATAAAAATTTCTTACTCCACCCCTAACCTCAAGAGATGAAAAACAAGCACTCCTTATGTGCTCACTAACAGCATAGAAATATAATCAAAACAGGTATTAATAATTAAACATCAAATGACTTGGCTTTTCAATTTCACTCCTCCCCACTCATTATTACTTTGGTCCATTGTTCGGTGGCTTTGGAAGAACAAATAAAATTATAACACATAAATTTTATAACTTAGGCTCCATTTGGGATGACTTTCTTACTGCTTCTTAAAGCAATTAATTATTTAGTACTAAAATTTTAATTTTTAAGTTAAAAACATGTTTTAAGAAGCATCAAGAAAATTATTCCAAATGAAACCTACGTAGTGCCAAAGCAACGCTTATCTAAAAAATTTATAACTCAAATAAATACATGAAAATAAAATAATACAGTGGAAACAGAGAATTATCATCTAAAATTTTAATAATTCCTGCGTGTTATTTAGTTCAGATAAAGAACAAATAATACGATAATAGAGAACATGATCGGTTGTTATCTTTGGTTATACAAGACAGGGATGGTCGATGGCACACGTGTGCAGGCATCTATATCTCCCGTGAGCTCCGAATGAGGACGCTGGAAGGGCCACAAGCTGCATAGGAGTTATCATTTCCATCTTATTCTTTGCTGATTACGACTACGTGGATTCCTATTTTACTGTGTAACAAATTCTCTCATTTCTCTCTCTCTCTCTCTCTCTCTCTCTCTCTCTCTCTCTCTCTCTCTCTCTCTCTCTCTCTCTCTCTCCATAGATTTTTCTATTTATCTTTTGATTGCATTGCATGCATATTTGTACGTTAAGCTTTGATCTCATTAAATGGGCGCTTAATGAGGACTAAAAAATCATTTGCAACAATCATATTTATACGGTTAGCATACCAATAGGTTAGATATGACTTAATTGAGCCTGATAGAGCTTTGGTGTAGCCTAATTGGACCCTTCAACCGAATTAAGGATAATGGGACCTAAACCCTTAATTCAGACAAATTTATTGAGCATGAGGCCTTAAATCATTTTTATTGATGACTTTAGCCCAATTGACTCTTGTTGTGTTCAATTGGTTCACTTTGACCTAAATTGATCTGACTGAATCTTTTAGAAAAAATTGCATGGAGTGATCAAATTGATATTCACAAAGCCTATCATTTGACCTAAGTGGTTTTATCATGGAATTGGCCTAATTACTGCTTTGGTTGAACCCATTTGACCCAACTAATTAGCTTAAATGGATCATTGGAAGTACCTACATAGAAAACTTAAGCCCAATGCCTCATGTTGATCAAGTTGATGCAACAAACTCATTGAATGAGATTAACGTATCTTAGTTGAGCCAAATATACTCTTGACTAGACCCAATTAAGTTAAGGTGAACTTGTGTATGACCCATGTGGCCCAATTGAACACTTATTGATGGAAATAGACTTCTATTATACGAATTGTCATAGTTAACCAATTGGATTAGCCAAATATGATCAATCTATTCACATTGACCAATATTTTTTTTTTAAGTTTTTATTTATTCACATTGACCAATATGGACCATTAGAAGCACCATGAGCCCAATCCCATTTTTAACCTAAATTAAATCCTAGTATTAGCCCTATTAGATACTTAATGTCTAAAATAATATTAGCAAGTAACACTAGCCCACTAACTAAGCTATTAAATTGGTTTAAGATATATGAATTGGGTTATTAGCCTATTCCTATGTGAGTAAATAAAATTCAACTAAAGTTCTATTATAGCTAATTATAATGATTATGTCCAAAAAGATTAGGGGCATTCACTTACCGTTCTATTTAGTTTACTAGCTTCTAATCTAGCATGAACCATGGTTTAGGCTTTTTATTAGAGTGGTTATACAAAGGGATTACATGCGAATTGGTTTATATCTACTCGTAAATTTTTCATGCCAACAAATGATCTCTAGAGAAGATAAATTGTGTTCATGTTATATAAGAGATCTATCCATCAAGGTTGCTCTAAATTATATCTTGACCTAACTTCCAATTGATTATAGTCTTTCCTAGTAATGCATTTTTTGCCAAATTTTCTTAGCTTAGTTATGCTCTTTTGGTACACCAAAATAATGGAAAATTAAATCAAGATCAAGTTGTAAGTCTTGTAGGGTAATCTTAGTTATGAATAGCAAACCTATCCCTTTCATGTTTTTCTTTAGGAATCTATAATTCCTTTAAGGATCATAAGTCTTGCATGCTACCTTTTGAATATTCAAGTTCAATTTTAGTTTCCAGTCGACCTATATTTTCATTTCTTAGATAGAGATCATGAGACCTTCCCTAGATGACATTAATCTTGGATGTTGATATATCATTTCATGGTTATAATTGGTCAACTACCTTCACAATTAAATGTGCTTGAGCTTAATAACTTTGGATGATGCATTCATGATATCTTAATGACTAGGTTATTTATTTATTTTTTGGATTATTTACTTGCATATTTCACACATTTTAGTTTATTCATTCAAATTAAATTTTAATGATTTAATAACCATAATCATAAAAGATTTTTAATTTGAAGAGATAATAGTCTTGCTCGGTTATAATGACTCACATTTTTTTATGTACTTGTTTATCTTAAAGTATAGACTATTCCTTTAGGATAATGTCTTTTGAATCTTACACTATTCCTTAATCCACACCTATTCAAACTAGAACTGTAAATATTTCATTTATTTAGAGTATCTATTTGAGGTACAATGCCCTGAGTGTGATTAACTTAAGGAATATATCCCTTCGATCGGAAAATTGATAGACCTATGTCCCTTAGTTTTAATTTAAAATTTAAATATGATAATATGGCTTTTTGTTAGAATTATACATAAGTTGACATCTGACTTGTTGGTTCAAACTCATTAAATCTTTTTTCTTACCTCATTTGGTCGAATCTACTATATGAAAGTGAATCCACATAATATTGACATATTCATCCAATAATCCCGAACAAAATAATAATGTCAAAAACAAAATGAAATATTCATCTATCTGAAGTCACAAATACTGAGTCGCCAAAAATCCTTAGGGTGAAGATTATAGGAGTGGAAGCCATGTAGAATATTAGTAGAAATGATATGAAACAAAATTAAAAAGAAAAGAGGGAAGAAATAATATATAAATAAATTAGTGTTAAAACCCAATTAAATTTTGTACTAAGAAGGATGTTATAGATGCTTAAGGCCAAATGTTATAAATGAGTTAAGAATTAAAAATAAATATAATATTTTTAGTAGTATCTTCTATTACATTACAACCTTATAGAAGTGGAAATGAAGGGCTCCGTATAAAATGTATTCCAAAAGTGAGGCTATGATTCATCAAATTTATAAATAGTAGACATTAAATCAAAAAGATAACTTATAGTCTTATCTCCAAGTGGCAATACTAAAAGTTGGAAAGATCATTTTATTCTTTTTTATAAGATGATCCACAATTTTGGACCTCTATTTAATGTCATTTATAATTATAAATGTCAATAATAAAATGCTAATGCCAAACCTAATTACTCGACTATAAGTTTGCATGATGAGAATAAAGTGGTAGCTTGAAATCATTGAAACCAGAGTTTGAATTTCTATCCCAAAGTTGAAGGTCGTCATCAAGAGAGACAGTAACACCTATAACAAATCTATAGAAAACTATAAAGAAGGGATGGGGGATGATGCTCCAATATATATTAAAAAAATCATAATAATAAGAGTAACATTAACCTGATGGGAGATGTAGGCAAGTACAAGATGTTCAAAAAACTCTATAAGACTCTTTTCTTTAACCCTTGGTCAATAAACAGAGATAGTCCAAGAATAAAAATATTCAAATCAGTAAATAACAGAGTTTATGTTATCATGGCTGACATTACCCAAATAAAAAAGGGCATTAGCAAATGGGATCTATAAGATATATGTCTCAAAATGAAATGCTAGTAAAGAATCCTTCAATAGGCAGACTCTCAAGCAATGCTAATAGAAACAATTAATGATAAAGCATAAGAGAATAGGGGATAAGTGGACATCTTTGATAAAAGCAAGCACATTAGATAAAATGTTCATCAAAAGCATTGTTAATAGTTATGGTATTATCAACAGAAATACATGCCTTAATCTAAGATTTAGAGTGTTTGAGACAGCTATAGCTTTTACAAAGATGTTGTTAGAAAAGTAAATTTTTTAAAGCAATTGCAAAAAAGTAACTTTCCAGTACAAAAATTTATAGAAAACAACAAAAAAATATTATCAAATAAAATTATGGTTGTAGCCTAAAAAAGCAAAGAAGAAAAAAATAAAAGATGTCCCAAACAAATCCACAAAAGAGAATACTCCCATATTATGAAGTTGTGGTATAAAAAAGTTTCTGTTGAAACTATCAAATTTTTGTAAGATATTTAATTTACGATAAAAAGAGTTGCTACTTGTTATTATTATTATTATTATTATTATTTAAACTTTTTATAATCTCACTAGTGGGGATAATTTTATTGGATATTTCTTTTTTTTTTTTATGGTCTAGGGATTCAGTAGAATGGATAATATCTCATGCGGCACGGCTCTTTAAATTGGAAGAAAAAAATTGTTTGGCCTTGCACCTATGAGTTTGGTTGTTGGTGAGCCCACTGAGGGATTAGTTATGCAGCCATGTGCCTCCTTTGGGGGAACTTTCATTACGTCCTCTGACCGGACGTAGCTCTACGTTCGGTCAGAGGATTGTTACTCGGTTTTTGCTCGGTATTTGGTCGATATTGCTAGGTATTCTTTGGTAATAACGAGGAATACCGCTCTGTGAAGATCAATACCGAGTAATCCCAAAAAATACCGAGTTTTTCTTGAAAAAACTCGGTATTTTTTTGGATTACTCGGTATTGCACGGTAATACTCGATATTTTGTCTTCACATAATGGTATTTCTCGTTATTGTTGGTATTGCTCGGTATTTACTCGGTATTTCTCGTTTTGTGCCTGCGATCTTAGTGCCGGCCGAACGTAGCTCTACGTAGGTTCACCGGACCAAATAAAAGTTCCCTTTGGGGATGGTAGCCAAAAAAATAAAAAATCACCACACACGTTCGACAAGTCTATCGACATAATTGTTTAAATTCAAGATAAACTTTATGAACCTTTGGAATTCCCAAGATAATAAATTTCTTCACACTTAAATAGAGGCAAATAACACCTAGAGAGACCATTAACTCGAGGAGTACTGGCATAGAAATACAAAACCCAAAATAATTAAGCCATGTAATTAACACTAATCCTCCGAAACCGTTTATTAATTATATTGAATACAAAAGGTAGATGAATGGATAAAAAAGAATTATTTTTTATGGGGATGAAGACGATAACGCTAATGGTTGATTAAGCCCTCTGACTCAAAGGAATCCAATGATAAATTCCGAGGTAGTGGTGGATGAGAAAGCCCAGAAACCCATCACATCATAGCTGTAATCACGTGCTCGCTGTTCGGCTTCGAGTATCACAAAACTTTGGTAGTCGGATCGGTTGCCTACACGTACGATATATAATTTATTTTATTACAAGTTTTAGTAATAAATCACTGTAACTTTTTTTATATTAATGGCATATATCTCTATTAATATTGATAAGAATATTCAGTAATTTGCTTTTTTGGAATGATATTCTTACAATGATAAGCCTTGAAATCAAGGTTTTGAAAATGACAATGAATCGGAAGAAGGAGAAGTTTACGGTTCGACCGATTGAACCGGGGTCGATCAGGATCACGTAATAAATAATAATATTATTAATAAAAATAAAATAAATATTAAATTTTCCTGTAATACCTTCATTCTACATTCTATTTTCATAACTCCTAATTCAAATAACATGTACATAACATCAATTAGGTTTATGAAATATAAACAAATAACACTTAATTTACAAGTGCAATTGAGGTAAAATAATAATATCATAATTTGAATAGATTTTAAAGAATGAAAATTTAAAGTCCTCAAGTTTTTTTTAAAGTCATCTTTATATATTTTGAGGTAAAAGAAACAGTTTAATTTAAAGTCCTCAAGTTTTTTTTTTGGCCCGATTTAAGCCAACACTATTCTAAATCTTGCAATCAAATGCATTGACAATTAGCAATAGGAATTATAAAGAGGAGATGGGATAAAAAAATATATATTTTGATCATCTCAGTTAATGTTTTAGTATCCACTATCCTCTTTATATATTTTGATCACATATAAAGAGAAGAGCCACGATTTCCAAACAGTCCCAAAAATTTCCAAACAGTCCTCAAATGCATTGATAATTAGCAATAGGAATTAACAACATCATAAAAGAAATATGGAAATTAACGGGAGAACAACAGCTAGCAGAGAACGGGAGAACTGCATAAAAATTAAAAAACTCACAATGGGTAGGAGTGGAGAACTTCACCAAGAGAAGGGAGCGTTCAATGTGTTTGATCACCTTCGTCACTCAGGCAAAACAACAGCTTCCGTCCCTCTTCCGTCGTCCCATCCGAGAAGAGTCGCGACTGGAGCGAAATACCGAAATAAGGAATACCGAAGGGATTAGGGTTTTGTTTGTTTTGTATAAGATCTCTTTTTTTTAAGCCATTGGATTAAAACGGATGGCTCAAAAAGCTCAGGATTTGAATCGGTCGGTTTTTTAAAATGGGGCCGGTTACCTAGTTCGGCGGTCGAACCAGCGGTTCAACCGATTCAATCTCGGCTCTCTACTGGTCCAGTTATTAATCTGCCTGTAACCGGCGGCCGACCGGTTCGCGGTTCAACCGGTTGAACTGGCCGGTCCAGTCCGATTTTAAAAACGTTGCTTGAAACACTGAGTTATAGAACTTTCCTACGTAATAATATTCATGACCAAAGCCTAAAATAAGTAGGTCCTTAGTTAAGCTAGTATATGAACTAAATAGATATTCAGTTGCACAATTCTACTTATTGAACCCCTAGAAAGTCATGGTTGACTAATCAAATGTTTCTTGACTCTAGTTTAAGCAAAAATGTCCTAACCAAATTGAGACTCAACAAATTTAGAGTGAACCGGCAATCCCACCTAGACCCAATTTAAAGTTTGGTGCTGGTTATTTTAGTCAGTGGGGGCTTCTTTCTGGGCATTGATTTTACCTTCATAGTGTAGCGTTGTTGGGTTGTTCTACTATGTTGGGGGTTTGTTTTGGTCCTTAGGGTCTTATGTTGCTCGATTTTCTTGTATTTAGGTGTTGGGTTGTTTAGAGGTATTTTATAATGAATTTACTTTATGTCATATGTTCCTCTTGTGAATATGTCTTTTGTGGGTGATGGTATTTCTCTTGAACAATTATATATGCTCAATTTGTTGTCATATTTTATCTTTTTTAGTTGATATCAGATTGCTTATTTAATTCTCTTTATTTTTTCTTGGGAAGAAATTCGTGGGCTATTATTACTTTTTCTTCTTTAATGTTTGGAGGATTTCCCTTGTTGCTGCCAGTCCTATTGTCCTTTTCTTATTGGTTTTATGGTTTATTGGTGGTTGCTTAATGTGGTGGATTTGGTGGAGTCAGTTAGATGTATGCTTACTGGTGGATTATTATCTGGTTGTTTGCCCCTTGATTTTATCTGGTGACCTATGGCCTTCTCTGGTATGATTTTCTGAATGATTGAAGTGTGAAGATTGATCCTTAGTTCTATATTAACATCATTTGTGAATTTCTTATGGGGTTGTTTTGGTAACATTGGAAATTTTTTAAAGATTGGTTTTACCTTATACTGCATCTTTTGAGCCCTTATTTTTCCTTCTATGCGACTATCTTTCTGTTCGACTAATGCCACTTTGGCCTTTTTCCTCTATGGCTAGTTTGGCTTTTATAGTATAATTTGCTTGATGTTGTGGTGCTCTAGTCGGGTGTCGGATTCTTTATTATTATTATTTTCCTCAGTTTCTTTGAACTATTATCTAGCTGTAACTAGTAGGAATTCTAATATCTCTTTGTTTATGGCTAATGTTTTTTTTTTTTTTCTTTTAGGCTTTGGGTTTGTGCTAATCTTCCTCCTCTTCTTTTAGTGTCATAGTCTCCTTATTATGATCTTCTTTGTGCCTTTTCTTTCTTCATTGGAGGGGCTTCCTAAATTATTTTGTCTTCAAGCATCTACTTGCAATTGTTGCCTTTCAGGTTTTAGCTTCATGTGCCTTTGGATAGTTACACTAGTCATGTATACATATTAAACTTGCTAATGCTTTTCTTAAAATATAATCTCTTGCAATTGATTTACAATTAGACCTCCTCATAGCTAGCCATTAGAATTCTCTTCTAATTCCATCAAAATTTTTAAATTTCTTTGGCATAGCACTCTTTCCATTTACTTCTCTATTAATGGTGGAGAAACCCTAGTGGCTCTCATTATGCAATATGTGGAGCAACCTTGTTTAAACCTTTTAATAACTTGGTGATGCCCCATTGATTTACCAAAGCATTTCCTTGTCCAAAATTTGTTGTATTTTTCCTCCAAGTAATCCAAAATAAGAGATAAAGTGCATTGGGAATAAATGTGCGAGTGCTTCTAGAGAGGACCTCAATGTTTTAGAGTACTCATTAAACGTTGATGAGCCTTTATGTAGCTTCACATGAGCTCCATGTTGCCTCCAACCCCTTTCCTCAACCATTTTCGATGAAGATGATTTGGTAATTTCATTGATAAAATAATTTATCTAACCTTAGAGCTTGTTTGATAACTCCCTAATTTCATTCCAACGAAGACACATTATTTGAATGGATATATCTTTGGGTAGGTACATTTTCTATAAACATAACCCTCTTAATTAATTGATTTATAAATTCATACATTTCAAATTATGATCTCATTTTGATTCTAATGTTATAAAGCTAATTATATGGTTCATTTGGACATTACAATCACTCAATTTCATGACATGTCAAGGGAGATATATCCTCTAAACAGAACCATTTAGCATGATTACACTAGCTTGGGAAGGAGATTTGGATTGCAATTCAAGTCTTACATTCATTGTAAAATATATTATATGGTGTAGATTCAAGTAAAAATTGAATTTAAGCTCCCAAACCAAAGATTGATGTTTTATCTCATGGTCAAAACAACATAATGAATATAATGGCTACCATCACATTAATCATCATTTGTTGCAAGCAATGTGGAATTATAATTTGCTTACCAGTTATGCATATCCCATTTTACCATTTAGGAAACTCTTCAAATTCATATAAATAGTGGCTTCTATGTTACTAGAAATTATATATATGATTTTATATGGAGCAATTATGACAATCAGTTTATATAGGAAATCCTACACAAAATTTATATAGATATAATTTTGGGCATTCAAAAGTGAATCATTTGATTCAAAACTTCAAAATGTTGATTCGAAGGAGTATAGAATACCTAATCTCAATTGATTGTGATAAGGAGTTTAAAAGTGAAAAACTTTAAAAAATTTATAAATAATGAGAAATAAAATACAACTTCTTAACTCTTAGGATGCTCCAAGAAAATTGAATCATTGAAAAAAATAATAGAACCTTACCTGATTTTTTTATCTATGTTAATTTAATTTAAATTACTAAAGCAATTCTAGTGAGATCCACTATTTCATAAAACAAATCTAGACGGAAATAAAATATTTACGAGAGTCATATCATCAAAGTCAAGTTAAGTCAAATCAAGTGAACATGGATTACCCTCTCTCCAAAAGGTAATAGAATCTACAACGTTAGTTATGCTCAATGACACCTCTAAAAGCAACTTAAGATAATTTAAACATGTTATTATCTTAATTTATTTTAAATAATTATCAAAAGAAATATGATTCAAATATTATTGACCTAATAATGTAATATATGCCAAAGGATAAATAAATATATGATGTAGAGGGTAAATCAATATAACCAAGCTAGATGATTATCTTCTTAGATAGAATGTCTATATAGTCAAAACATAACCCTTGTAAGTTACAATAAATTGATAAGAAACATCAAGGACTAGGGAATGGAGTGACTGATAAGAAGAGAGGCCAAGTTGGTATAGATATGTTGAATAGTTTAGGATTATGGCTGCAAGCAAGCTAAGTGTTTGATGAGCTGCTCAAGGCTCAACTCGATAAGAGCTCGTTTGTGATTGTTTAATTAGTTAGTTGAACAAGCTTGAACACTTTTGGTAAATACTCGATGTGTTAATAAACAAGATTAAATAGCTATGTGTATGGCTCAATTATGGTTTTTGAACAAGATCATTTAAAGCTTGTGAACATGCTCGATAACAAGCTTGTAAGCAGACTCAATATGAACCTTATGAGCAAGCTCGTTAAACAACTCGTTTAATGTTTTATAATTGACATAAAGATCAATTACTTATAATAATTATTATTATATAATTTTAATAAATAAATTATTATTATATATTGATTGATATTAATCGATTAATTCTCAATAATACTATTACATATCATTTAATTACTAATAATAGTTATTTGATTAATAATTATTACAATTAAATTATTTTTATCTGAGCAATCACACAAACTTATGTTGCACCACCACACACAAAAAAAGACTTGCTTATCAGCTCTCACTCTCACTTGCCCTAACCATATTTGCTCTTATGCCACTCTAAAATCCAAGGCTTTTAAAACTGGACCGGCCGGTTCAATCGGTTGAACAGCGAACCGGACGGCCGGCCGGTTACGATTCGCCTGAGAACCGTTTTCGCGTCGAACCGGTCTCGGACCGTTCAAACTGCCGGTTCGACCGTTGAACCGAAAAACTGGCACAGGTTTCTTATAACCGTTTTCGCATTGAAGGGTTGGCTTCTTGATTGACGGCGTCCGTGTAGGATCTTCGCTGGATTCGGCGGAGGGAACCAGAAACGGAATCCGATCTTGATAGCAAGAATCGGCATGGAAGAAACCGGCGTTGTCGACGTTGGTGTCGCCGGTGGCGGAAGAAGGCTGTCTCGCCGGATCTTGAAGCAAGATCTCGTGTAACAGCAAGATCTTGAATGTTACGTCACTAGCAACCGGAGTTTTGGTTGCATGAGGAAATTGGCCGAACGGAGGTGATCGGTGGCAGAGCTGCTGGCCGGAGGTTCACCGGACTCGGCCAAAGGAGCTGCTGGCCGAAGAAAGCAAGGCAAATGCAGAAGCCCGACTGGGCTTGGTGATGCTATTTGTTCGCATGAGGAGAACGTTTTCGCATTGAAGGGTTCGCTATATTCTTGAAAAGAGCGGCTGGTTCTTGATCAACAGAGGCTGGTGCTGTAGGAGGAGGCAACTTTTGTTGCCGGTGCCACCAGCATGCAGAGCAAGAATAGTGCATGGATTTTGCTTATATGAGATCGTTGCATTGCAAATGATTTTCTTACCTGATCTTTTCGTGGATGAAAAGAAAATGGTTTATCTTATATGATTTTCCTTTAGATTTAAATGTTTGAATTTATTTGACTAACATTTCACTATTATATAAGTAAAAGTATTAGTTTAAATCAAAAACTTAGTAGATTGGATTGACAACGCATAACCCATAAAAGGTTAGAAATCCAGAATTTGATCATTCAAACTCAAGTTCTTTTAAAAGGCTCAAAAACTTTTTAATTCAATATCTAATTCAAAGAATAAATTAGAGAAAAAAAACAGTTATTTTTCAAAACGCCTTCCATAAAATATATCTAATAGAAGATTAATGCACTAATTGTTGAATCAAGAATCAAAATTTCTAAACTCAAGTATTGAAAGTATCAAAGATTTTTTTAAGCTTTTAAGAAGTACAAGAATGGTAAGCATTAAACTTTGTGGGCTCATTTTATGCCTCTTGACAATTGGTTGGCGCACTGCGCATCTTTTAATTTTTGATACACTTTTGTGTATATTTTTCAATTTGGCGTCATTGCGCATCTTTTATTTTTTGGCATCATTGGCCAATTTTTTTTTAATATGCTCCCTTTCTAAAATCTTAAAAACAAAATTAAACTCATCCTATTGATAAAGTGAATTCTTGATTAAGAAAATTATAAGTTAGATTCAACAACTTACAAAAGATTCCTATGCGATAAATAAAATGTAAGGAGGTAAAAAATTTAATTTCAAAAACTAATTTAAAAGATGAAAAAGATTTTAAATCAAAAGTAGAATAATCTCTTTTAGGAAATAGAGATTGAGAGTCAAAAACATGAGTTTCCTTCCTTTGACTATTTTAGAAAAGTCAAACACAACTTACCAAAGATTTTAAGAAAAAATAGGAAGTAGATTTTTCATTTTTTAGAAAAGTGAATGTGTGTGTTGATCAGAAAAAAAACTTTCACGAAAATGAAAATTTTGAAGAATAAATAAAATAAAAATACAAAATAAAAATGAAAAATATAAAAACAAAAACACAACACAAAAACATGAAAGGCTTTTAACCATTATCTCTCTCCTGCTCCGATGCTTCAGAAACCATATTTGCCCATGAGATTTTTTGCCTTTCATTATTTCCCCAGTTTAAATTTTGCTTCGCCTTGCCCTTTTCTTTCGTAGGAAGAATTCTTAAATTAGGGCACTGATTTTTTATATGTTTAGGCTTCCTGCATCGAAAGCAAATAACGTTAGAAGAAATATGGACATCCTTACCACTTTTGCTTATACTTTGGTGAGCTTTGTGATTTACTTTTCAAGTTATTGCATTCGTACCAACTATGCTATCTCTTTCTATATCTTTAATTTTTAGAACAATCGTTTCACCTGCATCCAAAAGTCTTTGACCCAAATCTTGCTCGTAAGCAATGAGTGAGCCAATCAAATTATCAATAGAATAATCATTGAAATCTTTTGATTCAAAAATAGCAACTACTTTGGCATTAAACTTATCCAGTATACAACGAAGAATTTTGTTAACTTTTTCAAATTTTGAAAAAAATTTCCTAAAGCATGCAATGAGTTTATAATTTGAATGAATATGGTATACATGTCTAAGATCGTTTCATAAGGTTTCATGGAAAATAATTCAAAATCATGCATTAAAAAATTCAACTTGGATTGCTTGATTTCATTCGTGCCTTCGTATATGATATGTAGTTTATCCCAAACTTCCTTACCAATAGTGCAAGTGGATATTAACATGAAATCTTCATAATTTAAAGCACAGAAAAAGCAATTTAAAGATTTTGCATTCAGTTGTTCTTCCTTATTCCATTGATTAAAAGAAATATCAGTTTTAACTCCATTAACAATACGTGACGGTGATGAATAACCAGTTAAAATCATATGCTAGATGCGAAAATCAATTGATTGCAAGAAAATAAACATGCGAGTTTTCCAAAAATCAAATGACATATTTTCAAATAAAGGAGGCCTGGTGATTGAATAACCTTTCGCAACATTACGATTAGTCATGGATCAAAAATTCAAAAGCTTTTAAAAATTTATTTTATGAATCCCGCTCTGATACCACTTGAAAGTGCTCAAATGACACTAGAAAGTGCTCTGAGACCACTTGAAAATTTGTTAGGGATGTTAAGCCTTATAGAACTGGTCCAATGCTAAATAAAAAGAGTGGTGAATTGGTAAAGAAGAAACTTTAAGCAAAGTACAAACCAAAATCACCACAACTAATACAAACGCAGAAATTAAATACGGAAGCAAATAATAAGAAAGAACACATCGGATTTATAATGGTTTGGTCAAACCTTGACCTACGTCCACTCCTTGGAGGCACCCTCCAAGTATTGCACTAAAATAAGTGTCTCTCCTTTAGCCCCCACAGCTAGGCGGAGAAGCCCTTAAAAAAGACACTTACAAAGTGTCATGTCATAGCTTAAATAGAAGATCTCAAAACGAGCTCATTAATGCAAGATGCCGACATTATCGTCCAGGACGATACTAATATCGTCCTGTACGATCAGTACAATTTAAGCCCAATCAGCCGGGACGATTTGAGACTATCAGAAAAATTTTGTTCATATCGTCAAGGATGATAATATATCGTCCTGGACGATCAGAACAAACCGTTGAATATCGTCCTGAACATCGCCCTGAAAAATAGTTATCTGGTGTCCAATCGTCTAGCACATCGGCCAGGACGATTTGGTGATCGTCCAGGCCAATTTGATTGTGAAATCAAGTCATAATTACTTTCCTTAAATTCTAGAGAAATTTTGGAAAAATTGATCTGGATCCTCTTGGACGATATTTTATAGTCCTGGACGATCCACCTGGATGATGTCCAAAAATAGGTTATTTCAAATTAGATCTGGCAGCAGATTCTTTCTGAATTGAGCCTATTATCCTGGCCGATACAAAATCATCCAGGACGATGTGTTTTCTATAATGACGATTGCTTTAATGAAGATGCCCTAATTAGGGTTTCTGCTTTTGGACAGATCGTACGGGACAATATAAATATCATCCCGGACGATGTTACCAAAAATAGAAATCTTTAGGGAGCAATAGAAAATCTTCCAAGTTACAAGACATCAGGAGCCACACCAAATACAATAGACTCAAGAAAAGAAAAAGTGTACAAATTGACTCAGACCTAGTCTACCCAATCTTGAGCTGGTTCCAAATTGTAGTCTAATCGTGTGGATCTGAAATGTTAGTAAATAAGGCCGTCGTAGAGAAATAAGAGTGTTTGCTATCATCAAAATCATAAACCATGAAAACAGATCCGAAACACATTAATCATTAGAAGATTTAGAAGAAGTTTAAGCTCTAGTAGAACGAGGTGTTTCAGGAAGACTAATTTTACCATTTTTCTTTTTCTTTTTGGTAACCTTAGTATAATCTTCCTCAATGCTTTGTTTAGAGCCACTAGCACCAGGAACTGAATGAGAAGCGGGCACAATAATGTTACCAACCTGAATGTGAGAGGGAGAAGCAACACTCTCACCCTCAATTTCACCTTCTTCACATTCCTCCACTGATTCATTTCCTACAGCAATATTATCTTTATTATGTAACATTGAATCAACGGAAATAAAAATGTTAGGACATTCATTATTAGTATCACTATTGTTCATATTATTGCACTTATCCGCTGAGCCATTGGAGCAATCAGTCACATTCTTCGCATTAAAAATGTCATTACCTTCAATAACCTTAACGGTTTCAGTTCCAGTTTCGGTTACAGCAGGCAAAGCAAGTGTGGAGTGGGTCACAGCCATCTCATGTGGCGATTGGTTTTCAGAAGAAAGAAAATTATCGGCCGTCTCAGGTGGGTTTGTGGGATCCTCCTGTTCCAACTGGATTGGATTTTGCGTACTCATGTCATTAACATCTAAAGTTTTATCCAACTTTTGTTCCACCAAGTTGCTGGAAATTTTTTTAAGGTTAGGATGAAGTTTAAAACATTCAGCCACCGCATGCCCATGAGTTTTACAATGATTGCAGAAATTTGGCACTTTTTCAAATTCAACTTTCTGAAGGTAACCGAAAGCTTTAGAACCCACCCAAACCTCCTTAGCATGTTTCTTAGTAATATCCACTTCAACTAAGATCCTTGCCACATAAGGTCTGGTTCTTAAAGCGGTGGCTTGGTCAGTTTGCAAGGGTCGGCCAAAAACAGAGCCAAGAGCAAAGAGAACATTAGCATTAAAGAAATGAAGTCTAAGATTAGGAAAGGATATCCATATAGGCACAATGGGGGATTCTTCCCGCACATCAAAGAATGGAGTCCATTTCAAAACCCGTATTTGACAGTTCAAAATAAAATACGATCTACGAGTAAAGACACGGCTATAATCAAGATCATTAGAGAGTTGAATCGCAACATGCTTAGAGTCCAAAAGACCAACAGAGTAAAATCCCGAAAGTTTTACTAGCAAAAAATGCACAGATTGAGTCTAGATTTGGCCTACGAAGACCAAATTTGCCCATAAGAGTAAATTGAGAAGGCGAAGCAAGCTTTAAAACTTCTTCATCCGAAAGAAAAATAGACGGCACTCCATTAAACGTAGACTGAGTTAACGAAGGAAGGGTATCACCTGCGCTAGCACCAGCAAGAACTTCCTTAAAAGATCGAGACTTAGGCGGAGAAGAAGCACCCTCTTCCAAGCTAAAAAAACCTTTGTTCGCATTATGAACATTAGAGGTAGCAGTACCCCAAGCTGTTGATGACGGATCCCCCATCGAGAGCGTCAAGACCCGATAGGGCAAGACGAAAAGAACAACCCTACCAAACCAGATTAGTAAAAAAACAAGGATCGCTAGCCAGGAGGTGGCCGGAAAAAAAAGAGAATTGCGGAAGCAGGAGGGAGCCCTAAAATCTCCCGAGGCGGCGCTTAGGTTTTTTCGTGGTGGAGAACCGACTGGATGAAACATTAGTAGATTGAAAGATAAATAGATATATTTAATGCTTTTGAAAATGATTTAATATTAAATGTAAAATCAAGAGCTCAACCAAAGAATGTTTGAAAAATAAGTACATTTAGGGCATAATCACTTATTATAGATGATTATCAAGTAAATAAAATGTTTTTGTTGCACTCGAATTAAGCATTTGATCCAGTATGAAGAAGAGGGATTGGCACTAATGGCTTAAGCCATTAATAAACTAATACTTGTTGGGGGTGAGGGGGCGCAAGCAGAGTGCATATGCAAGAGGGTGTGTGGTTGGTAGGTCTTGGTTTTAAGGTTAAGTAGATGATGCGTGTGGCTGTGTAAAGGAAGATTAGATGTGACGGTTGTGCATAGCCAATGACTTGTGACAACAACAATGAAGGGCATAGGGAAATGGAATTCATGCAATAATGGTGGTTTTTATGTGGCTAACCTTTAGTATATAGAGAATAACAGACACACACCGACTATTCTTTTCCATCTTTTTTATGCAATTTAAAGCTCTATTTTCTTTGAAGGAATATAAAGGGATAAAATGAAAAAGAAATATAAATGAAAATCAAATTGGTGAAGGAACTAAATTGAAACTGACTTTCACCCAATTGTTTGGTTGAGAAGACATTTACTGAATTTCATTTCTTTTATAAATATTTATAAAAATAATATCATTTAAGTAAACATTCAAAATATATATTACGACAGTTAATGAGACCATTGGCAACGAATCAATTCAACTATTTTTAAAGCTTAGTGCATTGATTTTGTAGAAATGTAGGTGGACAGATTCAAATCACCACACAAATTTCATATTTGTTAACCCTTCAATTATGGCTGATTAATTCACAGTATCAGGTCATTGCCATCCCATATATAATTGGATTTAGTGTCTAATACTGATTCTGCCGACTCTATTTATATCAGCAATTTAAAATTTATTAGCTTATGACATATTTCTAATCAAGTAAAAGTCTTTGCTCCATTAAAGATTAAAATTAAAATACTAATTGCACTCCTCAAATGTGTTAGCATGTACACATAAATATTAAAGGACAATTATGTAGAAGAATATCTTATCTGAATGAGTTGCAGAGTCATGTATTTGTTTAAATGGGCAGCATTAATTGAATTACTGCATGTTTCCAAACACTGGCTTTCAATTCCTTGGTCTTGCATGCTTTTTAATGTCGGTGAAGACCGAAGAGAACGTGAATCTTCGACAATATCACATAAAGTAATTTGCATGCATGCACGAAGAAGCAAAGCTTTAATTGGAGCTAGCCAACAAGCAGCATTGCAAAGTAAATAATTTAAAAAATATTGGCCAATGATTTTGGTTGCATGAGCAATACTTTTGAGTTGCGAAGTCAATATATTTTATTATTTTCAAAGTCATTACTTGAATTTTGACTCTCATGAATGTTAGTTTTTAATCTTATTTGTTAAGATAATACTTAGAAAAAATCTTAAACAAATATGTAGTGGAGTAGCGTCAAATTAATTCAGATACTCGTTACAGCAAGAGACATGAAAGAAATTATCTGAAAATTATTTGTGATGGATTAGAAATCTATTGCAAATGGGGTCGCAAATATTTCTGTTGACAATTTATAAATGCCACCATAATTTTTTATGGCATTATGTCATTGTGTAACATTGTCACAAATTTCTTCTCTTTCCCCTTCGATTTTACTATCAGCCGACGATGAATTTTGACTTCTCTTAAGTACTCTATAGCTTCTTGTTCCTCTACATTTCTTCTCTAGTTTTTTAAACCAAATGTTTTTTTAACTGATTTAAGTAAATTTTTCTGCAGTTTTTAACATTATTTATGATTTTTAACATAATTAAAATTATAGTTTACTAATTTTAGTATAGTTTTTTTTTATTAGAGAAAAATAATTTCATAATTAATATTAGAAAAAGGAGGGCGGCTTGAGCTCAATAGGGAAAAAAACAAAACATAATGAAAGAGAAAAAGGATCAAGAGTTTCAACAACAAAATTCTGCAAACCGAGAAAGTAAAATTGTTAAAGAGGAGAACAACCTTGAATGAAAAACTATCATCACAATTTAAATTGTCCAATCTGGTCTATTTGCATTAGGCATCCTATAAGTTGGAATTAATATGATGTTGACTATATATCTCTTAGTCAATCATAATATTTTAGGCACCATGCATGATTTGACTGAACTTAAGGATGAGTCTCTATAAGAGAATGCTACTTAAGAGGGGAAAAAAAACATAGAGATATCTTCCATACAGGTGCGTGTGGTCATGTCCTAAAGGGAAAAAATTAAAATTAGTTCTTTAATAGAAGCGCTTTCTTTTTTTCTTTTTTTTCTATTTTTTTTTTTTTGGGGGGGGGGGGGGGGGGGGGGGTAAAATCCACCACCGGACTTACATGTTAATATAAGCAAAAATTACAAATCCTTAAAAGAGACCAAAAGCTTGCTAGTATTCAGAATAGCTAAAATCAAAAAGAAAATTAAATCCTAGGAGCCAAAGATCTCAACAAATTACAAAGAGCGAAACCTATGAAAACTATATGGGGGAAAGAAACCATCACCAAAAAAACAGTGAGACAGCAAATATAAAGCCAATAGCTAAAAAACATTTAAGCCAAGGTTTTAAAACTAAATGAATCAATAGGCTCTTCATAGGCCTCAAGTGTATAGTCTACATTTAACTATCTTATCTATAAGGATGTACATAATTCAAATCAACAATAGATTTACTTTTGGCTAATGAACAAATATGCCTTCTAAGTCCCTTGAATAGAATGATTCTTCTTCTCACTTAAGAGAAAATTATTATTATTATTATTATTACTATTATTATTATTATTATTATTATTATAGTGTGTGTGTGTTAACTTCTATACATATAGGGAAGCTTAATGGCCAAATCATAAAATCTAATTCTTAAATTTATGATATTTTTACTTATCTCACATTTTCATAAAGGCAATTGCATCATAATTTTCAAATTGCTTAGTGCGTGGGTGTGGTTATAATCCATTTTAGGAATGATTACAATAGTAGTGTTTAGGGATTTTTTAGCCATATATGACATTTAAAGTTATAAGTTCTTTATATATAATTATATTAGATTTTGGTTTGAATACTACTACTATTATGGTGGATGTTCTACTAGTGGGGGTTGTTGGTCTCTACCTTGATCTTGATGGTTTTTTTTTCCTTGAAGATTATATTGATTTCTGCTGATGTTGGTGGTGTCTTCTTGCTGAGCTGTACGGTCTGTTGGTTCAATGGTTTGTCTACTAGCACCTATTTGGATTTCCTGTAGATTTGAGCTTTGGCTTCTTTTTTAGGGTTGGCTTATTGTTGCCCTTTTATTTTCTTATTAATTGTAATTAGTGGGGTTCTTTAGCTCTTTAGGTTCTTTTTTTTATTATTATTGTAGCACTTTGAGAGTCTCATTCCAGTGGTACATAAGATTAGAGAAAGTCACCTTAGATGGTTTGGTCACATAAAATAGCGGCATTTTGATGACCCGACTAGAAGAGTAGATGTAATAGATTTGGCTTATGCTAAGAAAGGTAAAGGTAGACCTAAAAACACTTTTTTAGAAAATATTAGAACCAACCTTTCTTTATTAGTTTAAAATGAGGATTTGACTGTTAACAGGACATAATGGAGAAAAAATATTCATGTAACCGACCCCACGTAGTGAGATAAAGGCTTACTATTGTTGTTGTTATTATTGATTATAACTCTTGGAGATTTTATGGACTATTGAACCTCTTAAGGACTGGTAATAGCTTATGTTATAATGTGTTAGCCCAACTATGAATTTGTATCATAAAAATTTTGAAGCTTATATGGTTTAATTTTGGTTGTATCCATTTTATGTGCTTCAAATTGAATTTGAGCAAAAAAGATTTAAAATTCTAAGAAAACAAATGGTGGTGGTTAAACAGGGCCTTATTAGCCAATAATGTTCTTAATCAATATACAAGGAAATTACATAAGTAAATATGAATTAGGTATATAAATGATAAATAATACGATATATATAAGATTTAAAAGCTTTCAAATTGTAATGAAGTTAGCCTATACAATTTGTAAGGCCAACTTAGTTTTGTCGCATTACTTATCATATATAGCAATTTTTATTATTTTTTTTATATAGAAGATTAAACATGATTAAGGGTCTATTGGGATAGTGTTTTGGTTGTTTTGCTATTCATATAGTAACTATAATTTCATTTGACTACTCTTTCTTTCTATTTTCAAAAATTTTGTGTTGAAAATTTGATATTGTAACAAAGTTGTTTTCTCCGCAACAACTTTATAACTAACTTTATAAAAGATTGCAACTATCCCAAGCAGGCCCTGAGATGGATGTACATGAAGAAACTTCTGCACGGGTTAGACAAGCAGGGAAGAAAGAGGATATTGATTTAATGTACTATTTCATATATCACTTAACAGTCTTTTACATAAGTCTTGTATATATATAGATGTAACATGTTAGAAGAAGAAGGAATATCTGCAAGCTGTTGGTGGAAGTCTGAGATGGCATAGAATATGAAAAGAGGAGTGGCGACTGGAGCAAGTGGTCTACACTAGCTGAGTGAGTGCTTGCAACTTTTTATTATATATGTGCTAACAGCCCTCCGTAAATTGAGCGTCCAAAGATTGGATAGTTAATTTGTTCTTGAACTCATGAAATTGAGTTGGAGGTTGTGGTTTTATCAAAATGTCAGTCGGTTGGTCTAATGAGTTGTTGTGATGAATGACAACTACTTTATTTTTCTTATGCTCTCTTATGAAGTAGTACGTAGTCAATTTTTATGTGTTTGGTTAGAGCATGGAAGATGGGGTTTTTGTCAAGTGCCATTACTAAGGTGCTATCATAATAGATTTGTGTTGGTATGGTTTGTTCTTCCTAAAATTTAGCCAGTTGTTGGTGAAGCCATATAACATCGGAGATAGTGGAGGATAGAGCATGGTATTGTACTACGATAGAGGATTTGGAAACTGCAATTTTCTTTTTAGCTTTCCATGATACTAAATTGATGCTGATGTAGGAACATAAACCAATGATTGATTTGTGATCAGATATGTTGGCAGCCTAGTCCACATCAATGAATATTTGAAGCTAAAGATCACTATGAGTGAAGGGAAGGATGAAATGTTGTGTGCCTTGAATGTATCTAAGAAGGTGTTTGAGGGACTGATAGTGTTGGTCGGTGGAGATATGTATGTTCTGACAAATATCATTTGTTGCAAATGCAATGTCCGGTCTAGTGATTGTGAGATACTGGAGTGAGCGGGCGAGCTTTCAATATATAGAGGGATTGGTGAATGGTTGATCAGCAAGTTGGCAGAGTGATGGTTTAAGGGCAATTGGAGTAGGCGCTGGTTTGCAAGAGGAGAAGCCGGAGGCATGTAGTAGCTCGTGATCATAGTGGGATTAATATAGGAAAAATTATGTTGCACTGTGTTGAACTTGAATGCCCAGAAACATAGATACCGAGCCAAGTTATTTGAGTGAGAATGAAAATTATAGTTTGAGGAGAAATTGTTGAATGATGTTGTGGTTATTGCTAGTAAGCAGCAGATCGTCTACATAGATGAGTAGATACAAATGAATATCATCATGTATATACCTGAGTAAGGAGGAGTCAGACTTAGTAAATTTAAAATCGAACTCAATGAGAGAGGAAGTGAATTTATTGAGCCATTATCGTAAAGCTTATTTGATTCCATCTAAATATTTGTGTTGCTTGAAAACATAGTGTAGATCACCATGTAAACTTCGTCATGTAGATCACCATGTAAGAAAGCATTGAAAATGTCAAATTGTAGAACGGGCCATTTACATTGGTTTGTTCTGTTGAGTAAAATGTAGATTGTAGGCATCTTGGCAACGGGGCTAAAGGTCTTCTTATAGTTGATGTCATACTCTTCGGTGAAGATTTGAGCTACTAGGAGAGCTTCGTAGTTCTCAATTTTTCTTTCAAAATTTAGCTTAGTTTTGTATGCCCAGAGACATCTAAGAATAGGAGTGTTCGGAGCTACTGGAGTAAGAGACCAAGCGCCATGTTTCTGGAGAGCAAGAAACACATTGGACATGGTTGTGCACCATGGTTATAATTTGACAGCTTGGTTGTAGGCTGAGGGTGTGAAAGTGGATTGAGTAGTGTTCAAGAGCTCAAAGATGGGTTTTAGTTCAAGATGTCTAGTTTTAATTGGTGGATGGGAAGGTGTTGCGAAGAAATAGGTAAATAAGAGGTTGGGTTTGAGGTAGTTATATGTGGAGGGGATTGGGTAGAAGGTGGTTCAGTTTGGGAGGAGTTGGAATTTGTGGGAGGTGAGATGATGTGTTGGGTAGTGTCGTGTAATGATGTGGAGGGAGAAGGTATAGTGGAGGTGAGAATTAGAATTAGGGGAGATGGAGTGATACACTGTTGAGGAGGTTGCTGTGCAGGAGCTTGGAGATGGTATGGGAAGGTTTGTTCATGGAATATGACATGCCTTCATATGTGTATTATTTTAGTTTCAAGATTATAACAACTATATCCCTTATGTGAAGAAGAGTAGCCAAAAATATGAATTTATTGTTGACCTGTTTTTTCCCCAGACCTAGGTCAAAGCATTGACCTGGTTGAATTTGACCAGGCTAGACCCCATGAATCATCCCAATGGGTTCAGGGAGTCAAGCCAAGTCTGTTGAGCCAAGACCCAGATCCTGGGTCAGCCTGGTTGACCCAAATTGACCCATACACTTTCCCTTTTGATTTCAAGCTAATCCATTCTCCAATGGCCTAGGCCCAAATCCTTACTGCCCTTGGACTTAGTAGGTCATACCCAATCTACTGGGCCCTGGCCCATGTCTTAGGTCAACCCAGGTTGACCCAAATGGCCTTAATGGGTCTAATTTCTTTTCAAGTCCATTTACACCTATTCCTGGCTCGACCCACTACCCTTCTTGACCTAATTGACTAGGTTGACCAAGTCAAACTTTGACTTGGTCAAACCAAGTAATAATTAGGTCAATTTGACCCCTTTTTTTAATGAAATTAAGGGCCTTTAATGCATTAAAAGCCTCCCTATGGATTTCAAATGAAAACCACAATTTCTTAACTCTAATTCCCTCCTAATGTATGGGATATTCAATCTAGGCTGCTCATCTAAGGCCTAGACATTTAAATAGGAGGAATTAGGGTTGGGAGAGGGAGTTTTTTTTTTTATTTTATTGCTCGGTCCCCAAGCCTCCAAACTCTCTGAGATTTTTTGAGAGAGTTCCCCCCCCCCCCACCTCCCACCATCTTTCCCAACCAGAGACCGTTGCTGAACACTCGTCGGTGGTTAGATTTCTGGCGAACCGAGAGCAAGAAGCTTCCAACGCTTCTTCCTGTCGATCGAGGTCAAATCGGAGCTCAAGTTCAACTAGGGAAATGTACGAGGACAGTCTACAAGCTCAACCGTACGAAGATCTACCGAATCCACCATGTGGATTCAGGTATATCACAAACCCTAGCTTAGAGCACTTAGATTTAAATAACATTGTACTTAGCGTGTTTTAGATTGTGAAATCACTTCCCCAACGATGCTCTTCATTCATACATTATAATTTTAAAATTTCATCGCATTTGGTGAACCTGATCACAAGAACAAGCTAGAATAGTGTTCTAGGGCTCGGGTAACATACGTTTTGACTTACGTTCGATTGGAACCGTTCTGATCTAGACGTTTCACGGGATTTTCTAGCCACCGAGCGCTCCGGTATCTGGTTCAGCTCAATCTGGGCCGTTGATCTGCTACCACGAAAGATCGAACGGCCCGGCGACTTCACTTGCGTGATTTAGTGAGGCCGTGATTGTCGTATGATTGCGGCAATCATTGCCTGGCGGCACAATCATTGCACCACCGGCAATAATTGCCTTGTGGTTCGCGAAACCAATCCGATTCCGCCACTTATTGGCCCGACGATAAATCCGACCTTTTTTTTCATTTGATTTTAAATATTATTTTAATTATTTTTTTACATATTTCATTAAATAATCATTATAAATTATTTTAAAATAAAAAATATATATATTTTACACCAAAATACTTAGAAAATTATTTTCTTGATCTTAAAATAAAATTCATATTAATTATTCCATTATTATTAATTTTATTTTTTAATTAGTTTTATTATTGTTATTATTATTATTATTCTATTATTATTAATATTAATATAATTATAATTATGTGTTATTTTAATTTGGTTAATTTTTATTATTTTGTTACTGTTATTATTATTATTATTATTATTATTATTATTTTGAAGGTTATTTGTTATTATCGTCATTTTTAATATCATTACTTCTTATTATTTACTTTTATCATTACTTTCTTCCAAAAAATTATTTTAAAACCTTCATTATTATTATTATTATTATTATTATTATTATTATTATTATTTATTATGATAATATTATAATTACTTTAATCTTTTATTATTATTATTACTATTATTATATTTTGTTATCATTATTATAATATTATATTTATTTTTAAATCCTTTGTTATCATTATTCTAATAAATAACATTAAATTTTAGAAACTTATTATTTTAATTTAATTTCATTTAAAGATCTTTTTTTTTATTTTTTTTAACTATTTTAAAAATTAGCTTTTATCACTTTTAAACTTTTATAATTCATATCTTATTCATTTTAAGTCGGATTTTTTCGTACAACCCCTTGAATTTTTCAAAACAATTATGAATTTTATTTTAAAATTATTTTTAGAAACTAATTTTTACTATTCTGGTTGTTTTATGTATTATCTATATATTAGATTATTTAACTATTATTTAAATAATTAATATCCTAATTATTTTGAAATTAAAAAAATATTTTAAAACCCTTTTTGAAAACTTATTAGGGTGGCCAATGGATCTCCCTTCTATCTATGTATTTATCATGAATTGATCTATTTTTAGTTAAATTATATTCCAATATATATATATATATATATATATATATATATATATATATATATATATATATATATATATATATATATATATATATATATATATATATATATATATATATATATATATATATATATATATATATATATATATATATATATATATATATATATATATATATATATATATATATATATATATATTTAAGGGTATTTTAAATTATTTTAAAACTACCTATGTTATTAAATCCTAATTTTGGGTGATTCACTCCAATGAAATTCTAAACATAGATTCTACATATGAGGAGCAACCATGGGAGAGTGGATAAATGAATTATCGAGTCCCAATTATTCACTAATCACTTTGTTAGGCGCATTTATTTTTCTTTTATTGTAATTTGCATGCATAGGATGCACACAAGCACTTAGTTTAGGCTCTCTTAGATCTAAGGACATTGTTTTTATTTATTTGTGTATTCCATGCATTGTAAACTCAAGGATTAGTCTAAAACTTCATTTTAAAACCCTCTAACGTACTGACACCCTAAGGACAATAATTAAGAACCCATCTCACAAACTTAGAAAAAATTCTGGGAACTAGGATAGATCACGGATTCACATGAAAACTTCAACACTTAAACTTAGTGACACCTCAAACCTTCTAGAATTTTATAGGAAATTTTAGGGCCTTTTTTAGACCCCTTAATTAACCAATCCTAATTTATCCGATTAATTAGGCCCCGATACTTTCTAAAATTTATAATAAATCCATTTTAACTCCAAACAATACCCAAAATACCACAAATTTTCCAAAATCTAGCCCTTAACCTTAAATTAATAGGGCACCTTAGGTTGACTTCATCTTGACACTTAATTTCAAAGGTAATTAAAATTACCCTTTTTCCCTTAATAAATTATTAAAAATCTCAAATTTTCCCCAAACACTTGGGAACACCTTCTTAGATCATTTTTTACCTTTGGGGATGATTCCAATAAGTTTGAAGCTGATTTGGATAAAAACCATAAAATCACCCCTTAATTAGATAATTTAGATAATTCAATAAATACCCAAACTTTAGAAATTCATAACTAATTGTAGAAAAATTTAAATTAGACAAACTCACTTACATTCAACTTCAATTAGGGTCTATATTTATTAAAAATACTAGGATTCTAGAAACTAACTTAAATTTGAAAGTCAACTTTTTTATCAACCTTAGCCTATAGTCTAGGGCCCAAAACTTCCAAAATTCATAACTTTGCGTAGGAAACTCCAAATTTAGCAAACTACATGTCTAACTACTCACCTTAAGGTCCCTAGCATATTTCCTATAGTAACCTTTTGAACCCCCTCAACTTAGCACCTAAGAGGACTCGGGATTTTCCAAAATTGGTTAACATAATTTGAACTTTAATTAACACTACCCTAAGCCTTAAAATGGATTAAACAACTAAATCAACTTAAATGGACCTCAATTCATTAATATTTAAACTTTAAATCAAATTTCCTTTTTCAAGCCTTCAACGAACCTGGACACTTTACATAGTTATAACTAACTACCCAGCTTAGGAACTATCCAAGCCACACAAACCTTACACACACATAGAATTGTTTGTTATGACACCACTTTTAAACCAAAGCTAGGCTAGTGTTTACTTTTCTACTATGTGCCGGGTTTTCTGTGATTTTCACTACATATTGTGAATGTAATCATTGTGTTTGCTTACTTTTAATGTACTCTATGGATTGATGTGATGTGCATTAGATCTAGTCCTAGGTTAGGGACGAATATATATATATATATATATATATATATATATATATATATATATATATATATATATATATATATATATATATATATATATATATATATATATATATATATATATATATATATATATATATTGATTTTCTTACAGGTGGTCATGCTCATGCAAAGCTAAATAAAAGGGGGCAAATGTCATGATTTCTAATACTATTTTGTGCAGGTGCTTCAGAATTTTCTCAGCCCCTCTCAATAAATGAGGGCTAAAATCATAAAGTAATAATTACTACAGGTGGACTGCTTAGCCCTCAATATTTAAGAGCATGGCCAAGTGTGTGGCTGTGATGTGTATTTTTATTTCTATATAATTGCTTAAAATTTTTATTAGGATAATCTTATAGGAGAGTCAATATTTATTACTTTCTATTTATGTAAAAAATTATAATATTGGTGAGAGTTGTGAAAGTTTCTTTGAGTTGAGATATTCTTATCTAACTCGAATTCCAAAAGAAGTAGACATCCTTAAAGGGGAGAGTCTTCTTCCATTTGGAAGAACGAGTTTGGATGGCTTTAGATATCCAAAGAGAAAAGGCAATACCCTTCCTAAAGGAGGGGAATTGTCTCTTCGTTTGGACGTTCAAGCCACGACGAATCCAAGGAGTCCAAGGAGGAGAGTTCCAAGGAGTCCAAGGAGGAGAGTTCCAAGGAGTCCAAGAAGAAGAAATCCAAAGAAGATTGAAGACTTGAAGACCCAATATCCCACTCAAAGTCACTTACGTCAATCATAGGTTTAAAAATCTGAGTTGTTGGCAGTGGTGCCGGGCCACCTTATTTTCTGCAGACCCTGGGTTATAATTAAAGGGCAGTTGGCCTATGGACATTTATCTGATTGATTTAATTATATTGATGTGTTCTATTTTTGTGGTGTACCTCTAGGGTTGTATATATTTTTTAGTTTATTGGCAATCTGCATGTTATTTTTATTTTCGCCTGGACCTCATTAGGCTCTTTAAGGACTATTAAAATATTTTTACTCATAATCATTATTTAAAATTTTAAGATTTAAATAACATAGAAACTTTAAAAACTTAGGAAAGTGTTAGAATCATCCGGGGTCGCATGCATATTAATGCATTCTTCTTTCTTCCTTCTTTGAGACACTTCCCCGCCAGCGGGTAGAGTCTGGATAATCTGATCTATGAGGATAAAGTGTCAGACCTGGGAAAGTCTAGTCTCCTTTTAAAAATTATTTTTTATATAAGAATGTTTTTAAAATCTAAAGCATACATGATTCAGATCCTTCAACTAACATGCATTGCATTAGAAATAAATTTAATTAAAATTTAATTGCATTAGCTAGGAGCATTCACCCTACATAAGTACAAGGCCACTTAGGAGCTCTCTAGATGTCGGCCTTAACTTCCAAAAACTGAACCACCTATCCATCTTTCATAAAATGACTGGATAACATGATTGTAAAGCACCTAGGTGGTTAGCTGGCATCCCAATTTAGGCTGGGGTAAGTTCAGGTTTTGCATTGCATTAGTTAGGACACAGGTCTTAGTGTTGTTCATATAACACTAAGCCCAACTTAGATTTAGGATTCGATGCTACTACACTCGATCTCGTAGTATGCCTTAAATAATGGGTAGGTCCCTTTTTTTCAGGGACTATAAATCCTACTTATCTACATCACAGGATGACGCCACCTTTATCTCTTCTCTCACGTATGTGTCGATTGCCTGACTTTTATTTTCTCTAGTTTCTCCTTAGTACCCTAGACCCTCCGAATGCTACTCTAAATCTTGCTTGTGGATTGAGTCAAATTGGACCTTTCTTCCTTTTAAGTAGGACTTCCTAGTCTACACCCTTATGTCGATCCCATATTGGAAAAGATAATATATGATCCTTAATCGAGAGTCTTCTTGGACTCCAGCCTGAGATGTAATTAACCACGGGGGCTTGCGCCCGTGGGAAACTGAATTCCAAATCTACTAAACCTCATTTGAGTTGATGTATTGGGTGGGGGAAATCCATTATGATTCGGTCCATATATATCATTACCCATTGAGGTGCATAGGCGAGATCCACTATCCTTCATGGTTAATCGTATGTATGGTATAATCTGCCCTTCCATTACCCTGCTTATGTCGAGTGTAAAGGCCTACGATCATTTGGTCCTACGGGATAGTGCGACTGTACCCATTGCATTTTAACCTCATGAGTGGTGCTCTATCAGAGGTCCATATTCATGGGAGGGTGGTTAAAGTTTTTGAGAGGTTAAAGGTCGGAGTCAAGGGAAGTAGAGATAACCAAATGTCTTCAGGTGATCAAAGGTTAGTAAATAACTATGAATGAGTTTGAAGGGGATTTGTGAGTTGCAAGCTTTGGTAGGTAGGCGGTTGATTAGGTAGTTGGAGGTGAGTAATGCTTCAGCCCAAAATTGTAGGGGTAGGTGAGCTTTATGGAGTGTTCTGGTGGTTTCCAATAATTGGTGATGTTTACATTCAACTAGTACATTTTGCTTTGGAGTGTATGGGCAGCTAAATTTGTGGGTGATTTCTTTGTCGAGAAGGAATATTTGAAAGTTATGACTAGTGAATTCGCCAACAACGTATGATTAAAGAGTTTTGATTTGAGTGTTAAATGTATTGTTAATCATTTGAGTGAATTGTATAAACTATGAAAGAGTTTAATCTTTAGAATTAATTAAATAAAGCCAACATAGACAAGAATATGTATCGATGATGGTGACATAATAGTTGTATCCATTAATTAAGGGAACCAGGGAGGGGTCCCAAATGTTAGAGTGAATTAGAGTAAAAGGAGTTGTAATATTGGTTGTATTCAAATTGAAAGATAATTTATGGATTTTGGCCATATTACGTGACTTGCATTGAAAAGAACTAGAGGAGATATATATAGCTAGGATAAGTTTGGCTATGAATTGCATAATATGATGATGATGATGATAGAGGTAGTCATGCCACAATGAATTTAAGACTCGATTGGAGTGAAGCATAGTGGTTGAGATGTTGTTGGTGGTGGAGATCGAGTATAGAACATCATGGGTTGGACCACAAAGAAGGATTTGATTGTTTACTAGATCCTGAATTGTGAACCCATGAGCATCTAAGGAGATGGAGCCGTTATTATTAGAAGTTGGTTTTTGAGTGGACAGTAAGTTGTGAGAGAAAGAGGGTACATGGAGAAGATTGTGAAGGAGAAGCTTACGATGTGTGTTCAGTAGTGGTAGGATATCTTGGTTTTGGTGTTGAATGGGTAGTGAGTTTCCATTTGCTATGGAAACAGAGTCAAGACCGAAATGTGGTGTGGGCTTTTAGAGGTTGTGTGGAAAGGAAGTGTGGTGAGATGAAGCTTCTGAGTCAAGAACCCATTCAGTAGTGGAGATGGTTTGAGGTTGAGAAAGCAGTGCTCAGGATGGTCCTGAGGGGGAAGCAGAGTATTGGAGGTTGCAGTGATGCAACATGTAAGGACAATGTGACCTATCTTGTCGCATATCTAATAAGTTGGGCGGGTGTTGGTTCTAATGGGTGAAGGAGGGGCATTGTTAAATGGCGGACGAGAGGATCCTCCAACACGATCGAAGGAGTTGATCTTGCCTCTGAAGTGTCTTGTGCGACTGAAGTAGAGAGCAAGGTAGACTTGTGAAGGAATAATTTCATTATAAGACTCATTATGAATGTCGATTTCTTCATTTCTTAGATGTAAGTACATGACATCTGGACTAATGGGTTGCATAGAGGTGAGAATAGAGGTTTTGAAGGAGTTGTAGGTGGAGGAAGGCCATTCAGGATATACATAAATATGTCCTCAGAATCAACATGTAAGTTGACGAATGCAATATTGTCAACCAAAGTTTTGATTTTGGCAAGGTATTAGCTAATTTTGTAGTCCCTCATCTGTATGTTGTGAAGTTCTTTCTTCATTTGGATCACCCTTGATCTGTTATTCAGTTGAAGCTGATTTGCTAATGTGAGACAAATTTCATGAGCAGTGAAGAGGTGGAAATATAAGGCAGAACATAGGGGGAAATCGTGGAGAGCATGGCAGGAACTAGGTTTTGGTCATGGTGGGTGGGAGGTTCGTTGGGACAAGCCTGATGTCTGATAAGGTATCCTTTGAACCCATTGGCTGCAAAGAGTTTGTATATCTACAAGCTCCAAATGGCATAGTTTTCATTGTAGAGTTGTAGGTTAAATATGAACTTGAGATTGGACATCAGGAACTTTAGAGGAGCTGGGACGATGAATTCGGCCATCGATGCGGATAATGAAGAAGCTGGAAGGAAAGTTGAGGAGGAAGCTTGATCGGCCATTAAGGAAAGATAGACAGTGAAGCTCATAGCTCTGATACCGTGAAGAAACTTCAGCATAGGTTAAACAAGTAGTGAAGAAGAAGATAACAAAGGATATTGACACCAGAGCTATACGCACGCTTCACATGGACCAATTATTCAACTTCTGTTATTGCTTTTCTTGTCTTTATTTTCTTTATTCAGTATAGCCTTTAGTATACCACTATTTGTGTATAAATACATTTTGTCATTGGTTAATAAAAGAGGTGGCTTATCCTTGGAATTAATTCCCTTTTGTTTATGCTTCTGTACCCTGACAAGAGTCAGGTGGTGTTTCTGGCATGGTTTTCTATATCCTGAATTCCTTCAGGTGGTGGTTGTCTGTGTCTTATTCTTGGTCACCATGGTCTAGGCTGACATAGAAATTGTCCGCATCCAACGTGAAGAACAATTTTGTCTTCTTTCCCTGTTCCTAGGTTCTGTCCAATCGTCGCGACTTGTTCTTGAGAATCCGGTGTCAAGTGGTATCATAGCCGGCAAGATGCCGCCTCATCAGAACATCCAAAGATCGATGCAAGAAGTCATGATCGAAGACCTACAATATGAGATAGCCACACTGCAATAATGTTTAGCTCGGTGTGAACAGAGAGAACCATCGGTTCATCCAAGTGAGGTGGAAGAAGTAAACCCTTTTCACCAAGAAAGCTCCAGTGAAGATGAAACTGAAAGAAGGGCGGTTGGAAAGATTAACTGAAGATTAGCTCATGATTGTGGAATAAATATCAAACTTCCTGAGTTCAACATATGAATGGATCTAGATGAGTTCATTGGGTGGTTACAAATAATAGAGCGAGTTCCTGAATTCAAAGAAATACCTGCTGACCGCATCATCAAACTGGTGGCGATCAAACTCAAGCAATCTACCTCCCTTTGGTGGTAAAATTTTAAGAGAACAAGAAATCATGAGGGTCGAAGTAAGATCATTTCTTTGCCTAAAATGAAGAGGGAAATGCAATGTAAATATATCCTCGAGTAATATAAACAAGATTTATTTTTGAAATTTACACAACTCCAACAGCAGTAGATGACCGTGGAAGAGTATATAGCTGAATTTGAATAACTATCCATTAAATGCGATGTGACCGAACCCGAAGAGCACACGGTGGCACATTTCTTGGGAGGTTTACACCCTACAATTTCCAATGTTGTACAACTAAAACCATACTGGACATTTCAGGATGTGATTAGCTTGGCTTTGAAGGTGGAAAAGAAACAAATGCAGGCCAAGAAGTACAACAACAAGAATATGATAATAGATCCCATAACAGATAAAGATTTTAGAATGAACAAGTATGATGTGAGCCCAAGTAGGCCATCGTAAGAACATCCTCCCTAGGGACCACTTCATACAAACCAGCCTCAAACGTCTCTTCCGGAGTGCAAGTGTTTTAAATGCCAGAGGTTTGAACATATAGCCTATAATTGTCCTAATCGCCAGGTAGTAACGTTAATTAAAGAACCATAAGTGGAAGAACCAACCATTGTGCTTTCTGATGAAGTAAATCCAATTGAACCCGCCTACTTGTAGGGTGATGAAGGCAACCTACTTGTCTTAAGGCATGCTTTAAATATCCATAAAGAAGATTCCTAGTTACGCCATAACATCTTTCGGACTAGATGCACCGTTAAAGATCGTGGGTGTAATATTATCGTGGATAGTGGGAGTTGCGAGAATATAGTAGCAGCGCTCATGGTGGACAAACTACACCTGGATACTACAGACCATCTGAAGACGTATTCCCTTTCCTGGATCCAGAAGCATGAAGAGGTACATGTGTGAAAATAATGTTTGGTTGACTTTTCTATCGGTCATTTCAAAGATCGGGTCTTTTGCAATTTGTTCCCATAGACGCTTGCCACCTCTTGTTAGGCTGACCATGGAAATTCGAAAAAGATACCATACACAACGGCACCACAAATACTTACTCTTTCATGTATAATAACCAGCAAATCGTGTTATTACCTTCTCCGGTGACGAAAGAAGGATAAACTGCAACTTCAACATTGTGTAATAGAACTCTGTTTAGGCAAGATTTGCGAATAGCATATCAAGGCTTGCTCCTACTTGTTGTAGAAGAAAACAAACCGTTCCTGAAGTGCTCAATCACTACTCCAATTGTATGAAGATGTTTTGGTCCAAAACTTTCCTGCGGGACTTCCACCTCTTAGGTACATACAACATCAAATAACATAGCAAGGCTTACTCCTACTTATTATAGAAGAAAACAAACCACTGCAAATAGCACAACAAAGCTTATTCCTACTTGTTGTAGAAGAAAACAAACCACTTCAAACCATTCCTGAAGTGCTTCAACCACTGCTCCAATTGTATGAAGATGTCCTAATCCAAGACTTTCTTACGGGACTGCCACCTCTAAGGAACATACAACATCAAATAGAACTTATCCCTGGATCGGTCCTCCCCAACCACCCTGCATACCGACTCCGGATGATGAACATTTAGAGTTACAATGTCAAGTTGATGAATTAATTACCAAGGGATTTATATGACCCAGTGCCAGACCATGCACGGTCCCCGCTCTTCTGGTTCCAAAGAAGGATGGAACTTTTCGCATGTGTATAGATAGTATGTTCATTAATAAAGTATGATAAAATATAGATTCCTGATTCCGCAAATAGATGACATCTTTGATTAACTCTATGGAGCTATAATATTTTTAAAAATGGACTTAAGGAGCGGATATCGCCAAATACATATGCGACCAGGAGACGAGTGGAAGACAACATTCAAAATGTGGGAAGGATTGTATGAATGGACCGTGATGCTGTTTGGCCTCTCCAACACCCCCAACACTTTTATGAAGGTTATGAATCAAGTTTTCAACCTCTCATGAACAAATGTGTGGTTGTTTATGTTGAATCTTGAATAGGTTATTAAACCTAAGCTTATGTCCCAAGGCTAACCAAGAGGGGGGTGAATTGATAATTTTAAAAATTCTCTTGGATTTTAAAATTTGAAACCAGTTAATGATTCGTAGCAAGTTAATTGAAGTTATTTGAAAGCAAATTTTTCAACCACAAAATTAAAATTGCAGTAAGTAAGTAGCAAAAATTTATAGTTGTTCGGTCAAATATGACCTACTTAAAGTGACTCTCCTTTTGGCCCCACAGCAAGGTGAAGAAGCCTTTATAAAACTCTCTTCCACCAATTTTCGGTGCGGCAGAGAACCGTCATCCTTTCATACCCTCTAAGTGTAGGCAAAAAACCTTCATCCTTTAACACCCTTCAAGTGTAGGCAGAGTACATTTGGCTATTCACACTCTCCAAGTGTTTGTAGAGAACCGTTGTCCTTTCATACCCTCCAAGTGTCGGTAGAGAACTATCATCCTTTCACATCCTATAAGTGTCAGTAGAGAACCATTGGCTATTCACACTCTCCCAGTGTAGGCAGATAAATGGATCTTCTTCAAAGATCTTCTCACGAGCAATCTAGAAAAATAAGAGACATAGAAAAATACAAATCACACAGAGATCCTTACCTTTGAGTAACCTTGTGAACCCTTCACACTCCACTAGTAAGAAATATGTCTCAAACACTCTCTCACACTCTCTCCTTCAATTACCCTTGAGAAATCATGAAGCAAAGATTAAAAAGAAGATTTTAACATCAATTTTTAATGGACCTTTTATACAAAAGACATGAAAAACCGTCCAGTAAATTGAATTTTTTAATTTTGAGCGTAATGATAATACAGTATGATCGTATGTTCATACATATGAATAGTTTAAATACTGTTGCGAATGAACCTATTATGAATATATACAAAATTATTTCATAACTGATCATTGTCTTGTATGAACCAAGTTCATCCGGTATGAACCAAGTTTGTCCAGGATGAACAGTTGAAAATTTTCAAATTTCATCTGTACGAAATGTTGGGATAAAATGAGCGAGAATGGACCCGAGATGTTCGTCATTGTATGAAATTGGAATCGTCCCGTACAATTCATACTTAGAAAAAAAATTTGTTCGAGAATGAACCTGAAACATTCATCTTTGTATAAACCTGGGATCATCCCATACGATCTTCGTGCGAGAATAAACCTAAGACGTTCATCCTTGTACAAAGCTAGGATCATCCCGTACGAACTTCATGCGAGAAGAGACCTAATACGTTCATCCTTGTACGAAGCTAGGATCATCCCGTACGATCTTCGTGCAAGAACAGACCCGAGATGTTCGTCCTTATAAGAAGCTAAGATCATCCTGTACGATCCATACTTAGAAAAAAAAATTTGTTCATTCAACTGCTCGTCGGCAAAAATAACTAACAATATCATCCCGTACGAAGAGATATCATATAGTACGATCAGTTTAAAAAATATGAATTTTAAATTATCCCCTAGTGTGTGTGTGTGTGCTCAGTTACTCAATTACAATCACACTCTCTCAAACTCAATAAAATAGAAAATATAGACTTCAATTATAATAAACTCTAAACTGATCTTGATTTAAAGTCTTCAACAATCCAGAGTATAATTTCCCTGAAATATTAGTACACACAAGAGCAAAACAATTCTTCCAAAATATGTTAGGAGAAATAATAATCAAAGTAATAATATTTTGAATCATCAAAAACATACATGTTGCAAGAATATCAAATATGTAAAACTAAGTAGCAACTATCTCAACAGTTTACTTTGATGATATTTTGGTATACAGCCCCACCATCAATGCTCTCCTCATACATTTGAAAAGTGTATTTGGTCTCCTCCGAGAACAACATCTATTTGCTAATTTGTTAAAGTGCCGCAATATGACTAACAAGATAGCCTTTTTGGGATTCATCATATCTTCGACCAGAGTTGAAGCAGACCCAACCAAGATTGACGCTATTATGTAGTGGCCGACGCCCCAGTCAGCTACCAAAGTTTGCCAATTCCATGGCCTGGCCTCCTTTTACATGCAATTCATTAAAAATTTTAGCTCCATAGCAGCCTCCATCACCGAACTTCTCAAAATAAAGAAATTTCAGTGGACTCAAACTGAAGAAAATAGTTTTGACCAGCTTAAAAACCTATTTCCAAGGCCCCCGTTCTAGCCCTACCAAATTTTAATGAGGTATTTGACCCAGACTGTGATGTCTCTAATTTAGGGATTAGTGCAGTTGTTAGCCAAAGAGGTCATCCCATTGCTTTTTTCAGCAAAAAAATCAGTGATGCCCGGAGAAAGTACTCAATCTACGATAAAGAGTTTTACGCTATTTTTTGAGCTTTGCACCATTGGGATCATTACTTATTACCACATGAATTCATTTTGTTCTCTCACCACGAAGTGATATGTTTCCTTAACAATCAAAAAAAATTAAAAGGTAGACATATTGCTTGGGTGGAATATTTGAGTGCCTTTCATTTTGTTTTAAAACATAAATCAGGCAAGTGTAATCAAGTGGCTGATGCACTCAACTGGCATCTGGCCTTAGTCCAAGCTTTACAAGCAAAAGTTACAAGATTTGATTTACTCAAGGAATTATATCCCCAAGATCCTGATTTCGAAAATCTTTGGAACAAGTGAGAAGATTGTTCATATCAATTTTATCACAGACAACACGACCAGCTCTTCTTCGGCAACAAACATAGCATTCCATAAGGTTCTACAAGGCTCGCCCTTATAACTGAATGCCATGAGGCAGGTATCGCTGGCCATTTCAAGAGAGATAAAACTTTTGCCTTAGTCAAAGAGCATTTCTTTTGGCCACTTCTAGCTCGGGACGTTGATCGGTTTGTAAAACACTGTCTAGTTTTCATAATAGCTAAGACTCATGACCAATAGTAAGGATTGTATACACCATTATGAAATTACTAGATTGATAAGAGGGGGTGAATTGTGAAAATTTGTTGCAATAATTTAAAATTCTAAGCAAGAGTTCTAATATTTTTGTGTTTTTAAATCTTTTTAACAAGAAAACTTTAACTAATACGAAAGCAATTGATTGAACTCAACATGAAAAACTGAAATTCTTTTTCTCTCACAATTATCACCAAGCAAATATAAGGAAAATAAAGTGCAAGAAAAAATTAAAAGCCATAAGAAAAAAAATTACACCAGAATTTTATAGTGGTTCGGTCAAACCATGACCTACGTCCACTCCCTGGAGTACTCCACTTCGGGATTTTAACTACAAAACTATAGCTCTCCTTTTGCCCCCTCGGCAAGGTGGAGAAGCCCTTACAAGACTCACTTTCACCAACCCAGCGTGGCCGAGTGCCAAGCACTCTTCTCACCCTCCTGGTGACGGCAGCGTACCTTCACATTTTTCTCCCTCCTGGAGAAGGCAGAGTACCTTCGAGGTCACGAATGTAGAAGAGTCTCCCCCTCAGAGAGCCTCCCACAAGTTCTTCTTGGGCCACAGGAGGAGAAAGATGCAGCAAGAATGGAGCAACCGTGTGATCTCCCTCACCAAGCTCACCCTCTCCTTCCTCTCTCAAACCATAAAAACTTCTTAAGAGCTCTCTCTCTCTCTCTCAAGGATTCCCTCTCTAATCACGTTCTCCTCTCTCTATCACACATACAAAAACATAACAATTTTGACACCTAAAAAGGCTCCAAATATTCCTAAAATATTTCAAAGTAGCAGTTACAATCGTACAGTACGATTTCATATCAAACAGTATGATTTCATATCGTATAGTACGATATGTATAACAATCTTCATCCCGGTACGAAGGTTTGTGAACAATTCAAAATCAATCGTATAGTACGATAAAATATCATACCGTACGAACCTCCACTCTTCTGCTCGTACAGGACGATAGCCGGGACAATCAACACTCGTCTCTGTACATCATACGGTACGATCCACATCGTACCATATGATTAGAACAAATCAATGGATCATCCAGGCTGATCTCTGGGATGATACCAAATCGGCCTCTATTCATCGTATGTTATGATATCTATCGTACAGTACGAAGAGTCAAAAATAAGAGATCGTCTAGGACGATGTCCGGGACAATCAAAACTCATCTCTATTCATCGTATAGTACGAACAGCTTCGTACAGTATGATGACCAATCAGTGATTAAGCCTTAATTTATTCCACTAATCATGGGTCATATTAAGTAAGTATTTGAAATAAATCGTACACTACGAATTATGTCGTATAGTACGAACGGCTAATAAACCTTAAACAAATTCAGCTACTAGAGTTTTGGATTAGTAACACATCATACATTACGACATAAATCGTATAATACAATCTGTTCACATCAATATGTTTTGAACATATCAGATCGTACAATACGATATAAAGTCGTACAGTACGATCAACAGAGAAAAAAACTTCATTTTTCTTTTAAAACCCTCTCTCCTGTGTGTATGTGTTGTTACTCAGACTTACATATAGATTGTGGCCAGACTCAAATAAAGAAAAAACTAAAATAAATAGAAAATCACATTATTTTAGACTCACACTTCTATTCGACCCATTCTTGAGTCTTCCTGTTGTCCTAAGTAACTTGTGATCTTCCTGAAATGTTAGTACTCATAGACAATAACAGAAATTAAATGATATTCAATGAATAGATGTTAAGATGACATTATATATCATCATCAAAAGCTCAAACTAGGGGTCATAGATTGCAACAATATCCCCCTTTTAATGATGTCAAATAATATTTATTACAAGCAAGTTTGAATGGCATTTTTTGTTTTTTTTATTTAAACATAAGGAAAAGAAATGCAATACGAAATGGAAAAAAGAAATGCATTCTATTGAACCATAAGAAAACATAAGCATGAGCAAACTACAATAAACTTCTCCCCCTTTTGGCAACACCAAAAAGAGGAGCAAACAACACTAAGAAAAAAAATACAACACAGATACACATCAAATGGAAGGATCCTGGTCACTTGGAGGTGGAGGTGGGTGTGGTTGGAAATATTGAAGGATTGTGTCAAATCTGTGATCAATCGCGGTGAAGCGTTCCCCAAATCACAGCATGTCGTTATTGTGTTGCTGATGTTGTTCTTGTATATATGTGTCAAGACGAGTCTGAAGTTGATCGAAGCATTTGACCAACTCATCTTGAGGATAGGCTGGTGCAGGTGCGGGGTGCTGCGTGCCGTCGTGGTCTAGCAGGAGCTACTGCTGGGGCAGCTTCTCCTTCTTCTTCATCAAAGTCGGGTTCATCCGGCTCTGGCCCCCGATGAAACAAGATACAGAAGGAAGCATCTGTATAGAAAACAGGAATGTTATTGGGTTCACCGAGATAGCTTAACTGATATTTATTTTAAAGAATGTACCTAATAATGTGGACAAGGGCTATATTTTTTTTTTCTATGGGTGGTAGGGAAGCGAATTATTGTCATCTTTCGAATGTAGTTGATTATCAAGTCTACCTCATCAAATTTGGGTTTGACATGATAAGATAGTTAGTGATAGATAAATTAGGGGTCATGCAAATTTGATCGCAAGTTTTGGGTACTATAGAATTTCTAAGTACATATTGAATTATTCTGGCATTTTGATTGAGGGTTTGGACGAGGGGCAAGTGTTGATGAAGGCATCATTTCTAAGGACACGATTGACATCACTCCAGTCAAAGTCATTCGTGAGAAAGGAACATACTTTAGGCCCTTCAGAGGATAGCCCAATGTATTGGGTGATGTCAGCTTTGGTAATTTCTATATTTTAGTGATAGACAAAGGAGTGGAAAGTCAGACTGTCGATGGTGTAGGTAAGGTTAGCTAGAAATTCCAATAGAAGTTCGGAGTTATAGAGGAAATCCAGTGTGAGAAGGAACTGGAAAGTGGTGGAAGCAAAGAGGTTCAGTACCTCGAAATTAAGAGTAGCCTGATTGAGCATTTTGGATGGTGTAATCTTACAGGCTTTGTACTTGTGGTACGCATCCTCATTTTCAGCACCTAAGAATCGAGCACTATGATGGCGAGAGGAAGAGGAGCTTCCAACAATGAGGCGATCGTGCTTGCTAGAGCTCGACATCATATAGAGGCTGAGTGAAAGGTGAGGAGGTGAGCGTGAGTGATGTGAGCTGCAAGTACAGCAAATTTATAAAAAAATTTCCAACATCATACAGTACGATCATATATCATACAGTACAATGGGTAATAATTGTTCTGATGGGTTGTTTCGAGAAAAGGTGGACCAATCGTACAATACAATGGGTATTGTACAGTACGAGCATAAGGATTTCGATCGTCCCAACGGTCGTCGGTACGACCCTTGACGAAAAGTTTTGTACTGTACGAACATGTGTATTGTATAGTATGAACGACAATTATATCATACCAGACACCTTTAAGTAGTTCTCATCCATTTTTGCTGAGGTGGATCGTACAGTACAAAGTGGAGGTATCATACAGTACAAACACCAATAATATTGTACCAAACAAAGTTAATTCGTCCCAATCCGTTCGCTAACGTGGAACGTACAGTACGAAGAGGAGGTATCATACCGTATGATAATCAATAATGTCATACCATACTGATTGAATGACTGTCAGCTGTATCGTACAATACAATGTGTATCATACCGTACGATGAATAGAGGTGAAATTTGTATATGGGTTATGGTTGTGTAGATTTAGATATATCGTACAGTATGATAGTAGATCGTATAGTACGATAATAAAATGTCAAGTTTGGTGATTTTGTGTAATGAGTGTGTGATGATCAGGAATAGCCTTAGAAGAAAAACAAAATTTTGTTTTTGTTTTATTTTGTTTATGCATTAATGTCTATGACACCTAGTCTAGCCCTCAAGGTGCTAAAGGTGTCAAATGCTAGTGGTTTTGTGAATATGTCAGCCAATTGAACTCCTGTAGTGATGTGATGCAATTCTATATATCCCTTACAAATGTGATCTCTTATGAAATGGTATCTAATGTCTATGTGTTTCATTCGAGAGTGCTGAATTGGGCTCTTAGAGATGCAAATTGCACTTGTGTTGTCACACATGATTGAGATGGTTCCTACAGGTAGTCCAAGATCAAGAATTTATTGTTTTAACCATAGTACTTGTGCAACGCAACTTCCTACTGTAATATATTTGGCCTCGGCCGTGGAAAGGGCTACTGAGTTTTGCTTCCTACTAGACCAAGAAACTAATAATTATCCTATGAATTGGCAGGTATCAAAAGTGCTTTTCTATCTATCCTACATCTTGCAAAATCAGAATCTGAGTACCCTAAGATTTCAAAGGAAGTGTTGTACCTAGGATACCAAATTCCTAAGTTTAGGGTGCCTAATAGATATCTAAGGATTCTCTTGACCGCAGTTAAGTGAGACTCTTTAGGATCGGCTTGAAAATGGGCACGGAGGCACACACTAAACATTATGTCCGGTCTACTGGCAGTCAGGTAGAGAAGGGATCCAATCATTCCTCTATATTTTTCTAATCTACTAATTTTCCATTATAATATTTGTCTAATTGAATTATTGAGCTCATTGGTGTATTCATGGGCTTAGCACTATCCATTTCATATTTTTTTAGAACATCCTTAATGTATTTTGTTTGGCTAAGGAATGTTCCATTATCTATTTGTTTCACACTAAAGCCAAGAAAATAGTTAAGTTCTCCCATCATGCTCATTTCAAACTCATTACTCATTATTTTTGAGAATTCATCACACAGATTTTTATCTAAAGATCCAAACAAGATGTCATCCACATAGATTTGAACAATGAGAATTTCATTTTTGATCTTTTATAAAAAGAGTGTAGTATCTACACTACCATTTTCAAATCCTCTATCAAATAGGAATGAAGTCTTTTGTACAAGGCTCTAGGTGTTTGCTTTAATCCATAAAGTGCCTTTTTTAATTTGAATACATGGTTTGAAAATTTTGAACTTTCAAATCTGACGGGGGGGGGGGGTTTGCTCAACATAGACATCTTCCTTAATTACCTTGTTCTAAAAAGCATTCTTTACATCCATTTGATATAGTTTGAAGTTCTTGAAGAAAGCAAAGGCTAAGAGCACTCTTATGGCTTCTAGTCTAGCAACAGGGGCAGAGGTTTCTTCAAAGTCTATTCCCTCAATTTGGTTGTACCCCTTAGCTACTAATCTGGCTTTATTTCTTATTATTGTTCCTGAATCATTCACCTTATTTTTGAAGACTCATTTTGTTCTAACAATACTTTGTTCTTTAGGTATCTTGACTAACTCCCAAACATCATTCCTGGTAAATTGATTTAGCTCTTTTTGCATTGCTAGAATCCAGAATTCATCTCCTAAGACTTGATTTATGCTTGTAGGTTTTATCATAGAGATGAATGATGAATGACTAACCTATTTCCTAAGTCCATGCCTAGTTCTTATACCTTCTAAAGGGTCTCCTAAAATTAACTCTTTAGGATGACTAGAAGAATATCTCTATTCTCTAGGAAAATCTTCCTGAGGTTCTACCCTTTCTCCTAAGGTCATAGTCTCTACTCCTTGAATTGCCTCTATTTCATCATCTTCTATTTTATATTCAGAGGGCTTATCTGATTCATAAAATACTATATGGGTGGACTCTTTTACTAATAGGGTTCTCTTATTAAATATTCTATAGGCCTTACCTACATATGAATAACCTAAGAAGACACCTTCATCAAACTTGGGATTAAATTTTCCTAAGGGAAGTTTGCCATTAATCAATATGAAACACTTGCAGCCAAAGACATGTAAGTGTGAAAGATTCGGTGTCCTGCCCTTAAGGAGTTCATAAGGAGTTTTATTCAGCTTAGATTTAATATTTGCCCTATTTAAAACATAACACACTGTGTTGACTGCTTCTTCTCAACAGTATATAGGAAGGGTGTACTCCCTAACATTGCCCTAGCAGCTTCTACCAAGGTTTTATTCTTCCTTTCTACTATACCATTTTGTTGAGGTGTTCTAGGGGCAGATAATTATGTTCTATTCATATCTCTTGGCAAAATTATTCAAATCTTTCATTTTAAAACTCTCCTCCATGATCGCTATGGATTGTTGAGATTTCACAACCTAATTTTCATTGAATCCATGTGGAGAATACCTTAAATTCCTCAAACTACTCATTTTTATGTGCTAAGAATCTTACTCATGTGAATCTAGTGAAGTCATCTACAATCACAAATCCATAAATTTTCCCTCCTAGGCTGGTTGTGCTAACGGGTCCAAATAAGTCCATGTGTAGGATTTCTAATGGCCAAGAGGTGATCACATCTTTAATTGAATGAAAGGATTATTTGACTTATTTTCCTAGTTGGTAAGCATCACATAAGTGATCCTTAGTAAAGCCTAACTTGGGTACGCCTCTAACTAGGTTTTTCTGAGTAATGTTTCTAGTGTTTTCATACCAGCATGGTATAGTCTCCTATGCCATAGCCACGAGTCCTCTACTATTATTTTTAAGCAGAAAGAATTTTAACTATCATTGTAATCAAGATCTAATATGTAAACATTGTTCATTTATTTTCCTTCTAAAACAAGTTTGTCATTTAAACTAATCAGGCATTTGTCATATAGAAATTTAATGTCAAAACCTTTATCACATAATTGACTAATGCTAAGTAAGTTATGCTTCAAACCATCAAATAATAAAATATTTTTAATTAAAAAATTCTTAACATTACCAATAATACCTGAGCCTATCACTTTCCTGGTAGTGTTGTCTCCCAATATTATTTTGCCTCGAGTTCTGGACTCTAGTAGAATGAACTTCTTCATATCTCCAGTCATGTGTCATGAGCAGCCACTATCTAGGTACCACATGCTCTCACTAGGTCTTTTGTGAGAGCATCCCTACAATTTCATTCAAGGGGTTAGATTTGGGAACCCAAGTGAGTTTGGGTTCCTCCTTATGCTTGTATGAATGAGATGTATGGATGCTATGCTATGATGGATGCAATTTTGGTCTATGGTGTATTATGCATGTGCGGGCTATATGACTTAGCATGCTACAAGAGAAGCACCTAACACTAGAAAATGGGTTAACTAACCTATGTGGGTGGTGATACCTCTTCCTAAAGTTGTGTGATGCATGTTGTGTTGGGGGTTTGCTAGATTGGGCTAATGTGAGTGATGCATTTTCTTTTTCTAGCTCTTTATTTTTTTCTTTAAAGTATTATTTTGATATGTCAATCCATGAACTTCTATTTTTAACAAATGCTCACTGTGATCAACTTCTAATGCAAGTTTATCTAATCTGTCAAAAGCCTCTTCTAGTTCAACATGCATGGTTTTCAAGGATTCATGTGCTTCTGTTAGTTCATTATGCTTCTTATTTAATGCATCATACTCATCAAGCAGGGACATGTGTTCTCTATCTAAATTAGAATTTTCTTTAACTAAGTTAGCATGCTTAGTTTGTAAAGTATTAAAATCAATATTAAGACTATCATGCATCTTTTTAAATTTTCTATACGAGTCATAATTTTTTTTCAGAAATAAGCAATAAATCTTTATATGATAGTTGGCATACCTCATCTTGATCTAATTGATCAAGATTATTGTTAGCCATTAGACACAAATTTGTTTCCTCCTCCTATGCTTCTTTTTCTAACAATTCTGAGGCAGAGTCGACCCAAAAAGCTTTTTGTGTCTTCATCTTTCCTTTCTTGTACTTGACTTTGTCCTCACTTTTTTTCCTTAACAGGTTGGCTCTTTAGGTTGGGGCAATCAGCTCGAAGGTGACCTGGCTTCCTACACTCAAAATAGATTGTATCAAATGAAAATTTATTAAACCTCGAGCTTTTACCTTTATTCCATCCATTCTGATGACGCCTTTGTTTTCTCTTTAAGAAGTTCTTGAACTGTCAAGTCATCAAGGCTATATCATCTTCTTCCTCCCCTGCAGAGCTGTCACTTTCTAAATTATTTGCTTTTAATGTCATCGTTTGCTCCTTCTTTTCACTTGCATCACTTTGCCTTTGACTCACTTCTTGCTCATATGCAATGAGTGAACCAAGCATATTATTAATAGAATACACGTTAAGATCTTTAGAACAGTGATGATAGTAATTTTAGCATCATAGGAACTAGGTAAGCATTTAAGAATCTTATTAACCTTTTTAGAATTTGAATTTTCTCTACCTAATGCATGCAAGGATGTCACGATTTGGGTGAACCTAGTGTACATATCAGATATTATTTCGCTAGGTTTCTTACGGAAGAGTTCATAAACATGTAACAGAATGTTAAGCCTAGATTGTTTAACTTCACTAGTTCCTTCATACATGATGCATAGTCTATCTCAAATCTCCTTAACAGTAGCACAGGTAGAAACTCTCATATAATCCTCAGACTTTAATGCACAAAAAAAGCAATTTAAGCACATCGCATTTAATTGAGCTAATTCCCTATCCTCATTGCTCCATTCATTAAAAGGCACTTTAGTTTTCACTCCATTCACAGTTTTAAAAGGTGCAATGTAACCATCATTGACTAACATCCAGTTGCGGTAATCAATATACTGTAAAAAAGTAAACATTCTAATTTTTTGAAAATCAAACGGGATATTATCAAAAAGAGGTGGATGAGTTATTGAATAACCCTCCGTAGTATTACGATTACCAAAATGCAACATGATCATTTTTTCAAGATTTTCTAAAACACTATTTTTGAAAACATGCTCTGATACTAATTAAAATTACTAGATTGACAAGAGGGCAGGTGAATTGTGAAAATTTGTTGCAATAATTTAAAATCATAAGCAAGAGTTTTAATATTTTTGTATTTTTAAATCTTTAACAAGAAAACTTTAACTAATACAAAAGTCATTGATTGAACTCAACATGCAAAATTGAAATTCTTTTTCTCTTATAATTATCACCAAGATAATATAAGAAAAATAAAGTGCAAGGAAAAATAAAAAGCGATAAGGAAAAAAGCATACCAGAATTTTATAGTGGTTTGGTCAAACCATGACCTACGTCTACTCCCCGGAGTCCTCCACTCCTGGAATTTCACTACAAAACTATAGCTCTCCTTTTGCCCCTTCGGCAAGGCGGAGAAGCCCTTACAAGACTCACTTTCACCAACCCGGCGTGGCGGAGTGCCAAGCGCTCTTCTTACCCTCCTTGCGACGACAGCATACCTTCTCATTTTTTTGCCTCCTGGAGAAGGCAGAGTTCCTTCGAGGTCACGGATGTAAAAGAGTCTCCCCCTCAGAGAGCCTCCCACAAGTTTTTCTCAAGCCATAGAAGAAGCAAGATGCAGCAAAAATAGAGCAACTGTGTGATCTCCCTCACTAAGCTCGCCCTCTCCTTCCTCTCTCAAACCCTAAAAACTTCCCAAGAGCTCTCTCTCTCCCAAGGATTCCCTCTCTAATCACGTTCTCCTCTCTCTATCACACACACACAAAAACATAACAATTTTGACACCTAAAAAGGGTTCTAAAATCCATAAAATTTTTCAAAGTAGTCGTTACAAACGTACAGTACGATTTCATATCGTACAGTACGATATGTGTAACAATCTTCATTCTGGTATGAAGGTTTACGAACAGTACAAAATCAATTGTATAGTACGATAAAATATCGTATCGTACGAACCTCCATCTCTTCTGTTCGAATAGGATGATAGTCGGGATGATCAAAACTTATATCTGTACATCGTATGGTACGATCCACATCGTACCATACAATTAGAACAAATCAATAGATCGTACAGGCAGATCTCCGGGATGATACTAAATTGACCTCTTTTCATCGTATGGTACGATATCTATTGTATTGTATGATGAGTTAAAAATAAGAGATCGTCTAGGACGATGTCCGGGACGATCAAAACTCGTCTCTGTTCATCGTATAGTATAAATAGGTTCGTACAGTACGATATTCAATCAACGATTAAGCCATTATTTATTCCACTAATCATGAGTTATATTGTATTTGAAATAAATAGTATAATATGAATTATGCCGTACATTACGAACTGCTGATAAACCTTACTTAAACAAATCTGACTGTTAGGGTTTTGGATTAGTAACACATCGTACAGTACGACATAAATCATATAGTACGATCTGTTCACAGGAATATGTTTTGAACATATCAAATCATACAATACGATATAAAGTTGTATAGTACAATCAACAGAGAAAAAAACTTCATTTTTCTTTTAAAACCCTCTCCTCTGTGTGTGTGTGGTTGCTCAAACTTATATACAGTTTATGGCCAGACTCAAGTAAAGAAAAAACTAAAATAAATAGAAAATTACATTATTTCAGACTCACACTCCTATTCTACCCAGCCTTGAGTCTTCCTATTTGTCCTGAGTAACTTGTGATCTTCCTAAAATGTTAGTACTCATAGACAATAGCAGAAATCAAATGATATTCAATGAATAGAAGTTAAAATGATATTATTTGTCATCATCAAATGCTCAAACTAGGGGTCATGGATTGCAACACATTACCCGTGCCTGAAGGACCGTGGATCGATGTCAGTTTGGATTTTTTGCTAGGCCTACCCTGAACCCAACAAAATAAGGATTCTATCATGGTTGTTGTCTGTAGGTTCTCTAAGATGGACCCTTTTGTGCCTTGTAACAAAACTTAGATGCCATTCATGTCGCTGATTTGTATTTCAAGTAGTTTGTACATCTACATGACATACCGAAGACCATTACATCCGATCGTGATGTCAAAATCATAAACCACTTTTGAAAGACCTTATGGGGTAAATTAGCTACCAAGCTCTATTGCAAATATATTTTTCAGAGAGTATAACTTTGATGATAGCAAATACTTCTATTTCTTTATGACTTTCTTGCCTACTAACATTTTAGGTCCACAAGATTAAACTGTAATTTTAACCAACTCAAGATGGGTAGACTAGGTATAAGTCATTTTGTAAACTTTTCCCTTTCTTGAGTCTATTGTAAATGATGTGGTTCCTAATGCTAAGTAACCTTGCACACACACACACTTGGGGGAAAATTTCTGACTATTTTTAAAGTTCTCTATTTTTTGTCACATCATCCGAGATAATCCACAAATCATCCTAGATGATCAGTTAAAAATATAAACCCTAATTAGGGCATCCTGGTTAAGGAAATCATCATTAAGCACATCATCCTAGACGATATTAGTATCGACCGAGACGATAGGCTCAAATCAGAAAGAATTAGTCTCTAGATCTATTTAGGTAGTTTTAATTTTTAATCATCATCCAGGATATCGGCCTGGACGATGTAGTTCAATTATGCCTAAATTAAATTGGTAATTAAGAAAATTAATTAAGGTTTGATTGCTCGATCATATCATCTTGGACAATCTAAGGATCGGCAAGGATAATCAATTCAAAAACCTTAGTTGATTCCTGGACAATAAAACATCAGTCGGCTTCTCTTCAGGGCGATGGTCTAAACGATATGTGCTGAATTGAACTAATCGTCCAGGATGATCATGAGATCTGCCTGGACGAACTAGTTATTTTTACATCGTCTAAACACCCTTTTAGGATGATGGTCTAGATGATATTCTTTGATTTATTCTACTCGTACAGGGCAATAGACTATCATCTTGGACAATATGAACAAAAACCTTCTGATCATCCCAAACCATTAGGGGTGATTGAGAAAAAATTGTGTTGATCGGCCAAGATGATATTTATACCATCCTGTATGATAAAGTCGATTTGTTTAAATTAAGAGCTATTCTGAAACTCTTCTATTTAAGACCTCTTGTTCTACCAAAGAGATCATCTTTTCCTGCTGTCTTGACTTGAGAGAGCCTAGAGGAGAGGGAGAGAGAGAGAGAGAGAGAGAGAGAGAGAGAGAGAGAGAGAGAGAGAGAGAGAGAGAGAGAGAGAGAGAGAGAGAGAGAGAGAGAGAGAGAGAGAGAGAGAGAGAGAGAGAGAGGATCTTGTAAGGGGGAGTTTATGAGGGGTTTTACAAAGGTTGCTCCAAGCAAGGATCCAAGTCATCTTCTCCAATTATCGTCTCTTGTTCTTGGAGGTTTGAGAGAGGTCCTCTTCAGCAATCAATCAAGGTTCACTGCCTTCTTCAGGAGGAAGCAAAAGGAGTTGGGTTCTCTGCCTCATCGGTGTTAGTGAAAAGGAGGTTTTGTACAGGCTTATCCGTCTTGCTGTGGGAGCAAAAGGAGAGTCACTTAGTTTAGTGTAATACTTGGAGGGCGCCTCCGAGGAGTGGACGTAGGTTGAGTTGACCGAACCACTATAAATTTTTTGTGTCCTTTACTACTGCTTTTTTTGCATTTAATTTCCGCACGTTTAGTGAATTTTGGTTCAATTGAGTTTTTGTTTTTGATTGAATGATTTTTTAAAATACCAATTCACCCCCCCCCCCCCCCCCCCCCTCTCTTGGTTAGTTTGGGCTAGTTCATAAGGGCTTAACATCCCTAACGAATTTTCAAGCTCCAATTTAGCTCAACCTCCCACTCCCAAATAGATGGGCAGACGAAACCGTCAACAGAAGTTTAGGCAATCTACTCTGGTGTTTTGTGAGAAAGAATTTAAGACAATGGGACCTAATATTATCTCAAATTGAATTTGCATTCAACCGATCAGTGAATCAATCAACCGTGCACACCCCCTTCCAGGTAGCATACGGTCACAATCCCTTAACACCTCTTGATTTAATTCCACAGATGCCAACCAAATAATTTAGTGTTGATGGAGCTCAACGCACTCAGGAGATCCAACGCCTACATAAGGAAGTGCAAGAGCTCATCCGCAAGCATAATCAAAAGTGTCAAGCTTCAGCCAACAAATCTCGATGGGATTTCCAATTCAAGGAAGGTGATAAAGTTTGGATATGATTACAAAGGGAGCAATTTCCCCTGGTGCATTTTGCAAATTCAAGCCTAAAGCAGATGGATCTTTCAGAATTATCAAAAAAATTAGCAACCACGCATATCATATTGATCTCCTGGCGATTACAATGTGTCTGCCACCTTTAATGTGGTTGATTTATAGGCTTTCTACGAACCTGAAGTTTCTCCTATCTTGGTAGAATGACACTGAAGCTATACGCATGCTTCACCTGGACCAATTATTCAACTTCAGTTGTTGCTTTTCTTGTTTTTATTTTCTTTATTCAGTGTAGCATTTGGTATACCCTTATTTGTGTATAAATACATTTTGTCATTGGTTAATAAAGGAGGTGGTTTATCTTTGGAATTAATTTCCTTTTGTTTATGCTCATGTATCTTGACAAGAGTCGGGTGGTGTTTCCGGCATGATTTTTTGTATCCTGAATTCCTTCAGGTGGTGGTGGTCTGTGTCTTGTTCTTGGTCACTGTGGTCTCGGCGGACATAGAAGCTGTCTGCATCCAACATGAAGAACAATTGTGTCTTCTTTCCCCGTTCCTAGGTTTTGTCCAGTCGCAGCGACTTGTTCTTGAGAGTCTGGTGTCAGATATTGATTTACTGTAGGATTTCATATATCACTCAACAGCCTTTTACATAAGTCTTGTATATATAGATGAGAAGAAGAATGAATATCTGCAAGCCGTTGGTGGCAGTCTGAGATGGCAGAGAATATGGAACGAGTGGCAACTAGAGTAGGTAGTCCACACTAGCTGAGTGAGTGCTTGCGAATTTTTATTCCAAGTGTGCTAATAGTATATGCATGCTACAGCAGCCAATGGCTACCTTTTGCAGCCACTACTTCTGCCTCTGCAGAAATCTTTTTCAGACTTAATCAGTACCCTTGATTTGTAACTGAACTGCACACTACAGGAAAAACGCTGAAAACCGGCGGTTTTTTCCGGCGGTTAGTGTAGATTTACCGGCGGTTTTTAACGTTACCGGCGGTCTAACGGCGGTTTGTTAACCGCCGGTAAAAACGGCGTAGGAAACCATTTCTGACGGCTTTTTACCGGCGGTTAATTTTGTGCGGCGGTTTTCCGGCGGCCAATACCGCCGGTGACCACCGGAATTTTAACCGTCGGTCTTCCGGTGGTTAGGCCGCCGGTATTGTAACCGCCGGAAAACCGCCGGTCAAATTACCGGCGGTTGTCCGGCGGTTAAACCTGGCATCGTCTGGTTTATTAGACCACCGGACGGCACCGTTAGACCGCCGGTAAGGTACCGGCGGTGGACGGCGATTATGGCCGTCGGTATTACCGACGGTTTAAACCGTCGGGCGTCCATCGTATAACTGTCGGCGGCCGTCGGTAAGCCGCCGGTACGTACCGGCGGTTTAATAATATAACTGGCGGCTTTATCTTGTCCGTCCGGTATCGTAGTTTCCGGCGGCTAAACCGCCGGTTAGCCGCCGGAAACCTGTAGCACCTGAAAAAAAAAATTGACAGCATCCCCTCTATTTGAGGGAGGTTCACCCTAAAGTCTAAACCTGCAGAAAAAGCATATATATGTTGGGCAACACGCCGCTATATTCATCACAACCAGAAAATACAAACAAAATCAAAAATTCATCACAACATTACAATCACAAATTCACAAGATAGTTCATGATAATGCTACAATCACCAGTTCAGAAGTTCACAAGTTCTAATTAATACATTCATCAAACATAATAAACATCTAATCATCATCAGTATCCTCACTGTCTGCAGATGGCTGCTCCTGTTGGTCCTTCTTCCTTTGTTTTCCAGCTCTGTAGGATTGCAACTCTGCTTGCATTTCATTCTGAGCCTTCCTCATTTCTTCAATCTCTCTAGCTTGAACCCTTTTCATCTCTTCAATCTCTCTAGTAAGTGCTGCAACCCTCTCACTTACAGATTCTTCAGCTCCACTTGGATCATGAAATGCAGAGGTGTATGAACTGCCCTCAATAGCAAAAGCTTGTGAACCCATGCCATATACCCTCCCCCTCTGTCTTCCACCAACAACTTCTGACCATGTCTGATACTCAGAAGTATGGGCCGATCCAGAAGATGATCCCTCGCCAGTGGACTGCCTACTTTCTCTAACTCGTAAGAAATCATCCTGCAAGTTACAAATAGTTTTATTAAAATAAATTTTTATTCTAAAAATCCAAAAAATTTTACTCACATGAGCCTTCTTAGATTTCTCATCAACCCACTGCTGGTCAGCTTGATGTTGATGAGTTCTTGTATGCAGCTCTAATGGTGTTGGCTCCCGACCCAGGTGCGCTTTCTGAAAATTTGATGCTTAGTTATACTAACATAAATATATGTAATAAACCAATTCAAAACACTTACCAGTCGCCGCCTATGTTCTGTATGAGGTACAGATCCACCAGTATGAAGAGAGCTTCCTAAACCGTCGCAGTCAGAGGCTCTGTTCTGTTTATTCTGCTCTCTCATTTTTATAAACTCCGGGGTAGCCCAAGCACTACTCAAATCTGCCCAAACGCCCTCTCTAATCCAATTAGGCCTCTGCCCGGACTTTCTAATGTCCGTGAACATGTCTCTGAGACGGGTCGCTCCTCTCCTCTTAAAATTTGATCTGATCCTCGTGCTGTACTCAGGCAACCACCTAAATTCTTTCTGTACAAATTTAGGCAATATCAAAAAGATTAGTACAAATTAAATCATATATTTGAAATCATACCAAAAAAAATATACCTGAAATTCTCCAAACCACATATCTCTAACTGGCTTTGGGATCTTCTTCCAGGATAAGTAAGGAGCATCATACTTATTCTTTATTATATCCCGGATCATATGTATAGGTGGCCTTGAAGGATTGAAGCTGCAAGTGACTTTGTTTATCAATAACATGTAATATATCAAAATAAAAATAACTGAATAACTTAAATTGAACTTACTTATCGCCGTCAGGCTCGATGTATTGACGCTTATCTGTTGCTATTGCAGGATCGGTAGCGCCAACCTCTGGTGGTCGTGATAGTCCACCCTGTTCATGCTGCACCGGATAGGGGTAGTAATATGGGTAAGGATAAGGAGGGTGAGGACCAGTGGATGGACCAGCAGCCTGTGATGATGGTGGGGGGTAATATGGATAGAATGGAGAAGCATGTGTCTGATCTGGATAGGGGAAGCGAGGACTCGTCAAGCTGGGAGGGAAGTGGCCAGGGAAGTATGGAGGTACAACAAGAGGTGGATCTAACTGTCCCTGACCCTGCTCTGGTAAAGGCTGCTGGCTCCTGGCAGGTGGTGGCGGTGGTGGTGTAGGTAGATCTGGTGCAACTGAAGGCCCCTCACCTACCTCAGTCTGTGTGGGTACTCTGCTAGTCGTAATCTTCTTCCGGTGGAACTTTAAGGCAAATGATTTACGAGGAGGATCGTCGCCTGAAGCCATCTGCAATATTAAAAAAAAATAATTGAGAAACAGTTAATAAAGCAGTTAATGAAGCAGTTAATGAAGCAGGTAATGAATTACAAGAAGCAGTTAATAAAGCAGTTAATGAAGCAGTTAATAAAAGACAAGGTGGCAAAATACAATATCATTACTAAGCAGTAATAAAAATTATAAAACATTTAAATTCTACAATTCTAAATTACAGAAACTAATCAGAATCATCAAAACTATTTTCATCAATCTCAAGAGTATCTTCACTTTCATCCTGGTTCTCTTCTTCTTCTGAACTAGTTGAACTATTGACATCTTCTAACTCCATTTCAATAGTAGAGGTTGTAGTTGGCATATCCTCAATTTCAACAGGCATATAACTTGACATCTCATCCTCTTGATGTGCAGTTGCTACAATGTATTGTTGATCAATTATTCCCCGTGCTTTTGTTTTTATGACAGCTAGCCAATCTTGTTTGTCTCTGCGACCACTGGGATATTTGCTGAAATAAACTTGAATAGCTTGGCTTGCTAACACAAATGGATCAAACTTTCCGTATATTCTACTATGTTTAACATCTACTAAACCATACACAGGATGAACCCTTGTGCCTCTATTTTGTACTGGATCATACCACTGACAGTTAAATAAGCATACAAAGTTCTCATCTAAGCCTGGGTATTCCAAGTCAATGACCTCATTCAAAATATCATAATAATCACACTCATCTTCTTCATGAGTGTTTCCTCTAACACATACTCCACAATTTTCAGTTTTTCTTCCTTCACTCCACGATTTGGTATGAAATCTGAACCCATTCACTATATATATTGGCCAAGTTTTTACTTTTCGCATTGGACCCCATGCTAATGCTTGCAAATCTTTATCGAAACATTTGTTATCAGGATTTTGTACCTAAAAATATTTTCAAATTTTAGTATTTTTTATAATAAATAAGATTTAAATTTATAAAAAAAAATGTACTCACATATGATCTGAACCAAGTTGGAAATTCATTTGCAACAGCTTGCTCAATTTCCCTTGAATCTGTCAAAGGCAAATTGCTTACGAAATACCTGGTGACAAATAATACATAAGTATTTTAAATAAACATTACTAATTTATTATTAACATTATGTTAGAACTTACTCTAAGATTGGCTCAACTTCTTCACAGTTCAGTAGTACATACAAATTCGCTGTATTTATTTCTAAATCGTTGAGATATCTTTCAACACATTTGTCACTAGGCTTTCCTTGCCTTCTAAATACTATTAGTGTAGCATATGATTGTTCTTCTACATCAAAGTCCATGTTACGACCCATTTTTGTTCTTGTACTCCTTACATGTGGCTCGAAATAGTAGGAGCAAAAGTGAGTTGTTTCTTGAGATAAATATGCTTCACATATCGATCCTTCTGGTCGTGCTTTATTCTTAACATATTTCTTCAACTTGTTCAGATATCTATTAATCAAATAAAAATATGTTATCTTAACTGATTCAAAAATATTAAGTAATTAATAAAAATCTTAACACATTTACCTTTCGAAAGGATACATCCAACGATATTGTACAGGTCCACCAACTCTAGCTTCGTAAGGTAGATGGACTAGAAGATATTCCATAGAATCAAAAAAGCTCGGGGGAAATATCTTCTCTAACTTGCATAGGATGATTGGTATATTATCCTCGTACCTCCGTAAAGCATTTTCACTTAGTTTAGATGAACATAAATCTTTGAAGAAAATGCTAAGCTCAATCAACGGATTTGATATGTAATCGGGTAACATACTGACTATGATCGGAAGAAGAACCTCCATAATTATGTGACAATCATGACTTTTGAGTCCAAATAACCTTGCAGATTTCAAGTCAACACATCGACTTATATTTGATCCATAACCATCCGGCATTTTTAAAGCTTTAAACCACTGACATATAATTCTTTTTTGCTCTAACGTGAAAGAATAAGTAGCTTTGGGCTTCATTAGTTTACCGTCAGTTGTTGTTACCAACTCCAAATTTTTTCGCCGACAAAACTCTTTAATGTCCATCCTTGCTTTGACATTATCTTTACTCTTGCCTTTAACATCCATAATTGTATTAAAAATATTATCCAGAAAGTTCTTCTCAATGTGCATAACATCCAAGTTATGTCTTATCAAATTAGTTCTCCAATAAGGTAATGTCCAGAAAATACTTTTTTTAATCCAATTATGTTGAACACCATAACCCGGAAATTTAGATTCTGATAGCATTGGATAATCAATAATTGTTAGAATGTTGGAAAGTCTCTGTAGTATCTCATCACCACTTAATCTGGGTGGAGGAGGTGATCGCTCAATTCTGTTTATAACAAATGCTTCTTTATTTCTTCGGAACTGATGATTAGCATTTAGAAACATACGATGACAATCAAACCAAGTATTTTTTCCTCCATGTTTAAATGTAAAAGCTTTACTGTTCTCCATGCAGTAAGGACATGCTAATTTCCCTGCTGTGCTCCAACCAGACAACATACCATAAGCTGGAAAATCACCGATAGTCCACAGCAAAGCAGCTCGAAGGAGAAAATTTTGTTTTATTGATATGTCATATGTGAGCACTCCTTCTTCCCATAATAATTTGAGGTCATCAATTAATGGTTGCAAATAGATATCAATCTTTGCCTTCGGATTATGTGGTCCAGGTATAATCAGAGTTAAGAACATGAACGGAGTAGTCATACACATCTCTGGTGGCAGGTTGTATGGTGTTAATATAACTGGCCAACAAGAATACGGTGTAGCTGTCTGACTATAAGGAGTAAAACCATCAGTACATAATCCCAATCTTATGTTGCGGGGTTCAGCAGCAAATGAAGGATGCACTCGATCAAAATGTTTCCACGCTTCAGCATCTGATGGATGAGAAAGAACATCACTTTTTGCTATTTTCTCCTTATGTCATCTCATATGGCCTGCTGAACTCATTGATGCATAGAGCCGCTGAAGTCTTGGAATGATTGGTAAATAAAACAAACGGGAATATGGCACATCTTTCTTTGGACGACGTTGTTTTCCCGAGTTCTGCTTAAAACAAGGAGCATTGCAGCTGCGACAAATAACTTCTGCTGCATCATCCTTATAGTATAACATACATCCATTGATACAACAATCAATCTTTGTAGCAGTGAGACCCAGCTTGGATACTAATTTCTTTGTTCGGTACAAGTCTGAGGGAATTATATTGTCAGCCGGATTAGTTTCCTTCATAAGACCAATAACGTCATTAAAACACTCACGGGGAATATTATACTCAGTTTTAATACTTAGCATCCTCACTACAATGGATAATTCCGAATGCGTACTGCAACCTTCCCAAATTGACTTTTGAGCTGAATGTAATAACTCAAAGAATTTTTGTGTCTCTGCATTTGGTGGCTCTTCCACATTAGACCTTAAATTATGACCTGCTACATCAAAAATAAGGTCTTCATAGGGTCTACTCATTTGATCTTCATCAAATATTTCATAAGCTGTAGATGAACCAGCATGAGCATCTCTATGTGGCTCGTACTCGCCATGTGATGTCTAAATCCAATAGTTTGGAAGAAATCCCCTACGATATAAATCAAGCTTCACATCATCGGGCTTTAGGAATGCTAGATTTTTATGCTTCGAACACGGACATCTAAACATTTTATCAAGCTGAAAGGAAGGCAGTTGAGATGCAACTTGAATGAAAGTTTCAACTCCCTGTATAAATTCAACTGTCAATCCTTTTCGACCCGGCAACAATCTGTTATACATCCAATATCTCTCTTCTTGGATAGTCATTTGCACGTTGAAGTAAACGTACCCTACATGTTGGAGGCATAAACAATCTGTTATATGTTCACCATCTCAAAGCAATCGAATTTTAATAAGGCCATCTCAAAACAAAATTTTCAAAGGATAATTTTATCTAAACATTGGGTCAAATGTTCAATTACTTGAAAAAGAAAAGCTTCTTTTGTGCTATTTTAAAAATGATATCACTTTGTTATGATCCTTACGCCTTCTTGCTTATCTCTTTTAGAGGTTTCTAAAATAAGTTACAACATATGGCGCGTTGAATTATTAATTTTTTAAGTAGAAGCCAAACTCCACATCAATTAATCAATTGAAAATTAAATAATGAAACGCTTGTCTTTATTTCCTTTCTTCAGGCTTGAACACTGGTTCTGTTGATTTTGCTTTAGAAATTCTTTCACTTTTAAATACATAATTCATATTCATTTCGAGGCACAAGAAAGTGGAAATAAAAGGGGGAAAGAGCGGTAGAGAGAGGGGAAAAGAATTTTACTTTTCAACAATCACCCAAATAACTTTTTCTCCAAAATCCACACACCTCATCTCTCCAAAATACCTCAACCTTCAACAATCATATACTTTACTTTTCACCTTTCTCTTACGATACCCTTTTCAACGTACACTTCTATCTTTAAAGTAAACAATCTCCACTTTCCAATTTCCAAAGCACACACTAGTTCAAACACATACAAATTCCACATCACCATTTTCTAAAACACATATAAGTTACTTTCCAACAACATACACACAAGTCACTTTATAGACATACGCTTCTTCCTTTTCTAACACACAATTTACATTTCTCAACTCCTAAAATTATACAAACTTTACAATTCCACTTTTCAAACACAAGCTTCTCACAAAAACTTTTCATACACTTTTTTTTTTTTTTTAAGCATACATACAATTTACCTTTTCAAAATTCATACACTTTACACATTCCAAAGCTCACACAATCATCTTTCGAAGCATATGCTCATCACTTTTAAGATACATACTTCTCATTATTCAAATCACCCAAGTTCATTTCTCAAACCCATCCTTTCACTTTTTCACCTTTCAAAACACACAAGTTCTAAAATTCAAAATTATACACTTTCTACAAAATTAAGTACTTTACTTTTTCACTCTTTACCTTCTACACAAATCAACGCACAATTCACCTCTCAAAATAGACTTAAGCTTCTATACTAAAAAAATGTCATTGTAATATACAAGTTCCCATAAACCCTTCTAATAATAAATATGAGAAATAACAATTGATGCCATCCTACTCTTTTCAAAGACTCATTAAATTACCAATGTAAAGCATATAAACTAGCAAACAATATCTTTTTATTTTTAAGATAAATGAAAAGACAATTCTTTAGCAAACAATATCTCAAACAACCTTTTTTTTTTTTAGAGAAAACGATGCAGTTATATTCATAATTCAACAAAAACTTACATCAAAGACCAAATTCTATTGTATAAAGGTTCTCTTCCAAGAGAAGCAAAAAGAGAACAAAATAATCCAAACTACCCTATACATTTTGAATCAAAAATTGGAGTTTAAGAATTTGTATCATCTTATTTATTTGAATAAAAATGAAATAGAGAAATCCACTTTTCTAATCTCAAGAAATGTTAACTGATTTAAGAAGCATAAAGCAAAACAATCTATGTTCTTATTCCTTTAAGAAACCTGAACCAAATGAGATGATTATTTGAGAAGAATAAGGAGATTTGAGAAGTGATTATATGAAGAACATTGAAGAAGAGGAAGAGAGAAGAATGTGGAGAGTTCACCTTGCAAACGAATGAGGGTTGGTGGCTCTCGGTTTGTGCGAATGGAGAGGCGACGAGGCGAAATGGGGTCGGCGGCGGTCGGAATGGGGTCGGCGGCGGTCGGAATGGGGTCGGCGGTCGGAGTTCCTTCGTCGGGGGCTGATCGGACGAGCGGAGGATACGATAGGGCGAGCGACCGAGAGAGAGAAGGAAAGAGTGAAAATGAAATGAGCGGGGCGAGGGGGCTCGTATTAGGGCTTTTACCGGCGGTTTTCCGGCGGTCTAGACCGCCGGACCAAAATCACTTATCACCGGCGGTTTGGACCGCCGGAAAGCCGCCGGTTCATGTTGATATCCGGCGGTTTACCGGCGGTTTATAGACCGTCGGTAATACCGACAGTGTATCGTAGCTAAGCCGCCGATTTGACCGTCGTTAGAGTTCGACGGCTTAACCGCCGGCGTAGCCGTCGGTAATACCGACGGTATATAAACCGCCGGTGAAAACCGCCGGTTTTTGCCATTTTTCCTGTAGTGCATCTTACAGTTCATTTGCTTAGTCTACTTATATATATAATTATGTCCTTCAATGACAACTCTTGCACTATGTAAGAAATACTATTTCAGCTGCTATGTTACTTCTCTATTTTCCTTGTTGCTTTCTGCTATAAACTGCTACAGGTTCTCACTAACTAGGTTGAAAAATGTCCAAAATTTTACCAGGATCTCTTCACAAGCAACACTATTGCCCCACACATACCGCTCTTCTTTCACCAACCATCTCCTACAATCTTCGAATCCAGCTTCAACTCGCAACCTAAAAGTGTTAGATAAACATATAGACTCAGCAGAAGGCCTTTAGCTTCTCATTCAATTAATAATACTGAGTTCTATCATTCACATATTTCAGTATTATTTCAGTATAATAATGCTCTGTAAAATAGATATCAAAATTTCAGCACTCCACTGATGGCGGATGGCATGTAATTGTCTGTCGGAATAGATATATTAGAATACATATTAATGTTTTGGAGTTATGTAATTATCGCATGATTTAATATAGTTTCTATAGTATTTTAGATTATGAACATTATTTGTCAGATGCAGATTGCGTTCCGGGAAGAGATTCTCTTATAAATCATAAGAGTTTGGAAGCTATACATAAATTTATAAATTTAAATATAGAGCGTTTTTTTTTTCATAAAAATTCATCAGACGAGAAAAAAATTACACCATCTGAATATTTTATATAAATCATTTAATTGCAAAAACAAAAGCTAGATTTCCAAGAGTTGTCCAAGTAAAATATCAACATATAGTGGCATAATTTTTTTTTAATGAGAATGTCTTGTGTGAAAACAAGATATTTTGAATTTGGTGTGATTCAATTTAGGCCTTCATACTATAAGAAAGTATTAGAAAATATCTTTTTTCTTTAATCTATTTAGGTTTCGTTTGGGACGGCTTTCTTATTGCTTCTTAAAGCAGCTTTCTAGTATAAAAATTTTAATTTTTATACTAGAATGTTGCTTTAAGAAACAGTAAGAAAGCCGTCTCAAACGAAGTCTTATACTTCGTTTTGGACAGTTTTCTTTCTTCTCTTTAAAGCAACTTCATAGTATAAAAATTTTTCGAATTATAAATTTTTGTACTAAAAACAATAAAAAAGTTGTTCCAATCGAAACCTTAAATATGTATTCAAATTTTATTATGACAGAAAAGAATAGTATTCACATAGCCAACTCCACATAATAAGATAAAGATTTGATACATTGTTTATGATATTATAAGAAAAGAAACTTGATGCATTAAGAATTACCAAATAACAATTGCAAAGTAGAAGGCATGGGAAGAAAAGGTTAAATAGATAGTTAGCCAGTGGGTCCATCATGCATGTGGGAGAGACCATGGCCATATCATCTTCCAATCGGCGATCATATAGTGGAAGGAGGTTAGCCTCTGTGGCTGGTTGCCTTGTCTTCTACCGAGGACACTCATAAAAAAAAATCTCATCAATCAGTTCCCCCCTCCCCAAAGTACATCTGCCTTTTAACACATCACGCCATGTTTTCAGGGTTCAGGTCGACCACTCGTGTGCACGACTAAATTAAAATGTTATATATTAGGCTTCATTTGGGGAGCTACGATGATTTTTTTATAACTTCGTAAAGTAATTTTTTTAGTATAAAGATTTTTTTTTTATAATAAATTTTTTAAGAATAAAAATTAAAAATTTTGTACTAAAAAATTACTTCAAGAAGCAGTAAAAAAACCGTCCCAAACGAAGCCTTAATCTTTAAATAACTGATGGTAACATGTGACTATGTGTTGCTGCTAAAAGAATTTTGTAGTAGTATATGAGTTTTTATCTTGTGTATGCAAATGTTGCATCAAAGATAGGAGAATTTTTATATAGAAATTTTATAATAAATAAAATTATGTGGCTGTCCCTATTAAAATCGTTTATTATGCAAGAAACGATTATTAAAAGCTTTTTTTTTTTTTTCTCCAACTTTGAAAGATGGGATTGTAAATTAAGATTATATGCTTGACCTTAGTAAGAGTAGAGAAAAATAACATGTAAACAATGAGTTGTGATGGGCGCTAATATCAATTGATTGCGAGCGAAAATAGTAAGATAATAGTGGTTGTAGGTGTTACTTGAATGCAAGGATGGTGGTCAGTGATTGCAGACAACAAAGTCGATTGGTAAAGGTGATGGTGGTCAGGCGAAAATAATTGGACAATGTCCAGTCTAGTGATTATATTTGTTAATATTGATGTTTAATTAATGTCGATCGACAATTATAACACTAGATGTTTTTCAAATTTGAGAACTCTCTTCAACTCAATGACCCATCAAGTGTGAAAAAAAAAAAAGGTTTATTTATAATTTTTTTATAACACTCTAGTTATTTTTGTCAAAATTTGAAACACCCATCAAATTGCTTATAATGATCTCTCTTGTGCAGTTGATATTTTATGAATATTTAAGTAGCTTATTGACATCATAAATTAATTGAGTGAATCATGATACACATTTTAACTAATTTTACTAAAATTGAAGTTTAAATGGTTCCTACTTTGAATCAAACAGTTTAAATTCAACTACCTGTATCAAGGTCTGTGTATGATTAAAAGAATATTTTGGTGATGTATTAGCATGAAAGGGTTTTTTATGATGTAATGCATGAAGGGATATTTTGAAAAAAAAAAAAATTTGCTAATTTGTTTGCATGAATTTTAGCTCCAATCTGATTGTGTACTAAAAAATAAATATAGAGTGAGTATTTATATGCTAGTGTTACACAAAGATACGTACATATAAAGACAAAAGAAGCTTGTAAGAAAAAATAAATTTTCAATGAATTCCCCAAAAAGAAAAGGATCACAAGTTCAAATCAAACTAAAATATTTCATTATGTAAATGATTTACAGACATCTGTCATTCTCTATAACTAGAGAAGGTGGGATTACAATTTCTAAATTGTTCAATTTGCTTCCAATGAGAGCTGTGAAAATAGTAGAGAAATAATGAGTTCTCACAAACAAGAAAGTTGGTATGATGACTCATCAACATTATGAATATATGATTCATGAGAATTTATATTGTTAAAATCCCTTAACATCTAAGGAATGATTTTGTCATGTGATTTTCTAAAGTTATGATTTCACACTATAAATTTTCAAGATCAGAATTTAATTGCACTCAATTGATACATCATCAAAAATTTACAAATCAAGCACGAATCTTTATACAAATATTTAAAATAAAAAAATTTAGAATCTACCATATTATCATCCAAACTTCATGTTAGTAAAATTTACAATCAAACAAGCATTCGATTAATGAAAAAAATTAATGGCACCACAAGTATTTTGAAACAAGTTCAAATCATCTTAAATCAAGCACTTAATTTTTTTAGAAATTTCAAATTACTATTTGGGAGACTAAATAATCCCTGAATCTCTGCACTTACAATAAAAATGAGCGTCTCAATGAAAAAAATTCAACAACTCCGTATCACTCAATTTTGATATATCATTACAAAAATCTATAAATAGGTCTTCATAGAGCGAAAGAAAGCTCACATATTTGAAGAATTATGATAATCTATCAAACGATCAACCTCAATGATCACCCATAGCATCCATCATTAACTGATTGTCATCATCCAAATGATTTTGATCGGCGGTAGTCTTCTAAACACTAATGTCTTCTTCCATCTTGCATCATCATTTGTCGTCGCCCGGCTATCACCTCCGAATGAAGAGGATAGCCATCTCTGATTTGCTACCATTTGATGTCAGTCAACTTAAACAACCATGATCCACATCTCCCATTGTTTATTTAGCATTTCCTCTACACTAATAACAGGTCGAACAAGCAATCCAAATAATATAATCTCATATTTGTTAGTTGAAATGAAATATTAACCTCCACAATCTTCATTTACATTACGGATTATTTCAGTTAGCCTAGACATCATGATTTTTTCCTTTAATAGATTTCTTAAATAAGAACTTTTTCATCTTTTGTCAACTTCTTTAGTCCATGTGTATAAAATTTTCTCAACACTAAGGGCATCTCCAACCGAACGCCAAACAAGCGTTTGGCGTCATTCCTTCGCTCCAGCCGAACGCCAAAAAATCCTCCATTTGCTTGCGGGTGAACAGTGCAACGTCAATATTGGCGTTGCATTGTTCACCCACGCCATTTTTCTCTGTCAACCGGAAAAATGCGGGAAAGGAGAAGGGTCGTTACCTTGGCGCAGAAGCAAAAAAATGGCGTTGGATTGGAGCAGCACCACGCCATTTTTGCTTTTTTGCGCTATTTTGACGTGAAAAATAGAGTTCTCAATTGGAGATGACCTAAAACACAAATACTTTGCTAATACAAATTTTTAGCACATAATAAATCTAATTTAAAAATCTTAAGCTTTTATTTCACCTAATTCTATTCTTTATAAAGTAAGCTACTAAATTAATTATGTTTGCTTATAAATTAAAATTATTGTGCCTTTACTGTAAAAACATTTTTAAGAAAATAAAATCGAAAACAGATTTTCTCACCTCGGATTCTATTAGTTGGAACTTATAAAAAAACATGTTTTGGGTCCCATTATAACATAAATAACAGTATGAAACATAGAAAAGGTTATGATTATGGGAAGAATTCAGTGGAAAAGTCTAATATTTTAATAATAAAGAAATAAAGATCTTTGGAAGTCTGTCGGGAGATTTAAATAATAAGAAAGATGCAAAGCTAATTGTTGTTGGTCGATGTTTCCGGGAAGGCCACATGGTTGTCCGCACGTGTCACTCGCATCTGCTCCTACAGTCTCACATTTTGGATACTTTATCTCTTATGATATTATTTATTAAAAAATATATTTTATACATCTAACTAAGGGCCAATAATATATAAATATTTAAATATGTGAAAGTTAATAATGAGAACAAATGATAATATACTTTAATTAATATAATTATGATAATTTGATAGGTGGATTATAATCAATGGGATTTGATGCGTCATTAAAAATTCATTTGATCAAACACAAATAAAAAATGTAATATTTGATTAATTGGAAATATTTGAAAATAAATTCAATATCATCTAAACTTTATTTTAAATAAATTTATAATGTAACAGCAACAACAACATCAAGCATTTAATCCCACTACATAGGATCGGTACATAAATCATTTTTCTCCATTGTGACCTGTTAAGAATTAAATTTTCATTTAAATATACTGAAGAAATGTTATTTCTAATATTTTATAATCAAGTTTTTTTAGGTCTACCTCTACCTGTCTTAATATAAGCCAAACCTAATACATCTACTTTCCTAATTAGGTAATTGGAAGGTCGTCATTTTATGTAACCAAATCATCTAAGACTACTCTCTCTAATCTTATCTTCCACTAGAGCTACTCCAACCTTTTCACGTATATGCTCATTTCATATCTTATCTTTTGGAGAAAAGCCACTCATCCACCTGAGCATCCTCATCTCTGTAACAATTATGCTTCTCTTTTAATGGCCAACATTCTGCACCATAAAGTGTTGTAGGACTCACCACTATCTCATAGAATTTTCCCTTAAGTTTGAGGGGGATTTTTCTATCACACAACAATCCATATGCATTCCTCCACTTCAACCATTTAACTTGAATTCTATTAATAATATCCCCATCTATTACGCCATCACTCTGAACAATAGACCCAAGATATCTAAAATATCTACTCTTATTAATGACTTGATCGCTCAAAGTCATAATCCCTCCACTAGATCTATTACTACTAAAATGACTCTAAGGTTGACCTTCATAATTCAAGTTTACCTTCAACTCCCTCTCTATACTTATCAACAAGAAGAATATCATCAGCAAAAAGCATGCATTAGGGTATAACATGTTGCAAATGTCTAGTGAGAACATTTATGACTAAAGCAAAAACATATGTGCTTAAGGCTGATCCTTGATGTAATCCAACAAAAATAGAAAAATACTTGGTTAATCCACCTAGTGTTTAAACACATGTAATAGCTCTTGCATACATATCCTTAATGACTTGAATATAAGCATTGTTAACCCCTTTCTTTTCTAGAACTCTATATATCACTTCTATTGGAACTTTATTAATTATATGCTTTCTCTAAATCAATAAATATCATATGTAGATCCTCCTTATTCATTATATATGTCTCCATCAAACCTCTCAATAAATGTATAGCTTCCATAGTAGACCTACCTGACATGAATCCAAAATGAATTTTAGAAACATTAGTATCGTGTCGTAACCTATGCTCTATAACTCTCACCCACAGTTTGAAGTATGACACATTAACTTAGTTCCTCCATAATGTGCATAATCTTGTGTATCACCTTTATTCCTAAAAACAAAAATCAATATACTCGTTACCCACTCATCTAGCATCCTTTTAGTCTTCAAAATAATATTACAAAATTTAGTAAGCCAAGAAACTCCTTCATCTCCTAAGCATTTTCACACCTCTATTTGAATATCAATAGGTCCATTAGTTTTTCCACACTTCATTTTCTTTAAAGCATCTCTAACTTCAGTTTTACTAACACAGATAAAATAAAAATCTTTAGTTTCATTTAGGATGTTAAGGTCACTAAAGTCAAACGTATTTTCACAATCTTCTTTGAAAATTTTAGAAAAATAACTCATCCACCTTTGTTAAATATCCTATTCTAAATTTATAATATAAATGAATATTTAAAAGAGATTACTATAATGACAACAAATGCATTTTAATTTGTATAAATAAGCCAAATCAATAATTTGAAGCATTGTTGAAATGTTTGTTTCATTAATTAAAGTGCCAAGAAATATCCAAATGTTGCATGCTAATAATCAAAATAAACACTGTATTGATGGGAGGAATCCAACAAGACCATTATCACTTAATTTTGATGTCATTGAGGCACTTAAATATTGAAAGAATGATTTATGATCGAGGAAAATATTATGGGTCATTCGATGAAGTGATTAAAGACTTTCAATAAAATTAACAAAATGTCACTTCAAAAAAATAGAAATAGTCGATCATTCTCCACATGAGTATGACTACAAAAATAGAAGCTTGGATCATGACCCAATCTAGAAGAAAACTTAGATTTTTGAAGACCTCTTGGGCCATATTCAACTAGTCAAAATAGTGACCATCACTGGGAATCATGGTTTTACATATCTCCGTTGTACAGTTACTATCAACCAACTATAGTTTCCTGACCACTGTTAGCCAACTGCAATCTTCCAACCATCATTGGTAACCATAATATTTTGACCACTATTGCTTGATGACATTCTCCTGACCATTGTCGCTTAACCACCACCATTTAATCAATGCACCCTACTAAGGTCTCTCAGCCACCATCATTTTATTACAATCTATCAACCACTATCACATGATTATGATCTTCCAATCACTATCATCCCACTATAGTTCATTTATCACTATTGTCCTGTTATAATATCCACAACACCACTTGATTATTATCTCCTAACAACCATTATCTAATTATGATCTCTCAACCATTATAGCATGATTATGATCTCATATTGACTTTCTTGCCCATTTTTATTAACATTGATGCATGTAATTAACACAATTTTTTATGCCCACTAAACTCATAACCCATCATCAATAACAATGTTGATGAATGGCATCATCTATAAGATTAATGTATGATATTGACACAAATACTAATGCTTGTTATTATCAATAACATGCATGCATATTATTGTCTATATGATTGATACATATCATTAATACATGCAAATATTTTTTTTCTTCATCACCCTTGTTAATATTGTTAATTCATGGAATTACCTATAAGTCGATGCATGTTATTGTTACAAACATCAGATCCACCAACTTTGTTACCCTCCATTACTAATTACATAAATGCACATCATCACCTATAAGGCCAATGCATGTTATTAATGTAAATGTTTATTCTCCTTAACCTCTTTACCTACCATTACCAATAGCATCAATGGACACCATTAAGAATAATGCCAATATACACCATCAACACACGCTGACTCGTTGATAACAATAATAATATTTATACTAAACTTCATGATTTTTAATATTTTCTCTTCAAAGGACATTGTCATAAACATATGTTATAAAATGATCTCTAGAAGATAGCTCTAATAAATAATGGAACTTCCAATTTCTACCGTGGAATCCATACTTGATCATCCATGTCTATTATATTGTATTAATGCATTCTAGAATGGGCATTATTTTTAACATATGAGATGCACTAATGGAATGATTTTAACTAGGCCAAACCCAAAAAAAAATGTTTCCCAAATTTTTACATAAAAACTTTGTTGGAATATGAGACCCATTTTTATTTGTGTTCGTAATGAATCTCTCTCTCTTGTTAAAATATGGGAGCATGATCTTATATTTTGAATATTAAAATATTATTGCATGATTATTTACTTATTCTTGTTTTATGCATTGCATGATATTCTTGTGTACCATTAACTATTTTAGGTATAGCCTATACTAAGAAGAATTGAAGAATCAATGCTCAAGATAGTGCAGTGTTAGGGTCTAAAGTTAGTTTGTAATCATAAAGTTTATACTTTTTCTTTTTCTTTTTTAGTTATTTAATGTATTAGGTGTATATTGTCCAAAAAACTGAGTACACACTTACAGGAGATGAAAAATAAATATTTGAATTTTTTTATTATCGTATTATACATCCTAATTGTATTGTATAATCTATTAAACCAGAGATTAATTCAAATTTTTAATTAAATCAAATTATTTAAATTATGTTATAACCAAGCTTATTGTACAACCTCTAATCGTACTTGATAATTAATTATTTTTCTTAAACCCCACCATCAAATCAATATTACCAAATTAGGTAAATTTAAATTTTGAAATTTGAACTTATTATATTATATGAAGGATTTCATATGGTATGATTATTAATGGATGTTGTCTGATTTTATCTCATATATTAATGAATAAAATCAAGAAAAAAATTTAATTAAAGGCTAATCAACCTAAGAGCTCAATGGATAAATGTTGGTTCATCCTATACAAAACTTGATTTGATATAACTAATCATATTGTATAATTTTATATCATATAGAATGATCTATGGAGGGAATCATACTAATCGAACAACACCATCCTAATATCATACTATAAGATCAGAGCAATCAAATTTGACATTAGGATTTAATTTAAATAGCCCACTTTATTCTTTTAATAGAGGATTGAGGGTCTAAAGTTGAGTAACATAGATCATTTTTTAGGGATGGTGCTTGAGAGAAGGAGAGGGAGTTTCCTTGCTCGTGTGAAAGTCCAAACTACTTAAGGAAAGAAAGAAGGTGGGGCTGAGGGAGTTCTTCCTTTAGGGTGTCAAGGGTTGTGAGGGAGTCACATAGTCATTGTGATTAGCCTACATCTTGTGTCCTTTGCATTTTGGTTTTGTATTTCTTAGAGAAAAGCTCTAGAAAAATTCATTAGCAAAAGACTTACTAGCCACGGAGTATAGGGGATGGCATATCCGCCATAACGAGAAGCAGGAGGTTTTAGCATCTCTATATGGGGCAGCAAAAGGAGGGATCGGCATTCCACTGAGCTAGGAGGTAGAATGAGGGAGATTCTTTGGGATCATAAGAGTATATAAGGGTCATTATCTAACTGGTAAGGAAGAAGGGTTTCTCCACCTGGGTTAGTGCTAAAGGACCGTGAGTTAGTGCAATACCCAAAGAGGAGAACCTTTGGTGAGTGGATGTAGGCCGATTCAATCAAAACACTATAAATCTAATTAGCATTTTCTTTACTTTCCTACGCTTACTTTCTTGAATCTACTTACCTACACTTTAGTTTACTTAATTGATCTTTGAAAAGTTATGGTTGAGACTTTTTTGATTGAAATCTCGGTTGAAAGACAAAATTAAAAATTTGAATATTTTCTTAAAGTTTGAAAAAAATTAAAAAAAAAAGTATTTCTTATTTTTTATTTAAATTTTTTTCTTTATGCTTTTGCACAATTCTATGATTTGATTTTAGTAAGAAATTTTTTTAAAATTCCAATTGACCTCTCTTCTTAGTGTGTCATAGCACTTTCAAGTGATATCAAAGCAAAGTTCTCACTTTGTTTGATTTAAACACTTGAGTAAATCCACATGGCTCTCTTAGAATTAGAAACACCTCAAAATGATACTCTATTACTTGACTTCCTTTATTTGAGAATATTTTTTTTAATTTTGAGGATTCGTATGTCCACTTCTTAGCAAGCTATCAATTTTTGTATATGGCATATAATTTAAGCTAGTTATATTTTGCATTTTAGAATTGTTAATGGTGTTAAAGTATAAATTTCTTATACTAAATGGTCCATAAGAGATCGTGATCTTGCTCAACTTAATGCTAAATATCTCAAATTTTTTTGTGCTTTAAAATATAAATATTAAATGAGAGCTCTACTTATACAAGTGGTCTAAAAATTTTTGGATAGACTTAATTTGCATAACTTATGAAGGAACAAGTGAAGTGAAATAACCACACATGAAATTTTTTTTTAGATGAATATGAACTATTAAGCATGTAACCTAGTGAAAATGTTTTTGATATGCACACTAGGCTTACAAAAATTATTACATTAATGCAAGCTTTAGGTAGAGACATTTTTAATGCTAAAAAGTAAATTAATTTTACATTGTTTACCTAGATAATATAATGCCAAGGTTACTATAATTCTTGAGTCTAAAAATCTTAATTCTTATTCTATTGACAACTTATTTGATTTTTTGATTGCCTATGAACTAAATTCAATCAAAGAAATACATATATAAGTGAAAGGAAGAAGGAAAATATAATAATAGCACTAAAAGTTGATGATATGGAAAGCAATAATTCTGGTGCATATTAAAATGGCGATATTGCATTGATGTCTAGATAGTTTAAGGGATTTCAAAAATACAAACAAAAGTTCTACGGTGAAAATATCAATGTAAGAATATAAAGTCAAATAATTTTTTATTGACATTATTTGTTATAAGTGTGAAAAGTTAATTCATATTCGATCAAATTGTCCAAACTTAAAGAACCACCTAGTGAAAAAAAAAAGGATGAGAAGAAAGGAAAGTGCTAAAAGGTACAATCTTTAAACACAAAAAGCTTTTTGAGCAAATTTTGATTCAAACTTGTCAAAGACCAAAGTTGAAGAGAAGATAACAAACTTGTGCTTCATGGCCAAGAAGAGCACTAGTGGCTATGATAGTTATCTGGTATGCAATCTCACTTATGATGAATTACTTTCTCTTTCAATATAATTATATAATAATTATTGAAAATTAAAAAAGAAGCATTCACTTCTTAATAGAGAATATTCCACATTGAATGAAGATCAAACCAATGTCATTAATAATTATACGAACTTAAAAACTAATTTTATTGCATTAGAAGAAAAGCATAAATTTAAAAATAAAGAGCATCTAGAATTAGAAGAAACATTCAAATAATTAGAAAGATATGCATTGTATTGGCAAGAAGATTAATATGAATTTAAAGTATAGGTAGGCATATATAAAAGTGCTAATTAAATGTTAATAAAAAGATCACACTTAAAGAAGTTAAATCAAGGCTTACACACTATTAAGTCGCACATTAGAATACAGCATACACACCATCCTTTAGAAAGAGGCATCACTCTTCATATAGATCAGTGCATCAATTTTTAGAAGTGAAATATTTTTCTTGTGATGTATTAGTGCATATTGCACACTTTTTCACATCTAGAATCCACCGTAGATCACATTTGATCAGGACACCTAGGATATTATCCATACATTATAAAAAACATTCATTATAATATAAGGCAGGCCCCAAACCCACTTTGGTTCCCAAAATTAAACCATAATTGATTTTGTACATGTGTTCTCAAAAGAGGTTGTCAGACCAAGTGGTACATAAACAATGGATGCTCATGATATATATTAGGGCATAACACAAGCATAAAGATTGTAGAGGTTACTAGGGTGATGCTTAGTGAGTATAGTCTATCAAGTATTTCTCGACAGAGATAGTGAATACTATTTATTATGTTCTTAATATAGTAAACATTATATCTAAGCTAAATAAGACACCGTATAAGTTACTTAAGGGTAGTACACCTAATATATCTCATATACATATTTATGAGTGTAAGTGTTTTATTCTAAATAATGAAAAATCATATCTTAGAAATTTGATGCAAAGGAAGATGAAGTGGTGTTTTTAGGATATTCCAATTAGTAGACAAGACATATAGGATTTTTAATAAGAGAATTTTATTTGTTGAGGAGTCCACCCATGTTATATTTGATGAATCTAATATGGTATTTAAAGCTAAAAAAATGGATAATGTATAGCTGAAAATATTAGAATAGAGGATTGAGAATAAGCTCATAATACATTTTCTAAGGAGTTGAGATATATATATGCATCGAGTCACCCTAGAGAACTTATCTTAGGATACCCATCTATAGGGATTAGGACTAGGCATGGTCTTAAAAAGGAAGTTAGCTACATAATATTTATCTCTATGATAAAGCCTACATGTATAAATCAAGCACTAGAATATGAATTTTAGATTATTGTAATTCAAGAAGATTTATATCAATTTGTTAGAAATGGTGTATGAGAGTTAGTAATTAGACTTACTGATCATAGTATTATTGGAACTAAATGATATTTTAAAAATAAATTAAATGACTCTGAATCAATTGTTAGACATAAGATTAGATTAGTAGCAAATGAGTATAATCAAATAGAAGTGACAGATTTTGAGGAGACATTTGTCGTAATAGCTAGATTAAAAGACATTAGGGTATTTTTAGTATTTGCATATTTTAAGGGATTCAAATTAGTTCAAATGGATGTAAAGAGTGAATTCTAAATGAGATAATTAAGGAAGATGTGTATGTAAAATAATCCCCTAGTTTTGAGAACTTAGCCTTTTCAACTCATATCTATAAACTTAAGAAAATATTGTATGTGATTAAGCAAGCACATAGGGCATGATATGATAGGCTTAGTAATTTGTTATTAGAGAAATCATTTGTTAAGGACACCATAGATACCACCCTATTCATTAAAATAATTGGAGATGATATATTCATTGTTTAGATATATATGGATAATATTCTTTTTGGATCTATCGATAATAATTTATGCAAAGAATTTTCTCCCACTATGAGTAGTGAGCCTAAAATGAGTATGATGTGTAAGTTGACAAATTTTCTTGGGTTTAATAAAAAGTAGTGAGAAGATGGAACATTCTTGAGTCAGACATTAAGAAAAATTTTAAGAAATTTGATATGGAATGTTATAAGAGTATGAATAAGCTGTAAGCCCAACAACCAATTAAATAAGGATCTGGATGGTAAATCAGTTAATTCAAATAAATTTAAAGGGATCATAGGTTATTTATTTTACATGATTGTTAGTATGTTTGAAATTATATTTAGCGTCTATTTATTTGCTAAATTTCAGGCTAATCCTAAGGAATCTCATATGATTGCTATTAAGAGAATCGTAAGGTATATCTTAGGCACTCAAACCTTAGGTAATTGATATCCTAGGAATAGCTTGACTTTTAACTTAGTTGGATACTCATATTCAAATTTTATTGGATGTATGATAGATAGAAAGAGCATCTCAAGAACATGTCACTTCATATGACAATAATCTCTAGATTTCTAGTCGAGTAGAAGTAAATTTTTGTAGCCTTATCCACCATAAAAGTTGAAAATATAGCTATAAGAAGTTGTGCTACCCAAGTCCTTTAGCTGCTGTAACAGCTTCTTGATTTTGGATTGTTAGTAGAAATCTCTATCATGTGTGATAATATTTATCATTATCAAAAAGAAAAAGATTGATGAAATATGGGAGCCCAACTTTATGTTTTGATAATTACAGATATTATTGGATGATAGTTTACGTATTCATGTTTTATATATTGTATGTTTTTCTTATGTGTCACTAATCATTTTAGGTACAACATACATTGAACAGAATTGAAGAATTAAGATTCAAGATAATGTAGTGTTAGGGTTTAAAGTTAATTTGTAATCATATAGTTTGTATTTTTTATTTTTCTTGAGTCATTTTATATATTAAATGTATATTGGTTAAGCAAGCAAGCACACACTCATAGGGGATAAAATTTAAATATAAAATTTAAATATTTAATTTTTTTTATTATCATACTATATAATCTCGTTCATACTATATGATTTGTTCAATCAAAAATTATTTTAAATGTTTAAATTAATTAAATTAATTAAATTAAATTATAGCTAATCATACTGTACAACCTCCAATCGTACTGTATGACCTTCAATCATATGGTACAATCAGTTATTTTACTTAAACCATGCCGCTTAATCCACATGACCAAAAATTTGGCAAATTTAAATTGATCATAATGTATAAAGGATTTCATATTGTACAATTATTAATAGATGTTGCCTAATTTTGTCCCATAGATTAAAGAATTGAATAGAATTAAATCTTAAATAATGATATTACTATACAATCTAAATCATGTAGTCCAATTGACCCGAGAGCTTGATGGATGAACATAGGTTCATCCTGTATGAAGTTTGATTCGATATAACTAATCGTATTGTATGACTTCATATCACATATGATGATCTATGATGAGAATTCAACTAATCATACAGCATGATCCTAATATCATATTGTATGGTCAAAATAATTAAACATAAAATAATGGTTTAAGATATCCTACTTTAATTTTTTAAACAAAGGCTTGACGGTCTAAAGTTGAGTATTTTTTGGTCAACAATGGCTTAAGGGTCAAAATTTTAAAATGTATTTTTTTGGTCAACTATTTTAGAATAATATTTATATCGATTGAGATAATATATTTTTCTCTATATATTATACAATCACTGGAATATATTTTGTTTAATAAATATTTTGATGTTTAAGCATAAAATAAAAAAAAGGCCATGAGGAAGATTTATTTTAGAGATATTTGAAATTTATTATCAAAATATTTTATATTTATTTTAATCCTTTTTTATATAAAGATAATACGTATACACTTTTATATTTATAGTTTTTTTGCATTTAATAATAATTATTTATAAATAATTTTTTTACATTTTTATATAAATTTATAGATAAAAATTTTAATTAATAAATTTACTAAATAATAATTTTAATTTTAATTTTAAAGACCTTTAATAATTTTACTTCATATCACCTCTTTTCTGTTTTTATATTGATAATAATTGTAATTAATAGTTATAAAACAAAATAATTTATCTTACTCGTTTCAACTCAAAATTGATATATGGTAATTCGATTTAAATTTAATTTGACTTTAAATTAAAATCTTTAATTTAAAATTAGGCTTCGGCTTTCTTATTGCTTTGAAAAGCAACTTTTTATAAAAAATTAAGGGTTCGTTTGGGACAGCTTTCTTATTGTTTTTTAAAACAGCTTTTTAGTATAAAAAAAAATTAATTTTTGTACTAAAAAACTGCTTTAAGAAGTAGTAAGAAAGTCGTCCCAAACGAAGCCTAAGATTCGGGGATGGCTTTCTTGCTGCTTTTTAAAACAACTTTTTAGTATAAAAATTTTAATTTTTGCATTAAAAAAATCATCCCAAACGAAGCCTAAATTTTTTAGACCACAAAACTGTTTTAAAAAGCAATAAGAAAGTTGTTCCAAATAAAGCCTTAATAAGTAAGCTCCAAATCATCCCACACTCCTTGTTCAATGGCATGGCCTAGACTTATTTATGAGGGGAAATATCATTTTATCTGCTAGGATAAATATGGTTCTTTTTTTAATTTTATTTACTAGGAAAAATATGATGTTCTTCCATTCGTCCTCCAATTCTTAAATAATATAAAATTCTCAATTAGAAATTTTAATAGTGCGCCAACAATAACCTAATTATTCATAATTAATAATATATGCCACATAATACTAACTAATATAACACTCTCTAATGATTTTTTCATCTATGTGCTAAAAGCCGAGTAAAAGTAATCACAAAGATAGCTTTTCTCATGCATAGCCTTATTCATTACATAATAATAATAATAACAATTACATCGAGTCTTTATCTCACTAAATGAAATCAACTACATGAATCATTTTTTCTCATTACGTTCTATTAAGAATAAAATTATACTTTCTAATGAAGTTTTTTTAAGGCTTCGTTTACTATGGCTTTCTTTTTTTACTTCTTTTTAACAAAAATACTTTAAGCTAAAAGTTGTTGTCTAAAAAATTGCTTTAAAAAGCATTAAAAAAGCCCCCACATACAAAGCCTAAGTGTATAGATCAAATCTAACGCATCTACTCTCCTAACCAAATTCTTAGAAAGCCAACATTTTATATGATTAAGCCATCTAAGACTTTGCTTGGAATAACTTTCTTAATGCTTTGTAAAATAACTTTTTATAAAACTGATTTAAGCAGAAAAAATATCATCCTAAACAATGTCTAAAATAATTCTCTATAATTGCATCCGCCATTGGAGCAACTCCAACATTTTCATGTATATACTCATTTCTCATTTTACCTCCAAGTGTAAAACACGAGCATCCTATCTCTATCACTTAATCTTACCGTTCACTTTTAATGATTAACATTCTGCATCATAAGACATTACAATGGCTCACTATCTTACATAAGTTATTACATTATAATTATGTTAATTTTAAATGACTTCAAATATTAGTAAATTTGCATCAATGCTATAAATTTGAATGATTAATAATTAATTTATTTTTTAATCAAAAGTGAAATAAAGAATTTTCACAATTTTATTACTTCACATCGTATAAACTTCAAGTTTTCGTTTGAGACAGCTTTTCTATTGCTTCTTAAATCAACTTTTTAATACAAAAATTTTAATTTTTTATTAAAAAAATTGTTTTAAGAAACAGTTAAAAAATCATCACAAATGAAGCCTAAGCATTAGACTTAGGCTTCGTTTGGGACGGCTATTTTACTGCTTTCTAAAATGAAGTTTTAGTACAAATTTTTTTATTTTTGTACTAAAACTCCGTTTTAGAAAGCAATAAAAAAGCGGTCCCAAACGAAGCCTTAGGCTTCGTTGGGGACGGCTTTCTTTTTTGCTTCTTAAAGCAGCTTCCTAGAATAAAAATTAATTTTTTATACTAAAAAGCTGCTTTAAAAAACAATAAAAAATCATCCCAAACAAAACCTTAATGAAAATTCATATAAGCATGAGATTCAAATATATTAATCCAATAATACGTAATAAAGAAATACCATACCCATATTTCATCAAAATAATGTTAAGAACTTAAATATTATAAGATTTAATCATTTCATCACACATTGCATATCAAATATTCTCATTTTTTAAAATGTATTTCTAACTTAAAATCACATAATATTATGCCAATCAATATAATAAAATTAACATGCCTATTTTTTAAGCCCATCCATAGACAATGAGATATTATGATATAACATCTCTATTCATTAAGAAATTTTTTATCTTAAATTTTCAATAATAATTTTTAAATTTCTTTCAACTAAATTAACAGACAACCACTCTTTTGCCCACTAATCATGCTTCCCATTTTCAAGAATAAAAGGAATCAAATGATCAGCTTTTCAAATACCACAGTGCAATATGAAAGTGCTGGTGTGCAGACTGAACCAGCAGTGGCTCCACTAAGGCACTAATGGAGTCTACCACATAAGCGGCCTGTGCGCCATGATCAGAAAAAAGAAAGAAGCCTAGCTTCTCTTAACTTTTTTTAGAAATTAGCTTACCTTTACTTGGGCTTCGTTTGGGACAGCTTTTTTAATGCTTCTTAAAACAGTTTTACTATAACAACAACAACATCAAGCCTTTATCCCACTACGTGGAGTCGGCTACATGAATCCTTTTTCTCCATTGTGTCCTATTAAAAGTCAAATTCTCATTTAAATCTAATAAAGAAAGGTCATTCCTAATATTTTCTAATCAAGTCTTTTAGGTCTGCCTCTACCTTTCTTAATATAAGTCAAATCTAATACCTCTACTCTCCTAACCGGGTCATCGGAAGGCCAGTTTTATCTGACCAAACTATCTTAGGCGACTCTATCTAATCTTATCTTCTACTAGAGCTACTCCAACCTTTTCACGTATATGCTCATTTCGTATCCTATCTCTAAGGGTAAATTAAAATTTTTGTAAAAAGCTTCTTTAAGAAGCAGTAAGAAAGCCGTCCCAAACGAAACCTTAGACGAATAAGAAAAGCAAACGAAACAGATGTCCAATAGATCAAACAACAAACTTCCAAACAAGCTATTAAAAAGGAAATTTTTTTGATAATTTGTTTTCCTCCAGAGGGGAGGAGGAGTGGCCATCTCTGGATTTGGTAAAATAGAGAGCCTTAGGCACAATCACTTCAAAATCTTAACACATAATAGAGAAAACAGGGTACCTGAGATTTTAATAAGAGACAGGCTGCAATTCAATTTAGCTAACCCATGGCATACTTCTGAGTCCAGCTCCTTGCAGTGGTCTCATACTTGTTCCTATCCGTCTTGTACATGTGCGCGATCTCTGGAACCAATGGATCATCTGGGTTTGGATCCGTCAATAACGAACATATTGAAAGCAGGACCTGGCCACATTCAAGTTCAAATCAGTTGGATATGCAAAGAAGGCATTTCAAGACAGATTATGCAATGGCTGAGAGCACTACTATTTCTATCTGACATATATTTCTGTCTTTAATCTTTAATTTCACCAAGAATCTTCATCTTATTCACAAATCAACTGAGAGCGACAGGAGCGCAGTTAGCCAAGAGCAAGCAGAGGTGCAATCGAGAGTCTATTTGTTTTTGTAAGTTTAGTTATTTTTGGTTGGAGTGGGAGAGCATAAGTTCTCAAATTTTTATTTTGTATATTAATTATCATCAATAATTAGAATAATACATACTCAATTCATATAACATGAAATGTTCATGAAAGAGATTAAAAGATCACTTGCCTTTAACACGTGAATGTTCGAGCATGTGGGAAAATGTCAGATGAGGCCAAAAAAATACATTGAATGTTTAAAGTGTGGCATCGCGAAAAAAATAGCTCAAAAAAATGAAAAAAAAAAATAATTCATTGGAAATAGTTCTTATTTTGGTTCTCAATCAATATAATTCTAGCAATGGGAAATCATTTTTGATCTTATGACAAAGGAATTTGAGGACCAATGCATAAATTTATTATGAATGTAAATGAAGATGAGAATAGCTCTCAAGTAATTCCCCGTGTAGCTTCTACAAAGAAACATAGAAATAGAGTATATTTAAATATTTCAAGATGCTTTTATGTTTCGCTCAATTGGAGATTATGGTCAAGAGCAAAATCTTCCTAACATGTATGAGCTTCGAACATTAATGTTAAATGAGGACGTCACAAAAATAACAAAAAAGGTTGATGAAACGAAGAAGACATGAATTGAAACAGGGAATATGAAAATGCCAGATGGTTGGTTGAATATTAAACAAAAGAGCATTATATACCATATTAAAACTTCATATGGGACTATATTTTTAAAATCTGTTGATACACTAGCCTTTATGAAAGATGCACAATTACTATTTAAAATACTTCATGAGGTTGTTGAGAAGGAAAAAGCATATTCATTCGATGGATATAAAAAATGCAAGTACCCATATGGTTATAGAAAGGCTATTAATGGAGAAGATGTGGGATCTTTACGGGACTTCATATACTGCTCATTATTTTGATTTAATACTTGAGAAATTGAAATAGTTTACACAACATTAATATGATTTTCTCAAAATAAAAAATAGTAAGTTTATTTACAAGCATTTCTCGGAGTCGAGCTTGATGAGAAATTAACAGATAAAGAAATCATCAAGCCACCAATTTCAAGATTTGCCACAGCTTATTAGACTTGAAACAAATTAATAGTTTGTCAAGGGCAATTCTAGTTAGGTGGTTGTAAAGTTGGTAAGAGAAAAAAATTTTGAAAAGTTTTATGATAGGAATTACTTGGTTTGCAAGTAACCCTAATCCAAAACAGTAAAAATACAGCAGCAGTTTGCTGTCCCCAGCAGAAAAACAGCAGGAATATAGCAAGAAATAGGGAAATTGGAGAGAAAAACACAAGGAAAGACTTGTATTTCACTAGCAATTAAGACACAAAACAAAGAAAGATACAATGTTCTTCGATTCGAGAGGAAGAACAACTCTCCACAAGTCTCTAGCAAGCCCTAGAGCCCAAGCACACCAAGAGATCTCAAACTTCTCATTCAAATTCAAGATGATTCTAATTTCCCCCCCCCCCCCCCCCCCCCCCCCAAATCTCCTAATTATACAAATTCCTCATAAAGGACAATAATGGACTTCCTAAAACAGCTCCTCATTCAAAAATCTCCCTCCCAAATTCAATTTGAGCCAACGTGGGGTCCACAGTGAAGTTCCGCCCCTTTCTGTTTTTCCGCCTGGCATAGTATCGGACCGGTCCACTCGTAACATTACTCCCCTCCCAAAGATTCACCTTGTCCTCAAGGTGAAAGTCTGAAAACTGCTGCTTCACCATCTCATAGGGCTCCCAGGTAGCCTCGTAGTCGGGAAGATCTTTCCATTTGATTAACACTTCCTTGGTTCCTATTTTATTAACTCTTACTCCTTCCAGCTCCATGGGTTCCATTATCACCTCCAAGTCTTCTGTCAATGATGCTGGTAGCTCGGGATTGGCTACATGCTCCCCAAGCGCTCTCCTCAACTTGTGACACATGGAACACCGGGTGTATGGTGGCGGACGGGGGTAACTTCAGACGATACGCTATTGCTCCAATCCTCCCAGTGATCTCATAGGGACCAAAATACCTCGGGGCCAATTTCTCATTTCTCCTGTTTGCCACTGATCTCTGCCTGTAGGGTCTTAGCTTCAGAAATACCTTCTCTCTCACTTCAAATTGTATGTCTCTCCTGTGTGTATCTGCTCGCTTCTTCATGATTTGTTGTGCCCTTCCCAAATGCTTGTTTAACTCCTCCAGCACTTAATCTCTTTCTTCTAAGTACTGCTCAACTGAAAAGATCGGTGTTTCCCTTTCCATAATGCACTAACGGTGGGGATCTCTTCCATAAAGTACCTTGAAAGGGGTCATTTGGGATGCTGAGTGATACGAAGTATTATACCAGTATTCTGCCCAAGGTAACCATTTTGCCCACTTACGTGTTGTTTCCGAAGCGAAACATCTCAAATAGGTTTCCAAGCTCCGATTTACCACCTCTGTCTGTCCGTCTGTCTGTGGATGGTAGGCGGTACTCCTTTTGAGAGCAGTGTCCCTGCATTCGAAAGAGTTCCTTCCAGAACTGACTGAGGAAAACTTTGTCTCTATCTGACACAATTGAAGAAGGGAATCCATGTAATCGCATCACTTCTCTAATAAATGCTGCTGCCACTGATATCGCAGTGTAAGGGTGTCGCAGGAGGACGAAATGGGCATACTTACTGAGTCGGTCCACTACTACCAAAATGACCGTGAATCCCTCTGAGCGAGGTAGGCCGTCAATGAAGTCCATGGACACTTCCTCCCAAACTTTGTTTGGAAGTTCCAAGGGTTGGAGTAGCCCTCCTGGTGCCATCACCATATATTTATTTCTTTGGCACACCTCACACCTTGCCACCAGCTCTTCCACATCTTTATGCATGCCCTTCCAATAGAACTCCGCTGCTAGCCTCCTATATGTCTTATGAACTCCTGAATGGCCTCCAACTGCACTGTCATGGAAACTCCTCCAACAAGTGGGGGATATGTACGGAAGTTCGTGGCATCACAAACCTCCCTTGATACAATAATCTCTCGCCCTCAATGCAGTAGCCCGGATGGCTACTCTTGTCTTTCTGTAGGTCCTCCCTGATCTTCCCCAATTCTTCATCTAGCTTGCTTTCTTCCTTGATGGCCCCCCAGTCAACCATCAATGGTACTGACAGAGCTAGCTACTGGAGCTCCCCAACACGTCTGGATAGGGCGTCAGCTGCTTTATTTTCCAAACCCGGCTTTTATTGGATCTCGAAGTCGTAGCCCAACAATTTGGAGAGCCACCTCTGATGCTCCTCAGTCACCATTCGCTGCTCCAGTAGATACTTTAAACTCTTCTGATCAATCCAGACAATGAAATGTCGCCCCAAAAGGTAGGGGCGCCACTTCTGAATGGCCAAAACAATCGCCATCAGCTCTCTCTCGTACACTGATTTCAGTCTTTCCCTGGTTGATAACACTTGACTGAAGTATGCTACAGGTCTGTGGTTCTGCATCAATACTGCTCCCAACCCATATCCTGACTCGTCGATCTCTACCACAAATGCCTGACCAAAGTCTGGAAGGGCTAGAACAGGAACAGTCGTCTTGGCTTCCTTTAACCTCTCGAACGCCTGGGTGGCTGCCTCTCCCCAGCAAAAATTGTCCTTCTTCAGCTGCTCAGTCAAAGGCCAGGCAATGGTACTGTATCCCTTCACAAACTTCCTGTAGTAACCTGTCAATCCTAGAAAACCCCTTAATTCCCTGAGGTTCCTAGGTAGCGGTCATTTCTGCATTGCTTCAATTTTAGTTTGATCCGCTGCCACTCCTTGAGATATCACATGTCCCAAGTATTCCACACTTGCCTGAGCAAAACTGCACTTCTTCAGGTTGGCTTTCAACTGGTGCTCCTGAAGCACTTCCAATACCACTTTCAAATGTTTCCAGTGCTCCTCCACAGTCTTGCTGTACACTAGGATGTCATCGAAAAAGATCAAAACGAACTTCCGGAGGAGCGGCTTGAATACCCGATTCATCAAGGATTGAAAGGTTGCAGGAGCATTAGTCAAACCAAAGGGCATTACCAGAAATTCATAATGCCCTTCATGTGTCCTGAACGTTGTCTTTGGAACATCGGCCTCCTTCATTCTAATCTGGTGGTATCCAGATTTTAGATCTAGCTTAGAGAACATCACTGCACCATGGAGTTCGTCCAACAGCTCATCAATCACTGGAATTGGGAATTTGTCTGGTACAGTGCCTTTATTCAAAGCCCTGTAATCCACACAAAATCTCCAACTCCCGTCCTTCTTCTTGACTAGGAGGACTGGACTAGAAAAAGGGCTGTTGCTGGGTCTGATAATCTCTGCCTCCAGCATTTCCCGGATCAGCTTTTCAATCTCATCTTTCTGAATCTGTGGGTAGCGGTAAGGACGGACGCTGATCGGAGTCTCACCTTCTTTCAGAGTAATGGCATGCTCCAACTCTCTCTGAGGAGGTAAACCCTGGGGCGGGTGAAAGACCTCGCTGAACTGGTGTATGAGCGGCTGTACTGCAGAGGGAACATTGCCTTCCTCCTCCAATCTGACCCCTTCCAGGCGGTGCAACTCTACTAAATAGCCTCCCCCCTCTTCTTGAATGGTTCTGATGAGGGATTTGAGAGAAACCTCTGCCTTGGTCAGCCCGGAATCACCCTGAATCGTCCTCTTTCTGCCCCCAACCACCAACTCCATCCTCAATGTTCCCCAATCGATTTTGGTCTTTCCCAATGTCTGCAGTCATTTCATCCCAAGAATGACATCCGTGCTCCCCAATTCCAAGGGAAGGAAGTCTTCCTTTACAGGGATCCCTTGAATCTTCAACCCTACTCCTCGACAGATTCCTTGACCCATCTCCACCTTCCCGGTGCCCATCATTACCCCGTAACCTCCGGTATCCACTAGTTCCATCCCCAACACATCTGCAATCTGGGTGGAAATAAAATTATGGGTCGCTCCACTGTCTATCAACACCACAACCTCATGATCAGAGATCTCTCCTTTCACCTTCATAGTGTGACTCGAAGTGAGTCCCACTACTTAGTTCAAAGAGACTTCTGCTACATCCAGATGCAACTTCTTCTCCTCCTCTTCAATCCTGCTCCCACCTCCCTCCTCGTCTTCCTCATCTTCACAGACTAGGAGAACTTGAAGAGTTCGGTCCTTGCATCTATGACCCGGCATGTACTTCTCATCACAACGGAAGCACACCCCCTTTGCTCTCTTTTCTTGCATCTCCTTCTCTGTCAGCCTCTTGAATTGTCCCTCATTTCCTCCTCCACCAGATCTCTCCTTGGGCATCTCCCTCTGGTTCCCTGGGGCTACCCCTTTTGAGGGTAATACAGCAGTGGTCATCTTGTACGATCCCCCTGAGTAGTTGCCTCGAGCTCCTCTTTCTGATCTCAACTGATCTTCCACCAATTGTGCAAGCTCCATGGCCTTGCCTAAGTTCCTTGGCTCCAGCACTCTGACAGCTGTTCTTATCTCCGGTTTGAGCCCCTTCATGAAATTCCCCTCCATGGCCGATTCTGAGATGTGATCCAGACGGCTAGCCAACTACTCGAATCTGTCCCGCTAGTCGGCCATAGTCCCTTCCTGAGTCAGAGCAAAGAACTGCTCACAGAAGTCTCCTCCCCCATCGGCTCGGAAACGCTCTAATAAACAATCCTTGAACTCTCTCCAGTTCCTGATAGGCTCTCTCCTGTCTCGCCACTGATACCATGCCAGCGCCTTCCCTTCCAGACACAATCCTGCCGCCGTCAGCTTCTCATCATCTGTCAACCTATTGACAGCGAAGTATCGCTCCACCTTATAGATCCAACCATGGCCATCTTTGCCCTTAAAGATGGGTATCTTCAACTTCCTCACCTTCGGATCCCTTCCGTTACCCCGGTACTCTCCATAACCTCTCATTCCTCGAAGATGAGATGCTCCCCAAGTGTCCCGGTCCTCCCTCCGGTGTTGGTATCCGAATCCGTCGTCATATTCCCCTCTTCCCCTTTCAAAATCAGCACCTCGACGCTGAAATTCTTCTCTTCTTTCACCAAAATCTGCACTTCCCTCATATTCCCCTCTCCTGCCATCAAAATCAGCACCTTGACGCTGAAAATCAGCACCTCGAAGCTAAAAATCAGCATCTCAACGCTGAAAATCAGCACCTCGACAATATTTTCCCATGCTCATATCTTCTCTATAAAGTGGCTCTAGAGGTGGCATGTCGTCGTCTCCCTCAAGGACCTCTACATCCGGATTCCTCCTCCCCCTACGCGGTTCGGATTTCCTCCTACACCGTGGTCTCCAGTAGTCTCTCTTGCTTCCGACGTCGTCGGATTAGTCTTCATCTCCAATAATTTCTTCATCATTTCTTCCATTGCCGTGAATTTTCCCTCCAACCTTTCGTTGTTGGTGTTGATTTCATTTTGAAATTCAAAAAATCTTTCTTCCAAATCGGTTTTCAATTGACCGATTTTGCCTTCCAAGACGTCCACCTTCTTTCCGGCCATCGCTCTTCTAACGGATCCCAAAAAATCTTCTTCCGGAAAAGATAAACTTGCTGAAATTTCAGAATTTCAGCCGCCGGTGGTCCCAAATCGACTCTCTGATACCAATTTGATATGAATTACTTGGTTTGCAAGTAACCCTAATCCAAAACAGTAAAAATACAGCAGCAGTTTGCTGTCCCCAGCAGAAAAACAGCAGGAATATAGCAAGAAATAGGGAAATTGGAGAGAAAAATACAAGGAAAGACTTGTATTTCACTAGCAATCAAGACAAAACAAAGGAAGATACAATGTTCTTCGATTCGAGAGGAAGAACAACTCTCCACAAGTCTCTAGCAAACCCTAGAGCCCAAGCACACCAAGAGATCTCAAACTTCTCATTCAAATTCAAGATGATCCTAAGTCCCCCCCAAATCTCCTAATTATACAAATTCCTCATAAAGGACAATAATGGACTTCCTAAAACAGCTCCTCATTCAAAAATCTCCCTCCCAAATTCAATTTGAGCCAACGTGGGGTCCACAGGAAAGTTCCGCCCCTTTCTGTTTTTCCGCCTGGCATAGTATCAAACCGGTCCAGTGGGGACTGGTCCACTCGTAACATTTTATAAGTATTAAAAATATTTTTTGAAAAAAAAATTCAAGTGTAGATTAATTACGGCTACTACACATACAAATCAAGTTGTAAAAAGTAACTTTTCTCAGCAAAAATTTTTTAAAAGAGATAAAAATATAGTAGTAGCCAAAAGAACATGTAACTGTGGCCTAAAAAGCAAAATAGTAAGAAAGCCACCCAAACATACCCTTAAGAGTCAAAGCAATTTTTAGAGGACATACTTGGTTCTGAAGAATGGGACAACAATTTCTAGGCAAAAAAATGTGAAGGATAGCGAGTGAAGAAGATCATAATAAAAGATTATTCTTTTTGACTTGATGTTAATTATGCTTTGAAAATCATTGGACTTCTAGTAAAGATGTTTCTCAAAATCAATTTGGATTCAAGCTGGGTAGGTCTACTATGGAAGTCATACATTAATTGAGAGGTTTGATGGAGAAGTATAGAGAGAAAAAGGAATATCTTCATATGATATTTATTGATTTAGAGAAAGCATGTGATAAAGTTCCAAGAGAATTTCTATGAAGAGTTCTAAAAAAGAAAGGGATTAAATAATGCTTATATTCAAGTCATTAGGGATATGTATGTTAGAGCTGGTCTTGTGTTCAAACACAAGGTAGTTTGAACAAGTATTTTCCAATTTCAATTGGATTTAATCAAGGATCAGCCTTAAGCCCATATCTTTTTGCTTTAGTCATGGATATTCTTACTAGAGATTTGCATGAGAATGTTCCCTGGTGTATGCTTTTTGCTGACGATATTCTTCTTGTTGATAAGACTAAAGGAGTTGAAGATAAACTTGAATTATAGAGGTCAACCTTAGAATCTCAAAGGTTTTCGTTTGAGTAGATCTAAAACTGAATGCATGGAGTGTATTTTAGAAGTAATAGATCTAGTGTGGGGTTTGTGACTTTGAGCGAACAAGTCATTAATAAGATTAGAGAGTCTCCTTAGATGGTTTGGTCACATAAAACGGCGGCCTTCCGATGACCTAGTTATGAGAGTAAATGTATTAGATTTAACCTATGTTAAAAAAGGTAGAGGTAGACCTAAAAAGACTTGGTTAGAAAATATTAGAAATGGCATTTCTTTATTAGATCTAAATGTGAATTTGACTTTTAACCGGACACAATGGAGAAAAAAGATTCACGTACCCGACCCCACGTAGTGAGATAAAGGCTTGATGTTGTTGTTAATTTTGCTTTGAAGATCATGGGACTTCTAATCAAGATATTAAGGATGGATAATGGTGAGGAGACTTCAGCTATAGGATTCATTTATAAAGATATGCACAAGGCAAAAGGAAGAAAAATAAAAGATTTGGTGGGAGATTGAGGTAAGGATAAAGTGAGATGGTGTATTCACTACTGCCATAGAACCTAGTATTAATTTTTGAAATCTCCTTCAAAATGGCACAAGTGACGCCGACAAAAAAGCGTGTAATGAACTGAATGAAATTAAGGATGTGATGTTTGGAATGGAAAGGGTGTCGAGACAACCACATAATATACCAGAGACAACTAAAAGAAATCTTCATGAACCAACTATAGAAATGTCAACTCCTACAATAAAATGACATGACCGATTATGTTACTATTAAAGCTACATGCGAAATCCAACTAGCACTACTAGATCATGCAAATTGAGATGGCATTCAAGGGAATTGACTGCTCGGATGAATGATAACTTCCTTGACAGCATAGGTCGTATAAGAAGATGAGCACTAGCCAACTACTAAAAGATGTACACATCTTGGAAATTGTCCAAATCTTACATCTCCTAGGAAAAATTTATGAATATTTTTCAACTGAAGTACATATCCATGATGGAGCTATATCATATATGATTAGAGTTTGGCCTTCTCACCCAATGTGACATGACAATGGACATATGAGTTCAAGTTCACGACAAAGGCGCATTCCGTATCACAGGTAGTTCTTGACAAAAAGAATAGAGGTGCTTCCTCTTCCAAAAATAATTAAGAGGTTTTGTTCTACAACTATTGGCAACCCTATAATTAATGTGCTCTAACGTTGTATAAATAATCTCTTTAATTGAGAACGAGCTAAAGGGAATTCACGCATAGAAGGATTCAAGAAAATTGAGATATACAATGAGAAAAAGATCTTCATCAAAGAAGAATGTTATTTCTACCTCAATCTCCTCCAAGTGCAGAAAGCGGATTGTTGGACCATACTTCGAGGAAACAATGTTTCGTCATAAGGAGTGTAGGCATTTTACAAATGAATGTTCTCTAAATAACTTGATAGGATCAAATCCAACTTAAGCCAATGGCGGGAAGCAAGATGGGTTGTATTAACTCAACGAGATAGAGAACCCAAATTAACTCAAAAAGAGCAGTCAATCAAATCTAGAGTCTTCACATTGCTCACTAGGAGTCCAAGGGAGAACTTGACCTTCAAAAAAGTCTGTTGCATGTCCACTATAAACTTGTGCTTATTTTGCTTGATTCAAGAGTATGATATTCATTTATAGTCGAAATGGCTGTTCAAGAGTTGGGTGGAATCTCACATATGAGCACTAAAAGATAATGCCCATATGTTGACTAGAAATAATATGGAAATTGTGTATAGTGTGCACAAACATTGTTAGTCCTTGTTGAAGGCCATGAGAATGCCCATAAGACTTGACGAGAAAAACATAGATTAGGTTTAAGATCCTAACTAACCAAAGTCTCACTACCTGTGGTGACAGCCAAGCACTATCACCAGTAGTGTTTTGCTTTAAACCATGCAGTTTGATCACTAAAGAATGTCAAGCATGTTAGTCCTTGTTGAAGGCTTGGAGGGCAATGTAGTCCGATAAGATGATATGATCAAGTATTCAAGCCACGACACAGTTGGCAGATGTGATATTTGCTCTCAAGATTTGAAAGCACTATTAAGGATTTTATGACTAGGCCTTTACCAACCACCAAATTTTTTTTAAGTATCAATGACATTGAGGAACACAAAATGTCACGTATAAGATGGATCAGGTTGCTCAAGGACTACAACTTGCAATTCAATACCATATTGAGAAGATCAATGTAGTCGCTGACATGTTAAGTCTCAACACCATCAAAGCAAATTCAAGTAAAGGTCTAGGTAGAATAGATTGATCAACTTATCAAAGTTCTAAGACGACGACAACAACAATAACAAGCCTTTATCCTACTATGTAGGGTTGCTACATAAATCATTTTTCTTCATTGTGACCTATTAAGAGTCAAATTCTCATTTAAATGTAATAAAAAAGATCATATCTAATACTTTCTAACTAAGTCTTTTTAGGTCTGTCTCTATCTTTATTAATAGAGATCAAATCTAATACATCAACTTTCCTAGGTCATGGGAAGGTCGATGTTTTATGTGACCAAGCCATCTAAGACGACTCTCTCTAATCTTATCTACCACTAGATAAACTCCAACCTTTCACGTATATACTCATTTCGCATTGTCTCTAAGTGTAAATCCACTCATCCACCTGAGCATCCTTATCTCTGCAACCCTTAACTTAATTTTATGCTTCTCTTTTAATGGCCAACATTCTGCATCATAAAACATCACATTACTCAGCACCCATCTTATAAAATTTAATATGTAAATAGAGAATTAATTTGACATAAAAAAATAAAGTTCTTAACTTGTGGTATAAAATTTTGTAATTATGTTTTTTATTTTAAGTGATACACTAAAGAAGCTCAATTAGGAATTCTAGAAATTTGCAAGAGTTTCAATGCTCGAAAAGAAGCAAAGTGGGCAATTATGTTTAATAAACATTATTTAATTTTATATATATATATATATATATTCATTTAAAATAAATGTTGCTTAATAATAAAAATGATAAATATTAAGTGCTTATGCATATTCATATTGAGAATTTCATATTCTGATTAAGAATGTAGAAAGAATAGTTACAAAGTAATTCAAATATATGTAATAATTTTATATGGATGCTACTATGCAATATAAATGAAATGGAAAAAATAAAAAGTATGAATGTTAATATGAAATGAAAATTTATAAATGGAAATGGTATATGCAGTTTAAGAGTTCACCTCTTTATGATATTAGTTGAGAATGCAACGTACCCGTACAAAATAAATAGAAATGGAAATAGAAACAAATGAATTCTTAAATATTTATGATCATGTAATAAAGAGTAGAATTCATGTCATAACCAAAAAATGCATGAAATAGCTCTGGATTCAGGATTTAGAGTAGAATTTAATAAAAATAATTTGAGGGTTATTTGAATAATCATAGGTAGTGAATTTAATAATCATTATTTATGATTATTTAAATAATTAGCATGCTTAATTACCTCTGATAATCTTCATATTTTCTTTGGCAAGACTTTGGGATGTTTTACACATCACAGATTTTTCTCAAAGGGGTTTGAAGTCTCCTCTGCCCTCTTTTGAATTTTCAAATAGGCCATTAATTGACTTATTATTTTGAAAATTCATATCTATGAATCCATATGGTAGAATGATGTGGAAGTTGAATGGTATACTTGTGCTGTAATGAGGATTAGATGAAAAATTGATTTAAGCCCATTGACTTAGTTTGCCTCTTTATAAAATCATTCAAACCTTAGGTCTAATGAACTTAAGAAAATTCCCGAAAAATCACCTTTGCTCTAAATGGTTTAAAACCTTTATGGAGTGGACTTGAGGTCATTAATGGCCTCTGGATTTATTTTCATGAGTGTTTGGATTCATTTAGGCATAAATCTACAAAACATAATTCCAAACTATTCTAGATTAATCCGTGTACACTTAAATTTTTATAGTTCATAAATAAATCTTAAAAAATCTTTAAAATATTAAATAAATTGTAATAGAACATAACCATGCGTTATAGAATTTAAGAAAAATGATTACAACACTAATCAATTTTTAAAATACCCTCTAATAATTTTATAAGTGAAAATATGAACACAATTTTAATTAATTATTAAAAATTCAAATCAACTCTAGTGGAACCGAATTTTCACTAATTAAACTACAGCTCAGTAAAGATCTCAGGTTTAAATTTCATGAAAGTTTATGTTAATTTAGTGGGCCGAAATTCAAAACCTAGTTCAACTTTTTTTTTTTTTTTTTATGAACTAGTTTTAAAGAAAATCCTATTCTTACCTCCAGAATTTCCAAATTCATTAATAAATCTAGAAAAATCAGAAAAAAAATATATATTAACTAAAGTGGAATAGAACCATAATGAAACATGAAAAATTAAAAAAAAAATAAAATCAATAAGACTTTAAACCAAAAAATTCAATAAAAATGTAAGTCAAACCTAAGCTAAACTTGAATTAAATAAATCATAAAAACTCATAATATTTTTCAAATGAGTTGAAACTTTGACAAACCTTTATGAGGTCATCCTTCCAAATTTACTTGCTAATGGTTATTCTCTAATAACCTAAAATTTTTAAAAATTAATAACAACAATAAAATACTAAAAATTTATGAAATACTCTTTGAGGTTATTCTAAACTTCAATAAAAATTTTTCATGAATTTTTTAGGACATAAATCAATTAAAAATAAATTTCTTAAAAAACATATCCAATATACATTAAATAAAATATTTAATCTTTAAAAATCATTAAATTGATTTATGTTTTTATTTTGCCTTCAAGTGAAATAATTACATATGTGATTATTAGAACCTATTAGTGAATAGAGTCTTCCCTTTTTAGACTCCATTCCTAAATTTATTTCTTAAAACAATAAATTCAAAATTCAAAAAACAAATCGTAAAATATAATTAAATTTTAAATAATTAATATTTGAATTGAAATAATGCCTTAAAATTAAACAGATAAAATTTTGAAAAATTATATCTAAAGCCTACTAGGTTAATAACCACATAGCCTAGCATACACTAATTTGTTTGTTAGAACAATGAATCATAATTTATAGGCTAGAAGCATTGTGGTGATTTAAAATAATTTAAATGCGGATTATATTTGTGATATAATGACTAAATGATTTTAGTAGATGTGTATGAATGCTTTGAATGATTAATTGTTATGTGGATGTGATGATATGATCTGTGATGAATGGTTAGATGCCCTGTGATTAGAAATGTTCTGAATATTTATTGTTAATCTAATATTATGCAGGTGATCATGTTTATGCAGGAATATAATAGACGGGCTAATTTCATTAAGCATTATAATAATAAATTTCCTACAGGTGTTTATAAATAAAATTTGCCTAGCCTCCCCCCTTTTCCCTAACATTTATATACATTCAAAATGCTTAGAACTTCAACAAATGTTAGGCATTGTGTGTGGTGTATGAATAATTTGAATGTATATAAATTGTTTCTCTAACTTATACGGAGCATTGAGTCTTTTTCAGTTTTAAACATCATCCAAATAAAATATGAAGGTCTTATGACATTTTTATCTAACGAATGGATCTTCTAAAAGTGATGTCATTTACAAACCTTTTGAAAGATGATCGCCACTAAAGAATTTAAAAATTTCTCATAAATAACATTTATGTCATTTTAGGAGTAGAGTCCGAGTTGTAATTTAAAGGCATTACTCAGTTCTCTAAATTATGTTGTAATTAAGTTGGACATGCCACAATAGACTTGACTTTACTTTTATTCATTTATTTCATTGTGGTTAGGTGAATTATTTATTTACCTGCTTTTTCCTACGCCCTTTTCTGTGTGTGCTTTACTTGAAATAATTTTGCTACTCTTAGGAAATAAAATTTTTCTACACAGAGCCAATAAAATTACTTAAAATAATATTGAAAGATAAACGATTTAAAAGATGTAAATGGTGTCTAGCTAAATCCAAAGAATAATTTAATCTCAACTCCTTGTTTAGGCAACCCCTCGCTTGCAAAGTTTGGATATACCGCTCAACTAATAAGGATGCAGCTTTATCTCAGGGGAGGTGTGCTCCTTATGATTAATGTATTTTCTAAGCTTTTTTTTAATTTAAAAATTATACAAATTATTGTATATGATTAGCATACATTGCATCAAAAACTAACAAAAAAACAAAATACTAATTGCATTTAGAATTAGTAATATAAATATCACTCATAAGTCCAAGATCATTTAGGATCTCTAGATATCGATCTCATATCCTTAATTAAATAATAGTCTACCCTAACTTGCATCTCAAAAGACTAAATTGCATGATTTTAAAATCGATTAGGTGAGTTTAGCTAGCACTCCCCTCCAGGCAAGATATAAATCTGGAAGGATCAAGCGTTTCTAAAACTCTTTAAATGTTTTAAGATATAAGTCACACCTCACTTTTGCATTTCATTAGACCAAATCCGAACTACTACATTGTAGCATTCACCATAGTATTAAATTTGGAGGCTGATTCTATATCATAAGTTTTTTACCTTCTTAGGCATTATCTAGATCTAGTGATTAAGGAATATAAGCCACAACTTTTTAATAAAATGACAACTCAAACAATAAATCTCAATTTTAAAACTTTAAAGTTCAATATAAGATAGTTTAGAGTGTTTTTAAGCTTCTCAAAATTATGGTGCACCCTATTTTTTGTCCTTTGGCTTTAGAAAGAAATATTTAATGTTGAACCAATCACCTTTTGAAATCAGAAAATACAATCCTTGTTTTCAACTTTGAAATCCTTAAAATATTTTTTATCACTTTAATCGAAAGTATTCACAAATTATTCACCATTTTTATATTATAATTAACCATAAAAGCTTTTTCTATATAGGGAACTTGTACCCAGAATTAAATAAGTCATATTTTATTTCCCTAAGGTATGGAAAAATCTTTGGGAACATGGACATTTTCCCAAAACCCCATTTTTCAAATAACATTGTAAAATATTATTTTTGTCTTTCCAGATAGCATGCTAATCTATATGTGTTGTATTTGGTTATAAAAATAAAAAAATTTCAAAACCTTATTTGATTTTTGAATCTATTATAGATTGTTATTTTTATCTTTTGAGACAATATATTATTCTCAATATAGTATTTGATCAAAAAAATAAGATTGTTCAAAAGTTATGATCCATTTTTCCACAATTATGAAATAGAAACTACTCTCAATTTAGTAACCCTTTCAATGTTGTACTGATATCTCATTATTCTTATCATTAAAGGTCATTCATTCAGCTTCAACTTCAGATCTTTCATTATTTTTTGTTTTATTCATTTATTATCATATAGTATATCATCAACCACCAATGAAACCATTTCATCATCACCAACTATGTAGCCAATAAGTTCCTTCACTTTATATATATATATATATATATATATATATATATATATATATATATATATATATATATATATATATATATATATATATATATATATATATATATATATATATATATATATATATATATAACAATAATAACATATAATAAAAAAATTTATAAATTTCAACCTGAATGAGGCGCCGTCTCAAAATGCCTCAAAGCGTTAAGCTTGGAGGCATACGACTCATTTAAAAAAGGTGTAAGCCTCAACGACACTAGTGAATCTTAAACCTCAATACACTCCTTATTCACCTCAATTAGAGGTGGACATTGAAGCATGCGCCTAACGCAAATTTTTAAAACATGTTATAATTCCCCTATATGTCATTCTTTTTAAGTTCATTAATTTAAATTTTAGGAATCTCTTAGCATCTCCTTATATAAGAGACGTTATCAGGAATGTTAAGCCCTAGGGGTGTCAAAAATGAGTTTTTGGGTTAGGTTCAGGTCCATTCAGGTCCAACCCGAAGCTGACCCACGTTCAACTAATCTAACCCAAACTCGACCCAATTAGGCAAACAGGTCAGGAATTCATACCCGGACCCAACCTGCCAAGTTTATGGTTGACCCAACCCAACCTGCTAACCCGATTTTCAACTTTCGAGCAGGGCAAGTGCGAGGTGCACAATGGGCGGAGATAAGAGCCGAGGGTGAGGTGCGTGAAGCGAAAGCAAGTGCGGGAGCGTGAGTGCAGGAGCGCAACTGCGGGGTGCACGTGACGGTTATGCATGGTCGAACACGCATGCTCAGTGAAAGCAAAGCGCGATTGGGTGCGACATAAATCAACCCAAACATGGCCCAATTTTAAAAACGGATATGAATCTTAAACCTGAACCTGACCCGTATGGCAAACAGGATGACTCAAACCCAATATAGGTCAAGTCCTGGTAGAGTCAAATATTGACACCCCTAAAAAGCCCTCCTACCACGCTCAAAAAAACATACATGGTCATTGTTGTAAGATACTACAACTAGGTAGGATCTTCCATCTAACCGCGCTTAAAAAAGCATATATAGGTATTCTTCATCTAAAAAGCAAAAATAGATGATTTCCCCACTACACTGGAAGAACACAGACATATACTAGGGGTGTCAAAAATGAGTTTTTGGGTTAGGTTCAGGTCCAACCCCAAACTGACCTGCATTCAACTAATCTAACCCAAACTCAACCCAATTAGGCAAACAGGTCAGGAATTCATACCCGGGCCCAACCTGCCAAGTTTATGGTTGACCCAACCCAACCTGCTAACCCGATTTTCGACTTTCGAGCAGGGCAAGTGCGAGGTGCATGATGGGCGGGGACAAGAGCCGAGGGTGAGGTGCGTGAAGCGAGAGCGAGTGCGGGAGCACGACTGCGAGGTGCACATAACGTTTATGCAGGGTGGAACACGCATGCTCAGTGAAAGCAAAGCGCGAATGGGTGTGACATAAATCAACCCAAACATGGCCCAATTTTAAAAAGGATAACAATCTTAAACCTGAACCTGACCCGTATGGCAAACAGGATGACTCAAACCCAAAATAGGTCAAGTCCTGGTAGAGTCAAATATTGACACCCCTAAAAAGCCCTCCTACCACGCTTAAAAAAACATACATGGTCATTGTTGTAAGATACTACAACTAGGTAGGATCTTCCATCTAACTGCGCTTAAAAAAGCATATATAAGTATTCTTCATCTAAAAAGCAAAAATAGATGATTTCCCCACTACACTGGAACAACACAGACATATACTAGGGGTGTCAAAATTGAGTTTTTGGGTTAGGTTCAGGTCCAACCCGAAACTGACCCGCGTTCAACTAATCTAACCCAAACTCAACCCAATTAGGCAAACAGGTCTGGAATTCATACCCGGACCCAACCTGCCAAGTTTATGATTGACTCAACCAAGCCTGCTAACCCGATTTTCGACTTTCGAGCAGGGAAAGTGCGAGGTGCACGATGGGCGGGGACAAGAGCCGAGGGTGAGGTGCGTCAAGCGAGAGCGAGAGCGGGAGCGCGAGTGTAGGAGCGCGACTGCGGGGTGCACGTGACGGTTATGCAGGGTGGAACACGCATGCTCAGTGAAAGCAAAGCGCGATTGGGTGCGACATAAATCAACCCAAACATGGCCCAATTTTAAAAATGGATCAGAATCTTAAACCTGAACCTGACCCGTATGGCAAACAGGATGACTCAAACCCAATATAGGTCAAGTCCTGGTAGAGTCAAATATTGACACCCCTAAAAAGCCTTGCTACCACGCTCAAAAAAACATACATGGCCATTGTTGTAAGATACTACAACTAGGTAGGATCTTCCATCTAACCGCGCTTAAAAAAGCATATATAGGTATTCTTCATCTAAAAAGCAAAAATAGATGATTTCCCCACTATACTGGAACAACACAGACATATACTTATCTCACAAATTTTATAACCACATTAAAACAACACGCATTGTTGAAGTGGAGGAATTAATAAGAGTACACGTTTTAGATATCTTGGATCTATTGTTCAGAGTGATGGTGAAATTGATGGAGATATTATCAGCATAATTCAAGTTGGATGGTTGAAGTTGAAGTGGAGGAATGCATCAGGCTTGTTGTGTAATAGAAAAGTACCCCTCAAACTTAAGGGAAAATTCTAAAAGATGGTAGTGATGCCTGCAATGCTTTATGGTGCTGAATGTTGGCCATTATAAGAGAAGCATAATACTAAGTTAAGTGTGGAAGAGATGAGGATGCTCAAGTGGATGAGTGGATTTACCCTTAGAGATAGGATACGAAATGAGCATATACGTGAAAAGGTTGGAGTAGCTCCAGTAGAAGATAAGATTAGAGAGAGTCGCCTTAGATGGTTTGGTCACATAAAATGGCGGCCTTCCAATGACCCGATTAGAAGAGTAGAGGTATTAGATTTGACTTATGTTAAGAAAGGTAGAGGAAGACCTAAAAAGACTTGGTTAGAAAATATTAGGAATGACCTTTCTTTATTAGATTTAAACGAGAATTTGACCTTTAATAGGACACAATGGAGAAAAGGGATTCATGTAGCCAACTCCATGTAGTGGGATAAAGGCTTGATGTTGTTGTTGTTGTATTAAAACAACACGCATGTGTATTTATTTCGCAAATTTCCTTGCCACATTGAAGCAACGCTTACGAATACTTAATTTTGAGATTTTCAGATTATACATTTGCCCAAGGCAAGCAACGAGTATGAGACGAAGAAAATATAATTTTTCCTTTTTTTTCTTTTTATTCTTTTTTTATTTCTTTTTTAAGATAGAGAAAGGGAGGAGAGAGATAAGTGGAGAAAGAGGAGGCTAGAGAGGGAAAAGGAGAAGACTTTTGTCTAGTTTGAGAGATGAAGGAAAGTGGGATAAAAGAGAGAGGGTGAGAGTGTGAGAAAGATAGAGAAGGTTTGATTATTTGGGATTTGATATAGATGAAGGTGGGTTGTTTCGTCGACAGGTGTTGAGATGGTCAACTGGGTGTGAACATGAGAGGTAGAGACGGAAGAGGTTTGGTGTTGCTGCAGCTATTTCATTATGGAGGAAAAGGAGGGCTGGTAGCCGACGATGAAATGGGTTACAGGTTTGGAGCAGTTTCTATACGCAAGTGAAGAAGAGCGACAGGAGTATAATGAGAAAGAGGGGTTCGATGAGGAACTGGAAGCCCTGTGCAAACTCGGGAGGATAAGAGGGGTACTCGGCTGTGACTAGGAAGCAACGTCAGCTTACTATGATGCTTAGAATATTATGGTAATAATTTGGGATTCATGTTACTTGATAACTCTCATATGATGCATGAACTGCAATGGGTGTGTACAAATACGTGCTTAGCAGAAAGTGTTATTTGGTGGCAGTATGACCTCCACCACTTGTGACCCTATAGATAAAATGAATATTACTTCAGGAAGCAGTGTGACATCCGACTGTGATGCACTATGTTAATATAGTAAGATATACTTATGAACATCAACTGAATGGAGTTGGGTGAGATCAACTTAGTCTGAGTTCTCATTTGACAGGACAAGTACTTTAAACTGTGATATTTCTATTGACACATATTGAGTTATACATGGGTAACTACCTATAATGCAAGTAGTATCCATCTAAAACCCGCTTCATCTTAAAATTCTAAGCAACAAATTGATTATACAGACGGCTGGTTCAACATTAAGTACTTGGAGGATGAGTTGCACATATTTCCTTAACCATAAATGGCTTCTCCCAAAACCTCCTCAAATCACTTGAAGTCATTGTATTTCAGAGTCTAGTCTTCCAATCACTAAGTATTGAACATAGCACGCTCACAGCTCACTAGCAGTTCAAATGCATTGAATGCAAGGCTTCTTTTGGTAATGCATTGTTTTTGTGTTGTATCGCTAGATATGAAGTCATCATCGACTTTTATAGGAATAAATAAGCTTCTTTTTAAGTGTTTCCTATGAACGTGAAGCTATGGAGGTGTATGTGTTGTATAGAATTTCTATCATCTATTCCTCACATAAATCAAAATTATTAAATGTTAAATTTTAAGATGCGAAGAAAGTGAAAAGCAATACCGTGAAGGCTTCAAATATCTTCCTACCTATTACTTCACAAATAAGCGATATCAGTGTAGTCATGCCAAACATGCCAGGGGACCTCATAACACGCATTATATATTTATTATAAGAAGCACGTATTATATACTTTGATCGTACTGCTAAGCGTTGGTATTTTCTTTAGAAAAATAGTGGAAAGCTAAAGGGAGCAAGCATTTGTTAAATTCTGCTAAACCATTAATTCAGGTTCGTTTGACGAGGAAGATGAGAGCATCAAAATTAACACAAAACTTCACGAACTCCATACAAGAACATCAGTATTAATAAAAGTAACCTTGGATATTGTCAATGCAGGACTCCACTGCTCCTTCAGAATGTCAAGGCAAATACTGCCATTGCTATTGATATTTGGATGGAATACTTTTGTCCTGAAGGCTACCTGCAAAATACACACATTTTATAGAAAATAAGTGATGTAGAACTACGATGCTTGTAAGTGATTTATTAAGAGCTTGCACAACTTATTGATTAGAGAAATAACAAAGAAACTTCTTAGCAAATAAAACGACAAATCAAAACGTAAGAGGGGTCACTGTCGTTTAGGCTAAGTTGCACATCAAAAGATTTTGAATAATCAAAATAACGTAGGAAAATAACATCATGTCAAAGTAGTATTTTTCAACGAAATCTATAGTCTAACAATAAGATTAGAAAACAGATGAATGCACTCAAATCCCTACGTTTACTAAGCTTAACAGATTCGAGCGAACGCGTCCTTCGTGACTACAATCAAATCACAAGAAGAGGTTAGGCTTAAGAAATACAATAAAAGGAAAATTAGAAAACCTTCGTCAAGGATCAGTTGCAATCCTCCACTCGACGATTTCTAGTTGCTCTTCAATAGCTTCAACCAAAGTGTCCAAGATGCGTTCTATGTCCTCAACCGTGTGATCGATCATCGGGTTGATGTCAAAGAAGGTTGAATGGAGAATGTGCACGAAGCCGTGCTTGTCGTAGGCAAGTCCGTAGTCAGTGTCAGGATCGGCCATGCTATGGCTTTGTGTACTTGGTGGTATCGATGGCGCCTTCAAAACTCTTAGGTGTTCTTAAGAGAAGAGGGATCCTCACAAGTAGGAGCTAAGGGGAGGAGAAGGTCGGCCAAAGAAGGGGAGCCTCACGTGGAGTTAGGGTTAGGTTGATGGGGGGAATTAACTTCAAAAATCTGAAGTAAATTTCAGATTTTGAAATTAAGAGTGTAGAAAATTAGGAGAGGAATTTAATCTCCTAAAATTGGGGAGCAGAGTTAATGAGAGAGAGAGAGAGTGGAGAGAGAGAGAGGGGACAGGTAGAGAGAGGGGGCGGCAGCGTGAGGGAGATGGAGAGGGGAATTTATTTCCTAAATCAAATATTTGGTTTTAGAAATAAATTAGGAGTTGTGGACTTTAGGAAAATTTGGCCAAATAGGTGAATAGGAATAAGGAAGGATTTCCAAGAGTGGGCTTAGGAGATTTGGAAATAAATCCCTAAGATTTATTCATGTGGCCGGCGGCATCATGAACTTAGGAGGGATTTGGGGTTTCTTAATTTGGGTTTACGAATTATGAATGGTTTAATTAAATCCCAATCAAATTTGAAATTCAAAAGGATTCAATTTTGAAATAAATTTTATAATTTTAGGAAAGATTTTAAATTTCAAATTGGGTGAATTTGAATTCAAAATCTAACCAAAATTATGGCAATCTAAAAAAGGAAATAAATCCAAGAGAGGGTAAGGACGGTGGTGGTAGGGAAGAGGAGAAAAAGAAGATAGAAGCTAAAACCACGAACCCGACTCATCTAGGTTGGTGGGTGATGTGCACTCCTCCCTCTCCTAGGGATCTCTCTCCGATCTCTCAAGCTCTCACAAGAACTCATGCAAGGGGAAGAAATATTTTAATCAATCATTCATTCATTAACATTCAAAGAGAAACACATGGGCTATAAATAGTCTCGTACATAAGACTCAAAAAATAGAAAAAACGACAATGCCCTCAGGGCTTATATATGACATCCCTTAATAAAAGGGTACAACGAAAAACTAAATAAAACAAATACAATACGACATCTACACAAAACAAATCAAAAATACAATGACTCAATAGTGGCCGCAGATCGGCGGCCACGCCTCTGATGAACCTTCTATGATCTGATGTCCCCATCAATAAGCCTCCCGTTATAATCTTAAATGCATAACAACATGGAGTAATTTGATAATTGATGCAAATTCTAACTTAGCAAACGAATTTACATCAGAAGCAAGTTGTTCTGATAACTAGCAACATGGAAAACAGGAAAGTTTGATTCAGCAAACGCTTTAAGCCTCAGTTGTTTCCACCTCCCTCTTTGATTGGCAAATGATTCAAAAACTTTAGCAACAAAAGAATCATTAGCTTTATACTGGATAATCATATTAAAATAAAGGGAATTACAAAGAGTTAACCTCTTACAAACATCCAACTTCATTGGACAAGACAATAGAAGGACCATAGTTCAATAAACATTAACCACCTGATTTTATTTAAAGAGGAAACCTTTCCATTATATCAAGTCACTCTGATTTTTAATCCTAAAATTCATAGGCCACAAGTCTAAGGCTTTCATAACATGGGTATCCATTGATTTAAAACGGAGAACAATATCACCAAAATATATGGCCAACTTATTGTCACCCAGTCAAAAGAACATAGTCTATATAAAGGAGTTGGTCGCCCACCACGCTTATGAAGGTGCCACACAAAAGAATAGTTCAAAAACAAAGCCAAAACCAAAGGAATAGTTCAACACAAAGGAGAATAACATTTACTAGCAGGGGAACATGCCTATGCAGCAAGGAAACGTGAAGTTCTATGAAGAAGAAGTTAGAACTAAGGGTGTAAGTGAGCCGAGCTGGCTCACAAGCCGGCTCAAGCTCGCAAGCCAAGCTTATTGAGCCACGAGCTCGAGTTCGAGCTTGATGAGGCTCCTTGTTAGCTCGTGAGCCGGCTCAAATAACTATTAATATTTTTTAAATAATTTTTATTTTATTTATTAAATTTAAATATCTAAATAATAATAATAATAAATGCTTTTTTAAATCCCGCCTAAATTTTTTAAAGTTTGGCTCGAACGCGAGGCTCAAGGCGGACAGCGGCGCCGGCACAGCACCCGACTTCTGGGTTCAAGGTTCGCGGAGGTTCTAGATTTGCAAACAGTCCACAGATGTTCGCGGTTCACGGAGGTTTACGAGTCTCACAGAGGCTAACGAATTTGTGGGCACGAAAGATGATCGAACCACCAAGGCTAGCGAGCGGCTCTAGCTCATTTATAATGGGCCGAGCTCGCCTTTTGAGCTCGAGCTCGAGTTAGAGCCGGCTTTCTAACTGATGAGTCAAGCTCGATAGTGTCATTATTCGACTCGACTCGTTTACACCCCTAATTATAACTTATAAGAGACTGCTTGTTGGTTAAACAATCTGGCAAATTTGTTCTCAAAGCTTTTTATCTTTGAGTCAAATCTATCATTGCCAAGTATGATGATGCAGCAGCAACTTACTGCACCAATGAATTCACTTTGATATGGAGGGTTGTCAGCATGGAAGCTGTAGAAGTTAGGGACTTGTTTTAAGTACAATAGAAAATCTTTTGAATCCTTATTTCTGGATTGATTACATTCGACAACAATACACAATTTTTCAACATACATTTGAATGAATCTTGCTGACTCTGATGCACAACTGCAGTCATACATGAGCTAATCAGTTCCAGTATTGTAGCAGTTTTTTATTTTTGGCTCCTTTAGTGGTTGCGACCGAATGTTCCCGTAGCTGTTTGCGCTTCAGTTTCTATAGCTTTTTGCAGCTTCGATGTGATTCATATAGCTGTCCTTGAGTCTTGTTACGGCTTCTTCTATTCTGTAGTTCTTCTTTAGGTTTGTGGAGGTTCTGCTATGCTTGCTAAAGTCAACTTCATGCGTGAGTTTGAATTCCATGGGATTTGTAGTAATCTTTATCAAGTGCAACTGACTCCAGTGTCAATTGAGTACTCATGTTTCCGAAATAGGGCAACTTTAAGGACTGAGGGAACAGGCGACTTTCGGATGCTAGTTGTCTATAAATATAACAAATATTGAGGCATGCAAAACAACTTTTGATTAATAAAATTTCAAATTTATGCTTTCAACTTGTATGTACCTATATGGTGCAATGCGATAGATAACTTCTAGGGGAAGACAATGGATATAAGAGTTAGGCTAAGATTATCTCCACTTTGATTATCTCATAACAGTGCCATTGTCGAGTCTCAAATCTTGGATACAAAAGAGGAGGATTGCATTATATAGTCGACAATAAGCATAAAACTTGTTAAACAATTATAACATGAATCATTAAATAAATTGTGTTAATATTAGGGCATTTCCTAAAAGCAACGAATTGTATGGCCAAAATACAATGAAAAACGTGCAAAAGTCACTAAATTGGCAACTAGGTGCAATATGAAATAAGAGCTCCCACATCATGGATGGATGTGGGCAAAGAAGCTAATCCATGAAACTAGAATTATGATAGGAACTTGAAATATAAATATTTTTACAGGCAAATTAATAGAATTAATAGACATTATGATTCATAGGAAGATAAATATTGTATGTATTCAAGAAACTAAATGGGTTGGAGAAAAAATAAAAGATTGATAGTTTAGGATTTAAATATTGATATTCAAGTAGGAATCATACTAAAAAAGATGTAAGTGTGATTATAAATAAAAATTTGAAAAATAATGTCAAAAAAATTAATAAATTTGAGGTAGAATTATAACTTTAAAAATCTCTTGAAGAAAAAAAATTTATTGGAAGAGATTTAAATGAACATTTTCGTAGAGTGGTAGAAGATTATAAAAATATTGATGGTGGCTATGCCTTTGAAGCGACTAATAAAGATGGTAGGATTATCTTAGAATTTTCTCTAGCTTATGATTTTGTATTGTTAATATTTTATTTAAAAAAAATATGAGCATCTTAGTACTTATAAGAATAAACATAATAAAACTCAGATTAATTATTTTCTTATAAGAAAAAAGATCGTTTAGATTGCAAAGCTTATAAAGTCATTCCGGGTGAAAATTTATCTACCTAGCATTATTTAGGGTTTATTATATAAAAGAACAGTTTAATCCTTAAAATTAGCGAAAGAAGCATATTTAATATAAAATTTAAAAAGAAGCAAATTCGTCAAATAAAATAGCACATTAAGAATACACCAAAAAATAGGGCATTCTAAATGTGCTATTTTATTTGGCACTTTCAGCTCAAATAGGAGAGAGAAATAGAGCTAGAGAGAGGGAAATGACAAAACGAAATAATTAGCCAAAACTTTTGGCATATTCTCCTTAAGATGAGAGAGAGAGGCAGGAGAGAGAAGGGAGGAGAGAGTGAGGCAACGGTAGAAGGAAAGAGGGCGGGAGATTTTTTTTTTTTTTGCTTTTTTGCATAAAAATTCATTTTAGTTTCTTCATAGAATTATAAAAATAAAAAGCCGACAACAATATATCTATAAAACATTTTCAATATTTAAAATATTCATAATAATAATTAAAAATATACATAATAAAAATTAAATTTATGATATTTAATATTTTTTTCTTCGAATTTAAAATTTAATTTAATTTTTAAATAAAATTTTAAATTAATTTAATTTTGATATTTATTATATTTTTATAACTATTTTCATTTTATTTTATAAAATTTTATTTAATTTTTTTCTTTAAAACTATAAAAAGAAAAAAGCAAAAAAATTTCTCTCCCGTCCTCATTCCCTCGCCCATTGCCCCTCTCTCTCTCTCCTGCCTCTCTCCCTCCTGCCTCTCTCCCTCTCAACCTAAGGAGAATACGCCAAAAGTTTTGGTTAATTCTTTAATTTTTGTCATTTCCCTCTCTCTAGCTCTATTTCTTTCTCTTGTTTGAGCTGAATGAGCCAAATAAAATAGCTCATTCAGAATGCCTTATTTCTTTTGGCGTATTCTGAATGCGTTATTTTATTTGACAAATTTGCTCATTTTTAAATTTTATATTGAACATGCTTTTTTTGCTAATTTTAAGGATTAAACTACTCATTTATAAAATAAACCTCATTGTTTATTAGTTTTAGACTTTAAGATAAAAGGATGAAAATGAAAAATGAAGTAAAATATTATCTTAAGATTAGATGGGGATATTTAAAGAATATTAATAAAATACTTTTAAGTAAAATTCAAGATCTTAAGATTTAAGTTGTTCATGAAGAAGTTAATGTTATCTGTAAAAAAATAGTAAGGAATATTAAGAATGCTGTAAAGTATGTGCTTGAAGAATCAAAAAGAAAAACTCATAATAGCAAAAATGATTGGTGGTGAAATCAAAATGTGCAAGAAAATATTAAAATTAAAAAGCTTTGTTATAAAAATTGATTTAGAATTCTTGAAGAATTAAAAAGAAAAACTCATAATAGCAAAAAATGATTGGTGGCGGAATCAAAATGCAATAAAATATCAAAATTAAAAAGTTTTTTATAAAAATTTATTTAAATGTAAAATCTCTAAAAATTGAAAAAGATGTAGAAAAGCTTGTAGGGAGTCTAAGAAAATAATATATGATGCAAAAAATTTAGTATTTAGTAATTTATATAATAGATAAAATACTTAAGAGGACAAAAGATATATGTATAAATTAGTTAAGAAAAAAGATAGAAGTAAAATTTAGTTCAAATAAAGTATATTAAGGATAAATATCAAAAATTATTTTTCTTGCAAGAGTATATTTAATATAGGTGGATGTTATATTTCAATAAACTTTTAAATAAAAGTTGTAAGAATACAATTGATTTTAATGACTTTAGCACAATAAATAAAAATAAATAATTTTATTTTTATCGTCGTCTTAGTAAAACTAAAGTAAGAGATGCTTTAAAGAAAATGAAACGTGGAAAAGCAATAAGACCTGATGATATTCCAATATAAGTGTGAAAATGCTCAAGAGATTAAGGAATTTTTTTGCTTATTAAACTTTTTAATATTATCTTGAAGATTAAAAAGTTAGATGAATAGAGGAGCGTGTTGGTTCCTATTTTTAAGAATAAAGGTGATACACAAGAATACTTGAATTATAGGGGAATTAAGTTAATGCATCATACATTAAAATTATGGGAGAGTAATCAAGCAAAGAGTACGACGTGTGCTAATATTTCTCAAAATTAATTTGGATTCATGTCAAGTAGGTCTATTATGAAAGCTATACAATTGTTGAGAAGTTTGTTTATAGAGAAACGAGGATCTGCATCTGATATTTATTAATTTAGAAAAAGCATATGATAAAGTTCCAAGAGAAGTGCTCTGGAGAGTTCTAGAAAGAAAATGAGTTATAATGCTTATATTCAAGTCATTAAGGATAAATATACAAAAGATATTATTTGTGTTTAAACATACATGGATAACTATGTATTTTTTCTATTTTAATTGGATTACATTAAGGATTACTTTAAGCCGATAAGTTTTTGCTTTAGTCATTGATGCTCTTACTAGACACTTGCAAGGGGATGTACCTTGGTGTGAGCTTTTTGCGGATCATATTCTTCTTATTGATAAGACTAGAGATGGAGTTGATGAAAAAATTGAATTATAGAGGTTAATCTTAGACTCTAAAGGTTATCATTTGAATAAATCTAAAACTGAATACATGGAGTATAATTTTAATAGTAATGGATCAAGTGATGAGATTATGAAATTGGGTGATCAAGTCATTGAAAATAGTGCACGTATTAGGTATCTCGGTTCTATTATTCCAAGCGATGATAAAATAAATGAGGATATTATTAGTAGAATTCAAGTTGTATGGTTAAAGTGGATGAATGCATCACTTGTGTGATACAAAAGTACCGCTCAAACTTAAGGGAAATTTTTATAAGATGATAGTGAGACCAACAATCCTTTATGGCAAAAAATGTTGGCCATTAAAAGAGAAGCGTAAAATTAAGTTTAGTGTTGCAAAGATGAGAATGGTTGGGTGTACGAGTAGCTTTACACTTAGAGATTAAATTCAAGGAGACAATGACGATGGAGGAAGGATCTTCTCCAACTTGCATTATGGATTCAAGAACAACTTTCATGATTAAAAACATCCCAAACAAGTATATGGAGAGAGAGAGAGAGAGAGAGAGAGAGAGAGAGAGAGAGAGAGAGAGAGAGAAACCCTTTTCTGCTTATGACTTTGTCTATCTCCCAATAGATTTCAAGTAGAGTATAACAAGCAAAAAATCATGGCGATAAGTGGAATGAGAGAAAAGGGGAGATTGCAGGTGCTTGAATGAGTACCTCTTGTGTTTTGAATCCAAGCCAAAATAAGCCATTAGTCTTCTACTTTCCCTCTTCTTCTCTCCTTCTCCATCTGAACTATACACTGCAACTCACGCAAACCCCTGCTCCTCCTTACAGAAGACGACGTGAGGCGGAACGGTGCTTAAACGGAGTGGTAGAATTGAGGGAAAATATTGTTTTAGATGGTATATCAGTAAATATGATAATTTGGGTGTTGAATATGTATTTTTAATAGTTTTAAATGTTATGTATGTAAAAATCCTTTTTTTAATACTTCGTTTCTCATTACGTAGTATTTATTTAGTTCCAACTTTTGTCCAATTGCTTCAAGTGTGGAATGAACAAATTTTGATAATGGCATGTATCGATGAAATCTTTAGTGAATGAGCTTGGTTAATTCATGTTAAAAAAAAACCTACGTAAACATTTGCACAGCACTTCTCTGGCAGGGTCTAGCAATTAACAATTCATAGATTGTCAACTTGTAGATCAAAGGTGAAATGAACATGTTATTAAATGGTTAAAAAGGCTTAGTAAGTTGAGTTCAGGGCTCGCCTAAAATATATCCGTATTGAGGGATCTTGTTGCTCTACTGGAATCCTTCATAGAATTCATACTTCACATTCATGGCATGATGCATATTAAAGCAGTTTACTTAGTTAATAATGGTGCCCCAGCCAGTTTTAAATGCCCATCATTCTAAGTGTCCCTCGGGGACTAAAGGTTTGGTAAAAACTGGCATTAGAGAAGTATTCTTTACTTGTTTATAATTTACTTTATTTACTATTTGCTAGAAAATGAATAATAGCATCATCCCCTGAAGTGTACTACAACTTCAAAGTAAGAGTATATGTTAGATCAAGTACGATGCTCAAAATTAATCAATCAAGATGATTATCACTTGATATAATGAACTGATAAAAATGAACAATTTCCAAGGGTTTGGAAGTCTACAAATGGTGAAATCATAAAATAATATACAAATTATGGAAGCACATGTCTAACTGACTTTAAAACAATCAAACTCCTTTAGAAAATATAATAAAACAAAAGGTATAGACTCCCAATTTTAAATTAAAACCATACCATAAGACTTCAATGTTGTCAAGACATCATCACACTATGATATTGAAATGGTTCTAAAACATTGATGTTATGAGAGCGTCAAACGTTGATATTGAGATTGCATCGTCTGTTGTTGTGAAACTCTAATCGTAACCCGCTAGAGAGAAATGAAAATGAGAATGGTCAGGAAATGAGGTATTGAGTAAGGGTGATTGGATTTAGGATTGTGGAGAGAAAACACAATTTTTTACATTTTTTTTTATAAATAAAAAATTTGAAGTACAATAAATTTATTAAATATTTAAGATGCACGTGTTGGATTTGCGTGTTCAATTTATTTTTAATATTTTTTTAATCAACCACGTCATCGAAGTGTCTGATACATCTCGGAGGCCCGTTGAATGCTTGTTGTGTCTGATATGTGTTAGATTCTGCATAACTCTTCGACAAAAAGTGTCGGTGCATCATAAGTTTAATTAACCTACTGAAATAGGTGATATTAAGTTTATAAAATCAATGCCAACTTGGAAGGACATATGAAATAACCATAAGTAGTGAGGTAAATGGAAACTAGGCATGCATATTAACAATAGCACGATTAGTTAAAATTGGAACCATTCACAAGGGCTTTCTTTAATTGAATATGTATTTTCTCGTAAACAGAGCTCAAGCTCTACATGTAGAAGATTTATGAATTCTTGCTTCTTATTCTAATGCTTTCCAAGGCCTACCTCATAGAATCCAAATTGAACTAAATAAATTGAATAAGTACAAAATCAAAATTAGGATTGTCCACAAAAAAGCTACGGTCAAGCAGTCTATAAATGTTTAGGGATGGACTTGACTGGCATGATTATCTTATTGACAGAACGAAATTGGGCTTTAAGATTATCCAATACCAGGCTACCTTAAAGACAGTGCTTCGACAACTCAAAAAATAAATAATGGCTTTGCACAAGGGCTTTCTTTAATTGAATATATACATGTAGAAGATTTATGAATTCTTGCTTCTTATTCTAATACTTTCCAAGGCCTACCTCATAGAATCCAAATTGAACTAAATAAATTGAATAAGTACAAAATCAAAATTAGGATTGTCCACAAAAAAGCTACGGTCAAGCAGTCTATAAATGTTTAGAGATGGACTTGACTGGCATGATTATCTTATTGACAGAACGAAATTGGGCTTTAAGAATTATCCAATACAAGGCTACCTTAAAGACAGTGCTTCGACAACACAAAAAATAAATAATGGCTTTGCATGACTTTTCTCTATTTATAAAATTGTTATAGAAAATAATACTTGATGAAGAATGGTCACAAAAGAATTAAGAAAATTAATAAAGCAAGAGAACGTACATCCATTGCGCCATTTATATGAAACTGATAGGTTCCACTTGAGTATTTCAAGTGATTCCTATCGGATCTAAGCCAGATCACTAATAATCCGCTGTTTTCTATGGAAAACAGCCACCACGCACCACAAAACAGTGAAAAATCTGAGAAGAATCGTAGAGAGAATAGTAGAAACAATTGCAAACGATGGAGATTTCACTAGTCGATGCAAAAGACAATAAAGATACAAGTTTCCTTCAATCCGAGAGGAAGGAAAAACTCTCCAACAATCTCCGGCAACGCCAAGAGCCCACGCAAGAAAACCTAGAAGACAAATCTCTTTTCAAAATCCAGATGAAAAACCTAATCCCCTCCTAACTCCCTAATAATACCATCTAATTCAAATTAAAAGCAAAAGGACTACTATACCCTTCCTTCTCCCTCCAAAAATACTTAATCCATGTTTGAATTGCACGTGGACCCCATTCCCTGGCTCCCTCTCTCTTCCGCCTGGCTTGTTGTCCGCCTTCGGTAGAACTGGACCGGCTGGGCCGGTCCAGGTTGAGCCGGTCCAAACTGGACCGGCGTAACATTACCCCCTCCCAAAGTACCACCTTGTCCTCAAGGTGGAAGGTCGGAAACTGCTCTGCAATCCTCTCCAGTGGCTCCCATGTGGCCTCATAGTCTGGAAGGCCGCTCCACCTAATCTTCACTTCCTTTTCCCCCTTCGCATTGATGCGCACTCCTTCTACTTCTATAGGCTCCAGTGTCACTTCCATGTCCTCCCTCAATGTGCTGGGCAACTCTGGGCTCACTGCATGCTCCCCCACCACTTTCCTCAACTGTGAGACATGAAAAACGGGGTGTATTCTGGCTGTTGGAGGAAGCCTCAATCTATATGCCACCTCCCCGATTTTCTCCTCCACTTCAAAAGGGCCAAAATATCTCGCTGCGAGTTTCTCATTTCTCCTTTGGGCCATAGTCCTCTGTCGGTATGGTCGGAGCTTCAAATAGACCTTGTCCCCGACTCCAAACTGTATATCTCTCCTTTTGCTGTCGGCCTGCTTCTTCATAATCTGTTGGGCTCTAAGTAAGTGCCTCTTGAGCTCGGCCAACACCTGATCTCTTTCCTTCAAATGTTGATCCACTGCAGATACTGGAGTGCTCTGATGGCTGTAGTGTACCAGATGTGGGGGATCCCTACCATATAACACCTTGAAAGGTGTCATCTTAGTAGCCGAATGAGACGAGGTATTGTACCAGTATTCTGCCCAGGCTAGCCATTTGGCCCACTGCTTTGGTGTATCTGACACGAAGCACCTCAAGTATGTCTCCAAACTCCTATTCACCACCTCCGTCTGACCATCAGTCTGTGGATGATAGGCTGTGCTCCTCTTCAATACGGTGCCCTGCATCCTAAACAGTTCCCTCCAAAAATGACTCAGGAACACCTTGTCCCTATCAGAAACAATGGACTCTGGTACCCCATGCAGGCGAACTATCTCCCTCACAAACGCTGCTGCTACCGACACTGCTGTGTACGGGTGTCTCAAAGGAATGAAATGAGCATATTTGCTCAGCCTGTCGACCACCACCAGTATAACTGTGTAGCCTTCTGATTTTGGGAGCCCATCAATGAAGTCCATAGTAATCTCCTCCCAAACTTTCTCTGGTAGGGCCAGGGGCTGCAGCAATCCCCCTGGTGCCATTGTCATGTACTTGCTCCGCTGGCAAGTATCACACTTAGCCACCATTTCCTCTATGTCTTTCCTCATCCCCCTCCAGTACAATTCAGCAGCTAACCGGCTATAAGTTTTCTGCACTCCTGAATGCCCTCCTATGGCACTCTCATGAAACTCCTGTAACAGCTGGGGAATATGGATGGAAGACCTAGGAATCACACTCCTTCCCTGATAGAACAGTCTTTCTCCCACAACTGAATAACCCGGGTGGCTGTTCTCATCTGCTAACACCTCTTCTTTGATCTTCCTCAACTCCTCATTCTGAATGCTCTCCTCTTTAATGGCTCCCCAATCTATCAATACTGGTACTGATACAGCGATCCCCTGGAGCTCCCCCATACAGCGTGATAAGGCATCCGCTGCCTTATTCTCTAGCCCTGGTCGGTAGTGTATCTCGAAATCATATCCCAACAGCTTGGACAACCACCTCTGGTGCTCCTCTGTGACCATCCTCTGCTCTAACAAGTACTTCAGGCTCCTCTGATCAGTTCTGACAATAAAGTGTCTGCCAAATAAGTAAGGTCTCCACTTCTGGATGGCCAGTACAATTGCCATCAGCTCTCTCTCGTAGACTGACTTCAGTCTAGCCTGGGATGATAGGACTTGACTGAAGTAAGCTATGGGCCTGTGCCTCTGCATCAACACTGCTCCCAATCCATAGCCTGAAGCATCTGTCTCTACCACAAACACCTGACTGAAGTCTGGCAGAGCAAGCACTGGCACCGTCGTCATGGCCTTCTTCAGCTTCTCAAAGGCCTCTGAAGCTGCTTCTCCCCATAAAAATCCGTCCTTCTTCAACTGCTCTGTCAGAGGCCATGCTATGGTGCTGTATCCTCTCACGAACCTTCTGTAATAGCCTGTCAGTCCCAAAAACCCTCTGAGTCCCTTCAAAGTCTTGGGTTGAGGCCACGCCAGCATTGCCTCTATCTTGGATTGATCTGCAGCCACTCCCTCCTGGGATATCACGTGCCCCAGGTACTCCACCCGTGCCTGAGCGAAGTCACACTTCTTGAAGTTGGCCTTCAACTGATGCTCCTTCAGTACACCCAACACCACTCTCAGGTGCTCTAGGTGTTCCTCCTCAGTCCTGCTATAAATTAGGATGTCATCAAAAAATACCAACACAAACCTGCGGAGGTGTGGCTTGAAGATCCGGTTCATCAAAGCTTGGAATGTTGCCGGAGCGTTGGTGAGACCAAAAGGCATCACCAGAAACTCGTAGTGACCCTCATGAGTCCTGAAGGCCGTTTTCTGCACATCTTCCTTCTTCATCCTGATCTGGTGATAGCCTGACTTCAGATCGACCTTGGTGAACAAGGCGGCTCCATGTAGCTCATCCATCAACTCATCAATCACAGGAATAGGAAACTTATCAGGCACAGTTTCCTTGTTGAGCGCTCTATAATCTACACAGAACCTCCAACTCCCATCCTTCTTCTTCACAAGCAGAACTGGACTAGAGAAAGGACTCACACTGGGCTGAATGATCCCTCCTTCTAGCATTTCTCCCACCAACCTTTCAATCTCATCTTTCTGCACCTGAGGATATCTGTAAGGTCTCACACTGATAGGAGATACTCCTTCTTTCAGGATAATCTGGTGCTCCTGCTCTCTGTCAGGTGGTAGTCCAACTGGAGGTTGGAACACATCCTCAAATTCCTGCAACAGGGGTTGAACCAAAGCGGGGATGGGTCTTCCCTCCCCCTCCTCCTGCTCCTCCAAGCTCTGCAACTCCACCAGGAATCCTCCTCCTTCCTCCTGTATGATTTTCACCATGGATCGGAGTGACACTCCAGCTCTGGACAATCCTGGTTCTCCTCTCAGCTTCACCTGTTTCCCCTCTACGCTCAGCTCCATCACCATGGTCCCCCAATTCACCTTGGTTTCACCCAAGGTCTGTAGCCACTTCATGCCCAAAATGACATCTGTGCTACCCAACTTCAGGGGTAGAAAATCCTCTACCACCCTGATCTCCTGTAATCTCATCTCCACCCCTTTGCAGATCCCGGTGCTGGACTCAATCTTCCCTGTCCCCATCATCACCCCGTAGCTGCCTGTCTCAGTAGGCTCCATCCCTAGCTCCTCCGCCACCTGGGTGGATATGAAATTGTGGGTTGCCCCGCTGTCAATCAGAACCACAACCTCTCTCCCCCGAATCTCCCCCTTCACCTTCATTGTATGGCTAGGAGTGAATCCCATCACAGAATTGAGGGAGACTTCGGCTACCTCCAACTGTGGATCACTCTGCTCCTCATCAGAATCATCACCCTCTTCAGGCGCCTCGTCTATATAGACGGTGAGAGCCCGAAGAGCGCGATCCTTGCATCTATGTCCTGGAACAAACTTCTCCTCACATCTGAAACAAAGGCCCTTGGCCCTCTTCTCCTGCATCTCCTCCTCAGTCAATTTTTTGAAGCTTCCAGCAGATCTGGTCACCCCACTCTTCTCCTTTCCACTCTCTCTAGGGACATTAGGGCTTGGCCCTTTTGGAGCCAAGTAAGTGGTAGTGGTCCTAGTGGGACCTCCTGAGTGGTTGTTCCTCCAACTTCGTGCGTTGGTCTTCTGGTTCTCCACCAACTGAGCCAACTCCATTGCTTCCCTCAGGTCTCTAGGTCTCATGACCTTCACAGCATCTCTAATTTCTGGCTTGAGCCCCTTCATGAAGTTTCCCCCCAACGTGCTGTTCGATAAGCCCTCCATGTCTCCCACCAGACTCTCAAATTTCTTTCTGTATTCCTCCACTGTTCCCTCCTGGGTGAGGGCATAGAACTGCTCGGAGATCTCCCATGGGCTGCTCCCCCTGAATCTCTCCCTGATAGCTTCCTTGAAGTCCCTCCAAGTCCTCACCGGATCCCACTTATCCATGTACTTGAACCAGGCAAAAGCCGCCCCTTCCAAGCACATACTAGCCGCCATCAATCTCTCCTCCTCCATCAGGCCATTCACTGCAAAATACCTCTCCACCTTGTGGATCCACTCATCCACATTCCCCTCTTCGAAAACTGGCATTTTCAGCTTTCTGGCCCTCGTGTCCACCCCGTATGCCCTATTCCCCCCATGGCCTCCTCTGTCCCAGGCAATGGGATCTTCCCAAGTTCCTCTCTCTCCATATCGGGGTTCATCATCCCTCCTCGGCCGTCGATAGCCATCTTCCCCTCGCGCCCCGCCATGGTGGTTATGGATCCCCCATGGCCGGTCCACTGGGTCGGGCCTCCGACGATGCCAATCATCCTCTCTTTCTTCCCGCCTGATAGACTCCCGATGCAGCATTCTTCCGTTGCTACCCAGTAGTTCCACCTCCTCTTCCCCTTCCGGCTTTGCCTTCTCCTTGCCCTTGCTCCCACTACCTTCTCCTCTTTCCTCCACTGGCACAGCTCTTGCTTGCCCTTCCAACAACTTTTTCATCATTTCCTCCAATGCCATAAATTTCCCTTCCACATTCTCACTCAACGTCGCCATCTTCTCCTCCAGATCCGCCTTAAATTGACCCACTTCGGTCTCCAAGACTTCTACACGTTTAGATGCCATGGGAACCACGAAATGGTCTCCGGATCTCTTCCGAAAAGCAAAAATCTGCTGCGAAACAGTGGAAAACAGCCCCCCACCGTCCGGATCTGTGCTCTGATACCAATTTGATAGGTTCCACTTGAGTATTTCAAGTGATTCCTATCGGATCTAAGCCAGATCACTAATAATCCGCTGTTTTCTATGGAAAACAGCCACCACGCACCACAAAACAGTGAAAAATCTGAGAAGAATCGTAGAGAGAATAGTAGAAACAATTGCAAACGATGTAGATTTCACTAGTCGATGCAAAAGACAATAAAGATACAAGTTTCCTTCAATCCGAGAGGAAGGAAAAACTCTCCAACAATCTCCGGCAACGCCAAGAGCCCACGCAAGAAAACCTAGAAGACAAATCTCTTTTCAAAATCCAGATGAAAAACCTAATCCCCTCCTAACTCCCTAATAATACCATCTAATTCAAATTAAAAGCAAAAGGACTACTATACCCTTCCTTCTCCCTCCAAAAATACTTAATCCATGTTTGAATTGCACGTGGACCCCATTCCCTGGCTCCCTCTCTCTTCCGCCTGGCTTGTTGTCCGCCTTCGGTAGAACTGGACCGGCTGGGCCGGTCCAGGTTGAGCCGGTCCAAACTGGACCGGCGTAACAGAAACATTACAGAATTGGTAACCATTTCACTTGCCCATAGTAAAATATCAACGTTAGCGTTCTTAGAAATGAAACCAAGATATATGTCAAGAACAGTCTACTAGCAAGAAAAATAAATAAATAGACCAAGTGGCACCTAAAACTAGTCAATATTTACCACATGCACACTTTGATCATGAAAAAAAAAAACTCATCAAAGGATCACTTTAAACAAGGAAATTATACAAAAACTCAAAATTATAAGCATGCAGCATAACCATAATGATAGATGACCAAGTTATTGGAATGTAAAACAGTATGAGTGATACCTTCGGTGGTTTGAATGGATAGTCTGGGGGAAAATGAATGTTAACTAGAAAAACTCCCCCTGCATAAGGACTATCTGGAGGACCCATAATTGTAGCTTGCCAATGAAACATGTCTTCAGCAACCGGGCCTATGAAATTTTGAGAGTTATGAAAAATAAAACAACCTAATAATGGAGTAATTTTTACTCACAATTGAAAAAAGGTTAAGTCAGGTAAATGATTACTATGTTGCCTCTGTCAATTGATTTAACTAGCCAGTTATAAGAATGCGATAGCTCATAGCTGGGGTTAAGTTATCATATCTTAAAAGTTCTAGGAAGTACCTATACTAGCTACACTAATGATGAAGAACATTTTCAGCAGAAAAATCAAACATTTTTACAACAAAATCAGAAATCTCTAGGTCTACAAAACTTTCACTAAAAATGCATTTAGCCAACAATTTTGCATCACAGATTGGTATGAAAATATAATAAAAGGGCATTAACTGAGCTATCATTCTATTGATTTTTGCATAAATCAATGGTGAGGAACAAAACTGGCTAAAAAGCTTTATATGAACACAGAATTACTAACACAATCATTAAGTCGGCTTTCATCAAATAATAAATGCATGATAGTAGAATGAACAGCATATGTGGCAGCTTCCATGAATGATAAGATACATTATTTAATGACATAATTATGTAAATGTAGAGGTTGTGATGGTATATTTTTAATCATGGTGAACAACTAATAAAATCATAAGCTGCTTAAATAAAACCATATTCATTAGTATCTTAAACTATTATCAGTTCAATACTTAATGCATGCGTTAAGAAGATCATTATCATAATCATCACTAGCCTATCCCAACAATTTGAAAGACCATCTCTCAATAAAGAACTCCAGAATAAAGCTCTACAAAATTACTGATACATGTATTATCCAAATAAATACATAATTAACTTATCATCTAACGTCTTCGAAAACCTAACTTGCTATACACATTTTATTACAAGAAGGTTAAATCAACAACATATGGAAGGGAAATTCAACCGACAACTCTTTATTTTTTGGGGCACAAATAAATCTCCTGAAAATCATAATTCAGGTACTAAAACACCACCTAAAAATTTGTAGGTATATGATAGGTACCACTTGAATATTCCAAGTGATTCCTATCGGATTTTCGCCAAAACACAAATATTCCACTGTTTTCAATAGAAAACAGCCACCAAACAGTGGAAAAACTGAGAGAATAGGAAGAAAACGTTGGGAAAACAATAGCAAACAATTGTATTCCACTAGTAGACGATCAAAATCAAAGCACGATACAATGTTCTTCAATTCGAGAGGAAGAACAACTCTCCCACAATCTCCGGCAACGCCAAGAGCCCAAGCAAGAAAAACTAGAACACAAAACTCTTTTCCAAATCAAGATGAAACCCTAATCCCCTCATAACTCCCTATTAATACAATCTAATTCAAATTAAAAGCAAAAGGACTTCTCTACCCTTCCTTCTCCCTCCAAAAACACTTAAACCATGTTTGAAATGCAAGTGGACCCCACCCCTTGGCCCTTTCCCTCTTCCGCCTCCCCCTGTTTCGTTTCCGCCTGGAGAAGACCCGGACCGGCTGAGCCGGTCCAGGTTGGGCCGGTCCAGGCTGGACCGAACTAACATTACCCCCCTCCCAAAGTATCACCTTGTCCTCAAGGTGGAAAGCAGGAAACTGCTCTGCAATCCTCTCATGTGACTCCCAGGTGGCCTCATAGTCTGGGAGGCCGCTCCACCTAATCTTCACTTCATTTTCCCCTTTCTCATTGATGCGCACTCCTTCTATCGCTAGAGGCTCCAATGTCACTTCCATGTCCTCCCTCAATGTGCTGGGCAGCTCTGGGCTTACTGCATGCTCCCCCACCACTCTCCTCAACTGTGAGACATGAAAAACGGGGTGTATTCTGGCTGTTGGAGGAAGCCTCAATCTATAGGCCACCTCTCCAATTCTCTCCTCCACTTCAAAAGGGCCAAAATATCTTGCTGCGAGCTTCTCATTTCTCCTTTGGGCCATAGTTCTCTGTCGGTATGGTCGGAGCTTCAAGTAGACCTTGTCCCCAACTGCAAATTGTATGTCTCTCCTTTTGCTGTCCGCCTGCTTCTTCATAAGTTGCTGGGCTCTAAGTAAATGCCTCTTGAGCTCTTCCAACACCTGATCTCTTTCCTTCAAATGCTGATCCACTGCAGATACTGGAGTACTACTATGGCTGTAGTGTACCAAATGTGGGGGGTCCCTCCCATATAACACCTTAAAAGGTGTCATCTTGGTTGCCGAGTGAAAGGAGGTATTGTACCAGTATTCTGCCCAAGCTAGCCATTTGGCCCACTGCTTTGGTGTTTCAGACACGAAACACCTCAAGTATGTCTCCAAGCTCCTATTCACCACCTCCGTCTGCCCATCAGTCTGTGGGTGGTAGGCTGTGCTCCTCTTCAATATTGTTCCCTGCATCCTAAATAGCTCACTCCAAAAATGGCTCAGGAATACCTTGTCCCTATCAGAAATAATATACTCTGGTACCCCATGCAGGCGGACTATCTCCCTCACAAATGCTGCTGCTACAGACACCGCTGTGTACGGGTGTCTTAAGGGAATGAAATGAGCATATTTGCTCAGCATGTCGACCACTACGAGTATAACTGTGTAGCCTTCTGATTTTGGGAGCCCATCAATGAAATTCATAGTAATTTCCTCCCAAACCTTCTCTGGTAGGGTCAGGGGCTGTAGTAATCCCCCTGGTGCCATCGTCATGTACTTGTTCCGCTGGCAGGTATCACACTTAGCCACCATCTCCTCTATGTCTTTTATCATCCCCTTCCAGTACAATTCAGCAGCTAACCGGCTATAAGTTTTCTGCACTCCTGAATGCCCTCCTATGGCACTCCCATGAAACTCCTGTAGCAGTTGGGGAATATGAATGGAAGATCTAGGGATCACACTCCTTCCCTGATAGTACAGTCTTTCTCCCACCACTGAGTAGCCTAGGTGGCTGTTTTCATCTGATAGCACATCTTCTTTGATTTTCCTTAGCTCCTCATTCTGGATGCTCTCTTCTTTGATGGCTCCCCAATCTATCAGAACAGGTACTGATACCGCTATCCCCTGGAGCTCCTCCATACAGCGTGATAAGGCATCTGCCGCCTTATTCTCTAGTCCTGGCCGATAGTGGATCTCAAAATCATATCCCAGCAGCTTGGATAACCACCTCTGATACTCCTCTGCGACCATCTCTGCTCCAACAAGTACTTCAGGCTTCTCTGATCAGTTCTGACAATATTTTGGATGGCCAGTACAATAGCCATCAGCTCTCTCTCATATACCGACTTCAGCCTAGCCCGGGACAACAGTATCTGACTGAAGTAAGCTATGGCTCTATGGTTCTGCATCAACACTGCTCCCAATCCATAGCCTGAAGCATCTGTCTCCAACACAAACACCTGATTGAAGTCTGGCAGAGCAAGCACTGGCACCGTCGTCATGGCCTTCTTCAGCTTCTCAAAAGCCTCAGAAGCTGCTTCCCCCCATAAAAAATTATCTTTCTTCAGCAGCTCTGTCAGTGGTCCTGCTATGGTGCTGTATCCTCTCACGAACCTCCTGTAGTAGCCCGTCAGTCCCAAAAATCCTCTGAGCCCCTTCAAGGTCTTGGGTTGAGGCCAGGCCAGCATTGCCTCTATCTTGGACTGATCCGCAGCCACTCCCTCCTGGGATATCACGTGCCCCAAGTACTCCACTTGTGCCTGAGCGAAGTCGCACTTCTTGAAATTGGCCTTCAGCTGATGCTCCCTTAGCACCCCCAATACTACTCTCAGGTGTTCTAGGTGTTCCTCCTCAGTCCTGCTATAGATGAGAATGTCATCAAAAAATACCAACACAAACCTACGAAGGTGTGGCTTGAAGATCTGGTTCATCAATGCCTGTAATGTCGCTGGTGCATTGGTGAGGCCAAAAGGCATCACCAGAAACTCGTAGTGGCCCTCATGAGTCCTGAAGGCTGTCTTCTGCACATCTTCCTTCCTCATCCTGATCTGATGATAGCCTGACTTCAGATCAATTTTGGTGAACAAAGCAGCTCCATGCAGCTCATCCATCAACTCGTCAATCACAGGGATGGGAAACTTATCAGGCACTGTCTCTTTGTTGAGAGCTCTGTAGTCAACACAGAACCTCCAACTCCCATCCTTCTTTTTCACCAACAGAACTGGGCTAGAGAAAGGGCTCACACTGGGCTGAATGATCCCCCCTTCTAGCATTTCCCCCACCAATTTCTCAATCTCATCTTTTTGCACCTGAGGGTATCTGTAAGGTCTCACACTGATAGGGGAGACTCCCTCTTTCAGGATGATCTGATGCTCCCGCTCTCTGTCCGGTGGGAGTCCCACCGAAGGTTGGAACACATCCTCGAACTCCTGTAGAAAGGGCTGAACCAACGCAGGGATGGTTTTTTTCTTCCCCCTCCTGTTGATCCTCCAAGCTCTGCAACTCCACCAGGAAACATCCTCCTTCCTCATGGATAATTTTCACCATCGACCTGAGTGACACTCCAGCTCTGGACAAACCTGGTTCCCCCCTCAGCTTCACCCTCTTGCCTTCTACCATCAGTTCCATCACCATGGTTCCCCAGTTCACCTTGGTTTCACCCAAGGTCTGTAGCCATTTCATGCCCAAAATGACATCGGTGCTACCCAACCTCAGGGGTAGAAAATCCTCCACCACCCTGATCTCCTGTAGGCTCATCTCCAACCCCTTGCAGATCCCCGTGCTAGACTCAATCTTTCCTGTCCCCATCATCACCCCATAACTGCCTGTCTCAGTAGGCTCCATCCCCAGCTCCTCCGCCACCTGGGTGGATATGAAATTGTGGGTTGCCCCACTATCGATCAGTACTACTACCTCCCTCCCATGGATCTTCCCCTTCACCTTCATGGTATGACTAGGAGTAAATCCCATCACAGAATTGAGGGATACCTCGGCCACCTCCAACTGGGGGTCACTCTGCTCTTCATCAGAGCCATCACCCTCCTCAGGTGCCTCGTCTATATAGACGGTGAGAGCCCGAAGAGCGCGATCCTTGCATCTGTGCCCTGGAACAAACTTCTCCTCACATCTGAAACAAAGACCCTTGGCCCTCTTCTCCTGCATCTCCTCCTCAGTCAATTTCTTGAAGCTTCCTACAGTTCTAGTCACCCCGCTCTTCTCCTTTCCACTCTCTCTAGGGACACTAGGGCTTGGCCCTTTTGGAGCCAAGTAAGTGGTAGTTGTCCTGGTGGGACCTCCTGAGTGGTGGTTCCGCCAACTTCGAGCGTTGATCTTCTGGTTCTCCACCAGCTGAGCCAACTCCATTGCCTCCCTCAAGTCTCTCGGTCTCATGACCTTCACAGCATCCCTAATTTCTGGCTTGAGCCCCTTCATAAAGTTTCCCCCCAACGTGCTGTTCGATAAGCCCTCCATGTCGCCCACCAGACTCTCGAATTTCTTTCTGTATTCCTCCACTGTCCCCTCCTGAGTGAGGGCATAGAACTGCTCGGAGATCTCCCATGGGCTGCCCCCCCTGAACCTCTCTCTGATGGCCTCCTTGAAATCCCTCCACGTTCTCACCGGATCCCACTTATCCATATACTTGAACCATGCAAAAGCCACCCCTTCCAAGCACCTGCTAGCAGCCATTAATCTCTCCTCCTCCATAAGGCCATTCACTGCAAAGTACCTTTCCACCTTGTGGATCCACTCATCCACATTTCCCTCTTCAAAGACAGGCATTTTTAGCTTCCTGGCCCTCGTGTCCATCCCGTATGCTCTGTTCCCCCCATGGCCTCCTCTGTCCCAGGCAATGGGGTCTTCCCAAGTTCCTCTTTCTCCATATCGGGGCTCATCCTCCCTCCTCGGCCGTCGATAGCCATCTTCCCCTCGCGCTCCGCCATGGTGGTTATGGATCCCCCATGGCCGGTCCATTGGGTCGGGCCTCTGACGACGCCAATCATCCTCTCTTTCTTCCCTGAAGTCTCTCCTTCTTTCCTGCTCTTCCCTCCTGATGGACTCCCGATGTAACATTCTTCCGTTGCTACCAAGCAGTTCCACCTCCTCTTCCCCTTCCGGATTTGCCTTCTCCTTACCCTTGCTCCCACTATCTTCTCCTCTTTCCTCCGCTGGCACAGCTCTTGCTTGCCCTTCCAACAACTTTTTCATCATCTCCTCCAATGCCATGAATTTCCCTTCCATATTCTCACTCAACGTCGTCATCTTCTCCTCCAAATCCGTCTTAAATTGACCCACTTCGGTCTCCAAGACTTCTACACGTTTAGATGCCATGGGAACCAAAAAATGGTCTCCGGATCCCTTCCGAAAAGCAAAAATCTGCAGCGAAACAGTGGAAAACAGCCCCCCACCGTCCGGATCTTCGCTCTGATACCAATTTGATAGGTACCACTTGAATATTCCAAGTGATTCCTATCGGATTTTCGCCAAAACACAAATATTCCACTGTTTTCAATAGAAAACAGCCACCAAACAGTGGAAAAACTGAGAGAATAGGGAGAAAACGTTGGGAAAACAATAGCAAACAATTGTATTCCACTAGTAGACGATCAAAATCAAAGCACGATACAATGTTCTTCAATTCGAGAGGAAGAATAACTCTCCCACAATCTCCGGCAACGCCAAGAGCCCAAGAAAGAAAAACTAGAACACAAAACTCTTTTCCAAATCAAGATGAAACCCTAATCCCCTCATAACTCCCTATTAATACAATCTAATTCAAATTAAAAGCAAAAGGACTTCTCTACCCTTCCTTCTCCCTCCAAAAACACTTAAACCATGTTTGAAATGCAAGTGGACCCCACCCCTTGGCCCTTTCCCTCTTCCGCCTCCCCCCTGTTTCGTTTCTGCCTGGAGAAGACCCGGACCTGCTGAGCCGGTCCAGGTTGGGCCGGTCCAGGCTGGACCGGCCTAACAGTATACCAGGATATAGTTTGTTAAAGTTGTAGATTGTTATCATTACGAAACTACAGAAAATACTTCTAAATAAGAATTTGCCTTAAAGGGCGAGCAATCCATTCAACAAGTGTAAAGTTTGAACACTAGAAAGAATATAAATTTTAAGAAGGGAAGGCAGAAAATAATGAAATAGTAATCCTTTTCACATCTTTATAGCTACAGAAGACCCATATTGACTACCAATGATCAGCATGGAATATCCACAAATACATGTCAGAAACATTCTATCAATCACCAAAAAAAGAATATGATCACAGAAGGAAACTTACTAAAATTTATAGCATTACACATCCTTATTTCAAGAGCAAGGTAATAATAAAACCAATAAGACCCTAATGCTCCTTCATTGTCTTAGGCTGTAAGTGAACTAATGCACTCAAAGAATGGCTCAAACTCAGCTTGATTAATTGTCATTCAAGTTAGTAATATGAATAAGTTTGAACATTGTTGGTGGAATTTTGAATTCCTCAACGGACGGAAATATTTTATGATCAAAATTGACATAAAAAATAATATATTACCCCAAAAGATAAAAATATTATTTCATTATGAACTTAATAACAAAATTTACACTTTTATATTTTAGCACAAATTTTCCCCTAAATATATTGGATTGAGCATAACATTTTATTCTGGGGTACAAATTCCCCATAGGGGCTACATTATAAGTATTTGTCATTTAGGACCACTTTTGATTAAAATATTGGTTTACGTTGTTTCAATAAAACATTAACTAATAATTTTACATTATTTTATTCTTGAAAATTATTATCAAAGATTTAATCTTTGGGAAATTTCAAGAGGGGTTGGATCAACTTAAAATCAATTTTTGGAAGGAGGAAGTTTTATACGGTGGTCAATAGGACGTGGAGGTGATAGGCCTTGTGGAAGTTCAAATAAATGTTTAAATTGTAGTAATAGATTAGAAATAAAATCAAGTCTTAGTGATGGATGTAAGTGTTTCATCAAGAGTTTTGGAAGGTCAAGTGTCATTAAGCAGAAGATGAGAATACAACAACAACATCAAGCATTTATCCCACTATGTGGGGTCGACTACATGAATCTATTTTCTCCATTGTATCCTGTTAAGAGTCAAATTCTCATTTAAATCTAAGAAAAAATGTCATTTCTAATATTTTCTAACCAATTCTTTTTAGGTCTACCTCTGTAATAACCCAAAAGTACGAAGTGTTAAGAAAATTGAATTTTTGTTTGAACTAGAGCCCTTTGGCACTATTCTTGTGAGAGTTATGGCGCTCGAATTGAGAGCACAGCAACGCCAAATATTGTAGCTACAGCATTTGAGTCTCTAATCTACCGTAATTCTAGATTTGACATACGGCGCTAAGCTACTAACAGTATTTATATATATATTTAAATATAAATATCCCTATCATTTCCCCTCACCCCCTCACTCTCAAGTTGCATGGTTGGGAAGAAATCGAAAGAGAGAAAGGGGAAGAGGAGAGAATTAAGAGAGAGAAAGATTTTTGGGTCGCTTTCGTCCATCCTTCTTGTTACGAAAATGATTCTATTCGTATTAACTATCCTCTTACTCTTGTTTTCGATGATTTTGATTTCGACAAATTTTATCTCCCATAAATCTATCAAAAATACATTATCTCCTGATTTCGTACGCTTTCACCAGGTAACTTTTGATACATTCTATACTTGATCTTTCTAAACGATTTAATATGATTTTATCAAACTTTACCCGTCAAATCTAACTGAATGATAAAGTCATATTGGTTGATAAATTGGTATGATTAACTTGCACAGATAACAGATATTGATGCAATTATTTCTTTATATGACTTATAGCATTTTTTTTTACCTTGAATTGATTTCAATAGTAAAATTCTGGTTACTTATGTGCTTATATGCTCATTATGTGATTTTACATATTTTCAAAAAAGGGTGGGGATCCTATGATATAAGGTTCCGAACAGCATGTGTAGTTTTCTTTCAGTACTTGTAGTTTATTTTATTTATTTTATGGTCATGATATATTTATAGTAATGTAGCTAGTTTTTTATATAAATGACATTTTGGGCTTGTAATAATTGTACATATGGATCAATATAAATAATAATCATGTTTCTTTCTGTTATTTATATAAAATTAATAAACTCTAGTAAATAGCTAAAATAAAAGACAGATGCAATTCTTTCAATTGATACTAGGACGTGACAGCATCTACCATTCATAACATAAGCTAAATCTAATACATCTACTCTCCTAACTGAGTCATCAAAAGGCCACCATTTTATGTGACCAAACCATCTAAGGTGGCTCTCTCTAATCTTATCTTTTGTTGGATCTACTCCAACCATTTCACATATATGTTCATTTCGTATCATGTCTCTAAGAGTAAAGCCACTCATTCACCTAAGCATCCTCATCTTTACAACACTTATCTTAATATTATGTTTCTCTTTTAATGGCCAACATTCTGCACCATAAGGCATTGTAGGTCTCATCACCATCTTATAGAATTTTCCCTTATATTTGAGGGGGACTTTTCTATCACACAAGAAGCCGGATAAATTCTTTTACTTCAACCATCCAATTTGACTTCAATTAAGAATATTCTCATCTTTTTCACTATCACTCGAAACAATAAACCCAAGATGTATAAAATGTGTACTCTTATTAATGACTTGATCGTCCAAAGTCATAATTCACCCACTAGATCTATTATTACTAAAATTACACTTCATATATTCAGTTTCAGATCTACTCAAACGAAAACCTTTAGACTCTAAGGTCAACCTCTATCATTTAAATTTACCTTCAACTCCTCTAGTCTTATCAACAAGAAGAATATCATCAACAAAAAGCATACACCAAGGTACAACCTCTTGCAAATGTCTAGTAAGAACATTCATGAGTAAAGCAAAAAGATATGGGCCTAAGGCAGATCCTTGATGTAATACAACTAAAATAGGAAAATACTTGGTCAAACCACCTTGTGTTTGAACACAAGTAACAACTCTTGCATACATATCCTCAATGACTTAAATATGCATTATTAACCCCTTTCTTTTCTAGAACTCTACATATAGCACTTCTCTTAGAACTTTATCATATGCTTTCTCTAAATCAATCAATATCGCATATAGATCCTCCTTATTTTATCTATACTTCTACATCAAACCTCCCAATAAATGTATAGCTTCCATAGTAGACCTATCTGTCATGAATCCAAATTGATCTTGAGAAACATTAGTATCACGTTGTAACATATGCTCCATAGCTCTCTCCATAGTTTTAAAATATAACACAATAACTTGATTCTTCTATAATTCGCACAATCTTGTGTGTCACTATTATTTTTAAAAATAAGAATTAACACACTCATTCTCCACTCATCTGGTGTCTTTTTTGTCTTCAAAATAATATTAAAAATTCTAGTAAGCCAATAAATTCCTTCATCTCCTAAGCATTTTCATACCTCTAATGAAATATCACCAAGTCCAACAGCTTATTCTCCACTTTATTATTTTTAAAGCCTTTCTAACTTCGGTTTTGTTAATACACCGATAAAAATAAAAATCTTTATTTTCATTTAGAGTGCTAAGGTCAATAAAGTCAATTGTATTCTCACAATCTTCATTGAAAAGCTTAGCAAAATATCTCATCCATCTTGGTTAAAACATTTTTTTATCTTTATCATTAATGCACTTCACATAAACTAAATCCCTACTATTCATATCTCTTTGTTTGGATAACTCATACATATATATCTTTCACATTCCTTAGTATCTAATTTATTATAAAAACCATTAAAAGTTAAAATTTTTGCATCGCAAATTGCATTCTTAGACTTCTTACGGGCCTCTTTATATTCTCAATTATCAAAGTTTTACATTTAAATCAATTTTTACAACAAAGTTTCTTATTTTCTATATTTTCTTACATATTTTGATTACATCACCAACTATTTTTACTATTATGAACTTTTTCTTTTGATATTCTAAGCAAATATTTTGCAATATTCTTAATATCACTAGCTACCTTTTCTCGCATAGCATTAGCTTTCTTATGCAGAGATAAAATTTTAAGATCTAAAATCTTTCTCTCAAAATATTTTTATTCAAATTTTCTTTAAGTGTCCCCCATATAATCCTAAAACAATATTTTACATTATTTTTTATATTATGCACTTTTATCTTAAAATTTAAAACTAATAAACAATGTTGGATACATAAACTTTCACTCATAATAACTTTATAGTCTTTGCAATCTAAACAATCTATTTTTTTATAAGAAAATAATTAATTTGAGTTTTATTATATTCATTCTTATAAGAAAATAGTCAAGCAAAGAAGAGAATAAAAGATAAAAAATTTGTATCGATGGAAAATGTGATATTAAAGCACAAAATTGATGCAGGGATATACGGTCGGCAATTAATTATGTTTTTCTATGAAGAATGATGTTGCGGTTATGATCAATAAATTACATGATGATGTCCCACTAATTAAGCCTAATGACTGAAGCCATTGCGTACCTAAGATAATATCAGCCCCATGCATACAGAGAATGAATAAATCTAAAAAAACTAGATACCCTTGTATGTTTATTGAAACTTTTTATGAGGCTTATGCCCCATCTTGGATGAGGCCAGCCTTAGATGAGACCTTTTTTGAGGCGCGCTTCACCTCGCAGGCATGAAGCATACAACTCACTCTAATCATGTATTTTTTTATTTAAAACTTACATAAATCCTATACAAAAGCTCCAAAAAAATCATGACTTCTTGCACCCCCAAGCCGCAACTTCCTCTAAATTGCCTCAACCTCCAGCCCACTTCTTTCATCGTAGACACCATCGTCATAGCAGCCGCAGGAGATCACTAGAAAGCTGCACACTAGCAATATCTCTTAAAATTTTGGAGTATTATCTTTATGTTGATGACAAACATTTATGAAAGATGAAGATGATTGAAATAAATGAAGAATATGTAGATTAAGAGGTATTGGACCCTATAGGATGAGATAGGAAAGAGACCAATTTGTTATAATAGTGACTTAAATAAAAATCCCCTTAGTAATGATAGTACATATGATTTACGAGTTGTTCCCAATTATTTTACTTTCTTTAGAAATTAAACATAGATGAGTAGGCAAATAAAAAAAATTAGAGGTAAACTTGATTTTATATTATACTTTTTATGCAATTTATATATTTTATGTTGTTTTGTTTTTGTAATATTTAGATTTCAATTCTATTTCATATAATTTATCACTTAACAATTTATATCTTATTGATACGTCATCTCAAAATTATCTTGATTGGGCACGAATCTCGAGGCAAAATCAGTTCGTAAACTTCAAAAATTAATTTCGGGAGCATATGAACTCCGATTTCAGCGAGCTTACAGTCAAACTGAGCGTCTCGGAAATACGAACCCAACGACACCAAGATCAACCCAATCCGAGCCCAAATGAGTCCGAATCAAGGGCTCAAAGCACTGTTGGAAGGTTCAAACCGCAATTTGAGTTACCAAACGGTCTCCGATTTTGACAAGCTTATACTCGAATCGAACGGCTCGATGAGACGAATCCAACGAGCCCAATATCATCGAATTCCGACATCATTAAGGCCTTCAAACGTCCAACGAACGGTGCATGATCAAAGGATTCGATATCGGCCGTCCATTCAAACCACTCCCAATTCGCCCCTGATCTCACGCCTATTTACGGGCTATGCCACTCCAGAAAAACTATAAATAGAGCCCTCATTCTACACCAAGGGGCTCAAGGGAAGAGAGAGAAGAAGAAGATGAGGAAGGGGAAAAGGAGATTCCTCACCTCCTCGACCACCGCCGGAGCTCTTCCTGCCGCCTAAAGACGCCGGAACTCTGCCGGATTTTCAGGAAACACCGGGAATTTGCACAACTTCCACGTGATGCTGAAATTCTTCTCATTTAACGATAGAGTTCCCTCCTGACGCCGAAACTCCGCCCAAGGGAGGCCAGATTTCTCCTCTGCCACCAACAGACGTTGGACTTCTACCCGACGTCGGACCTTCACTCTTCGCCAAGTCTCTACCCGATGCTAGACTTCTACCGGTTATCGGACTTCGTTGGACATCTATGCGAAGATGCATTTCTTTTCATTGCTGGACTTCTACCTGACACTATCCTACTGATCTTCGTCGTCAGACTACAGTCCTTCTGACCTCTGTCGCCAGCCGACTACGGTCCTCCTTACTTACGTCGCCCGCCGACTACAGTCTTTCCGACATCCATCGCCCGTTGGCTACGGTCCTCCTGACCTACGTCGCCCTCCGACTGCAGTCCTTCTAACAAAGCGAACATGTCAATAGTGATTCTTTGTATTTGCATCATGTAATGTACTCCATAAGATGTACATCAAGCTAAGACCTTCCACCAAGGAAGGGCCTCATTTGTAATCGACTGCAATACTAGTGGATTCGTTCAAACTGGGCTAGGCCCCGTGGTTTTTCCCCCTTTTACAGGGGTTTTCCACGTAAAAATCTTGGTGTCTCATAAATGCTAGACCCTCTCTCTCTTATCTGATTGCGTGCCGGATTTTTGTACAATGCTAAGACGATAAACTTAATATTTCTCTACCGCCGCGAATACTCCTGGACGCAACACTTATATAATTCTTTGTTTCATATGTATGCAAATTTGTTACTTCATAATTCAATAGAAAGTTAATATATTATCCTTTAACATATTATTTGGATATTATATAAAAATTTACTTTTAACTTTTATTCTGACTTTACACAATTTTTAAATTTTGAGGCTTTCGCCTCAAAATGCCTTCAGGCTTAAGCCTCGCCTCACAAACGAAAAACATCTCAATACCCAATTGCGCAATTTTAAACCTTGCTCTACGCAATTCTTGTTTGAGACCATAAATGAAATAACTTACAAGAGTAAATTCGGAAAAAAAAAATTATTTACAATAATAACCATGGGTTGGTTCTTGATTTCTTGCAGATGGTGCACTCCTGCAATTGATGGTTGGCCCGTCTATTAGAAGGACAAAAGCAGCTTGCGGCTATTGCGGTTGGTGATATGCTTCTTGATTGAATCAGGAAGGATAGGACACCTTTTGAGTAGGTGGAAACTCCTAGGGGAAGAAGAAAAGGAAAAAAATATGGGAAAGAGAGAAAACAAATTTTATTTCCTTAACATAACTACAGCGAGGGAGTTTATTTATAAGCTTATACAAGCAAATAGAAAGGGGCCAACTATCTAAAATAATAATAAACCAGTTTACAATAACAACTTGGATGTTATGGGCTTATTTCTAATAAAACCATGGGTGGTTGGTTCAATCCTTGACCGCTTTATGGACCGGTTGTATGCTATAAACTTTGACTTGTTGACTTGATCTTGTTCTTCGGAGTTGCGGATTCATTATTCTCCTTATTTTGTTATTGTATTTGCATCCAAAGGAATGTACTGGTGCTTAACAGCTTGTTAGCCGACTCAAACTCGTCATGTTAAAAAGCTCACGAGTCGAGCTTATCAAGCTGTGAGCTCGAACTCGAGCTCAGATTACAACTAATATAATATACGAGCATGAGTTTGAAATAGACGAAACTCAGCTCGTTGGCTCACGAGACTGCTCAATTAAATTCTTCCATAACCTAAATCTTGTTTCCCCCTTGTTTTATGTTAATTCCAAAAAGGGGCACATCACAACTTCCTATTCTTCTTCAAACATCCTTGGTCCCGTCAATACCTCCTCCAGCAAGCTCTCTTTATAACCTCCTCACTGTCAGTATCATCAATACATTATCTAGTGATCTCTCGTCCTAACTTCCTTATGATGCTTCTCCAGTAACCTCGAGCTTACAAATAGAGCTCAGGAGCTTGCCATTAGAGCAACAAATCGAGTTCAAGCTCAATTTATGAGCTTGACTCGAGTTCGAGCTAGAGCCTTTCATAAGACCATAAAGTTGAGCTCGAGTAAGATGTGACTCAAGCTCAACTCGACTCATTTAAACTCCCAACTTGATTACAACCTAATTGTCCTAAACAAAAGGCAATAGTAGCTACTAGTAAATAATTAAAAATAAAAAAAATATGTTCCAAAAATATAATCAAGCATAGTTGGAAACCATAAATATTATCAAAGAAGGAATGCAAGCATTCTTAAATCATTAAAACTATGGATCTAGGAATTTTTTTCCAATATACGAAGTTCCTATGAGATGCAAAGTTATGGTCAAGAATCAATATCAAAGTCACATAACTAACTTCCATCAATCTATTCCATGTTGATCGTTTCCAAAGAGTATTTAAAACACATAACTAACATCCATCAATCTATTCCATGTTGATCTGATGGGGACATCAGTTGGAAAGTCTACCGTCGACGTGGTCGTAGATCAACGGCCGCGATTTATCCGATATACTTTTGATATTTTTATTGTCTACTTATTGATGTATCTTTTTTATTTCAGCATTTTTCCCTTTTTACCCTTGCTTGAGGGATCGAGTCATGTAACCCCTTGAGAGTATTTGAGTCCTTTTTGTTTTAAGTCATTGTAGAGGCTATTTAAAGCCTTCATCTTGTTCTTTTGAGGTCAATGAATGAATGATACTGAAAGAAATTTCCTGCAATTGTGATCTTGAGGCTTAGGTAAGAGCTTGAGAAAGAATTTAAGAGTCTGGTGGAGCCTAGGAGAGGCCACCCGTCGTACCCAACAGTCACCACTGGTGGCTCTTGGTTCTCCTCCTTTCCTTCTTCCCTTATACTCCACTTCCACCGTCGGCCATCCCCACCACCAACCTCCACCCCATAACCCCTCCTACCAAAGCTCACCTCAACCTAACCACCAACACAATCCCTTTTCTCCATTAGCTCCTCCACCCGCCCCACCCAAGCCAAGCCCCACCGCCAGCCGCCCTTGTTTGTCTCCATGAATGAGGAGTCAATGCCACCTCAATGCTTACCTAAAGAGTTCAAATAATTTGAAAAATTATTTTCATCATTTGAAAATTTTGAATTTCAAATAGTTTCCTAAATTAGAAACTATTTTAAGAAAGTATTGAATCTCATTCATGATTTAATTCAAATTTAATTTGGGTGGAATTTTTCTTCTCCTAAATTAAAGAGACCAATTAGGAAGGGGATTTAAATTTCTCCACAAAACCCCCTCTCCCCCTCTCTTCATGCCGCCGTCCCCTTACATGGGCTCCACCCCTTTAATGCTACATTAAGGCTCTTAATTGCTTGTGTTTTGAAATCCAAACTCAAAGTGTTTTCCCTCCAATTCTACTCAAAACCTAAAAATAATTTCAGATTTGGAGATTAGAATATTTCCACCTTCCCTCAACCTAGTTCTTCCCAAACCCTAATCATTTTTCCCCTACAAGTCGCCGGCCTCTCTTCCCACCACCAACTCTCTCATCTTTCCTCTATTAGGCTCTCTCCTTCTCTTGATTATGATGTATGACCAATCCGGAACTTGATTCCGGTATTGCGTAAGACGACTACATCATCGTGGATCCTCTCAAATCGTCGTTCTTCAACTAATATATGCCTTGACGGATTCATAGGAAAATTCGTCGACCACATAAGATTCACTATGCCCGAGGTTATGGAGGAACCACTAGTGAATGTCACATAGCTTATCAAGACGGGTTCTCCTTGAAGGTGATCATCTTCCTTGACTCGTGTATTTTCATATTCTATCTACTTCGTAGAGAGATTGTTCAAAGCAAGAGATTGTGTTACATTATAAGCGTAGGATTATTGTTTCGTTGCTATTAGATCTCTTTGTTAGATCAAGGTTATGTTGAAAGCTATTTTGTATGCATTACTTTGGATATTCCTAAACGTTTTGATTTCGTTTAGTCTCATACGTAGTTTAACCTAAATGGAAGTGACCACTTATTAGTTTTATTTTGTTATTTTAATCGCTAATAACTAAAATCCAAAATTGCTCTTTGATTATTTTGTGCAAGTTTCCTGTTTCGCATATAGTCCTGCATCATGATCATTTCTAAAGAATCTATTTAAATCCTGGAGTATATATATACATATTTTTCTACTACTTAGTTTTATGCATTTAATGATCATATCAAATGTGTTAATCCATAAACCTAAATTGCACACCCATTAATGATCTAATGATAATAAATTTTGTATTTTCTATGTTTTCATCTAATGATTTGTTGAATATTTTCCCCAATATTAATTAATTACCAACAATTACAAAGAAGAGGGCACATTTCACTAAGCTATCTTGGAGCACTTGCAACATGGAAAAAATCTTAAGATTGCGCAATTCAGCATTTTCAAGGACTCAAAAGTGAAGATCCAAGGTTTGGTAGTCAAGTATGCATTTAGTTTTTATGTTTGAATGAATATTTATTTAATTCCAAGGTCCCCTCTACCAAAATTGGTAAAGACATACGGCCGTGGCCCATCCTCAGACAAACGGACAAACAGAGGTCACTAATCGAACTATACTGAAAGGATTGAAGACCAGACTAGAGAAGGCTAGGGGGCAATGGGCTGATGAACTCCCAAATGTCCTTTGGGCCTATCGTACCATGGTCAGAACTCCAACAGGAAATCACGTACAACCTCTTCTTTGGCACAGAACCTGTTTTATAGTCAACATTGGAGTCCTAAGTCACCGAGTTTGAACTTTTGACTTCAACGCCAATGAGGAAAAGCTTAGATACAACCTAGACCTTCTTTCAAAAACACAAGATGAGGTGATGCTCAAGGTTGCTGCATATCATCAAAGAATTCCCATCACTATAATCGAAAGATGAAATCCCGATGCATTTCAATTGGAGATTTAGTCCTGTGTAGCATTGAGGCAGCAGGAAAATGCTCCCAACGTAACAAGCTCTCCCCCCTCTGGGAGGGTCCATACTTGGTGGCGATCTTAGTGAAGCCTAAGACTTTCAAGTTGAAGAATGCAGAGGAAAAGATGCTCTCTCGAATCTAGAATGTAGAAAACCTCCGTAAATACTATCAGTAGAGCGCAGTTGTGCTACTTGTTATATGTCTTCAATGTTGTGTGTCTTCAGTATTGTATGTCTTCAGTAGTAAATGTTGTTTGTCTCATGTTGTATGTAATGTTTGTAGCTTCTTCATCCCTGAATTATATCAGAGAAGTATAACTTTGTTTAATACAATAAAACTTTGTTCCATCGTTTAGTCATATTATCGTCATTTTCAAGCAAAATCGTATTGATAAATTCACACAGGTTGTGAACTTTAATCTTGAAATCATTGATTCGAGCAACACACAATCATTACTGTAACTCAATCATTGGACGATCAATTTCAGGGGAATTCGATTTACCTTTTTCATACATGTTAAAAAGCATTAAATAATACTTTAATCAACAACATCGGATTGGTCAAACATCCTAGGTGGGTGTCAATTAATTTTAATATTCTCGATTCGAGTCATTCACACTTTTTATTGCATCTCAATTAATGAATGATCAATCCCAGGGGGATTCGATCCGACCTCTTCCACACAGATTTATTAGCAATATAACGTCATAATCAATAACCTCGGAAAGGTCAAACATCCTTAACGGGTGGCATTTAGAACTTGAAATCCTTGATTCGAGAGTATAAATCTCAATCACTCGATGTTAGGTCCCAAAGGGGATCCAATCCGTCTTCTTACACACAGGTTAAAAATGTATAACGTTGCAACTAACAATCTTGGATAAGTCAAGTGCCTTAAAAAAAATGAAGCGTGAATAAAATTTACTCGAGCTAAATAAGAGCACTAAAATGTTTATTATTCATATAAAAATAACTATCTATTAAATCATAGAAAATAATATATATAAATACAAACGCCTAATACATAACAATCACTAAGAAAAATAAAGTGATACAACTAGTTATAAATAAAAGCACTACTCAATATCTACAATCTCATCATCCACCTGAATGGCAAGGGCCTTCTGCAGCTCACTATCTATCTCATCACTATCAGAATCTAAAGGAGAGTCATCTAAATCCTGGATGGAGGTCATTCCTTCAACTTGTACTCCGGTCTTTCGCTGTATCAGGCAAACTCCCTTTAAAAAGCCCCGGATGAATCCCTCAACAATACACTGCTGCTCCAAAGTCTTCAATTCTACATCATAAATATGATCTCGAGCCTTCTGAACGTAATCTTGGATGATGGTCTTCAAAGGTATAAACTTCTAGAAATCTTAGATGACTCTTGAGGGTTCTAAGCTAGACAAGTGGTCTCCTTCTCAGCTATAAAAGTCTAGGAACTCTTATTCTCTGCCTCGAGCGCCGCTATCTTCCCTACGGGGGCCTTTTGATCATTCAAAAGCTGGGTGATTGTTGCTTGCGCCTCCACCAGGTCAATTTAAAACAGATCTGTCTACTGATTTTGAACAGACATAAAGTGCATTATGTTGGCCAACTCAGTCCTACACTCGCACAACTTCTCCTCTAGCACATTTGCCTCTTTGATTTTATGATCGTAATTCCGCTTGAACTCTCCTTGAAGATATTTGATCTTCACAAATTCATTATTCCATTCGTTCAAGGTTTCAATAAGTATCTTCACTTGGTAAGTAATATCTTTCTAGCGCTTCTTTTTTTTCTTTTGGGACAGCTTCTAACACATCTTTTTTTCCTTATTTTAGTTGTCGCAGCTTAAGTCTAAGCTTACTGAAACCTTGAACGAATGGAACAACGAATTTGTGAAGATCAAATGTCTTCAAAGATAGTTCAAGCAGAAATACGATCATAAAACCAAAGAGATAAAGGTGCTAGAAGAGGAGTTGTGCGAGTGCAGGAATGAGTTGGCCAATATAATGCACTCTGTGACTCTTCAAAATTAGCAAACATATCGGTTTCAAATTGACCTGGTAGAGGCGCAAGCAACAATCACCCAGCTTTTGAATGATTAAAAGGCCTCTGTATGGAAGATAACAGCGCTCGAGGTGGAGAATAAGAGGTCCTAGATTCTTATAGCCAAGAAGGAGACCGCTTTGTTTGGCTTATAACCCTCAGAGTCATCGAAGATTTCAAGAAGTTCATAGCTTTTAAGACCATCATTCAGGATCACGTTCAGGAGGCTCGAGATCATATTTATGATGTATAAGTGAAGGCTTTAGAGCAGCAATGTATTGATGAGGGATTCATCCGGGGCTATTTGAAGGGAGTTCGAAGACCGGAGTTCAAGTTAAAGGAGTGACCCACAATTAAGCTCCAGATGACTCTCCTTTAGATTCTGATGGTCATGAGATAGAGAGTAAGCTGCAGAAGGTCTTTGTCATTGAGGTGGATGATGAGATTGTAGATATTAAGTAGTGCTTTTATTTTTCACTAGTTGTATTACTTTATCTTTCTTAGTGATTTTTATGTATTAGACGTTTGTATTTATATATATTATTTTCTATGATTTAATAGAGAGTTATTTTTATCTGACTAGTAAATATTTCAGTGCTCTTATTTAGCTCGAGAGAATTTTATTCATGCTTTATTTTTTAAAGCACTTAACTTATCCGAAGTTGTTAGTTGCAATGTTATGCATTTTTAACCTGTGTAGAGGAAATCGGATTGGATCTCCTTTGGGACCGAACATCGAGTGATTGAGATGTAGACTCTCGAATCAAGAATTTCAAGATCTAAATGTCATCCATTAAGGATGTTTGACATTTCCGATATTATTAATTATAGCATTATAATGCTAATAAACATGTGTGGGAGAGGCCAGATCGAATCCCACTGTGATTGATCATCTAATGATTGAGGTGCAACAAAGAGTGCGAATACATCGAATAAGGAATATTAAAATTAAGTGACACCCTCCTATGATGTTTGACCTATCCGATTTTGTTGATTAAAGTATTATTTAATGCTTTTTAACATGTATGGAAAATGTCAGATCGAATTCCCTTGAAATTGATCGTCCAATGATTGAGTTACAATAATGATTGTGTGTTGCTCGAATCAATAATTTCAAGATTAAATTTTACAGCCTGTGTGAATCTATCAATACGATTTTGCTTGAAAATGGCAATAATATGACTAAACGAGAGAACAAAGTTTTACTATATTAAACAATATCATACTTCCCTGATATAACTCAGGGATGAAAAAGCTACAAAAATTACAAACAACAGGAGACAAGCAAAATTCAAAACTGAAGATATACAACACTGACGACACATAATACAGAAGACATATAATAAATAACATAATACTGATAGTAGGGAACATCTTTCCCTCCGCATTATTCAATTTGAAAGTCCCAGGCTTCACTACAGCCGCCACCAAGTACGAACCCTCCCAGAGGGGAAAGAGCTTGTTACGTTGGGGGCATTTTCTTGCTGCCTCAATGCTACACATGACTAAATCACCTATTGAAATGCGTCAGGGTTTCATCTTTCGATTATAGTGATGAGCAATTTTTTGGTGATATGCAGCAATCTTAAGCATCGCCTCATCTCTTATTTCTGAAAGGTCTAGGTTGTATCTAAGCTTTTCCTCATTGGCGTCGAAGTCAAAAGTTTCAACTCGGTAACTTGGAACTCCAATGTCCACTAAAATAACAGCTTCTGTACTAAAGCAGAGATTATAATGGATTTCCCCTGTTGGAGTTCTAGCCGTGGTATGATAGGCCCAGAGAATATTTGAGAGTTCGTATCCAATTATCCCCCAGCCTTCTCTAGTCGGTGTAAAACCCAAAATTAATGATCATAGGCGTCACACGCATGTCAATGCACTGCGATGAGATTTAAGTGAAAATTCAAAGTTAAAGAATTTCAGCGAAATAATTTTATAAAATTCTACGTAAAATTCTGAATAAATTGATATATAAAACCTATATCTAATTTTGCTTAATTTTGAAGTTAAAATTAATGGATGTCACATAATACCCAAACTAGCCCTAGTAGCTACTAAAGCGGGGATTATTCAAGTGAGAGCATTTAAAACTTTTTATAATTAAAAACTAAATCCTTCTCTCTTAAGGGGAGCGAATGAAATTCAGTCCCCATTTCATCCGTTCAGTCGACCTGAAGGAAACGAAGGGAGGCGAAAGGGAGACGCATGGGCAAGGGATGGACGGCCGCATTGATGGAGGATTCCGACGACGGTTCGTGGGGGAATTGAAGGGAAAGGCTTAAGGTGTGTTTCTATTCCTAAAATCCTCTCTTTTCACTTATATTTTTTATGGTGAAGATTTAGGATTTTTTCTAGAACTTAAAATATTTCAAAGAAAACGTTAGGGAAGATTGAGGAAGAGTTCCTAACCATGAAAACATAATTTTTTCCCAAATTTTTTAGGGTTTCAAAAATTAGGGTTTTCCAAATGTTAATTATTTATGAAAATTTCTTAACAAAATTTATTCCTAAGGGTCTTAGAAAAATTCTAATGGGGAAATTTTGAGTTTTTCATGAAATGTTATTTTTCAAAAATTTTAATTAATTTAAATCTGAAATTTAGAAAGTCCTAATTATTTATTTAAATGAAATGGGAGATTTGACATATTAAAATAAGGAGATCAATGAAGTTTTAGTTTCCTAAAATTAAGGTTTTAGGCAAATCCAAAAATAAAAAGTATTTTATGATAATTAAACTTTTAATAGAGTTTAAAGAGGGCAAAAATATGAATATTCATAAAATTAGGGTTTTTATAATTTATAATAAAAATAAACCCGAAAATAAAAATTAGTTTAATTTAATTTAGGTTAGGATAAAGGGTGAATTTGGATAAAATATATAATTAGACTAAAATATAAATTTTTAGAATATATACATGCTTTATGTGATCAATTAGAGAGAGAAAGAGAAGGACATAGATAACTTAGGATCATTTAGAAAGAGAAGAAGATTTTAATTTAGATTTATTATGAAGATTTTAAAGGAGAAATTAATGTTTATAGGTAATAATTGTGGACCTTGAAGGAATATGTTCAAGCGGAGTAATCAAATCCTTTATGATTCTTTATTACAGTGATATATTTGTTTTCTCTCCAATTATATATTTTGAAAATCCAAGCATATTTATGAAATTTTTATGATTACTTTAAATTATGATTATGTTATGCTTATCCTATAAGTGATCATGTGATTTATATGTTATACTTCATGGCATTATTACATAAAGTTCATATGTTATAGAAATGAGATGTTATGATTGTTATTGAATGTTTGTATGTGCATGTTGAATTGATAGAGCTCACCCCTTATGGTACTAGCTGGGGACATTGCACTCGTGCACGTTAAAATGGTAAAAGATATGAAAAAAAAATTGATGAATTATCTTTATGGTACTAGACGGTGGCTCCTGTGACGGTTGTAATATATACTAAATGAGAAGTTATGAATATTAAAATGAATATGAAAGTTATGAATTTATGATTTATGTGTATGTTTAAAGTTATGTTTATAAGAAGCAAATTTATGACATTTAAATGAAATGTGGTATCTAGCATATTACTCATTTTATCTTGAGTTACTATAGTTTAGAGTCATGTTTTACTTAATAAGCATTGGCTTACTGTTAATTGTTAAAAAATTTCATGTATAATTATTTTAATCTAAATGAATAGAAGGGGTGGAAACGTGTATCGTAGGAGAGGTGCGCCTGAATAAAGATAATTTTATGAATTTGAATTATTTTTATGTTTATGTGTTTTCGAATTAAATATTTTTAATGGCTCTTTCAAATGTTATGGCAATAGTTTTAGAGATTATATATTTTGGTCTATCGTCTGTCCTCCGTTCCCGCCTCGCCTATGCGAGCTCACCAGGCCGGGTCGTGACAGTCGGGTCCCCAATCCTTTCAATATAGTTCAATTAGTGACCTTTGTTTGTTCGTTTGTCTGAGGATGAGCCACGGCCGTATGTACTAGCTGTATATGGAGATCTTTACAAAATATTCTAAAGACCTTTCTAGTGAATTGAGTTCCATTATCGGTGATAATTTTTGTTGGAATATCAAAATGACATATGATATTCTTCCATAAGAACTATTTAGCAATAGCTTCAGTGATCTTTGTCAGAGATTTGGCCTCCACCCACTTAGTTAAATAGTCTACAGCCAAGATGATGAACATTCGCTGCCCAGTGACTATAGAGAAATGTCCCATTATGTTTATCCCCTGTTGGGAAAAAGGCTAGGGACTCTTTAATGCTGAGATCTCCACGACATATAAATGGGTGAAGTTAGTATGTAACTGGTAACTGTGGCACTTTCGTATGAACTCTAGTGCATCCTGCTTCATAGTGAGCTAGTAAAACCCTGCTTCATGATCTTATTGGCTAATGCCCATCCACCTAAATGTTCTCCGCAAATGCCTGAATGTACTTTCCGAAGTGCATAATTTGCTTTTGAAGGGGAAAGACACTTGAGGTATGGCCCCATGAAGGCTAATTTGTATAACTCTTCAATAATAACAGTGAAGTTCGTCGCCTGCCTCCAAAGTCGCATTGTTATTATTGGGTCTTCAGGAAAAACACCATCTTATAAGAAAGTTAGAATGTGATCAATCCAAGAAACCTCTCTTGACTTATCGATTAATTGTATAACCCATGGGTCTTGAACACTTGAAAAGTGAATCTTTTCAAAATATTTTCTTTTGAAAATGTCACCGGTTATAAAAATAGCCAGTTTTAAGATAGCATCTGCTCGTGCATTCTGCTCTCGAAGGACATGGACGATTTGATGCTTCATTATTTTGGCCAAAAGGGATTTAACTATTTGGCAGTATTGGGCTAACAGCGAATTGTAGGTATCAAATTCTCCCTCCACCTAAGAGGCGACTAACTAGCAATCTGTGTGAACTACCAAGTCATACACTTCGTAATCGATTGTCAACCTCAATTCGGCAATCAGGGCCTTAATTTTCAGCAACGTTATTTATTGCCGGGAACTTCAGTCTAAGTCCTTATTCGAGTATAGTTTGCTGTGGAGAGATTAATAATATTCCAGCACCGGTGCCAGAACTCCCAGAAGCTCCATCAATATATAAAATCCAGCATGAGAAAGAAGGAGAAGTATCTAGTGGTTTATCAGAGACATAGTTAGAACATTCGACTACAAAGTCAGCAAGCACTTGTGACTTGATGTGGATCTAGGCATAAAATGGATACCAAACTCTCCAAGCTCCACTGGCCATTTGATCAATCTTCCAGATGCCTCGGGTTTTTGGAGAATACTTCTCAATGGTAAGTTTATGTATACCACAATCATATGTACTTGGAAATAAATGCGTAACTTTCTAGCTGAGAAGAATAACGCCAATGTTGTTTTATCTTCTAATGGGTAGCATGTTTTTGTCTCAGAAAGTACCTTACTAATATAATAGGCATGGTGTTGAACATTATCATCTATCAGAACCAAGACTGAGCTTATAGCCTGGGAGGAGACGGCCATATACATGTACAAAATTTCTTCTGGAACTGGCTTTGAGAGTAGTGGATGCGAGGCTAGATGAAATCGGAGCTGCTTGAAAGCTTCCTGGCATTCGTCGGTCCACTGGAATCCTGAGTTACAAGCACCTTTGAAGATTTTAAAGAATGATAGATATTTGTCTCCTGAGCAAGCCAGGAAACGCAAAAGTGTTGCAATCCTTATGTTTAATCTCTGTACTTCCTTGATATTTCTCAGGAGTATCATTTCCCTTAGGGCTTTGACCTTTTCAAGATTTGCCTCAATCCCTCAGTGGATAACCATAAACCATAGAATTTTCCTGAGGCAACTTGGAATGCACATTTAGAGGGGTTGAGGTGCATCTTGTAAGATCGAAGAAGGCAGAAGCATTGTTCCAAGTCAAACATATGTTGGAATTTCTCGAGGCTTTTAACTAGTATATCATCCACATACACTTACATATTGTGTCTAAAAAGGTTTTTGAAAATATTATTCATCACGCGTTCGTATGTCGCTCCAGCGTTCTTGAGCCCGAACGACATTACCAGATAGCAGTACAACCCCTATCTGTTTGAAAAGTTGTTGCATCCTCATCAATAGGATCCATCTTTATTTGAATGTATCCAGAGTAGGCATCCATGAAGCTTAGCATCTGACATCCAGAGGTGGCATCGACCAATTGGTCAATACAGGGGAGCAGAAAACTGTCCTTAGAGTAGGATTTGTTGAGATTTGTATAGTCTACGCACATTCTCCAGACTCCACTTATCTTTTGAACCATTACGATGTTTGTCAACCAAGTGGGATAGTGCACTTACTTATAAATATAGTCTTAAGAAGTTTATCAACCTTCTGCTCAATTGTCATCTGATGATCTGGTACAAAGTTTCACTTCTTTAGGATTACTGGTTTATATGCCAGGTTAACCTTGAGTGAGTGCATGATCACTTCAGGGTTTATTCCAGGCATATTGATTGGACTCCATGAAAATACATCTTGGTTTGTATGCAAAAAATCTACATACTTTTTCTTCTCTTCATCTAAGAGAACTGATTTGATATGGACTGTTCTTAAAGGGTGCTTATCTGATAGAGAGACACAAATTAGGTCTTCTGCATGGGAGGCTCTTTGAGGAATATCTTCACCTCAAAGATCAAAATCTTCGATGCATAAGATAATTGATGGGCGAGGTTGACCTGCCTAAGATAGCGGGATTGTGCTACTTGTTGATCTCATCGTATTATGTCTATCCCTGCTGGGGTAAGAAATTTCAGTTTGAGATGAGGGATCGAAGCAACAATCCCAAAGATTGATTGGAACGGCCTTCCAAAGATAGTGTTGTAGGCCGATTCTGATTTTACCACAATAAATTAGATGAAATGTGTAACCTGATGGGGGAATTCTCCAAGTATAATGGGAAGACAGATCGTTCCTTCCACTAGCACAGGTCGATTGTCAAATCCGTATAATGGACTTGCGGTCGGCTACAGCTTCTCCCTAAGAAGGCCCATGTTGAGAAAAATGAAGTATAACAAAACATCTACAGAGCTCTCATTATCAACCAAGATCCTCTTGACATTATAGCACGGGTCGTTAATTCCTGAACTAATTACAAGTGGGTCTTAATGAGGGATCTTTATTCCCTCTAAGTTAGAATCAACGAAGGCAATGGAGTGATCGGTGCAAGACTTCTTGGACGTTGGCTCTTTGCTGGCTGCAATTAGGATTTGACTAGGCATTGTAGATCCCCCAGTAATGGTTTCAATTTCACTAACCACCTGATGATTGTTTGATAATTGCCTTTGATGTTGATTCTGCCCCCCATTCAGTCAACCCTCATCTCAAGCCGATATATTCTGGACAAGTTGTCAGAGATAACCTTGTCGGATCAACCTCTTGATTTCTTCCTTGAGCTGTCTGCATGCTTCAGTAGTGTGTCCACGGCTACGGTGAGAGTGGCAATATTGTTCTAGATTTCCGACGTTTGGGCCTCAAAGGATGCAGCCACTTCACGCTCTCCTGGTCTCGGATGTTCATTAACACATTTGTTCGGGATACATTAAGTGGTGTATACTCCTTTTCTTGAAGAGATTCACATTACGGCTGTGAGGGTCGAGGGACATATTGTAGTTTCCTTGCTCTTCCGCTACGATGATGGATTTTACGTTCTTAGTGTACTTTTACGCTTCCCAGTTGTATGCTCAAAGTGCTTCCTGTGAGCATTAATGGCTTTATCGACAGAGATTTGTGGGATTGAAGTTTCCCACATACGGCACCAAATTATTGTAGGCTAGAATATACGCGGCAATAGAGTTAGAGTCATACGTCTTAGCATTGCATGGATATCCAACTAACACACAGATAACACAAAATTTTTTACGTGGAAAACCCTGAAAAGGGGAAAATCCACGGGGCTTGGCCCAATATAAAGTTATTCAACTAGAATTTGAATAGGTTACAGCGAGCTGACTCATCCTAGTGTGCGATCAGATTACAAATGTAGACTATAAAATTTAAATCTAGTGGCAAACAAGGATGCTAGTCCAGCGTTACTTGGTGGTCTAGCAGAATTTCGGGCCTCAGGTGGTGGTCCGGTAGAACTTCGGGTCTCAGGGGGTGGTCCTGCGGAGCTCTAGACCTCAAGTGGTGGTTTGGCGGAGGTGAGGGCCTCAAGTGGTGGTTCGGAGGAGCTCAAGGCCTCAAGTGGTGTTTCGGTAGAGATAAGGGCCTCAAGTGGTGGTCCGGCGGAGCTCAAGGCCTCCAGTGGTGGTCCGATGGAGGTGAGGGCCTTAAGTAGTGGTCCGGCGGAGGTGAGGGCTTCAAGTGGTGGTCCGGAAAAGGTGGGGCCTCAAGTGGTGGTCCGGTGAAAGTGGGACCTCAAGTGATGGTCCGGCGGAGGTGAAGGCCTCAAGTGGTGGTTCGGCGAAAGTGAGGGCCTCAAGTGGTGGTTCGGCGAAAGTGAGGGCCTCAAGTGGTGGTCCGACGGAGCAACAACGTCAGGCGATGGTCGAGGAGGAGCAAGGAGGAAAAAGTGATCTCCGATCTCTCTCTTTGAATCCTTTGGCTTGGTTCCCTTTTCAAGAGAAATGGAACTCTATTTATAGATTTCCTATAGTGGCATGGCCCATAAATAGGAGAAGAATCAAGGGTAAATGTGGAGTGCCTTGGATGGACGGCCGATGTTGAATCTATTGATTGTAGACCATTCATTAGAAAGTTGAAGGTCTTAATGATGTCGGAATTCTGTGATCTTGGTCTCGTTGGATTTGTCTCATCGAGCCGCTCGATTCGACTATAAGCATGTCACGTTTGGAAACCATTTGGTAACCCAAATTGTGGCTTGAACCTTCCAACAATGGTTCGGATCCGTGATCCGGACATATTTGGGCTCGAATTGAGTCGAATTTGGTGTCATTGGGTTCGTATTTCTGAGACGTTCAGTTCAACTGTAAGTTTGCTGAAATCGGAACTCGATTGGTCCCAATTTTAATTTTGGGAGTTTCTAACTTGATTTTGCATCGAGATTCGTGCCCGATCAAGATAATTTTTTTTATGATGTATCACTTATATATTTTGCTTTGCATATATTTTGGTGCATTATATCTCCATAAGAAACCTAACCCAAAGCTTTTATTGTATCATTAGGCTTCTCAACTTTCTAGCATATTCTCCATGTCCTTGGGGCAACTGCACATGTCGATTACAAACCATATCCAAATAAGAATTCATGAATACAAGATAATGCCATGATAATTAGCTTTAAAATTACCATCTTAAAAATTTTGTATAGCACCAAGCTTTACCCTACACTAAATAGACACAGTATCCTTGCATAACTTGGGAAACTGAAATCATCATAGCAGCATTGATTATGTCAAATGAGTTGACAGAAACGCAAGCCATATCTCATGATTATGCTGGTCAAAAAAAAAACAAGAATTATATAAGGTGATGGCTAGTAATTTTCAAAGATTAAACAAATGTATGCTCGAGTGATATTCATGACGACCCAAAACGTAGCATGGTAATCCTTATATCATCTCCTACAAATAAGGTCCTTCTCCTCCACCTTAATTAAAAGCAAATTCCATCCAAATCACCCAAAAATTTCAAAAGCCTGAGCTCTTTAACAAGAAAAAGAAGGTGATTAAAAAATCTCAACACTAGTCTAAGCATAAACCATTGGCAACTCTAAGGTGAGTTTTTTAGTCTAGCTGAAAATTCCTGTTATGTTGCTGTCAACATACAATTAGGTCCCATCAAGATGAAAAAAATAAGTAAATAAAACGACAACAGTATTGTATAATACCTATTTGGGCTTTTCTGTAGCAAACTACCTGCATCAAATAAAAGAAACCTGCAGTGGATTGATGTTGGAATTTAAAAAAGCAATTTCCCAGTAGATGGGAACCTTCTGTATTACTTAAACTGATAAATTTCAAGGGAATTGCATCCAACATACCCCGCATAAACTAAGCAGCATCCTATATACCATCTTGAATGAACACATGGTAACAGATTGAGCCTGTTCCATGGAATCTATGTTCAGATCATTTACCTCTCTTTTGGTGGGAAATACACATATACATGTCTTACGCTTAATGTATGGTCTTTTATAATAAAAGAAATCAATCCTACCCTTAGAAAAAACTTTCAAAAGAATTAAGTACTATTTTTCTTGTATTGTAGGGTGTATCATATCTAGAAGTTTAGCCTGCACATTCACAGCTGAATTCAAAAGTAAGGTTATGATTTAAACAAAATTTATACAGAAATAATTCAATTTTTTTTGTTTCGGTTTTATAGATCAATCAAAATATTTCTTTCAGCAGCAAGGCTTCTTATCTTGTATGTAACACATTCTGGATGGATAAGCACTACCAACATAGATGGGTTCTAGCAAAAACAAATCTCTCAAAGGAGCAGAGCCAAGTTATAAGAGCAAGACCATCTACCGAACCTCCGATCAGCCTAAGCGGAACAACCTATTGCTAAAATTTCAGCTCCAGAGAGCATAACGCAAGTTCAAATCTTTGTAGGAGAGATAAAATAGTCTTATGTCACGTATGCTCAAAATTGATTCCTTAAATTTACAAGATCAAAAGCAGTATATATTCTGGGAAGAAATGATAAATTCCAATCAAAGTACCTGCGCTGCATGATGTAGGAGGATCCTTCTGCAGATCCTTCAATTCCTTAGAGATTCTCTTGGAAGCCATGGGCCAAGGCCAAAATATTCCCTCGAAGCCACAGATCGAAAAGAAGGAAAGCAGCGACGACCCTAACAATGACGAAAGAAGCTTCGTTGGAGATGGATTCTGCAACTCTTGGATCCTCCTCGCAGAAAAAGCTCGGCGTAATTTGGGGCAGATGATGTAATGGCCGGCAGCAGCCTACTGTTTTGTGAATAAAAAATAAAAAGTGGAAATACATTTTAATATTTTTTATCATATTATTTGTATATTTAACATCTTAAATTTTAATATTTTATATTTATTATTTATAAAATAAAATAAATATAAATGCAATGAATACAATATTAAAATTTATAGGATATTATGAATGTTAATAATAAAATATAAAAGTGACATGTCTATAATACTATTATAAAAGTCGTTTGAATTTCTTTCCCTATCTAATCTTGACCTTCTATTTTAATTACTCAAATTAAATCTTAAATTTTCATTTCAATTTTTTCAATTATAAATGATTAATAATTATAATTTTATTCATATCAAATATCATGTATTATGCTGATATATTAATTAATTCCCGTCTATGATAATGTATTAATTCATCACCATTATCATCTACGGATCTTATTTAATAGGTTGAATGTTTGATTTATCAATAAATTTAATTAGCGATATTACAATTCATTTAAACCAATTAACCCCGGTTAAGACTCAATTTCCTATTCGCGAGTAGATTCCTGAACCGCTGAATGTTCACCTGAAGTAGACGAAATAGAGAGGAGAGTCATGTTGGGGATCAAGATGCTTTGGGAATAGGAAATCTCTGTTTCAAATGAGGTCATTATGGTGGAAGAGCAAAATGATGAGGAAGATGAAGAAAGTGATGTAGCTACGTCTTATGGGCACGATGTGGACATAGTAACATGAGATGGGGAGTGGTGATCCAAGGATGAGGGATGGATTGCTCAACATGCTATACATAGAATACTTGTAATGTACGATCTTTAAAGGGGTTCTGTACGCATTTCTGTTTGGTGAGAGCTAAATGTTTTGGAGATCTGGTAAGACTTCAACTTAAGAAAGCTCGGCTGCAATCTGAGAGATAAAAGATGAAAGGTTTCAGTTGCTTGTGTTGAATGACTTGAATCTTTTGATTGCTTAATTTCTTGATGGAATCATTTGTTGAACTGAGAATTGTGTATAGAACATAGCTTTTATTCTATAAAATGTATTTCGATTTACATATTTCAAATTTTGATAATTATTTATAGTTAATGAACTTTCCCTTATTTATTTTTTTAACCTATTTTGCATTATACTATTTTAAAATCAAAATAGTGTCTTCGAGGAGGGAGAGAAGAGATTTAACGAACAATATTGGTTAATTTTAAAGAATGTAAACATCAAGTTTAGCAAGCAAAATAAAGCATGAACATGAATGATTCTTGCAAGCAAAGTAATTTTACTGTTGCATGTGAAAAATAATGAGATGGAGATATCAATCATTTTCAAATTTTCTTTTTTAGTTTTGTGAAAAAAAAAAAGTTAACTAATGAAAGGAGATAAAGATTTATATGTGAAATATATCATAAGACAAAACATACAGGGGCCTTGTGTAGTTAAATAGTTTTTATTATTAAAGTTTATTGTTGATAATGCATTAACATATTACTAAAAACTAAGAGGTCTTTGATTAGTCGAATTATTTTTACTATCATAAAAAGAGTAAACATGTATTGTTTTTCCTTTATTAATCTAATAAATGTAGAATTGTGGTTTGCTTTGCTTATGAATGAAATGATGGTTTGATTTGAGAGTTAAGAATTGAGTGATTTAGTGGACCCAAAATACTTGTGGTCTGATTTGAAAGTTAATGTATGATATAATGCAAGTATTATTTTGTTGTCGAGATTTAATACATGTTGACAAAGTCTTATAAGTGAGGGTTACAATGTAGGGTTGTCAATCAAACTTAATAGAGTAAGAGTTTATTTGTTTGAGTTTATGCTTGAGTTCAATTTGAGCTCTTATAGTAGTATTAAATTATAGTTCATTTAAAATTATAATTGTTTGAGCTTGATTTCAGCTCGAATCTTTAGCAAATCAAAGAAGTCTTAATAAGTCGACTAACAAGTAATATTATAAGCAATTTGATAGTTAACTAAATAAGCTTTATTGAGCTTATTAATGAGCATGTTACCAAGATTGAAACTGAGCAAATAATGCATTAACTTTGAGTTGACTTAGGCAATCTGCCTACCCATCAATTGACTCAAAATGATTAGTGGCAATCAATTGTAGTTGTCAAATGGTGATTATTGATGATTTCTGTCATCACTGAATTAAAAATGTCATAGATCTCAATCCTATGGGAAAACAATGAAAGTTTGTCGCATCTTACTAACAATCTCATTTTCTATCATTATGTCATATTTATATGATTCAATTTACCCCCTCAAAATGTTCATTTTGTCATAAATGAAATATATAATAACAGAGTATTAAAGTTAAAATAAGTTTAAGTAGTCTAAATCTTTGGTATTCTGAGAAGTCTAAAAATGATTAGTTAGTTTCAAGAGAGGAACAAAATCTCTTACTAAATTTTTTTCATACAACAATTTAATCTTCTTCTTTTTTTTAATTCTAGCAATATGCACCTTGTGCACGTCTAATAAATTAGTTTTATATAGAAGTTGTCTATGCATGTGCATGCTAAGCATGAAATATTTAAAATTTTAGATATTATATATTTAAATAACATGATATAAAGTGATATTTATGTAAATCCCTCAAATAAAAATTAGTTGATATATAAACTTTAAGAATTGTATTTTTATTATTTTAAATAATGTAATTGAATTTTTAAGTACTCTTCGTGATCTCATATCATTTCAATCAAAATCATTCAATCTGATTTCTGGTTATTCAAATATAATTATAAGTTTACTATATTTCAATTTTTTCATTACAAATCATTAATTTAATATTGTGGGATAGATTAATAAAATTTTATTTAATTTTAATAAATTTAAATATTAAATGATTAATTTCATCTTTAAATAATATTTAAAAATTTTGATTTTATACTTTCATAATATCTATAAATGGAAAAATGTTGCCTGAAAGTTTATGAGGAAATTCGCTTTATTTTTAGCATCGGACTAATTATTTAAAGTCCATTATGAGCAATATAAGTTCAAACAATGTTGGAACTGTATTCGAGCAAGGTTTAACTATGTTTGAACAAGGTTTCAATATTTTTTTAACTATATTCAAATGAGATGCAAATAATGTTTTAACCAAGTTTGAACCTAGTTCAGATATTATTTGAATCATATTAAAAAATAGTTCAAACTTGACTTACGTTTGGTAAATATATCTAACTGTGTTACAACTTTAACATGATAAACTACAATGCTAATATAATCGAGAGGACTTACAATAGTTATAATATAGCAAATTATAAAATAGATACAACAATGTGTACTCTAACATCTATAACAAACCAGAGAAATGTCATAGTAGTAATGTCATTGCAAATTATAAGATAAATACAATTGAGTGAAAACCAATTTAATTCAATAGATACAATACATCACAAGGTGCCACCCAAAAATTGAAAGAAAATTTTGAAATTAAGGTCAGGACTGAGCAATGTAAGAATTAAATTCAACATCAACGAACTTTATGGACTCATATTTAGGAGTTGAAAAGAAAATCAAGATTATCTTGGGGCGAATCTAGGAAGAGTATGGTGATGTGCCACGAGGAATATGCATCACATATTAAGGTTTTACATTCATTACATGTTTGAAAATAGTAATATGATGTTAATAATATATAGTTTAAGATGTTATATGCTTTTCCAAATGATGCTACTCATTTAAAAATTCAAATTATAAATTATGTGTAGTTGGAGTAGTTATGTGGTGAACGACATATTACTGTAGAGTGTGCTAAATCTGAAAATTCTCAAACTCCACTTTGGGCTCAAAAAAAAGAATTTAGAAGATGACGAGCCCTTGGGAATTATGGATGCTGGTGTAGATGCATCGCAAGCTAGTGATTGGGCTGATATGGAAGTTAAAGAATATTTCATAAAAATGACAAAGAGATCGTTGTCTTCATCTAACATAGGAGGTGTTGCCAAAAAGGCAGGTAAGATACCTGCTATTGATCAAATTTTTCATGAATATATTATTATAATGGCTGATAGTGTTACTCAAATTGTTAGCATTATCCAAAGCATAACAAGAGCCTCTTAGGAAAGAAAAATAATTACTAAAATTATAACCAAGCTAGCAAGTATTTTTGACTTTTTTTAGAAAGAGATTGATAAGATATATGATAACTTGTTGAAAAACCCTACAATTATACAATCTTCCCTCTGAAAACAAATATACTCAAAGGAAATATTGATGAAAAAAGAGCTAGAAAAATGATTTATGTTACGAAATATGTTATATTAATCATTAAGAGTTCTAATAGTTGAAAGTTCAATTTATAGTTGTTAAACCACTTGAACTACAAAGAGGGGGTGACTTGGTGTTTTAAATTTTTCTTTCAAAAATATTGTTTATGAAATTAAACCAATTTACAACTTAAATTCAAAACTAGATTTGTAATGCGGAAGCGAATAATAAGCAATTATATATATATATATATATATATATATATATATATATATATATATATATATATATATATATATATATATATATATATATATATATATATATATATATATATATATATATATATATATATATATATATATATATATATATATTATTTTTATTTTTATAGAAAAGCATGTATTTTTCTTTTCAAATTTATATTATTTGTTCTTTTCTAACAAAAGCTAAATCAAAAGCAATCTCAATATTTTTATATCATAAGAAAACTAATGCTCGAACACTATCGTTGTCAGGTCCCAATTCCTGGACGAGAAAAGTGATGGATTGTGTTAGGTAGTCGACAACAAGTGTAAAATTTGTTAAATAATCATAACATAAATCTTTTAAAAGATTGTGTTAATGCTAGAACGTCCCTTGAAAGTGATGCGTTATATGGCCTGAATACAACGACAAGTATGTAAGGACTGCTGCACCGCTGCCTGGGTGCAGTGGTAAATAGGCAAGGTTTCCACATCAAGAATGGATGTGGGCAAAGAAGCTAATTCATGATACTAAAATTAGGATCTGATAGGAACTTGGAGTATAGGCTTTCTTATAAAAAAATTAATGGAATTAATAAATATTATGATTCATAGAAAGATAAATATTATGTACATTCAAAAAACTAAATTGGTTGGAAAGAAGGCTAAGGAGATTGAATGTTTAGGATATAAACTATAATATTCACTACAGGGAAAACGTTGAAAACCGGCGGTTTTTTCCGGCGGTTAGTGTAGACTTACCGGCGGTTTTTTATGTTACCGGCAGTCTAACGGCGGTTTGTTAACCGCCGGTAAAAACGGCGTAGGAAACCAATATAACTGGCCAACAAGAATACGGTGTAGCTGTTTGACTATAAGGAGTAAAACCATCAGTACATAATCTCAATCTTATGTTGCGGGGTTCAGCAGCAAATGAAGGATGCACTCGATCAAAATGTTTCCACGCTTCAGCATCTGATGGATGAGAAAGAACATCACTTTTTGCTATTTTCTCCTTATGCCATCTCATATGGCCTGCTGAACTCATTGATGCATAGAGCCGCTGAAGTCTTGGAATGATTGGTAAATAAAACAGACGGGAATATGGCACATCTTTCTTTGGACGACGTTGTTTTCCCGAGTTCTGCTTAAAACGAGGAGCATTGCAGCTGCGACAAATAACTTCTGCTGCATCATCCTTATAGTATAACATACATCCATTGATACAACAATCAATCTTTGTAGCAGTGAGACCCAGCTTGGATACTAATTTCTTTGTTCGGTACAAGTCTGAGGGAATTATATTGTCAGCCGGATTAGTTTCCTTCATAAGACTAATAACGTCATTAAAACACTCACGGGGAATATTATACTCAGTTTTAATACTTAGCATCCTCACTGCAATGGATAATTCTGAATGCGTACTGCAACCTTCCCAAATTGGCTTTTGAGCTGAATGTAATAACTCAAAGAATTTTTGTGTCTCTGTATTTGGTGGCTCTTCCACATTAGACCTTAAATTATGACCTGCTACATCAAAAATAAGGTCTTCATAGGGTCTACTCATTTGATCTTCATCAAATGTTTCATAAGCTGTAGATGAACCAGCATGAGCATCTCTATGTGGCTCGTACTCGCCATGTGATGTCCAAATCCAATAGTTTGGAAGAAATCCCCTACGATATAAATCAAGTTTCACATCATCGGGCTTTAGGAATGCTAGATTTTTATGCTTCGAACACGGACATCTAAACATTTTATCAAGCTGAAAGGAAGGCAGTTGAAATGCAACTTGAATGAAAGTTTCAACTCCCTGTATAAATTCAACTGTCAATCCTTTTCGACCCGGCAACAATCTATTATACATCCAATATCTCTCTTCTTGGATAGTCATTTGCACGTTGAAGTAAACGTACCCTAGATGTTGGAGGCATAAACAATCTGTTATACATCGAAATAGATTTTTATGCTTTGAATGACTTAATCATGCTCTAAAAGAACAAAAGCTTATCCATATGTTGCATTTATTTGACTTGGGGCCTAAAGGGGCAAGGTGGTCAACCCTGGTTGACTTGGTCCTCCTTATTCTCATTCATATTAAAATCTATATTAATAGTGTTCTTCTCATAATAAAATATGAATTTTGAAAGAAATAAATATTATATAAAATATATATAATGCCCAAGAAAATAAGTTTTTCCAAAGCACAAGAATTATACAACATAACAAGGCAAAAGTGCCTACACTATGTGATATTTTCTTATGATCAATAAAAGAGATATACAAGCAGCATAAATAAATAGCTGAATAACAACGAAGACTCAAAATCCTACCAAATATCTAATTACTTAATAAAGGTAATATGAATTACATCTCTACGATAGAAGGGTATATTTAACTCATAAACATAGTAAATAATAGTTATTCTTAAGTGAGCGACATGAACTCCAAATTTATTTGAGATTCGACCAATAACACCAAGTAAAACTCAACTCATTTATCCTACACATAAAGAGGATTATAAATCAGCCACACAAGTGTATTGTAACGCCCCATGATCTAAATGAGAAATTTAAACCTACTTTTTTTATTTACTTGCTAATACTCTTGTAATTTATTATTTCACCAGAGCAAGCTATCATCTCAAACCATAAAGAATGCTCATCTACATAGTATATACGATATTCAAAATAATCTAGATTACAATGATTTTAATAAACTCAAATATAGAAAACTAGTGTCATAACCCCTTTTTGCAAATTAGTAAACAATTCAATTTAAATTCAATTCAAGCATGTTAGAATTCTATGGGACCAGTGTAAAGTCATCCTTTCACTGAAATTTAGTTTAGATAATAATCATGTATAATTCAGTTAAAATCTATTTCCAATGTCATATTAACCTAAGTTACTAATTGACAACCTATACATGATTATTCTATCAAATTAGGTTGACTTTGATTTGGGATATGTTTACACATGTCACCTAATCATCTCAACTTAATTTGATATATCTATTCTTTTATAATAAATTATTTAAGTTCATAGATTATCATATGATCTATAACTAAATAATTTATTATTAAATCCTTCCATAGGGTATTAGTGCACTTTTTATTGCTCATGATTGCTATGTTTTAGTGTGATAGTGATTAATGTCCAAGGGTTAAAAGAACATTGATTTGCTTGCCAATAATCTAGTGCCATTAGGAACAACCATTAAGGACTTGTGTCTTAGCCAACCTAGCCAAATCTAGGGAGAACTACACACATACCTAAACCTATGCATTTTATCCAAATTGATTTTGAGAAACATTATAAGCATTAATCCAAGCACACCTAAACCTATGCACCATAACTCTCTCTCACACATTTTTAAAGTATAAAACATTAACTAACAAGATAATATCAACAAATAATCAAAGAAAAACCATAAAAAATAACCTTAAAAGAGAAATCGGTTTGTTTGGGGTCGGAATCGGTCGGCGGTCGGGCATCGGAGTAAACTCGTCGGCGGCGGTCGGACTGGGGACGGCGGCGGTCGGACTGGGGTCGGCGGCGGTCGGAATGGGGTCGGCGGTCGGAGTTCCTTCGTCGGGGGCTGATCGGACGAGCGGAGGAGCCGATAGAGCGAGCGACCGAGAGAGAGAAGGAAACAGGGAAAATGAAATGAGCGGGGCAAGGGGGCTCGTATTAGGGCTTTTACCGGCGGTTTTCCGGCGGTCTAGACCGCCGAAACAAAATCACTTATCACCGGCGGTTCAGACCGCCGGAAAACCGCCGGTTCACGTTGATATCCGGCGGTTGTCCGGCGGTTTAGCGACCGTCGGTAATACCGACGGTGTATCGTAGCTAAGCCGTCGACTTGGCTGTCGTTAGAGTCCGACGGCGTAACCGCCGGCGGAGCCGTCGGTATTACCGACGGGCTATAAACCGCCGGTATAGGCCATTTTTCCTGTAGTGATTCAGGTATGAGTCATACTAGAAATGGTGGAGTAAATATAGATAAGAGTTTGAAAGATAAATAATGTTATTAAAATTAATATAATTGAAAATAGAATTATAGCTTTAAAAAATATTGTTGATGCTAAAATTATTAATATTATAAGTACTTATGCTCCTCAAGTAGGTTTGTATATGAGTACAAAATTAAAATTTTGGAATGAATTAGAAGAATTAATACAAAAAATATATATTTAATAAAGAGTTTTTATTGGAAAATATTTAAATGGACATGTTGGTAAAGACGTAGAAGATTTTAAAAGCATTCTTGGTGGCCATGGGTTTGAAACGATAAATGAATGTGGTTAGACCATATTAGATTTTTCTTTAGTTTATAATTTTTTTAAATATCTAAATGAATGACGGCCAGAGGGGTTTGGGTTCGCGAAATAGGGCTTTTACCGGCGGACGTTCCGCCGGTAATGACACTAGTGACGTCGGTATCATTTCCGACGTCTAATCCGTCGGATATATTTTGTTGAGTTTAAATACGCCGGCGCAATTTTCGCCGGTACCATACGCCGGAATAGTTTCGCCGTAACGTGCGACGGAAATGGTTCAGGCATCGCTATACCGTCAGACTTGCCGGCGGAACATGTGTCGGTAAATTTACGGCGTATTTTGCGCCGGAAAGGTTGACGCAAACTTTACGTCGAACAAAGCCGCCGGAAACTACTCCGTTTATTACCATCCAGAATTTTCCGTCGGAAAATCCGACGATATTCGCGTGTTTTCCCGTAGTACTATTTGCTCTCATTAGATCTTCTGTAAGAGCACACCTATATACTTAAATTAAATATTAGTTTTGGGAACCCAACTGGGGTTTGGTCCTGCCTTATGCTTAAATGTATTCATATTATGTTATGATGCTAATGCTTTGGACCTCAAAACTAGGTGTAATTTAAAGTTTAAAGTGCAAGTTCGTGCAATGTATCCTAACATGCCATTAGAGTAACACCTAACCCTAGAAATGTGTTCACTAATCTATGTGAAGGATAATACCTCTTCCCAAGAATATATGATATATGCTGTGTCTTAGGGTTTAGCTTTAGTGAATGTGTAGGTCAATGTGTGTTCTGTTAAAGTGCACTTGTTTTCTTCAATATATATTCATTTTCAGTCCTTTTAATGCCTAATTAAACTAATGTTTTATGTTCTTTGCTATCCATTTTTACTGCAAGTTTTTCTAATTTCTTAAATTTTGCTTCTAATTCAATATTTATAGTTTCAAAGAATCATATGATTTTATTAGTTCAATATGCTTCTTATTTAAATTATTAAACTCATATAGTGCATGCTCTTTGTCTAATAAAACATTTTCAAATTTAAGATTAGTATTCTATTTAACTAACGTGTCATGCTCATTTTTTAAATCAGAAATTCTTTTTTTCAAACATGCATACTATTTCTTCATTTTCTTATATTACTCATGAATTTGCTCAAAAATTATAAATATCTTATTAAAGGATAGCTCACATACATCTTTTTGATCGAAGTTAACAATTGAATCATTTTTCATTAAGTATAAATTTATTATCTTATATTCTGCTCTATTTTAGAGGAGTTTGAAGCTAAGTCCACCTAGAGCACTTTTTGCATCCCTTTTTTATTTTAGGCTTATCGTCATCCTTTTCCTTTGTACGGTAGCTCTTAAGATTGGGGCAGTCATACCTCAGATGTCTAGGCTCATGCACTCAAAGCAAACAACGCTAGCAGAAACTATATTAAATTTACCTGATTTACCTTTATTCATTTCATTATGAAACTTTTATTTTCACTTCAGGAAGCTTTTGAACTTTTGAGTCACAAAGGTTTTATCTTTGCTTTCATTAGCTTCAAAGCTGTTATATAGTTCTCTTTCTAAAGCACACAAACATGTCACTATTTTAGTGAATCTTGCATATATATTAGACATAATTTTACTAGGTTTCGTGTAGAAGAGTTTGTATTCATGCAACAATAAATTTAATCAAGATTATTGACCTCATTTGTACCTTCATAAGTAATGTATAATTTATCCTATATATTTTTACCACTAGTGCAAGTAGAAACTCTCATATTATCTTCAAATTTAAGTGCACAGAAAATCAATGTAAACATTTGATATTTAATTGCGTTAAATCTCTATCATTCATGCTTCATTGAGTAAATGGAATTTCTAATTTAATACCATTAACATTTTGTGAAGGAACATAATAATCAACTTGTATCATATGCAACATTCTAAAATCAATTAATTGCAAAAATGTAGACATACAAATTTTCAAAAAATTAAATTGGATATTATCAAATAGTGGTGAACGAGTTATTGAATAATCCACAACAGTTTTTCTATTTCCAAAGTGTGCCATTTGATCTTTTCTCTAGGTTTTTAAACCAATATTCAAAGAACCCGCTCTAATCTAATTGAAAGTTCAATTTATGGTAGTTAAAATCAGTTGAACTATAAAGACACATTAGGGGTGGGGGGTGAATTGGTATTTTAATTTTTTTTTCAAAAATCCTTTTTAGAAATTAAACAAATTTATAACTTAAATTCAAAATTAGATTTGTAAGACAAAAGTGAATAATAAATAACTACAATTTTTTTTGTTTTTGATTTTGTAGAAAAAAAACAAATTTTTATGTTTTTATTTTTTTATTTTTTTTCTAATAGAAGCTAAATCTAAAGCAATCTCTATATTTTCGTATCAAAAGAATATAAATGCTCAACATATATTTGCAATGAAGTAAAAGTGTAAGAAAATAAAAATGCAAAAATTGAAGTACAAAAATAAAAGAAATGAGCACACCAAAAATTTTGTAATAGTTAGGTCAACTTAACCTACGCCCACTCTCCACAATCCTCCTCTCTATGTATTGCACTAAAAACTCTTTAGTGTCTCTAATTTCCCCCACAATAAGATAGATAAGCCCTTATAAAAATCCCCTACACCTATTTCCTGGTATGCCAGTGTAGTCAAATCCTTTTCACCTTCTATAATGCAGTGGAGTAGCCGAATCTCTTTCACCAACCTGGTGCGACGGAGTTGCCGAATTCCTTTGACCAACCTGATATTATGGAGTAGTCAAATCCCTTTCATCAATTTTGTGTGAAAGAGTAGTTGGGTCCTTTGACCCAAGAGGTTCTTCTCAGAGTTTCCTTTAATATAAGCTTACTTATGGCTGAAGAAGGTGGATTTTGATTGGAGCAACAATGTGTAGACTTTTTCTCATACTCCCTTGATCCCATAAGGCGCTTCTCCCTCTCACAACTTCACCTCTCTCTCCCTTGCCCAAAACTCTCTCTTCAAACTCTTGCTTACAGAAGCCTCAATCCCTTGATTGCTGAAAACTCTCTCAAATGACTTAAGAGATGCTTAAATAACAAGCTTAAGAAAATCCTAATTTTTCAATTTACCTGTCACTGTTCGTACAATACGACCAATGGATCGTGCGGTACAACTAATTCAAATATCATTTGTAGTACTATATGATGCATATTAAACATGATAATCAGTTTAATTTCTTAACTAATCCTACTGTCCAAAAGAATAGTAATACAATACGATTAGTACAAATCATGATCAGATCGTAGATGACAAATTAAAGATCTCCCAGAGAGCCCTTGAGTGATTTGTGCAGTACGATTTTGTGATCGTACTGGACAAATGAAACTTTGATATTCATGGATATGATTAATCATCTTTATGATTGAGCCAATAAAAATAAGTAGTTAGTTTATATTTTCATGTGATTAAATATATAATAGTTTCACATTGTTAAAATAATAAATATACGATGTTAAAATATTGAAGGGTATTGTTGCCATTGCTTTTAAATGGCATACCGAGCTTAATACTGCATGCCATACCAAATAATACCAAAATATTCAGAATACACTGTTTTACTTTACTCTATATATACATAACAAATAAAAATTTCCTTATATTTACTTTGAAGACAACTAAACAGCCTCAAGATAGTCAAAATATATTGCACTTATTTTACATTGTATTTCAAAATACACTACTTCCTGTTTTAGTCAACTAAGCAAACCTTGCCTTATAAAAATTTTCTAAAAAAAAAAAACCTATTATGAAATTCTACTTTTTATTTTCTGTGCCTTTAAACTTACCAATCATATTTATGGAAAGAGATGAAAATTGATTTAGCTCGACATTCAATGCTTGTCACTTCGAATTAGGGGTGCAATAAATGAACTGTAATGTCAATTCGATTCAGGCTTGAACTAAAAAATCATTATTTTGATTGACCTATTTAATAAATGAAGTAAATTCATGTTCTCCGGCAAACACGATTTTGACCTTAAAATAACCCATTTGATATATTTTTTTCTTAAATTCTTTTATTTTTTGTTATAATCTTCTTATTTTTTAATTAATGAAAAATTTATAATTAATATGTTAATACAAATAATTTTTTAATTAAAAAGATTATGAAATTAGTTTCGAGTTGCAGCAGCTCAAGTTTGAATTCATCTTTCGGGTCAGATAATATTGGGCTAGATTCGAATCCGATCCGTTGACCTATCTTGACACTATAATCTAATTTGCTGACTTATTTTGGCGCTAGAATCCAATCCATTTACTCTTAAGTCTTAACCTTTAACTGAATAAGTCATGAAATTGACCATTTTCTTCCGGTCTGATGGTCTCCGAGGAAGGGCAAAGTTGTCTATAATCAATCTGAACAGCTAACTCATACAAATCATTCGTCCGATATAACATCTCTCAACTCGGTAATGTCTATTAATCGCGAACTCACTATCCGCAAATAGTAGGCAATCAATTAAAAAGTCCCTTTCCATTGTACATATCGGGGACAGAGAACTTCATCTTCACCGTTCATTAAAACATCCTTCTACATGTGTTCAACATCTGCTCCATTGCGGCAATTTATCGCGTTCCATTTTTGTTCATTTTTTTGTTGAGTTAAAGGCTAAAACTAATTAAAATTTCCTTTAACAACGAGACGAAGAAGAAGGGGGATGCTCCGGAAAACCCTAAACGACGAGATCTCGCGCGAGTGAAGGCTGTCCGGCGGTGAAATTCGCGCCGGTGATAAATAAGAACTCGCTTTACAGGTTTCTATCTTTTTATCTCGTATATCTCTCTCTAGCAACTTTACTGCTCTCTGTTTCTCCCAAGAGTTTTCTCTAGTTCGCTGTTGTGCTAGCTTCTTCATTATGCTTATGCTGAGCTTTGAAGTTTTTGCTTTGTTGGGTTCCTTGAGCGTTGGCTGACGAGATGCCGAAAAACGAGTGCTTCTAAAATTTGAATTTTTTTGTTAATTGTTGTTTGGTCTTTTTATATTTAAACATTTGGGGTTGCTCTTTCGGTCTGTAGTGTATAAATTCGGCAATGATACAAGATTGATTTGATTTTTACTGTATTTGTTTCCTAATTGTCTGCGTCTAGTTTTTGTTTTGTTGGTTTATTAGAAGTGATCGCTTGATTTCGCTCTTGAACACAAAGCTGCCAATACGAATTATGAATGTAGCTTTATTGGGTGATAGGTTCTTATTTTCCGCAGTGTTTGCTATTGTAGTTCTTTTAACAAATTTTACTTAGTTTTTTTGATGACAGGCTCGAGTTAACGAGCTGTTCGAATTCATTAGAGTCAATAAGATCTTAGTAGTAAATAATACCTGCTGCTTTTAACTTGCGATCGGAAATTTGCATCTAACTTCATATAGTTTTTCATTATTGTGTAAACGGACGATTTTTTGGATTTAGGGGCTGTTTGGTGGATTTGAGCAGGATTAAAACCTATATCCTGACAAACAGCAAAATGGGCAATTTCAAATCTAGGCATTGGACAGATTTAACCTAAATCCGCCAGTGTCTCAGGAACTCTTCTCCTTCACACTCCTTCACATACTGTTAGTCTCGTCTATGCTACACCAGTTTGTTCCCGTGCTGACTCCCTCGTTTCTTTTTCATCAATGGGAATTTGAGGGACGCGAATCTGACGGCTAAAGACAAGGTTTTTGTATTTAATTGATAATTCTTTAAAATTAATAAAATTATTTAATGTTAATTGAATGAGATATATAATGCCTTAATTGACTTAAATATCCCCAAAAAAATTATTTAAAATAATAATTATTAATGAGCTAAAAAGATATTAATTTATACATATTAATATCCTTTGTTATTCAGTTTCACTAAATAAGTATTATTATATTTATCTTTATAAGTTACTAATTAATAATTAGTCAAGATAGTAATTATGATAATTATAGTTTAATTAGAATAATTATATTGAAAAATATTATTAAGATGAAAGAAGGTTTTGGGTAGTCACGATAATGGGATGGGAGATAAGGATGATGGTTATGATTAATTTAATTTAGGCCACTCAACTTGATTAAGGCTTCATTTAGGACAATTTGTTTGCTACTTTATAAAATAACTTTCCAGTACAAAAATTTCTTGAATTAGAAGTTTTTGTGCTAAAAAGCCGTTTTAGAAATCAGTAAGAAAGCTGTCCCAAACGAAGCCTAAATAAAAAAGTTTGTTTAATGAACTTAGTAAAGTGCTAAGTAATAATTAATTGAGATATTATTCTATGCTAATTTTTATTCAATTAATTATATTATTGTATTCAAATATGTATGTGGGTGATACCTGACCTTAATAATAAGCGAGCTCTGCGAGTTTTGTTTTAGAAACATATGAGAATGAAGAGAGAGAGAGAGAGAGAGAGAGAGAGAGAGAGAGAGAGAGAGAGAGAGAGAGAGAGAGAGAGAGAGTACATGTTTCGCTTAGGAAAAATAGGCACGGAACTCGCTCCCACAAGTTAAGGTCCTTATTTTTTCAACCAGATTTTTCCTGAGAATAGTATATGATTTATTTAGATATGAGTTCTACTTCCTATGAGTGCAACCTCTCATAGTTAATTACCCCTTCTAACGTGTAGAAGAATACTCTAGATAAATGATGAAATTATAATTAGTCCGTGCATGAAGTATAAATGTGTGTGCAATAGTGTGAATGTTCTAAACCTACGTTGTGGGGGGATGAAGGTAGGGCTACAAGAGAACCAAGCGTTCGACATGCTACTCAATGCTCGGTTCGATTAAAGCTCGTTTGTGATCGTTTAACTAACTAAACAAACAAACTTGAACAACATTTTAAATACTCAATTATTAAATAAACAAGCTTGAACACTAATGTGTTCGGTTCATTTATGTTCGCGAACAACATCATTTGAAATTCGTAAACAAGCTCGACATTAAGCTCGATAAGAAGCTCGATAAAAGCTCGATTCGTGTTCGATTTTGAACTCGTGAATAAGCTCGATAAAAAATATTAATATTTGATTATAGAATTAATAAATATAAATAATATAAATATTTTATATTTATTATAATATAATGATATAATAATTGTTAAATAATAAAATTTAAAATGAATAATATTATATTATATGTTAATTAAGTATTTTTATTAAATTTAAGTGAATGATAGCAATTAGCAATGTCAAAAAAAGAGACGGGCTTATTTCATTGTTGTTAGCTCGTTGCCTCATTATCTTATCTTCCCGAGACTTGAGCCTTAATTTTTCTTCCAAAACGTGCGGGCTAACGAAGGCAGAAGTATTTTTATTATAAATGTGTTTTTTCATAGATATGTTCATGAACATAGTTAAAAAAAATTGTTAAATATGTTTGCAAACATGCTCTATGTATTCGTTTGTTAGGAAGCTCGATAAAGCTCATTTGTTAAGTTAATGAATATCTAAAAGTAGAGCTCGTTTATAGCTCATTTATGTTTGTTTGGTTAAAACTCGATAAGCACTAAACGAACAAACATGAACTGAACATAAACCGAACATGAACACTCATTAATTTAAATGAACCAAACATGAACGCAAACAATAAATCTCGAATAAACATGAATCAAACTTGAACAACCTGAAATTAAATGAACACAAACATGAACACTCACATTCTCGGCTCAGCTCGGTTCATTTGCAGCCCTAGATGAAGGAAGACAAGATCAATATCACATGGTTCTGTCCTCCCAAAAATAGCGTTTTTCAATCTACCAATACTAACGATCATTGATCGTAGTGTCCAGGGAATCTGATAAGCAGCCATGAATTGCCTTCTCTCAGGGATCCCGAGTAAACTGAGCTGGATATATATATATATATATATATATATATATATATATATATATATATATATATATATATATATATATATATATATATATATATATATATATATATATATATATATATATATATATATATATATATATATATAGTTTGGGTGGTAACTTATGGCTCTATTTAGAAGTTGCCCATAGTTTAAATTTTAATTAGGTCATACAGCTCTATTTAGGAGTTGCTCGTATGATTTCATTTGGGGTAAGGACTTACAATTTTACTTGTCCTTACGACTTTCATTTGAAAGTAGTCATAATGATGAGTCTTACGGTCTATATTGGAGGTGATCCAAATTGTGGGTATTACAACTTAGCCCTATAGACTAAGATGCCCAATGGTTTTGGTTCCGATAGATAGTACCTCTAATGACTTCAGTTTAGGTTAGGCTTAATAGCTTGTCACTTGGCTAATGGGAACATCTTGGCGCTAATTTTGGAAGCCCCAATATTAGGCTCTCCATTGTGAACAATAGATTTGTTAACTTTACGAATCAAAATCATTGGACATCTTAGCTTATAGGGCTAAGTTGTAAGACCCATTATTTTGATTATCTCTAATAAAGATTGTAAGACCTGTCATTAGGGCTATTTTCAAATGAAAGCCATAAGCCCCTATCCAAAATCCAATCACACAGGTATGGTTTAAAATTGCGTAATAAAAGGTGCGCCTCAGCGCAATTTTAAACTTTTAAGCCTCAAAGCATTATGTTTAGGGGTTTAATATATTGCACTAATATATTCTTCTCATAAAGGATGGTCAGAAGTAAGGATAAATCTGCATCAGGTTATAGAAAAGATCCAGCATGGAAACATATCACTCAAGTGGATGTAGGTGGAAGTGATAAAACATATATCTATCTAAAATGCAATTACTATGATAAAGTTGTGAAAGGTGGTGTGACTAGGATGAATGATCACCTTTCAAAATCTCTTAAAAATGTTGCTCCATGCTCCAAACTCCAAAGTTCATAATACTGTAAGGGAGGAGATAAATTCATACATGAATAAGCCTACCACATCAAAACATCTTGCACCGAAGCAATTTGAGGACATATTTGATATTGGCTCTTACTACTTGAGTGAGCGCAGTATTAGGGATTCATCTTCTTCGATGAAGCTCATTTCATCTAGGGGTGCTAGAGGGTCTATGGATCATTATATGGTGGACACATCAGATGATAGACCTCCTAGTATACAGAAGATGACCCCAGAAAATGCAAGGGAGACACGGAAAAGAGTGTGTAAGGATATAGGCAGATTCTTCAATGAAAATACAATTCCATTTAATGTTGCAACATCACCTGCATATTACAATATGATTCATTCAGTTGGAGCATTTGGGAGGGTTTAAACTTCCAACCATGTATGATTTGAGAACATGGATTCTGAAGGAGTTGGAAAGCACTGATAAAAGTATTGAAGAAATTAAGAGAACTTGGGCCCAAACAGGAGTAATAATTATGTTAGATGGGTGGTCTGATATCAAATATAGAAGTCTGTTTAACATCCTCATTAATAATTCTTTTGGTACTGTGTTTTTAATGTCAGTTGAAGCATCTAACCAGGTCAAAGATGCTGAGTTCATATTTGAATTATTAAATAGCATTGTTGAAGAGGTTGGAGAATATTTGGATGTACAAGTTGTGACAGATAATGCAAGTGCTTACAAGACTGCAGATAATAAACTTATGAAGAATAGAAAATATTTGTACTAGATTCCATGTGTTACACATTGCATAGTTCTGATTCTTGAGAAGCTATTTCAACATAAGAATGCACTTACTAAAGCAAAAAAAAAAAAAAAAAAAAATCAAGTTTATTTACAACCACTCTTGGGTTCTAACTCTTATGAGAAAATTCTCAAATAAAGAAATTCTAGGGCCAGCAACAACAAGATTTGCCACCGCTTACTTGACCTTAGAAAGCATGCTTGATGCTAGACAACCTTTAAAGGCTATGTTTACATCTACACAGTAGTTAAGTTGTGTTTGGGCAAAGAAGACTGAGAAAAGAGATTAGAAAAATTATTTTAAATGATAGATTTTGCAAAGTATCTTAATACAATTACAACCACTAGACCTTTGATTCAAGTTTTAATGATGGTCTATGATGCACCGACACTTCTCCTTAATGAGGCGTGCAATGTCTGACACCGTGTTCGATACGACACTCGTCCGACACTCCTCCGACACGTGTCGGACACGCCGAAAACGTGTCCGATTAAAAAAATATTAAAAAAAAATTGGACATGCGTGTCGAACACGCGTATCTTAAATATTTTATAATTTTTTTAAAATAGAATTTTTTATATTTGGCGAGATTTAAACTAAATTTCTTATTTCATATCCATAACACCATATCAACGTCTGCATTTAATACCCATTCATCGAATATTCTCATTTTCATTTCTCTTTGGCAGTGAAGGTATTTTCATCTCCTCTCTTTTTGCACAATTACAAATCTTTCTCTTATTGAACCAGAGTTGAAAGTAGTGATATTCAATGATGATGATATTGAAGGCTAAAAATAAACCTCTAAAGCTAATCATAATAGTTGAAGCTTGAATGCTTGATGTTGTAGTAAGTGATTATTTGCTTATATTTTTGTGGTTGTACTAGATATTTTGTACTAAATATTTTATATTATAAGCTAGACAAGTTATCATGTCATTCATTTATTATTGTTTGTCATTTTTAATATGGTATTACATTAATATATATATACTATATAAAAAAATATATTGCCGTGTCCGCGTCGTACCCGTGTCCTATATTTTAAAAAAAAGCCATGTCCGTGCATCATAGATGATGGTGGATGCTGAGAAGAAGCCTGCAATGAATTTCATCTACAATGCCATAGATGAAGCCAAAAAAATGATTGCCTCCAACTTAGGAGGCGAAGAGGGTAGCTTTAGAGAAATTTGGAATATTATTGATGATAGGTGGGAGCTATAGCTTCACCGGCACTTGCATGCAGCTGGCTATTACCTAAACCCTCAGTATCAATATGTAGAAAACAAGTATACAAACCTTGAAATAAAGTTGGGATTGTATCATTGTATGGATTAGCTAATAAGTGATGCAACTGAAAGATTAAATACTGACATGCAATTGATACCTTTTAGGAATAAAGAAGATTTTTTTTTGTATTATAACAAGTAAATGATACAATTGTCAAACGATCTCTTGGTAATTTTTTTAATATTTTAAACATTGATTTAAAAGTTATTTTTTCGCACTAATTAAACTCTCTTATATAAATATTAGTTGAGTGGTGGATTTAATTTGACGATGGGATTCCAGAATTACAACATTTTGCTATGAAAGTTTTGAGTTTGACATGCTCTTCTTCTGGCTGTGAAAGAAATTGAAGTACTTACAATCAAGTACATATAAAGAGGAGTAATCACTTGTCGACATTGAGGATGAATTCACTGGTGTACATTATGTATAATAGGAGACTTAGAGATAGAAATTTGAAGAAAAAAGGATTAATGGAGACAATGAAGATCTTTTGATTTGAGAGGATGTGGCATTTAATGATGAGTGGTTTGTAGATGATGAAGCTGAAGTGATGCCGTTTGAATTACAAGGTTAAGATTTAAATGTTGATTTCTTTGATGATCTTAAAAACATCTATATCCACCACAACTCAAGAACAAATAAAAAAATGTATATAAATAATATAGTTTTCTTAGACTTTTATTAATGTATTACACTATTATTTATGTTGAGATTGTTAAAAAATATTTAGGGAAGAGGAAGATAACTGATATTGAGGAGGACTTGATTGAGAGACATTGAACTCTATAGGAGAGGAGGAAGGGGACAGAGTAGTTCATCATAATGATGATTCAAATGAAGGCCCCCTTAGTGATGATAGTGCTGATGACTTATGAGTTCTTATGTGATATGTCATTGCTATTTATTTTTGGAATTATATGTTAATAAAAAGAATACATGATTTAGGAAAGATGGAGTCTGAGTTGAACTATATTTCATGTTGACTTATTATTGAGATATTTTTATTTCACTTCATATATTATGCATTTTTTATATTTTATATATTATTTACTCATTAGTATATACAAAATTTATCATTTTGTGTTTACGCAATCTTTTTATTTTGAGGCTTACGCCTCAAAACGCCTTGAGGCTTACGCCTCGCCTTACGAATGAAAAACCCCTCAATATCCGATTACGCAATTTTAAACATTGCTCCCAGGTAACTCTTAAACGGGGCCGTAATACCTAATTCAAATTTAAATTATGGACAACTTCTAAATGGAGCCATAAGTTCCTATCCAAACTAAATAACGAATGTATATCAACTTCAATTTACTCGGGATTCATGAGAGGAGGGAACTCATTGCTGTTAATCAGATTTTTCGGACACTGTGATCAATGGTCGCTAGTGCTAGTAGACTAAACCCTACAATATTCCCTGGATGACAGAACCATGAGATCTTGATGGGGTTCATCCCCCACAACTAGGATTTAGAACATTCACACATTGTTGCACACACATATAAACTACATTCATAAACTTAGTATAATTTCATCTTTTTTCGAGAGTGCTCTTCTACATATTAGAAGGGGTAATTAATTATGAGGGCTTTCACTCATATGAAGTAGGATCCAGATCTAAATAAACACTGACACTACTCTCAGGGAAAATTTGATTAATGTAAAATTTAATTTACCTTGGGAAAATAAGGACTTAAGCTTATGAGAGCGAGGTTTACGCCTAGTTTTCATGAGCTAAGCATATTTCTAACGACTCCATTGGGGATTGCTTCTCTCTCCATCTCTGGATGAAATACATCTAATATGAAACATTTAAAATATATACATATGCAAATGTTTATTCATCATAAAATCATATTTTCATGTGCAACAAAAGTCATGCTGACTATATTCCCTACAAGTTCTATTGCAGGTTGCTGAATGATGTCACCTGTCAAAAGTATAATGACCATTAAACTCGGGGAATATTTGCGAGTCTAATTTCCCCAGACTGTGATTAACATCGGTCGTACTATTACCATGGTACAATTCATAACTATTTTTGAAGTATTCGAGTTCCTTCCTAGTGAAGCTGCATCAACTAGGAAGATGGTGACTGAGAACGCCATAGCAACTTGACCTTATGTGTTCTTAAAACTGTCGGTTGCATCTAGGGGTACAACCGAGTCAAGCCGGCTCGAGCTCGACTCGGTATGAGTTGAGCTTATCGAGCCGAGCTTGAACAAGATTTCTAGTTCGATCACTAACAATCCATTGCTTGACTTGTGAGCTCGTCGAGCAGATTGCATCGCCAATAAGCAAAATGAAATCGCGTGCAGGAACTTGAAATCATGCGCGGGAAACTACTCAACTCGCGAGCTTGGTTACCCGAAAGTTGGTGGTGAGTCGCGACCCATAAACTGCCGATAGACACGAACACTAGTGATTGAAGCGACATTGATGACAGACACGAATACTGGCGACAAAGAGGGAAGTTAGCGACGAACACAATGCTGGCGGTGGACCAAACGTTGGCGATAAATGCGACACTGACAACTGATGTGGATGTTGGTGGCGACGAGGGAAGTTGGCGAGAGAAGCGACATTGGCGACGAATAAATTGAGCTTGAACTACTGCTCGAGCAGCTCGAGGACTTTTTTTTCCTTTGTCGAGTCAAGTTCTCGCTCTCGCTCTCGGTATTTGACAGTCGAGCTCGGGTCGAACACCCCCTAACTTGAGCTTGACTTGATTCGTTTGCACCCCTAGTTGCATTTGCTACATTCCCTCTCCAATAAGAGGGCTTATAAGCCTAGCCAAAGCCAACCACTGCTGACTATACCGGTCAAAACGTGAACAAATATGTTGTTCACTATGGGAAGCTTAATACTCGGGCTTCCAACTTTTGCACTAAGATAGCCCAGTTGGCCAAGCGAAATGCTCCTGAGCCCAAACTATGGGCATCCTAATCTATAGGGTTTGATTGTAAGCCCCACTAATAGGCCACTTAGCCTACATGGCTTGGTCGTAAGATCGTCATTAGCCAATTTTCTAAATTTAGGCGCCATAAGACCTATCTCTCTAAGTCAAACCATTGAGCATCTTAGCCAAGGGCTAAGTTATAAGACCCGTTATAAGGGCCACCTTTAATAGAGTCCGTAAGACCTGCAATTAAGGCTACTTTCTAATGAAAGCCATAAGCCTATACCCAAATCCAATCACACGGGCTACTTTTAGATGACAATTGTAAGCCCGACCCAAATCCAAACTACTGGCAATTCCTAAACGAGGCCGTAATACGTAATTCAAATTTAAACTGTGGGCAACTTCTAAATAGAGCCATAAGTTTCTACCCAAACTAAATAACTAATATATATTCACTTTAGTTTACTCGAGATCCCTGAGAGGAGACAACCGAAGGTTGTTAATCAGTTTCTCTGGATACTACGGTCAATGGTCGCTAGTGTTGGTAGGATGAACCCTACAATATTCCCGGGATGACGGAACCATAGAATGGGTCTACCTTCATCCCCCACAACCCGAGTTTAAGAATATTCACACAATGTTGTACACACATTTGTAGTTCATGCACATATTAAGTATAATTTCATCCTTTATCGAGTGCTCTTCTACATATTAGAAGGGGTAATTAATTATGTGGGCTTGCACTCATAAGAAGTAGGACCCAAATCTAAATAAACCCTGACACTACTCTCAGGGGAAATCTGTTTAATTTAAAATTCAATCAACCTCGAGAAAATAAGGACCTTAAGCTTATGAGAGCGAGGTTCGCGCCTATTTTTCCTGAGCGTTACAATATAGTAGCTCTAATATCTGTAATATAAGTAGCACTGAGTAAAAAAAATATCAAAGGATCTAAAAAGTTCTTCATCTTTATTTAAAAGGATTAGAGGGCCATAGAAAATACTACATGAGTAAAATAAATAAAAAAATAAAAGGTCTCAATGACTCTATAGATTGCCTTATGCATGTGCCATCCTTTGGCTGATTGCGATGGAGTATAACTTTCCTTGAGCTCAACTCATCTACTTTTAAGTGAGCTCTATCGTGCAGAGTATGCATAGGAAGGCTGGTGTGGGCAAGTTCGTAGGCGGCCCTGAAAACAGGAGGCTGAAGCTAGTGGGTGCCTATAAGTCATCAATGGTCTGTACTGGGGCTTTGGTTTGCATTGCAAAAGGAGAGGTAAGCTTGCTTTTGTTGCAGGGGGACAAGCTTTATAATCCGTAGACTGAGGAAAGATGAGTTGAGAGCCTCTTGAATAGGCCCTGTACTTGAGGTGACGAGTGAGATCAATGACATTCCCCCTACTATGATATAGGGTGAGCAACGTTGATGGTGAGTTCTTCACTAGGGTGGAGTGGCGAGTTCAATGACCTGTGAGGACCTCAGACAATTTCATGTTGGAGGCGACTCCCCATTGAATCCTTTGTAAAGGCAAATTTAATGCCGTTTGGATGAGTTTTTATGTAGGCCTATAGCATGCGAGTTCTTTTGCCAGAACTCACTGACTAATTGTGAAATATTTTCAAAGGCTCATGTGAGTGTACATATTTGATGAGTTAATATAATAAAATATCATAATTATTTAAATTTATAAATTTTGAGATAAGTAACTAAAATATTTTCTTGGATTTAATCGGATTTAACATCTATTATGTCAAATAGTTTATATGATTTAACTGCCTCCGGATTCGCTAAATCTGGATTTACTAAATTGTTTAAATCCTACTTGCAAACAAATAGTTATGTAGTGGTGAGAAGTTTCTGATTTTTTATATTACTAGTAAGATTGCACGTGCACCATGTGCACGTGAATAAAAATTTAAAAATAACCAACATATAAAAAATAACTCATTATAATATATTAAAGATAAAAAATTCTTTATCAATATGAAATTTTATATTTTTATGAATATAGATGATTTATAATTTTATTATACATGAATTAAAATTAATTGAAATAAGGTATTATATAAATAATAACATCCAATTTAGATTTATCATACAATTTAAATTTATTTCATTATATTTGCTAAAGAATCTAATGAATTTTATATTGGAGATAAAAAACTCTAAGTTTTAAAAGATTGAAAAAATCCCGAACAAATATGTGTTTTTTCAATACTTAAAAGGTATTAACGAAGTTAATCAAGTTTGAAGCAAAATCATTGTTCATTTTGAAATCTTTGAAGGAAATATAGAAGAATTAAGGTAATGTAAACTTTAAATATACTATAAAATTAAAATAGATTGATTGTCAAAACAATCATAAACATACAAACCAGACACGAAATATAACAATTGTTAAGTGAAGATAAAAGAAAAAATAAAGCATTTGCATTGAATATATATATATATATATACACTGAACATCTGTCACTTTTCACGACTAATATTAAGCCAAAATTTAATTCATGCAACACATGTACTCTTTTACACATTTAAGAAAGTTGTTTCGAAGGAGAAAAATTATTTTGTGTGGACACCAAATGCTATTCGGAGACCAATGAAAATGAACCTTGATCTTGATTGAAAAAAAAAATGATAAAAAGAGCCCATTAAGCTATTATGGTGTCTTCGTTCGAAACCATCTCGACCGGACTTAAAGTCGACGGCACGAGGTCTTCATTTTAATCTTATAAAAAATTTCAGATAGCAGAGCAGATTATGTTCTCAATCTATCGGTATCATGGGTTTTATTTCTCAAATTGTCTTTGATGGTCGTTGGCATGTCTCACGGTGATTACCTTCACCATGTCTTATCGCATTTAATTCTATTTATTTCATGCTTCATCAAACTAACAAATATTTGCATATATTTGTATACAGAATTATAAAATGAGCATAACAACCTCATTAGGTAAAGGAAAATCATGCTTTTAAGAACGTTTCTTCTTACAGCAAAAGTTTTAAAAAATAAATATTTTTGAAGATTTTAGGAGAAAGTATTGGAGAAGGTAAGACAGTTGCACGCATGCATGAGAGCAAGTAAGAAATGGCTTAATATGCTGATGAAATCGTTGTCCTTCCCATTGACAAAAAAAAATGTTTTTATTTAAATATTTAAAAGTATTTCATTTTTTAACTAAAGGTCGATATGGAACAATGAAGGAGCTATTAGAAATGATAGGTTGATGACAGATAGGAATAAATGAAGAACCTATGAGTAGCAGTTTTTCTAAACAAATTTCTCTCTATATGTATATGATTTGATTGACCACTTAACTTCTTAAGAATTTTCAAAAAAGTGAAGATAAAACAACACAGCCAAAGAACATTGTAAGCACAACTACATAGATATTTAAATGGATATATATGATTGAAAAAAAAAACTAAAATCATGAAGCAAGTTTTACTGTATTGAACTCCAATGATATGTAACTTGAAATCAAGTAGATTGAAGAGACATAGGAGCCAGAAACCAGAAGTTAGATTCAAATAATCCCAACTCATCATCCAAACCACAATATAAAAAAAAATTTGAATTTCAATTTCCACAAATTTACCCAAATTTTCCATCATGATGGCAACCATCGAGCATATGCTTGGTAATAATTAAACCGCCTATAGATAAATAAATCTAAGAAAATCTAAAACTATATATATAATGAAATTTCTTAGATGATTAATCCCAAAATCAGAACAAAAAATAATACGATTCTGAAGTCGATTAAAAATGAATTATTTTAAGGTAAATTTTAAAGTAAGGAAGCTTTGAGGAGTAATATTGAAAAAGAAGAAGCATCAACATCGAACACTAATAGCTAATAAAAAAAATGCAAAACGCAAGAAAAGTCAATAACATGGAACACCAATTACACAGAGGAAATACCAACAAAAATTGAGTAAAAATCATTTACATATATTTTAATGAAAAAAATGAAATTTATTGTAAAAGATATTGAATTTGAGATAATCGATAATGAATTTGCAAACTTACATGAAATGCGATGGAGTGTTCGAGCGAACTGATGGGTTGAGCGTTTCTGCGAAATAAAGAAGGATGAGAAGATGCGTTCAGTGAGAGCAATACGACGTTGAACAACTAATCTACTTTTCCTTTTTTCTTTTCCTTAAGTTACATGAGAACAGGAAATATCACAATAAAAGATGAAGAATAGGAAAAAAATCCACAGAAAATTGAACTTGTTTGTCTGTAGAATATAAGAATGAGAAAAATTATTTGTTAAATTAAATTTTGTTATGGTGTTAGAAAATTTAGTTTAAAGAGGGCAAAATTTTTTTTTTAATAGATGTCATAAGGAATGCAACAGATATTACTATATTGCAAAACCTATAAAATTTCCAAGAAGGAAATTATGTATTAAAATGGAAGAAAAAAAATCTTTGAAGCCTTAAAGTGTATTGCAAATCTAACCAATTACTTTTGAGATTGTCCCAACATATGCTATCACTGATGGTTGGATGGAAATCGACATTGCATTGACACATTCAGTGAAAGTCTTGAGAGTGCTAAGAACATAATCTAGAATGGGCATGTGGGTGTTTATGAGTTTGATAAGTTAGCAGTTGGAACAGAGATGAGGTAAATAGAGAATAAAATTGATGTGAATCCAGGAATCAAATCTTGTGAAATTAATAGAAGTTATGTAAAATAATGAACATACATTCTCTAGCTTTGCGAAATTGACAAATCAAAGGAGATCTTGGAAGTTAACCACGCTTAGGCAAGATAATTCGACTAAGTTTACAAGATCAAAAAAATAACGACTCCAATAAAGCAATGCGAATGACTAGATCAACGAGAATCCCAAGGTTAACAAAGCGATGGCTCACCTTGAGGCCGCTCTCATTTACCTATCTCTAAGCTTGTTGGGAGAAGAAGAACCACGCTAGTGAAGAAACCACTCCGAGGAAGGCGATGCCGTAGATCCGTAGAGGAGGAGAAGAGGGCGCGGGTCGTGGAGGTGTTGTGGTGCGTCGTCCTTCAACAATCCAAGTATATTCTGAAAAATGGTCGTCGACGGTCTCTATGAGGGTGGGTACGATCCGAGCCAAATAATCCTCGACGGTATCGTCGAAGTCGAATCCGACGTCAAAATATGGAGATCGGAGAATGTCTACGCGTCCGTGGTCGTCGTATTCAAAACCGAAATTCCATTCCGGAACCTCCATGCATGATTTGAGGAGAGCAAGAAGGGTTGTCGCCAAGAGATCTCCAAAGGGGGAGAGGGGTGGCCGGCGGGATGTAGAGGGAGGAGAAGGCCGGCGGTAAGGGGGAAAGAAAAGAGGGTTTAGACTTTTAGAAATCTGAATTTGATTTCAGTTTAGAGAATTTAGGGGGGAAAATTAGAGGATTAAATTTGAAATCCCCAAATTAAGGAGGGGATTAATGGCTCAATCAATGGGAGAGCCAAGGAGGAGGGGGGCCGGCGGTTTTACTAGGGTTAGGATGGGGAATTGGAAGAAAAGCTGAGTAGGATTTCAGCTTTAGTGAATTTGGAGGGAAAAATTAATCCTAATTCAAAATTCAATTAAGAATTAAGAGGAGTAATTTCTCTTAATTGAATTTCCCATAAAAGGGGGGAGATGGCCGGCGGCATGGGCTAATGAGGGAGAGAGGATTGGAGAGAGAGGGGAGGAGTTTCCAAACTTAAGTGATGATGTGGACAAATACTTAAAAACTCCAAATTAAATAAATTGATATTGAGACAATCATGCAAACTTTCCTAATTTGGAATTCCAAATTTGGAAAGAATTCGAAATTTGAATTCTCAATTTCAATTCATCATGGGATGGGGAGGGAGGTTGGCCGGAAGGGGAGGTGGGGTGGACGGTGGTCGGCCGGAATAGTGGAGGTGGCCGGCGGCTAAATCCAAGGTGGAGAAGCCGGCGGCTAGGGCTTGGGAGGGGGAATTTTGAGGAGCTTCAATTGAGAAGGATTGCAAACGAATAAACACAAAATAAGATAGAGAACTCACCAAGAGATCCCAAGGAAGAACTCACTAAGAGATCTTGTCATGCACTCACAAAGAGAACAAAATGTGGAAATTTTCATTAATCATCAATAATCCCAAATACAATGACAAGAGCCTCTTATATAGGCTTTACAATAAAATAAAATGCATAAAGACAAAGATGCCCTCGGGCTACAATAAACACTACATCCCTCATAGGGGTACAAATGGAAAAACAAGAAATAACATCATGAAAAGAAAACTAAAGCATCAAAAATATAGGCTCTGAATCGAAGCCGTCGATCGCTGTCCCCGGCGATGGTACACATGTCGGAATCTGATGTCCCCATCATTCTCCCCAGGTGGGAGAAAGCTCGACCCCGTCGAGTAAGGGTCCTGAGAACTCTCGTACAGCTCCAGCAGGTCGGGGTCTAGTCTCTGTATCTCCTCACGATCCAGCCACGTGTCCTCCGTCTCCGGCTTTCCTCTCCAACGCACTAAGTATCTTTGGCGACCGCCGTTCCTGGTGGAAATGATCTCATCACTGAGTATGGTTTCAATCTTCTCCGCATTAGGTAATGGGGGAATTTTGGGGAGTGGGGGCAGGCTGGGGATCTCACAAGGTATGGACTCACAAGGCTCAAAATGTAGTGGATTTTCAGGGTTAAAATCAGGTCCATCAAAGGCTACTAGATCCTCTATGTTAAACGTGGGATTCATGTTGAAACCTTCGGGAAGGTCCAAGACATAAGCATTACTGTTTATTTTTGAAGTTATTTTAAAGGGACCTGCGCTCTTAGCATGAAGTTTCTTAACAGCCCCTGGAGGGAACCGTTCCGGACGAATCCGAACCATGACATAGTCTCCAACTTCGAACTCCTTGAAGCGTCTCTTAAGGTCAGCATTAAGTTTGTACTTCTCATTACTTTGCACGATTCTTTTATTAATTTCTTGATGCAAATCCTGGATATGCGATGCAAATGCAGATGCAGACTCTGACACTCTAAGCCTAGGACTCATGGGAATTAAGTCGATTGGCTGCCTAGGTTGGTACCCATAAACAATCTCAGCAGGACTCATACCGGTGGTTCGATTGACAGAATTATTGTAGGCAAATTCGGCAATGGGTAGTTTGGAATCCCAATCCCTAATGTTGTCTCCCACTAAAGTCCTTAGAAGGTTCCCAAGGCTCCTATTAACTACTTCCGTTTGGCCGTCCGTTTGGGGGTGAAAGGCGGTGGAGAACTTCAACTTGGTGCCCATCTTAATCCATAAAGTCTTCCAGAAATAGCTTGTAAATTTTACATCTCGATCCGACACAATTGTCTTAGGGAGTCCATGGAGTCGGACAATCTCATTAAAGTAAAGCTTGGCAATCCTAGAGGCGTCAAAAGTTTTGGCACAAGGGAGAAAATGGGCCATTTTAGAGAAACGATCTACTACGACACAGATGGAATCGTGCTTCTTAAAGGTTTTTGGTAAACCTAGGACAAAATCCATACTAACGTCTTGCCAAGGGCAGTTGGGGACAGGGAGTGGCATGTAGAGGCCAGTGTTTTGTTTTCTCTGCTTAGCTAATTGGCAGGTATGGCAACGCTTGACTAGCCTAATGGCATCGCGCTTAAGGCTGGGCCAGAAAAATCTACATTCAACGGCTGCGATAGTCTTAGCTTGTCCAAAATGTCCAGCTAAACCTCCTGCGTGTAGCTCCCACACAAGAAATTCACGGAGAGAGGTGTTGGGAATACACAACTTCTGAGACTTGAATAGGTAACCATCTTCCAACAAGAAATCATCTACGGAAGGTTTGTCCCCCGCCATAAGTAACGCGTATATTTCCTTAAAGTCAGCACACTCGGGGTAGTCATCCTTTATGCGTTCGAATCCGACAACTTCTGTTCTCATTTGTCTTGTGACCATCATCCTACGGCTTAAAGCATCGGCCGCTTTATTCTCAGTTCCGGCTTTATGTCTGATAGTATACGAATATTCCTGTACGAACTCGACCCAACGACCATGACGGGCATTTAGCTTCTTTTGGGAGTTGATGTATCTCAAAGCCTCTTGATTTGAAAAGATTACAAACTCCTGGGGTAGTAAATAGTGTCTCCAGTATCTAAGGGACTGAATGATTGCATAAAACTCCTTATCATAGGTAGAGTATCTCTGTCGAATGTCATTGAGTTTCTCGCTGAAGTATGCTACCGGATGACCTTCTTGTGATAAGACTCCACCTATTCCGATTCCGGAAGCGTCACAGGTTACTTCGAATACTTTAGAAAAATCGGGGAGACGCATGACAGGAGCTTCTACCATTCTTTTCTTAATATCCTCAAACGCTCTAGTAGCGGCAGTCGTCCAATGAAATTCCCCTTTCTTAAGACAATCAGTTATGGGGGCTACGATGGTGCTGAAATTTCGAATAAACCTTCGATAGAAGGTGGCCAATCCATGAAAACTTCTAACATCCCGAATATTCTTAGGTTCTGGCCACTCATTTATTGCTCGCACTTTCTCAGGATCGGCAGATATCCCTTGAGTTGAAATAATAAATCCAAGAAAGGTCACACTATCGGTGAGGAATTTGCACTTGGCAGGGTTGGCGAATAGCTGTTCTTTCCTCAAAACTTCACAGACCTGAGTTATATGATTGAGATGTTGATCTTCCGAAGTGCTATAGATTAATATGTCATCGAAGTAAACTACTACGAACTTCCCTAAAAAGGGCCTAAGAACTTGAGTCATAACTCTCATAAAGGTACTAGGGGCGTTGCTAAGTCCAAACGGCATAACAGTCCATTCATAAAGTCCATCTTTAGTTTTGAAAGCCGTTTTCCATTCATCCCCGGGACGGATCCTAATCTGATGATACCCACTCTTAAGGTCAATCTTGGAAAAAAGAGTGGCCCCGGTCATCATGTCCAGCATGTCATCTAGTCGAGGGATGGGAAATCTATACTTGACGGTAATCTTGTTGATAGCGCGGCTATCAACACACATTCGCCACGAGCCGTCCTTTTTGGGAGTTAGAAGAGCGGGAACAGCGCAGGGGCTGAGGCTCTCCTTGATGAATCCTCGTTGTAGGAGTTCATCGACTTGTGTCTTAAGCTCGGAGTGTTCAGTCGGGTTCATACGATAGTGGGGAAGGTTGGGTAGAGATGCCCCTGGTACTAAATCTATCGCGTGCTGTATGTCTCGCAGGGGTGGCAGTTGGTTAGGCAAATCATCTGGGAAAACATCCGCAAAGTTTTCAAGAAGGGGTCTAACGGCGTCGGGGATGGTTTCTTTCTGATCTTCCTCTACTTCTCTAGCCACTAAGGCATACATGGGGGCTCCTTGAGTGATCTCAGTTTCTACTTCCTTTGCAGTCAGTAAGTGGAGGCCTTTACTTTGCTTAACTGGGATAGGTTTAGCTTCAGTTTTGGGAGGTTTTGGTTGAGAGGGCATTAACTTGATCTTCTTTCCATTATGCTCGAACACACAGGTGTTCGTCCTCCCATAAATATGGACGTCGTTGTCAAATAACCAAGGACGCCCAAGGATAATTTGACCCACATCCATGGTTAGAACATCGCACCAAATCTTGTCTTGATATCCCACAAATTCTATTGGAATAAGGCTTCGATCCTTAATTTCTATAGTAGTCGAGTTGATCCAAGAAACCTTATACGGATTTGGGTGCGGGGTCACCTTCAGGTTGAGCTTGGAGACCATGGCTGAGGAGACTGCGTTGATACAACTACCGCTATCTACGATAACCTTGCAGCTCTTTTCTCCGATCTTAATGAAGGTATGAAAAATAGAGGTTCTACGCCAATCGTCGCTTAACTTAGGATGGGCCAAAGCGCACCTAACAACTTGTAAGGTCACAGGTTCTTCTTCGGTAAAAGAGTCTTCTTCCTCATCCACTTGGTGAACCAAATCAGTCTCAGGTTCTTCTTCCTCTTCGTCCACCTCTTCGATTATGGTGATTTTGTACGGGCTAGAACATTGCGACGCAATGTGTCCGTATCCTTGACACCTATAGCACTTGGTTCCCGAATTGGGCTTGGAAGCGTCATGCTCGGGAGCTTTACCTTTGAGGTCCGTACGAGGTGGGGCCGAACTAGCAGGGGTTCGGTTTGTAGTCGATCCTGAGGGTCGGGTTTGGGGTTGTCCAGACGAGGTTCTATACGAATTCGAACGGGAGTCATAGTGCCTAGTTTGGGAGTGGGTTCTAGAATCTTCAAGGTCGAGAACTAGGCTACAGGCTGCTTCTAGAGAGTCTATACCTCGAGCAAAGAGTTCTGTACGCAGGTCTTCCCTAAGGCCAGCTCTAAACATGGATAAGATTTGGGTTGGGGTGGCAGACTCCTCGCCGTTGCAGCGAATCAAGAAGTCATCGAAGGCAGAGATGTAGTCTTTAACAGGCTTGCTTCCTTGAGTCAGTCTATTCCATTTATCTAGGAGTTTGGGATAGTAGGAAGGCGGGAGGTATTTTCTCCTAAGCTCTTGCTTCATGGTTCTCCAATCGCTGATAGGGTGTTCACCGCGAGCTTCGCGCATGTTTTCTAAGTTAGTCCAGTACAGGTTGGCTCGACCAATGAGCTTCATCTCGGCGAACCTTACTTTCCTTGCCTCAGAGATGTTGTACCATTTGAAATAACTATCCATCGACTTCAGCCAATCTAGGAAAACCTGAGGGTCAAGGGTTCCATCGTAGGTTGGGGCGTCAATCCGGATGTTCTTCAGTAACTGAGTGTCATTGTCTCTCCACGTGTTGCCGTCCCCTATGGGCTCTTGAGGTGGCCTAAGGTTGCGTTGGTAGTGGTCGTGAAAACGTCCGGGTTCTCGATGGGGTTCCTGATCGGGTTGGTTGTCTTCGACATAAGGTGAGTGGGGTCTAGACGGAGTATAAATTGCAGGATGTCCATTTCTCTCGATGTTATCAAGACGGTCGCTCGTGTGGCGCCTAAAGTCGGCTAAATCGGTTTGGGTGTTGCGAATTTGCTGAGTCACGGTCCCCAATTGGCCCAAAATGAGGTCTAAGGTGGCCTGGAGGTGTTGCGGGTCCATGGGATTGATAGGGGTTGAATTGGGTGGGTTTGGGATGGGGGACAGCAATGTATAGTTGCTGGAAATAGCTCTTACAGCCACCAAACAGCTGCTGGAATGTCAATGGCAGCAACCTACAACACAAGCCTAAGTTGTCTAAGTGTTTGGGTGGTGTTGGGTGAGTGGACAGCAGCGGGTTACAGGCTTAGGGTCACCTAAACAGCCACTAAACAATGCAGGAAAACTCTGGACAGCAGGTGTTTTAAGTGCGGCAAGTGACTTAGGTGAAACGGTGGGTGGTAAGTGACCAAACTACCACATAGGTGACTTAGGCATGCATGTTAACAATAAAATATGATGCAGAAAATTACTGGACAGCAAGGAAAACTGTAAAACCCAATGTACTAGACGATGTTATGCATGTAAATGACTAGTGGTAAGCTAACATAGACTTCCTAGGATGCATCTAACATGAGCAAAGCATGCTAGCCATGCTCTGATACCAAAATGATGTGAATCCAGGAATCAAATCTTGTGAAATTAATAGAAGTTATGTAAAATAATGAACATACATTCTCTAGCTTTGCGAAATTGACAAATCAAAGGAGATCTTGGAAGTTAACCACGCTTAGGCAAGATAATTCGACTAAGTTTACAAGATCAAAAAAATAACGACTCCAATAAAGCAATGCGAATGACTAGATCAACGAGAATCCCAAGGTTAACAAAGCGATGGCTCACCTTGAGGCCGCTCTCATTTACCTATCTCTAAGCTTGTTGGGAGAAGAAGAACCACGCTAGTGAAGAAACCACTCCGAGGAAGGCGATGCCGTAGATCCGTAGAGGAGGAGAAGAGGGCGCGGGTCGTGGAGGTGTTGTGGTGCGTCGTCCTTCAACAATCCAAGTATATTCTGAAAAATGGTCGTCGACGGTCTCTATGAGGGTGGGTACGATCCGAGCCAAATAATCCTCGACGGTATCGTCGAAGTCGAATCCGACGTCAAAATATGGAGATCGGAGAATGTCTACGCGTCCGTGGTCGTCGTATTCAAAACCGAAATTCCATTCCGGAACCTCCATGCATGATTTGAGGAGAGCAAGAAGGGTTGTCGCCAAGAGATCTCCAAAGGGGGAGAGGGGTGGCCGGCGGGATGTAGAGGGAGGAGAAGGCCGGCGGTAAGGGGGAAAGAAAAGAGGGTTTAGACTTTTAGAAATCTGAATTTGATTTCAGTTTAGAGAATTTAGGGGGGAAAATTAGAGGATTAAATTTGAAATCCCCAAATTAAGGAGGGGATTAATGGCTCAATCAATGGGAGAGCCAAGGAGGAGGGGGGCCGGCGGTTTTACTAGGGTTAGGAGGGGGAATTGGAAGAAAAGCTGAGTAGGATTTCAGCTTTAGTGAATTTGGAGGGAAAAATTAATCCTAATTCAAAATTCAATTAAGAATTAAGAGGAGTAATTTCTCTTAATTGAATTTCCCATAAAAGGGGGGAGATGGCCGGCGGCATGGGCTAATGAGGGAGAGAGGATTGGAGAGAGAGGGGAGGAGTTTCCAAACTTAAGTGATGATGTGGACAAATACTTAAAAACTCCAAATTAAATAAATTGATATTGAGACAATCATGCAAACTTTCCTAATTTGGAATTCCAAATTTGGAAAGAATTCGAAATTTGAATTCTCAATTTCAATTCATCATGGGATGGGGAGGGAGGTTGGCCGGAAGGGGAGGTGGGGTGGACGGTGGTCGGCCGGAATAGTGGAGGTGGCCGGCGGCTAAATCCAAGGTGGAGAAGCCGGCGGCTAGGGCTTGGGAGGGGGAATTTTGAGGAGCTTCAATTGAGAAGGATTGCAAACGAATAAACACAAAATAAGATAGAGAACTCACCAAGAGATCCCAAGGAAGAACTCACTAAGAGATCTTGTCATGCACTCACAAAGAGAATAAAATGTGGAAATTTTCATTAATCATCAATAATCCCAAATACAATGACAAGAGCCTCTTATATAGGCTTTACAATAAAATAAAATGCATAAAGACAAAAATGCCCTCGGGCTACAATAAACACTACATCCCTCATAGGGGTACAAATGGAAAAACAAGAAATAACATCATGAAAAGAAAACTAAAGCATCAAAAATATAGGCTCTGAATCGAAGCCGTCGATCGCCGTCCCCGGCGATGGTACACATGTCGGAATCTGATGTCCCCATCAAAAATTTTTTATCTCTAGTAAAAAAAATAATTATTTCTAATTCTCACACAACCGCCTGCTTTTGATACGCCATTGCCAAGAACTTGGCTGAATTTAGTGAAGAAGGTCTTACGCCAATCAATGGTGGAATCGATTCTGTTGATGTTGTAGGATTCCAAGCAGACACGTCAGTCGAAGCCGTCGCAGCGAGCTAGTTGCACTCGTCCTCGAAGAAGGTGAAGGATTCCTGACTTCAGATCCAAAAGGGAGAGGAAAAATAAAGAAATTTAAAACCTATTGCTCTTAAGTGATGAAACCATGGCTTTTGCTTACTCAACAGTTTGAGGGCAGAGACCTCTAAGTTAAAACGTGACATGAAGAGGTTGAATCTAGAGGCTGCCGGTCTTTGTCAAAAGAGGAGAAGGAATCCTAACGATGAAGCAGTACTTAAAAGGGGAATGGAAATTGTAATTTTATCGAGAGAGGTAAGCGAGGAAGATAGGGGATTCGCCGAGTGAAAAAAAGATCAGAAGAAGTTGAGGTGAGATCGCGTAAATGACGAGAGAAAAAAAACTGAGACGTAGGTGAGGAGAAATCGCGTAAATTGAAAAGAAAGTTAAGAAGTTTACCTTTAGATGTTTGCTGAATCCGGCGAGTAGAACATTCACAGTGTATAGATTTGCGAACATATGAAATTTTATACGACAAAAGTAAAGCGTCATTTGGTGTAGGGATGCGCTGATACGAGGAAAAAAGGAGGATGATTGATTCCGCGATCATTTGGCAAGGATTGATTCCGCGGTATAGAATGAACGATCAGGATGATGTATGGCGAGAAACACAAGCGACATTTTAATAGTAGTATAGATTGTGAAAAATGATGGTTTTTAGATTTATTGGTTAAAAGTTTCTAACTTTTTGAAGTAAGAACACTTCAAAAATCTAATGCTTAATTAATTTTACGTGTTTGTCATGCTTCCACACTCACTCAATCCTCTTCCCAAATTCGTGAATTTGTCGTTGCCTGTGTAGGTTTGGTGCAGGTGGGCAAATTATTGCATCAAGTCATCGGACGCGGAGATAGGTCCGGATATTAATAAAATATTATTTTAAATTAAGCTCTTCAAAAGCGCAGTCAAAAGCGCAGTCAAAATGTACCTAAAGCGCAGTCAAAGCGCAGGTGATGTGGCATATTTTTATTCGATGTCCGAACCTATTCTACCCGTCCGGTGACCGGATGCAATAATTTGCCGTGCAGGTGAGGGATCATATTAATGGGATGTTTTAATGGAGTGCTTAGTGGAGCCCATGATTGAATGCGGAAATGGCTTTTGGAGTAGGAAACATACTACTCCCCATTTCCCTTGTATTATGCACAAAAAAGAGGACTAAGCATGCACAAAGATCACTAAGATTTATGTTGTTATGTTTAAGCTAAGTTTACATCTACGAAATAAAAACGTCGAACAATCCCTCACAAAAATATTTATATAAAAAAAGATGATGACAAATTGCTTCAAGGAATCTTGAGAACAATCTTTTTCTAGTTGTATGTCGCCAAGCAAGAGAGACCTTTTTCTTTTCGAATTCACTTTAACACCCCTATTTGAGAAAAAAAATTATGTGCTGGCCCTGGAAGGCGTCCAAAGACAAACCAAAACTCGCCACGTCACTTTTTTGCTCGGTACCACTGTGTACCAGGTGATGTGGCGCATTCTGGTTGGTCTCTGGACCGTCTGGTGTCCGCATAAAATAATTTCTTCTATTTGAGAAGGTATTTTGAAGTTAAATGGAGGCCTAACCAAGTCAGATGTTTGCTCAATTGACACTATATTAGTTCATGCATGATAGATATCATGAAGTAGAAAGTTGTAAATTGTTTGCGAATAGAGATCACAATATGTAAATGATACTACCATCACATGCTTGCATCAAAGCTTGGGAAAAATTTATTTTTGTTTAACCTTCACATGGTTTGAGACAACTTGGTGTGTTTCCTTGAATTATTTCTAGTGAGCTAGATGCCCTTAGGAATTACACCATACAACCTAATTCTATGCAAAAAAAGAAAAAGAAAAAAAAGGTGAGAAATATATTGTTCCACATAGTAAACACTTAAAAAGATATCATACACAATAAAACATTTATGATTTATGTTGTTCGGCTTAAACCAAGTCTACATTGAGTGGAGGGGGAATCTAATTTATTATTAAAGAAGCTACAAACTAGTGTATAATATAATGAAACTCAGAAGCCCTTCCAAAAATCTAAATACACAACAAAGAAGAAGCTCAAATATATTTTACATCATAATAAGAGGGTAAATTTATGTAGCTAGTCTAGATAATTGTACTTCTGCAATCGTATGTCACCATGTAGGAACAATCTTCTCACATGTTCTCTAAATAGTCTCATTGAGTGGGTATGTCAAAGTGTTACGGTTCAACCCAAACCGGCCCAGGAGGGGCTGGTTCAGACTTATAGTAGGCGGGCTAAGCCGCCTCCTCTAAATCCCACCGCCTAAGCATGTGGGCCCCACCTCCTTGGGCTGCAATAGGAGAGAGAGAGGGCGGGTTAAGCATGAGGAGGAAAATTTGTAATTAATTTATATTAGTAAGCTTTTTATTAGGAAGAATTGTATTTAAAGAACATGAGAGGCTAGGGTTAGGGGATGCATGATTTGGAGTTGTTCTCTTGGAGTCTTCTTGGTGTCTTGGGCTCTAGATCCACAATCTAGAGATCGGGGGAGACGATCCTCCTCTTGAATTGAGGATCAATTGTTTCTTGCTTGGAGTTTGCTTTGCTTTGATTCTACTATTGCAATCTATTATTTTTAGATTGACTTCTTCCATATTTTTCTTGTTTTTCTCGCTTGTTTGGCCAATTGCTAGGGTTGCTTGCGAACTTAAGTATTTACCCTTGGATTACTTGCGAACTCAAGTATTTCCTATCACAAAGTTGCCTAGTAAGAGATATTAGCTTAATTGCTCTTAGCCTAATATACACCTTGAGGATATCATAAATCCCAAGGTTGTATGATGAAAGTGAATTAAGGGCAAGAAATTGAGACTAAAGTCGCATCGAACAATTATGCTCATACATTCTTCACATAAGCTAAAGTAACATAAATTAATTTTTAATCCCATTTGGTTCTCGATCCTGTGGAAAAAATTAATTTTGCAAATTGATTTTGCTTATAGTTCTGTAATCAAATTTGCATAGTTAACAACATATCATCTCAGAAGAAAGACTAATGAATTACTATCGATTCGATAATAAAAATATAATTTATTTTTATAATTAAATTTAACATAGAGAATATACTATTCATCCTAGAAGATAAAATGATACCCACCTATCGTTTTGAAAATAAAATTAACAATGATAGAATTTTAATCTATGTCCAGAGATTTTTCCCCTATTATAGCGAACTAAGCATGATTTATTTTATACTAGGTTCTAGATCTCCTATTGAGGGAAGCCTTTATAGTTAATTACATTTAAAATAAGACTTGAGAAAACCCTCGATTAAGTTGGTGAATAGATTTTTTTAGATTTACAATAGTTTAATCAATGATTTGAATTTAGACCTATCTATCCATTGGAAAAGTTCAAAGCCTGAACACTTCCTTACAAATCAAAGGAAGAAGTATAAAGAGTGGATAAAATTTCAAAAAATTCAAAAATACTCTAACTTATACTAAAGTTTGGCTTTATAGATTTAGATTAAGATTGAACTTACATTTACATTGACAATTTATTAGAAGATTGAATAATGCTCCCGAGGAGGAAGTAGAGGAAGTGTATGAAAATCTGGACATATGTCTCTTTAGAGAGGATAACTAGCTAATCACCAAAACACTTTAAAATAATACTTTCAAGTCTAATTTATGTAATGTAGATAGCTCTTGTTTAATTGGATTCAAAATTAAGTTTAGATAATCAGAAATTTTTAATATTGTCATGCACATAACTAATACACTTTAAAATAATTTTAACTTAAACTCTAAAATCTCTAAAACACACTTAACGCAATCTACACTACACAACTAATATAATATATATATGACCACTTTTCTAAGAAAAATTTGACAGCATAACAACTTTAAACCTATAGAAAATAGTAGGCTTAGCCTCGTTGCTTAGGCCGCTCCTTGGTTGTCGTTGGCTTGTGTGTGTTGGTTTTTATATGTTGCACGACAATAAATATGCATGCATGTATGTATGAATAGGTAAAGGAGTTGGGGGCTGCAGTATACATACTGCAACGTCTTAAGGTTATTGTATGTATCCAAGTAGGGCACATATGTCGCAATGAATATGTATGAATGAAGTAATATATAAAGAAAGTAGCAAATACCACTATAACTGCAACTCAGGATGACATAGCTCCACCAACAACATGCTTGGGTTTTTAAACCTATACAATGACGCAAATTTTTATAAATGTGGTTGCTTATTTAATCTTCATCTTTTCTGACTCCGGGTCTTCTATAGAATTCCACAAGATAATGTCCCTTAAAGAAAAATGATAATTTCTTTTGGAGTCCTATAATTGTATATAATAACTAATAAGCAAACATATTTAAAATTTTCATAACTCTTATACATTTAAAACTTGATTTACCTGTACATTTATCCTATAATTTACATTTATATTGACACTTTACATTTTTGCATTCACATTTTATAAAAGAAAATTGACTTTGACTATACTGGTGTTAGCTTAATAGGCTAGAAAAATACGATGCAATGCTGGTAAATAAATGTGAAGAATGCATGCATAACATATCCTAGAGTACAAGAAAAGTAAAAAATAATAACATTAGACATCCTCTAAGTAAGATATTCAATCACACCAAAGTGCAAGAAAGTACAAAACGGCATATCATAGATTAGATTTGGTTGTTCTAGCAAGCAAATTTAAAGTGTGTGCTAAGCTGTGTGGTTTGGATGTCTTATGTTGAATAATGATTGATGTTGTTTACATTAAATCTATTTATTTAAATGTGAAAGGGATTTAGTTTAAGCTTTAATTTTAATGTTTTATTAATATGTTTTAATTGTTTAAGCTATTTAGTTTAGATTTTAAAGATACTTGGTATCCAACAATGCCAAAATGATTGAAGTCATTAATCAATAAGTCCTATTAAATGGATGCATAGAACATTCTATAAATAAAAAACGTTACAACGAGAACTACTAGAAAAGCAAAGCTAAATACCAGTGCTTTCTTTACAAAGGAAAGAGAGAAGATGGTTTATTTAAAAAGAAACTATAATAAAAAGAAATTTTGTCACAAACATTGACCAATAACATATCTTGGAAAGAAATTGATGTAGACTTGCTCCCACTCTAGTGATTGTCCAATAGAACTTCAAGTGACATCTAATATTGTCTTCAACTCCCTTTTGAATTGGTGAAACTGTAACACCGTCGCTTGAGAAGTCTTCGGCATCTTCAATAATTACGACTTTTGTTTTTGTCCAAACATTATTCGTTTTCAAAATAGTTGCTACTTTGACGGTTTGACCCAAGAATATGCATAACGTCATTATCCCGAATTTCATGCTGAAATATCCAATTGCATTTCAACAGATGTTTTAGAAGAAAAATTTTTGAGATGATTCAATTGATGATCGGCAGGAACATTATTAATCGTTCCTTGATTAACCGTACCTGCATTGCTGCTAATTAGAATACCACTTGATGCTCCAGGTCTTGACATAGATCGCGTAGTACGAATTATGGACGAGTTTCCCTTGCCACTTTTGACCGATTTTAAATCTTCAATCTTTTTCTCACTAACAATTTTCCCTTGATGATCTTTCATTACTCCACCAATTATCCTGTGCTGTTCACAGACTTCCGATCCACCACCATTCTTGAAATTCCCTTCGGCACCAACAGATTTGGTAGGAAGTGGTGACCGACAATCACACCCCATCCCAAGAACAATTATTACGTCCTCTGACCGGACGTAGAGCTACGTTCGGCCTCCAATAACATGTCTCCACGTGCTCTTACTCTCTACCGCGCGGCCCGACGACTTGACCCGGATCGGAGCCCGGGAATGCTATGTTCGCGTATTGCGAGGTATTACTCGGTATTTGCTCGGTATTGCTCGATATTGCTAGGTATTGCATGGCAAAAACGAGAAATACCGCTCTGTGAAGAGCAATACCGAGCAAATATCGAGTAATACCGAGCTTTTCTAGAAAAACTCGGTACAACTCGGGTATTACTCGGTATTTGCTCGGTATTGCTCGGTATTGCATGACAATAACGAGAAATACCGCTCTGTGAAGACCAATACCGAGCAAATACCGAGTTGTATCGAGTTTTTCTAATATTGCATGGTATTTGCTCAGTATTGGTTATTGCCAAGCAAAATCAACCAATACCTAGCAATACCGAGTAATACCGAGCAATACATAGCAAAATCGAGAAATACCGAGCCATCCTGGGTCCGTTCCGGGTCGGGTTGTCGGGGCGCGCCGTAAATAGTGAGAACGCGTGACGCGATTCTACTGGCGGCCGAACGTAGAGCTACGTCCTGTGACCGAACCAAATAAAAGTTCCCATCCCAGTGCTTCTCACTATAACGCTTTCAAGAGAGGGCAAGAATGTATTTATTTCATCCTAAAAATAAAAAAAACACATAAATACTTTATTTTAATTAAATATTTTATTTGATTTAAGTTTTAAATAATTATGTTAATTAATCACTTCAAAGGTCGAAGCTTTTAATCAACAAGTCGACCTTTTAAAGGTTGAAGTTTTTAATCAAAAAGTCCTAGACTTTCAAATAAATGCATTTGTTTTCCCTTAAAGTATAAAACAAATGCATATAGCCTTCATTTTTATTTAAATGTTTTTTAAAGTTTGATTTATTTATTTAAGTCCATTTAATTTGATTTATTTAATTAGTTTAAATTGAATTTGATTTATTATTTATATTTATTTAATTTAAATAGTTTAATTTCTTATTAATATTTAATAATTTTATTTTATTTAATTTTAAAATTTTAGAATTTTATTTTATTTTAATTTTGTGGTTTGACCTAGGGGTGTAAGTGAGCTAAGCCAGCTCGAGCATGACTCTATAACGATTTGATTTGTATTTTTAGGATTTTTATTTATTTAAAGTCTAATGCAATTTGGTTTGTATTTTTTGATTTTTATTTATTTAATTAGGATTTATTAAAAATCAACCCAATTAATCAATTATTTAATTAAAGTAATTAGTCAAAATTTCATTTTTTAATTAAATCAACTTCAATCAACTTAAAATCATCGCTAAATGTCACGAGTGACCTCAAATGACGATTACAAGAGTTTGAAACCATTTGATTTTTTTTATTTTAATTAATTAATTATTAATTTTTTTTGATTTTAAATTAATTTTATTTTTATGTTTTCTGAGAGGGATTTTATTTTACATAAAATGGTTGATTCATTTAGAGTTGAATACAATTTACTTTAGATTTTTAAGATTTATTTTTAATTTTAATGATTTAATGAAAATCCTGTTTTTTCTTTTTTTTTTTGATTTTTTTTATTAAACCCACCAAAGGAGTCTACGCATTAAAATTAAATAAAATTACAAGTCCTTAAAGAAACAAAAGCTCTCTAAAAATACAACCTTTGAAGAAAAACCTATGAGCCATTGATTCTACCTATTACAATAGAAAATCAAATGAAGAAAAACCAAAAACAATAAACAACATCAGTATAAGCAGATAAAGCTGAGCGGGACAAACATGGAGTCAAATACAACTCAAGGAAGCAGGATAGTAGTCAATCCACACGGGAAGAATCCATAGGAGCCACGAACTAGTACCTGCAAGAGAAAAAGACCAGCAACATCCCAACACAAAGCAAAAGGCCACAACAAGAAAAGCAGCCCCCCAACACCAAACACAACCCCAAAAGCAACCAAATCTCATCTAGGCCAAAAGACCAACCTACAAGAAATGAAAACTGGCCCAAAACACCAAAGCCCCTAAACAGACAATGGCAAGCAAAAGCCTAAACAAGCAGGAGGGATAACGACCAACTAGCCCCAACTCTAGCAGCAAAAAACAGCACTAATACAATCAAAATAGAGAGGAAAAGGAGCCAAAAAACATAGCAGGAAGAAAAGGACCAAAAGGTCATTTCTTTTTAGATTTTCTCCTTCTAGGTTTAGCAACATTCTTGAGAAAACCTTCATTAGCAATATGAATAACATTTAAGCTATATTCCATAACACCAGTTGCATTCCCATCAGACGAAATAAGATTAGTAGTAATAGCAGGAACATTCACCGGGACAGACGATTCGGGGTGACAATCCATCCCCACATGCCTAATACATTTATAGTGAACACAAAAAAGAGGTAAATCCTTCATCTCGATAAGCTGAATGTACCCAAACTTTTCAGGACCAAGCTACACTTTATCAGGATATTTTTTTGTAATGTCAAGCTCAACCAAAACTCTCGCAACCAAGGTTTTAAAAGGCGAAATCGGGAATCGAGGCGTTTTTTCTAAGCGAGGCGAGGCGTAGGCCTCGAGGCGGATCGAGGCGTATGCCTCAAAACGATTAAAATAAATTAATTTAAAATTTTAAATAATGACAAAAAATAACAAAAATAACAATTATTTGTACTAACAATAATAAAATAACATGAATACAAAAATAAACCAATCTGCCGGGGGTCCAAGGGGGCGCTGCCCCCTCGCGGGGTTCGAATGTGAAGGTAACTTTGTCGCTTTCGAGGCGTTGCCTCGATGCGCCTCGACGCCTCACGCGGTGAGGCGTACGCCTCCATGGAAAAAGGCGTAAGCCTCGCCCGAACGTTCGAGGCTTAAGCCTCAGTTCGCCCGACCTCCGCCTCGATTCGAGGCGCGCCTCGAGGCTTCCGCCTCGAACGCCTTTTTAATCGATGCTCGCAACAGAGGGTCATTAGAGGTGTCATTTTCGACCTCTGACGGATGACCAAATGGTGAGCCCAGAGCATGAAGAATACAGGGAGAAAAGAGATGTGGCCTTAAGTTCGGAAATGAAACCCAAATGTGAATAACAGCATACTCAACACCAATATCAAGAGAAGGAGATCATTTTGTTGATTTCATGTAACAATTGTAAACAAAGTAAGATATGTGATAAATACTTTGCTATAATCTATATCTTTATCTACTTAATCAGAACATGCGACATATTCAACAAGGTCACCAAAAATTCTTCATTGAGCTTAAGGTTGAATAAGAAATTACAGATAGACTCAAGCCTAGGATGGTGGGAAGAAAAAAAATCTACCAAAGCAAATTGGACAAGAGCCGCAAGCGCAAGGATCTCCTTTTTTGAGATCCATAAAGAGGGTAAACCACGGAGCGTAGACGATTTGAGCTCAGGAAAACAAACATTAGAGGGAGAACTGGAAAGGGCATCTAAGAAAGAGCGCGATTTCTTTGACCCATCCAAAAAACCAGAATAAAAAAACCAATTCACCGCCATTCTGGCCTTGAATGGTCAGAGGTGGACGAATCAGAAAAAACAAACAGAAAACCAATCGAAAAAACACAAAAGTCTAACAAAGGAGAAGAGGGAAAGAGAAGATTCCTTGAGATAACAAAAACTAGCGAAAGGAACCCTAGTGGAGCTCGCACTCCAAATTTAATAAAATTCTTTTTTTTTAATTTAATAAAATTCCTTTTTTTTGCTTTTTATTTTTAATATAATAAAATTCCTATTTTTTAATATAATAAAATTCTTTTTTATTTTTATTTTTTAATTTAATAAAATTCCTATTTTTTAATTAACTCTAAAAAATTATTTAATTTAATAATTTTTTTTCTAATAAAATTCCTTTTTTTTAATTTAATAAAATTCCTAGGTCATTTATGTAGTTCAAATTAGGGTTCACTAAATGACAAATCAAATGAATTCCAATTAACTTGAAATTTAAACCAGGAGCCAATGACAACTCATAGAATAAATCATAGGAAATTGAGCTCATCAAATTCTTTCTAGGTTTTATGGTGAATTTCTAAAATAAATGTATCTATATTTTGAAAAATTCATAATGGGTGTTCTAGACCAAGGATTGGTATTAAATCAGTGGCTAACTAACCTTTGTACACATATCTAGCAATCCATAAAAGCAAATCCCTAAATGGTCCATGAATTCATAATTATTTGAATTGAGTTCCTAGGTCCAAATCTGACATAGGGATTTAAATTTACAATTAAGGCTTTGATTGGATTCAAATTGCCTTGAATATTTTTGGACATGTGTATAACATGTCCAAGAATCATCACTGTCAATTTGAACTCAATTGGATTTAACTAAACTAAATAATTTCATAAATACACTGGATAGTATTTATGAAATTACTCTTTATTAAGCCTTCAAACCATAGGGGCCTTTTATAGTACTACTAATGCTGAATCCATAGAGCTATTAAACTCCTAATTTGGTCAAGTGATTGAGGAGTTATAATTTATGAAGTTTTGGATCATTTCTGAATTAATTTGCCTAAATCCATGGATTACAGTCAGTTGGGTTGATTATGCATGCGCTTTATAGATGGCCAGTTTTGATTGGACCTTTAATAAGTGTCGAGCCCCCATTGACAGCGCGATAATCATCTCAGCCATTCGATTAGAGATCGAATGACTGGATGATAACAACTCGAAACCGCGGGTGGACAGAAGGAAATATATTCGACTAGATTAGTACCATCTATTTAATTTGAATTAAATTGGTGGTAGTGATTTCCTCTTCTACTTCCCGCTTGATTTCTCAGCCATGAACGTTTCTATGCAAGATCCATGGAATCTAGATGGTGGAATCTCACTCAAAATTAATCCAGAACATCATCTGGACGTAACATTCCAATCCAAAGGCTGATTTGTTGTGGATTGGAAGTATACTTCATACTTGACCAAACCTATGTGAATGAAGGATTATGTTTGAATTTTACCTCAATACAAAGGGAAATTGATGGGGATTTATGTTGCTTTCCACTCGATTGATCCTAAGGAATATTTGTCCTTCAGGTAGCAGAGGTAGAGGAGTATTGTATGCAAACTTGATTGTTGGCTGGAAGGGATGGCCGGAGCTTTGTCACCTTTGCATAGGAAGGAGTCTTAAACTCGGGGGAAACTAGGGAATTGATCAGAGATTTCCAAGGAGTCTTTTAGAGGAAAATAACATAATCTCTCTTCTTTGAAATCATAGTATTTATAGGGTCTTTGCTTCAGGTTTAAGTTTGAAATCCGGCCAGCTGAGGTTGCACTAAGCTGCAATTACAATTTTGGATGGTCTAATGAAGTATTTACGGCTCACTGGAGGGAGCAGTCCCATGTGGGTAGTTGAGTTGGAAGTTTGAAGTGAACCAATGGTTTGTAAGGGTTATTTCATTGTTTTCCGGCCACCTTAGTCTGCCACCTGGACTGAGATGAAGTGGGTAGGTGTTTGGAATGTTCTCAAGACAAAATGCATGGGTTGGATTGGTCCGGTTCAACCTAGGTTGCAAAATGGCTCATGCAATGTTTAAATTGGAGACTTTGGCTAACCCAGGTCAACCCATGGGATGGGACTGCTAGGGTTGGTGCATGGGGTCCCTAGGCACCTAATGCATGCATTTGATTGATTTAATTTTACAAGGGCTGAGTTTTGGCTCAATGAACAATATTTGGGTTCACTTGGGTCAACCCATGTGGCTAAATCAAGTGGGCCCAAGGGCTGGGCTTGCTTGGGCACCAAATGAATAGTTCCAATGGATTTTGGGGCCTTGAATTCATCTAGATCACTTGAATTTCAAGAGGGTAACCCTTATACCAAGTTTGGTCAACCTATGTCGACTTCGTCAACCAAGTCGACCAAGCTTTGACATTGGGTCCAATGTGTTCCAAATGGAATTTAGAACTTGTTGTAAGTGATTGTAGGCCAGTCCATAGTCTCCTTACATTGAATTGCATTTATGTTTCATTTAGATCAAGTTTAGGTTTAAGGTGGATTTGGTCAACCATGGTCAACTATAGTCTACCAAGGGTTCAATTGAGTTTAGGAATGCATGATTTAATGTTTAAAAGGTTTTAGCAAAGTTTAATTGAACATATATACATGATTGAATGCTTACGTTCAAAGTGTACTTTAATAGTCAAAATGGCTAATCATGTTCAATCAAGCTTGACCATGGCTCACTTTGGGTTATGTATTATCAATGATGATTGAAAGCTTCCTAGGGGTCTAATATAGGTCTTAAATTTAGATTTACATTATGCTTCATGCATATCAAAGGATTTTTAGGGTTTAAGGTTTTATTTGGTCAAACTAGGTTAAACTAGGTCAACCAAGGTCACTCATGAACCTAAATGGGTTCAAATCATTACAAGGACGATTATGTGGGTTCAAATCATTACAAGGACGATTATGAACATGTTTAAATGATTTCCCTAGGTTTCCAAAGCTTTTGAATCATGATGCCATGTAGAGTGGTATGAATGGTAAATATTTGAAGGTTTTGGAACTAGGGAAGAGGCTTTGAGTTTTAGAGTTTGAAAGGGTATGAAAGCTTCCAAAATGATTAGGTAAACTCTAGGGATATGTCTAATCAAGATTTGAATGATCAAATGCAATTGCAAGGGCTTTACCTTGGGTTTTGATCTAATGAAAAATCCCCTTGAAAAAGGGAAAAATTCAAAGGCTTTAGGGTTTTAGGTTTGAACTTGGATTTTGAACTTTGAATTTTAAAATTGACTTTGATTAAATGATTGAACTTGATTGAGAGATTTAAGTTTTCTAAATGATTTAAGGATGATTGAAGGTTTAATGGTTGAACCAATGACAATTTTTACATTATTGTCAATGGTTGAAGAATTGAACATTTAAAATGATTGAAGATCATTGAAGTGATTCTAAATTTAAATGATTAAACACCATGCCAAAACATAGTAATTGAATTGAAATTTACAAGATTGGATAAAATTCAAATTATTGAACACCATGATTTGAGTTTAATGAAGATAACTGAACATTTAACTTTGGATAATTTACCTCATATAGAAATGAGGTTAACATAAGTCACACATTATAAGTGCTGTGATATGATCTAGCTTATCTCTCAATTTTCATAAATATCGTTCCATACATAATAGATTCTATGCAATCTGACTTTGATTCTATGCAACACATTGCAACAATTAATTGAAGGTTGAGTTAATATTAATAATTCTCACGTTTGACTTAATATTATAACAAAAATCAGATCTTCTCTGCGGCTCTTCTCCCAAATTCCAAAGCCTTGAAAGGGCTAAGCTTCACGCAATCTCTTAAAGCCCAAATGACACCTGAGCTGAATACTCATGTAAGTACTCTGAAGCATAACTGTTGCACAATAAGCTAGATCTATCAATATTGAATGTGTTATTGTGTTGAACTCAAGTATCCTTGAAGTGGATCTATCCTCGTTATGAATTCTATGATAACGCGACTTTGCATTGGAGTATATTATGAAATACAAGGCTGGCATGCCTGATGCTCTCTTGAAGCCTTCCCATAAACTTGCCCCTTACTTTGTTTGCAACTAAGAAGCTAGCATTTTTCTACTTCCTAAAAACATGATGCTCCAATTCTTATGAAGACAAAATATGATAGTTTGACCACACATCTCTTAAAGTTTTGGAGAGGCCTTTGATTATATGCATTTATAGCAGAATAGATAGTATTCATCTCTTCCTTATCTTCTTTACTCATTGCTAGCATATTTGAATGCCCATAAATGTCCTCACAAGTTCCCGTGGATAAGATGACCACATTAGATTCTTAAAACTCCAAAATTCTTTGAGCTATCAAACTTTTTCCCAATAGACTATTACCTTTGTTTGTAATAAAGGGATGCCTAATTTGGTACAAAAGCATCCTTAAGGAATAGTCTATTGAGAAAATGTTTGATAGCTTGAAGAAAAGATCAACCTTGGTATAACTATATTTAGTCCAAATTTGATATTCCGTCAAATTATGTTTAAGCTATGAAATTTTGTAACACATTATTGAAAATGTTACATGAGATAACAATTATATGGGACTGTTATTATAAAAAAGAAGATTAAAATACATTTGATCAAGATATTATTGAGTGTAGCGAGTACTGTCCATTAGAAACCCACTAAGTCTAGAATTCCAAAATCATCAAGAGGGTTCTTTCATTTTGTTTGGAATCTAAAAATCTGGAACAATGTAGAAAGACTTTTTGCGGTTAATAACTTAATGAGAAAAGACAAGTTGGGACCTTTTATCCACTAAATCAGATAAGCTTCTAATAGAATCACGAGATTGGACTAAACTTGAATAATTAACAACCTTCAAATCAAAATAATCAAATGTAGCATTTATGAATATAATTATAGTATTACTAGGAGAAGAAGTAAAATGAGTAACAAAACGACCCTCAATAGGGCCGGAGTTAATACATTTGGCTTGGAGTACAACAAATCTAGAAGAAGGAGATAGACTCTTTTATTATTATCTCAATGAGAAAACATTAATTGGAACCTTTTATTTAGTTAACCAGCTAAACTTCCGATAGAATCATGAGATTGGACAGAGCTTGAATCATCAACAACTTCCACATCAGAACAATCAACCATAGTATCTGTGAACACAGTTGTAATACTGTAAGGAGAAGAAGCATTATGAGTAATTAAAGGACCCTGAATGGCATATATCAAACACAAGCATAGCCTGAGGGATTAGAAGTTCTAACATCCAAAGTTGGTGATATTAGAAATGTAGGAGCAGTATGGATACTGTCTTCTAACAAACTATCAACATCAAATGAATACACTAACTTAGAAGAAGATTGTAGAGTAATATCTAGAGCTTAAGAACTATCTTGGTGGACCAAGGATAAGGAAGAATGATCCATTTGATCATAAACATTTACAACACAAATAATGTGTGTCCCTGTTCATATTGTGATATAAAAGCCAACCCCACCATTTAGGAACCCAGAGGATGATTTACTTAATTTCAAAGGGCCTTGAACCGATCAACAAAATTATATCCAAAATTTAACAAGATTCACAATTTCATCTATTGTTAATGACCAAGTGAGGGGATGTCAATTAATATATTTTTGAGTCAAAGGGTAGCAATGTTTTCCTGAACAAGAACACGATCTATGATTGAGAAAATCTTGCAGTAAAAACATCCACTTGTATTGGATTGTGAAAAATTGAACCCAATGCGTATACGGTGGATTGATTGAAGTAGTGGATCCAGAGGTGAGAGAAAACAATACAAACAATGGTAATTAGGAGCTTCTCAGAAGTATTAAAGTAAGTAGACCACTTTAGTTTACATATTTGAAGAGCAATCACATAATAAGAACATCGAGAGAAAAATTGAGAATAAGATGCTTCCATATAAAGTTTGATGAGCACATAACAATGATTAATAAAGTCCAAAAAGGTAATCATCTAAGAAACAAAGATTAACCATGAAGGTATGAATGCTCTCCAAGGTCATGCGGTCAACGACAAATTTACCAATCCAGTATTAGGAAAATGGAGATGTTAGATCAAAAACGCTACAAGAACAACAACATCAAGCCTTTATCCCACTACGTGAGGTCGGCTACATGAATTCTTTTTCTCCATTGTGTCTTATTAAAGGTCAAATTCTCGTTTAAATCTAATAAAGAAAGGTCATTCCTAATATTTTCTAACCAAGTCTTTTTAGGTCTGCCTCTACCTTTCTTAACATAAGTCAAATCTAATACCTCTACTCTCCTAACCGGGTCATTGGAAGGCCGCCGTTTTATGTGACCAAACCATCTAAGGCGACTCTCTCTAATCTTATCTTCTACTAGAGCTACTCCAACCTTTTCACGTATATGCTCATTTTGTATCCTTACTCTAAGGGTAAAGCCACTCATCCACTGAGCATCCTCATCTCTTCCACACTTAGCTTAGTACTATGCTTCTCTTTTAATGGCCAACATTCAGCACCATAAAGCATTGCAGGCCTCATTACCATCTTATAGAATTTACCCTAAAGTTTGAGGGGTACTTTTCTATCACACAACAAGCTCGATGCATTCCTCCACTTCAACCATCCAACTTGAATTTTGCTGATAATATCCCCATCTATTTCACCATTACTAATAGATCCAAGATATCTAAAACGTGTACTCTTATTAATGACTTGATCGCCCAAAGTCACAATCCCCTCACTAGGTCTATTACTACTAAAATTACACTCCATATATTCCATTTTAGATCTACTCAAGTGAAAACCTTTAGTCTCTAATGTTGACCTCCATAATTCAAGTTTACTTTCAACTCTCTCTCTAGTCTTATCAACAAGAAGAATATCATCAGCAAAAAGCATACACCAAGGTACATCCTCTTGCAAATGTCTAGTGAGAACATCCATGACTAAAGCAAAAAGATATGGGCTTAAGGCTGATCCTTGATGTAACCCAACCGAAATAGGGAAATACTTGGTTAAACCACCTTGTGTTTGAACACAAGTAATAGCTCCTACATACATATCTTTAATGATTTGAATATAAGCATTATTAACTCCTTTCTTTTCAAGAATTCTCCATAGCACTTCTCTTGGAACTTTATCATATACTTTTCCTAAATCAATAAATATCATATGTAGATCCTCCTTATTTTCTCTATATTTCTCCATCAAACCTCTTAATAAATGTATGGCTTCCATAATCGACCTACCCGGCATGAATCCAAATTGATTTTGAGAAACATTAGTATCACGCCGCAACCTATGCTCCATAACTCGCTCCCATAGTTTTAAAGTATGGCACATTAACTTAATTCCTCTATAATTCGCACAATCTTGTGCATCACCTTTATTCTTAAAAATGCTGCTTTTAAAAAAACGCTGTTTTAAAAAAAATTAGAACGGGTTTACCATATAAGGTAGTGTCTTACTTATGCTTAATAGACTATGAGCCAAATTTAAAGAATAAAGAATAATCGATAGACAATTTGAATTATGAGGAACTTTGCCCCATAATGGCATTAGTAAAGGGAAAAATGGGAGTAAAAAAACTGTGGGGTTGAATAAGATATGGCATGAAGGATCATAAAGTCCATCATTAACTATAGAATCATCTACAAACGATAGGCGAAGAGAAGTGATGATTGCATAACACGATGCGATTTTGTCATCGGGAAGTATATATGGACAAAAGAGGCAAAGAAGCTATGGGAAGCAAAATGGAGAACGAGCTCCATGGACGAAGGTGGAGGCGGGTCACTATCAAAATCACAAATTGTGCATGAGCAGGTAAGGGACTATGTGCGAAAAAATTGCTCGAGAATGAAGCGGTGAACCTCAAGAAGCAACACACGAGAACCTCAGGTGTCGAGGCTAGTGCGAGATGCCCAAACAGTAGCAAGCTCCAAAGTTGTAGCAATAGCGGGTAAGTTGCACATCGATTGACTGCATATATAATTAAGCACATTTAGCCAGTAGTCGTGTGAAGGGCCTTCATATGTGAAAAAGTGAAAATGACTCGTTGAGAGCTAAGTCGTGTTGAGGGTACACGAGCACTAATGAGATGGCCATCGAATAGAAAGTTTCATTGAAGAGGGATAAGGAGAGAAACTCAATGTCAAAGGTTTGGAATGTTATGGAGCTAAAGATTGTATTTTATTGGTTTTTAATCAATGATTAAGAAATTGTGTTAGTTTTTATCTAATAACTTACAACATAAAATTTTCTATTTATATTGGGCTTTTGGCTAGTGTATATCTTAGAGTTATTGGGGAATTGAGGCATTGGAAGATTATGAGGGACATGGTGGAATATTTAGGAGAGTTTTGAGGAGGTTGGATATATTTTTGGGTTGAGGGAAGCTAGATTTGAGGTCATGTAGAGGAGATGAGAATTATGTTGGGAAAGTGTAGGAAGCTAGACTTGAGCTTATTCACGTCCTCTTTGGTCATCCAAGTGTTCTTAGAAGGAGTTTATTTTTTTCCCATTTGACTAAGATTTTGAGTGACGTGCTTGTTTGTGCTGAGAGTTATTCTAAAATAATGCTATTAATATCTAAGAACTATAGGACATGAGGAACTCATGAAATTGGACTTTTGTAGCCTTTAATAGGGTATTCTTATAAATCAAGAGGCTTATTAATTTCTGATAAGTCAGTATCCTAAATATTAAAAAATGTCTTACGTACATGTCTGAAGGCACTTCAATGAGATAAGTATTTGATTTAAATTTCTTAAGAAATTTAAATGGGATGCTAGCTCGAGCATGAGCTTACTTTATTTGGTGGGATGATGCTCATGGTTAATTAGAATTAAGACATGATCATATAAATTATTTGTTCTTTTTTAAGTTTGTTTTAAAAAGTTATCCTTTTAAGTAAACACTAAGCTTGCCTTTTGTCATGGTAGGACAAATAAACATCAAATTATTTACGAATTCCTTTTATTTATATTCAAATTGTTACCGTGGGGTGTTGATGTAAGAAAGTAAAGCTCTTCAATCGTCTTTTGGCAAACCTATTAATTTGCTGCCTGGGAGTTTGAATCTCTTCACAAAGCGCTTGCAACTTCAATCTTTTCAATGGCTGTACCATTTCCTTGAATCAATTTGCTTTCTTCCCTGTTTGGTTGTTAAAGATGACGGGATGCTAACCCAAGAGCTTTCTTTCTTCATTAAACACTAATATTAGGACAGGCAGCATTATATATATATATATATATATATATATATATATATATATATATATATATATATATATATATATATATATATATATATATAATCTTCCTTAGGAAATTTGGTATTCTAAACTCGAATTCTTGTCTGCCCTTTGGCTTTGAAAGGTAGGTAGCCCAGTCCTTAGGTAGCACACCCTTTAACTACTTTTCTTCTTCATGTGACTTTTGTGGATGCTGTTTAAAAAAAAGCTTTATCAATTGTGCTATCCTAAAGGAAAAAAAAACCTTTTCTTTTGCATATTGTGGAAAGTTCAGTGCGCCACTTGTCCTTACTGGGCTCTAAATCATTCACCTTTTCTTCAGCAAGTTATTTGCTAGCCAGGAAGTAGGCAAGCAAGATGCTGGTAATGTTTGAGAACCAAAAAGGTTCAGTCTGGTTACTTGTGTCCCAATGCATTTTATGCTCTCAGCTCTACATGGTAATTTCAAATGTCTAATATGCAACAGTTCCTTAACTGGAAGTTCTGCATCTTCATTTAGCAATCTAAAATTTCTGATTTGTTAGTCCTAGTTTCTGCTTATCTATAATTTCTAGTGTTCATATCTTAGCACTTTAGTTTCACCTAATATTTCTTATAGAGACCAATGCCTCACCAAGTAATATAAACTGATGCCTCACCAAAAGTATTGATAAGCATTAGACAATTAAGCATTTGGGCATTCTTGCTATTTTTCATCTGAATGTTATTATGTCGAACATTCATATAATCCTTTAACGGTGATCTCCTCCTCCCACCCACCACACACATTCCAGTGGCTTCCTCTATACACAGCACACAATAATGCTTGAACTTTACTTCATAGAAGGTATGGAATTTTCTCACACAACTTGTTAATTACACTAGCTTTTACTGTAAAGAATAGCGGTTATGATGTTTCAAGACCATTGTGTACTTGTTAATCATTCAAATCACGGGGAGATACTTATTCATTTTGACTGTAAGACAATATCTGTATTTGCGGATTGGATGAGCTTCGGTTACCTCAGCTCTGCCTAAAACTTGATGCTTCAACAAAATGTCTTCCACCAAAAATGTTGAACAGATACCTTTGGAACCATATTTTTCTGATTACAACTTTCACCTTGTGGAACTGTTGGATTATAGTCTCACAGGAACTTTAAAGTCATTGAAGCTACCCATGTCCTTATCAAGGAGTGAGATTATTTCATCCCTACCAATTTTTCGCAAATCGAGCTATATTTTACTGGCATGATTTACATTACTGAGTTGGTTTATATTTGATTCCATAGTTGAAGCCTCTTTTCATCTTCATTACTGGGGTAAAAAATAACTAGAAGAATCCTCCTTGGGACTTGAGCCTCCATAGTGTAATTCTTGAGGAAGCAACAGCTTGACGTTATTAAATGTTCGATTTCATCTTTACCAGCTAAAGAATGACACATTGGTCGTTCATTTCCTTCACATTTCCTTATGTTCTAAGCCTGAGAATGTTGACTTTAATCAGTTTGGCCAAGTTTATTACCTCCAAGAATAGTCTGATTTTACTTCTCACAGAAAAAAAAAGAAGAAAGAATCGTCTGATTTTAATTATGCTTTGCTGATATCCATCTAGATCATCTAGCGTATTCAAGGTTTTCTAGAATTTGCTCGTCAACACGATGTCAAATATATACTTTTTTTTTCTAGTTTTTATTTTTGGCTTGGACTTTTTTTTCCACTTTGGTGTTCCCCACGTTACCTTGCTAGATTCACGTTGTCCACTTCATTGTGAAATGAGATTCTGCACAAGTTTGTCAGTGGGTATGCTCGTTGCAAGTCATGCTCCCGATGGCTTCTTGATAGCATCATCTACTTTTACTTGATTGTTTTTTTTTTTGTTGCACGCATCTCTAATTTATGTCATGGTGCACCTATTTAAATGTTGTCAATTCTTAGATTCCATGTGGAATCCGGTGGGAATTTATCCCAATTCTGGGTGGATAATGGAATCATCTAATCTACATCTTTTATATTTGTCAACTATTAAAATTTATCTTACATTATAGGGAATGGACTACTGTTTCATATCTAGATTTCTCACTCAATATATTGTACTCTGCCATATTCTTCTTTATATTACATGATTTGATAGATTCCTATTGTATTTACTTGGATTATTGCGCATTACATTTCTTTTGGTTCAAATTGTGTTTAAAAATGGTCCGGGGAGGTATAATTCATTACCTTGTTTCTACCACATTAAAAAATGGCAGCTTATCTGACTACATATATTGGAATTCAATTATTTTGATTATATCTCATTTCTTCTGGGTTAGATTTTAGATTTGTCTTCTGACAATGCCTTGTCAAACTTTCTTGTAGGCCACAAGTTCAAAGGTGGAAAGAACCATAAGCTAGTGAGTATTCTTCTGCTCTTTTTTTAAAAAAAAAAATTAACTAGTGTTACGTGATAATATAAGATATATTGATCAGATATCAATTGATAGTTTAAGGTATATTATCTTATATCAATTGATAGATGAGAGCACATGAAGGGGTACAATGGGAGATTTTAGATTTTCTTTTGAAATTTATTCGCAATTCAATACCCTTACATTATAATACTGAAGCTACAATAATTGAACAATTATAAATTTAGTAGTTACGATAGTATTTTGAACTAGTGTAGGTGATTACCGATAGGTTATGATATAATTAGAAGTTAAAGTTGAGTGATCGAGATTGAGCACAATATAATTGAACACTTAATGACAAGCTTGTAATTTGTTGAATCAACTAAACACCAAGAAACTACTAGTCACTGCACAATTAATTATTGTAAGAAGTGATCTTGGTGTTTAGTGATCACAAGCTTCCTCTATTACAATACTAGTACAACTTTTTCATAATATGCAAGTGATCTATCTTTGAGCTCTTAAGCTATTGGGAGGATGTTTACATCCTTTGGGAATCATTGTAAGAAGTTTTGCAAGAGGATACGCATTAGGCTATAATCATAAGGTTTTATCTATATGTAAGCCTTTGTAATTCCTAAGAAGCTAATTAAAACCCAACAAAAATATCCCAAAAATTGTTTTAGAAGGCTTCATGGGGATAACAAACAGAGTTATAGCCATTGGTGTGAGTTTGCCTGTGATTCGGCTTCCTCATCTTGCCAAGATCCCAACAAGGAGTCCCTAGAGTTGGTTCGGCACACTAGAAGTGCCCGTGCATAGGGGCAGCTATGGATAACAGATTTTGTAAATAAGGTGAAGTTTGATATGTTACAATTAAATATATATATATATATATATATATATATATATATATATATATATATATATATATATATATATATATATATATATATATATATATATATATATATATATATATATATTTAGGGATAAAAGCTGGGTGTTGTTGTGTTGTTGATGTGAACTATGTTTAATGACTTAAAATATGATTAAATAGAATTTTTACTAAAGCTTATTTAACTAATTTATAAGATATATAGAATATTAAAAAAATAATTTGTGTCTTTTAAGATATTTACTAATTAGGTTTCCTGTTAAAAAGCTTGAGCCAAAGGTGTAATAAAAAAGCAAGTTACATAACTGAGGAACCTAATGGCTCAAATGACAGAAACAAGACTTCTTTAGCTACAATTGATGTACTCTTGATATCCTTGAACTTGTCCTTAGTTTTCTTTAATCTCTAAATAATATTGCATTTTGAATCAAAATTCATGAGAACTCCCAATTCTGAAATCAATTTGTATAAATATTAATATTTTCAAAAATACATTATTATCATCAAAATTAAGCTCACATATTCCTTTAGCTCATGGGTCAACATTCTTCACAATTTTCATGATGATAAACTTATGTTGGCTAATGCCAATTGATGAAGATGAAGGTAAAAAATGATTTATGATCCAATATATAATTCTGATTACAAAATTCTAATTGTGAAATTATTAACTACAGAGCACCCCCTAAATTATGAAACTAATCCTCCATCTTAATGTATGCATCCAAGTGATCCAACATACCAATTTGTCCTTCTTTTTATATCATCTTAAAATTACTAAAATGAAGATTGTAAACATATAACAATTTAAAATAAGTAAGCTTTCATATGATCAAACAATTTAAACATTAGGGTCTAGCGTTAATATTTTTTTTAAAATAAAAAATCATTCTTTAATACCAAATAATAATTAAATTCTAAAGACATAAACCATGATATCAAATGAAAAATAAAAATGTTCAATGGTCATGATATATTGTGATGTGGGGTATAACATAAAATTTGCATGAAATAAAAACAAAAATAAATAAACTTAATTCTTGAAAGTACTTGAGGATTCAAAAGAAAAAACTTTACACACGACAAGAATTCTAAAGCACCTAAATTCAAATCATACATTGAATCATGATGCCTACTTTTCAATAAATTTCAATTTTGAACACGGGCAATTATGAAATCTAAAATTCATCCTTTGAACTAAGCATCCTAAGATAGATCAATATCTAACAATAAATGTCCACAATAAGTTACATAAGCTAGTGATCATGTAGTATGCCTCTCAATAATTTAATAAAGATATTCTTATCAATATTAGCAGAAGCTATTAGAGAAGGGTAGAAGACTCATGAGATTAAACCAAGTTGCATAGTCATGATTGCATCAATTTTGTGAATTACTTGGTCCCTAAAACTAAATAAAGTTATTCCATTCTCTCAAAATGGATTAATCAGAGTACACGTGCAAATTAAGCAATAATCAAAACTATTAAAAATACTAGAATAGTAAAACATGTGATATGTAGTTGAATGCTATTAAAAAATTTTATTTATCATGAAATATAATTGAATTTTTAAATTAAAACTAAATTATGATTGAATAACAAACCTAAATTTATTTTAACATTTATTATAAAAAATTAACATCTAAACTGTAAATCATGTTAAAACAAACAAATTTTCTGAACCATGAATTTAAAAGATTTATAAAATTAATACCTAATCACGTTTTAGAACAAAAATTATTGCATTTTAAAGATATGACATGAATTTCATGAAAATGGATTAGTTTCAACTTATATGAGAATTACACTAATCTAAAAACCATAAATTTAAGGACGATGTTATAATAGTTATCAAATGCATATTTCATGCCACGTCTTTCAGACTTTGATATGATAGTTACACCCTATGATGATACATTTTAAACTTGTTTACTCCTCTCTTTCACTATAATTTCCTCACTAGTCTTATGTACAATATGAAGCTATTTTTTTAGATTTTTGGTATCCTAACTAATTTGGGTTCACTATCATAAGAATATATTGAAGATGGTGCATGTGTAGGTGGTAAATGCGAAGTAGTGTCTTTAGGAACCCATGCCTGTAAAGCTCATAGATCTTAGCATAAATATATGCAACATTCCCATATCTACTACAATATATTCATCGAGTATTTGGTAAGATATGGATGAGAGATTTTTAATATTTTACTTTTCTTTGAAAAAAACTAGCATACATATGATATTTACAACAAACAAACACGTGTGCTTGTGAGCTAGAACTAGTTTTGAAGTGATAGTAGAGGAAATAAATAGATCATTAGTTCTGCTCTTTAAACTTACATTTTCATTCTCCTAAATATCAATCTTAATATTTATAGAATCTAAATCGTGATTACAAGAATTAGAAGTGCTACAACAACAACAAAAACAATAACAATAACAACAACAAAAACAAAAACAACAACACAACAACAAACCTTTATCCTACTATGTGCGGTCGGCTATATGAATCCTTTTTCTCCATTGTGATATGTTAAAAGTCAAATTTTCATTTAAATCTAATAAAGAATGGTCATTTCTAATATTTTCTAACCAAGTCTTTTTAGGTCTACCTCTACCTTTCTTAACAAAAGTCAAATCTAATACATCTACTTTCCTAACCAGGTCATCAGAAGGCCTCCATTTTATGTGACCAAACCATCTAAGACAACTCTTTTTAATCTTATCTTCCAGTAGAGCTACTCCAACCTTCTCACGTGCCAGATCTACCTCTACCTTTCTTAACATAAGCCATTGACAGGTCCCAAGTCCTGGATGAGAAAAGTGGAGTGTTGTGTTAGATAGTCGACAATCAACGTAAAACTTGTGGAATAATCATAACATGAATCGTTTGATACATTATGTTTCTTTTCTCCTAGATAAATAATTTTCTTTTAATTTAATCATTTGTTGAAAGTAATTGAAAGTTGTTCATAAGAAATATCATTTACTTTATCATTCACTTTTGATTAATTGGGTATTTGACATTGTTGTAAGGGTTGCCCTTCTTTCATTTTCATCTTCATTTATACGTTCAACAAAGTTTCCTTCATTGTTTTCTTGCCTTAAGCAAGTTTCTGATAGGAAGTGCTTGTATTCACAAGCAACCTAACCAAAATCGGCGAACCAACAGCAGCCAAATGGCTGTCCACAGCAGGAAAACAGCAGAAATCTGCTGTCTACAGCAGAAAACCAGCACTTATCCGGGGAAAATCTGAGAGAAAACTCAAAGGAAAGCTTGTATTTCACTAGTAGATGAATAAAAACAGCAAGATACAATTGATCCTCAATTCGAGAGGAGGATCGATCTCTCCCAAATCTCTAAACGCCGCTAGAGCCCAAAGAAAACCTAACTCTATGAGATCTCAAATTTCAGCCAAATTCAAGATGCCCAAACCCTAGGAAAAACAACTATTTAATGCATACAAATCAAAAGGAAATCCCTAAACAGCCCCTACATTCAAATTTCCCTCTCAAAATGCTAAAAAATGCTTCCTAAAATGCTCTAATGGGCTGGTCGGGCCGCTTGATCTCTGTAGGAGGCGGAGATCTCCGCGTGTTTCGCGATTTTGGCCCGTGAACCGGTCCCACCTGGACCGGCTGGACCGGTTCAGTGGACCGGTCTAACAATACTCCCCTCCCAAAGATCCACCTTGTCCGCAAGGTGGAAAGACGACACCCTTCATTTATTCTTCATCACAAACAGTAAGAACTTGAAGAGTTCGGTCCTTACACCTGTGCCCTGGCGTATACCTCTCGTCACATCTGAAACAAAGCCCTTTTGCCCTCTTCTCCTGTAATTCTGTCTCAGTGAGCTTCTTGAAGTTATCCCCACTCCCTCCTATTGGCTTCTCCCTGGTGATCTCATTATTATTGACTGATGCAGGCCCCTTTTGTGCTAAAAGAGTGGTCGTAGTCTTGTAAGAGCCTCCTGTGTTGTTGCTCCTAGCTCCCTTCTCCAGGTTATTATGATTTTCTACCAGCTGTGCCAACTTCATTGCCTCCTCCAAGTCACTAGGCATCAGAACTTTAACTGCCGCTCGGATCTGTGCCTTCAACCCCTTCATGAAATTCCCCTCCAATACCCTATATGATAATCGCTCCACCCTACTAGTCAGGTGCTCGAACCGATCACGGTAGTCTTCTACTGATCCCTCCTGCACCAGAGCAAAGAACTGCTCATAGAAATCTCCTCCCCGGACGGTTTGGAAACGTTCTATTATGCAGCTTTTGAATTCCCTCCAGTTCCTGATAGGCTCCCTCCTGTCACGCCACTGATACCATGCCAAAGCCTTTCCTTCCAGACACAATCCTGCCGCCGTCAGCTTCTCATCCTCTGTCAACCCATTGACCGCAAAGTAACGCTCCACCTTGTAGATCCAGCCATGGCCGTCTTCCCCCTCGAAAACGGGCATCTTCAATTTCCTCACCTTGGGATCTCCCCGGTATCATCCATAGCCTCCCATTCCCCTCAGAGGAAGCGTTCCCCAATTGTCCCGATCGTCCCTCCGACGAATATACTCTAACCCCTCTTCATACTCACCTCTCCTCCCTTCAACCTCATCACCTCGACGCTGAATACCTTCAAATTCAGCACCTCGACGATGACGTTCCTCCCTTCTTCCTTCAAAATCCCCCCCTCGACACTGAATTCTTTCGAATTCAGCACCTCGACGATGAGATCCCTCTCTCCTCCCACCAAAATCACCCTCCCTTCTGTCATATCCCATACTTGTCTCTTCCCTCGAAAGAGGCTCTAGAGGAGGCCTGTCGTTCTCTTCCTCTAGGATCTCCACCTCCACATTTCTCCTCCCCCGCAAGGAGTTCGGATTTCCTCCCATGCCATGGCCGTCGGCGATCTCTCTTACTTCCGATGTCGCCGGATTGGTTTTCATCTCAAGTAGTTTCTTCAACATTTCCTCCATTGCGGTGAACTTCCCCTCCAACCTTTCATTGTTGGAGGTGATTTGATTTTGAAGGTTGAAGAATCTTTCCTCCAAATCGGCTTTCAATTGGCCGACTTCGCCTTCCAAGATGTCAACATTCTTTCTGGCCATCTTTCTTCCCAATGGATCTCAAAAATATCACTTCCGGAAGCCAAAAGCTCGCTGAAAAATCAGGATTTCAGCCGCCTAAGGTCCCAAAAACGATGCTCCGATACCAATTTGATAGGAAGTGCTTGTATTCACAAGCAACCTAACCAAAATCGGCGAACCAACAGCAGCCAAATGGCTGTCCACAGCAGGAAAACAGCAGAAATCTGCTGTCTACAGTAGAAAACCAGCACTTATCTGGGGAAAATCTGAGATAAAACTCAAAGGAAAGCTTGTATTTAACTAGTAGATGAATAAAAACAGCAAGATACAATTGATCCTCAATTCGAGAGGAGGATCGATCTCTCTCAAATCTCTAGACGCCGCTAGAGCCCAAAGAAAACCTAACTCTATGAGATCTCAAATTTCAGCCAAATTCAAGATGCCCAAACCCTAGGAAAAACAACTATTTAATGCATACAAATCAAAAGGAAATCCCTAAACAGCCCCTACATTCAAATTTCCCTCTCAAAACGCTAAAAAATGCTCTAATGGGCTGGTCGGGCCGCTCGATCTCCGTAGGAGGCGGAGATCTCCGCCTGTTTCACGATTTTGGCCCGTGAACTGGTCCCGCCTGGACCGGTTGTGGGCTCCGAAAATTCGGCCCCGGCCTCCGCTCGCTTTTCTTATTCGGCGAGGGAGTTTTAACGGACTATGTTCCGAGGTAAATTTTGGAAGGCAGATGGGTTTGTAGATAAGACACTACCCAGAGATTTCGCTCTCATTTTGTGAGGACTTTATGATCTGAGTTCTGGTTTCTTATAGGCGCAAGCCCCTATAGTTAATTACCCCTCTCGATCACGAGAGAGAACTTTCGATTAAGGCTAGTCGTCAATCAGATACGTATAGAATACGTGTTATCTGGCATATAGTAGCAGCAATAGATTTGAGATTGGAAAGATTGGATATTGGTAGAATTTGGATTTGAAAATTGGATTTAGATTTGGGAATTTGGAAAATGTTTGGAAAAGTTTGATATTTAAAATAGAAATTTCACCATCGTGCACTTAAAGCGGATGGTGGGGGAATGGATGATAGACCCGATCAAGATCCCATGGTTCCGTCGTCCCGGGCCATCGTGGTCCCTGGTCTACTTAGTCAGAGGAGGTAGTCGACCCAACCTGACAGAAGGATCCTTGTCGGCAGCCATGGGTTGCTTCGTCCAAGGGGACCTTGTAGACCGGGGTTGGATGTTTGTCTAAGGGGACAAATTTGAATCCACCTTAGCTAACAGAGGGCTTTGTGCCCTATCGATCATATCCTATTGATTCATATCTCAAGGATTTGATGCCAATAAGGAGCGTATTGGCTCTGGCCATAACCGGTATTTCGTGGTGCCATTTGGCGGCAAAACCACTCGGTTCAGAGGGCCCCGGGTCATAACCGTTTATCCTGCGGCGCCATTTGAGGGCGAACCGCCGGTCAGAGGACACGTACCACGTCCTTACTAGCAGGAGACTTTTTGAGAATGGATCCTAGTGATATTTTCGACTAGGCATTTCGCTCTTTGTGAGCTGAAGTAACATTTCATATTTGTCCGCCTCGACAAACTTTTGCGGAGGGCGGATGGATTTTGCTTTGAGCGATTGATGGTTAGATTTCAGATTTAAATATCTGAACATTTGGGATGGAATTTGGATTTTTGGAATATTTGGGTGGTATTTGAAAAATATTTGGGAACCCCTCCGGTTGAGATATGCATTCAACACGGCCATCATCGGGGTGAAATGTTTGGATTTTGTATAGGTTTGAGGGCATTTTTGAAATATATTATGGACCCCTCCGGTTGAGATAAGCGATCAACACGGCCATCATCGGGGTGTTTGGGATCATTTCCTTTTTCTAGATTGAACCTTGTCGACTCTATCTACTGGTCGATAGAGGATCAGGTTTCATAGGCTTTGTGCCTTTGTTTGTGAATTTTCTTGATTTTAGGCCTTGAAGGCCTAAAAAAAATGTATTTAAACAAATACACCGTTCGCTACAATAGTGTATTTTGTTAAGTAGTTCGAATCTTGTCGACTTCTATTGATTCGTATAGAAGGATCGGATTCGAACTTGAATTCACTTGTCAACCCGCGTAGCATCCATAGGCGTCACGCGTGTACCAATAACACGCTCGCCAGGGCCCATGCGGGTTGAGATTGTATTTACCCCTTGTGTACCTATGTGTATACAAACTAAGGTGCACGTGCATGGGTACTTTGAAATAATTATAGACGCCTTCTGTCTGCTTGTACAAATGTTGCAGATCCGGTGGCGTTGAGTTGTAGGTTGTAGACGCCTTCTGTCTGCTTGTATCAGTGTTGCAGATCCGGTGGCGTTGAGTTGTAGGTTGTAGACGCCTTCTGTCTGCTTGTATCAGTGTTGCAGATCCGGTGGCGTTTGATTTTGATGTTGACTCCCCCTTTCTCAATCACCGGGGAAGGATTTTCTGGATTCTGGAGTCAAAGAATGCTAATTTGGGAAGAACTCCCTTTTTAGGATCTTCAATGTGGCAGACTTGTAATTTCCAGTATTTGTGGGTACCAGAGCTGTTTTCTTCTTGAGTATAGAACTAAGAAGAGAATTTGGAACACCAGGAAGTTTGATTCTAATTTGTTCAAACATGTCATCTCTTCTGCCAGGGGGTGTCCTTTTTTTGTACATCGGGTTGCCTTCGTACCCGGCATACTTGAAGATCTTGATCACCATTGTCGTAGGTGATATCTGTACTCGTATCCACAGTGATTCGTTGTTCTTTTAATACACTGTTGTTATCCACAAGAATCCCTTTGCAGGGGACTGCTTCGTCTTCTACGACCTCTTGAATATGTTTGTAGAAGCCCTATTGTTTCCTACATTATGCCCACCTGTCACCAATCTTAGGTGGTTTAATTTCTGAATTTGTTTATAGAGGACGGGTCCTTCCATTATTGGTCTCCCATATTGCCTTCTCAATCAACAGGCATTTGTAGGGATTGTTGTAGGAGTTCGTGCATCCAGGTCTTGTAGTTTGAGTTTCCTTGTGTATGATCCAAATTTCGATCTTTGCATGTGTTTGGATCCAAATTCAATTTCATTCAGACTTGAATTCATTAAGTTTACAAGTCCCCGCTTGATGTCGTATAGCCTGAGTTCGAGTTAAGTTTCATTTAGACTTGAATTCCAACTCAGTATGAGTCTCCCACATTCATTCAGGTCTCCTATCATCCTACTGAATTCATCCGGATTTTAATCAAATGCTTGCAAATCTGAATTTCACTTGGCATTGTACAGTTCAAGTTCAAATGCATGTTCTTGTTGTCCACATCTTGTTCTAGTTTTGAATTCAGAGTACAAGTTCAAGTCTTTGTTCAGGATCTTCTGAAGTCCTTGCAAGTTCAAATGCATGTTCGTATTGATTTGAGTTTGATTTTAGTTCATTTGGATTTAAGCCTTGATTAATCATTCAGATTTTTGTTCAAGTGCAATTCCACAAGTCCTTTGTTCTTGTACAGGTCCTCTGCTCATTTGGTTCAAGTTCCGTACATTTCTGTTCAAGTACATGTCTTCTACATTGTTGCTCAAGAAGGTCTTTATATTGTTCAAGTTTCTTGTGCATTTCAGTGAAAATTTCGGCAGCACCCCGGCATATCCCCCGTTTGGGGGAAAATTGGGGAGCTGGGCCTTCCCACCACGCTACTAGAGCGTGTATGGTAGGTGTCCGTAGACACCGCGGCCGTACAAAATTTCATCCCACCACGCTACAAGAGCGTGTATGGGGCCTTCAGCAGTACCCGTACCAGAACAGCAGTGACGTACCAGAACAGCAGTAACTCCCCACCACGCTACAAGAGCGTGTATAGGGCTCTCCCACCTCGTCGTATGCTTCGCACCGGGCTCTCTCCTACCGTGCTACAAGAGCGCGTATAGGTGGTTCCCCGGTCCGCTGCAAACGTCGAGGATGAGATTTGGAACAACATACCTTTCGTAGCAGTGTCGGCGGTGTCGGTGTCGGTGTCGAGGTCGAGGACCGTCCCCACCACGCTACAAGAGCGTGTATAGGGCTTACCCGCCTCGTCGTATGCTTCGCACCGAGCTCCCTCCTACCGTGCTACAAGAGCGCGTATAGGTGGTTCTCCGGTCCGCTGCAAGCGTCGAGAACGGGATTTAAGTTAGAACTTTATACCTTGAAGACCCGGCGGACTGGCAGTGTAGGCTCGTTGATCGAGGCGGGAGGAGGCAAGAGAAGCGACCTTTTTTTTTTATCAATTATAATTAACTATAATTAATTACAATTTATCATAATTAATTATAATTAATTAAAAATAATAATTATTATTATCCTTAATTAGTTATAAATAATTTTAATTAACTATAAATAATTATTATTAATTATTTCTATTTAAAAATAATAATCAATTATAATTAATTTAAATTAACTTTAATTGAAATTAATCATAATTGATTAAGACTAATCATAATTAATTACTTAAAATTAATTATGATTAATTATAATAATTATGATTAATTAAATAACTATAGTTAATTAAAATTAAATATAATTATTTAAAATTATTTTTAAATAAAACTAATTAAAATTAATTAAAGTTAATTAATTAAGATTGATTATAATCAATTAGAACAATTATAATTATTATTTTTATAATTACAATTAATTATAATTAATTAACTAAAATTAATCATAATTAATCTCTCTGCCATTAGCATAGTTCGGCTGTTTTACGGGATTTGGCCGGACAAGAGTTCGGAAGGTAGAAAGTTACCTTCACGGCGAGGAGCTCCTTCCGATCTAACAGGAAGGGAAGACGTCGGAGGAGCAAAGTCGTTCAGCCACGGGTGAGCCGAAGAAGCAGCGAAAGGAAGAAAGTTAACTTCACAGCCGACAAGCTCCCGATCTTGCTTCCGATCAAAATGTCTAGCTTCCGCTCCAACTGGAAGGGAAAGTCGTCGAAGAAGCGAAGTCCGACAGCTACCAGGGGCCGAAGAAGCGCGCTGGAAGGGAGAAAGTTATCTTCACAGTGAGTGAGCTCCCGTTCAAGCTTCCGATTAAAATGTCGTAACGTCCGATCCGACTGGAAGGGCGATTCGTCGAAGGAGCTACGTCGAACAGCCACTGAGGAGTCGGAGAAACGACGGGAGGGAGAAAGTTATGATCGCAGCGAGCGAGCTCCTTTGCTTCCGATCAAGATGTCTTAACTTTCGATCCTACAGGAGGTGTCGTCGAAGGGAGTGAAGTCGAACGGCGGTAATGGAGTCGGATGGGGGAGAAGCACGCAAAGGAAGAAAGTTATCTTCACAGCGAATGAGCCCTCGTTCTTGCTTCCAATCCTAATGTCGTAACTTCCAATTCGACAGAGAAAGGACGTCGTCGTGCGAGCCTTATGCGGAGATCGTGGGAAAATAAGCGACGTCGTGCTGAATTCGGCGCCGGACAGGTACGTGGATTTTAAAATTTTTTTTTTTGTTTTATACGGCAGGTCAACACCGGTTCAGTGGACCGGTCTAACAGTTTCTTCTTCTTTTGTCAATGTAAAGCTTTATTGAGCGCTTTGACATCCTCCTTCAACACTTATTTTTCTTTCTCACCTATGTTATACTTAAAATTAAACAAATGGGTGAGAACATTTTGAATTTCCTCGTTGTTTTTTTGAATTAAAAAGGATTCAGTTTTTTAAATAAGAAATGGAAATTGCATAAAAAAATTAATTCAATTTCATTATAAAAATTTAAAATCATCATTCAAAAGCATATACCAAAGGTTAGAATGAATTTCTCTTATAAATCTTTAAATTTCAAATATAAAAATTTAATCTATCGAACAAAGGTGGAGTGCCACAAGAATTTTCACAAAACAAATTAACAAAGTGTGCTATGGTAATCTTTGATTTAAGCTTATTAATCTTTCATATCAAGAGTAGTCGCTCTGATACTAACGATACTAATTATTATTATTTGAGGATGCACCAAATGGAGGAACACTTGGGGATGGGGTTTGGGGTGGTTAGGAGAACTTCAGAGTTTCTTTTGATAATCTTTTCTATTTAAAACTCTCATAATTTAATATGGAAGCTAAATGCATAAAATAATATTGTGTACAAGTGCATGTGATAAGCTATAAACATATGCTAAACTAGAAGTTGAGTAATCATGATAAAGTTCAACATAAATAAGGTGATATGCAACCACATGTTTGCAATTAAATCAACCCTACAAATATATCAACATGAACATGCAATGATATTAGGTAAATTCATAAATTAATTATGATGATATACATAATTCCATGCTATTTAAAAATAAAATGAAAATGAAACAATTTTACAAAAATTCCTTGATTGCTTCAACGCTTTCTTAGCTTGTAAGTGATTTATCTTTGAGCTCTCAAGCATTTGGGAGGATGTCTATAACCCTTAAGAATGATTGAAATCTTTGTAAGAGAGGACTTAGAGAACTGTAGGGCTTCTTAGATTTTAGCTTGATAAGCATTAGGTTCTAATCCCACAACATTTTCTTTAAATATACATTTTTAGATATCTTCATTAAAAAGTTTTAAATCGAAAAAAATATTCAGAAAATCTTTTTGGATGTTTGTAGAGTAACAAATATATTTCTAGTTATTGGAACGAGTTTTGCTTGTGATTGGGCTTCCCTGTCATGTGGGTACTCTAATAGTCAGCCACCGAAGAGGTTTCAACATGATATTGGATGTGCGCATGCCTGAGAGTAGCTATGGATAGCATATTTCATAAATAAGGTGAAGTTTTGATATATTTTGTAATTTGATGAATATATGCAATATAAACGTGATATATCTTATTATCTATGTAAAAAAAAAGAAATATAATTTTGCATTTATAAAATAGTTATATATTTAATGATTTAATAAATAAGATTAACATAAGATTGGAAATATTAAGTAATAGGTTAATAAAATTTGCATAGGAAATTTTTACTTGAGCTGATTTGAGTAATTTATAAGATGTATATGGAGTATTAAAAGTAGTTTTTTAGTGTATTAGGATATTTGCTAATTAGGGTTTCTCATCAAGAGCTTTATCCAAAAGGTATAATCAAATAAAAGTTAGATAACTAAGCAACCTAATGACTCAAATGACCTAAACAGGACTTCTTGAGCTCCAATTAATGTGCTTTGAATAGCCTTGAGCTTTTCCTTGGATTTCTTTAATGTCCTAGTAGTCAAGCATCTTGCATAAATTCATGCATAATCTCAATACTAAAATCACTAATGTAGACATTAATATTTCTAATTATATGTTTATTATCATAAAAAATGAGCTCACATACCTGGGCTTATTTAGTCAACAATTATGAAGGCCTGAGTGATTTTGTTGGTGTTTTAGCATTATGAGCTTGTTTTAGTTATTAAAGTATTTGCTTATTATTATTTTTAAATGATAATTCAGTTTTTTAACATTTGGGCATCTGTTTGTGCCTAAAATGAATTTATAATTTCATATTATTGTTTCAGTGGTTAGGGAGAAAGATGTATGTTGGGAATATTGTGAGAGGTTAGAAGGCAATAAGGTTAGATGCAAATTCTGCCTTAAAATTTTAAACGGTGGCATTAGTAGATTGAAGTTCCATTTGTCTCGGCTTCCTAGTAAAGGTGTTCATCCCTGTAGCAAGGTGAGAGATGAGGTCACGGATAGGGTGAAAGCTATCATAGCAATGAAAGAGGAGGGAAGAGAAGCTGCTACTGCTAAAAAGCAACGACTTGGTGAAGCCAAGTCATCTGGAATGTTATCCAGTTCAAAGATTCTTATGCAAATGGATACCACAAACCCTATGGGAAAACTTTTTCCTTCTGGCATAATAGCTAGGCCACAGTCCCCTATCAATATTGAGCGATGCATAGCTGAGTTCTTTTTTGAAAATAAGCTAGATTTCAGTGTCGTTCATTCATCTTCATATCACCTTATGCTTGAGGCTCTTGGTGGCCCAGGTTTTAGAGGCCCAACGGTCGATGCTTTGAGAACCACCTGGTTGCCGAAGCTCAAATCTGAAATAACCTTGCAAATAAAAGAGATAGAAAAAGATTGGGCCAGTACTGGTTGTACAATCATAGCTGATACATGGACAGATAACAAATCGAAAGCATTGATAAATTTCTACGTGTCATATCCGCTGGGAACATTCTTCCATAAATCAGTTGATGCCTCCACGTACTTCAAGAATACCAGATGCCTCTGTGATCTATTCGATTCCATTATTCAGGATTTTGGCCATGAAAATGTTGTTCAAGTGATCATGGACAATTCTTTGAATTGCGTTGCTGTAGGAAATCACATCATGCAATCTTACGGTTCAATATTCTGGTCTCCTTGTGCTTCCCACTGCTTGAATCTTATCTTGGAAGACTTCTCTAGGATTGATTGGGTCAACAGATGCATTCTACAGGCACAAACTGTAACTAGATTTATTTATAACAACACTTGGGTTCTTGAATTAATGAGAAAGTTCACTGGAAGTCAGGAGCTTGTTCGCAGTGGCATCACAAAGTCCACATCTAACTTTCTTACTTTACAATCAATGCTGAGACAGAAATCAAGATTAAAGCACATGTTCAGTAGCCCAGAGTACTCGACCTCATCATATTCAAATAGATCTCCTAGTTTGTCTTGCATTGATATTCTTGAAGACATTGAATTCTGGAGAGCAGTAGAAGAGATTGCAAGTGTGTCTGAACCTCTCTTGAAAGTTTTAAGGGATGTTTCCGGTGGGAAGCCTGCAGTTGGATCTATATATGAATCAATGACGAGGGCCAAGGAATCCATTAGGACTTACTACATAATGGATGAAGTTAAATGCAAGACGTTCCTTGACATAGTTGACAGAAGGTGGCAGAGTCAGCTCCATTCACCACTTCATGCCGCTGCTGCATTTTTAAATCCTAGCATCCAATACAATCCCGAAGTTAAATTTCTCGGGATCATTAAAGAAGATTTTTTTGCCGTACTGGAGAAGCTACTTCCAACCTCTGATATGCGACAAGATCTCACTGCACAGATCTGTATGTTTAGGAAAGCACAAGGGATGTTTGGATCCAATCTAGCAAAAGAGGCTCGCAATAACAGCGCACCTGGTATGTTACCATAATTTGAACAAACAAACTCTGGTTTTGATTTTTATTTGCTGCAAACTTGATTTTGTCAGGGACGACTTTCTTTCTGCTTCTTAAAGCAATTTTTTAGTACAATTTTTGTACTAAAAAGCTGCTTTATGAAGCAGTAAGAAAGCTGTCTCAAACGAAGCCTTAACACTATAAAGTTTTATCATGCCCAGGGATGTGGTGGGAACAATATGGTGATTCTGCACCAAGTTTACAAAGAGTTGCAGTCAGAATACTTAACCAAGTTTGCAGTGCTTTAATCTTTGATAGAAACTGGACCAACATTCAACAGTTTCACTCTGAGAAGCGCAATAAACTTGACAAAGAGACACTTAATGATCTTTTATATGTTCACTACAATCTGAAGCTGAAGACAAAAGCTAGATCTTCAGAAGTTGATCCAATTATGCTTGATGACATTGATATGACTTCAGAGTGGGTGGAAGAAATAGAGAACCCGGCCCCAACCCAATGGCTCGATCGGTTTAGTTCTCCTCTTGATGGTGGTGATTTGAATACAAGACAGTTCAGTAATTCTATTTTTGGTCCAAATGATCACTTATTTAATTTGTGATGGTAAGCTAGTAGAACTTCTAACTTTAGATTAATTGATAAGTCTACAAGCTTGCAGCCTTGCAATGTCCAGTTGTAAATATTTTGTTATCCCTACAATATAGAAAGTGCTCAAGAATATTTTATTTATATGTTCTGGAGGAAGTGCTCAAGAATGCTTTCGAGGGAATCTTAGCTCTCAAATTTTAGATAAATTAATTTTAAAATCTTTGGGTTTTTACAATCTTTGGGTCGATGTAAAAATCAATCATGAATTTGGGTTGCAACCCTTGCCACGACATCGCGATCTCAGCACTTCTCTCTTTCCTTGCTTTCAAAAATTTGGGTTGCAACAATGTGGTAGAAAGTGCAGTGGAGTAGGTGTGTTGCAGTGCTAGAAGACATTGCCACGACATCGCGGTCTCTATTCTTTAGTAACTATGAGTTCAGCGTGTAGCACAACAGTGTTAGATAGTTGGGCGTTGTGACGCTTGACACTAAACCAGCTTTTAAAAATATTTTATATTAAATATCCCTCACTATCACCTCCATACCCTCATTCCATTTGGTTTGCTGAGGAAGAAAGCAAGGAAAGAGAGAAGTGCTGAGATAGAAAGTTTGTGTTAGAGAATTTTCATCCATCAGTTTTGTTCTGAGTTTTCTTCTGATAGTGATAGATAACTCGAATCATATTTCTATTTTCAATGATTTTGATTTTTAAAATTTACTCCTAAAATTGATAAAATGCACTTGATTTGTCAAACTTTTATAGCATAAATTTTTTATATGTGATAGATATCGTCATCCTGAGCATTTTGATTTTAATATTATAATGTTTCAATAGATAAATTAATAGTAATGATTTTATGATGTTAATGAATAGTATAAATTTCTCTGCATTTAATAGAGTATTGCATTTCATATATGATATTGATTTGTATATAGAAAATGATATGATTGATTTAAGTTAAATATGACATTTGTATATAATTAAGAAAGACTATACGTAAATATTATAATTAATACATGTTGGCTATTAAAATAATAATATCTTGAATAGGAGGGTGGACCGATGTGCTTTCTGTAAAATAAATATTTTTGTTGTAATATTGGATATTACCATGTAACTGCTTGATTGATTACACTGATAGGTAGAGAATAACAATTCTTTATTGAGGTATTAAAAATCACATGTTAAAGTAAATGATTAATAGAAATAATTAAAAGATGTGATTGATAGATAATGATGGATTGATATGACAGATGAAAGGAAGAAAATACCATCTTAAAGTTGGATGTCATGTATTGCTATTCATAATTGTATCCATATTTGCATTAACATGGTAACATATATATGACTTATAAAAGTATTGAGACTGATATAACATGACATAATATATGACAGACATATTATTTGACATTAATGATTGTGTTGATATAACATTTTGATAAACATATTGATATAGCATAATGATTTTGCATATTGATATACAACTATTCATGACATAATGATTGAGAGGAAGAATATTTGAGTGAAGTATATAATAAAACCATCAGCATGAATATAACTAATAGATAATTGATTCATATTAATGTACAATAACTTTTATTGATTTATTGATTTTTATCAATTTTCTTGTAGATTGATATACTTCTTCTACTTATTGAGATATTTTAGTTTTGCTGATCATATGAGTTTTTTTATTATTGATTGATATTGATTGCACATATTATTTACCATTCCTATTGATAGTTTATTGTTTTATATTGATTGGAATTGGGTATGCATATTGATTCTTTCATCTTACATTGAATGCAATGGTAGGGTATTGGTAACCTATTAGGCTTTGTAAGCTGATTATATGATTTTTATTGATTTAAAGTCTAGAAAGGGGTCAAGACTCTCTGAAGTGAGGCTGATTCATATTTTTAAGCATTCTTTTATTTTGTGTTTCGTCATATTCTTTTGTGGTTAAGAGCTTTAGAAATGATAGATTGATATTGTTGAAATGTCCTCACTATTGTAAATAAAATTTTGAAGGAATAAATATAGAAATATTTTGTCGAATATGATTATAATTACTTTCATTGTATTTATTTTTATTAATGGATATTTAGTGACTTTGATAAATTGATTAAGAGATGAAAATTGATAATTCTTTCAAATTTAGTTATTAGGGTGTTGCACCTGAGATATTAAAAATGTATACTCTAAAATATTCTAGTCGAGCATTGTAGCATTGTGGGTTAGAGCGTCATGGTGCTGATTACTAAAACATCTTTTTATTTATAAAAATCTCAATATATTTCCCTAATTTCCCCTCACCCTAAGCTTGCCAAAAAAGTAAGAGGTGACGATGAAGAGAAGAAGAAGAAAGAGAAATAAATTAGAAGAATTTGCAAGCCACAGTGCAAGATATGTCTGTTTAACTAGTTAACAGATTCATCTTGCTTGAGGTAAGCTCCCAATGCCCTATTTGTTATTTTAATTTTGATATTCTTATGAGAAGTTATAGAGTAAAATATATTTTTAATGAGTATAACAAAGTTTTCATGATGCAATTTTTGGTGTACTGTAGAATGTCTTATTCAGGTCATTTTATTAATTATAAGAAATTATTATTTCACTAGATGATTTTATCTATATGAATTTGTAAATATTTTTTTTTTATTAAAAATGGCATTTTGAACATTGACTATAATTTATTAAAAGTCTTAAAATGATGTTTTAGAGGTTCATTATAAATAATTTTTTATTAAAATATATTAAGCATATAGGAAAATTATATATGTATCATCTCTTGAAATATCGTACACATATCAGTTCATATATATTCTTAATTATGTTTAAAATCATATGTACTTGTTAAATCTAAAAGTGTATTACAAGTTTTGTTATACGAGATCAAATTTCTGCTTTGTTTGCTTCTGATTCTGGCCTAATCTGTATTGTATGAATGTGGAAGGTTATTTTTTAGCTCCATCTTCTTTATGTAGGTGTGGGAAGCTGAAGAGAGCTATAAGTGGAAGTGAAATTATAAGGGAAATCAAGTTAGTCTCTTTAACCTAGTGACAATTGATCTTGGGAGACATAAGTGAAAATATAGTTATATACAAGTATTGGGATATTCATATCAAGATTCATGTGTTTTTTCTTTGCTTTTGGAAAGGTGCAAGACAATTGAAATTTTAATTTTTTTGGAAAAAAATTGAATCTTGGCTCTTGAATTTTAATTTTGAAATCAAAAGTACCATTATAAATGATATACCACCTCAGATGGTGGGATAAATTTTCTTAATAAGTTCAAATTTAGAATTATAAATTTCATCATGAATATCATAGACAAATTTAGCAGGGAACTACATATGACCCCGAAGGGTCAAAATGATGTTCGATCGAATATTTAGCTACAATATTCTAGATGTGTGTCATTAATTTCATATTCAAATCATGATAATAACTGATATATCTACCCAAGCAAAGAAAATATCATTTATCGTCAATCATTTGAATATGATAATAATGATCGTCTTTAATTCTGATTTTATCAAAGAGAATTAATTGATTCTTTTTAAATCAATCATAGGTCATTAAATCTCCTATGAAGGTAAGCCTTTATAGTTAATGAAATCGTAGGAAACTTGAGTTTCCTACCAATACTCTTGATTGAAATAATAGTAAAAATTTTATTTAGAATTCTTAATGAGTGATATCAAAGGAGTGAGGTTGGAATTCCAATAGGGTTTGGATCAAATTTTGAACACTTATTTATGGAAGCCAATAAAGGAGTAGGAGATATTTTGGGATCTTTAAATAATTCATAAATGTCTCAGTTTATCATATGTATTGGGCTTTACATTTTGATTTAGAGAGAATTTTAATTCAAGTTATCATTTTATTAGAATGCTGGGATTAGATTCCTAAAATTGGAGACTTATAATTTTGAGTCTGCCCTAGATCCTAAATCTATTTTGGGTATCAAACTATAGTGACTTGAACCTAGCTAATGACATGTAAACCTAGACTTATCCTAGCCTAAATTAGGGAGCTAGCTAAACACCTAGGCACTTTAAAATCATGAGTTTGATCATTTATAAAATATGGGTAAAACTATTGTTTAAGTTTTGAGGAATTGGGAGTTGATGTATAGAGAATGCCATAATTGGCCCTTTTACTTATATTGGGTGATTATATTTGAATATAATTAAAATTTTATTAATTTAATTAGTTTATAATGCAATGCATGCTGATTAATATTATATACATAATTGATATGAAACATTTTAAAAATTTGACTTAGAAAATAATTTTTTTTCTAGAGATTGCACAATATCTCCCCCAAATAGAGTTGCATCCTAATATGTCAAGTGATTTGCCATAATCTACAGTTGGGGAGGTGCCTAACAAGAGAAGATTTAATATAAATTTGTGAGACCCTCAATGAGCCTGAGCTCAATTCTTAAAATTATTTACTAAATATTTTATATAATTACATGTAGAAAAATTTTAGTCGTTAAGAAGCCTAAACGCATCCAGGCTAAAACAAAAAAATAACATGCAAAAGTAAGAAACCTAAAAAGATTATGAAACTTATACTACACATAATTAAACATGTCAATCAAATCACATAATTAAAGTAAACAAATAAGTATAAAAGTATATATGGAAAGTGCCACTTAATTACAATATAGGATCTGCAAAAATTAAAATTAGCCGAGTACCACCAATAACAGCTTAGATTCTAATCCTAAGAATGATGTAAGTAATTTTAAAATGGGATATTTCTTAAGTCTTCATTTGTTCATCTTTCTTTCTTCTGCGAGCTCCTTGGATTCATCTAGTCTAAGCATTTAAATGAAAAAAACTCCTCTCCAAAGGGGTATTTATTTCCTCTTTAAATTTTTAAATCATCAAAATTTGAACTACCAAATCAAAGAAATTCTCCACTAAGGGATGTTTCCCCTATCTTTAAATTTCAAATTGGATGGTTAATATACCATCTTAAAATTATAATAAATTAAAAAAAAAAAAACACTAAAATACTTTGTAAGGTTATCTTAAGCAGTTATAATTAAAATCATCAACAATCTCAAGCAGTTATATCATTAGATTTCTTAAATTAGAGCATAATTACACTTGTCCTTGCTCTTTTAATTTGAAGGGGGGCTTAACATATTTAGCATATGCATAAAATTTGTTAATTAAATTTAATTAGTCCCATTTTTTTAGTCGTGCATGAGCATGGAAACCTGCAAAAAATCCTATGAGCACCTAAATTGTTCATAATGTAGAAGTAACCTAACACTCATTACATCAATTCATAGATAATATAATAAAATTAAAACATCAATATACATAACATCAATTAATTATAACAACCAGCATGTAATGAAATCCATAAAAAACCTCGGTATACAAGCAACAAGAAAAGAAGAATACTGGCCTAGCCTAAAACTAGAATTTGTTGCCCTAACAAATCATTTAAAGTGTGTGCATCAAGCTGTGTAGCTTAGATGTTTCTTATGTTGGGTGGTTCTTAAAGTTTTCTAGTGTTTTAATTTGTTTATTGTAGGCTGAAGGGATTTTAATTTTAGTTTAGGTGTTAATATTTTAATGTTTATTTTAGAATATATTTTAAGTATTTAGTGATTACTATCTTTATTTATACTAGGACTGTGAAGTTTATTTCATATTCATTGGGGTTAAATTAATTGTCTCATAAGCCGGGTTATCCAGTAGTAAATAATATTATTTGATTAATTTAATTGGTTAAAATTAAGGGTTGATGATTTTTAATTTAATTGGTTCTGATTTGACTTATTAGATTAATTATGTTTTCCATCAACTAGTTCGTGACATTATCACAATAGGGCTCAAGGGATTAGGCCTCCTTAGTATACGTAGCCCCGCACCTCGAGGTAGTCCATCCTAACTACCAGGTTAATGTAGTTGTATTAAAGATTTAATTTTAGTTAAGTAATTAATGATTAGTTCATTTTATGATTTTGCACTCTATTGAATCTGTTCATGTCACTGTTATAGTATGCTCGAGGAATAAAGCCTCCTTAAAACACGTCGTAGTCCCATAGCTCAAGGTAGTCCATACAAAAAACTTCATCATCAGAGTATTTGTTATGTATTTTGGGTTGGTTGTTTGATTTTAATGATTGGATTAATGTTTGCTAGAGTTTTGATCATTTGTTTAATTATCAGAATTTGCGAATTATTTAATTCATTAAATAAATTGGTCTAATTTTAACTTTTTAATTTAGATTGAATTCTTGAGTTTTATTATTATTTATTAATACTAGACCCTAAGATGAGTAAAAGGACACTAAGTTTTGTGGATTTGGATTTTTCTAGATTAAGTTATTATTTTTCAAAGTTTTAATGAGTTTTTGAACAAAAATTGACCAAAGAGTTGACTTTTTGATTTTGTATAAATTCTAGAAGCTTGATATTTTTAATAAATATTAAATCCTTTTAAAAGTCTAATGCCTTTGAGTTTGTTCTATTTAAAATTTTTTGGAATTAATTATAAAATTTTGAAGTTATTGTATTTAATTATGAAGGTTTTGTTGATTTTGCACCAAACTCACTCCAAACTTCTTGAAATCACTCCCAAAGGTCAAAGAAGACCCGCTTGAGTGTTTTCAAGGGTTTGGAATTTATTTAGTATTTTTAATAATTTTAAATTATTTAATTTAATTAATTATTGATTTTTTATTAAATATTAAATTAAGGTCAAATTGAAGTCGAGTGATAGGTTTTTTAATTTTGTTTTTATGTAGAGGGTATAATTATGAGCAATTTGAGATATTATTTATATTTTTTAAAATTAAGTTAAATTTATTATAATTTTTTTAAGTTCAAGGCCCCTTAAAAGGGGTTAATTTTTAATTTTATTAATATTTTGACTTAATGGGCTCTAAATCTAATAAAATTTGTACCTAAGGTATATGATGTCACTAAGTTCACTTATCTTTAGTTTAGATGTCACTAAGTTCACTTATCTTTAATGGGCTCTAAATCTAATAAATCTAATAAAATTTGTACCTATTGGGTATATATTTAATTTTGTATAATTTTCCTTAATTGCTAAACATTATCCTTATTTTTTATCCTTAAGTTCCACTAGTGTTTGAATAAGCTTGAAAGTTAGTTCATCTAATCCTTAGACATGCATATATAAATAATCACACACCATATCAATTATGTGACTTAAGCTTAAGTGCATTAGAAAAAATGAATTCCCAAGCCTTTGGGTTAACCCATAACCCATGCATTGGAGAATTTGCCTAAGGAATGATTGCCCAAATCATTATTTTGAAATGTTATGATAAGTAAGACACATGCCATAACATTTATTGACCAAATTTAAACGCAAGTAAAGAAATGTCTGGAGATGATTATTCAACATAGAGGAGAAAAATCAGAGGCAATTATCCTAAACACTTGCATCAAACTAGATCAATTTCACTTCACTCATGTTTAAGCTCCGTTTAATGACTCCATAGAGGGTTTGACTGTTCAAAATGTATTTAAAGTACATCATAATGAATTAAAAAAAAATGTTAAAACATGAGCAAGCTTCTTATAAATTCAATTATGACTTGAGCTTGTACCAAATGGCCTTGGAAAAATCAGGGGACGTGGAGGAGAGGCCACTATACACCTCTGCCAAATTCGGGGGCAAGACGATTGATAAAATTTAATTTAAAATTAAAATAAGGTTTAATGTCATTGAAATAACTAAAACAATGTTGATCAAATTGTCTCAAACTTAATTTTAAAATAAAGAATTCTTCATCTTGAATACATAGAGTCTAATACTCTAAAAATGGATTAGAAATAAATTTTCTATAATTTTTAAAAATTTTTGCAATTAAAAAGAATTTAAAAACTATTTTTATTAAAGAACTTGGCGGTGACATGGGCGACCCACGTTTCTCTCTCTAATTCACTGATTAAAAATATGTGGCGATGTCCAATTATTAGAATGATTTTGCATCAATGTGTAATCATTACAGAGGCAGTCAGCCATGCATCAGGCGTTGTCTACTTTATGCAGTTTCACTCAACCACGTAAGTATGAATCAACGTCATTGATTTTGGAAAATTTGGAATCAACAACACTGATCAAGGTTTGACATGAAACAAAGTGATCAGTCGCTTATACGGTTCAGATGGATATGGCAGAATGGAAAGATCTAGACAGTTGATCACAAGATAAATGATTTAGATCTTGTACATGCGCATGGACTAATCGATTGAACCCTATAAAAAATAATCAGCTCTTTCTATTAAAATATCTAACCAAATGTTATGAAATTTTAGATAGAGCTTAAGGGAGTGAAGAGCAATGATGGGAAAGTGATTTTATGGTGTGAAACATGCTTGTTTAATAGCTATTTATCCACATCTATTACAAGCTAGGGTTAGAGTTTTATCATAATTTACTTGATGATTTTGAATGTTCAATGACTTGTTTACCTTGTAGACTGCCTTAATTTAATCTTCTAGAAGAACTTGGTCGCAAAAATGATCTGGAATGCGAGCTAGAAGGCTTGGATGAACCTCAAGGTGGTGGTGGCTAGAAGCTCATCAGCAGCGGCCTTTGAATGGTGGATTTGAGCTATAGAAAAGTAGAGAAACTCTTTAATAGCCTAAGAAAAATGAGAGGGTTGCTGGAGAGGCTTTGAGGAATGAGTTTGCTTAGAATGAGTCATTTCATGACTTCTGTTTATCTTAAGGGGTTAGGGTTTTAATAGACAGTTAGGATACATTAGAGATATCCCTTGGATGCCCCACACCTATCCAAGGTGTTTAGAAAGCTGAGCTAAAGGCTATCAGAGCTGAGATGCCATTGGATGGTTTAGAATTTTAGATTTGAATGTAGTTTTGAAATTGATTGATTGAATTTGATTCATCCATAATAATGAAAATCAATTAAGTGACTGTTGATAATTAGATAAAGGGAAATCAAGTGGTGGTAACTAGGTAACCACTATAAGAAAGGAATTGGATTTGACTTGAATTTGAGCTATATCAACCTCATGACACTAATGAGGTCAACAAATGGACAACTAGCCAACTAGGGCAATATCAGCCCTTGGGCTGGGTAGAACTCTTAGCATAATAAAGGGGATTTTTCCACCCCCTTTGGTATCATAACACGTTTTTGGGACCTATGGAAGCAAAGAAGATGGATGTATTAGAAGGAAAAGTGGAGCAAATAAAATCTCGGTTGGTGGAGAAGTTCTCAACTATTAAAGAAAAACTTTCCTCCATGGAAGGAAGGCTCTCATACATACATAATCGCTTTGAAAACTTGTAATATATGATGAACAAATGATCAAGATGCAGCCGAAAGCTTCACCAATAATTCTTAGGGTTGAACCAAAGAGAAAGGAAGTTTTCGAGGAGATGATGAGAAAGATTATGGAGATGCAATACAAAACCCCACCAACAGTTTTAATTGTTAACCCTAACTAAGATTTGTATAGGATTCTCTTGGCCGAATCAAAGGGAAATGAGATCAGAAAGAAGGGGTTCGACGAGGAGAGTTTCTTTCATCAAGAGATACCTCATATTTTTATTTTATTTTATTTAATTATTAATATTTTTAATGGTTGGCTTTGACACCTATCATAGATACCTCCGAGTACTTTGATAAAGGGTGGATTAGGGTTTCTGGAAGGGGGAAAACAAGGAGGGTGTTATGTGTTGGAGGTGATGGGGTGGATGACCATTATGAGAGGCATTTTGAACATGTGGGTGATCAGAGATGTAGGAGTTCGAGTTGAACCAAGGGATCATGTCATGCAAGAATGGATGGAAGAAAGGTGGGAGTCCCACCCTTGATAAACGAGGGAAATAAGAAGGGATCACATTTACCGCCACACTAAAGGAGGAAGAAGCTATTGGGGTGTTGGTAATCCTAGGGTGAGAAAGTTGATGATGCTAAAACTTGAATGGGAGGAAGCCTATGGGTGGGTGTACTAAGTGGAGATATATTTCATGGTTAATGGGTTGAATGATGAGGAAAAGGGGAGCAGAGAGGCCGTATCAATTGATTTATATCCAATATTTTCCAATAGAGATGTTGGGAAGGGCACAATTATTAACATTAACATGAAGAATAAATAAGAAAAAGAAAGACAAATTGCCAAAGAAAAACTTTGGATTCAATAGATTTGCATTCAATAATTAATGAATTTTATTCTTAAAAAGAATGATGATCCTATCTTAATTCATATTGATGCCTTAATGCTTGCAATTATTTCTTTCTTGTGAAAGAAACCAGAAACCAATTATAGGAATGATAGTAATAATATCTCCTTTGGGTTTATTGAAAAACCAATCTTGTAATAAAGAAAAGAAATAATTATAATTAGATTTCATTCTTAAATTCAAATCACTCTCCAAAATACTCCAAACTTTGGAAGCAATAGGACCATTCAAAAGAAAAAAACAAAACAAAACATGAGTAATAATTTCCAGTTGATAGTATCATTAACATTTAGATGTAATGTAGAGGCCTTTGGATTATAACTTCTAATGTTTTTAGGGTTTCTTTTGAAGCCTCCTTATAAACACTTAATCTTTAACAATCCCTAAGAAGGGGGTTGAGATTTATCTAGAGTCTGAGTCCTTTCGAATTTTTGAGAGGTTCTTAGATCTCTAATACATGGATAGAGTTCTTAAGATCTTTGAGAGATGGGGTTTCATAAAATTGTAAAAAGCTTTAGAGGGGATTAAGAGAATATAGATTTGGTAAGGGTGTCTGGAGTTCTTGAGATGTTCATTATGTGATTATAATCAACATGATATAACCAAGTCTCATATGATTACTTTAAAGATCTAAATAAAGTTGGGTTGTTAACCTAACATTATTTCAAAACAAAAAGCACTTAGATAATATGCGGGGTTAGTTCTTTTAAACTTAATTTGAAAAATCTAATTTAAAAATAATGTATATACTAATGTAATCATTAAAAATATTTTCAAATTGTTAAAAACAATTTTAAAATGTATACATCTTAAGATCTATTAAGTTAAGATGTTAGACCATATTTTAATTAGCTATTTAAAGCAGGAATAGTTTTGGTGGTTTAGTCCCAATCATTTGAGTTGAACCCTACAACATCACTAAAATTGCTTAGACTAGGTGCTATGATAAACATAACTATACATTTTGATAGCTTACAATAGAATGTAATTTAGTTCTTTGCTTTATTGTAATGCAGTATAGCAACATGATTGGCTATACACTTTGTAATGGTTTATACTTTTATGCGCTATTATAAATATATAGATAAATATTCTACATGTACTATTAAAAATGTAATGCTCATAAATGGATTATAATAACTTAGACATGAGTTGTGTTAGGAAAATAAAAAATTTAAAGGAAATTTGAAAATGTTTGTGATTCTTGTATGCACTTTCATTTCTTACTCATGTAATAAAAGATTAAAGCATTGTTAATGAGTTAAGATATAAAGATGAACTTAAAAAGTAGCTATTTATATAAAATACTAAAAAGTTAAGGGCCAAAGTAATAAAAGTTCTTGGCTCGTTCTTTAATTTATTAACCTTCTTTGTACATTCATATTTATGTAATGTAGACTTGTATCAATATATTTTTGTATGTATTATTCATTTGAGATAAATGTTTACTTGCACATAACTGATTTTTATATTATTAATAATGTATTTGTATAAAAAAGAAGTAATCATGAGTCGCTTAGGACAAAGTTTTTTTTTTTTTGACAAAGCTAATCAAATTTATTAAGCATATCTAAAATTAAATAGAAATTTAATGTAAAAGTCCTCATATAGATAAGATTAAAAGGCTAGTTGGATAGCTTTACTTCATTAGCAAAGCTATTTCTATAGGCATCTCCCTACTTTAAGAAGATTAAGGCTAATATTCCTTCCTTCTAATTGGATAAAGTTTAGGAAATCTATGTCACTTAAATTACTCCAAAATTTTTAGGGAATATTTAGATGTTGTAATTCATAGTTATTGAATATAAAAAAATAGGTCAAGTTATGCTAACTATCATGTTGACTTAGTAGCTTTAGAGTAGTCTATGACCATGGATGATGGAATCATGAAATCCTGAATGGATTATGTCTACCTTTTAGAGTTCCTTATCTATACCCATAAAAGCCATTTGAGCATATTTGTTCATATAGAATACACTCTAGGGTCAAGATATTTGAAGATGTAGTTGAAAGAACTAGAATAAAAGCTCAGGTCTTTCATTAATAGCGAAAATATAAGGAATTGACTCTAGTTAAAAACTTGGAAGGTTTTGCAAGTATTTTTCATTTGTTTAGATATATAGTTAGGCTTGATAAAATTTGATGTTAATCTCTCAACATTTCTAAAGTATTCTACACATAATATAATCTTATCTTATGAAGTCTATTCTAAGATATTTACAATAAATATAGAAGACTCTACAAAAGTGGCTGTAAAAGATTCTAGGAAATTTGTAATAAATATAGTATACTCTAGAGAAGTGTAGGCAGAAGGATATAGGATATTAGACTCTAGAATTGCTATGTTATAAAAGTCTCAAGATTTAGTTATCATATATTTAATAGCTAATGCCATGACATTGTAAGGCAAGTTGTTAACCATACGCTAAAAATTAGTAATAATTCTTCTTTTAGTCTTCCATTCAAAATGTCCATAACCTATTGCTTTCCTATATATCTTTTTTCTTCCAAAATATGTCCAACGTTTGGTATCAGAGCTTCGCTCAATCACTCATTGAGCATTGTATAAATCTTGTATAAAATTTAATGGAAAACTATAACTTCTGTACCATACTAATTCCAATCTTCAATGGGAAAAACTATGACCTTTGGTCCATCAAAATGAAGACATACATCTTTCCCCAAATCATGAGCTTTATGACTTCTAAACAAGCATGTGATACATTGGAAGGGAGTTTCAAGGAGTTAGAACACATCATCAAGTTGCAGAATCTAAAATGAGATTTTTAGAATATTAAAATGAATGATAATGAGTCCACAAAAGATTATTACACTAGAATAAATTAAAGAAATAGTTAACCAAATGAAAGCCTATGGAGCTATAATTTTGATGAAGAAATAGTTGAAATTATACTATTTTATTGAATAGAAAAGTTTGGTACAATAATTTATGCAATTGAAGAATCAAAGGATATAGAAACATTATCTATCACCAATAGAATTAAATGGCTCTCTTGAAGCACATTAAAAAAGTTTGAATAGGCAGAATGCGATCTTCACATAAAATGCATTTCAATTTAAAATAAATTTGTGATCTCATAAATCAAAAGTTGGGAGAAATTCATAACCAAGTACTAAAGATTAAAAAATCAAAGAAAAAGTGACAAATATTTTCCACGTGGCATTTGCAAAAGATAAAGTCACTTGGAGAAGGATTGTTTGTTTAAAAGAAAACCACAATGTCAAAATTGTAAAAAAATTAGACATATAAAAAGTGCTTGTCTCTAGAAGAAAAAATATAAAGCTAATTTTTAGAAGAGAAAAATGATGATAAAAATCTCTTCAATGCTTGTTAAGTTGCATTAGAAGAGAAGAAATATATTTGGTATCTTGATAGTGGTTTTAGTAACCACATGACAAAAAATTTGAATATATTTTGTTGTCTTGATGAAATCAAGATAATGTCAAAATTGAAAATGGTGACTTCATGGAGAAAACATGCAAATGCGCTATTGTCATTATCACAAAAAAGGGGGAAGAGGTACATTAATGATGAACTTTGGGTTTCGAACATTGAACAAAATCTACTCAGTGTGGGCCAAATAATGGAGAAATGTTATTCTTTATATTTTGAGGGAGATACTTATACAATTTATGACAAGAAAGATAAATCCCTCAAAGCGGAAAAGAACAAAATGAAAGAGAACATGTTCTTTCCTCTTCAGTTGAGATATACAAATGAAGTGACAATAAAGGCACAAGTAAAAGAGTCATTATTGTGGCACAAATGGTTAGGACTTTTCAATTTTCATGGGCTGAAGGATACATAAGAAATCTCTCAATAATAAAGGAGATTGATGGTACTTGCAAAGGATGCTTGCTTAACAGACAACATTAACAAAAATTTCCATTAGACAAAGCATATCAACAAGTTAAAGAGATCAATGATTGGACTAGATCGCCAAATCAAGAGCCAGTTCAAGTAACAGACTAAAGAACACCACATAGAAGAACAATATTTCTAGTAGAGGTTTATGAGTATTGTAATTTGACAATCATAGAGCTCCAAAGCTTTGAAGAAGCCTCAAAATAAGAAGAATGGAGAAAAGCTATAAAATAATAAATAATGATGATTGAGAAGATCAAGACATGGGAGCTAATAGTCTCTCCACAAGAAAAAAGAGATAATTGGAGACAAAGCTCAACCTAGATGAATCAATCAAAAAACACAAAACATTACTAATTGCATAGGGATCAAAGAAGCAAGAAACTGTCACACAATCATCAACTGAAGCCAAATATATTGCACTAGTAATGAAAATAAGTCAAGCTATATGGATAAAACACATATTTTAAGACATAGGTGAAGCACAAGAAAAAAATTATAAAAATTTATTGTGATCGCAAATCAACTGTTACAATGACAAACAATCCCACGTTTCATGGCAGAACCAAACACATTGACATCTAATATTATTTCATCAGAGAAGGTGAGAGCAACCAGGAGATTAAACTCAAGCATTGCAAGACTGAAGAATAAGTAGTAGACATATTCACAAAAGCCCTTCCAAGAGAAAAAATGTGAGCAACAATGCCACATGATTGGAGTTATCAATACTTGCATCAAGGAGTGATAAAATTTGATGCTCTTTCTCAACATTTCTAGAGTATTCTACACATAAGAAAATCTTGTCTAACGAAGAAGATTCTAGGATACTTGCAATAAATATAGAAGACTCTAGAAAAATATTGGTAAAAGATTCTAAAAAAATGTAATAAACATAAAATTCTCTAGAGAAGTGTAGGTAGTAGGATCTTGGATATTAGACTTTAGAATTGCTATGTTATAGAAGCCTCTAGATTTAGTTTTCATACCTATAAATAGGTAATACCATGATGCTGCAAGTCAACTTGAATATTACTCAACAAAAAATTATTAATAAAATTCTTCATATATTCTCCCATCCAAAATTTCCATAAACTATTGCTTGCCTTTCTATCTTTTTTCTTCCAATATATTTCCAAAAAGTCTTAGGCTTCGTTTGGGACGGCTTTTTATTGCTTTCTAAAACGGAGTTTTAGTACAAATTTTTTTATTTTTTAACGAAAACTCCGTTTTAGAAAGCAATAAAAAAGCCATCCCAAACGAAGCCTTACTCTTAACCACCTCTCTTAACTTCTCATATGGAAACTTTCTTATGAAGTCCTTTTTAGAATTGGTTTCTAAAAAAAAAATAGAGTGAAGAGGAGAGAAGAATGCAAACAGTTCTCTTATACCGAGTGCAATTAACTCTTCCGACATCTTTGGTGACGTAGTAGTAGTTCTCTTCTACCTAAGAGGAAGATCTGGTGGCCTCCTTTGAAGTTGGCAGTGTGCACAGAGTCCTCACCGTTTCAAGAGCCTCATTCTTTATGGATAATAGATAAAGTGGCATATACTACCTTCCCGTTTGATCGGATCCTAGCCTCTTCTGCCCCGTTCTCCTTATTCGGAGGAGTACAATCATAAGACATATAGTTCTTGCTACTGCCACAATCACCTCGCCGATGTTGCTGTTGCTGTTGCTATTGTCGATGCTGGTAGATAGAGGCTGCAATAGTTCTACGGCATCAGCTTCAATGACACTCAGGCGCACCATGAGAGCAAGTCCCTTAAATCATTTTCTAGCAGCAGATAGAGGCTGTAATAGTATGTGAAGAAATAGAGCTCCTTCTATGAAACCACATTATGAGCCTCCTTTTCTATAGCGACGTGGTAGTGAACCTTCAATAGAAAATTAATGACACTGACCATCATCTTAAGGAATGAATATGTTATTTCTTCTTCCATAGACAAGGCCTTTGGCTTGAATTAAAAAAAAAAAAAGTTCTTTGGCTTGAATATTCTAGCTTTTTACCATCAATGACCGTAGATAAAATTGCAATATTTTTGAGCTTTGAGTTGTGAGTAATTGAAATAGGTAATTCCCTACGATCCTCACCCATACTTACAATAAAATATTTGACAACTGATATATTGTAGACTTCCCATCCAATATCAAATCATTTTATGAAACTTGGGAAATCGTAATCATGAGAGATACGGTGATAATTTTGGTGATCCTTTGGTGATGCAGTGATGTGAAATAGTAAGATAATGCCTGGATTATTGGTTGTCATTCATTTGGAAACCCAATACTAAGGTCCCTTGCAAGCTCTCAACTTATGGAAGAGATGAGACTTTTTCAATGCCTCCAATCACTTGGTTGCTATAAAAGTACAAGAAAAAAAATCTAAAAACACTGAATTTTTTTCTTTATTCATAATGGAAACTTTATAAGTATATTGCATAAAAGAAAAAGTGATGGATAAGATTGGGACTTTCTGTGTGTAAAAACTCACATTCTGGCTTACAGGTTAATTAAAAAAATAGTTACAAGTCTTCAAAGAGATTGACAACCACTAATACTCAAAGAACTACATCCAAAATAAAAAGAAATCTAAAAAGCCTAAGATCTAAATTAGATTACAAGAAAAAGGATAAAAACCTATGAGAAGCATGAAACTACCAAATAAAAAAGAGTCAGTGAAAAAAATCGTGAAAGCCGTGATCCATCAACAATATCTATAAGAGAGATAGAGGCAACAACCAAAGAAAGGAACAAATACTTCCCCAACTGTAGAACACCTTATATAGAACCAAAACATGACACTGGCCAGAAAACACCACCTTGCTAAAACAAAAAAATCCAACAGGAAGCCCCACAAACAAAAAACAAAATGATTGAAAGGCCCCCCCCCCCCCCCCCCCCCCACCAAAAAAAAAAATAAATATCATAAAACAATAACACTACAGGAAAACCCGCCATTAGCGACAGATAGAATAAGCCCATAAAGATTTTGGCAGAAAAAGTACATTTCTGTCGCATTTCCGTCGAATTTCCATACGACGATAATTTGTGCATCGGTAAAAACTTTCCGACATATATAATACGTCGAAAACCTTTCCGACTTACTTTTCGGCACACAACCGTCATAAAAGTAGATGGTAGTTACGTCGCTTCCTCTTCACTTATTCTGGCGTTCAATCCGCCAGAATTACTAGCATAAAAATGCGCCGGTAATTCCGGCGGAACAACTATCTTTACATACACCAAAATGAAACAACGAAGAGAACCTGCGTATTGTTTGCCAAAAAGGCTGGTGTATAAATATGCTAGAAAGCAATACAGAATTTTTTTTGTATTGTCGATAAGAAAGGCTGGGGCGACGGAGGTGAGTTGAGTGAACAAAATGGCCCGGAATGCAATAATAAGGCAGACGGGCTCGGGAGAGTAATAGGGTTTCGACCAACGTTTTTTCTGGTGGATAAGCCATCGGTTATGTTTACGACATCTTTTTCGATTGTAACTATTCATTGTGTTTACCGTCGCATAATACATTGGTAAAAATGCTGTAAGTTCAGGCGTATAATTTCCGCCAGAAGATCCGACGGTGATCAATGGTATTCCTGTAGTTTAAAACAAATCCTAAAAAAAAACCTACCCCAACATGAGGCAGAAAATGGATGAAACCCGGACCACCAAACACAAAATAAAAGTAAATAACAGAGATAAGAATAAAGTGTGCATGAACAGCTAGAAATCACCTAGAACCAACTACACAATCAAAGATAGAACACAAAATAGTAAATAACGACAACTAAAGTAGCAGTTTAGAGAACACAAGAAACCCAACAACCAAACAATGGATAAGATTTCCTTATTACAATAAAATCTCTCTAGCCAAGTCCCCTACAATTCAACAATCTAAAGGTCAAAAGCATTGAGTTTATACATGCTTCAATTTGCTTGCTCTAGGGTTTTCGTCGGTGCTCCCTTATCCTTCAAAATCCTACCTACTTATGTTTCACCAATTTTCTCCTCTTCTAAAGCCCTTTCTCCTCTCTAATTGGACGATAAACCTTGATGCATGCTCTATGTGAATCAACATTTCTACTTCTTTTGTAATTGCCTTTTCCATATATTCTTGGGTGACACCCACCAATAATAAATTGAAAAAAAATACTATATTCTATGTCACATCCACTTCCATCTTATGCATCAACTTAATACCTAACTAGGACACAAAGTATTCTTCTCTGATGAAGAAATAGAAAAATGGATCCAAACTTTAGGCATACCTTTGTTGGCCATATAATAGGTAAGCCTCCCTACTTAGGCAATCCTTTGTAAGCAGTTTGTAGGCTATGAAAGATCCATGGTACACTTAGACTCCTATCCCTTACAAATGATTTTTTTATTCAAATTGAACTGTATTGGTGACATTGATACACTTATCAATGGGGGTCCTTCTTTCATTAGTGGTGGATCATTTTTGTTCAAAAGATGAATTATAGAGTTTAAAACTACCAAATAGGACTTTAAGGATGTTTCTACTTAGGTGAAACTCCTTAACCTCTTACTGTGCTTATGGTTCAAATTCTAAATATCCAAAATTACTAGTAAATTTAGCATTCCATTCACAGTCTATGGGTAGATTGACCTTTTTAGAGTTAGTATCCAAATTTTCACAACCACTGAACAACCGAATTTCATTAGTTTGAATATTAAAAGAAAATACAACATATAATCTATTTTGTATGAAAGGAGGTTGTCAACATCCAAAGTTTATGACACTTTTGCCGATGACTGCTCTAGTTGCCCTATATCCTCAACTCACCAAGATGCGACTCTCCCTCTAACCACTTTTAGGAGAGGCCGTAGAAGTCATAGTTGGAATAAACTAACAATGTTAAGGGAACTAGTGTGTCCTTCCATTCAACAATCATTGATAAAAAAGTTTTCTTACGAGGAGAGTTTCTTACTTGCTTCCTCTCCTACCAATAACATAATTTTCACCGTTCACACTTAATATGAGGAAGATGAGTTTTCAAGTCTTCCATCCACTTCACTTGAACCACTTAGTGTCACTATTGATACTTCCTCCTCGCTACCTTTCTAGAAATTAGCCATACAATCAAGAGAACCTTCCCAAGGATTCCTGATAAAATTCCAACTAATAATGATACTTGTTTGTAGGATTCCAAATCTAGAGTTTCTTGCACTCTTACCACTCAGATCAATTATAACCTTCAATCCAGTTCAAATAATATAAAATGCATACCTAAATGAACTGTTAAATAATAATCTAAATGAAATTTCTTCAAAACATTGTTATTTAGTACAATAGAGGCTTAGATGGTGATGCTATAATCATTGACTGAAGGGACCTTATTCATGACTTTCAGGTTAATATCCTTTATCTTTTTGAAATTAAAATATCCTCTACATCAATAAATAATCCCTTTTTGGTGCAATAATTTAATATTTATCACTAAATGGAAAGTTGTAATAACTTCAACTCACCTTCCAAAGGGCATATGGGTTAAATGGGACTCTTCCAAAGTATCCTTCCCTACTATGTCCATGCAACCTCAATTCATCCATTGTCATGTAAATATTTCTTCTAACATCCACTTTCTTATTACTTCTTATTACTTCCATTTATGCAAAAAATGGTGCTTCAGAAAATAATTACTTTTTTGAATCTATTATAAACATGTATAATGATGTAAATGAAACCTAACTTATCATGGGATACTTCAATTACATAAGGAAGCTCGAGGAAAGAGTTGGTGGTTGTCCTACTATACCCATCAAGCTTGTTGGTTTCAACTCTTGAATATTTAATTATGGGTTACCTAAACTCATAAGAATTAAACTTGCTTTCAATTGGTTTATGTATAATAACTACTAAAGCCACTACAATATTTTATTATAAATATGGTTAAGAAGGCCTATCATAATCATCCACTTCAAAGCTACCATCTCCATCAATTCAAATTTCTTAGACTTAGAACTTATGACCACTCGCTTATACTTAAGATGAGTGCTACTCCAACAACTAGATATAGATTTATGTATAAGAAATACTGGAGCCACTACAATATTTTATTATAAATATGGTTACGAAGGCCTAGAATATTCTAGATAAGGGGGATTTACATGCTTTATGTAACAAGCATAAAAATGTTATGATTACTCCCAAAGGTTATGACTATGATTCTTATACTTGTATGTCATCCACTATCACTTATCTCAAGGGGCAACAAAATTATGTTCATTAAAGATAATAGCCAAATCCTTTTAACATAGAGCTTCACACTAATGCCCCTCTAACATTGGGTGGATATATTATGACTTTTTCAACCAACCAAAACCCACCTCCTTACTGTTGTTAACTTGTCATTTTACTACGAGCCGAAGTTCCTCCTACCTCGGTAGACTGATGCCGGTGTTGTTGATAAGTTCTATTATCATAAACTTCAGTCCATATATTAGCTATAAATGATTAGATAGTTTGGCTTTTTTGTTTTCATTAGTGATGATTCTAGTTGAATCTTGATTAGGTTGTTAAACCTAAACTAATGTCCCGAGGCTAACCGAGAGGAGGGGGGGGGGGGGGGGGGGGGGGGGGGGGGGGGGGGGGTGGTGGTTAATTGGTAGTTAAAAATTTCTATTAGATTTTTAGATTTGAAAACCGTTGATATACAAAGCAAGTTAATTAAAGTTTTAAAAATAACTTTTCAACCACAAAATAAAATTTGCTGTAAATAAAATGTAAAAATGTAAAAGACACAGAAATTTAATTGGTAGTTAAAAATTTCTCTTAGATTTTTAGATTTGAAAATCGTTGATATACAAAGCAAGTTAATTAAAGTTTTCAAAATAACTTTTCAACCACAAAATAAAATTTGCTGTAAATAAAATGCAAAAATGTAAAAGACAGAAATTTATAGTGGTTCGGTCAAACACGACCTACCATCCACTCCATGAAGACTCCATCTTCAAGTATTGCACTATTACCAAAAGTGATTCTCCTTTTTCTCCCACAGTAAGGCGGAGAAGCCATTACAAAACTCTCTTCCACCAATCCCCGGTGCGACAGAGAACCGTTGTCCTTTCACACCCTCTAAGTGTCGGCAGAGAACTGTCGTATGTTCACACATGCCAAGCGTCGGCATAGAATCATCATATTTTCATCACACTCTCCAAGTGTCGGCAGAGAACCATCGTCTGTTCACACTCTCCAAATGTCGGTAGAGAACTGTCGTATGTTTACACTCTCTAAGTGTCGGCAGAGAACCGTCATCCTTTCACACTCTCCAAGTGTCAGCAGAGAACTGAATCTTGTTCAAAGATCTTCTCACGAGCAATCTAAAAGATAAGAGGAAGAGTGAAAAACACAAATCACATAGAGATCCTTATCTTTGAGTAACCTCGTGAACCCTTCACACTCCACTAGCAAAAAATCTCTCTCAAATACTCTCTCACATTATCTCCTTTAATTACCCTTGAAAAATCATGAAGACAATACTTTGAAGCAGTTATCACACAATTTTTAGTGAACCTTTTATACAAAAGACATGAAAAATCATTCAAAAAATTGAAATTTAGAATTTTGAGCATACACAATTGTACAATATGATCGTGTTATTCAAACATTATTGCGTACGAACCTGTTATGAATCGGTACAAAATTATCTTGTACCCGATCATCATCCGATACGAACCAAGTTTGTCAGGGACGAACAATATAAAAATTTTCAAATTTCGTCTTTACGAAACATCGGGACAAAATGGGACCTCATAGTTTCATACACTAGAAGGAATGTATGAACTGGGTTCGTATAGTACGATCTATACTTATTTTTTTTTAGCGAGATCTAACCCAAGACATTTGTCCTTGTACAAACTAGGGATTGTCCTGTACGATCTTTGAGCGAGAATGGATCTAGATGTTCGTCCATGTATGAACTGGGGATCGTCCCTTACGATCCATACTTAGAAAATATATTTTTGAGCTAGAATAGACCCGAGATGTTTGTACTTGTATGAACTAGGGATCGTCCCATACTAAGTGATATCGTACAGTACGATCAGTTTAAATAATTGATCTTGAAAGAGATTGAATTATAATAGCAATAACAAGATTAATGTCCATTAGATAAAAATAAGGATTAAACATTTTTTAAATTAAAATGTAACATAGATAAGAAAAAATATATCAAGGTCATGAAACATTCTAGATAATTAGATAAAAAGAATTATTGCTAAAGTGACAAAGTAAAAATTAATTAAAGTCAATTTTCAATATAAAATATAATTGAACATTAGAATGATTTGAAATTGAAGATTAAATGATAGAGGAAATAACATTATCAACACTTGTTTAGCGACATTGCGCATCATTTCAAATATTTGTGGCACACTTTGTATATCTTTTTGTATTTGGGCTAATTTTTTGCCTCTTTTCAATTTGTGAACCATTGCGCATTATTTCAATTTTTGTATACTTATACATTTCTCAATTTTTTAAAACGATCTTTCAAAAATCAATAATCTAAAAACTCAAACTTCTCTAAGTACAAAGATAATTATATTGAAAAGAAATTTAAAAATAATAAGACATGAAAATTATAATAATAGTATTAAAATTATGTATGTCCAAAAAAGAACATGAGACTGATAACTTTAATTGATCGACTTATAAATTAACTTATATTTTTTAAAAATTAGATTTCATAATGAAATTAATTTTTGTATTGCTGTTCATATTATAACACTTTTTAAATCAATTAAGTCAGGATTATCATATAGCCAAACTAACATTTCAAATAAAGAACAAAATCAACTAAATAAAACAAGGCATTTTTTATTGATATCAATATGAAGCTCTAATACAATGAAGCACATGTGATATCAATATCATAACATCAAAACAAATGATAAGTAAAGAAAACACAAAAATCATGACATCACATCTCAAGGGACTGACAAAGATAACACACAAGAAGTACATCAAAAAATATGAGGGGCCCTAGTCTGGAGGAGGAGGCTGGTTGAATATAGAAAAATAGCTATTCAACAAAGCCACGTTGGTGTTCACCGAGTTGAAATGACCTCGAATCCAACCCATGTCCTGCTGATACTATGCATCCTACTGATTTAGATGAGTCTGAATTTGATCAAAGCACTGATCAAAATGACTCTCTAGTCGGTCAAAGCGCCAGACCATCTCTTGAAAGTTAGAACCATGAGCAGGCACAAGTGTAAGTGCAGGTGATCCCCCTTCTCCTTTAAAATCCTCACTTGTATTATCACCTTTCCCAAAAAGTGCTCGAAATGAAGCATCAGTGAAGTAGATAGGCAATTTAAGTTGAGGCCCAGGATGAACATGATTGTACTTCTTCTCTAGGATATAGGTCACAAGATGTCCTAAGGCAATATTTTTTTCCTCCTATGAGAGAGATGACTAATTTTAGAAAGGCCATGAATATAGTCAAGAATAAGTTGGGCTTCATCTATAGGTTGTCCAGTCATGATAAGATAGGTAATAGTGGATAGAAGAGGAATAATTAATGTTAATTCAATCACCAGCTTTACGAATAATATAAGTTCTAAGGACATACTGAATGATCCTTGAACTTTAGTTTAATGTATAGACCCTAGGCAAATGACATACTTGTTCAATCCCTCTAATAACTTTGTTTATTTCGGTCTAGTCAAAATTAGATGCAGAAGTCATTTTGTGGGTTCTAACTCCTTGAGTTCTTAATTGCAAAATGGTTTCCAAATCTTTCTTAGTGATTTCTACCCTTTTCTTAAAAACATAAGATCTGATCCTACTCTCATCCTCACTAAAAGACATGTTTGCCAAAAAATAATGAAAGGTTTCTTTGTTGTAGGCATGAATCAAAGTCAGGATAAAGGCTAATTGAGTGATGGAAAAAAGAGGCATCACTTGAAAGTGTATATCCTCTTGAAGTAGGATTCTAGAAGGAGTAATTTTGGCAGAAACAAATCTAAGGTAAGAATCCTCATTATCCCTAAATATAAAATTATCGTCTTCACTCTTGGAAGACGAACCCTTAGTAAGTCTATCCCATTTGCTAGAACTGACCATTGGTAAGATAAGAAGGACTGGATGAGGCTTTTGAAGTGAATGAAAATGAATTCTAAAGCCCTCCTATTTAGAAAAAAGATCTTTCGTATGTATGAAAATATGATCCTACAATACGATTGATGATTCATACATGACAAAATAAATTTCGTATGTACGAACGAATACGTTTGAAATGAAATGGCTTTTTATAATCACGCAAGTTATGAAATGTCCTTTCATACAGGCTTTTTGACCAGACGATCGTACAAACGAATATGTGTTCGTCTGAGATAATCAGTTATTTAAGATTTTTTAATGACGGTTAGGTTCATCCCCTATATCGAATGACACGTGGTTCGTATGTACAAACTACAAGTTCGTACTTACGATTGGTTATAATAATTGATTTTGCCCATATAACTATCTACATGCATACAGACGAAGTAATACAAATTATCCAGGATGATATAAAATATTGTACAATATAATATGTATTAAAAATGATACTTTTATGCAATCAGTCTGAAACAATGATCAACATGCTATAGAATTTGTACGAGATGAACATAATTTTGTATAGTATGAATAAAACACTTAGAAAAATTCACACGATTGATCAAAAATAGGAATTTTGATGTGTAAAAACATGTCCAAAATACACACAAGCAAGAAAATAAAAACACGAAAACTAAAAAAAAAAAAAAACATAAAAAACAAAAACACAAACAATCAAAAACACAAAAGACACAAGTTGATATCAAGTTTGCAGAAGATTTTTATTTAAGCATTAAGATCAATCACACCTAGCCTTATTTTTAATGTGCTAATGGTATCAAAGGCTAGTAATTTCATAAAAATATTTGCAAGTTGCTTTTCAATAGAAACATGTTTCAATTCAATTTCTCTTTGGATACATGATCCCTAATGAAATGATGCCTTATGTCTATATATTTTGTTCTAGAAAGTTGAATATGATTTTTTTGAAATACAAATGGCAATAGTGTTATCATAATAAATTTGAATTGTGCCTATTATAAATCCTAAGTTAATCAACTATTATTTCAACCAAAGAACTTGTGCCACATAACTTCCTAAGGCAATGTATTCAACTTCAGCAGTATATAGGGTTGCATAATTCTATTTTCTGCTGGATCAAGAAACTAAAGAATTTCCTATAAATTGACAAGTTTCAGATGTACTCTTTCTGTCAACCATACAACTTACAAAGTTCAAATCTAAATATCCAATTATTTTAAATGAAGAACTAAATTTAGCATACTAAATCCTTAAGTTCTGATTTCCCAAGAGATATCACAAAATTCTTTTTACTACTGTCAAATATGATTCTTTTGGATATGATTGAAATCTAGCACATAAGTAAACATTAAATATAATATCATGTCTGCTACCAGTCTATTGACCTCATTTTTGTATGAGGTCACTTTCTACCCCTTCTTGAGCCTTGGACCTTAGGTTTTTTTGGACTGTAGATCATAGGATCTTCCTAGTTCCTAGCCCTTAGGCCCAATCTAGATCTTAACTCAATTCAAACCTAAAACCCTTGGGCTAAAAACTTAGGTCATAAAGCCCTTTCTTGGTGATTTTTTCATCACCTTGAAACCCAGTCAATTGGCATCTGATTCATAGTCTGTCAATTTCATATTGATGTAACATGTCTCTAGTGTCAACCCTCTAAATTTGAGCTCATTTGGAGGACTCTAACATCATAAACTTAATCCAATTCCAAAGGTTGCAAAACTTTCTAATATTTATAATCCATGCCTCTAGACCTTTCACATAGTGGAATTTGACCTTGCAACCCCCTCTAAACCTTTTGATCACCTCCAAGACCTTGATATTGACTTGTTAAACAATAGTCTATATCTTTCCAAATTCAATTTGATCCAGAACTGACTCAAAGAAAAAATGACCAAAATGCCCTTCATGGGAATTTTTAGACTTTTGGTCTAAACATAACTCTACTTGACCATCAATCCTTGATATCTTCTTGAAATGTTTTCAAGTCATGTTTGAGACCTTTTGAACCCAATTCCAGCCATGGTTCAATTTGGTCAACCAAGTCAACCAAGTTGACCAAATGAACCATACACATCCTTCCACCTAAACTATTTGACCAAGACCATTTCAATCCCATTTAAACTCATGGGGTGACTCCTTGGACTCCCAAGAGACCTCTCTTGGAGACCCAAGCCTTGGGCTCACTTGGGTTAGCCTTTTGGCTTGACCCAAGTGCCCAAAGAGAAGCTCTCTGTGAACCATTTCTCAACCTTAATCAAATCAAACCCAAATCATGGTGTCATTGGATCTCCCATGACCCAATACACCTCCCTTAATCAGCCCAGCCATTAAGCCCCATTGAGTCAAGAGTTAGGCTAACCCAAAGTGGCCAAAACCACTTGGGATTGAGCCAACTTATGTCCTAAGCTCAATTGAACCTGACTAACACTTCTACTAGGTGGCCTTAGGTCCAACACACCTCCCCCAGTCAGCCAAGGCCCTGGGTTGACTTGGGTCAACTTTTGGGTTAGCTTAAAGTATCCAAAACCATATGGACCCGAGCCATTTTTGAACCCAGATCAAATTAAGCCCAATTTCCACTTGCATTGGGTGGACTAGACCCAGACCCATCTCCCACATCAAGCCCAGGGTCTGGCCTAACCTGGGTTGAGCCCAATTCGACCCAAACCGAGTAGGTTTGGGTAAAATCTAGCCACCTGATCAAATTGGACCTCCCAAGGCCCAATTGAGCTCACCCCTGACTCCAGCACGTCTCCATCCTCCTTTATAGTTTAACCCGACCTAAACCCGGCCTGTGGCGGCCGGAACCAATGGAGAATAAGCTCCGATGGTCCCCCCAATCGATCCTAACCCAAAGCCTTCCAAAGGCTTTGGTTTGCTGGCTTGAGGCTCACGAGCCCTTTGGGATGATGTCCCCTTCCACCTGGCGCCCATCTGAGGACCCTCCCAGTCAATCCCGGCTGTCCAAGCTTGCGGGAGGTGGCTGAATAGGACAGCTCGATCCAAAAAGTCCCCATTTAATCCCAGGCTTTTGAAATCACTCCCTAGAGCTCTCTCATCCTTCAAGTGCCATTCCCCAACATCCGAGGCCATCCTGTTAATCTGTTCGAGCGAGCTCTAGCAAAAGCTTTCAGCACCACGCTCAAAGTCATAACTCTGACCATCCTTCGATCTTGAAGTCTGAAGGAGATTTGCTTGCCTTCATCCCCTGAAGCTTCCTGATAGAGAAGCTCATTCGTTAAGACTTTCTCTGCAATAATTTCTCCATCCCGAGCTCCCTTGCTAGGTAGTCTGGTCAAGTGTGAAGGAAACCTTCACCCCAGCGGATCTCCACCATTGGATTGAAGGTTCCCTCCCACTGATCCTCTTTGTAAAATTTCATCAAAGTTTGCCAGCGGGATTGCTCGAATCAAGCCAGAAAAGCCTTATGGTCTCAGGTTCGCGCGGGAGGTTGAAGATAAATCCTGATCGCTGATTTCAATCAACGGTGCGGATTAGATCCTGCGGTCTCAGAGCCCGTTCGATCGTAGCCGTCCGATCGTCCATCCGATGGCTACAGTTAATCCGACCGTTACCCAATCAACCGTCAATGATTGCCCCGCCAATCACGACGCACCAAGTGTAAAGCGCCGGCTGACTGGGTAATTAGTGGATTTAATTTCACAGAAAACTCAAGGGATCTTCAAAAATTGATATCTCCTTGCACGTTTGACCAAATTAGGTGTTCTTAGGCTCATTGGAAAGGTCTCAGGGAGACCTATTGAATCCTTATGGTTCTAGGTCCTAATTGCATTTGTATGAAATTTAATTTTAATTTAAGTATTCTGTCAATTATTGAATTTATTATGTAAAATAAATTCCCTAGGGCTTGGAATTTTGGGAGAATGAATTTGGGCATGTCCCTAGCATGTCCAATTTTTATCTCCCCTATTTGAACTGTTTATGGGCATTAATGTTCCATTTTTGATTCAAGGGTCATGGGTTGACCCTTAAATCCAAATTGGAATTGTGACCTATCCAATGAGATTTAGAATCTAATATTGAGTGTGCTAGTGATTTGTAGCATAGGGAGTTTAGGGCCAGAAATTTTACCCCAATCCAACCTTAGGATAGCCCCCTAGGATTTTCTTAAGGTGACTTAGAGATCACCTTAGGTGGCTTAGTTAGCCACCTTAGAGAATTTTATTTAGGCTCAAATTTGGTGTGTTTAGGCCTTGGGATCAGGTGATCCCATGGTCCAAATTTCATTATATTTGGTACCCATTTGGTCCACCAAATAGGAGCCACAACATTCCCTCCCTAGAATTATCCTAAAGCCTAATTAATTCACTAAAAATTCTTATTAATCCTTAAAAATTTCATAAAATACCTATAAATAACTCTAAGTAGTCCCTTAATCTGTAGAAGTTTAAATTCCTTTAATTTGACATTAAAATCTACTTAAATTTAATTTTTAGTTAAATTAATGTTTAATCAATTTTAATTAATTAAAAATCATTAAAATCCCAAAAAATCTTTAAACACTTTTTGATATCCCCTTAAGTCATTTTTGATCTTTGGGGTTGATTTCAAGAAGTTTAGGATTCATTTAGGTTTAAACCACTTAAAAGGTCTCTTAGTTAAGGTAATTAGAAAATTCAAAAAATACCCAAACTTCCAAAATTCGTTATTAATTGTAGGAAAATCCAAATCAATCAAACTAAAAGGGTAATGAATCTAATTAAAATATAGTATTTTCCAAAAATGTCAAACTCCCAAAATCTGATCAAAGTCAAAAAGTCAACATTTTGGTCAACCTTAAGTTAAAATCTAGGCCCAAACTTAAAAAAAAATTATACCTTTTCGTAGAAAACTCTAAATTTAGTGTGCCACCTATCTAACAACAAATAATTAGGTCTAGTATTTATTAAAAATATGAAACCCTTAAGATTAACTCTAATTTGAAAAATTAAGTTTTGACCCCTCAGTTAGTACATATTTAGATAATCTCTTAAAACCAAATAAATCATTCAAACTCCAAAATTTTCTAACTTGATTAATAAAATTCTCAACCAATATTTTAAAACCAGTAATCAACCTTCTTTAGTATCAATCCATTCCTCTTAATTTCAACCAACTTAAATTAACTTAATCAATCCCGATTCACGGCCTACGAGGCTATTAGCTTAGCCCCAAAGAAGGTGAAATAAACTTCACGACCTCAGTGTGAAACAAAGGTAGTAATCAATGAACCTTTAAAATATATTCAAATAAAACCTTTAATATATTAATATTTAAATTCTAACATAAATTCCCCTTAAGGCTCAATAAATTCAAATACTAGATAACTCTAATTAATCACCCAACTTAGGATCTACCCCTGCCACACGACCTTCTACACATACTTTAGATGCTTAGCTAGGATAACCAACTCTAGATCTAGGTTAGGCCGATGTTTATTTTACTGCTGTGTGCCAGATTTTTCATGATTTTACTGCATGTTATGAATGACATTGCCTTGCTGTGTCTGTTTACTTTTTTTTACTATACTATGTGGATGATTGATGTGTTTGGCGACTAGATTACTCCTAGGATAAGTACGATATGGATGTTCACATAGTTTTCTACAGGTGGCCACGCTCATGCAGGGCAATAAAAAAGGGGGGCTAAGTCAATAAAAAAAATTAATTATAAATGCTTACACAGGTGCTTCAGCTGCTAAAGCCCTTAAATAAAAAAAAGAGCATGGCCAGTGTGTTTACTTACTTTTCTTTACATATATAACTGCTTGGGAATAAATGCTTTTGATTTATTAACTGCTTAGGATAACCCTGCAGAAGAGTCTATAATTTTTTATTTTATATAAATATAATTTGTGTAAGTATTATGTGTTGTAAAAGTAGAGTTTTGAGTTGTGATACTTAGAACCAAAGGTTGGATTCCAAAGAGAAAAGGATACCCCTTAGGGGAGAAGCCCTTTTAAATTTAGAAATCCAAATTTGGATCACTTCTTCCCTACCCAAAGAGGAAAGAGTGGCCTTCCCCTCAAAGGAAGTACCCTCTTATCCATTTGGGTAGCTTACTACAAAGAATTCAAGGAGCTTGAAGAAAAGGAGCTCGAAGGAGAATGAGATCAAACATTTGAAGACAAAGAGTATCCCACTCAAAACCACTTACGTCACTACTAGGTTTAGAATCCAGGTTGTTTTTAGTGGTGCCCGACCACCATACTTTTTGCAAGACCCTAGTTTGTAATAAGCAAGACAACTTTGCCTATGAATATTTATTAATTAATTCATTTATATTTGATGTGTTGAGATGATTGCCTTTAGGATTTCCTATTTTTTTTTAGTTTTTTGGCATTTGTGTGCCACTTTTGTTTTCACCTGGATACGTGAGACTCATAAGGGTGTGAAAATTCTTATACTCATAACCTTAAAATTTAAAATTTAGTGAGTCTAAATAATATAGAAAGTCAATGAATCTAGGAAAATTGTCAAGGACCAACCATAGGGTCCCATGCATATTTCTTCACTTCTTCTTTCCTTGCTTTAGACCCTTCCCCGCCTGTGGGTAGAGTCCGGATAATCTGACCTATGAGGATAAGGTGCCAGACCTGGGGAAGCTCAGACTTCTAAAAAATTATTTTCTAAGCCTATTTTTAACTTTCAAGCATATTTGATTTGAGGTTGTTAACTGGCATGCATTGCATTAGAAACAAATTAAAAGAGTCAAAATTTTAATTGCATTAGTCCTTAGCATTTTGCACCCAACATAAGTAATAATGGTCAATTAGTGAAATCTCTAGATGTCGGCCCCAATTCTCCAAAACCATTAAATAATATGTCCCTTCCACTCTTTCATAAAAGATCGGATTCATGTATTTTAAATCAATTAGGTGATTAGCTGGCTCCTCAATCCAGGCCGGGGTAAGACAAGACCTTGCACTACATTACTTAGGTTCGGACGACTATGTTCCAGTGTCCAAATTAAATCTAATCCCAAAATTTTAATATAATGCTCAACTCTAATTAAAAATCATTTCAATCTAAAATATAAAGACTAACACTTAGATTAAGTTGGGACACTTCCGGATGGTTCTGGAATCTCAAAGTGTCCTCTACCTTTCTTCCCTTGACTCTGTTAATAACTGCTCAATTTTGATCCATTCACTTTTGAGTTTCCAAAATTCACCTATTTTTTGATATCACTCCTAGAAAATCTAACAAAATTTTGTCACTATTTTAATCAAGAGTTTTCGTAGGGGACTTTATCTCCCTACGATATGATTAACTATGAGGGCTTGCGCTCGTAGGAGATTTAGAACCACACACTCACCTAATTTCAAAAATTGATTTTTCAAAATTCATATTAAATTCCTTTGGGAAAGATCAAAAGATGATCGTTATTATCATATTCAAAGAATTATCATTAAATGGTGTTATCTCCCTTTGGGGAGATACATTCTTATTTGAAAGGCTTTGGATGTAAACTCAACGATCACACTTCTTGAATATTGTAGTTGGATATTTAATTGAACTTCATTTTGGTCCTTCGGGGTCACACAAAGTTCTCTTTAGAATCATGTCACAATATTCAAGATGATATTCATAATTCTAAATATGAATCTCATTTTGGAATTTTATTTTCACCTTTTGAGGTGACATACTCTTTCTAACGGGACAATTCATTTTTAGAATTAGAATTTAATCTTAACTCCAAAATTCCCAAAGAGAACTAATATTTTTTTTAAAACCTATTTTTAAAATTCTACCAATACAGTCAAATAAAGCAAAGATCTAATTATTCTTCTAAATTTCTTTTAATCAATAGATTTTCCCTTTGGATCCTTATTCAACTGAACTAAGGAACTCATAGTTATACTAACAGGTTTAGCATTATCCTTTTGATACTTTTTGAGGATGTCCTTAACATACTTTGACTGACTAAGAAATATTCTCTCCTTAATTTGCTTAATGTTAAAACCTAGAAAGTAATTCAAATCTCCCATTAAACTCATCTCAAATTCACTACTCATTGTTTTAAAAAAATTATCACAAAGATTTTTATTTGTAGATCCAAAGATGATATGATCGACATAAATTTGTATAATGAGTATATCATTTCTCAATTTCTTCAAAAAGATAGTTGTGACCTCACTTCCTTTTTCAAAAGATATCTCAAGTAGAAAAGTGCTCAACCTCTCATACCAAGCCCTAGGTGCCTATTTCAATCCATATAATGACTTTTCAATTTATAAATATGATTTGGGTATTTTAAATTTTTAAAACCTGGAGGTTGTTGAACATAAACATCCTCTTTATCCACTCCATTCAAAAAGGCACTTTTAATATCCATTTGAAATAATTTGAATCCCTTAAAATAGGAAAAGACTAACAAAACTCTAATTGCTTCAAGTCTAGATACAAGGGCAAAAGTCTCCTCAAAATTAATCCCTTCAATCTGATTATACCCCTTAGCCACCAATCTAGCCTTATTTCTAATAACAACTCCGGAGTAATTCATTTTGTTTTTAAATATCCACTTAGTTCCAATTACACTTTAATCCTTTGGTCTTGCAATTAATTCCCAAACTTTATTTCTTACAAATTGATTTAATTCTTCTTGTATTGCCAAAATCCAAAATTCATCCAAAAGTGCTTGATTTATATTTGTATTTTATTGTAAAAATAAATGCTGAATGATTGACTTTTTTGCTTAATCCACACTTAGTCCTTACTCGGTTGTCCTAAAATCAATTACTTAGGATCGTTTTTAGAAAATTTCAGCTCTCTAGGCAAAGGGTTTTCTATCTCTAAATTTTCATCCAAAATAATCTTCTCAATCTTATGGAGTTATTTTCTATTTCATAGTCTTCCAAATTTGGATGTTCCATAATTCTAGATTCGTCAAATATATTATGTGAGGCCTCCTCAACTATCAAAGTTCTTTTGTTGAATACTCTATGAGATTTTTCAACACTAAAGTATCCAAAAAAAAAAATCCTTCATCTGATTTTGGATTAAATTTTTCTAAGGTAAATTTTCCATTATTATGAATGAATACCTTACATCCAAAAACATGTAAATGTGACTAATTAGGTGTTCTCCCCTTAAGAAGATCATAGGGTGTTTCGTTTAATTTTAATTTAATGTTCACTATATTCAGAACATAACATGCAATGCTAACCGCTTCAGCCCAAAAATATTTAGGAAGTGAATATTCTGCCAAGATGGCTCGAGCGGCTTCAATTAATGTTCTATTCTTTCTTTTGACTACCCCATTCTGCTGAGGGGTTGTAGATACAAAAATATTGTGATCAATTCCTTTATCCTTATCAAAATCCTCAAATTTCTCATTTTTTAATTTCTCCTCCATGACCACTGAATTTTTAAAATCTCACACCCTAATTTCCTCTGAATCTAAGTTAAAAAATCTCTAAACTTCTCAAATGATTCACTCTTATGATATAAGAACTTAACCCAAGTGAATCTAAAAAAATCATCTATAATTATAAATCCGTATATCTTCTCTCATAAACTTATAATTCCAACCGGTTCAAAAAGATCTATATGTAAAATCTCCAAAAGGTTTACTAGTTCTAAGATCCTTATTAGACTGAAAAAAGGACTTCACCTATTTTTCTAATTGACATGCATCGCAAAGTTGATCCTTGGTAAAGTCTAGTTTTGGTATACCTCTAACCAAATTCTTTTGGGTAAATTTTCTAAGATTTTTCATGCTAGAGTGACAAAGTTTCCTATGTCATAACCATGATTCCTCAGGAATAGTTTTTAAATAGAAAGCATTAGGAGTTTTAATACAATTTAAATCTAGCATATAAATATTATTTATCTTTAATCCATGCAAAATTTCATTACTATTTAGGCTTAATATACAGCTAGTAGGAAAAATTTTACACTATATCCTTTATCACATAGCTGGTTAATACTCAACAGATTATGCTTTAAGCCTTCTACAAGTAACACATTTTCAATGAAAAAATTTTGCAAGTTTTTTATCATACATATGCCAACCACTCTCTTAGTAATGTTATCTCCCAGAATAACACTGCCTCCATTCCTGGCTTCCAGCGTTATAAATTGTGTAGTGTCTCCAGTCATATGCTTTGAGCAACCGCTGTCCAGGTACCAAATACTCTCACGAGGCCTTATATGAGAGCAATTATACAAAACTATCAAACGTTAGACTTGGGAACCTAAACAAGTTTGGGTTCTCCTTTTCAAAAAATTAAATTTAATGCATGTATGATATGTCTAGGTTTATGCATCTTAGGTTTCCACACTAAATCAATTTTTCTATGTAAGGTTCAAGTGTGTGCTATATGTCCAATCATCCCACAAGAAAAGCATTTTACTCCAGGAAATAAATTTCTCAATCTTCTATAACTATTCTGCCTTTTCCTAGATTGTAAAATTTTGAATACAAAATATGATTAGCAAAATCTTCAAGTGTTGGTGGTTTCCTTTTTTCTTTAAGAGCTTTTACTTTCAACTTCAAAAATATGTTTAAATCTTCTAACACATGTTTATCAAAATTCAAATAATGCTCTCTACTTTCTGATTCATCCTTAAAATCCTTAATTTTTTTTTTCTAATTGAGCATATTATGATTTAAAATATCATTTTTCTTATTCAAGTTATCAAGTTCATCAAGTAAGCTCATATGGTTGTTATCTATTAATGCATGATCATTCCTAAGGATTTCGTGTTCTCTTTACAATTCTTGCATTTCTAAATTCATACTAGCATGCATTTTCTTAAGTTTTCTATATGCACCTTAATTCTTTCAGAAACTTCTAACAGTTTAGCATAGGTTAAGTCACATACATCTTCTTAATCTAACTGGTCAAGATTATCGACTATTAAACACAAATTGGTGACTTCCTCCTCCTTTTCTATTTATGATGAATCTGAAGCCGAGTCCGCCCAAAAGGCTCTTTGGAATATCTTCTTTCCCTTCTTCATATTTGGTTTCTTCTCAACCTTCTCCTTTCTAGGAGTGACTTTTAGATTTAGGCAGTTTGATTTTATATCTCTGAGTTTCCTACATTTATAGTAAATCACGTTAAGAGAAACCTTAACATTTTTAATAATCTTACCTCTGTTCCACTGCTGGCGTCTCCTTTGCTTCATCTTTAGAAAAATTCTAAATTATCTAGTAATTAAAGTAATGTAGTACTCATCCTTAGGTTGTGAATGATCAATCTCCGACTCCTCCACTTTCAGTGTAATGTTCTTCTCCTTTCGCTGTTTACATGCATCAATCTTCTTTTGACTCACTCCTTGGTCGTAAGTAATTAGTGTTCCAAGAAGATTATCAATAGAGAAAATTTTTAAATCTTTAGACTCTATAATAGAAGTTATTTTGCATCATAAGTTATAGGCAAACAACAAAGAATTTTATTAATCATTTCAATGTACGGTAGTTCCTTACCTAATGTATGTAAAGAAGAGACTATCTGAGTGAATCTTTTGTACATGTTAGAAATAGATTCATTGAGTTTCATACGAAACAATTCATAGTCATGTAATAAGATATTTAGTCTAGATTGTTTTACTTCATTTGTTCCTTCGTAAGTAATACAAAGTCTATCCCATATATTCTTTCCACTTTTATAAGTAAAACCCGCATGTAGTCTTCTGACTTAAGTGCACAAAAGAAACTGTTTAAGCATTTTGTATTAAGTTGTGCTAAGTTACGTTCTTCTATAGTCCAATTTTCAAAGGGTGTTTCAACTCTAATACAATCAACTAATCTAGTTGGTTTTGTATACCCTTTTTGAACTAGGATCCACAAACGATAATCTAGTGACTATAAAAATATAGACATCCATGTTTTCCAACAATTGAAAGGATTGTTATCAAATAAAAGAGGTCCATTGATCGAATACCCTTCAGGTGTGTTACAGTTTCCAAAAGTAGCCATGCTCATTTATAAAAAGTAGTCTAAATTTATAATTTTAAAATAAAGCTCTGATACCACTTGATGATTCTAGTTGAATCTTGATTAGATTGTTAGACCTAAAACTAATGTCCCAAGGCTAACCAAGATAGGGGAGGGGGGTGAATTGGTAGTTAAGAATTTCTCTTGGATTTTTAGATTTGAAAACCGTTAATATACGAAGCAAGTTAATTAAAGTTTTCAAAATAACTTTTCAACTACAGAATAAAACTTATTATAAATAAAATGTAGAAATTTAAAAGACACTAAAATTTATAGTGATTTGGTCAAACACGACCTACATCCATTCCCTTAAGACTCCCTCTTTAGGTATTATACTATTACCAAAAGTGACTCTCATTTTGCACCCACAGTAAGGTGGAGAAGCCTTTATAAAACTCTCTTCCACCAATCCCCGATGCAGCAGAGAACCGTCATCCTTTCACACCCTCCAAGTGTCGGTAGAGAACCGTCATCTGTTCACACTCTCCAAGTGTCGACAGAGAACCATCATATTTTCACACTCTCCAAGTGTCAGCAGAGAACCGTCGAGCAATCTAGAAAGATAAAAGGAAGAGTGAAAAACTCAAATCATACGGAGATCCTTACTTTTGAGTAATCTTGTGAACCTTTCACACTCCATTAGCAAGAAATCTCTCTCAAACACTCTCTCACACTCTTTTCTTCAATTTCTCTTGAAAATCATGAAGACAAGACTTTGAAATAGATATCACGTTAGTTTTTAGTGGACCTTTTATACAAAAGACATGAAAAGCTGTCCAAAAAACTGAAATTTACAATTTTGAGCATATACGACCGTACAGTACCATCATGTTTTGTACGTACGAACAATTCAAAAATTGTGGCATACAAACCTATAGTGAATCAGGACGAAATCATTTTGTGCCCGATCATCGTCTGGTACAAACCAAGTTCGTCCGGGATAAACAGTATGAACAGTATGAAATTTTTTAAATTTCATCTTTATAAAACATCGGGATGAAATGGGACCTCACAATTTTGTACTATAGAAGGCATGTATGAACTGGGTTCATACAATACGATCTATATTTAAAAAAAAAATATTTTTGAGTGAGATCTAGCCTGAGACGTTCGTTCTTGTACTAATTAGGGATAGTCCCATTCGATCTTTGAGATAGAATAGACCCAAGATGTTTGTCCGTGTATGAACTAGAAACCGTCCTGTATGATCCATACTTAAAAAAAATATTTTTGAGCGAGATAGACCAGAGATGTTTGTTGTTGTACAAATTGGGGATTGTCCCGTATGATCTAGAAAATTTTCATTTCTATTCGTTCGACAGCTCGTTGGGGAAAATAACTAACCAGATCGTCCCATACGTACTGATATCGTACAATATAATCAGTTTTAAAAAATATAAATTTTAAACTCTCCCCCAGTGTGTGTGTGTGCTTAGTTACTCAATTATAATCACACTCTCTCAGACTCAATAAAATGAAAATATATAGATTTCAAATACAATAAACTCTAAACTGATATTGATTTGAAGTCTTTAACAATCACGAGTATGATTTCCCTCAAAGATTAGTACACACAAGAGCAAAAACAATTCTTTCACAATATGTTAAGAGAAATAATAATCAAAACAATAATATTTGAAATTATCAAAAACATACAAATTGCAAGAATATCAAACATGCAAAAAATAAGAAGCAACTATCTCAACAATTAGGACTTTGGCCTTTTACCTACAAGTTATTATAAATAGATGGTTGTTGTCTTGTAAAAGGGATGGTTAATAAGATTTGAGTTTTTCTATATATTTTCTCCTCTTTTTTTATCATAATTATTTTCAGATAGTGTTACCTATCTAAGAAAGTGTACTTGGATATATTTTGAGTTGTGATTCCTGTAGCTCGTGCCCTATCCGACCCTCGTCTATTTTGAGCCACTACTAACCTCCTTATCAAGTGTCATCAGTCTCTATGCACAAGATTTTCTTATTGTTTCCATGAGTTGTGTTCATAACTAAATAAAACAAATAACTTAGTATGCATAGTTGATTAATGGGAAGGAAGATATTTATTTCCTATATCAATGAATTAAAAGGTGAGTGAACAATAAATATATCATGGAGTTAAATGGTATTAATATCCCCTTACAATCTCAAGAGCATTTTCCTAATGAATCTATATGTTATTTTGCCACACTTATCAATAATAAGGCCAATTCACATCAATTTAATCCTTCCATTCCCTCAAGTTCAACTCTCACCACTAATGATTGAGACTCTCTTCTTGTTTGCTTTAGTACTTAAGAAGAAATAAAATGTGTCCTTTCTAGTATTTTGGGTAACAAAAATCTTGGACCTTGTGGTTTTATCCGTCAATTTTCGAAGGACATATGAAAGATAATGATCTCATCCATTATTAAAATTATCAAATACTTTTTTACTTCATCCAAGATTCTTGATTGAATTAAATACTCTATAATTATCTTAATCCCTATAATTACTCAAATAAAATATCTCAATGACTATAGACCCAAATTCCCTTGCAATACCATATATAAAGTTAATTCCAAAATGCTTGTTGATAAAATTAAACCCCTTCTCCCGTAGATTATTCATCATTCTCATGAAACTTTAATTCAAGGAGCAAACATATTTAATAATTTTTTTATGGCTAATGACTTGCTCCATGGTTTTAGGTCTAGTAGATGGAAAAAACCTTTTTGCCCCAAAATTGATCTAAAGAACATGAATTTTTATTTGATGCGTACTCCAAAAGTAGCTTTACATATGAAATCAATTAAAATCGTGCCACATGGATCCCGACATCCCCACCATTTCTATTTAGCACATTTTTCCAACTTATAGTGTAACCAGATGACTTGACCTAAACTAGAAAAAAAACATAATTTTGATCGAGTCGTTTTAGATTTTCAAAATTGACTTTGACATTTTAGTTTTTTAAAATCAACCGAGCATTTAATTTTAAAAAAGCTGCGACAATCTTCATCTTCGTCTGAACTCCTATTTTCTCCATATTTTCCATTACATAAATAGAAGGCATAACTAAGGTCAGTTTTTTCATACAAAGATAATTTTATATTCGTTCTATAAATGTCATGTTTATGGTTTAGGGTTAGGTTTTTTCATATATTCTATACTACTGGGTACCAGTTTGTACCTATATGTACCAGTGTTCATCGATTTGTACTGCTGGGTACCCCATATGGGTACCGCTGGCTGCCATATATGTGTAATTTTGGGTGGGTGTCGCTGTGTACTTTTTGATCAACTACAACTAACTTTGTTGTGATATGTTCTAATGATTAGTTTTCATTGCAGAACTTTGACATTTAGAGAAGTATGCGATCACTTGGTTGAAACATTTGGCCTAGAGTTTATGGATAGACTAATGCAAGCTCAACAACATCGATTTCTTTTTTTTTTTTTTGAGAAATGCTAAGTAGCAATAAGAAATAAAAAAGGCAACGAAAAGCCTAGATACAAGCTAATGAGGAATCAACCACCTTTCACTTTCTTCCTTTACTAATTTAACAAAGGAAGAAGGAAGGTTGTCCTCAAGAAACATGTCCCAATCAAAATCAAAAGATAAAGCTAAGTTAGCACAATGATTAGCTAACTTATTACAATTTTGATTTACATAATTAAAGATGACATTATTGAAATTGGTAAAAAAAGAGATACCTTCACCACCGGATGAGTTCTCCCTAATGTTCTTCGGTTTATTGTACAAATTGTGAAGATATTGGAGAACATTTTTATTGTCACCTTCCAAAATAATGCCTTTAGTATCTCTCATCCATTCTTGATTAATTCCTTCCAAAGCTTTGAATGCCGAGAGCTCCATTTGTGCGTAGTCCCAATACATCTTTTTCCTTCCAAAAGCAAAGATAAATCTTCCTTTATCATCTCTTATCACCCCACTAATCCTAGCCAAATAGTTATCTTTAACAGCTACATCGATTTCTATTGGTGCCTCAATTTGTCAAAATGTTTCGCTAGTTTACAAGTTATTATTATTTTGAGATATCAAGAAGCAATGCTTCATCATTAAGGACTGGAGGTTAGCATTCATTGCCGATGAAGTTTCTTTAATCTTAGGCCTACCAAACAGAGGAAATCATTTTGACTTGGGAAGTGCTTGAATCACCGAGAAATCCCTAAATGACATAAAAAAGGAGGTGCTTAGTCTGGAGTTTCAACTCAACTTCATGAGCTTGTGAAGAAATTCATTATTTACTTAATATCCAACCTTTTATTTCCTCTACATAACTATAAAACCCAGCTACTATCCTTAGTGTAGCTCATAATGCATATCAATTTTTATCTTACTACTAGCTAGAATCGATTAGAGATTTCCTTGTGGATGAGTTCAACGCAATTACAAAGAAGTTTATGAAAGTTAACCAGTCAGATACATGAATTATTATAGATCTGATCTAAGCACTATGTGTTGATGATAACAAATATTACTGTATCTGATACTGCTCTCTACTAATTTTGTGATATTATGCTTTGTTCTATGTGTACTAACATTTTAGGAATTTAGTCCACCATTTACTTGCAATTTTGATCAGCTCAAGACTAGGTATACTAGGATTTTTGTCTGTTATTTTTAATTTATTATGTATTTTTCCTTCATTGAGTCATATATTGTATTTGAGTGGATATATTTGCTAAGCATCCATGCACACACCTAGGGGGAAAGAGAAAAATGTTTTTGAGAGTCTTTCTTTTTTGTAATTCATACTGTGCAATTTATCTTTGTATTGTATGATACATATATCATACTGTACGCTTTATATTCATAATGTACGATTTGTTAGGGGTGTCAATTTTGGGTCACGGGTCGGGTTCGAGTTGAACCCAAAACTGACCCGACACTATTCAGGTCAACCCAAACTTGACCAGTTTTTGCAAACAGATCGATTTTCTGGACCTGAACCTAACCCGCTTTGGGTCTGGGTCAACCCAAACCAACCTGAATTACCTAGGTCAGATAAAAAATTGCTAGTTTTTGGATCCAAAAATGGATGAAACTCCACTTTTCGAGTAAAAAATGGGTTAATCTCGGGTTGCTGGGTCTAAATGGGTCATTTTTCGATCAATTTCGAGTCAACGGATCAACATGAACCCAACCCAATTTTTGAAACGGGTCAAATTGTTGAACCCGAACCTGACCCATTTCAGGTTTGGGTCAATCCAAACCCAAAATTTTTTGGGTCGGGTTCAGGTTAGGTTTTTTGGGTCGGGTTCAATATTTACACCACTACAATTTATTGTCCTTTATAAAACCCTAGTTTCCAAAGATTAAGAAAGATATTAATTATGTACTGATCATATAATATGATTTGGATTATACTGTATGCCCTAATTAAAATCTTTCTTAATTAATACCGTGATATCAGGCAATAAAATCATGGGCATTTATTATAATTGATCATAATATATGATTACTTCGTACTGTATGATTACTAGTGTATAAAATTGGTCTTCCATTAGATCATGCCAAAAAAAATCTATGATTTTTGTATTGATTGTACCGTATGATGTCCACAGTGCTGGACGATTACCCATATACAAAGATAGCCGAGCCCAGGGATCATCCCAAGTGAATAGATGGAATTTTTGCATATCATACCATACGATTTATAATCTTACTATATGATGTATTATAAAAAATGAATAGTTCATTTGAGTGATCTTACTGTACGAGCCTGAATTGAACTGATCATACCATTTGATATGTGTATCATACTATACGAATAGAAGATATATGGCCTGGAAATTATAGTTTTTTTGAAGCCCCATATTCATGGAATTTTAATGCTCTTATTAGATATGTTTTCCTACTTAGTATTCTTGAGAGGGAGCTTGAGGGAGAGAAGAAGGAGAGCTTGGTGAGAGAAGAGAGGGAGATTTTATGAGGGAGAAGTTGTGAGGGGATCCATAAGGTTACTTCAAAGAAAAATCTTGTTTAATATTGACAAGCGTCGACCTAGAATCTCTGTGGCTTTGGAGAAGAAGTTCTTCAACAATGAACGTGGTTCTCTGACCATTACCTGGAGGGTGAAAATAGATTTGTGGTCTCTGACCATCACTAGGAGGGTAAAAATAGAGTTAAGGTTCACTGCATGTAAAAGAGTTATGGTTCTCTACTGCATCAGGGAGGTGAGATAGTATTTGTATAGGCTTCTCTACCTTGATGTGGGAGAAAAAGGAGAGTCACTTCTATTTAGTATATTTCTTGGAGAAGGAGTCGCCAAGGAGTGGACGTAGGTTAGGTTGTACCGAACAACTATAAATTTTGGAGTGTTCTTTCTATTTATATTTTTCATATTTTAATTTTCGCACATTTATGTGATTTGCTATATGATCAAAATATTTGTTTTTGTTATTGTAAAATTAGTTATATTTCCATATGAAGAGGTTTAAAAATTTTATTTAATTAAGAAATTTTTAAAATAACCAATTCACCCCCATCTTGGTTAGTCTCATTACAAGTTCTTTAGGGTTTAACCACCCTAAAAAACTTTTAAGTGCTATCAGATTGGGATTCATAAGATCAAATTTTAGAAACCTTTTGAATTAAGATCCATGGCTAGCTTTGGCAATCGTAACACTATAGAAGGCTACTCAATTACTCGATCAATTCTATTTGAAAATATACCTTTTGATTTTTTGGAAAACTCGCATGTCCACTTTTTTACAATCAATTGATTATTGTATGTGGATGCTTGTTCAGGATGGTTATTTTACACCTTCATAATTAGTAAATGATGTTAAAACTAAAATTATTATTTTTAAATGGACTACTAGTGATAAAGATTTAGCCCAACTGAATGCTAAATGCATAATTTTTTTTTATGATTTAAAATCTGAAGATTGCATGTGTGTATCTACCTGTACGAATGGAAAAAAAAAATTTGGGATAGATTATGCATTACTTATGAAAGAATAAGAGAAGTTAAACAATCTAGGTTAAATTTTCTGCTACAAGAATATGAACTCTTTTGCATGAAACCTAGTGAATCCATATCATAAATGTATAATCGGTTTACATAAATCATCACACCCTTGCATGCTTTTGATAATGAATTATTAAATTTTAAAAAAGTAAAAAAGATTCTGCATTGTTTACCTTCTTCCTACAATGCAAAAACTACTTTTATTATAGAATCCAAGGATTTGAATTTTTATTCATTTGCTACTTTACTTGGATCACTCATTGCCTACGAGCAAGGAGTGTACCAAAGATAACTTGATGCATGAGAAATAAAAAAGGAAAAAAATTGTAGCCTTGAAGGCTAGTGATTCAAACAGTTCCTCTAAGGGAGGAGATGAAACAATTGCACTAATGACTTGACCGTTCAGAAGCTTTATAAGGAAAAAGCAAAATATTATCAAAAGTGGAACAAATATAAGAATTATAAAAAATCTAAAGATTTTGATGATATTATCTATTATGAATGCAGGAAACCAGGGCATGCTAAAACTGATTGCCTAACTCTTAAGGTCCACCAAAGCATGAAGAATGCTGAAGAAAAAGCTAAGTTCCATAAGGATAAGCAAAAATATCAGAAAGCTTTTTTTGCAAACTCTGCTTTAAATTCATCTAGAACATAAGAAGAAGAGGAAGTGAAAATTTTGTGCTTAATGACAAACAATTATCTTAATCAGTCTGATCAATATGAGGTATGCCAACTTTCATATGATGAATTACTTACTATTTCAGAAGAAATTCATGATTCTTGTAGGAAACTAAAAAGAAGTATGCTATCTTAAGGACTGAATGCTCAATTTTCCAAAAATAAAATGAAATGCTTAGAAAAGATGGTTCTGATGTTTATAAGGATCATATGGTTTTATTGGATGAGTTTGATTAATTGAATAATAAATATTTTAATTTATCTGAAACACATGAATCTTTAAAAGCATTGAATATTGATTTAGAAAAGCCATTAAAAGAGTTAGAAGAATGTGTTAACATTTCAGATCTAATTGAGCACTTGTTAATAATTAAAATTTTTGCGCTTAAAAGTGCTAATGAAATTTTGTTAGAAAAAGTGAAGTCTCTTCAAAATAAACCTGTTTGTAAGCACTCATCATGTCATGCATCTCATAAAATTAGGAATATGAATCATAACTATCATAGGTTAGTTAACCATTTTCCTAATGTTATATGTTATTCATATGGCATGTTAGGACACATTAGCCACACTTATACTATTCATCATAGAACACATTGGGTGTGGAGACCAAAGTTGCAACAAACACAACATAGCATGCATTCTGATAATTTATCCAAATTTAAGAAGGGACATAAACTCACTTAGGATCCAAAAATTGTTCTTCCATGATCTTTGGATTTATAGGCTCTCACAAAGACCTAGTGAGAGCATGTGATTTTTGGGCTCGATATTATAACCCTATCACATGAAATCAACCATTTATGAGCTTTGCAATCTAGGTGTTTTTATCTTGTGATTTTATTTTTATTTCATGTTCTTGTTCTTTTAGTTTTATTATTATTGTTCTTTATTATTGTATCTTGATCATCACACAAATCTAAATTTTTTTAATCGTACTATAGGAACCACTTTCATACTGTACGATTTGTACAACACTGCTTAGATCATAACCCTTGGCTTGATGAACGATCGAGATTGCTTATATCATTGACCTTTAGTATATGAACACCTCGTTATACTGTATGATCCACATGTCAACTCTATTTGTGATGAATTGAATTTAGTTTGGTATGACATTTATTACTGATCGTACTGTACGAACATCTGGTCGTACTGTATAAACCATTTTGTCAAACGTCGTATAACTTTAATACTCGGGATGAGATATATGTCACTAATCATCCTGTATGATGTTTGAACTTACTGTATGATCAGATACAACTTTTTGATGAATCATATGGCCAAAATAATTATATGAGATCATCCCATATGATATCCATATTGTATGGTATGATTTGCTCATATTCTATATAAACGGCTACCTCTTTCAAAATTTTCACACGTCGCTTAAGATCCCTCATTCTTACATTTCTAATCTTTGTAATGGCTGGTGGAAAACACAATTGTCAAACCCAGGGGGCTTCCTCTTCTTAGAGCATTACAGATGATCAATTTTTGATAGCTTCAGATGAAGCTGCACACTAAAAAGTACAAGAAAGCTAAGATCACGCCCTCCAAACTTCCCAGTAATGAACCTTTCTAACTCAACTGCACTTCAATTTCTACTAACCTTGGCCCATCCCTTCCATTTTGAAATCCTTTATGAATTTTTAGCAAACCTTAGGATTATTGGGGATGCTATAGTTATGACCTCTCGAGTGTGCTGCCAAAATGTAGAAATAACCAAGGAAGACATAGGAATCCAACTTTAGGTAAACACCCAAGGGAATAAACCTCTAGGCATATCCTCTAGATCTGATTTTGTTAGAGTGCTGTCAACCTTCTACTAAGAAATTTTGCCCTTAATTACCACCAACCTTTGGTTCAAACCCTTAACCAAAATGCTAAGTTTATCCAACACGTTATGAGAACTTCAATCATACCTAAAACTGGAGACCGAATAAATATGATTCCCCTAATGTCATTTGTTACATATTATATCTAATCAAATACCCAAATGGAAGAAGCTCAAATGCTAATTGACTACATCCAGAACCTCACTTGCATTCGACTCCCAACCATTAAGAGAAAGCAGAACATTGCCATAGGACATATAATAGGATATATTCTGAATTAAAAAAAATGATATCACATATCCTTCACCTCTTAATCACACTTCAATCTTCTTTTCGAATGCCTCTTTCTAAATGCTATTTCATAGGGATCAAGAGCTTGAAGATCCTCTCTTTGATGACGAAGGGAAAGCTGCCCTTGAAGCTGATCCTGCACCTGTACCATCTCCTCACCACTATCAACATGAGGAGCTGATTCAGAGATTTGATAGATTGGAGATTCACCGGGATAAATAGCATACCCAACACGATAATGATATGGGTTGGTTTAGGGAGCAGTTTGGAAATATTCAACACTAGTTCGTCACAATCCATCAGCAGTATGACAATTTTACCCAATTCTTCCAATCACCTCTACCTTCTGATATGGATCCATCACCGTACCAGTGTCTATTATTTTTGTTATGATGGTACTGTTTACTTTTAAGTCTATGCATGTCTGTTTGTATTTTATTTTTGAATGAAATCACTCTTTGAAGTCCTTATTTTATTTTGTTTCTTTCTAAAAAAAGAAACTCTCAAATGCTATTTACCTCTATATCTTTATGCTCGCAGATATCTTTTCTGTTCTCTTTGCTTGAAAAATTAGTAGTCTACTAAATTAATAATTTATATTGATCATACTGTACGACTTCTATCGTATTGTATGAAGTAACTCATATTGTACGAATGAAATCATACTACATGAAAAATTCGTACTATACAAATTAAATCATACGGTATGAATGGACTCTTACTGTATGATTTAGATCGTAATGTCTGTCTTGACTTGGCCTCAATTATGCTTTTTCTGATTGTATAAACATACCTCTATTCTTACTTAAAAGATTTAAATAAGTAATTGCTGATAATTTCAAACTAAAAGGATTGAAATTCATGAATTTACATATCCCATTTCAGTGTCTTTGCCTAATTATTCCTTGAAATTGTTTAAAAATCTAAATCAAAATAGAATTAAGATAGTTGAAATGAAATCTTGTTCACTATACTGCATATTTTTATAACATGGATATATTATGTAAATTTGATGAATAAAATTCATTATTTTTATATATCAGGCTTTTATTCATATTAGAAAGTTCGCATTCACATTGTAGATTATTCCTCCCTATATAAGAGAGTGAGGTGTTCAAAGATAATCTTACAACTAAAATTCTTAGAGATTTATAAAGGAAGCAATTTGCAAAAAATTCAAAAGAGGTACAAAATGAGCCCAAAATTAAAAGAAGTGCAATGATGCCAAAAGTAAAAGATGTACTAAGTGTATCAAAAATAAAAGATGCATAATGTTCGCATAAAACTATTAAATGAGGCACAAAATGAGCACAACCTAAGTTAGCTTCTCTTTCTTATAAATCATTAAGTCTTAGAAAATTTTGATGTTTCATAATATGTTTAATACTTGATTCTAAAAAATCTTGATTCTTCATTCATCACTTTTACACTATTATTCTACTCGATATATTTCATGCTAGTAGTCTAAAAAGACTAAGTTTTCCTAATTAATTATAATTCTTGAATTAGCTTTTTTGTTTGAACAAAGGATTTTAGCATGTGAAGTTGGTAAGCTGGATGTGCAAACTCTAGAATCCAAATCCTTTAGTTGCAAGATAGTCAATGCTTCTCTTATTAATCCTTTTTATATGTAGAGTAAGTTTATTACATTCTAAAAATGCCCATGCAAGTTAATAGAGGTGTGATATTAATTTTGAGTTGTTAATTTATTTGCATCTATTTGTTTCCTAGTTCTATTTATGTCTGTTTCTGTTCGTGTGTCTACTTCTATTCTTTTCTTTCTTCTTGTAATTTCCCTCTTTTTATGTTGTTAAAAGGGGGAGTAGTATTTTATTGTTTATTGTTATTATTATTATTGTTTATTTTTATACTTCCTTTTACTTTAAATTAATTTTCATCAAAGAGGGAGACTTGTGTTTATTGATTGTCTCTTTATTATTGTTATTTTTTATAAGGGGGAAATTTAGAAGAAATTAATTTTTTGAAAAATCCTAAACAGTAATGTTTGCCATCATAAAAAAGGGGGAGGTTGTTACATATCTGATCTAAACACTATGTTTGTATTTAAATGATAACAAATATTATTGTGTCTGATGTTGCTTTTTATTATTTCTATGATATTGAGCTTTATTCTATGTGTACTAACATTTTAGGAATTCAGTCCACCATTCACTTATAATTTGGATCCGCTCATGCCTGGGTAGACTAGGCTTTCAGTATGTTATTTTCAATTTATTATGTTTTTTTCCTTTGTTGAGTCATATCTTATATTTGGGTGGATATATTTGCTAAGCAACCTTATACACATATAGGGGAGAGAGGAAATTTTTTTGAGAGATTCTTTCTTTGTTTATAATTTGTACTATATGATTAAGTGTAATACTTGGAGGAGGAGTCTTGAAGGAGTGGATGTAGGTCAGGTTGACCGAACCACTATAAATTTTAGTGTGTTTTTTCTATTTATTTTTTCCACTTTTTAATTTCTATACTTTTCTGTGATTTGATATGTGGTCAAAATATCAATTTTTTGTTATTGTAAAATTAGTTCTATTTCAGCATCAAGAGGTTTAAAATTCTTGTTTGATTAAGAAATTTTTAAAATAACCAATTCACCCCCCTCTAGGTTAGCCTCAGGACTAGTTCTTTAGGGTTTAACTAGCCTCACGAACTTTCATGAATGGCTTTGTACATATTTTAATTATGAGTACATACAATAGTTTAGATGTTAGCTCGATTCCATGATATTACTTTTTTGGCTGACAACCTTCGTTCTGCTTGCAGATATTGTTTCTTAAGCATACAGTAGTACATGTACCAATGGTTTCTAAATCATGACCATATTTTCTTCACTAGGGTTGTCATATAATGTTTAGCAAAGCAGAGGATTCTAATTTATTTGAAAGTCTTGAAGATGTACATATATTACTTTCTTTTGAAAGAATAACCAATGAGGAGAGGACAATATTAGATACTTCTTCCCCTCAACACCCACATGAATCCTTTGATCAAAATCCACTACACCTCAAACATTTCCCAACTTACAACTCACTGTGCACAAACCTTGCTAAGTTGTTTCTTCTCCTTCCTACTCACCCACTCCCTCCAAACCCCCCAACACATTCAAACCTCCAAACCCACCAAGCTCCCCCAGTTCCCCCAGGTACCCTGGGTAAAACCAACCTTCTCCCTTTGCTGAACCATACTATCAGAGCATTGGGGAAGCCCTCAATAAGAACTAGCACAAAATTAAATCTTCAGAGAAGGTTAACTCATGTTGAGTTAACATTTGCTCTGATTGAGTGGCGAGTCATTGTAGTAGAATTCCATGTATTTGAACAATGAGAGAATGATGAGAGATATAATGTCAAGGATGCTAGCAATAAGAAGAAGGCTCTTACGCCTAATTTAGAGGTTAATATTGATGAAAGCCCAGTTAGACATGATGCACCGAAGGATGCCAACATACCTGATATACCGAAGGATGAAATATTACCTAATGCACCGAAGGGTGAGGGGCATGATAAGAGGGATGAGGGTCTTGATTCAACTTGCAGCACTGACATAACATGAAGAGTGTGACAAAGGCATGATAGAAAGCTTAAAGAGGTGAAGACCATATTCACAATCGATCAAAATAAGAAGAGGAAGATGAGGTTATTGAAGAAAGCAGTTGTAAGGCCTACTCCTTTGGAAAGACTGGCAAATGTTGTTGCTTTTTCTATAATTGACATTGATACTTTAAAATCACCTAAACCCACACTAGCAACTGCTCCAAAAGAATATCCTGGGAGGGAGATGATAAGTGAAGATATGCGGATGTTCATCGATAACTGTCTTTAGAAGTATAATGATAAGTAACTTTGAAATATATATGTTGCATGATGTTTATTTCATTTATAGTTTGGTCTCACTCAGTACTATTGGGTACTACTTGTTACTTATGGGTATTGTTGGGTAGAACTCAGTACTAATATCTTGGTACTAATCAGTACCAATGGGTTTCACTCAGTACCCAACTACTTGGTACCACTCGGTATCGATATCATGATACCTCTGGGTACCCCACGGTACCCTAGGTACCCTAATGTAAATTATATGCTGCTTACATTTTTTATTTTGTAGAGGTGACATTATTTATTCTGCTAGGAATGCCTAACTTTTTAGAAGTCAAATTGACAAACTTTTAACAAACTAGTACCTTAACAACAATCATGTAGATGCCTTCACCATATTATTAGCTGAGAAGAACAAACTACGTCCTAGCCTTTATCAACCACATTTTTGTTTCTAGCTTACATTGGGTACATCATAAATTACTAAACTTATTCTATAATAATCATGTGTAAGTTAAAATTAAAATCCTTCAATATGTTCCACAACAGGGTTCTTCATTACATAAGTACGATAACAAATAATATATTTCCCATGTCACTACTGAATCATTTCGGGTTACCATTTTCCTGTAGATACTAGTGGCAGAGAAGTCATATTGGACACTTTTGGTAGCAAACTTGAAGAGTTTAGCTTGGCTTTTCTTTGATTCTTTGCCTAACTTGATTCATAGGGCCGTGCTTGTAAAGGTTGTAAGTAAAAAAATTGCATATACTAACATATCAAATGTAAAGTTGAAAAAATTAAATATAATAAGTTCTTAATAGTCTATGCAGATAAATTATTTGTACAAGAAAACATGAGATTATATTTAAGGTGACATAGAAAAACAACTTCGATTGCAGGATGCTTGTTTGTAAATATATGGAAGCTGCATACACAATTCTATGTGTAACAATAAAATAATGAGCAAAATTGATTATATACATATCCTTCTAAATTTGTATATATATTTTCTGTTATTATTCTTTTTGTTTTTCATACAAACTATTTTTTTCATGTCATGCTAACTTTAACTTTCATTATATGTATATAATAACATCACACATAACTAGCTCTTAAGTAAATGGCAAATACGTTGCTGGAGTTGAGTTTGTGTAGGATAACATCCAAATGTTATCATCAACTCAAACAATAAATCTTTCCAATCACCCAAGATTAAAAACTTTTGCTTACCTCCATGCAAATGCTTCTTTAATAATAGCCTATACAGGTCTAATATAAATGCATTTTTTGATGGATCCAAAGGGTGATAAAGAATTACATTTTATAGATCACAAGGCGACTTATCAACATATTTTGAACAAGCTGTTCGCCTTTAGGACGTGCTAGCTTATGATGACGCTGCTGAAGAAAGTGAGCACAAGCTAGGTGATGATATTTCTCAAAAAATTTAATTTCTACACATCACCATCCTTCCGCATTTAAAAAAGTTCTTATTCTTTTGACCTCAACAACCATTGCCTCTCTCTATGACTCTTCAACCACACAATCACAACATTCTTGCCATATATGTACATAATATATGTATATTTTATTTTTGCTAGATTGTTTCTCAAGAGGACCTTTAGAACACGTTTCCATACATTCATGCATCCTAATGGTGGTAATGTTGACAAAGACATTCATAGGCATACCAAAATGCGGTTTAGCATTAGGCCAACGTAGTTTATAGACCAATCAAAATATATTGAATAATAAAACTGCCACAACTTATATAGATGATAAGTACAACTAATCATATTAAATATCATATCTACCCTTCTTAATTAGACGAACCTCCATAACTACCAAATGTAAATGTTACAAAAAACCAAAGTTAATAGATGAACTACCGCAACTACATATCGTTAATGATAGGTACACAATCTTACACAGTGATATTGATCGATATCAAGTTAATAGAACGATATAGAGTGGTACCAAGAAGTACATAGCAGTACTTATAGGTGCCTATAGGTACTGAGTAAGTAGAGCTAATGGTACATAGCGGTACTGAGCGATACTGAGCAGTTATTAACAAGTGGAAAAATATAGAGTAAGAGTAACGTACAACAAAAAATTATGGTGTACAATGAATTAGCAAATGAGAATGATATTTGAAAACTATAAAAGTCAAGAGTAAGAGTAATAATTGGCACAACTAACAATTACAAATTGAAATGATAATAAATCAATCATGTTTCTCTTATTCAATTATCCCAATCATCTTCCTTACATATTAAGGGGTCATTGGCTGGTTGGTTGACGAAGAGTATACTCATCTGTGAGGCATTCTAGTATATTTGCAACATATAACCTCACTAATTGGTTCAACTGGTATACATTGTTCAGTTGATCGAGTATCTTGTTCCTCAATTTTCTTTTTCTTACATTTCCTCTTCTCCCAATAACTTTTTAACCATACATTAGAGACACCTTTAGGCTTGAACTTTAGTGGATATTTCAATTTTTTTCCCCACCTGTATTCACAATAAACCTATGGTTCTTTTTCTTGCCATCCAGTATATAGTCGATATTTTCAGCCATGTCAATCATTACAGCTAACATGTACGATTCTGCTTCCTCATTCCCTTATGTTGTGTGCTAATTTGATATGCAAATTTGCTAAAATGATTTCTGAATATAATACATCCTAATCCCTCATGATATAGGATCACTTTGTTTCCTATACATCTGAATGTCTGTCCAGTATAAATGTCTTTTCTAGCTATAGCTGACCATCTCATAAGTGCGTATTTGGAAGGAATATTAACTATATCTAACTACCTTATTACTCTCATATAGTGAGAATATAGTAACTCCATTATGTTGAACTTCCCATAACTACATTGAATGGTACCCTTATTTACATCAAAATGAACAGTCCAGAGGTGCAACTGATCAATCATATTGATGCTTTTGACGAAAAATATTAATAAGTCACTTGAGGCATGATCTATGCACATTCCACCCATACCCTGTAAGAACACCTCCTAAAAAAATGAATATAATTTCTTTAAATAAAATTAAGTAGCTTGCTTTATTATTGAACTACTTTTAATTAAAGGTACTATTTTTGAATGGCTGTATTTAAAATATTCATCCTATTCATTTCGACGCCAAGTCTTCATCACATTCTCTAAGCCTAGAAAATAATTAATTATACAACTTGTTTGCTTAGAAATTGTATGGAATACCATGTTAGTGGATTTGTTACACTGTATTGAAAGAATACTAAGGTTAAAATAACTCTTGTTGAATGATGTAGACCATATTTTCCTTATTCTATAAAGCTCCTTCAACCAGTCATGGTTATGGAGGTCCCCTTCGTTGATCATTTTAGTCCAGGTTCTCTCAAAATCTACCTCAGAATCATACTTAAACATTTATAAAAAAGACCTCTAACGTTATTGTTGCTATTGAAGCACCACACCATGGATGGCACCTTTTTGCTGATGTGCTAGTGGCACAGCCTATGGTGTGTTTGAGGTAATGTAATTTTTATTGCCCTAGCCATTTCCTAGTCCTAATTAGTAAAAATTGTAATGGGATGTTTATCACAAATTATTTACAAAAATCTTCTAAATAACCATATAAATGATTCAATTGTTTCATCTGATAGAAATGCAACTCTAAAAGAATATTCTGTCAATAATTATTAACTCTAATAAAAGGTGCACACACTATATTATATTTATTAAGCCTATAACTAGTATAAAAAAATTATAACATCTCCAAAGCAGTCATAGTCTATTCTCTCAAACCTATCAACCCTTAAAAATTCAACAATTTATCATCCTCACCAGTTTAGACGTCCCATACAAATATGTTATCATCAATTAGACGATCTCTAGAAAATTCAATTAGGGAATTAGTGTCACCATTCTAGATTTTTGCTCTTTTATCTTTTGAATTATAGTTATATGCATCCATTTTATAATATCCTACATTTTTTATACCTCCCACTTCATCAGCTAGGTATGTAAGTGCATCAACAGTTCTTATTCCGACTTATGTCATTAATTTAAGAAAAGATGCTTTCTCATCATTAATATTCCTACATGATCTAAGAAGATGTTTATCTTCACGCCTAGCTAATTTATGATTTTGACTCTATATGCATTTATGTAATATCTATACTCCATCTGGGTCCACTGAAAATCTAATCATAGCGGGACACCTGGTTTTGGTATTGAATTTTTTATATTTTGATTTGGAATTTAAGTCAATTTCTTTCTTAAATCTAGCTTTCAAACAAACAATGTCATTGAATCTTATTCTTCTTGAATTAGGACAGTAATTGTGATGTTCTTTGTGAACACTAAAACTAACATTATGAGTGTGATGACAATACATATCATATGCTTCCTTCTCACAGTTATAAACACCATGTGAATAAGAAAAACTTATTAAACACTTTGATTTGAACATAAAAAAAACACACCAACGGTACCCACCCGACATAGCATGAATACCTAACAGTACCTAGTAGTGCATAGTAGTACAAAGCAGTGGCACATGAGAGATATTACACAACATAAAAAATATTTCAACCTTCCAAGTAAGCATTCACACATTTAAGGAAATCTAAATGATGTACCTTTTAAAAAAAATCTAGCTTCTTCAAGGAAAAGGAGTACAACCACTTTGGAGTATTATATTTATCAACAATATCTCCAACTTATTTTCCATAGTTTATTGCTATACTTCTTTCTACAAATTTTGCATCTCTTGCATAATGCCTTCCATGTCCTCACAATATTTGATGTCCTCCAACCCCATTTACATCTTCATAGCCTACTCTCTTCTCTTTCTCAGCTTTCTTCTAAGGAGAAAATCTGTCTCAAGTGAGCAAAATAGTTCGCCATCATAAAAAATCCTAGATATTGCTATGTTTTTTTTTTTTTCAATTTTCACGTATGGTTCGAACTGGGTCATCGGGCCACGTGGGATGTTGGAAAGAGCTAATTTTATTTTTTCATTGAGTCGTGTAGTGGGGTTTGCCCAAGCCAAAGATGGAAATGAAAACCTAGAACTAGTAGCAGGTAGTCGTAGATGAGGCTCGACCCAAGACCAAAAAAAAGTAACTTTCTAATGTAAGGAAGCCCAATTATGTCCAACTTGAGCATGCCTCTAACATCTAGCAGCTCAGAGCAATTATGATAAATAATTGTATCAGAACAAATAACACCTTTTTTTTAACAAACCATTATGCTAAACAATTTCCTTCCCTTCAAATATGAGTCATTTTATACTCAAAAGTTAAGTAAAGCAACCAAAATTTTCCAATATAAGTAAAACAAAGATGCATTGTAATAATATTTGGAAGTAATATATGTTAAGAGTGTTGCTACTTAACTTTTGCTTGTTTTACATTCTTAAAACTTGTATAGTTTTGATTATTTCAAATATTATTATTCTAATTATTATTTTCTCCTAACACTTTTTTGGAAGAATATTTTTTTGCTCTTGTGTGGATTAACATTTCAGGATAATCGAACTCCAAACTAATGAAGTCTTCAAATCAAATTCAACATAAGATAGTTTGTAAATTGAAGTCTGTATTTTTCAACTTATTGAGTTTGAGAGATTGTGATTGTAATTGAGTAACTTAGCATACACACACTGGGAGAGATCTTTAAAAATCAAAATTTCTTATTCTGATCGTACGAGATGAACCATGTTTGTACGAGATGATCAGGTCAGTTATACTCCTCGAAGAGCAATGGAACGAACAAGTTAGTGTGAAAAATTTTCTAAGTCCTGATCATCCAGACGAATTTCCTTATTCGTCCCTGGATGATGCCATATGGATTCTCATTTTGAACTATTCATCCAGACGAAGTGTACCATTCATCCCAGGATGATGTCCTTTGATTTTTCACTTTGTACTGATCGTCCAGACGAAGTGAACCATTCATCCCAGGATGATGTCCTCTGGACCCATGACTTGAACAGATCGTCTAGACGATTCACCCTATTGGTTTCAAGACGATGTCCTCTGGACCCATGACTTGAACAGATCATCCAAACAAACTCCTATATTCATCTCAGGATGAAGTCCTCTATTCCTTAAAAATTTGGACCGTCCTGCAGTTTCGTCCAAATGAAAACTTGATATAACTGTTCGTACCGGATGAACTTTGTTTGTACGGAATGAAGATCGGGTATGAAGTCATTTCATACCAATATACATTGGGTTCATACGCAACAGTTTTTGCACTGTTTGTACAGATGAAATCATGATCGTACGGGATGATCGAGTACGTACAAAATTAAAAATTATTAGTTTTTGGACAGTTTTTCGTGTCTTTCCTATATGAGGTCCACTTAAAACTGTCTTGTAATCTTTTTTCTCATTGGTCTTCATGCAAACTGAAGGGAGATTGAAGGAGAGAGTGTGAGAGAGTGTTTGAAGGAGGATTCTTACTAATGGAGCGTGAAGGATTCACTTGATACTCAAAGGTAAGAATCTCCAATTATGATTTGTGATTACTTCACTCTTTTCTCTCATCCTTCTAGATTTCCCGTGAGAAGATCTTTCAAGGAGATCTGGTTCTCTGCTGACACGCATGGAGTGTGAACAACGGGAGGTTCTCTGACTACACTTGGAGAGTGTGAAAGGATGAAGGGTTCTCTTCCTACACTTGGAGAGTGTTAAAGGACGAAGGGTTCTCTGTCTACACTTGGAGAGTGTGAAATGATAAAGGATTTTCTGCCAACACTTAGAGAGTTTGAAAGGACGGACAGTTCTCTGCCAAGTGTAAAAGGATGATGATTCTCTACTGCACGGGTAGTGGTGGAAGAGAGTTTTTGTGAAGGCTTCTCCGCCTTACTGTGGGTGCAAAAGGAGAGTCATTAGTGGTATTAGTGCAATACTCAGAGGGTTCCTCCGGGGAGTGGATGTAGGTCGTGTTTGACTAAACCACTATAAATCTTATGTCTTTTTATTTTGCAATGCTTTCTTTTTTACTTTACTGTTTCTGTTGATCTGTGGTTGAATTTTTTTTTTACAAAAATACATTAAAATTTTTATCGGTTTAAAAATTTAAAGATGAAATTTTTTTAAATTACCAATTCACCACCCCTCTTGGTTAGCCGCTGGGATACAAGCTTAGGTCTAACAACATAATTCATATTGAATAAGTTTCAACAATATAATGATATTGAATTAGATTCAATCCATATATTAGAAATATGATTATCCATACAAATATTGAGATGATGTAAAAGTGCTTCCATTTACGTCAAGATAATATTATAATTAAAAAGCTTGGATGAAAAGGCCATCTAAAACTTTCTATGATGATCACTAATAATTCCACCATAATCGACCCTATATTTTGAAACACATTCGTCAATATTTAATTTAAATTGATTTAAACACAGTTTGCTCCAATAGAAAGTATAAGAATGGACAAACTTTTAGTGTTTGGCCATGCTGATAGCAATTCTATCAAATGTCTAAATATTATATTAAATAACTTCTATGAGGACTTGGGTCTTTGTACTAATACAAATAAATTTAAAAAAATAAAAAATAAAAAAAATAAAAAAATAAAAAATAAAATAAATTCTTCATTTTCTTTTCTAAGTCCATTGATGAAATAAGTATAGGGTACAAAATATTTTGATATGCAAAATATTTGACAATTGGCTTTGATAAATCTAAACTATAAGTCGTGATAGATTTTAAAATGATTGAATATTTTAATTTCCATTATTTAAAAAATAGCTTTCCAATTATGAAAAATACATATCATGCAATGCACATGCCCACTACGTATGAAATTTAGGCCACTTATCATGCATATTGAATAAACTTTCTCAAATCTCTAGCTTGTGCAATTTATTGCTGTAGTTTTGTAGGGGTTATTATTTTTTGCGGGTGTTGATTTACACTTGGATCCTAAAGACTATTGAAGAATCTGATGGGTATGGAAGAAGAACAGCGGAACTCAAGAACTCAAACATAACTAGACATGAAAGAAGAGAAAGGTAAAATCTATCTTATTCCAGAACTCGATATACACTATAGATAGATACATAATGGCACGATAGTAAGAAGAGCCGCAGGAGTAGAATAAGCTATATTGTTACATGATTTTATTATCTTGAGCATTTGTATTTTGTGTATGCTCTAATACTCCCCAGCAAGCTGATGGATCTGGAGTGACCATCAGTTTGAGGCGATGACTAAGGAATCTCGGTGTAGATAGTGATTTCGTGAAAATGTCTACCACCTGGTCCATAGTACTGATACGAAGTAGAGAGATGATTTTGTTGTTGATATGATCACGAAGAAAGCGTTGGTCAATCTCTATATGTTTTATTATGGCATGAAACACAGGGTTATTAGCTAGAGCAATAGCAAATATGTTATCACAAAATAATTCAATAGGTTTATCTAAGGGAATAGAGAAATCCTGAAGAACTTGACGAAGCCAAATGATATCTGCGGTGACGAATACAAGAGCGCGATATTCTGATTCCGTTGACAATCTGGAAACTGTGTGTTGTTTCTTTACTGTCCAAGAAACAAAAGTGTCTTCCAGAAATGAACAATAACCTGAGGTAGATTTTCTTAAGTTCGGATCACCTGCCCAATCAGCATTAGGAAAAGATTTAAGCTAAAGATTTCTTTTGATTATAGGAATGCCGAATTGCTGAGTGCCTTTTATATAGCAAAGAAGACTTTTGAGACAATAAACGTGTTGATCTAGTGGATTATGCATGTGTTGGGAAAGAAAATTGACAGCATATGCGATATCGGGATGAGTGATGGTAAGATATTGGAGGGATCCAGTAAGCCGGCGGTATAGACCAGAATCTGATAACAAAGGATCTGGTTTTAGGTCCTGAGGGAGCTTACTGCACGTGGGATTAGCAAGCGGGTTGCAGTGAGTTAAATTTGCTAATTGAAGTATGGATTGATCATAAGATTGTTGAGAGAGAAAATATTTATTGGGATAGGTTTGTATGGTGATACCAAGGAATGAGTGAGCATGTCCAAGATGCTTGAGGGAAATTGTTTTATTTTGTTGGCCGAGAAGATTGGTTATAGTAGATTGATTATTCCCAGTGATAAGCATGTCATTGACATAGATAAGTAGAAAGATTTGCATTGGTGGTTTGTGAAAGATGAAAAGAGAGGTGTCAGAATTGATGTGAGTGAATATGAGAGAGAGAAGAGAGGAGGTGAGCACATTATACCATTGACGTGGTGCCTGTTTAAGTCCGTAAATAGATTTTCGAAGAAGACAGACGTGATCCAGAGTGGACTTATCTTCAAACCCTTCGGGTTGAGTCATGTAAACAATTTCATCCAGGTGTCTGTGAAGGAAAGCATTTTTGACGTCGAGTTGTTGAACAGGCCACCCACAATTTAGAGCAACGGTTAGCAGAATGCGAATGGTGGAAAGTTTGGTAACCGAGCTAAACATTTCAGCGTAATCAATATCGTATTCTTGGTGATTTCCTTAAGCAACTAGCCAAACTTTTTAGCAAGCTACTAACCCGTCAGCGTGGGGTTTAGTTTGAAATGTCCATTTGCTCCCAAGGACGGAAGCATTTTGGGGTGGAGGAACCAAAACCCACATGCCTTGTCATTGAAGTGCAAGAACTTCTTATGCCATAGCATGATGCCAGTGAGGACTCTTGACGGCTTTGACGTAGATGGTCAGATCAATAGGTGGACAGGGTGATTGAGCCTGATGGAGAAGGTTGAGCATTTGCCTGGGTTTGAGGTGCCCAGTTTGGCTACAAGTAACCATATTATGACGAGAGATTGGAATGAGAATACATGGTGGGATAGGAGAACATGTGGAGTAGCTATTGTTCACGGATTCAAAATTGAATTGCAGATTATTGGTTGTGCTAAGTTCATGCAATATCTCACCAACTTGTTGTTGTGGAGTTGGCGGGCTGATAGATGAGTGAGGAATAAGAAGAGATGGATGATTAGTGTTGGGATGGTAGGGTGTAGACTGTTCACTTTTGTGAAACGAAAAAGATTGTTCATCAAACGTGAGATGCTGAGAGAATTGAATTTTATTAGTGATTGCATCCAAACATTTTTAACCCTTGTATGAATCAGAATATCCGAGGAATATGCAGAACTTAGTATTTGGCTGGAGTTTGTGATGAAGGTGAGGTGGAGTTAGCGGGAAATAAGCACATCCGAAAGTCCTTAAGTGCGAATATTTAAGAATCTTGTTGAATATTATTTGAAATGGCAATTGATTATTAGTGGTTGTAGATGGCATATGGTTAATGAGATACACCGTCGTGTGCGAGGCATCTGGCCATTAGGTGTAAGGAACCGAGGCATTATGCATAAGAGTTCTAGTAGTGTCGATGATGTGCCTGTGCTTACATTCGGCCAAGCCATTTTGCTCAGGTGTGTAGGGACATGAGAGTTGATGGTGAATGCCATTTTGAGTTAGAAAATTTTTAAGATAGTGATTGACGTATTCTTTCCCACCATCAGTACGAAGACATTTAATCTTATGAGAAAGTTGATTTTCGATAAAGGTTTTGAAATTTATGAAAATGGAGGGAACCTCCAATTTCTAATGCATTGGAAAGATCCTTGTGTAGCGAGAGTAATCATCGACAAACAACACGTAATATCGATACCATTGGATGGATGCTACTAGGGAGAACCCCAAACATCTGAGTGAATCAAAGCAAGCGGTATAGTTTGTCTATTTAACGAATTTTCAAACACTAGTTTATGGCCTTTTGAGGCTTTACACGAATTGTACATAGAAGAAAGAATAGGTAATTGAATATTCAAAATGTTCTTGAAAATAGTTTGAAGGGCAAGATTATTGGGGTGACCGAGACGATCGTGCCACAGGAGGGAGAGAGAGCTTGTGGCGGCAAGAGCGGTAGCAGTTGAGTTATTGGTCCTGTCATGAAGTGAATAGATACCATCACAACACGGTCCGGTGAGTAGCGTTTGATGATTATGCAAATCCTTAAAAACAAAGCCATTAGGAGTATATATATATATATATATGTGTGTGTGTGTGTGTGTGTGTGTGTGTGTGTGTGTGTGTGTGTGTGTGTGTGTGATGTTTTTAGTTGGTTGATACTATTAAATAATTTGTTTTAATGGATATTTATATTTTTGAGTATATGTTGAAGTTCTTTACATCTGTGATGTGTATATCTGTGTTGTGGATATTATTTGTATATGTTTGCAGGTGTAGAAATCCAATTGTTGCTTGGGAAGGCAATTTTTTTTTTGTTATTGTTACAGATTTCAGATGGATTTTGTATCAAAAATATGATAGAAACGATGATACAACGAATCAGTGCAATCAAGCCAACATTTTTTTGTTCGCCGGAAATTATCGGCGCAGCTTACGACGTCTTTTCCACCGGCATTTCCCAGCGCCATTTATTTGCCAGAAATAAGCCTTAGTTTATTTACGACAAACCTACGATTTTTATTCGTTGGTTTTTTTCGTCGGATAGATACGTCGTAAACTTCCGACTCACATGTCGCTAGAATAAATGGTTAAAAAATGCCATTTTGGCTAACATTTTTTGCACCGGTAATGCGTCGGAGAGGTTGCCAGAAAGGTTTCCGACGTCTTATAAACATTGGAAGGCATTTTTCGACGTGCACCAAAATGGCGCACAAAAATCTGACGGAAATGTGCCGGAAACCAAGGACTTACGTCGGATTTTACATGTTACCAGCGGATATATTCCGCCGATAATAACATGTTTTTCTGTAGTGAGCCCTTAAATTTTTAAAATTTTTATTTAAATTACGTCTTATTTAATACTAAAAATCCTAATATTTAAATTTTTTGTTAGGTACATAACATTAATAACAAGTATTTTGATAAAGGTCTGCAAGCACTAACATGGGACCCAATGGAAAAAGTAAAGACCTGACCAATATATATATAATGAATAAGTTCAAATTTCATTCCAAGTCGTGGAGTGAAGGAAGAAAAACTAAAAATTATGTAGTTTGCATTAGAGAGAATAATTATGAAGAAGCTGAGTGTGATTTTTACGGTATTCTAAATGAGGTTCTTGACCTAGAGTACCCAGGTGAATATGAGAATTTTGTATGTTTGTTTAACTATCAATGGTATGTTTCAGTATAGAATAGAGGCATAATGTTTCATCCTACGTATGGTTTAGTAGACGTAAATCATAGTAGAAGATACAAGAAGTTTGATCCATTTGTATTAGCAAGTAAAGCTGTTCAAGTTTATTTCACTAAATATCCTAGTGGTCGTAGGGATAAAAAAGATTGGCTAGCTATCATAAAAATAAAAGAATATGAGATAATTGATCAAAATACATTATATCAACTCCACATCAAGAGGATAAGATATCAAATTATAGGTCTATTGAAATTAAGGAGATGCCAGCTATAACCAATAATATTGAAATGCAGTTAGAAGATCTGAATAGTTAAACTAGCTCACAAGTTAGAATGAGGATGAAAGTGAAGATAACCTGGAGAGCAATAAAATATTTCTGATTATAAATAATTTTGTAATTAAAGTAACTAAATTTATTGTAATGTACTTATAGAATTATATTTTTTAAAATAAAGTTAGTAAACATATCATTCTCTTGCTAAATATCTCTTATAAAATATATTTTAAATGTTAATTATTATTGTGTATTATGTAATTCTTTATGTTTGTTATAAATAATTTATCTACATTCTATTTTCTTTTATTTTTGCTCATATAAATCTTTGGAATATTTACAATTTAATTTTTTATATATTATAATGATTTACTAATTACTTCTTTTAATATAAATGACTTCAGGTGATGATCCTCATCGTAGATCCTTCACCTCAAAGTTTTCTCAAAAAAAGTTGAGTGTTGGACTTAGTAGACCTAAACAACTTGATGAAAGTGAGGGGCAGAGGTTAAATCCACTAGTTATACCATCACCACCACCACCCAGGAGTCAACAACAATCCCCTAGCTAGTGAGCAAGGACAGGGCCAATTAGATCCACTTGTTGTTGGTGTACCACCACCCTTTCTTAGGTACTTCCCTCCTACATCGACGAGTCCTCAAATTTCCTCTCCAGATCAGGCACATGTAGCTTCATTCTATCCATATTACCCCCACCCGTTCTATTACCCATATTCAGTGCAGCTAGAACACGGTGAACCATCTACAACAGCAGAGGTTGGTGCTGGGGATCCTACACCTGCAGTAGATAAGCGTTTATATATTGAGCCCGAGGGTGATACATAAGTTCAGATTATTTTATTAAGTTTGTTGTAATTAGATATATTATATGTTATTGATAAAAAATTAACCTGTATCTTCAATCTCTCAATGCCAGCTACCCACAAGATTTGGGACATCGTAAGGAGCAAATATGATGCTTATTAGTTATCATAGAAGAAGATCCCAAAGGAAATTAGGGATATGTGATTTAAAAATTTTCAAGTATATTTAATTAGCATGAATTAAAATATTTAGTTTAATTTGTATTAATATTATTTATTATGCCTATATTTTTTTACAGAAAGATTTTAGGTGGTTATCTGAGCATAGCACAAGTATCAGAATAAATTTTGAATAGAGAGGATTGGCCAGTCTTACAGACATGTTCATGGACATTAGAAAGTTTGGGCAGCATCCATTATGTATTGTAGAGGGCGTATGGGCAGAATAGAGCTTGGACGAGTCCTGAGTTCACAAAAATAAAAGAGCAAAATAAGCAAAACAAAGTATTTGATTGTGGGGGTTTAGGAAGCTCCATTCATATTGGTGGATCTATTCATCATATGGAATATAGATGATAACCGGTAAAAGCTTTCAATAAGTTTAATATATATATATATATATATATATATATATATATATATATATATATATATATATTATATATATATAATTTTAAATATATTTTCTTTTTTCAAAAAGAGTTTCTTGACTGGGAGTCGACACCACTATAGTTGTATACGAGGACTCACCAACATCAAGTTGAACATCAGTGAGTTGATGAAAAGGCTAAAAAGATTTATGTGATTATAATTTTTGGAGTTTGAGAATATAAATTTAATATAAAAAATTTTATTCTAATATTAATATATTTTATGAATTTATTCTCGCAGGATGATTTTGTACGAGTTCGAAAAAGTCATCGGTCTACTGGTAAGGGATCATCTTAAGGATCAGCTCAGTATTCTGAATATCATACATGGTCAGATGTTGTTGGAGGAAGACAGAGGGGAGGGTATATGACTTGGGTTCGAAAGGCTATGATTATGAGGGAAATTCATCCACATCAGCATTTTATGATCCTAGTGGAGCTGAAAAGTCTGTAAGCAAGAGGATTGCAGTCCTGAAGAGAGAGATATAAGAGATGAGAAAGGTTTAAAATGAGATGCAGGTAGAGCTCCAATCCTATAGAGATGAAAATCAAAAGAAAGTGCAAGAGTAGACACATGAATCACCAGGCAGTGAGGACACTGAGGATGATTAATACCCTTATTTGTTTGATGAAATTTTAGTTTAAATATTTAGTTTGATGAACTTGTTGTGTGAAAGCGAGGACATTGACATATTATTGTGTATTTATAAGTTATATTTATTATAGACTTTATTTGATTTGATGAGTTTATTTGTTTTGATGAACTTTGTAGATTTTATTTGCTTATTATGGATTTCATTTCAATACTATATTTGTTGATTTTGAATTATAGTTGTGGGTTGATTATAGTGGTGTGTTGCCCATATTTGTGATAATTGTTCTGTGCATATTTGTGGAAAATTGAGTAAATAGAGGTACTGTCAATTTTTTTATTTAAAATGCTACAAGTTTTTGGCGGCTAACCGGCGGTTTGGCCGCTAGAAACTTTGATACCAGACAGCTTATTATAGCTGTCAGAAATTTAATAAGGTGGTAACCTGACGATTTAGCCATCGGTAAAACCTGCGGTTTTGATCGCCAGCAATGCGCCGGTGATTCACCGGCGGTTTACCGGCAGTTATTTGGTAGTTATTTGGCGATTTGGCCACTGGTAAAACCGACGGTTTTGATGGCCGGTATGCCACCGTTGATTAACCGGCGGTCACCGTTGCTATGATCGTCGGAACGCCGCAAGTAAATATAACCGCCGGAAATGGACCGCTGGAAATCGTTTCCTTCGAGGTTTATTCCGGCGGCTTTAGAACCGTCGAAAAACAACCGGTATTTTACGAAACCGCCAAAAATCTCAGTGGAACCGCCGGAAAAAACCGCCGATAATGCCTCGATTTCCTATAGCGACCATCATTTATGTATAATCTCATGTATAATCCCATAGAAAGAAACACATAGGGGGGTGTTTCTCATGTATAATCATCATGAATACCAAAATTTTAATCAGGACAAATATTTTCTATTTGAGAAAAAAACAGTATTAAAACTCACTAAATTAAATATTAATAATATTTTGGTTATTATGGATATGTTTTTTGGAAACCCATTTATCAGTGGTATTTTATATCATCCAAAGAAAACATTACAAGTTATTTATCTAATGCTCACTATTGCTCCAAGAGCTACAAACAAAAGAAAAAATAAAAACCTAATGAGCACAGGATCCCAAACTAAATTACAAAAATTGTTCATTAATACTCGGCAGGCACAAAGCCAATGCCGAAAAATAGCTGCAAGAGAGATAGAATCAACATTAAAGATCAACCGTCACAAAAATATAGACATCCTACAAAAAGAAATTTGAAACAAAATATATGCAGAACCTGTCCAGCACATCATCATGTAAACCAGGTATTGTAGAAGACTCGCCCCGCAAACAGCCCAACAAGAACGACCGACAGATATATTAGTAAGGGAAATTTTTGCCAACCAAAATAAAGAACAGGAAATGAAAACTTTTTTTTTTTTTTGGGACATTTAGGCCATTTAAGGCAAACTCACACACACAACGCATACACTTGGACTCGAACCTTGAACCTCTTAGTTGGAAGCCTAAGCTCTCAACCAATAGGCCAAGGAGAGTTGTGTATGGAAATGAAAACTTAGATTAGCATCATGCATGGTTGTCAGAGAATTCAAAATTATATGTCCTTTTTATAAGTTTTTTGTGTTGATATGATGACTATTATATCTTTCATCAATTTAGAGAAATAATATTCTTTTAGTCGAAACTAAAGAAACTCATATTTTATCGTAAAAATAATAGTAATCTTATAAGAGATGGCAACCAGCAAAAAGAAAACGTTTCTTCCCAAACAATAAAGAAAAAGGATTATCATGTTGATTGCAAAATAAATTATACTGAACGGCAAAGAAATTCAAAAGAGCATAAATAATACTTTTGATTATTATGTTCATTCAAATTCAACAAATTTAAATTTAAATTTGAATTAATATATGTATTTTGAAATTATTTGAGCTAAAAAAGATTCATAAGAAACATTTATGTTGTAAATCCGTCTTTAATTTCTACGCTTATTATTATATGTTATTATATATTGATATTGATATTGATATCATTACAAAGTAAAAGAAAAATACTGCACTAGCCTGTAGAATTCAAAAGAGTAGAATGCGAAAAGAAAAATTTTAAACTGCAACTCACCTAATAATTAATCTTCTAGCTCCCTCATGCATGCTGTTTCACTCAGGTTGCTCTGAGACTGTTCTGATGAAAGAAGTTAATTAACTGTCGTCTTATTAGATCTGTGGAAATATATAAACAGAGAGAGAGAGAGAGAGAGAGAGAGAGAGAGAGAGAGAGAGAGAGAGAGAGAGAGAGAGAGAGAGAGAGAGAGAGAGGAGCTCCCTTCAATCCAAGAATGAGAAGAAGCATAGGAAGAACGTCTCCAAGTTCATGCTCACCCTTTGAAGTGCCATTAACATACCATATTAACCAAATTGTATGTATGTATCCTCATGCAATAACAAAAGGTATTCATGAGCAAGCAGCCGTATTAATCCCCCACCTCACCCCTCATTACTTGGATTGAAAGGAGCTCCATTGCTTACACCTTCTTAGCCTCACGTAAAGACAACAGCGAAATCAAGAGAAAGAGGAAGATAAGCTATTTTCAAGCTTTTAGTCATGTGAGGACGAAGAGAAGGGCTGAGATCCTTAAATAGATGAAGGAGAAAGCCCAAGTCAAGAGGAAGAGAGATTCCTTCGATGCATTGGAAAAGTACTCAGCGGCCTCTAGCATGCTTTCATTTATTATAAAGCATTTATTATATTTTTTGTGCGTTTCAAATTTAAAAGCAGTAACGGTCGTATTTTTTTTGGGAATGGTAACATATCTGTCAATCCTTTTTTGTCGGTATTTGCTTTCTTTATGTCCACGAGAAAATAGCGGCTTATTCCCAAAAAAAAAAAAAAAAAAAAAAAAAAAAATAGAGGCTGCGAAGTGCTTTATTTATTTATTATTATTATTTTAAATTTTTGTTGAAGAAATTATCGGGAATTATAAAATGGAGTTATGGGAAATTTTATGTTTAAAGTTACTTAAAAATTCACTTGTTAGAGCTTTGTTGTTTATGAGTACATATGATGCCAAAAGTGTTGATTCGTATTAGCTCTTTTGTGAGGATGCGGATCCATCTTAGTTATAAAAGTATATTGATAAAAAAATTTAATTAAATTGAAGTTAGTTAGCTTAGTCATTAAAAAAATTTAAATTATTTTAATAATATAATGTCTCTATGTACATTATTCTTGTGCTCTAACATTTTTTGCAGGTAAATTTAAGAATTTAACAATAATTTTTAAAAAATAAAAATAGAAATAGACCCAAACCACAAAAAATAAATATTAAATATTTTTTTAAGCCATTAATAATTTTTAAATAAATTTTCACTCATTTTGTAATGATTGTGATGATTATTGAATAAACTCTCAAAACACCCTTAATATTTTAGAATGTACTTTTGATTAATTTGATATTGTTGGATAGCTAGTTAGGATGATTTGACTATAATTGGACTAATTCTTCAAAATACCAGTCATTAATTATCTAATTAATTCATTAATATGTTGGTTTGGTTTAATGTTTAACCTTAATCTCCTACTTAAGTTTAGCCTATTGAATAAATTCATCATTAAATTTTCATTTCATGAAAGCTCTAAGTTTAAAATTTCATTTGATTTGGCAAGGTTGTTCATAGTGAAAGTCCATATAAAACACTACAAGCAACTATGTGTATGTTTTCCTCTATCTTGATCATGTGTTTCATGCACTTTTGCATTTGATTATACATGAATATGGCCATTAGATTATTGCACCTACACCATAGTGTCTCAATTTAATTAATTTTATTTAACTATATAATCCTTAACTAAGCTTAATTGATTTGGGTTAAGCTTTAACATTACTTCATGAGCTCATTGATTACGTTAACACTATCGAAGAGCTAATCACTAGCGAACTACACATTTTAAGATGACTCACACAATATTTTAGAATAGTCAACCCTAGTTTCGTCTAGGTTCCAATGGCACTGACGACATAGCCCTTATTTTAAACCACGCATGGATACCATTTTTCAACTCTATTTTACATCACCAGCTTGCATACTTTTCATTGATTGGCATTTTAATCTAATTTAACTTAAACAATCTAGCTATGGATATTTAATCAGGCTTCCTTTTAAACCTAGTTATGCCCCTTTTGTTGAGTTTATCTTTAATACTATCAAGATATTTTGACTTACTTTAAACTCTTTAATCATATTTCTTTGGTTGAAAATTTACTTAGATTAGCCATACCCCCATTGGTGAAGTTTACTCTTAGCATTATCATGTTCCTATGACTATAATGCTAACCTTTCTAGTCATCTTCTTTTGGCTAAGGAAAATCCTTAATTAGTCATGCTTTCTTTTTTTTGGCTAGGTTCATTCTTTGTGTAGTCTTGCACTTTTAACTTTCTATCTTTATTCAACCATTCTCTTTTGATAAGATCTCCACTTTGATTTGGTCATGCCCTTTTGGCCTAATTTACCCCCATTCTATTTATTTGCTTTTGACTAGACATCCATAGTTTAGTCATGCACTCTTTGTTAAAGTATAATTGAACTTAGCCTTATCATATTTAGATGAGTTAATTCAAGTAGATTCATACTCTTTTAATTTTATTACCTCTTATAATGGTCTTCCTTATAAGTCACTATAAGAACTTAATTATACCACATTTGGTTGCATCATACCCCAACTTGATTATACTCCTTTGATAGAATCATTCCATTTTCAATCATACATTATGGTTGAAAATCACATGGGTTTGGGTTTACACCATTACTCAAACAATTCCTTTCCTTCTAAGTAGTGGTCTCTACTCAGACTTGTCCCACAATATGGATATTTAAAGCTCATGTTGAATTCATGGATCTTTTCTATCTTCCAAGTGCTTTTATCACTCCAAAAAACCTGAATATTAATATTAATAGTTGATGGTCTTAACTATCTTCCATCATATTAATAGTATATTCGCCCAATCCAACTTTCCACCATAGGTGAGGAGTCATGGGTGCTACTATACAACCAATCATAGTATGATCTAAGTGATCTATTACCCTAAACAATCATTATATCTTCTCCCCTAACCATTGAATTGCAACCCATATGTCCCTCTCCCATTACCTAGCCGCATAGCTACATATTTTTTACTTCTTATTTTCATTTAAATTGCATTTACCTTTTTCAACATGTAATATCTTTGAAGGAGTCTATAAATACCTCTAATATGTGTATGAAAAGTAAGAAATAAATTCGAAGTTATTTTTATATTTCTACTTTCCTACATTGTATCATAGTGAGGTTAGGCTTCATTTCTTCCAACTTTTGTTAATTATTTCTTATTCTTTTTTATCGATCGAGATTATTCCTTATCTATATTATGTTTGGTTTCTTTAACTTCTCTTTTAAGAAGTTAATAGGAAAATGATAATGATTCATAGTTCCCTAACAACTGTTGCAGGTCAAAAAAGTATTTCAATTTCCCCCATATTTACTCATTACATGTTCCTCATATATCTAAATCTTCTATCAAGTTATAAAATTGCCAAAAATCATAGTTGCAATGTTTTTTTTTTTTTTCTAATTATTATGTATTACAGTACCTCACTATGTGTAAGATAATTGGGCAAGGTAGAGAAAAATAGGGTTATATATTCTTGAAGCTATAGAACTACTTTTAAAGCTTCTTCATATGGATTAAACCCCATGGCTAATTCCAGTAGGTGACCGTTAACTAAACTCCTTAGCATAAGAGAAGAACACTGTGCTGATTGATAAGGAGCATACCCCTCCAAAATCATGTAGACAACTAGCACTTGCATGACAAGGAACATACCCCACCAAAAGCCAAAACCAAAAGTAACAAAAAATAAGATATAACCAGGGACAGTTAAAGCCAAAAGAAACCAACTCATAAGAAAAATAACATTACCCCAAGGCCTGCCATGAACTAAACCTACATCCTACTAGCCATAGTAAGATAATGAGCACTAAGGGAAAGCAGAGAACATAGGACCAAAAAAAAAAACACAAACTATCAAAGTCACAAGCCCAAAAAAAAAAAAAAAGAAAAGAAAAAGAAAAAGAAGAGAAGATACAAAACAAAACCAACATGCACATAGAAGATCCAAAAGACACCAAGAAGCATAGCTAAATTTTTACCTGAGCTTTAGAATGTGAAGGTCTTCCCAAAGATTAAATGAAATTGTAAATAAAATTTCTTTTATCTTTCTTTTTTTTTTTTTTTTTCCTTCTCGAACTAAAGGATAAGACCTTCACCTACGCGACACTTAAATCATTCTCTTCCATCAAACAAAAAGAATAATCAACATTAGACACTCCACATCACAAATATCAGCTGACTGAGAGCAAATCTAGTCAAAGTGTTAATTAGATCACCAAATTGTAATTTCAAATGAGGCTTCCCACCATCCAAATCAGCTTCTTTAGAGATAGGGGAAACATATAAATTAATAATAAACAACTTATTCGGGACATCCATTCTATCCATAAGATTCGTTGAAGTATTCATAAGGCCTTGAGGAAAAAGAATTCCGCCAAGCCTCCAAACTAGCACCATTAGAAAGCATATTCACATTATTAATCCAATTCTTGATAGTAATCAAATTATGAGAAATAACTACTTTCTTATTTAAACTATTTAATGCATAATCAACCATAGATTTATCATTCACACCCTTAATAGCCATAATATCAGGATCATCATAAGAATAGGCACCATCATAAACATTAACATTCACCACCGCATTGTGTAAATTTTCCACACACTCCTGCACAACATCAGCATAACAAATCATATTTAACTTTTTTATAGCCATGTTATCAACAAGCATGGGGTTGTTGATTCTCAGGGGAATGACATCAATGTGTGGATGAATATGACACTCCACACTGGAATGGCCTAGGGATTCACAATGAACACAAAATGAAGGGAACACCTCCATCTCAACATGTTGGACATACCTAAATTTTTTTGGACCAAGCCACACTTGACTAGGGTAGCTTTTTCTAATATCAAGTTCAACCAACACACGAGAAATAGAGGATCTTGATCCAACAATAATAACATTATTGGTTTTTAAAGGATGATCAAATAAAGAACCCAAACTGTGAAGAATGTGTGGATAAAATAGATGGGGTCAGAGGTTATCAAATGAAACCCAAATTAGGATAATTAGGGGTTCCCCATCAATATCAAAGAATGGAGACCACTTAACAAACTTTATATAAAAATTATTGACGAAATACAAATGATGTTCAAAAACTCTACTATAATCCAAGTCATTAACCATCTTAATCAGAACATGTTTAGATTCAAAAGAGTCGCTGAACATTCACCGATGAGTTTTAAGTTCAAGAATCAAGCAGAGGTTTACAAGAAGGAACTTTTTTGATTAAAGAAAATTTGAATGAGGCTACCAAAGAAAGGATATCCTCCTCTGAAATTTATAGGGAAGGAAAACCATAAAGGGAAGTAAATTTAAGGTTAGGAAAATCCACATAGGAAGAAACCTTGAAAAGGGCATGTAAGAATGAGCGAGATTTCATTTTTATCGTTTAAAAAATTAGGATCATTCATTCAATTGACCATCATCCAATCATACATACTATTGAAGAAGGAAAAAAATTTGATGAAAAAGCACCTAAAATCCGATGAGAAAGATGAATAGAAAGAGATAAGTACTAGAGAAAACTTCCTTGAGAGTGAAACAAGCATCGAGCCAACCAACATTTTTAAGGAGAGTGATTAGAGCAGAAACCCTAGTAGAGACAAGAGAGGGGGGAAAGATCACTATCTATGTGTGGTATATGACCCCTTAGACTAGCTACAGATGTTGTAGTTAGGTTGACACTTTACCAGAGGATATTTTTGGTCAAATGATAAATAACTTATTGGGTCAAGTTATTAATCATTGGCTAGGATGCTTTTGCTTAGAGCATATTTATTTCACTACTTTTTGCACTAGATTAGAGATCTTTTACTTTGTTGATTCTTAACAAACTACCAATAATGTGTATTGTTCATAAATTTCCTATGCATAAAAAAATATTAAAATGCTAATTAAGGCTTTACTTACCAAATGATATTTGTGGTGTAAAGTGTTGATTGATTTTTTGCACTTCTTACAATGTTGTTATTACTCCATATAGTACCTTTATATTCTACTATACTTTTTAGTTTATGAAGCTTTGTACATACAATAAGATAAAAGTAAATTTTCATTAAGAAAATAGATCTTGACCAAAGAGTATCTATCACAATATATTGTAGATGGGTGTACATTTAAACTAGGTGGGGACTGTGGGGTAACAAAAGCTAATAGATAGAACTAGAAGGTTTAGAGCATGTATATGCAAAGCTCAATTACTTTTTTTTATTTTCTTCTAGACGTATATATATGTTGATTGTGAAACTATATCATCCTATTGCCTATTCTTTCATAACCATCACAACACACTATTTTTTTACTTATGTAGTCTCTTTATAGTTTTTATGTGATTTTTTTTTCTCTTTGTTCATTAGTTTAAAATTTTCTAGGATATAAATGACTTTATGGTAGGCACTTAAGATAAAATATTTTATACAAATTTTAATAAATTAATAATCCACTTTTAAATTGATTTTAATTTATTTTTTTAAATTAAGGCTTTCTCTAGCCAACTTTCTAATTGAGAAATACTTCTATTATATCTCTTAAGTGATGTACAAAGTAGAGCTAGGTAGCGATCAATACTACTAAGTGTTAGCACATATTTATAATATGGTCTATCAACATGCATATGTGCCTTTTACTTGAGGATAGATAACTAACATGCGCGCGCACGCGCGCGCACACACACACACACATTTTGTAGGCATACATTTTTATCATACTTATATTTCATCATATTATGCTAGGTTGTGGCTGTCTTGATCTATACAAATTATAAGTCTAATTGAATATTTTTGGTTATGGCTTGCTAGTTTCATTTCCTTTCTTTTAGTAGAATTTTCTATAACAATATGGATTATATATCCTTTATCATTCTAACTTTCATTTTATAATTCATCTATCTAAGAATTCAAAGCACTTTAGTTTCTTTGGTTTAAAATCATGAGGCAAACTTTGAATGATGTAATTTATATATTACTACTATCAGAGCCTCTAATTGTAGTGCATGGCACATTAATGTGAATCAGTGTGTGTCTAGAAATAAATTAATTTTGTGCATTCCACACTTCCAACTAGATATAAGAGCCCAAAAAAAGAATTTCCTTTTCCAAACAAAGATATAAAATTACATAATAATTTTCTCATTAAAATGTTAAAATTTACTTAACTTATATTTCAACTTTGAGAAGATTTGAACTTTTCATAGCTTTCACATCATAATCATCATAGAAGCACAAATAACAAATATTTCCATAGAGTAATAAAAGGATATGATTTAAGAACAACCAACAGTGAATCCTCATAAAAGAACCTCTCTAAGAAAACTTTATCTCTCGAATATCTCAGAACTATTAGTGGCCTCTTTTCTAAAAGTGTTCTTTAGTGTTTTGTATTAAGTCCTATTTAAATGATGGCTTAATAAAAAACCCTAAAAAAATATTATTTATTAAACATGATTGGTAGATCGTATAGTTTAATAATAGGATCGTACAATATGATTAGCATAATTTTGGCTGAGTTCTCCTATATTAGCATGTGAATGCCATTCTAGTTGTATGTTTAATATCATTTGACCTTTATCTCTTATTTACATGAAATGTTAGCATAACTAGAAGGCATGTCATAAATTCATCAACTCAAAATTATCATATTTAATAACATTTATAATCTTGAAAATATTAATAACTCATAAGGCTCATGGGGTTTAATATTCTCTCTATTTTTATATAATGTAAAAGATTTATGGTTATGTTTTATATCAAATTAGGCTAGAAAAAATTTTAATTAAAATTTTAAAATTTTTGAATAAAATGGCTCTTCCTATTAGTTTTTGTATCTAATAATAAAGAGCTTAATTAAAAAATAGAGTGATAATAAAAATTAATTTACGAGAGAACAAAAAATAATTTTTATTTTAATAAAATTAAACACTAAGCATGAATACATATTTATTAATAAAAAAACACAGATATGCCAAATGCTGATAAGAATATAAATACATAATCAATTACTCACTACTACTTTTGATATATGAAAAAGTCGAGAAAAAAAATTACTAAGAAAAAAAAGGATAATAAAAACACAAAACAACATCATTAGTTGCGCTACAGAAAATTCATGAATTTTTGATGGTTTGGACCGCCTGTTATGTAACCGCCACTATTAACGGTGGTTAGAATGCCGATGTTTACCATTAGTTTAATCGGTGATTATTTAATTTTTCACCACTGGAATTAGCGGCGGTCAAATAACCGCCGATTAGTCTGCCGGTATTATTTCTTATTGGTGCATTACCGGTGGTTCAAACTGCCGGAGTTAAGTGAATTATTTTTGGCGGTCAGAACCGCTAGAAAGCCGCAAGAAATTGCCCTAAATTTAGCCGTCCCCAACTTTCCATTTCATTTACTCGCATCCTCCTCTCTCTCTCCCTACAGACAGTCACCCCTATCTCCTCTATCCTCCCGTCATTGAGATGCTTCCACTGGGAACCGACAAGCTCCCTCCGGCCGAAGATCTCCCCCCCACTCCGGCATCAAAGCAAGACCAAAGATCTCGCCCCAACTCCTATGTGAAATCATCGTCTGAGTCCTGTAGGTTTGCATTTTTTGTTTTTTGTTTTTAAATTTTCACCCTGAATGGATTGACTTCTCCTTTGTGTAGGTGATTATATTGAGACCTTTCTAATCATAATGACATACATATGACTAAGAATGTATCAAAGAGTTGAAAATCAAAATGTTTCCACATGCTCCCCTTTATTTGAGGTTCATAAAATGGTATTTTGATATGGATTATATCTTAATTTTCTAATATCAATTTAGATTATGATCTCATTTATGTCTTCAAGGATCCAAAATATACACTAGCTTTTAGCTTATTTTCTTTAAGAAAGAATATTCAAAAAATTGAAGGAAGGAATTACAATGGTTAAAGGATTCTTCCTATTTGATTGGGTAAAAGGGGGATTAAGGTGAAATAATAAAGATGAAGATAGGTAATTCTATGGAGAAGTAGATGGATGCACTAGTGAAGTGCCTAGACGAGGGAAATATTTTTATGGAGGTGTTGTAGGTAGATGAACATGATCAAAATTGTTCCATTGCCCTGACTTTAAATTTGATGATTATTAGTGTAAAGATGGGAGGTGGCGAGGATGTAACCAAGGGTCTTGATATTTTTGACAAGGAGATCAATGTAATGGGTCTTTTAAGGATGACATTATGATGATTATGTAAGTAGATAGGAGCATCCGAGGTGTAAAGACTAGTGAATGAAATAAGCTCAAAACTATAATTATAGAGATGATGATAAGTTAGTAGGTTGTGGTGATTCTCCACAAAAAGAAAACTTTATATGAAATTGAGTGGCCCCAACAACTTTTCAAGGTTATGAGCTTCACAAAATGAATCTAATGATGAAGAGGATCTAAGATTATGTTAGGTGTATAAACATACTTATAATGTTTAATATTACATATATATTACATGCTTACAATATCTTATAAAGTAAATATGATTTGATTTCTTGTTTGATTTATTCTAATCAATATAGGGAGAGATTATTACGCGAGGAGTTTGAACACAGAACCGTTTGATTTTGTGACTGGACAGTAAAAGCATAATGTTGAACAATAGCTGCACTTCTACTGATATAAAATGAATGGTTCTTTGTGTTCAGACTCTGTATGTAATAATCTCTCCAATTTAAGGCTATGTATGGGTTCCCTTATGTCAAAATCTTATAGATATTCTCATGTAAGGCTTTTTCCAAGAAGAAATGGAAGTAGGAGTTTTGGCATGGTTCAATTAATTCCAAAGGATTATATGATGTTGTGCTAGAAATTTTATTTAGATCATTTCTAATATTTTAAAATTTGTTTCAGTTTATTATGATTTTTGGATTTATTTTATTTGAAAATAGGATGGATTATTCTTTTAGATAATTAGAAGTTTGAATTTAAATATTTGTTAGGATTATATTAGCTTTAATTTTGAGTAGGATTAGATTTGTTTTTTATTTGCTTTGAGATAGTTTTCTTACTGATTTGTTTTTTAGACTACAGTCACAATTTCTATTTGACCACATTTTTTTCATTATTCTTAAGATATTTTTGTGTTAGGAAATTAAACTGTTGTCTACAACAACTTTTGTAGAAGTTACTTTTCAATGCAAATGAATTAGCTTCTCTTCCCCTCCTTTCCTAATTTCCTTAACTCAGCATTGTTTTGGTAGCAAAGCCTTCACCTAGAAGCTCAATTGCCCTGATATACTCTCATATGTTTCTTGCATCCTATAATATCACATAATTAGAGTCTTACACAACTTCATAAGTTGTAGCCTTTCTTGACATTATAGCTTTACAAACAACATTTTTCATTACCTCTGTCGAGTCTCAGTAGAATGAAGAATAAGTTTAACTCTTTATGTCTATTCATGATGGTTAAACATGAAATAGTTTTCGATGGAAGGTTCTTCTCAAATTTCACCTTTATTCATGAAATAATCATTCAATGCTTCATTGACCACCATGAAAGTTTCTTTAAACAATTCCTATTTTGGTGAAATAAATGAAATTCATAACATTAAGGCTAATGAATTGGGTTAGAGAGTTCTCTACAAATTTCTATAAGATGGTTGTGAGACCTACAATGCTTTAATGTGAGACCTACAATGCATTCCAATCAAGTAAAGTACACTTGTTCAAAAGTATAACAAGTACACTTGTTCAAGGTATATACTTCTAATAATTGATTTCATAACTATATAAAGGGATGTTTGCTTCAACGTCCAAATGACTATCCAAAAAGAGAGATATTAGATGTATAACAGATTGTTACCAGGTCAAAGAGGATTAACAGATAAATTTATACAGGGAGTTGAGACTTTCATTCAAGTTGCATCTCAACTTCTTTCCTTTAAGTTTGATGGAATATTTAGATGTCTATGTTCAAAGCATAAAAATCTAGCATTTCTCAAGCCCGATGATGTGAAGCTTGATTTATATTATAGGAGATTTCTTCCATACTACTAGATTTGAACCTCACATGGCGAGTACGAGCCACAGAGATACTCATACCAGTCAATCCATAGCTTTTGAAACATTTGATAAAGATCAAATGATTAGATCGTATGAAGAACTTATTTTTGATGTAGTAGGTCATAATTTAAGAGCTAGTATGGAAGACCCACCAAATACAGAAACTAAAAAATTTTTTGAGTTACTACATGTAGCTCAAAAACTAATTTAGGATGGTAACAAAACTCATTTGGAATTGTCAATTACAGTGAGGATGCTAAGTATTAAAATTAAATATAATATTCCTCATGATTATTTAAATGACTTCGTTGATCTTTTCAAGGAAACTAATTCAATGGATAATTTAATTCCCTCAGATTTGTACTTAACAAAGAAATTAGTATCCAAATTGAGTCTCACTGCTACAAAAATTAATTGCTGTATCAATAGATGTATATTATAGTATAAGGATGATGCAACAAAAGTTTATTGTTTCACCTATAATGCACCTCAGTTTAAGCCAAACTCGAGAAAACAACGTCGTCAAAAGAAAGATGTTCCATATTTCCCTTTATTTTATTTACCGATCATTCCAAGATTTCAATGACTCTATGCATCAATGAGTTCAGTAGGCCATATGAGATGACATAAGGAGAAATTATAAAGAAGTGGTGTTCTTTCTCATCCATCAAATGCTAAAGTGTGGAAACATTTTGATCGAGTGCATGCTTCATTTGCTGCTGAACCCAACAACATAAGATTGGGATTATGTGCTGATGATTTTACCCCATATAGTCAAGCAGCTATACCATACTCTTGTTGGCAAGTTATACTAACACCATACAACCTTCCACCAGAGATGTGTATGAATATTTCGTACATGTTCTTAACATTTATAATACTTAGACCATATAATCCAAAAGTAAAAATAGATTTTTTTTGTAAATATTAATTGATAATCTCAAGTTATTATAAGAAGAAGGTATTCTCACATATGACATATCAATAAAATAAATTTTTTTCCTTCGAGCTGCATTGCTTTGGACTATTGGCAATTTTTTAGCTTATGGTATATTATATGGTTGGAGTACAACAGGAAAATTAACTTGCCCTTACTGCATGAAGAATACTAAAACTTTTACACTAAAACATGGAGGGAAAAATACTTTGTTTGATTTTCATCATATATTCCTACCTGCTGATTATCAGTTTCAGAGGAATAAGGAAGCATTCATTAAAAATAGAGTTGAGAGATCACCTCATCCATCCAGATTATGTGGTAATGATGTACTACATAGACTTTCGGACTTTCCAATAATTATTTATTTTCTAATATTATCAGATTCTAAATATTTTAGATATGGTGTTCAATATAATTAGATTAAAAAATTATTTTCTAGACATTATCATATTGGAGAATTAATTTGATAAGACATAACCTGAATGTTATATACATTAAGAAGAACTTCATGGACAACATTTCTAATATAATTATGAATTTTAAAGGTAAGAGCAAATATAATATCAAAGAAAGGATGGACATTAAAGAGAACTACCGACAAAAAAATCTAGAGTTAGTAATAACCATCAATGACAAAGTAATGAAGCCCAAAGCATCTTACTCTTTCACGTTAGAGCAAAAAGGATCAATATGTCAGTGGTTTAAATGTTTAAAAATTCTTGATGGCTATGGATCAAACTTAAGTCGATGTGTTGACTTGAAATCTATGAAGTTATTTGGACCAAAATGTTATGATTCTCACATAATTATGGAGGTTCTTCTTCCGATCATAGTATGTATGTTACCAGATTGCATATCAAATATGTTAACGAGCTTAGCATTTTCTTTAAAGACCTATGTTTATCTAAACTAAGAGAAGATGCTTTATAGAGGAGCGAGGAGAACATACCAATCATCCTCTGCAAGTTAGAAAAAAATTTTCCCCCGGGATTTTTTTGATTCTATGAAATATCTTCAAGTCTATCTACCTTACGAAGCTAGAGTTAGTAGATCTGTACAATATTATTATATGTATTCTTTCGAGAGGTAAAGCATATTTTTATTAAGTTTTCAATATTTTTGAACAAGTTGAAAATATATGCTTATTAACTTGATAATTATAATTGTTTAATAGATATTTAAACAAATTGAAAAATTATGTTAAAAATAAAGCATGATCAAAAGAATCGATATGTGAAGCATATTTGTCTCAAGAAATCACTCACTTCTACTCCTCCTACTTTGAGCCTCATGTAACAAGTATAAGAATAAAGATTGGTTGTAACATGGACTTTGATATAGAAGAACAATCATAGACCGCACTATCAGTATTTAGAAGTCATTAAAAGCCTAATAGGAAATGTGTTGAAAGATTTATCAATGATTTAGAAATTAAAATAATAAATTTATACGTGCTACTGAACTGTAAAGAAGTTGAACCAATCTTAGAGTATGTTCTTCCATAATATGCATAATGAGTAATGTTTATTAAAATTACTAAAGTATTATTTTGATAATTTATCACAAGGTATTTTGTAAGCAATTTGCCTCTGACAGATTTTATAGATATTGAGCTAGTTGTTGCAAATAAATTCCCAACTTAGTTTAGATCTTATGTGAGCTCATAAATTTTGAAATTTTTATTTGAATTACATCTTATTTAATACTAAAAACACTAACATTTAAATTTTTTTTAGGTACATAAACTTGATAATAATTATTTTGATAAAGGTTTGTAAGTACTAGTATGGGGCCCAATGCAAAAAATAAAGACCTGACTAATATATATATAGTGAATGAGTTTAGATTTCATACTAAGTCGTGGAGTGAAGGAAAAAAAATTAAAAATTATGGAGAATGTGTTAGAGGGAATACTCATGAAGAAGATGAGTGTGATTATTACGGTATTCTGAATTAGGTTCTTGACTTGGAGTATCCAGGCAAAGATGAAAAGTTTATATGCTTGTTTAACTGTCAATGGTATGATCCAATATAAAATAGAGGCACAAGGGTTCATGCTACATATGGTTTAGTAGTTGTAAAATATAGTAGAAGATATGAGAAGTTTGATCCATTTATGTTAGCAAGTCAAGTTGTTCAAGTTTATTTTCAGCAAATATCCCAATGGTCATAGGAATAAACAAGATTGGCTAGCTATCATAAAAACAAAATGACGGGGATAATTGACCAATAATACATTGTAACAACTGTACATCAAGAGAATGAGATGTCAAATTATAGGCATGTTAAAATTGAGGAGATACCAACTACAACCCCTAGAATTAAAATGTTGTTAGAAGATGTGAATAGTTCAACTAGCTCATCAAGTGAGAACGATGATGAAAGTGAAGATACCCTGGAGAGCAATGAAAATATTTTTGATTCTGAATAGTTTTTATAATTTAGAATTATAATTTTTATAATTTACAATTATAGAATTGTAATTTTTATAATATTTCTGAGTAGTTTTTGTACTTATAGAATTATACTTTTTTGAAACATATCATTCTTATAATGTCTCTTATTAAATCTATTTTGAATGTTAATCATTATTTCGTATTCTATAATTCTTTATTTTTGTAATTCATTATTTTTTATTATGTATTCTTTATTTTTTATATATTACAATGCTTTACTAATGGCTTCTTTTAATACAGATGGCTTTAGATGATGATCCTCCTCGAAGACCCTTCACCTTAAAGTTTTCTAAAAAAAGTTGAGTGTTGGACCTAACAGACCTAGACAGTCTGATGAAAGCAGAGATCAGTTCCACTAGTTATACCATCACCACCACCATCCAAGAGTTAGCAGCAGTCCCCTAGTGTGTAGGGTCAAGGTCCGTCAGATCCCCCTACAATTGTACCACCACCCTTTCATGGGTTCTTCCCTCCTCCATCGATGAGTCCTAAGTTTCCCTCTCCAGATCAGATACATGCAGCTCCATTCTATCCATATTACCCGCAACCAGCATTAAAAACTTGTCCATCCACTGTCCCTTATGCTCCTTACCCCCACCCATATTGTTACCCATATTTGGTACAGCCAAAACACGGTGGACCATCTAGACAACAAAGATTGGTGTTGGGGATCATGTAGCTGCAGCAGATAAGCGTCAATATATTGAGCCTAAGGGTGATATGTAAGTTCAATTTTTGTAGTTAAGTTTATTATATTTTGATATATTATATGTCATTGGAAAAAAAATTAACCTACAGCTTCAATCCTTTAAGGCCACCCACTCACAAGATTAAGGATATCATAAGTAATAAATATGACGCTTCTTACCTATCATGGAAGAAGATCCCAAAGAAAATTAGGGATATGTAGTTTGGAGAATTTTAGGTATACGTATTTGGTATGAATTCAAATATTTGATTTAATTTGTATTAATATTTTTTATTATACATATATTTTTTCATAGAAAGATTTTAGGTGGTTGCCTGGCAAAACACGAGGATCATAACAAATTTTGAGAGGAGAGGATTGACCCTTCTTAGGGATATATTTTTGGATATTAGAAAGTCTGGGTAGCATCCAATATGGATTGGAGAGGGCGTATGGGCAGATCTGAGTAGAGCTTGGGCAAGCCCTAAGTTCACAAAATTAAGAGAGTCGAATAAGTAGTATAGAGCATCTTACTATAGGGGTTTAGGAAGCTCTCATCATATTGGTGAATGCGTTCCTCATATAGAATATATAAGACGACTGGTAAAAGCTTTAAATTAGTTTAATAAATAAATTTATATTATTATATATATATATATTCTATTTTTAGAAAGAGTTTCTTGGCCGGGAGCCGACACCAATAGAGTTGCATATGAGGACTCATCAACATCAAGCTGACCATCAGTGGATTGATGAAAAGGCTAAAAAAGCTCATGTGAGTATAATTTTTTGGAGTTTGAGAATAGAAATTTATTATAATAAAACTCATTCTAATATCAATATATTTTATGGATTTATTCTTGTAGGATGATTTTATATGAGCTCGGGAAGTCGTCGGTCCACTAGTGAGGGATCATCTTCAAGATCGACCCAATATTATGAGTATCACACATAGTCAGATGTTATTGGAGGAAGGCAAAGGGGGAGGATATATGGCTTGGGTTCGCAAGGCTATGCTTATGACAGCAGTTCATCCATCTCAATATTTTATGATCCTAAAGGAGCTGAAGAAAGTGTAAGCCAGATGGTTACAACGCTGATGAGAGAGATAGAAGAGATGAGAAAGGTTCAAAATGAGATGCAGGCAGAGCTGTGATCCTACAGAAATTAAAATTAAAAGAAGAAAGAGCAAGAGCAAGAGCAGCCATATGAATCACCAAACAACGAGGACACGGAGGAGGATTAGTACTCTTATTTTTTTGATGAACTTATGTATAAACATATTTGGTTTAAACATTTGGTTTGATGAACTTATTGTGTTAAAGTAAGGACTTTATTTATTTGGTTATGAACTTATTATGAGTTGATTTATTTTGATGAACATATTTATGATAATTATTGTGATTAATTATAGTGGTATGTTGCCCATATTTGTATAAATTGTTGTATTTTTTGTGTAGTTTTAGAGTTTAGGGTGAAAATTAGTAAAATAGAGGGAAGGCTGTCAATTTTTTTTTCAAATGCTACAGGTTTCCGGCGGTCAATTGGCGATTTGGCTGCTAAAAACCTCGATATCATATGGCTAATCATAGCCACAGGAAGTTCACTATAACCGATGATAATTACTGGCAATTTACAGACATTTTTTGGCGATTCTCCGACGATATGTTGGTGATGGCACCGCCAGTAATTCCTTCGGTTATGACCGCTGGTTATTTAAGCCACCTAAAAAATCCAGCCAAACCGACGATTAAATAGCAGGTAAATAACTAGCGGTCACCGACATTATGACCGTTAGAAAACTACCGGCGATATGATCACTGGTAAACGGCTGGAAACAGACCGTTAGAAATAGTTTCCTATGCGGTTTTTATCGGCGACTTTAAACCACCAAAAAGCCACCGGGTTTTTACAAAACCATCGAAAAGCTTAAGATAACCACCGAGACAAACTGCTGGTAATAAGTGATTTTCCTGTAGTGTTGGAAAAGCTTTGGTTTGGTGGTGGTGGTGGTGGTAGATGGAAGTAGATGTGTTGAAGTAAGAATTGATCCTAAATTTAGACTTGATGATAAACACACAACACTACATCTACTCACACTAAATGTGCTCTTGTTAGATATACTCATCTAATTTTGATTCCATCTATGCAAAATGCTTGATCCACTCATCTAAGGAGTAATTTTGTACAGGATGAATAAGAGGAGCAATTAATCTTTCTTCCTCTTCTTCATTTCTCCTTACTTCATGAGATGGGCTATTCATTTTACTATATATGAAATGGAATAAATGATCAATAAAGGGAGAGGGTAGGTGGTTAGGAGGTTGAGGAAAGGTTATGTTATGCTTAGTTTGTAAGTTGTATGTAATGATATGACTAACTACTAAGATTTCTTTCCTTATCAATGCAAGGCTTTTTATTTATTAGATCAAAAGGTTAGCTTTTTATTTGTGTACTGGTCATACAATAGTAGATAACTATAGTGAGGATTAGAGTAATATTCACTACAGGAAAAACGTTAAAATCCGGCGGTTTTTTCCGGCGGTTACTATAGATTAACCGACAATTTTATGTGTTAGAATAGTTGCTATTTGAATGCTTTAAATTTTCGCAACTTATGTAGTTTTGATGATTCCAAACATTATTGTTCAAATGTGTAGTTATCTCCTAACAATTTTAGAAGATTTGTATTTGCTTTTGTGTGTACTAACATTTAAGGAAAATCAGACTCCAGACTACGATAACTTCAAATCAAATTCAACATAAGATACTTTGTCAATTTGAAGTTTACTTTTTTTCTTTGAATTAAATTTGAAAGGGAGTGATTGTAATTGAGTGAATAAAAACATACACACACACATAAGGAGATCATAAAAATTTTATACTAATCGTACGGGACGATATCTAATCGTACGGGACGATCAGACAGTTATCTCCTATAGAGCACATGGAACGAATAGGAACTTGCTCGAAAATTTTTTTCTAAGTCCTATTCGTCCAGGACGAAATTAATTATCATCCAGGACGATATGGTCTCTGTAAAATTTTCGTCCAGACGAATTTTATTATCGTCGGTGGCGACTGGTCCTCTGGAAAATTTTCGTTCAGACAAAATTAAATATCGTCCAGGACGATCTGGTCTCTGGAAAATTTTCGTCCAGACGAAAATAAATTATCGTTCGTGGCGATTGGTCCTCTAGAAAATTTTCTCCACGATGAAGTCAATAATCGTCCAGGACGATCGGTTCTCTGTAAAAATTTTGTCCAGACGAACATATTCTCATCCAAACGATTAACCGACTTAGAACAGTTTTCAGCAGTTTCTAGAACCGACATAGTAATAACAGTTCATACTGGACGAACCTAGTTCGTACAGGACGATCATCTGTATGAAGACATTTCGTACACATATTCAAATAGGGTCATTTTAGATCATTTAAGTAAAATCGTCCAGGATGATCCACGATCGTACAGGACGAACCATTGCGTACAGAATTGAAAACTTGCAGTTTTTGGGAGGTTTTTCTTGTCTTTTATATAAATAGTCCAAATTGAACTGCCACCTAATCTTTTTGTCATTTGATCTTCGTGCCTCTTGAAAGAATAGCCAAGGAGAGAGTGGAAGAGAGCATTCAAGGGAGGATTCCTACCACTGGAGCGAGAAGGCTTCACTTGGATTTCAAAGGTAAGAGTCTCTACTTGTGAATTTGGATTACTTCACTCTTTTCCTTCTTCCTTCTAGATTCTTGTGAGAAGATCAGTCAAGGAGATTCGGTTCTCTGCCGACACTTGGAGAGTGTGAACAGCCGAAAGGTTCTCTGCCTACACTTGGAGAGTGTGAACAACTGTAGGGTTCTCTGCCCACACTAGGAGAGTGTAAAAGGATGACGGTTCTCTGCCAACACTGGAGATTGTGTAAAAGGATGACGGTTCTCTGCCAGCACTGGGGATTGTGTAAAAGGACGACGGTTCTCTACCGCACCGGGTAGTGGTGAAAAGAGTGTGTTGTAAAGGCTTCTCCGCCTTGCTGTGGGTGCTAAAGGAGAGTCACTATTGGTTTTAGTGCAATACTCAGAGGGTGCCTCTGAGGAGTGGATGTAGGTCTGGTTATAGACCGAACCACTATAAATCTGGTGTCATTTACTTTATTGTTTTTACGTTTCCGCACTTTAAATTTTAGTTTTAACAACTCTGTGGTTGAAAAATATTTTTCTACAAACTTTAAAAGAAATTTTTATTTTGGTTCAACTTAATCTTCAAAGAGGGTTTAAAATTTTTAAACTACCAATTCACCCCCCTCTTGGTAGCCTTGGGACATTCACTTAGGCTTAAAAACCTAATTACTAGACTCAACAAGTGGTATCAGAGCATCGTTTCAAAATCATAAGTTTGAACTACTTTTTGATTAACGTAGATGGCTACATTTGGAAACCGAAACACACCTGAGGGTTACTCTATCACTAGACCTCCACTGTTTGACAATATTCATTTTGATTTTTGGAAAACACGCATGTCTACTTTCTTACAGTCACTTGATTATCGCATGTAGATGCTATTCCAGGAAGGTTACTCAAAACCAACTAGATTAGTTGATGGAGTTAGGGTAGAAACACCCTATGCAGATTGGACTATTGAAGAACGTGACTTAGCACAATTAAATGCGAAATGTTTAAATAGTTTCTTTTGTGCTTTAAAATCTTAAGACTACATGCGAGTTTCTACTTGTAAAAGCGGAAAGGACATATGGGATAGACTTTGTATAACTTATGAAGGGACAAATGAGGTTAAGCAATCAAGACTCAATATCTTGTTACATGACTATGAATTATTTTGCATGAAACCTAATGAATCTATTTCAGACATGTACACAAGATTCACTCAAATTGTCACATCTTTGCATGCACTTGGTAGGGAATTAACTAATGCTGAAATGGTCAATAAGATTCTTCGTTGTTTACCTACTGCTTACGATGCTAAAATTACTGCAATTACAGAGTCTAAAGATCTGAACATTTATTCCATTGACAATCTTCTTGGTTCACTCATTGCTTATGAGCAAGAAGTAAGTCAAAGAAAGATTGATGCAGGTGAACCTAGAAAGGACAAAAATATTGCACTAAATGTGGAAGAGTCAGAGAGTGAACACTCACAACCTGAGGATGAAGACGATATTGCATTGATGACTAGACAATTCAGAAGCTTTTTAAAGAGGAAGCATAAGAGACGCCAACAATGGAATAAAGGTAAGTATAACAGAAATGACAAGGTTTCTAATGAAGTGATTTGTTATGAATGCAGGAAACCAGGTCATATAAAGACTGATTGTCCAAAACTCAAAGCCACTCCTAGCAAGGAGAAGGTAGAGGAGAAACCAATGGTAAAGAAGGGAAATAAGAAATTTCAAAGAGCTTTCTGGTCGGACTCAGCTTCAGACTCATCTAAGACTGAAAAAGAAGAAGAAGTCACCAACCTTTGCTTGATGACAGATAATGTTGAACAATCAGATCAAGAAGAGGAGTACTCTCACACAAAACCTCGTGAGAGTATATGGTACCTGGACAGCGGATGTTCAAAGCATATGACTGGAGATACTGCTCAATTCATAACGCTGGAAGCCAGGAGTGGAGGCAAGGTTACACTTGGAGATAATACCACAAAGAAAGTGATTGGATCAGGTATGATTGGAAATTTGAAAAACTTTTTCATAGATAATGTGCTATTAGTTGAATGCTTAAAACATAATTTGCTTAGCATAAGTCAGCTATGTGATAAGGGCTATAATGTAAAATTTTTACCTACTAGCTGCATAATAAGCCTAAATGGGAAAATTGTTTTAAATGGAAAAAGGGTAAACAATGTCTACATGCTAGATTTAAATTGTATTCAATCTCCTACTGCTTTTTGTTTGAAAACTGTTTCTGATGAATCATGGCTTTGGCATAGGAGACTTTTGTTAGAATAGTTGCTATTTGAATGCCTTTACATTTTTTGCAACTTGAATAGTTTTGATGATGGCAAAACAATTATTATTTGTATGGTTTCAAGTTAAACAAATCTCCTATCTCCTAAACTCCCCCTGAATTGATGAGTACATTAAAATAAGGAGGCATAAAGAACAATATTTTTATTTTTAAAAAATTTTAACACAAACAACCACAAAGTCAAATACTTGTAAAACAGAATAATCAAAACAGAAAACACAATAATTTCAATAATTTCTCCCCCTTTTTGACAGCAACAAAAAATGAAGAAGAAATAGACGAGAAATGTAAGTAATTATATGAAATTCATTTTAAAATTTAATCTAAATGGTGATTGACATAAGGTATGCAATTTTAAACTAAATATATTAGGTCAATCATAGAAATTCATAAAATTTAAGAAGTAATATAACATTGTAAGTAAGAAGAATTTATCAAAGACATGATTCAATTTAGACATTCGACTATAGAAAATCATTACAAGAGAGATGTATAAAAATTCTATATTTCAAAGTTCAATAGAATATAAATGAGCATAAGATCAATTTGAATTAGGAGATTGAAAGAATTTGGAAAGAAGAGAATTACCACATGTGGCGCTTTGCGCATCTTTTTCAAAATTTTTGGTGCACATTTTTGTGCAATTTTTTCTTTGTTGGGCTTATTTTGTGCCTCTTTTTCACTTTGCAAATCTTTGCGAATTCCTTTTGATTTTTATACTTTTTGTACAATTTTCAAGAGTAATTGAGACAAATTCTTTCCAAAATCAATAATCTAAAATTTCAGATATTTCTAAGTGCATAAATATCACTTGATCATAGAAATACAAAATAAGAAAATATTTAAATTGCAATAGTAATATTAACTTTTATGTAGTCTAAATGAATAGACATGAATTTAAAAGTTCTAATTACAACAAGTTATAAACAACTTTTAAATTTAGAAAGACTAGATTTTCTAATATAGATAATCTCAAATTATAATCTAATTTAAGCACTATGGAGATTAAATAATACTAATGAAATTCATAAACATTAACCACATTCCAAAAACAAATCAAATTTGAAAAACAGTATAACATCCATTAATATTAATGAACGGATTACATAATATCTAAAAAACAAGAAAAAAATACATTGAACTTAAAAGAAAAAACAAACATAAACACAAACACTTAACATTGAAACTGACACAATAAAAACATAAAATACGAATACAACAAACACACATAAATTCATCTCTACTGTTCTGGAGGAGGAGGAGGAATGCCGCCAAAAAGGTTGAAGTAGGAGGCCATCAACATTACATTGGTATTAATTTCATGTACTTCATTTCTAATATTACCAATGTCTTGTTGCTGCTGCGTAAGTTGAGCATCAAATTGATCAAACCTTTGATCAATGTGAGTCTCTAATCTATCAAATCTTTCAATCAGATTCTGATAATCTGACTGAGGTGTATATGTTTGCTCTCCTTCTTCTTCCTCTTCTGAAGCACTGGAATGTGCTTTTCCTTTTTCCTCCTTGAATAGCAATCTGAAGGAAGCATCATTATAGTATACTGGCTCTTCGTATTCTTCATCAGGATGCACTAAGTTGTATTTCTTTTCCAAAATGTAAGTGACTAAGTGTCCTAATGAGATGTTCTTTTTCCTCTTCAAATCTGCATGTCCTATTTCTGAAAGCCCATAGATATGATCTATGATAAGTTGGGCTTCGTCAATAGGATGACCTTCCATAATTAAAAATATTAGAGCAGAAAGAAGAGGGGTAATATTAATCCTATCATTAGCTTTAGGAATGATTGAAGATCTAAGGATATGCTGGATGATTCGGGCATTTTTGGTCATATCGGAGACTCTAGCGACATGATTGTCAATACTATTTTCTCTAATTACCCTATTGACATGATACTATTTGAAAGAGGTTTCTGACATTAGGGTGTGAGCTCTATATCCCTCAGTTCTTAAGTTCAAAAATGCACCAAGGTCCTGCTTGGTGATCTCAACTTTTTGCTTGAAGACATAAGAACTAATGGTGGAGTGGTCGGAATTAAAACTCATGTTCGCTAGGAAATAGTGGTAGGTTTGCTTGTTGTAGAAGTGGACGAGAGAAAGAATGAAATAAAATTGGGTTGAGGCAAAGAGGTGCATTACCCAAAATTTTAACTCAGTTTGAATTAGAATGCGAGAGGGAGTGATTTTGGCGGATGCAAAATGAGGAAAGGATTCCTCATTCGCCTTAGAAAGAAAGTTGTCTGAGGCATTCCTATTTGATTTCTTCACCAACACCTTTTGTCTCTTGCTTGAGGAGGCCATTGTCGATTTGAAGTAGAAAGGGATTGAAAATGAAGTTTGGAAGTGTGATTGTTAAGTTAGAAAGCCTTCATATTTAAAGAAAAACGATACGTTCATCCTGGACGAAAATATTCGTCCTGGACAAAAATCATCGTTCGTCTGGACGAAATTATTTCGTACAGACGATCCAATTCGTCCAAAATGTAACGGTTTTTCGTAATCAACACAACTTACGATGCGTCCCTTCGTACAGGCTTTTTGACTTGACCGATCGTACAGACAAAAAATTTTCGTACAGACGATCAAAAAGTTACTCGTTTTAATGTCTCTTGAAAACCGTCCCCTACAATGAACCGACACCTGTTCGTCTGGACGAACAAAAAATTCGTACAGACAAAGTCCATATTAAAAACTGTCTTATCCACTCAACCGCTCCATTCAATTGTCCCGACGTTTGAGAAAAAAAAATATTTTCGTCCTGGACGATCGTACGATTGTACAGACTGTTCTTTCACATATCGTCCCATACGAAACTAGATTCGTCCTGGACGATTTCCTCCAAATTTTTAATTTTTGATTTTTAAATTAAGAAAATCAAAGTAAACATTAAAAAAAACACAGAAAACATAAAACAAAAATATAGACACAAAAACAATTCATTCAAAACACACAAAATTTCACAAAATCAAAAATAAAACAAAACAAATATCAATGTTGCAAAGACATTTTGTTTAGGCATTCAAATCAATAACACCAAGCCTTGTTCTTAAAGTACTGAAGGTATGAAAGGCTAAAGGTTTTGTAAATATGTCTGCAAGTTGATTTTCAGTTGAAACATGTATGAGTTCAATTTCTCCTTTGGATACATGATCCCTTATAAAATGATGCCTTATATCAATGTGTTTGGTTCTAGAATGTTGAATAGGATTTTTGGAAATACAAATAGCACTAGTATTGTCACAATAAATTGGAATAGTGCCTATAGTTAATCCTAAATCAATCAACTGTTGTTTTAACCAAAGTACTTGTGCCACACAACTTTCTAATGCAATGTATTCTGCTTCTGCAGTAGATAGTGCCACTGAATTTTATTTTCTACTAGACCATGAAACTAATGAATTTCCACTGAATTGACATGTTCCAGAAGTGCTTTTCCTATCCACTCTACAGCCTGCAAAGTCAGAATCTGAGTAACCAATAATTTCAAATGAAGAGCTAAACTTAGGATACCAAATCCCTAAGTTTTGAGTTCCTAGTAGATATCTTAAAATCCTTTTCACTGCTGTCAAATGTGATTCTTTTGGATCTGATTAAAATCTAGCACATAAGCAAACACTGAACATAATATATGGTCGGCTAGCAGTCAAGTAAAGTAAAGATCCAATTATCCCTCTAAATTTCTTTTGATCAACAGATTTTCCCTTAAGGTCCTTATCCAACTGAACTGAAGAACTTATTGGTGTACTAACAGGTTTAGCATTGTCCATTTCATATTTTTTGAGGATGTCCTTAATATATTTAGTTTGACTAAGAAAAGTACCTTCCTCAAGTTGCTTAATGCTAAATCCTAGAAAGTAATTTAAATCTCCCATTAGACTCATTTCAAATTCATTACTCATTGTTTTAAAAAAATCATCACAAAGATGTTTATTTGAAGATCCAAAGATGATGTCATCCACATAAATTTGAACAATAAGTATATCCTTTCTAATTTTCCTTAAAAAAAGAGTTGTATCCACACTTCCTTTTTTAAAAGATCTTTCAAGTAGGAAGGTGCTCAACCTCTCATACCAAGCCCTAGATGCCTGTTTCAATCCATATAATGCCTTTTTTAATTTGAAAACATGATTTGGAAATTTAGAATTTTCAAAACCTGGAGGTTGTTCTACAAAAACATCTTCCTCAATTACCCCATTTAAAAAGACACTTTTGACATCCATTTGAAACAATTTAAATCCTTTAAAACAGGCAAAGGCTAGTAAAACCCTAATTGCTTCAAGTCTAGCTACAGGGGCAAAAGTTTCCTCAAAATTAATTCCTTCAATTTGATTATACCCCTTAGCTACTAATCTAGCCTTATTTCTAATGACTACTCCTGAGTCATTCATTTTATTTTTGAACACCCACTTGGTTCCTACAATACTTTGATCTTTTGGCATTGTAGTTAATTCTCAAACTTTATTTCTTATAAATTGATTTAACTCTTCTTGCATGGCCAATATCCAAAATTCATCAGAAAGCGCTTGATCAATGTTAGTGGGTTCAATAGTTGAAATAAAGGATGAATGATTGACTTCCTTGTTTAATCCACGCCTAGTTCTAACACCCTTACTTGGTTCACCTATAATCAATTCCTTTGGGAGGTTTTTAGAAAATCTCAAATCTCTAGGCAAAGGGTTTTCTCTTTCCAAATTTTATTCCACATTTTCTTCCAAATTTAATCTATCAATCTTTTGGGAGTTTTCTTCAATTTCTTCTTCAACAACATTTGGCTCTTCCATGTTTCCACTTTCATCAAATACAACATGTGTGGTTTCTTCAATGACTAAAGTTCTTTTGTTGAATACCCTATAAGATTTTCCAACATTGAATATCCAACAAAAATTCCTTCATCTGATTTTGGATCAAATTTTCCTAAGACAGATTTTCCATTATTATGTATGAACACATTGCAACTAAATACATTGTTATAATAGTTGCTATTTGAATGCCTTTACATTTTTTGCAACTTGAATAGTTTTGATGATTTCAAACATTATTGTTCAAATGTGTAGTTATATCCTAACAATTTTAGAAGATTTGTATATGCTCTTGTGTGTACTAACATTTCAGGAAAATCAGACTCCAGACTACGATAACTTCAAATCAAATTCAGCTTGAGATACTTTGTTAATTTGAAGTTTGCATTTTTTCTTGAATTAATTTTGAAAGGGAGTGATTGTAATTGAGTGAATAAAAAACATTCACACACACATAAGGAGATCATAAAATTTTATACTGATCGTACTGGACGATATCTTATCGTACGGGACGATCAGACAGTTATCTACTATAGGGCACATGGAACGAATAGGAACTTGCTCGAAAATTTTTTTCTAAGTCCTATTCGTCCAGGACGAAATTAATTATCGTACCAGACGATTGGTTCTCTATAAAATTTTTGTCCAGACGAATTTATTATCGTACGTGGCGACTGGTCCTCTGGAAAATTTTCGTCCAGATGAAATTAAATATCGTCCAGGACGATCGGGTCTCTGGAAAATTTTTGTCCAAACGAAAATAAATTATCGTCCGTGGCGATTGGTCCTCTAAAATATTTTCGTCTCGACGAAGTAAAAAATCGTCCAGGACGATCGGGTCTCTGGAAAATTTTCGTCCAGACGAATATATTCTTGTCCAAACGATTAACCGACTTAGAACAGTTTTCAACAGTTTCTAGAACCGACCTAGTAATAACTGTTCGTACTGGACGAACCTAGTTCGTACAGGACGATCATCTGTACGAAGACATTTTGTACACATATTCAAATAGGGTCGTTTCAGATCGTTTAAGTAAAATCGTCCAGGATGATCCACGATCGTACCGGACGATCCATTGCGTACAGAATTGAAAACTTGCAGTTTTTGGGCGGTTTTTCTTGTCTTTTATATAAATATTCCAAATTAGACTGCCACCCAATCTTTTTGTCATTTGATCTTCGTGCCTCTTGAGAGAATAGCCAAGGAGAGAGTGGAAGAGAGCATTCAAAGGAGGATTCCTACCACTAGAGCGAGAAGGCTTCACTTGGATTTCAAAGGTAAGAGTTTCTACTTGTGAATTTGGATTACTTCACTCTTTTTCTTCTTCCTTCTAGATTCTTGTGAGAAGATCAGTCAAGGAGATCCGGTTCTCTGCCGACACTTGGAGAGTGTGAAAAGCCGAAAGGTTCTCTGCCTACACTTGGAGAGTGTGAACAGCCATAGGGTTCTCTGCCCACACTAGGAGAAGTGTAAAAGGACGACGGTTCTCTGCCAGCACTGTGGATTATGTAAAAGGATGACGGTTCTCTGCCAGCACTGTGAATTGTGTAAAAGGACGACGGTTCTCTGCCAGCACTATGGATTGTGTAAAAGGATGACGGTTCTCTGCCAGCACTGTGTATTGTGTAAAAGGACGACGGTTCTCTGCTAGCACTATGGATTGTGTAAAAGGATGACGGTTCTCTACCGCACCGGGTAGTGGTGAAAAGAGTGTGTTGTAAAGGCTTCTCCGCCTTGCTGTGGGTGCTAAAGGAGAGTCACTATTGGTTTTAGTGCAATACTCAGAGGGTGCCTCTGAGGAGTGGATGTAGGTCTGGTTATAGATCGAACCACTATAAATCTGGTGTCATTTACTTTATTGTTTTTACGTTTCCGCACTTTAAATTTTAGTTTTAACAACTCTGTGGTTGAAAAATATTTTTTTACAAAATTTAAAAGAAAATTTTTTTTTCGGTTCAACTTAATCTTCAAAGAGGGTTTAAAATTTTTTAAACTACCAATTCACCCCCCTCTTGGTAGCCTTGGGACATTTACTTAGGCTTAACAACCTAACTAGACTCAACAACTTTGTCATTCTAGTATGAAAAACCTTAGGAGAATTACCCAAAAGAATTTGGTGAGAGGTATACCTAAACTAGACTTTACCAAGGATCATCTTTGTGATGCATGTCAATTAGGAAAACAAGTAAAGTCCTCTTTTAAGTCCAATAAAGATCTTAGGACCAGTAAACCTTTAGAAATTCTACAAATGGATCTTTTTGGACCTGTAGGCACTATAAGTCTAGGAGGGAAGCTATACGGATTTGTTATAGTGGATGATTTCTCAAGATTCACTTGGGTTAGATTTCTTTTTCATAAGAGTGAATCGTTTGAGGAATTTAGAAACTTTTTTACTTGGATTAAAAGGAAACTAGGGAGTAAAATAATTTCTATACAAAGTGATCATGGAGGAGAATTTGAAAATGAAAGATTTGAAAATTTCTGTAAAGAAAAAGGGATTGATCACACTTTTTTTGCATCTAGAACCCCTCAGCAAAATGGGATAGTTGAAAGAAAAAACAGAACATTAATAGAAGCTGCCCGAGCAATGTTGGCAGAATACTCGCTTCCTAGATATTTTTGGGCTGAGGCGGTTAGCACTGCATGCTATGTTCTGAATATGGTGAATGTGAGATCAAATTTGAATAAAACACCCTATGAGTTGCTAAAAGGTAGAACACCAAATTTGTCTCATTTGCATGTATTTGGTTGCAAGGTGTTCATACATAATAATGGAAAATCTGTCTTAGGAAAATTTGATCCAAAATCAGATGAAGGAATTTTTGTTGGATATTCAAGTGTTGGAAAATCTTATAGGGTATTCAACAAAAGAACATTAGTCATTGAAGAAACCACACATGTTGTATTTGATGAAAGTGGAAACTTGGAAGAGCCAAATGTTGTTGAAGAAGAAATTGAAGAAAACTCCCAAAAGATTGATAGATTAAATTTGGAAGAAAATGTGGAAGAAAATTTGGAAAGTGAAAACCCTTTGCCTAGAGATTTGAGATTTTCTAAAAACCACCCAAAGTAACCAAGTGAGGGTGTTAGAACTAGGCGTGGATTAAACAAGGAAGTCAATCATTCAGCCTTTATTTCAACTATTGAACCCACTAACATTGATCAAGCACTTTCTGATGAATTTTGGATATTGGCCATACAAGAAGAGTTAAATCAATTTGTAAGAAATAAAGTTTGGGAATTAACTACAAGGCCAAAAGATCAAAGTGTTGTTGGAACCAAGTGGGTGTTCAAAAATAAAATGAATGACTCAGGAGTAGTCATTAGAAATAAGGCTAGATTAGTTGCTAAGGGGTATAATCAAATTGAAGGAATTGATTTTGAGGAAACTTTTGCCCCTATAGCTAGACTTGAAGCAATTAGGGTTTTACTAGCCTTTGTCTATTTTAAAGGTTTTAAATTGTTTCAAATGGATGTCAAAAGTGCCTTTTTAAATGGGGTAATTGAGGAAGATGTTTTTGTAGAACAACCTCCAGGTTTTGAAAATTCTAAATTTCCAAATCATGTTTTCAAGTTAAAAAAGGCATTATATGGATTGAAACAGGCACCTAGGGCTTGGTACGGGAGGTTGAGCACCTTCCTACTTGAAAGATCTTTTGAAAAAGGAAGTGTGGATACAACTCTCTTTTTAAGGAAAATTGGAAAGGATATACTTATTGTTCAAATTTATGTGGATGACATCATCTTTGGATCTTCAAATAAAAATCTTTGTGATGATTTTTCTAAAATAATGAGTAGTGAATTTGAAATGAGTCTAATGGGAGATTTAAATCACTTTCTAGGATTTAGCATTAAGCAACTTGAGGAAGGTACTTTTCTTAGTCAAACTAAATATATTAAGGACATCCTCAAAAAATATGAAATGGACAATGCTAAACCTGTTAGTACACCAATGAGTTCCTCAGTTCAGTTGGATAAGGACCTTAAGGGAAAATCTATTGATCAAAAGAAATTTAGAGGGATAATTGGATCTTTACTTTACTTGACTGCTAGCCGACCAGATATTATGTTCAGTGTTTGCTTATGTGCTAGATTTCAATCAGATCCAAAAGAATCACATTTGACAGCAGTGAAAAGGATTTTAAGATATCTACTAGGAGCTCAAAACTTAGGGATTTGGTATCCTAAGTTTAGCTCTTCATTTATAATTATTGGTTACTCAGATTCTGACTTTGTAGGCTGTAGAGTGGATAGGAAAAGCACTTCTGAAACAGGTCAATTCATTGGAAATTCATTAGTTTCATGGTCTAGTAGAAAACAAAATTCAGTGGCACTATCTACTGTATAAGCAGAATACATTGCATTAGGAAGTTGTGTGGCACAAGTACTTTGGTTAAAACAACAGTTGATTGATTTACGATTAACTATGAAAGTTCGATGGGGATGTTAAGCCCTATGAACTTAGTCCCAAACTAACCAAGAGGGGGGGTGAATTGATATTTTAAAAAACTTAGTTTTTTAAACAAAGAAATAAAGTCACATAAAACCAAATCACACCACGAAAATAATGCGGAATTAAACGTGCGGAAGCAAGAAAAGAAACACAGAGATTTATAGTGGTTCGGTCGACTCGACCTACGTCCACTCCTTGGAGGCACCCTCCAAGTATTGCACTAAACAAAAAGTGACTCTCCTTTAGCCCCCACGGCTAGGTGGAGAAACCCTCACAAGAATCTCCTTTTTGCCACCCCGGCAAGGCAGAGAACCTATCTCCTTTTGCTTCCTCCTGAAGCTGGCAGAGAACCAGAACCAAAAGCACAACTCCTTACCTCTACCGACCCTTCCACGGATGAGAAACTCTAGATCGACGAAGACGACGCAGAGAGATCCTTGAAGCAACCCTTGTGAAACCCCTCACAAGCTCCCCCTCACAAGATCCTCTCTCTCTCTTCTCTCTCTCTCTCTCTCCTCAAGGTCTTCTCAGGTCAAGGCAGCAGCCAAAGGTCTTGAAAAATGTTGAACAAGAGCTCTTTAAATAGAAGAGCTTCAAAAGAGCTCATTAATTGCAAGTTGCCGACTTTATCGTCCAGGCCGATCTGGACATCGGCCTGGCCGATCAGTACAAATCAATGAAGATCGGCCAGAGCATAGCCCTGGATGCAAGATTGGACGATTGAAAATTAGCTTGATCGTCTAGGCCGATCTCACGATCGTCCTGGCCGATCAGTTCAAATCAGACGAAAATCGTCCTGACAATAGCCCTGAATATGGGCTGGCCGATATTGATCGTCCTGAAGTAACTTAAGGTTTTTGACTAGATCGGCCTGGCCGATCCTGCGATCGTCCAGGACGATATGATCGTATCAATCATCCTTAATTACTTCCTTAATTTCCTGAACAATTATGGTATAATTTGTTAATATCGTCCAGGCCGATCCGAGGATCGTCCTGGCCGATAATTTAAAGATATGCTATACCATACTTGTCTATGGCGGCTACTTCTTTCTATTTTGAGCTTATCGTCCTGGCCGATACACGTATCGTCCAGGATGATCGGTTAACGTTGGCTGCCTTAATCAAGAATCCTTAATTAGACTTTCTGTTTTAAGCTGATCGTCCAGGCCGATCAAAGATATCGTCCTGGCCGATATGAGTAAAAACAGAATTTCTAATTCTCTCAAGTGTGTGTGTGAAGGGTTACAAAGTATCAGTCTTTTTGACTATTACAAGTGGACTCAAAAGGTAAAAAACAAAAGTACAGACTGACTCAACCCTAAACCTACGCATTCCTGAACTTGGCTCCTTTTTGATTGTCCGATCGTCGATTCCTGAAAAGTTAGAAGCAACAAGCTGTCCAAGAAAAGCAGTGTTTGTCAATCATCAAAACCTAAGACATGAAAAATAGATTTGCAACAATCTCCCCCTTTTTGATGATGACAAAACACAAGTACGAAAATAAAAAAAATTCATTAGAAAAAAAACAAGGTTACAACATCAACTTTTTCTTACCACATCCTATCCTACTCCCCCTTTTTGTCATCACAAAAAGAGAGTCCAAAAACAGTAAAAAAAGAACAACAAACATCACGAAAGACTACTACAAAAAGACAAGAAACAATAACTCAAAGCACAAACTAAAAGAATGAGGGATCCTGATCATCAGATGGAGGAGGTGGAGGTGGCTGCTGAAAGTAGCTGGCAAGGGTAGTAAACTGAGCATTGAACCAGGCGATGTCCTGGTCATGCTGCTGCTGCTGGTGAGTGAGAAAACTGTCTAAACGAGCTAAGTCCTCAGCGCGGTGATGCTCGTAGCGGGCGATGTCCTCAGAGTGTTGCTGCTCTTGGGCAGCAACATATGCATCAAACCTGGTCTCCCAACGATCAAATCTTGCAATCAACTGATCTACCGGTGAATGTTGGTGAAGAGGGACAGGGTCAGGAAAGGGAGCTGGAGCGGGAGCCTCCTCCTCTCTAGCCTCCCGTGGTTCATCCGGGTGGAGACGAGTACTGTGCAGGGTGCTGAAGGAATTGTTTGAGTAGAAGAGAGTTGGGAAATCTGGTGGATTGGGATATTGAATTTGGTATTTGGTTTCAAGAACATAGGCTATGATATGTCCTAAGGCTAGATTTGGCTTTCTTCTGTGGCCTGGATCGCGAATTGTTGTTAGGTGATCAATGTAACGAAAAAATAGATCTGCAGTGTTAAATTCCCTATATGCCATGATGTAGAAGGTAGTGAGGGAAAGTAGAGGGGTAATGTGGACACGGTCGCCGGCTTTTGGAATGACAGAGGTGCGAAGGACATGTTAGATTGTCCTAGCATCTCTGACTAAAGAGCTAGTCTCTCCAACATGGTAACGGGCATTGGTCTGGCGAAGAAAGTGGTTTGCCGTGGACCAGTCAAAATCAGGGTCAGGGGCAATAATGTGCAGCTTATCTCCGGTGGTGGATAGCTGTAAAATTTCAACACAGTCCTGATATGTGATTTCGACAGGGCGTCGATTCACATAGGAGGACAGGGCTGTGAAGGTAGGGTTTATGCGGAGGTTTGCAAAGAATTCTAACAGGAACTCAGAATTGAAAGGAAAAACAAGGGACAGAATGAAACAAAGGGAAGTGTGTGCGAAGAGATCCATTACCGGGTAGGAAATGTGGGTCGGATTGATAATCCTGGAGACAGTAATTCCACATTCCTTATAGCGATGATAAGCGGCTTCATCTTCTGCTTCACGGAACCGAGGGTCAACCCTTGCCCTCGAGGAACTTCCAGAGGTCTGACAGACGCGCTTCCCACCAGCCATATGAGAGAACTTTAAGCAGAAAATCAAAGGAGAAAGGATGAGGTGTGAGAAAACATGGCTGGATCGGCCTGAATTTAAAGAAACGTCCATATCGTCCTGGCCGATCGCGGAATCGTCCAGGCCGATATGTGTCAATAATTACGTACAGGCCGATTGGTCAAAAAGGCGGTCCAATCGTCCGGGCTGATCAGATATCGGCCAGGCCGATTAGACACAGGCTATCGGCCCGAGGAGTCAGTCCGGACGACCGTTGAAAAAGCAGATCGTCCGGGCCGATTAGGTGTATCGTCCAAGACGATGCACAATAATTGATCGTACCGGCCGAAGTTAAAACGTTTTAAATGCTTGCCACGTGTATCGTCGAGGACGAACAATGGATCGGCCCGGCCGATGGTCCAATAATGGATCGTCCAGGGCCGAATTTAAAGATAAAAACGTACTGACACGTGAATCGTCCGGGACGGTCCAGTGTATCGGCCAGGACGATGCACATAGAATGCATCGGCCAGACAAATAAACTATCGGCCAGGACTATCATCATGAGTTTTGATCAAATCGTCCAGGACGATACTGTATCGTCCAGGACGATGATTTTCATTAAGCACAGAAAAAGGTCAGCAGATGGATTTTGGAAAGAATTTGTCCTATCGGCCAGGACGATATAAATATCGGCCAGGCCGATGTGACTTGAAATTGAAATCAAGAAAGGAATGGTGATGATCAAGACCCTCAAAAATAAAACAAAAGAAAAGACAGTTAAAGACATAAAAAAAAAATAAAAATAAAACAAACACCGAATATTTTTGGATTTTAATTTTTCTATATATATATATATATATATATATATATATATATATATATATATATATATATATATATATATATATATATATATATATATTTTATTTATTATTATTTTTTTTTATGAAGGCATCATATGAGAATTCTTTTCTTGAATTTAAATTTTTGAAGTTTTTAGGAGATCAAGAGGTTTAACAAAATCCAATTAGAGGAAGGTAGAAAAACTGATTCCATTAACCCTAGATCAGACATTCTTCAGGGTACAAAAAATCTCTTAAAAACAACAGAGTCCTAACTTGGAATAACACAAGAGGATTTAAGAGATCAATCAAGACTTGTTAACAACTAAAATATCTTATAAATAATAAACCAAAATAGTTTTTCTCAATCATGGAATTTGAAATCAAATCTTTGAACGTATCACATAATCAATGAGTTTTTTAAGTTTTAAGAGTTTTACCAAAGAGATGATAGCTTGCAATTAGTGGGCTAATTTTATGCCTCTTTTCACTTTTATTGGCTCTTTGAGCATCTTTTGATTTTTGATACACTTTTGTGTATATAGTTTTCTTTTCAATTTTGGCTTCATTGGCCTCTTTCCTTTTTATCTCTTGCAAGCTAATAACTCTTTAATATACTCTTAAAAAAAATACTTAGTTGTGAGTATATCCTCCAAATATTAGAGAATAGGGGCTCTCTCTCTAACATAGGGAAGAATAATCCACAACACAAAATCAAAATCACGTGATGACTGCAATGGTAAGATTTCAAAAGCTTGAATGATATCAAAGAATTTTGACTATTATGCATAAGATGACTTAATGTAGCAAGATTAGAAGGATATCTTAAAAGGCCATTGGTTAAACTGAGTTTAGACTTTTTGTTTTATAAAAGAAAAATCATGCCACTAAACAAAGTCAGAAGAGGGAAAAACATCACCAGTTTACTCTCTTTAACCAATTTAGAAAAGCTAAACCCTATCAAAAGAAAAACTCCAATATTTAAAAGCTTGAGAAGTTTCATCATATGGAATGCCAAAAAAAAATAAAGTCCAAAGTGAACAAAGCAAAAGCAAAAAATAAGCAAACTAAAGACAACAAAAAGTGAACACAAAAACTAAAAATAAAAGTCACACAAAAACTAAAGATATCAAGCAAGTGATAAAACAACGGATTTTAGCAATTGAGCTGCAAGCCTCCTTATGTTCAGTTATCCTATGCTCCCACGAGGTCTTTGGTGAGAGCACTCCTGCAAGACTCAACAACAGTCAGTTTTAGGAACCCAAACAGATTTGGGCTCCTTCTTAGGAAATGTAGAGTGCAATGCAGATGTGGTATGTATTGAATCATGCATCTTAGGTCTCCATACCCAATGTGTACTGCGGTGAACTGTGCAAGTGTGTGAGATGTGTCCTAACATGCCACAAGAAAAACATTGGATTCCAGGAAAAGGTTTTCTTAAATGATTTGAGTAAAAATGCCTCTTCCTAGGTTCTGGCCTTTGATTAAAAGTTGGTGTCATCCTAGCTTTCTTACATGTTTCCAAATCATTTTGAATTCTCAAATTAGTTCTTTTCAATGCATCATTCTCAATCCTCAAATTTTTCTCAATCTCTTTAGATTTCTTAAGATCATCATTAAGTGAGGTGTGTGAAGCTTTTAATGCATTGCTTTTATCAACTAATTCCAAATGCTTCTTGTTTAATTCATCAAATTCATCAAGGAGAGCCATGTGATTTGAATCAATCGTTGCATGATCTTTGAGAAAAACTTCATGCTCTTTTTGTAGATTTGAATGTTCTAATTTTAGGCTAGCATGAGTTTTCTTTAATTTCCTATATGATGCATGGATTTTTTCACAAATTTCAAATAATTCATCATAGGTTGGTCTACATACCTCTTCCTCATCACTTTGGTTTTCTCCCATGAAACACAAGTTTGTAGTTTCTTCCTCTGGTTCAGTCTCAGAGGAATCAGTACCTGATTCTGCCCAGAAGCCTCTTTGGATTTTCTTTTTGTCCTTCCTAGACTTTGCTTTCTCATCACCTTTTCCTTTGCTCGATTGATCTTGAAGTGTAGGACAATCATATCTTACATGTCCAGGTTTCCTACATTCAAAACAAACAACATCAGAAGATCCTTTAGTATGTTTATGATCCTTACCTTTTCTCCAACTTTGATGATGCTTTTGTTTCTTCCTTAGAAAGCTTTTGAATTGCCTTGTGATGAAGGCAACTCCATCGCTTTCAGACCCAGAAGATTCAGAATCCGATTTGTGTGCCTTCAATGCAATTATTTTCTCCTTTTTCTTCTCACCTGTATCAAGATTTCTTTGATTCACCCCTTGCTCGTAAGCAATGAGTGAGCCAAGCAAGTTATCAATAGAATAGGTGTTTAAATCTTTAGATTCAGTAATTGCAGAAATTTTTGCATCATAGGATGAAGGCAAGCATCTCAAAATCTTGTTAACTTTGTCATAGTTCGAGAGTTCTTTTCCTAGTGCATGCAATGAGGTAGCAATCTGAGTAAACCTAGTGTACATGTCAGAAATTGATTCATGAGGTTTCATACGAAAAAGTTCGTAGTCGTGCAAGAGAATGTTTAAACGGGATTGTTTAACTTCATTAGTGCCTTCATAAGTAATGCACAATTTATCCCAAATTTCTTTACCAGTTTTGCAAGTTGAAACACGCATGTAATCCTCAGATTTTAAAGCACAGAAAAAACAATTCAAACATTTCGCATTTAGTTGAGCTAAATCTTGTTCATCAAAAGTCCATTCGGTAAAAGCAACTTCAGTTTTAAAACCGTTAATTTCACAAGAAGGTGGAGAATAACCTTCTTGAATAAGCATCCACATGCGATAATCAGTAGATTGTAAAAAAGTTGACATGCGAGTTTTCCAGAAATCAAAAGGTAGGTTATCGAACAGAGGAGGTCGGGTAATAGAATACCCTTCCGTAGTGTTGCGATTCCCAAAGTTAGACATGGATCAAATTCAAAAAGTTTTTAAACTTTAATTTTCGAAACAAGCTCTGATACCACTTGAAAGTTCGATGGGGATGTTAAGCCCTATGAACTTAGTCCCAAACTAACCAAGAGGGGGGGTGAATTGGTATTTTAAAAAACTTCATTTTTTAAACAAAGAAATAAAGTCACATAAAACCAAATCACACCACGAAAATAATGCGGAATTAAACGTGCGGAAGCAAGAAAAGAAACACAGAGATTTATAGTGGTTCGGTCGACTCGACCTACGTCCACTCCTTGGAGGCACCCTCCAAGTATTGCACTAAACAAAAAGTGACTCTCCTTTAGCCCCCACGGCTAGGTGGAGAAACCCTCACAAGAATCTCCTTTTTGCCACCCCGGCAAGGCAGAGAACCTATCTCCTTTTGCTTCCTCCTGAAGCTGGCAGAGAACCAGAACCAAAAGCACAACTCCTTACCTCTACCGACCCTTCCACGGACGAGAAACTCTAGACGAAGACGACGCAGAGAGATCCTTGAAGCAACCCTTGTGAAACCCCTCACAAGCTCCCCCTCACAAGATCCTCTCTCTCTCTCTTCTCTCTCTCTCTCTCTCCTCAAGCTCTTCTCAGGTCAAGGCAGCAGCCAAAGGTCTTGAAAAACGTTGAACAAGAGCTCTTTAAATAGAAGAGCTTCAAAAGAGCTCATTAATTGCAAGTTGCCGACTTTATCGTCCAGGCCGATCTGGACATCGGCCTGGCCGATCAGTACAAATCAATGAAGATCGGCCAGAGCATAGCCCTGGATGCAAGATTGGACGATTGAAAATTAGCTTGATCGTCCAGGCCGATCTCACGATCGTCCTGGCCGATCAGTTCAAATCAGACGAAAATCGTCCTGACAATAGCCCTGAATATGGGCTGGCCGATATTGATCGTCCTGAAGTAACTTAAGGTTTTTGACTAGATCGGCCTGGCCGATCCTGCGATCGTCCAGGACGATATGATCGTATCAATCATCCTTAATTACTTCCTTAATTTCCTGAACAATTATGGTATAATTTGTTAATATCGTCCAGGCCGATCTGAGGATCGTCCTGGCCGATAATTTAAAGATATGCTATACCATACTTGTCTATGGCGGCTACTTCTTTCTGTTTTGAGCTTATCGTCCTGGCCGATACACGTATCGTCCAGGACGATCGGTTAACGTTGGCTGCCTTAATCAAGAATCCTTAATTAGACTTTCTGTTTTAAGCTGATCGTCCAGGCCGATCAAAGATATCGTCCTGGCCGATATGAGTAAAAACAGAATTTCTAATTCTCTCAAGTGTGTGTGTGAAGGGTTACAAAGTATCAGTCTTTTTGACTATTACAAGTGGACTCAAAAGGTAAAAAACAAAAGTACAGACTGACTCAACCCTAAACCTACGCATTCCTGAACTTGGCTCCTTTTTGATTGTCCGATCGTCGATTCCTGAAAAGTTAGAAGCAACAAGCTGTCCAAGAAAAGCAGTGTTTGTCAATCATCAAAACCTAAGACATGAAAAATAGATTTGCAACAAACTATAGGCACTATTCCAATTTATTGTGACAATACTAGTGCTATTTGTATTTCCAAAAATCCTATTCAACATTCTAGAACCAAACACATTGATATAAGGCATCATTTCATAAGGGATCATGTATCCAAGGGAGAAATTGAACTCATACATGTTTCAACTGAAAATCAACTTGCAGACATTTTTACAAAACCTTTAGCCTTTGATACCTTTAGTACTATAAGAACAAGGCTTGGTGTTATTGATTTGAATGCCTAAAAAAAATGTCTTTGCAATATTGATATTTGTTTTGTTTTGTTTTTGATTTTGTGAAATTTTGTGTGTTTTGAATGAATTTTTTTTAGGTCTATGGTTTTGTTTTATGTTTTCTATGTTTTTGAATGTTTAGTTTGATTTTCTTAAATTAAAAATCAAAATTCAAAAATTGGAGGAAATCGTCCGGGACGAATCTGGTTTCGTACGGGACGATATGTGAAAGAACAGTTTGCGCGAATTTTAACTATTTTTTAGAACATTTTTTAATTAGATCGTTTGTACGATCTGACGATCGTCCAGGATGAGAATGTTTTTTCTCAAACGTCGGGACGATTGAATGGAGCGGTTGAGTGGATAAGACAGTTTTTAATATGGATTTTGTCTGTACTAATGTTTGGTTTGTCCAGACGAACATATGTCATTTCATTGTAGGGGACGGTTTTCAAGAGACATTAAAACGAGTTACTTTTTGATCTTCTGTACAAAAACATTTCGTCTGTACGATCGGTCAAATCAAAAAGCCTGTACGAAGGGACGCATCGTAAGTTGTGTTGATTATGAAAAGCCTTTACATTTTGGACGAATTGGATCGTTTGTACGAAATAATTTCGTCCAGACGAACGATGATTTTCGTCTAGGACGAAAATTTTCGTCCAGGACGAACGTATCGTTTTTCTTTAAATATGAAGGCTTTCTAACTTAACAATCACACTTCCAAACTTCACTTTCAATCCCTTTCTACTTCAAATCGACAATGGCCTCCTCAAGCAAGAGACAAAAGGTGTTGGTGAAGTAACCCAATAGGAATGCCTCAGAAAACTTCCTGTCTAAGGAGAATGAGGAATCCTTTCCTCGTTTTGCATCCGCCAAAATAAATCCCTCTCGCATTTTAATCCAAAGTGAGTTAAAATTTAGGGTAATGCACCTCTTTGCCTCAACCCAATTTCATTTCATACTTTCTCTCATCCACTTCTACAACAAGCAAACCTACAACTATTTCCTAGCGAACATGAGTTTTAATTCCGACCACTCCTCCATTAGTTCTTATGTCTTCAAGCAGAAAGTTGAAATCACCAAGCACGACCTTGGTGCCTTTTTGAACTTAAGAACTGAGGGATATAGAGCTCACACCCTAATGTCAGAAACCAGTTTCAAATGGTATAATGTCAATAGGGTAATTAGAGAAAATGATCTTAACTATCATGTCGCTAGAGTCTCCGGTATTACCAAAGATGCCCGAATCATCCAGCATATCCTTCGATCTTCAATCATTCCTAAAGCTGGTGATAGGATTAATATTACCCCTCTCCTTTCTGCTCTAACCTTTTTGATTATGGAATGTCATTCTATTGACGAAGCCCAACTTATCATAAATCATATCTATGAGCTTTCAGAAATAGGACATGCAGAACAGAAGAGGAAAAAGAACATCTCATTAGGACACTTAGTCACTTACATTTTGGAAAAGAAATACAACTTAGTGCATCCTGACGAAGAATACGAAGAGACAGTATGCTATAATGATGCTTCCTTCAGATTGCTTTTCAAGGAGGAAAAAGGAAAAGCACATGCCAGTGTTTTAGAAGAGGAAGAAGAAGGAGAGCAAACTTCTGCACCTCAGTCAGATTATCAGAATCTGATTGAAAGATTTGATAGATTAGAGACTCACATTGATCAAAGGTTTGATCAATTTGATGCTCAACTTACGCAGCAGCAACAAGACATTGGTAATATTAGAAATGAAGTACATGAAATTAATACCAATGTAATGTTGATGGCCTCCTACTTCAACCTTTTTGGCGGCATTCCTCCTCTTCCTCCTCCAGAACAGTAGAGATGAATTTCTGTGTGTTTGTTGTATTCGTATTTTATGTTTTGTTATGTCAGTTTCAATGTTAAGTGTTTGTGTTTATGTTTGTTTTTTCTTTTAAGTTCAATGTATTTTCTTACTTGTTTTTAGATATTATGAAATGTGTAATCCTTTCATTAATATCAATGGATGTTGTACTTGTTTCAAATTTGATTTGTTTTTGGAATGTGGTTAAGTTTTATGAATTTCATTAGTATTATTTAATCTTCATAGTGCTTAAATTAGATTGTAATTTGAGATTATCTATATTACAAAATCTAGTCTTTCTAAATTTAAAAGTTGTTTATAACTTGTTGTAATTAGAACTTTTAAATTCATGTCTATTCATTTAGACTACATAAAAGTTAATATTACTATTGCAATTTAGATGTTTTCTTATTTTGTATTTCTATGATCAAGTGATATTTATGCACTTAGAAATATTTGAAATTTTAGATTATTGATTTTGGAAAGAATTGGTCTCAATTACTCTTGAAAATTATACAAAAAGTACAAAAATCAAAAGGAATTCGCAAAGATTTACAATGTGAAAAAGAGGCACAAAATAAGCCCAACAAAGAAAAAATGCACAAAAATGTGCCCCAAAATTTTTTGAAAAAGATGCGCAAAGCGCCACATGTGGTAATTCTCTTCTTTCCAAATTCTTTCAATCTCTTAATTCAAATTGATCTTATGTTCATTTATATTCCATTGAACTTTGAAATATAAATTTTTTTTACATCTCTATTGTAATGATTTTCTATACTCGAATGTCTAAATTGAATCATGTCTTTAAAAAATTCTTCTTACTTACAATGTTATATCACTTCTTAAATTTTATGAATTTCTATGATTGACCTAATATTTTTAGTTTAAAATTGCATACCTTATGTCAATCACCATTTAGATTAAATTTTCAAATGAATTTCATATAATTACTTACATTTCTCGTCTATTTCTTCTTCACTTTTTGTTGCTGTCAAAAAGGGGGAGAAATTATTGTGTTTTGTGTTTTGATTATTCTGTTTGCAAGTATTTGACTTTGTGGTTGTTTGTGTTAAAATTTTTGAAAAACAAAAATATTGTTCTTTACTTCAAAATGCCTCCTTATTTTTATGTACTCATCATTTCAGGGGGAGTTTAGGAGATAGGGGATTTGTTTAAATTAAAACCATACAAACAATAATTGTTTTGCCATCATCAAAAAGGGGGAGATTATTAGAATAGTTACTATTTGAATGCTATACATTTTTGCAACTTATGTAGTTTTGATGATTCCAAACATTATTGTTCAAATGTGTAGTTATCTCCTAACAATTTTAGAAGATTTGTATTTGCTCTTGTGTGTACTAATATTTCAGGAAAATCAGACTCCAGACTACGATAACTTCAAATCAAATTCAACATGAGATACTTTGTCAATTTGAAGTTTACTTTTTTTCTTTGAATTAAATTTGAAAGGCAGTGATTGTAATTGAGTGAATATATAAAAACATACACACACATAAAGAGATCATAAAAATTTTATACTAATCGTTCGGGACGATATCTAATCGTACGAAACAATCAGACAGTTATCTCCTATAGAGCACATGGAACGAATATGAACTTGCTCGAAAATTTTTTTCTAAGTCCTATTCGTCCAGGATGATATGGTCTCTGTAAAATTTTTGTCCAGACAAATTTTATTATCGTCGGTGGCGACTGGTCCTCTGGAAAATTTTCATCCAGACGAAATTAAATATCGTCCAGGATGATCTGGTCTCTGGAAAATTTTCGTCCAGACGAAAATAAATTATCGTCTATGGTGATTGGTCCTCTGGAAAATTTTCGTCCCGACGAAGTCAATAATCGTCCAGGACGATCGGTTCTCTGTAAAAATTTCATCCAGACGAACATATTCTCGTCCAAACGATTAACCGACTTAGAACAGTTTTCAGCAGTTTCTAGAACTGACCTAGTAATAAGGTCGTATACATATTCAAATAGGGTCGTTTCAGATCGTTTAAGTAAAATCGTCCAGGACGATCCACGATCGTACATGATGAACCATTGCGTACAGAATTGAAAACTTGCAGTTTTTGGGCAGTTTTTCTTGTCTTTTATATAAATAGTCCAAATTGAACTACCACCCAATCTTTTTGTCATTTGATCTTCGTGCCTCTTGAAAGAATAGCCAAGGAGAGAGTGGAAGAGAGCATTCAAGGGAGGATTCCTACCACTGGAGCGAGAAGGCTTCACTTGGATTTCAAAGGTAAGAGTCTCTACTTGTGAATTTGGATTACTTCACTATTTTCCTTCTTCCTTTTAGATTCTTGTGAGAAGATCAGTCAAGGAGATCCGATTCTCTACCGACACTTGGAGAGTGTGAACAGCCGAAAGGTTCTCTGCCTATACTTGGAGAGTGTGAACAGCCGTAGGGTTCTCTGCCCACACTAGGAGAGTGTAAAAGGACGACGGTTCTCTGCCAACACTGGAGATTGTGTAAAAGGACGACGGTTTTCTGCCAGCACTAGGGATTGTGTAAAAGGACGACGGTTCTCTGCCGCACCGGGTAGTGGTGAAAAGTGTGTGTTGTAAAGGGCTTCTCCGCCTTGCTGTGGGTGCTAAAGGAGAGTTACTATTGGTTTTAGTGCAATACTCAGAGGGTGCCTATGAGGAGTGGATGTAGGTCTGGTTATAGACCGAACCACTATAAATCTGGTGTCATTTACTTTATTGTTTTTACGTTTCCGTACTTTAAATTTTAGTTTTAACAACTCTGTGGTTGAAAAATATTTTTCTACAAACTTTAAAAGAAATTTTTATTTCGGTTCAACTTAATCTTCAAAGAGGGTTTAAAATTTTTTAAACTACCAATTCACCCCCCTCTTGGTAGCCTTGGGACATTCACTTAGGCTTAACAACCTAATTACTAGACTCAACATTATGGATTACCGGCGGCTTTGCGGTGGTATTCCAGCCGCCGGAAAAAATCGTGTAGGAAACATGTACCAGCGGTTTTTTACCGGCAGTTTATGTTGGCGGCAGTTTTCCGGTGGCTCATACCGCCGGTGACAATCGGATTTTGAACCGGCGGTTTTCCTGCCATTACGCCGCCGGTTATCTGACCGACGGCTGACCGGCGGTCATATTACCGACGGTCTATTAATCGCCGGTAATGGGCATTTTTCCTGTAGTGATTAATTTTATCACCTGCTTAAGAAATGATATTTTATTGAAGCACTTATTGAATGACACTAGCATTCAACATAAGAATGCTTACTAAAGGCTGTTAATGCCTAAGAGGTGTATTCATAAGGGCCGTGCTTACAACAATCTAATTATAATGGGGATCCATGGCCACATTATGAAGTACAATACTAGTACATGATATATGCAAGTATTCATGTAAATCCTAATCAGTTATAGTAATTTATATCATACAAATTAATGATTTCATAGTGTTCTTATTAAATTTTATTTGTAGATTTGCAAAGAATTCATATAACATCTTAGATTGGAATAAAAATTCAAGGGATTTATGAAATTTGAGATTCATACCTATGAAGGGTCGTAGATTGGGTATGATATATTGTCTTGCTCTACAACATTAGAGTTAGTGACCAATGCTTCCTTATATCATGCATAGGTCATTTTATCTTCTTTTGAAAGAAATCTTTTTGAAAGACTCTATTGTACGTGACCTCTTACTTTCCATTTCAAATGCAAAATAGAAGGGAGATCTATAGAATGATAGAGGAAACTCATATAAGAAGATTTGGAAGCTTATGAGAAGGTGTTATTGAAAGAGAGATCCAATCCCTATTTATAGATTTTCGGTTTATATTAGATTGGTCACATAGTATGATATGTTATGCACCACATCATCCTAGTGGCTCTTTAACTATTAGTTTGTTTGAGTTTATCATGCAACATGAAATATTGCATTTGTATTTTCCAATCGACAACTCTAAAATACTAGTTAACTATGTCAAATCATATAGTATGAAATGAATTATACAATATGAATATTTTTATGGCTTGTTCTAAATTATTATTTTTACATACTATTGACCATGCTAGATCATTTAATTTTTGTGGGTCATGCATCACAATGTGGATCATATAGTATGAAACTTGATTTAGTAGTCATTTTGCATCAAATTTAATTTCTAGTGCTGAGTGACCTCCTAATACATGAAGAAACTTAATAAAAAAATAATGAAATAAAAATAAGATAAAAATGAGAAAATGTAAACATCCACACCACAAGTATAAGTAAAACTTACATATTTTACCTTATGGTCTAGGCACCTTACTCTATCACTCCTAATCTAATTTTAAGTGCACGAAACCTTTCATAATTAAGTTTCTTTATAAAAATTCTGCCAATGGATTTACAAAATTAACAAATTGAATGTTAAAATCACATTTCAAAACCTGGTCTCTATTAAATTAAAGCTTAATATCAATAGATTTGTTCATGAATGCTAAATTGAATTTTAGACATACAAATGGCACAATATAATGGGATAAAAAACTTTTTATTTAATTATATATAAAACTAGTATTATCACATTAATTATGTGTGGTGTCAATCTATAGAAATACATAAAAGAAAATATTTCTTCAACCATGAGACTAGTGCATCATGATTTCCTAAAATCATATATTCTGCTTCTGTAGTAGAGAGAGCAATATTTTTTTAGCTTGACTATGTTAGTGATTTTTTAAAGAATTGTCACATTACTAATGTGTTTTTCCTAAAAATTTTACAAGCTATGAAATCTAAATCTTAATATCCTACCAGGTTAAATTACATACTATCTTTAGGATACCAAATGCACATATTACGTGTCCATATGTAATATTGGAAAAAAATCTTTTGACTGCAACCAAATGTGATTCCTTAGGTTATCATAGTTAATTATGAAATATTCAAATTTAAAGATTCAAATGGGTAGATTCTACATCAAACTTGTAATGCTGAAAATCTTTAGAGGTATCACCAATGACTCTTAACAACATCATATACGGTGCCCAATCATACTTCTATTATTTTGGCATGGTCGTGCCTATAACTATTAATGGTCAACAAAGATAAAAAGATAGGCAAGTTTTCATTTTTCATTTTGGGCACACATGACATTTGTCTCACCCCACTTAAAGTATGATTAAGCTCATGAAAATTGATTAAACCTCTTATATATTGGTTTGCATCATCAACAAACATACAAATAAATAACCTAAAAAAGTAAAAAATTAGTATTGCTTATCATATAGAAATGCTGAACATGACATTAGGTCGCTAGTAGTCAAGTATAATAAGGTGCGTATAATCTCTCTACACCTTTCCGGATATACGTATTTTTTGGATATACATATTTTTCGGATATACATATTCACACTTGTAAATCCTTTCATGTCAAAATTTTTAATTAATTCTTTAACATACTTAATTTGACTAAAAAAGGTATCATATTTCCCTTAATTTATGTTAAATCCTAAAGAATAATTCATCTCACCCATTATACCTATTTTGAATTGATGGCTCACGATATATGACAAATCTTCACATAAAATGTCATTTGTTGATCATAATAAAATATTATCAACATATAGCTGTATTATTAATATATCATACTCATTTTCTTAATACATAGTATGTTTTCAAAAGTCCCTTTTATAAATAAATTATCTAATAAAAGTGTGTTAGACTTTTCATACCATGCTTTAGTACTTGTTTCAACTTACAAACAAAATTAAGAAATATAGTGCTTTCAAAACTAGGTGGTTACTTAACAATTACATCCTCCTATATCACTCCATTAAAAAATACACTTTTTAAATACATTTGATACCATTTAGATATTTTAAAATAATAAATTCTAATAGCAACCTTATATCCCCTAATATTGCAACTAGGGCAAGTGCTTCTTTAAATTCCATACCTTCTATTTGGTTGTCTTTTTGCTACTAATCTTTATATATTTTTACTACTAATTATTAGTCATTTGATTAATTTTTTAAACGCCACTTGACACCAAATACACTATAATCAGACAATCTAGGTATTAACTCTCATGCCTCCTTTTTAGTGAATTGATTTTTAGTTTTTTTTTTTGCATGTCTACAATTCAAAATTTATTAGCTAAACCTTATATATACTTATTGGCTCAACCATAGAGATAAATACAATATGACTAATCTCCTACCTAAGGCTATGTCTGGTCCTAACTCCTAGGTGACAACTCCAATTCTTAGGCAATGTCTCATTTTTTATGGTCTATCATGTAGGCTTAAGTTTTCAGCACTAGGTATAATATTTTCCTCTCATTGTACTTCTTTGGGAAGGACAACACTATAAAAGTCATGAACTGTAACATGAGTTGATTCTTCAACTATAAGTGATCTTTTATTAAATATTTCATAAGCTTTTCCTATAGAGGATTAAGCCACAAATATGGCTTCATCTAATTTTGCATCTAATATATGTCTAGCAGCTTTAATTAGGGTCATATTCTTTCTTTCTACAATCACATTTTATTGTGGTGTTCTAGGGCATGATAAGTTGTTCTTTATTCATATCTCTTGATATTTATTTAATTTAAAATTTTAAACTTCCGACCATGATTCCTACGAATTGTCAACATAGTGCAACCATCTTCCTTCATATAGAAAAATGGTTTAAATTGAGAAAAAGTGTCTCTCTTTTGTACTGAGAACCTAACCTAGGTGAACCTAGTGCAGTCATTTTCTATCACAAAACCATAAGACTTCTCTCCTAGACTTATGGTACTAATGGGTTCAATTAAATCTATATGTTGTATCTATTGTGTTTTAGATGCCACTATATCCTTAATTATGTAGAACAATGACTAAATGTATTTTCCTAGCTAATTCCATGACACAAGTGGTCATTATAAATTCCAAATTTGGTATCCCTTCAACCAACTATAGATATGAGACTTTTTTAAGTGTATTCATACTAGCATTACATAGTCTCCCATGCCATAGCTAAGACTCATCTATTGTGGTTTTTAGATAATAAACTTTCTTAGGCATATTCATATTATCCAAATCAAGTATATAAATATTATTTATGCGCAAAACTTCTAAATAAATTTACTATTTATATCAAGGAAGAATTTTTAGAATATAGTTTAATATCAAATATTTATCACATAATTATTGAAGCTTAATAAATTATGTTTAAGACATAATACCAATATGATATTTTCTATAATAAATAAACTAACCTTATGACAACTTTTAATGCAACAACATTATACATTGTCATATTTGCAAGGGTGAACTTCCCACCTTTTTTGGACTCAAATGTAATGAACTTGCTTTTGTCTCCAGTCATGTGTTATGAGCACTCATTATCTAAGAACCGCATACCTTTACTGAACCCTTTGTGAAGGCATACCTACAAAATATTCTAAGATATAACATCAAAAACCTAAATAAACTTGGGGTTGCCCAGTGTTATGATATATATGCATAATATAATGAATCTAAATAGTCGCAAGTCTCTATTTGTAATTAGTGTTCTTGTGGAGTTTATGTGTGCAAATTCATGTAATATGTCTTATCATGCAACATAAATAGCAAGTAACTCCAAAAAATGAATGAAATAAACTTTCTAATAGAAATCAATTATTCCTAGAAGAGGATAATACATGATGAGCCATTCTAAATGTTGTATGAATGCGTGTCTAATAAGGTATAAGCTTTCTTAGTTCTACAACTTCCCTTCTTAAGTTCTCATGTGCACTTTTTATGACTTCTAACTTGACCTAATTTCATGCTCAATCCCATAAAAGTATAAAATCTTACAATATAATGTGTTATATGCATGTAAAAATTTAGAATATATAGTAATTCTATCTTTTAACTCATTTTTTAGATATTCAGATGATTCTAACAAACTAGTGAGTTCATTAAGCAAGCTAACAAACTCTTAATGCTATATTTTTTTCTTTAATTTTTTATAACTAGCTTAAAATTATTTAAAAAAAAGACAATAATTCATCATCAATCATATACCTTCTTGCTATCTGAGTCATTTGATCCTTCATTTTCAATTAAACATAGATATCATTTGTGAATTCTCATCAACCTTAGTCATTGATGAATATGAGTCTAAGTTAATAAAAAGGGCACATTTTGCTTTTCTCTTGCTCTTATTACTTTTACTTTTCTCCTCAACCTTGTCTTTTTGTTTTTAGATTTTGGGATTCAGGTATTCCCATTTAATATGATTTGGTTTCTTACACTCAAAGTAAATAACTTCAAGAGTAATTCTATTATTCCCTTTTACCTTTTACCTTCCACTAATTGTTATGCTTTTTCTTCTTGTTCTTTAGGAAGGTTTTAAACTATCAAGTCATGAGTGCAATGTCCTCATCTCTAGCACCATTTAAATTACAACTATCAATCTCATTTTTTATGTTCTATTATCATGTCCTTCTTTGGTTCATCTACATCTCACTTTTCTGGATAAATTTTTGTTCATATGCTATCAAGAAGCTAAGAAAATGGTCAATAGAACAAAAAGATAAATGATTTGATTCATAAATAGCCATCATCTTAATATTCCAAACAGATTGTACAGTATGCTCTAGATTGTATAATATGATTAGTTTAAAAATATTAATTATAAAATTAGTTATTTTAAATCATTTTAATAACAACAGATCGTACAATACAATTTGTTTAAAATTTTAAAACTACTTTTTTCACTCCCCTGTGTGTGTATGCATGGTCACCAATGTATCATAAACCTTTTACATGACTTTGACTCAAGAAATTTAAAATCAATAAATAAAAATTACAAACTCTTGTCAACCATATTCATATTCTACCCAAACTTAAGCCCTTAGTCTTCTTGCATGGTGTATGACATACCTGAAATGTTAGTACATTCAAAAATATATGTGCAGTACATAATAGTAGGAGAAATGAAAATTCAATCAATAATATTTGTTGTCATTAAAATCACAAGCTTGGGATCTCGTATTACAACATTAACAAGATTTCAACTTTTCATAACTTTCATATCATAATCACCAAAATAGGATTAATAAACAATATTTTAATTGAGCAAATCTATAGTGCACAAAAACTAAAATTTAGAAAATAAGAAGAAAATGAACAAAAATAATGCAAATTGATTTACAATGGTTTTGCCTACCAGCCTAGATGCAAAATGGAAAAAACCTTTACACCACTTTTCTCATTAAAAGTACACCAAATCTAGCCTCACAGGCTAGATCTCCAAAATATAAAGAACTCCATAAGATGTACACGATCTTTATAAATAAAGTTAAAGACACTCTTGACCTAGAGATTTGGAATCTCAAACTAGAGGAATGAAATGATATTCTTTGAGAACTATCTATAATGCATTCTTAAAATAAAATCAGTCCAAGAAAAATTAAAATTTCATAAGAAATTGATATATTACAAAGAAAATTTCATCTTCCAAGTTTCTTAAAGTTTCTAGTAGCCTATTTTTAAAAGTCTTTTTATGATTTTTAAGTCCTATTTATATGATGGTTTAATTAAAAATAATCCTATAAATTTTATTTATTAAACATGATGGCAAGATCATATTGTACAATCATAGGATCGAATAATATGACTCTTACAATCATCCACAAACTTAATGATCATCATTATTTTTTAGATTGTATGTTTTTATTGTACAATTTGATTAGCACATTTAGAAAAACTTCTAGAAAAGTCCATCTTTGTTTGATTGGCCTATACAAAAGAGTTCATATTGTAAGAAATCTACAATTTTTTCCTCGATTTATTTTTTTATTTGTTTCTTGATTCTCAGCCTTCAGTTATATAAATTATACTAGTAATTATAAAATGTAGCTAGTTAAAAGTTGAATCTATCTGTTAAAAAAAATTATAAATATTTTTTAATTTTACTATAACCAATCATGTGGTATGAATGGTAACAAACAATATCATTAATTTTATAATTTTAATTTTACATTTTTTTATTAAATAACATGACTTGATTTTTCAAAATTTCTAAAATGTTATACATAAGATGCAACACAATGCAAGTCATATAATAAGATTTATCATTAAGCATGTTCTTTTAATTATGTACTCCTTGTTAAACCCCAAACTGGTCAGGATTAATCCATCGTGTTGACCTGTGGTAGTCAATTCACAAGATCTAGTTTTGGAATAATCATAATATGTTTCAGTTTCATTTTAAATAAAACTATAGATAACAGAGTTATTAAAATACCAGCCAAATATTAAAAATAAACTCATCTACAAAGTTTCTTTCATTTCAACAAAATAAATATTTACACTACAAAACATGGCTATAGGCAAGAGCATAAAACTAAAAAATTAACTAGCCATTGCTGTAGAAATATTAAAATAGTAAAATACCAAACAACTCAGATCTGATCTTGAACTACTAGTCAACAACCTCCTTCCCTTTCAAAGACACTGAAAATTACAAGCAACCAAAACTTAGCTACAATAGCTTAGTAAATCATTCAAGCCAATCTAAAATTTTAAATTCTCTTTTATTAATAATTTTAAGTATTTAAAAATAGGTGAATAAATCACTGATTGTACTAGGAAAGAAAATCAAAGCAAACCAATTATCATTTTTATTTAAATAATAATGTTGAATAGATAATTCATAAAGAAATTTATATCACATAGTAATTCATATCACATATTAATTTATATCACCTATCACACTCGTAGATAGAATCTCAAAGGATTTTGGCCAATTATGTCATCCTTTATTGGTTATAGCACCAGAAAATGCCTGTAAGCACCAGAATGTGGCGTATAGCCACCTAAACATGCCTTACATGCACCAGAATTATCCTTGACATAGATAAAATCTTGAAGGATTTTAGCCCCTTATAACTTCGAGCTATTGATTTTATGTCATATAAACATACATTTCTTCACAGAAGCATATATTTCAACATGTTTTACTAGTCAAAGAAAATTTAAACACATGTCAAAATTGCACATTATTGTATAATGGAAGAAGCCTAAACTTCCTACTAAGATATTTTTTCTTAATGTAAAAACATAACCAAATTATAAAAGAATGTGTACAACACTATTTTAAGATATTTATTGAACAATATTGTTATTTTTTAGTGTCTAGATTAATTTATGTTCAATTAAAATTCCATAAATTCCAACATACACAATATAAAATTTCCAGAAAATATCGAAATGTTTATAATTATGTTCTTTATAACATATAAAAAGTAATATGGAGAAAGTTTTATCGTTGTAAAGTTAAACACATTTTTTGCTAACAAAAAAATAATTTTAATAAAAACATTTAGTAAAATTTTGTATTTTTAAAAATTGAGATAGACATAATGTGACCTACCTCAATCCATACAACTTTCCCAACAAGGCTAACATCTGAAAATTGCCTGAAGCAGCTCAAAACATAAATTTTTTCTCTCAAACCTATCTTTTTCTCTCTCCTAAATGCTGACTGCTCAAATCCAATTGATTGTATTATATGAAAATTTTTAATAAGTTCATAGTGGCCTCGCATTGTGGTGCTAAAAAATTTGCAACAATCTACAAGCTGGGGCCGTAATGTCACTTTTTAGAACTTTTAGTGAGTGCAGGGCCACTGCGCTCGAACACCTAGCATCGCTACTCTCCAAAAGTGACATTCTCAAAATTTTCTGAAATTCTAATGTAATACTTGGGGAACATTCTAGAGCACACGTAACAATTTCATGCATTAAACACTCTCAAAGATATGCAAATAGTTAAAAAACTCAAAAGTTTAAAACCTTATCTTTTTCTAATCAGGTTAGAACTAATGGAACTGAATGCTAAGCCTGTAGGTGTCGCAACTCTCCCCTCAAAAAAATATAACCTCAACATTTTGGAATATATATGGGTATAACTATCATATCTAAGACTCTTTTTTACAAGTAGCTTCTCTCTCAGTCCTACTCTACCAAACTCTAACCATAGAAATCTATTTTTGTCGAGCTGTCTCACATCATAAGCTATAATTCTCTCTAATTCTTCTCTATAACTCAGATTCAAATGTACCTCAATATATTCAGTAGATAATCTATTTCTAGAATTATATATCTATTTTCTTAAAAGTGACACATGAAATACATTATGAATTTCTAACATATGATCTGTCAACTATAACCTCTAAGCAAAATTTTTAATTATTTCAACCACTTTAAATGGTTCAAAATAACTTGGACTCAACTTTCCTTTCTTGCAAATCTTCTAATGCCCTTCATTGGCTTAATCTTTATGTATACAAAATATCATACCTGAAATTCCATAGTCGGATGCTTAGCATTAAATTACTGCTGATGTATGTCCTATAAAACTTTCAATTTGTCTCTGACCAAATAGATTTTATCATTGGCATCATCAAACAAGGCTAGCCCAATCAGATGTCTCTCTCCCACTTCTATCCAAGACAACATTTCATGACACTTCCTACCACACAAAGCCTCATATAGAGCTATACATATGCTTGATTGAAAGCTATTGTTGTAAGCAAACTCTATCAAAGGAATGTGATCTTAAAAACTACCACAAAAATCTAGAACGTAAATTCTCAAAAGGTATTCCAATACATGTATAGTCCTCTTTGACTTCCCATCTATTTACGGATGAAAAACCGTACTGAAGTGTATTTTTGTTCTTAGTCCTCGTCGAATACCTCTCCACAGTCTCGAGGTAAACTACCATCCTTATTTGAAATTATAACCTTTGGTATCTCATATAATATAATAATCTCACACACATATACCTGTGTTAATCTATGCACTTAATTAATCTATTGGATTGGAATGAAATATGCATATTTTTTTAATCGATTAATAATGACCCAAATCACATTTTGTCCTTGTCTCGAATTAGGAAAGCCCATGGACAAATCTATAGTAATATTTTCCAATTTACACTCTAGAAAGGGAAACAACTGCAAAAGACCTCCCGGTTACTGATGGTATTTTTTCACTAACTAATAAGCTTTACAGTTAGATACAAAATATGCTACTTCCTTCTTCAATCCAGATCAAATAAATATGCCTGTCAGATTAGTATATATTTTATTGCTTCCTGAATGTATAATGTAGCCTAAATAGCGATCCTCATATAAAATCTCTTACATCAAGTCTCCAAAAGTAGGAATTCATAATCTATTCTTGTAGAAAATAATACCAGAATCAAATGTTTGTAGTTAGATTTATCAGATCTAATATGATCAATCAACATGAAATCCAACATATCAAAATCCTACTCAATAGAAGAAATCACCACCAACTATAATCTCTCCATATCACACATTAAGACTCTTTAGAAGTAAGCTGAAGAAATGAAACTACATATGATTTCCTGTTCAAACCATCTGCCAGCAGCCTAAGACTGAATAATATATCGTAGTTTTTTTATGAACTCACACCATTTCCTTTGTATCAGATTTAGATCCTTCTGAGTGAATATGTATTTTAGACTCTGATGATTAGTGAAATCTCATATTTGACACCATACAAGTAATGCTACTTAATCATAAAAGTGAATACCATAACAACTAACTCCAAATCTTGTGTCAGATAGTTCATCTCATGTGGCTTCAACTATCTAGAAGCATAAGCTATAACTTTGCCATGCTACATCAGAACACATACCAAACTTTTCATTGAAGCGCCATTGAATACCTGAAATCTCTCTATACTAGATGGAAGAGCTAAAATTAGAGTAGATTTGAAACAATCCTTAAATCTCTAGAAATTAGCCTCGCACCTTGGTGTCTAAATAAAAACTACTGACTTTTGAGTCAATCTCATATGTGGCGAAAAATTTTGAGAAATTTTTTTCACAAACTTCCTATAATATTCAGTCATACCCAATAAACTGTATACCTCAAACACAGTAGTAGACCTTGGCCATTCAATAACTACTTGAATCTTCTGAAGATCTATAGAGATAACATCATTACTATCTCCATATTCCCTAAAAAATAGTTATTTCTCAGCCATGACTCAGACTTGGATAATTTGTCATATAGTTGATATTATCTCTAAGTTTTGAATACAATCCTCAAATGTCTGGTATGATCTTCCTTAGAAGCAGAATGAATAAGAATGTCATCTATGAAAATAATAACAAATTGATCTAGAAAATCTATGAACAATATATTCATCAAATCCATAAAGATAGTTATTTCGTTTATCATCCCAAATGGTATGACCAAAAACTTATAGTGTTCATACCTCTTAATGAAAGTTATCTCCATCACATTAGCTTCTCTTACCTTCACTTGATAGCAGACAGATTGCAGATCAATCTACGAGAATATAGAAGATTTAGCAAGATGGTCAAATATATCATCAGTTCATGGTAGATGATACTTACTCCTGATAGCAACTTTATTTAACTCCCTGTGTCAATGCACACACATTATATGATCCTTTTTTTTCACAAATAGGATATGTGCTCCCCATTGAAACACACTAGGATAAATAAATCCTATGTCAAACAACTCCTGAAGCTAAACCTTAAACTTCTAAAGCTCTTTAAGTGCCATTCTATATGGAGCTTTAGAAATAGGGGTCATACCTATAAATATATTAATACAAAACTCTATGTCTCAATCTGGTGGTAAACTGACTAACTCCTTAGGGAATAAATATGGAAAATCTCATACTATCAAGAATAGAAAAGAAGGTCAGACTCTATACTCCTATCTCGAACTGATACTAAAAATATCTTATAACTTTTCTTCCAAAACTTATTTAATTTTACATCAGAGATTTAATAGGATAGTACTCCTATAATTTCCTAAAACACACACTTCTAACAGCCTAAAAATAATATAACATGCTTCTACAAACAATCAATCTATGCCTCGTACCATCTCAACTAATTCACACTCATAATAACAACATATGAATAATTGAGTAATAAAATTAAACTGAATATCCACTTCTTACTACCCATCTCAATATCACATTAACAAAATATACTTATTATTATACTATCTCTTGTCGCTAGAATAACAAAAAGAGAAATAAGCAGTACTATTGAGAGAAAGTGTAGTAACTCAAAAAAATGCTTGGAAAGAATGAAATAACTAGTTTTAGAATCAAATAAAATATGACATGACTAATTAGAAATATAAGTCATACCTATCGCTACATCTGGTGCATCAAAAGCCTTCTACTAAGTCAAACTGTATACAAATGGCTAACTTCAGTTAGAGTAATAGTACTACCAGACTCTCTTTGATCAGCACCATATGGTCTACCTGCTATCAAACCATAACCACTATTTTTACCAATAGAAATCTCTTTGACCAGCACCATATAGTACTTCATGCCTATCTAACATAACTCTTAGTTCTATGCTCAAATCTTTAGTAAAATCTTTCCTATGGACACTCAACAATCATGTGTCAAGCCTATTATCATCTGAAATATTGGTCAGTCATCCTGTAACACTGACTAAAGTGATGCCTACCATAACATTGGCACACAGGTGCCCCATTGACAAAACTCCCAAAACTAGCAACACTACCCCTACTTGGAGCTACTATAGCGTAGACTGTTTACCTTTCTTAGACTCTTATGGGGAAAATCTGCTCTTCTTTTCAGAAAAGACACTACCATAAGTCTCTCCAAATGAATTTCTTCCTACTAGAGATCTATATCTCTGATGAGTAGTTGTCTGATTATTTATTCTCTATCAAATAAGCTCTCTCCATAAGCTTAGAAAAATTAGAGAAGTGAAATGGTACTAGCGACTGTCTCATACTATCGTAAAGTCCTCTAAGAATTCTATTGTTCTTTTATGCCTGAGTGTTAACCAGCTATAGAACATATTTAACAAGTCTATCAAAATCGAGTTATGGGTTAGGTTCAAGTCAAACCCAAATTTGACCCGACATAAGTTGATCTGATCCAAACCTGCTCTATTTATTTAAACAACTTTTTTCTTTCAAACCGACACTACCCACCAACCCATCATCATCTTACGGTGTTGGCTTCAAAAGGCAGCGAACCCTTAAGAAGAAAGGAGAGAGAGAGAGAGAGAGAGAGAGAGAGAGAGAGAGAGAGAGAGAGAGAGAGAGAGAGAGAGAGAGAGAGAGAGAGAGAGAGAGAGAGAGAGAGAGAGAGAGAGAGAGAGAGAGAGAGAGAGAGAGAGAGAGAGAGAGAGAGAGAGAGAGAGAGAGAGAGAGAGAGATAGTGACATTGGGAGTAGGGAGAGGCGACGGTGCTGGATTAAAGTGTCGAGAGAGAGAGAGAGAGAGAGAGAGAGAGAGAGAGAGAGAGAGAGAGAGAGAGAGAGAGAGAGAGAGAGAGAGAGAGAGAGAGAGAGAGAGAGAGATAGAGAGAGAGAGAGAGAGAGAGAGAGAGAGAGAGAGAGAGAGAGAGAGAGAGAGAGAGAGAGAGAGAGAGAGAGAGAGAGAGAGAGAGAGAGAGAGAGAGAGGTGGCAAGAAAGATAAGGCTATTATTTAAACTTTGGACCGATCATCGGTGGTAGAATTGGGTTAAATTGTGAGTTTGCAACTATATGATAATGAAGTTAAACCATGACTACTAGATAGTGGGACTTCAGACTGACCTTGGAAGGTTTTTGTTTACTATTTACAATGAGTTATGGGCATTTTTGGGTTTTTGAGTTAATTCAAACTCAACTAGGGTTATGAAATGGGTTAGTTTGTTGAACCCTAACCTAACCCATTTGATAAACAGGTTGACTCTAACCTAAAATTTTTTGGTTAGGTTTGAGTTAAGTTTTTGGGTCATTTCAAATATTGACACCCATATGTCTAACTAAAGTAGTACTCTACCTCATACTATAAAACTATCCTACTCTCCTGAAGTAGCCTAAAAAAAGTTGTATGTATTTAATGTGGTGTAGAAGGTGGTATTATCAAGGCTCTAAACACATCAGAAAATTCCTCCCAAGTAATCAAAGAATTCAATCTCTATTGAAATTTCTCCTCCTATTGGCCCATCTATGAGTGCTCTACTTCATCATCTATTAAAAAGACTACCCAGGGTACCTTCCTCTTAAGAGGGCATTGCATCCTATTAAATGTCTTCTCTAATCTCTTCAACCAATCATCTGCTGCCTTAGGCTTAACAGTACACTTAAACATCAGAGGTTTCAATCTCAAAAACATCTATAGATGTCTATCCACCTCATCAGGTCTCACAATAGGAACCTTGCTCTGTGCCTTATCCATTATCTAGGCTATCAAAGTAGCAAACTATGAAACTACGTCAGAACTAATTGTCGAAGCCATACTATGTATAGGAGCTACCTGACTAGCACTATGCTCTTCGATTATATCTAGGTCTGGAGGATCCACACTTATATAGAATATATAACTGAACATAGACACATATAAAATAAATAATAATAAACACCGAGATAGACACAAAACTACCCCATTCAACTTATAAATTAATTTCCTATAGCTCTATTTTACGATCCATTTTTAAACTATTGCTCTAATACCACAAAGGCTTGTCACACCCCAACTCAATCAGAATAGATCCCACCATGTTAAGCTTTGATAAATAATTCTCAAGATCTAGTTTTTTAATGTCACTACAGGAAAAACGTCATTTTCCGTCAGACATTTCTGGTGCATTTTCGACGGATTTTCCGCTGGAAAAATATTGACGGTGGATTTATTTTCCACCTGAAAGTAAAGAAAATTTAAAAAAAAATATTCAAACCCAGCCCCCGTCCGCTGCACCCAATTCCGCCCGCCTAGCATCCGCGTAGTGAGCCCACCAGCGCTGAAGTGAGCCCGCCGGCGTGAGATCCCGGGTGAGCCCACCAGCACTGAATGACTTCGGCGGGGTTTGAACCGTGCCCCCTTCGCGAGCCTAGCATCCGCGCCATCTGCCATCTATGCCAGAAAACAAAATCTATTAAAACTTAGACTTTATTTTATTTAGCCTATAACTGATAAAGTATTTTTTTTATTAGTTAAAACTTAGACTTTAGTAAATTTAATTTAACAAAATCTGTTTAATTTAATTAGTTAGTTAATCTTTATTTAAATTAAAAAATTTAATTTTACAATGAATTAAAAAATTAGTTAATTTAATTTAATAATAAATTATTAAATTATTTAACTTAATTTAACAAAATAAATAATTTTAAAAAATTATTATAATTTAAGTTATTAAAATATAATTTAATTTTTTAATTTCCGTCAGAAATTTGTCGGAAAGTCCACCGGAAATGTTGTCGGAAAAAATCCATCAGAAAACCAGTAAAAAATGTGCCGGAAATTTGTCAAAAAAAAAAAAAAAATCGTCGGAAATCCGTCGAAAAATCCGCCAGAATTTGTGACGAATTTATTTCCGCCGGAAATTACGCTGGAAATGAGTTGTTTTCCTATAGTGTGTTCATAGTGTCTTCCAATTTTATTTTAAATAAAACCATAGATAACATAGCTACTAAAATATCTAAATACCAAAAAATAAACACATCAATAAAATTTCTTTCATTTTATTAAAATAAATATTTACATTACAGTACATGGCTACATTCAAGATCTACATAACTCAAACATTAAGTAGCCTTGACTATATAAAAATCCAAATAGCAAAATACCTATCAACTAAGATTTGATCTTGAACTTCTAATCAACAACCTCCTTCGCTTTTCCATATCCTAAAAACCACAAGCAACCAACAGTGAGCTATAATAACTCAGCATATCACACAAGCCAATCTAAAATTTAAAAATCACTTTTATTATAAACTTTGAATATTTAAAAATAGGTGAATAAATCATTGATTATACTGGGAAAAGAAATCAAAGTATAGCAATTATCTTATTTATTTAAATAATAATTTTGAACAGATAACTAATAAAATAATTTATATCACATAGCAATTCATATCATATTTCAATTTATATAATATATCCCGATCTTAGATAGAATCTCAAAGGGTTATGACCCCATATATATTTCTTTTATGCTTATAGCACCAAAACAAGCCTGTAAGTACCAAAACATAGCTTATAGCCACTAGAACATGCCTTATAGGCATCATAATAGTCCCTGACCTAGAATCTCAAAGGATTTTGACCCTTATAAGTCTTGGCTAATGATTTTCAATCATATAAATATACATTTCATCATAGAAGCATATATTTCATCACAATGTAATAGTTAAAACAAAATTAAATATATGTTAGAATTACACAGTATTGTATAACGATACACAATTGAACTTCCTATCGAGCAAATTTCTCACAATGTTAAAATGTAACCAAATTATAATGGAATGTGTAAAATACTATTTCAAGATATTTATTGAACTACTATGTTATTTTTGAATGTCCAGATTAATCTTTGTTCAATAAAAATCATACAAATTCCAACATACCTAGTATAAATTTTTTTAAAAATATTCAAAATATTCATAATCATATTCTCTATAATATATAAAAGTTACATATTGAAAGTTTTCCATTGTAAAGTTATACGCATGTTTTGCTAACAAACAAGAATTTTAATAAAAAAATTGGTGAAATTTCATATTTTTGAAATTAAGATAGGCATAACGTGACCTACCTCTATCCAAACAACTTTTCTAGTAGAGCCGACGGCTAAAAATTGCCCTAAGAGGCTAAAAATAAATATTTTCTCTCTCAAAACTCTCTCTTCCTCTGTCTTGCATGTTGTCTAGTTGAATGCAAATGATCCAATTAAATGTAAAATTTTAATATTTAATAAATTCATAATGGCATAGCACTGCGACACTTAAAGCAGAGTGCTATGGTGCTAAAATCTGTAACAACATGGAACTCTTCTTGTAAACTCTCTTATATGAGAAGAACATCTCATATCATCATCCATTTTTCACAAAAAAAAAAAAAAAAAAGAAGAAGAAGATAACATCACATTCATCTTGACACATCATTATGAGAGAAAATAAATGTATGGGCATCTCGCCAAGACATTTCTTATGGCACTAAGTTATTTTAAAATAACTAAAAGCACTCAAGAAGTTCATATTTTGTAAGAGAACAAAGTCCTTTATGAGGGATCTCAACCACTACAAATCCTCTTACAAAATCTGATCAACCTTTAGCTTTATTAGTATTAATTAGTAAATATTTTATCAATCATTTAGTATAGGAAACAACTATCAGCAGAGGATGAACTTGACAAGCATGATGATACTAATTGCTAATGTTATTGATAAAATTAACTATAATCCTACTTAGATTGATTACTATTAGGATGCTAAATCTTCATTTTATTTACATTTTTTAATATATATAGGATGTTAATGACATTATTCAATACATGATGATATACCTCTTGGGATAACTTCTATTATAGAAAGAGTTGATCAAGCATCTTGAAGGGGTTGTTGGACTAATTTGTTGAATCATATTGCTTCAATACTCCAATTTTTTTTTTTTTTTGGAATACTCAATTAAGATTGGTCATCATATTTAGAGATTAGTGAGCCCTTTTATCTTTGTTCTCCTCTTTATTTTATTTATAAAACTCTTTCTCTTCTCTCCATAATTCATCCAGGTCAAAAATACTTGCTCAAACCATTGTATTTTCTTTTTTATCATTCTCTATTTTTTATTAAGCTAGCCCCTACAGAGTATCATTAGATATAGTTTCTTCTTGGTCAACAATTATCTAAGCCTCTCGATGAATGAGATTTCTCTACTTATGGTATATTTTCTCGTGCACTAAAGTTTTGTTTTAGACAATTTTTTTACAGCTTTCTAAAGTAGCTTTTTAGTACAAAAATTCTTGAATGAACATTTTTGTACTAAAAAATTGTTTTAGAAAATAGTAAAAAAATTATCTCAAATGAAACCTAAGTCTAAATAAGTTTTTAACATTCAAAGTTACTTTTTGATGAAATACCTGATAGATTGTTTTACAAATTTTGATGAAAAACACATAGGAACACTGAATAATGATGGCTCGAGTTATCATAAAAAGTATCAGAAAAATATTATTTAATTTAATTAAGTTGTCATAGAAATTTTGTAAGTTGCTATAAGGAAAAGAGTTTTGTATCCATTGAAGATCTGTTTTTTTCTCATAATGAAGAGTCCATAATAGATTTTTTTTAATGTTGCTTCCATATTGTTAAGATGGTTCCTAGTGTTAGAAAATGAATGGGATTCCATTTGAGGGAAAATGTTCGTCAATTTAGGTTTCATTTGAGTCAGCTTTCTTATTGTTTTCTAAAACGGCTTTTTAATTGAAAGTTTTTAATTCAAGAAAACTTTGTACAGGAAATCTGTTTTAAAAAGCAGTAAAAAAGTTGTCTCAAACGAAACCTTAGGCGCTCTCCTATAAGAAATTCATTGTTAAGAAACATAAAGATTTAAATTTAACCCACAAGAAATAATTATAATATATCAGTAAAAAAATAGCAAATGATTTGGTCTTATCCATAGGCCAAATTAATCTTTGAGTCGAAAATTATTCTGACCATCTTATTCACTCTCTAATAATATTCAGTGATGATTTAATCCTTACTGACAGATTTCTTTTGATATTCTGATCTATTATTTTGGAAAAAATATGTGGCTCAGACCACTCCATTCATCATAGTCTACACAAAATGATGGGAAACTTTGCAATCTGGATCTATCCTGACGCTATAATGACCTGGCTACACTTACATAATTGTTTAATTATCCTTTAAAAAATGAATAATGCCGGTTAAGCTTACGTAATACAAAGATATATTCTGCTCTGCATCGTCATTCAGAAGCATACTTTCCTGTCATTCTTACGAGAAATTATTACGTGCGGTCATTAGACGCATCCAGAGATCAATCAGGATGCACCACGTCACCCGATACATAGCGGGCACGTGGCTATGAACCACGGTGTCGGGGGTACACAGTGTATTGGTGACGTGCTGCGTCCTGATTGGCCTCCGGATTTCGCCGTTCTTATGCTTAAGCTAGCGAACAAGGATCATAAAATCGTGGAAATCGGAGATATTGGGTTTGTTAAGAAGGATGCATCAATCTATGACCTATCAATTTAAAATTGGTTGTCGTAGTAATTTCTTTATATTTTCTTTGATAGTCGTCCAAACAAATTGTAATGGAATGATACGCTTTACTGATACTCTATAGATTCGTCGTTGTTTATATTGTCGTGAAACAGAAACTATCAAAGAAGCTATATAATAGTTGATAATAGTGACGCAATTTTTTTATTCTTTTCATTAGAAAAACAAGAGAGGAGTTTCTCAAAATACAAGTTGTGAATATTATAACTTCGAGGTCGCTAAACAATCATACTAACTTGACAGGGAGGATCCCAATTATAAATAACAAGTGGCTGGATGCCTCAACAAGCTTCTTGACTATGTGGGTCCAAGCGTAATTTTAGGGGATATGAGAGGGCATAAAAATTCTCTAATATTTTAAGATTTTTTTTTTATATCCTATATTTTTTTATTTTAATAAATATTGTTTTGGATAGAAGAAAATTAATTTATGTTCTTCACAAAATGTGAGAATTTAGGACAATATATAGATACCAATTGAAAAATATTTATGATATTTTTGAAGTAGACAATAGTGGCATTCGCCATGAAAACATTGCTCTAGTAGTATTGAGGGTTGGGCATGGCCAAATCAATAACGTTTGAGGTTGATTGATCACTTAATTTGCTTTCGCTAAGGCAACTTGAGCCTTTTTCGAATATGTGATTGATCTTCTAATGAATGCAATTTTTTACAATTGACAGGCTTTGATTGTATATGCATAACCATTGAGGCTAGCACAGTTGATAAAAAATTCTCGTTTCATATTCAATTGTATTCAACCATATAATTCGTTAGAGTTTAAGATAATTTTGTAAGATATTATTCAACTCAATATTATATATATATATATATATATATATATATATATCACTACAGGAAAATAGCCCATCACAAACAAATTTTTTCGATGTAATTGGGAACTTTTTTGGCGGAATTTCAATGTTATGGAGGACATTTTTCTGTCGGTATAAGCTGTGTATGAAGCACAATTCGTCTGTTCTTTTTCCGCTAGAAATTTTTAGGGATTTTCCATTTTGTATTTGGCGACGGTCGGAGCGGCGACTTCCACAAAATAGCCACTAGAAATATTCCGCGGTATTTCCGTTAGTTTGCCCGCCGGTATTTTCCTGCTGTCTACCCGTGGAAAAATCGTCGGAAATCTACGACGATTTCTTTATTATTCTGGTGACGTCTCATTCGTCCAATATTGATGTTTCCGGCAGTTAGGCCGCCGGAAACCTGTAGCAAGGTAAAAAAATTGACAACCTCTTCATTGTCTGCAAACTCCTACACAAATAAAATAAATTTCACTAACATGCAGTATTTACAATCAACACATACTAAAAGAGTTGAAAACTTAAAGTTCAAAATAAACAAACTTTAAACATAATAAAACATAAGTCTAACAACATGAAAACTTAAACTTCAACATAAACAAACTTTAAAATATAAAGTTCAACTACAAAAAACAGCTCACATCAACACGACCTCAAAGATAAACTTGTTCTTCAATGTCTAACAAATCCTTCAACATTAACTTAAATCTAATCATCTTCTGTCTCATTGCTGCACTCTAATTAATGCACAAGCTCATGATCCTTTTTCTTCTCATTTTTTGGCTCTATATGATCGCAGCTCCGCTTGATCTTAGCGTTCATTTGTCTCATCTTCTCTATCTCTTTTATCTAGCTGCAACCCTTTGGTTAATAATTTCTTCAACTCCAATCTTTTATCAATCATCATCTATGCTCAGTATGAGGCACTAAATCATCCATATGAAGAGAGATTTTTAAACCCCCACTTTAAAATGCCCTATTCTACTTATTCTGCTCTCTCAGTTTGTTGAACTTAGGGCTTGCCCAAGCTTTGGTCAAATCAGCCCACACACCATTGCCAATCCATAATTGACGCTCCCTAGATATTCTACTATATGTGAGGATGTCCCTATTACGAGTAGAGCCTCTTGTTAAGAGAGTTTCTACTTAGCATTTTGCATGCTTTATATTCTAGCAACTTGTTATTTTAATGATTCCAAATATTACTGTATTGATTATTAATTTCTCCTAACACGTTTTAGAAGAAATGTTTATTGCTCTTGTGTGTACTAATATTTTAAGAAAATCATTCTCTGGATTGTTGAAGACTTCAAATAAAGATCTTATTATAATATTTTGTATTTTGGAGTATGTATTTTGTTCATTTTTTTAGTCAGAGAGAGTGTGATTGTAATTGAGTAACTAAGCACACACATAGTGAGGGGGAACTTTAAAAGATAAAATTTTAATACTGATCGTACGGGACGAACCATGTTTGTATGGGACTATCAGGTCAGTTATTCCCCTCGGAGAGCAATGTAACGAACAAAAAGTGGAGAAAATTTTTTTAAGTTCTGATCGTCCAGACGAATTTACCCATTCATCTCTAGACGATGTCCTCAGGATTCTCACTTTGAACTATTCATCCAGACGAATTGTCCTATTCATCCTTGGATGATGTCCTATGGATTCTCACTTTGTACTACTCGTTCAGACGAAATATCCCATTTGTCCCTGGATGATGTCCTCTAGATTCTCACTTTGTGCTGTTCGTCCAGACGAAATGTCCTATTCATCCCTGGATGATGTCCTCTTAATCCATGACTTAATTAATCGTCCAGATAAATTGTTTCAATTGTCTCAAGATGATGTTCTCTAGACACATGACTTGAACTAATCGTCCAAACTAATTTATACCTTCGTCCCAGGATGATATTCTCTATTCCCTAAAGTTTTGGACCATCCTAAATTTATCTTCCAATGAAGACTTGAAATAACTGTTCGTACTAGATGAACTATATTCATACGAGATAATGATTAGGTATAAAGTCATTTCGTACCAATGCACATTGAGTTCATACACAACAGATTTTATACTGTTAGTACATACGAATTATGATCGTATGGGATGATCAAGTACGTACAGAAATGAAAAATTACAATTTTTGGATGGGTTTTTGTGTCTTTCATATAAAAGGTCTAATTAAAACTGTCTTGTAATCTTTTTGTCCACTAGTCTTCATGCAAACTGAAGAGAGATTGAAGGAGAGAGTGTGAGAGAGTGTTTAAAGGAGATTTCTTACTACTGGAGCGTGAAGTGTTCACTTGATACTCAAAAGTAAGGATCTTCAATTATGAATTATTATTACTTCACTCTTTTCTCTTATTCTTCCAGATTTATCGTAAGAAGATCTTGTCAAGGAGATTCAGTTCTATACTAACACTTAAGGAGTGTGAATAGAGGGAAGGCTCTCTACCTATACTTGGAGAAGTGTGAAAGGACAAATGGTTCTCTGCCCACACTTGGGGAGTGTGAAATGACAAAAGATTCTCTGCCTACACTTGGAGAGTGTGAACAGCGGGAGATACTCTGCCTACACTTGAAGGGTGTAAAAGGACGACGGTTTTCTGCCACACCGGGTAGTGGTGGAAGAGAGTTTTTATGAAGGCTTCTCCACCTTGCTGTGGGGGCAAAATGAGAGACACTAATTGGTAATAGTGCAATAACTAAAGTGGGAAACTTTAGGGAGTGGATGTATGTTGTGTTTGACCGAACCACTATAAATTTTATGTCTTTTTATTTTCTGCTGCTTATTTACTTTACTATTTCTGTGTGAATTGTGGTTGAAATTTTTTTTCAAAAACTTCATTAAAAAGTTTGAATTGGTTTAAAATTTTAAGAGGGAAAATTTTTTAAATTACCAATTCACCCCCCTCTTGGTTAGCCGCTGGGACATAAACTTAGGTCTAACAACCTAATTCAAAATTAACAAGTTTCAACATGTGGTATCATAGCTTAGTTTTAAAATCATAAGTTTAGTCTACTTTTTTATTAACGACCATGACTACATTTGGAAATCAAAACACACCTGCGGGTTACTCTATAACTAGACCTCCATTGTTAGACAATATTCTTTTTGATTTTTGAAAAACAAGCATATCTACATTTTTACAGTCACTTGATACCGTATGTGGATCTTAGTTCATGAAGTGTATACAAAACCAACTAGATTAGTTGATGGAGTTAGAGTTGAAACTCTCTTTGTGGACTGGACAGTAGAATAATGTGACTTAGCATAATTTAACGCTAAATGCCTGAATAATTTCTTTTGTGCTCTTAAATTTAAAGATTACATGTGGGTTTTTACTTGCAAAAGTGGAAAGGACATATAAGATAGACTTTGTATAGCTTATTAGGGGACTAATGAAGTTAAATAATCCAAACTTAATATCTTATTGAATGACTATGAACTGTTTTGTATGAAATCCAATGAATTCATTTCTGACATGTACATAAGATTCACACAAATAGTCACCTCTTTACATTCATTAGATAAGGAACTAACGAATGCAGAAATGATAAATAAAATACTTCGTTACTTATCTAATACTTATGATGTTAAAATAACTACAATTACAGAGTCTAAAGAATTAAACATTTACTCTATTAACAATCTTCTTGGATCACTTATTGCTTATGAGCAAGGGATGAGTCAAAGAAAGATTGATGCAAGTGAACAACGAAGGAAGAAGAACATAGCACTGAAAGTGGAGGAGTCAGAGAGTGAACTCTCACAACCTAAAGATGAAGATGATATTGCACTGCTAGACAGTTCAGAAGCTTTCTAAAGAGGAAGCAAAAGAGATGCCAACAATAGAATCAAGGTAAATTTAATAGAAATGTCAAGGTTTCAAATGATGTTATTTATTATGAGTGCAGGAAACTTGGGCATATTTAGTCAGATTGCCCAAAACTCAAAGCCATCCCTAGCAATGAGAAGGTAGAGGAGAAACCTATTGTGAAGAAGGGAAATAAGAAATTTTAAAGAGCTTTCTGGGCAGACTCAGCTTCAGACTCGTTAGAGACTGAAAAGGAAGAGGAAGTCACTAATCTATGCTTAATGGCTGATAATCTTGACCAGTCAGATCAAGAAGATGTATGTGACTTATCTTATAATGAACTTTTCGATGTCTCTGAATGCATAGATGATGCATATAGAAAATTAAAGAAAATGCATGCTAGTATAAACTTAGAATTTTAAGAACTACAAAGAGAAAAGGAGTTCCTTAGGAAAGATCATTCTTTAATTGATAACAACCATATGAAATTGCTTGATGAGTTTGATAATTTGAATAAGAATCATGAAAACTTAAAATCATCCTATGCAAAATTTGAGAAAGAATTTAAAGATTTTAAGGATGAATCTCAGAGCAAAATGTATTGAATAAATTATAAAAATTGAATTTTGGAATATATGAATTCATTTTACAAACTGAAAATACAAGCTCTCGAGGATAATAAGATACCCCAAGTCTTAAGGATTTTATAAATCCTATTTTGTATCCTAATTTTATATAATCCCTGAATAAACAAAAGAATAGTAGAAGACTTAAAAATTCATTTTCAGGAGTCAAATGTAATAATTATGGATTGTTCAGACATATATCTCACACCTGTATATTGAAGAAGAAAATCTATTTGGTGTGGAGACCTAAGATGTATAAACTTAGACATATCATATATGTATCTATTTATAATTTACAATAAGGTGAATCCAAAGTTATTTGGGTTCCCAAATCTAACGTTTGATAATTTTGCAGAAATGCTCTCACACAAGGCCTCATGAGAGCATATGGTACCTGGATAGTGATTGCTCAAAGCATATGACTGGAGATTTTGATCAATTCATATCGCTGGAAGTCAGGAGTGGAGGCAGGGCTACACTTGGAGATAACACAACAAGGAAAGTGGTTGGGTCAGGTATGATTGGAAATCTTAAAAACTTTTTTATTGAAAATGTACTACTTGTAGAAGGCTTAAAGCATAATTTGTTAAGTATTAGTCAGATATGTGATATAGGATACTGTGTAAAATTTTTCCCTATTAGATGCATATTAAGTCTAAATGGTAATGATATTTTTAATGGTATACGGGTAAAAAATGTGTATATGCTAGACTTGAATTGCATTAAAATTTCTTCTTTTTTGTTTAAAAACTATTTTGATGAATCTTGGCTTTGGCATAGGAGACTTTGTCACTCTAGCATGAAAAACCTTAGGAGAATTATCCAAAAAAACCTAATAAGAGGTATACCAAAACTAGACTTTACTAAAGACCACCTTTGTGATGCATATCAATTAGGAAAATATGTGAAGTCATCTTTTCATTCTAATAAGGATCTTAAAACTAGTGAATTGTTGGAGATATTACATATGAATATTTTTGGACCAGTTGGAACTATAAGTCTAGGAGGTAAGGTATACGAATTTGTTAATGTGAATGATTATTCTAGATTTACATGAGTTATATTTCTAAATCATGAGTGAATCATTTGAGTAGTTTAGAAATTGTTCAACTTGGATTCAATGAAAACTAGGGTGTGAGATTATGACAATTCAAAGTGATCATGGAGGAGAATTTGAGAATAAAAAATTTGAGGATTTGTGTAAGGAGAAAGGAATTGATCATAAATTTTTTGCACCTAGAACCCCTCAGTAGAATGGGGTAGTTAAAAGGAAAAACAAAATATTAATAGAAGTCGCCAAGCCTTGTTGGCAGAATATTCACTTACTAAATATTTTTGGGCTGAGGTTGTTAGCACTGTATGTTATATTTTGAATATGATGAATATGAGATCAAACTTAAATAAAATATCCTATAAGTTACTAAATGGGAGAACACCTCATTTGTCTCATTTGTATGTCTTTGGATGTAAGGTGTTCATTCATAATAATAGAAAATCAGTCTTAGAAAAATTTGATCCAAAATCAGATGAAAGAATTTTTATTGGATACTCAAGTGTTGAAAAATCTTATAGAGTATTCAATAAAAGAACTTTGTTAATTGAGAAGACCACACATATTGTATTTGATGAATCTGAAAGTTTGGAAGAGCCACTTGTTGAAGAAGATGAGATAGAAATTAACTTCCAAAAAGATTGAGAAAGTGAATTGGGAAGAAAATTTGGAGGTAGAAAACCCAGAGCCTAGAAATTTGAGATTTTCTAAAAATTATCCAAAGGAATTGATTATAGGAGAACCTAGTGAGGGTGTTAGGACTAATCATGGAATGAATAAAGAAGTCAATTATTTAGCCTTTATTTTAATGATAAAACTCACAAATATTGATCAAGCACTTTTGGATGAATTTTGGATATTGGCTATGCAAGAAGAACTAAATCAGTTTGTAAGGACAAAATGAATGACTCAAAATGAATGACTCAGGTCGTGTTTGATTGAACCACTATAAATATTGTGTCTTTTTATTTTTCGCTGCTTATTTACTTTACAATTTATGTGTGATTTGTGGTTGAAAAATCTTTTTCAAAAACTTCATTAAAAAGTTTGAATCGGTTTAAAATTTTAAGAAAGAAAATATTATAAATTATCAATTCACAACCCTTTTGGTTAGCCGCTGGGACATAAACTTAGGCCTGACAACCTAATTCATAATTAACAAGTCTCAACACCTCTTTTCTCAAAATTAATTTTGATCCTCGAACCTTGCTTATGAAACCATCTAAAATCTTTATGTAAATATTGTTATAATAAAAAATATTAATACAAATATAGATGTAAATGTTAAGTAATGTCAAATAAATATATTTGAAATTCTCTAAACCACATATCCCTATCTTTCTTTAGCATTTTCTTCCACAATAAGTAAGGAGCATCATATTTGCTTCGTATTATGTAACGAATCTTATGGGTGGTTTGCCTTGTAGGGTTTAAGATGTAGGTAATTTTTTTTCACTTACATAACATATCAATTTATAATAACTTTACAAAATAAAATGGACTTATGTTTCACCCTCATGATCTATATAAATATGCTTATCCTCTATTTTTGTAGTCTCGCCAATCCCAACTTATGCTTCTTTTGATGATCCACCATATCCTGGTTGCATAAGAGGTGGATAATAATAATGGTGATGGTAAGGAGGATAAGGGTATGTTGATGGAACTATTTGTGATATTGATGGGTAATAATATACATAGAGGGAGCTGCATTTGTTTAATCTAAAGATGGAAATTGAGGATTAGTGGAAGTACCAAGTATGGGGTGGTACTCTAACAATAGGTGGATCTATTTGTCCCTAACCCTTCTTAGTGGGGGACTAATGTTGACTCCCCAATGGTGGTGATGACACTCTTGGCATTGGTGGAATTGTCTGCCCCCACCTTAATCACTCTATTTAGACCAGTTGGTCTAATACTTAACTTCTTCCTATTACGACTAAACATTATTATAATGGATCTACGAGGAGGCTCTTCACATGAAGCCATCTGAAATTAAAAAAAAAAAAAAGTTTATATTTCATGAAATTAAAATAACATTATAATTATAATAAATATGCATAATTATAAATGAAGATATAACAAATATGAAGATTTGAATAATAAAAAAAAGTAATAATTTTTATACTTGACCTACTTGTTATTGGTAAACATTCATTTAATTACAACTTTGGTTGATACAATATTAAATACATTGAAATAAATTTGATCACTTAATCTATAAGAACTATTTTTAATCAAAAATACTTTTAGTGCTCTTTAAGGTATCTTCACTTTCTTCATCGTTCTTACTTAAAGAGCTCGCCAAACTATCCACATCCTTTAATTGCATTTTAGCATTAGGCAAAGAAGCATCAATAACATCAATTTCAATAGCCCTATAATATGCATATCATCCTTTTGATGTGTTGTAGCTATGATGTATTATTGGTCAATAATCCATTGTGCTTTAGTTTTTATGACAGCTACTAAATCTTGCTTATCGCTACGATCATTGGGATGTTTATTAAAATTAACTTACAACTTGACTTGCTAATATAAATAAATCAAACTTCATGTATCTTCTACTATGTTTTACCTCTACTAAACCATAACAGAATGAACACTTATGCCTTTTTCGACACATGAACGTGTCATTGACAGTTGAACAAACATACAAGAGTCCTATATTCTCTTGGGTACTTCAGCTAAAGAACCTCATTAAGAATATCATAATAAACATACTCATCTTCTTAGTGGTGTTTCCTCTAACACAAACTCCATAATTTTCAATTTCTCTTACTTCACTCAATGACTTGGAATGAAATCTAAACCGGTAACTATATAGATTGGCCATATGTTTACTTTTCGTATTGGGCCACATGCTAGTGCTTGCGACTCTTTATCGAAGACCTTGTTACAGGGGTTATTAACCACAAAAAAGTAAAAAAAATTAGGGCTTGTGGTATTTATTAAGATGCAAATTAATGAAATAATATAGATTCTAATCACATAAGATCTAAACCATGATGAAAATTCATTTGCTATAAGTTACTAAGCTACTGCAGTATTTGTTGGAGGCAAACTACTTACGAAATATCTGGTAATATATCATCCAACTTATACTAAAGAATTACAAATTAATATAATTTCTTATGCACATTGTGGAAAAACTTATTCTAAGATATGTTAGACTTCATGGTAGTTTAGTAGCACATATAAAGTTACTATTTTGATTTCAAATTTTCCAAGGAATCTTCCTCGCTCCTCTTAAAGCTTTTTCGCTTAGTTTAGATGATCATATGTATTAGAAAAGGCTAAGCTCAATCAATGGATTCGATATATAATATGGTAACGAACATAATATAATTGAAAGGAGAACTTTCATAATTATGTGATAGTCATGACTTTTAGTCCAAATAATATCTAGATTTTAGGACTACATATTGGCTCAAGTTTGATCCATAGCAATCACGAATTTTTAAACTTGAAACCACAAACATATTGATCTTTTTTGTTCTAATGTGGATGAGAATGATGCTTTGGGCTTCATTATTCTACCATTGTTATTTGTTAATAGCTCTAGATTTCTTTACAAGTAGTACTCTTTAATGTATATTCTAGCTTTCACATTATCCTTACTCTTGCATTACACATTCATAATTGTTGTTGCTTGTTGCTCTTTTTTTTACTTCACTATCTTTTTTATAGTGGTTTTGTTGTATCTTTTAGATAAGTATGGCTCATTTTTTGTTGCTGCTCTTGTAGCTTCACTCATATTTTCTTTTTCATTGCAACTTTTTACACATGTAACCTCAATTTTCATTAATGAAACGGGCTATGTCCCTAATTTCCTCAAAAAAAAAAAAAAAAAAAAAGTTAGAACATGACTGAGAAGCTCTTGATTGGTTGAGCGAGAAGAGAGAAAGAATCCAAATGATGGCGGGCCTAAACACCGGCAGCATAATTTGTTCATACAAAAGGAATATCATTTTCTTTTTTAGATAATTGTTTCAAAGATTTATTTATTCAAGAAAATTTTCTTATTTATTTTTGTGACCGACAATCAATAAATTGTGATGTATTTGACTCAAATTCTGAACGTTAAGGAAATAACCTTCTCCTCTAATCACTAGGCCACCAATCCTTTCATTTTTTCTTCAACATTTGCTCAACATTTTTAAACTAATATTGTTGATGTATTATATTTAGCACATTCAGCCAAAAATTCCTTAATGACATCTACTAGCGTCGAGGATAGGTAGTTAGTAGTAGGTCATCTAAGTAGATTAATTTTTTTGACAGAAATAGCTATGAAGTAATCTTAATTAATTATATGTTAAAATATATATGATTAGTTATTAGTAAATAGTATTAATTAAATTTTATCTATAAATATAATGAATTAAGTGATTATAAATATGTACTTTTGGATAAACCTAAAATGAAAATACTAATTAAAATTATAAAATAATTTACATAGTAATATTAAGAACATTTTTAATAAAATAAGAAAAGTATAAAACATTAATCATTCATACAAAAATTTAACATAATAATTTAACATAAAATATAGAATAAATCAGCTTTAGTCACCGTTTTTTTATTTTTTTCAAGAAATTTTTCTACTAAAAACTGCTTTAAAAAGCTCTAAAAAGTTATTCCAAATAAAGCTTAAATTTGATCAACATATCCTTAATTTTTTCTATGATAGTTGACTAAATATTTATTAAATATTTTAAAAATTAATTATTCTATTTTCTAATTTTAATCTGTTAATAAACCTTATCGTAATAGAAGCCATCAGCCTTCTATATAACTTAACAAAAGAGACGCACATCACCAAAGGGCCGGTGGCCGGCCAAATTTGGATTAGAATTTAGAAATCGCATTAGAACTGTCTAACTTAGATTAATTATAAAACTATGGCGCTGATCCTCACTTCCTCTTGAATAATAACATATAATTTGCTGAGTTTTTATAAAAATATAAAATATAACCCTTTGATTACCTTTTTATTTATTAAAAGTTAAAAAATAATGACTACTGTCAACTTACTAAATTATAAAATATAGATAAAAAATGTTAATATAAAATTATATTCATAAATACTTATTTTACTAATTTTATATTCTCTTGCTGCTGTTTGCAAAGTCAACTACAAATTTGTTATGAATTATTACAGAAAATAATATTTTATTTCTTGTTATTAGTTTTTAGCAATGAATTTTTACATATTAGTTAAGAAATAGGAAATAATTTAATGTCAGTTACTTTTATTGTTTCAACTTTAGACATTATGAATCTACAATTTTATTTGTAGAAATGTTTGAATTTTATTAATATAATTAGAAATTATTTAGGTATTTATTTCTATATGCTCATTTATATAATAATAATTTTTTTTTTTTTTGGTTAAAACCCACCAGTATGGGCCTACGCGTTAATATAAAAATCGGTTACAAGGTCCTTAGAAGGATCCACCAGCTCACTACTGCTCGAAAGAGCTACAAGATTAAAAGTCAAAATAAAACCTAAGAGCCAGTAGTTCCTTTTTCTAAAGATACAATACAAGCAAACAAAAATAGTCGGGCTGAGAGAAATCAGCACCCAAAAAAGGAGATACTTAGAATACCTATTCAGCTCAGATCTCCTGCAAAAAATACAAAACAAGCCAAAAAAGAAATTGAAAGCACAAACAGAGAAAACCTTGCGGACCTTATAGCGCTGAGCATAGAACAAGATATCAAACCTGCAAGGACAACTCCAAAAAAGGATGAGGTAATCACAGCCAAGATAAAAATTGTCTATATAAAACTTCCCAGCCATAGTTAACAACCCCCACCTCCACCTTAAATCCCCATTCCAGTAAAACCAGTCACCAATGACAAACAGGGCATAAAGATAATAGTGCCACCCCACCCCAATCATCTGCATGAATAACAAATTCCATAAGAAAAACCCATCCCGATTCATGATACACGTAAAATACACAAAAGTAAAACCATCCAGCCACCCGTATTTATATAATAATAATGATTACATATATTATAGTTATGCTATTTTTTATAATAATAATAATAAATTTATTAAAAATTAATAAAGGAAAGTAATTTACTTCTAATGATTGTTATTATTTTATTTTGAATATTACGTTTATTTAGCTTTAGACTTCCTTTGAGAGGGCTTTCTTACTAATTTTCAAAACAGTTTTCTAGTACAAAAATTTTTAGTGACTAAAAAATGCTTCAAAAAATAATAAAAAAGTCATTCCAAATAAAATTTTTCTCTGTGTATATTTGAATTTAGAAGAATATTTAGAATTAAAAAATAAAATGGAAAATAATTTATTTCTTATTTATTTTTAAATAATTTTGAACTATAAGTATCCTGAATTTGTTATTTTAACTCCAAAAAGAAGCATATGAATTATATTTAATCACTTATGAATTTGTTAGATGAATTATATTTTGTTTTAACATTTTGACAAATTTTAATCCTCCATATATTATAAGGATTTTTTAAAAAGACTTTAATAGTTTTTTATTTTATTTATTTATTTATTTATTTGATAAAGTGTGGCTGCACGACTGTGTAGGCTTAAGCTGCAATTGGTGTGTTCTTTTGTGTAGCTATGTAAGCCTAGCAAGTAGATATAGTTGTAGACGTACCTTTTTTGGCCAGCCCAACTTAGTGGGCATATGATTCAATATGGGCTCAATCCAATTGAAAAGTACCGAGGAATGGGCTCAACCCAATTATGGAGAACGGATTTGCGTCAAAATGAAGAAGACTCAAATCATTTTGGAAAAAATTAATCAGTTTGATTTGACTTATTTTTCAAATTGAGATAGACCATACGTGATCTTCAGTACTCGACTATTAAACACATCCATGAAATTCACCTAACTCACAAAATTGCATTTCCTCAGTATTTGCCTACTCTTTCAAGAGTACTTTCCAGCGAGCCATTTGTTCTCAATGAAAGAGCTAGCAAAGGGAACTGCCATCAATTCAAAACTCACTCAATAGATTCTCTCTATATTATCAACTAGATTTTCTCTCCCAAGTTACCTATCTCATATTGATTTGGCTTCCTCTTCTCTATTCTTAAGGTCAACTTAGTCTACTATAAATATAAGTCACTAATAGAGGATAACTAAACCTCTTTGTGTGTGCGCGCGTGTGTGTGTGTGTGTGTGTGTGTGTGTGTGTGTGTGAGAGAGAGAGAGAGAGAGAGAGAGAGAGAGAGAGAGAGAGAGAGAGAGAGAGAGAGAGAGAGAGAGAGAGAGAGAAGGCGCACGTGTGTGCACACTAAGTAGGCTTCATTTATATTAAGAGTAATTGTCTTTTGTCTTCCATGATCAACATTATATTCAATAACCCCAAAGACAAGGCGAACTTGAGAATGATGAAGACTAAAAACTAGATTATGATGCATCCCTAGAAAAGATCATTATAGAGTGATCATCCAAATAAATACGTCACATGCAAATAACTCCAACACATGGAGGATCTTTAACCATAATGATTAAAATTTTTATTCTTTTGATTAACTATATTGTTCCATGGTAACACCTGAGCAAAAAAATAATTCTAGAAAAGATAAGCAATATTCTACAAAAAAATGGCGCACAATAGCTATCTCATACAATTGTGATGTGATCTTAGTAAAATGTGAGTGATGAAATCACCTAAAAGACTCACCAAGTTAGAAAATTACTAAAGAGTAATTATATTTTCAAAGGTAAAAGAGACAATTCAATGTTTTGAAAAATTAAATAAAATTTGATCTTGGAGGAAATAAAAATCTCAAATGTTTTATATATTGTGGGAAAAGTGGTAATGATATGGAGTATCTTTCTTGTATAGGAGTTTCTATAAGAAAAGATGAGAAAATAGGCATAATGGTATAGGAATCAAAAAAACTTTTTTAATCCATAAAAAATAATAATGAGAAGTCATATCATCGAAGTTAGGTCAATTTAAATCAAGAGACTGTGGGATTAATTTTATTCAAGGGCACCTCTTAGAGTAATTATTGATAAGTAATACATACTTCCATCTTGATTTATTAAGTTTAGTTATCAAAAAGTAATATTATGATTCAAAGATTGTTGGCTTCATATATAGTCCATGCTTTAAGATAGGCCAATGTGTAAAGCAAGGGGTGAATCACCATTACAAAGCAAGATGATCATTTTTTTTCACTTAGAAATTCAATATAATCAGAGTCATTGAATTACTAAAAACTTAAAAAAGATTATAATGGGCCCAAAAGGATAATGGGTGAGGAATAAAAACTCCAAGAATATGAAAAAATAATCTTAGTTAAGTTTTCATAGGGCCATCATCCCAAGGCTATCAAGCTTAAAATCACTTTCCTAAGAAGGTAATTAGAACAACCTAAGCATGTGATGATCTGTTAGTAGCCATGAATTTCATTACCCAGAGTTCATATCTTAATCTCAAATCAAAGAATGAATGCTCATAACTTCAAGATGGATAAATTATAAAAGATAGATATGGAAAGATATATGACTTATTTTCTCTAGCAATATAGATAATTGCCTATAAAAGAAGTGAATGAAATAACCTAGTTATTCTTAACCAAAGTTACTCAATCAACCTTATAATCAAGTTTAGGTCAATACCATTATTACCTAGCATGTTAAAATGACCCAATTATAAATACAAAAAATTCATGCCTAATAAAATAGTTTTTTTTTTATTAAGGATATGGTATGGAATATAAGGCAATATATTCTACACATCCCACACATCACATATATCATCTATCCAATATTTTAATCAAAATACTACTATTCTACACCTAATGCAGAAAAGTATTCAAAGAAGCATGCACAGAGGATAAGTGTTAAACAAATAGGTCATCACATTAAATCATAAATTATGTGGCATAATGATATTTTCTAGTAAGTAGTTGGCCTAACTTCATCTTTCTTATACTAAGTGGTTAAAAGACTGTGGAATATCACAACATCTAAGTTTATGTGGAAGTCTTATCATAGTAAGGTTCTACAGTGAGTGAGATGGGATACCTGATTAGCTCACTTTGGAGGATTTAGTTAAACTACGACATGCTAGCTTATTTAGTATATTTAAATGATTAACTTATTTTAAACAAGATGAGATGGAATATCTTAGGTTAATATATTTCCTTGAATAATTATTTAAGAATTTTCCATGTTAGAATGACTCTTGATATTGAGTGAAATGCCACTCATTAACATTAGAGAAACTTCCATGACTATAAGTCAAGTATTGAAAATTATACAATATGAACAGTTCAGAAAAAGTTTTGAGTTCGTTCGAAACGAACTGGTACGTAGCCATTCATACTCTAGATATCGTTTACATGAACGTAACTTTGTTTAGTACTAACATGACTTAGAAAATTTTCAAACATGATTTGATTAACTACTTTATGAAGGAACACTCAGGTCAAATCATCTCGTATAATTCAAAATCATATAGTACGATTAGTTAAAAAAAAGTTTACACTCCCCTAGTATGTGTGTGCACGGTTACCTAATTATAATCACACTCTCTAAGACTCAAGAAAAATATAAAAAATATAAACTTCAAGTATAATAAACCCTAATATATTCTATCTTGAAGTCTTCAGTAGTCTGGTGTATGATTTTTCTGAAATGTTAGTTCACATAAACAATAAAAGAAATATCTCCAATATATGTTAGGTGGTACAGTAATCAATACAAAAAGATTTTAGAATCATTAAAAACACATATGATATAAAAAATATAGTTAAGAAAACTAAGTTACAATATTTTTCCTCTTTTTTATGATGGCAAAACAATTATTATTTGAGTTAATATTTAGTGCAAAATTTCTTTTTAGCTCATTCTAAATGAATAAACAATTTTAAATCAAGGGGTTCCCATGTAGATAAAAAAAAAACCAAAAAAAAAAAAAAAACAACAAATAACTACTACTAAAATAAAATATAACTCAAACAAAAACACACGAACACCAACTCGAACAAAAATACGAACACGAACACTCAAACATTCAAAACATAGACATCACATTATACACATTCACAATACAACAAACAAGTACACAGATCACAATACAACAAATAATATTATGACTCCCCCTTTTGAGAATAATAAAAATAAAAGTACATCCTAAAAGGAAAAGTTTCTACATATAAACTAAAAGAGTTAAAGAAGAAAATGATTTTAAACTAATTGCAAATACAATATTAACTTTGTAAATGAAAAAGTAAAATTTTAAAATTTTAAATCAAAGAATAACTAAGATAAGAAAATTAAACCAGATTTATTGTTCATCCTACACAAATTAAATAAAAATGATTACTACAAAAATGATGAAATGAAGATTAGTTAAGTTTGAATTCAATATTGAATATGATTGCTAATCATATTGATTTGGATTAGAGATTGAATGATAAATGAAATAAAACTATAAATACTTTTAATTGGCGACATTGAGTATCGTTTTAAGTATTTGTGGCTCTTTTTTACTTTTCTAACCATTGCGCATCTTTTATATTTTTGCACACTTTATGCGTTCCTTTTTTTTTACTTTTTGGATCTTTTCAATATCAGTAATCTAAATTTAAATTCTACTAATAATAAAAATAAACATATTAAAAAAAGAAAATAAAAATAATAAGACATGAATATTGCAATAATTATAGTTTAGATATGTTTGTCTATAAGAATATAAAATTAATCTCCTTGTCTACATCCAGTCATAAATCAATTTAAACTTTTGAAAGATTAAATTTTGTAAGGAAATTAATTTGTAGAGTAAAATAATTAAGAATCCATTCTAATGATCAACTACAAAGGATTTTTCCATTAAAAATATAAACATTTCAAGAAATGTAATTCAATGCAAGTGAACAAAATATTTCATCATTCCATTGATATCAAAGAGCACATATAAACATATTTCTCATTTCAATCCATATAACAAAATTTAACTAACATCATCACAGAGATTCAAAGCAATATATGAAAATACTAAACTTATAAAAGTATCGAAATAGCAAACACAAAAACTCATAAGCAAAAACAACATAGAAGTTCATCTAGTAGTCAAAGGGGCCCTGATCTGGAGGAGGAGGTGGGTTGAACATTGAAAGTAACTATTCATCATAGCTACATTTGTGTTGACCGTGTCAATTTGACAACAGATCTAACCCATGTCTTCATGATATCTTGCATCCTGTTTATTTAAATAATTCTGAATTTGATCAAAGTGTTAATTAAAATGAGTTTCCAATATGTCGAAGCACAGGACCATTTTTTGATAGAAATTCTAGTCAGGTCCAGGTACAGGTGCTTGAGTTGGAGCTCCCTCTTCTTCCTCTGAATGATCACTCTCAAAATTTTGATCCCGCTCAAAAAGTGCCCGAAAAGAGGCTTCAGTAAAGTAAATAGGTAGTTCAGTGGGAGGATATGGATGGATAAGATTGTACTTCTTTTCTAAGAGATAAGAAACTAGATGTTTTAAAGCTATAATTTTCTTTCTCTTAGGATGTGAAAGTCTAATTTTAGAAAGATTGAAAAGATAATCCATGATGAGTTTGGCTTCATTAGAAGGTTTTTTAGTCATTATTAAATAACTAACTGTGGGCCAAAAAGGAATCATGTTAATGTGATCACCAACTTTTGGAATAATTGAGATTCCTAAAACATACTAAATGATTATAGCACATTGATTGAGAGTATAAACTCGATACAAATGACCCACTTGGGTGACACCTCTAAGAGTTTAATTAATATCAGACCAATCAAAGTCGTCTTTAGAGGTTAAAGTATGGGCTCTAATCCCTTAAGTTCTCAGGTGGAGAATGTTGCCTAGATCTTCCATTGTAATCTCTATATGTTGCTTAAGAATATAAAAAGTAATCCTAGAGTGGTACTGATTAACTTTCATGTTAGCTAAAAAGAATTAGAATGTCTCTTTATGGAAGGCATATATGAGAGTTAGGATAAATGAAAGTTAAGTTGAAGCAAATAAGTGAAAGTGCTCTTATGACACTAGAAAGTTCGTTAGGGATGTTAAGCCCTATAGAACTGGCCCAAGGATAACAAAGAGAGAGGTGAAGTGGATAACTTTAAAATCAAAGATAAAACTCAAACCAAAATCACCACAGAAATAAGTGAGGAACAAAATAATGCGAAAGCAATAATAAGAAAAGAACACACCAGATTTATAGTGGTTCGGTCAAACCTTGACCGACGTCCACTCCTTGGAGGCACCCTCCAAGTATTGCACTAAACAAGTGTCTCTTCTTTAGCCCCCATAGTTAGGCGGAGAAGCGCTTACAAAATCACTTCCACCTTCCCCGGTGCGGCGGAGTCGCCAGGTCCTTTGACACTAAAGAGATCTTCTTCTTTGGTGAACTTACCTCGAGACAAGCCTTGAATCTGATGGTACTAAGGTGCGAGTTCGTCGAAGCAACCGTGTGGAATCCCCTCCACACTCCCTTGAGTTTCCCCCTCACAGGATCTTCTCCCTCTCAAACGCCACCCTTTCCTCTCTCCCTTTCAAGCTCTCTCTTCAAGTTTCTCCCACAAGAACGAAGCTACAATGGCCTTCAAAGACACTTACAAAGTGTCATGTCATAGCTTAAATAGAAGAGCGAAAAACAAGCTCATTAATACAAGTTACCGACATTATCGTCCAGGACGATATAAATATCATCATGGCCGATTAGTTCAAATATGAGGAAAAACGTCCTAAATATCGCTCTGAAATGAAGCTGGACGATGTCTAATCATCCTGAACGATCTTACAATCGATCCGGACGAAATCACCATTAATTGCTTTCCAAAATTGCCAGAGAAATTTTAAAAAAATTGTCCTGGATCATTCTGGCCGATATTTTATAGTCCAAGCCGATATCCAAAAATAAGAATTTCCTAAGTAAATATGGCGGCAGATTCTTTTTGAATTGAGCCTATTGTCCTGGCCGAAACAAAATCGTCCAGGACGATGTGTTTTACATAATTACAGTTGCTTTAATGAGGATGCCCTAATTAGGATTTCTACTTTTGAACAGATCATCCCGGCCAATATAAATATCGTCCAGGACGATGTTATCAAAAACAATAAACTCTAGGGAACAGTCAGAAACTCTTATACGTTACAAAGCATCAGGAGCCACAACAAATACAATAGACTCAAGAAAGGAAAAAGTATACAAAATGACTCAGATCTAGTCTATCCAATCTTGAGCTGATTCCAAATTATAGTCCGATCGTGTGAACCTGAAATGTTAGTAGAAAGCAGTCATAGAGAAAAAGAATGTTTGTTATCATCAAAATCATAAGCCATAGATTCACAACAATCTCCCTCTTTTTGATGATAGCAAACATTATAATTTGAATTTTCAAAAAAAGTAAATTCTCCTAATCTCCCCCTCATTAGAATAAACACTTATAAAAAAATAAGGGAGATAAAAATATTTTTGTTGTTTTTAATTTTTTGAAAACAAGATACAAACACGATAACAGTACAAAAATTCAACAATATGTTCTCCCTCTTTGACATTATAAAAAGAGAGGAGGCACAAACTAAAACAAAACGACCAAAAGACAAAAACATTCTCTAATCTAGTGAAAATCAAATATTCTTAAAATGAGAAAGTTACCTCTTGGTTTTAATCAAAAACTTAGTAAAATTGTATTGACAACGCATAGCCCAGAAAAGGTTAGAAATTCAGAGTTTGATAATCCCAACTCAAGTTCTTTTAAAGGCTCAAAAACTTTTTAATCCTATATCCAAATAAAGGAATAAATGAGAAAAAGAAATATTAATTTTTCAAAACTCCTTTCATAAAACATATCTAATAGAAGATCAATGGACGAATTGCTGAATCAGGAACCAAGATTTTCAAGCACAAGTTTCGAACATATCAAGAATTTTTTTAAGTTTTTAGTAGTATAAGAAAAAATAAGCATATTTTTTGTGGGCTCATTTTATGCCCTTTATCACTTGAATGACTCTTTGAGCATCTTTTGATTTTAATACACTTTGTGTTTTTTTTTTTTTAATTTGTCTTCATTGCGCATCTTTTAGTTTGGTATCATTGGCCACTTTCTTTTTAATTATTTTTAAAAAATATGCTTTCTTTTTTATATTTTCAAAATCTAAGTAAACCCAAATTATTGACAACACGAACAACTTGATTAAGAAAATTTTATGGTGGATTCAACAATCTTGCAAAAGATTCCTATGCGATAGAAAAAATGTAGGGAGATAAAAAAAAACCAGTTTCAAAATCTAATTTAAAATATGATGAAGATTTTGAATCAAAAATAAAACAACCACTTTAAGAAGAGAGAAAGAGAAACAAAATTATGAGTTCCCTTCCTCTAACTGTTTTAGAGAAGTTAAACACAACTTACCAAAGATTTCAAGAAAAAATAGGAAGTAGATTTTTCATTTTTATAAAAGTGAATGTGTGTGTTGATCAGAGAAAAACTTTCACGAAAATAAAAATTTCAAAGAATAAATAAAACAAAAATACAACACAAAAAAAACACAACACAAAAACACGAAAGGCTTTTAACCATTATCTCTCTCCTGGTCCGATGCTTCAGAAACCAGATCTGCCCATGAGATTTTTTGCCTTTCATTATTTTCCCAGTTTAAATTTTGCTTCGCCTTGCCCTTTTCTTTCGCAGGAAGAATTCTTAAATTAGGGCACTAATTTTTCATATGTCCAGGCTTCCTGCATCAAAAGCAAATAACGTCAGAAGAAATATGGACATCCTTACTACTTTTACCTTTTTTCCACTTTTGCTTATGCTTTGCTGAGCTTTGTGATTTGCTTGACAAGTCATTGCATTCGTCACAAACTAAGCAATCTTTTTTCGTATATTTAATTTTTAGAACAATCATTTCACCTGTATCCAAAAGTTTTTGACCCAAACCATGCTCATAGGCAATTAGCGAGTCAATCAAATTATCAATAGAATAATCATTCAAATCTTTTGATTCACAAATAGCAATAACTTTGGCGTCAAATTTTTCAAGTAAGCAACGAATAATTTTATTGACTTTTTCAAAATTTGAAAACTCTTTTCCAAAGGCATGCAATGATGTTACAATTTGAATGAACCTAGTGTACATGTCTAAGATCGTCTCATAAGGTTTCATGGAAAACAGTTCAAAATCATGCATTAACAAATTCAACTTGGATTGCTTGATTTCACTAGTGCCTTCATATATGGTATGTAGTTTATCCCAAACTTCCTTACCAGTAGTGCACGTGGATACTAACATAAAATCTTCAGAATTTAAAGCACAGAAAAAGCAGTTTAAAGATTTTGCATTCAATTGAGCATTTACTGTTCTTCCCTATTCCATTGATTAAAAAGAATATCAGTTTTAACTCCGTTAACAATACGTGACGGTGATGAATTACCAGTTAAAATCATATGCCACATGTGAAAATCAATCGATTGCAAGAAAGTAGTCATGCAAATTTTTCAAAAACCAAATGTAATATTTTCAAATAAAGGTGGTCTGGTGATTGAATAATCTTCCGAAATAGTATGATTTGAAAAATTAGCCATGGATCAAAATTCAAAAGCTTTTAAAAACTTATTTTTTGAAAATGGCTCTGATACCACTTGAAAGTGCTCTTATGGCACTAGAAAGTTTGTTAGGGATGTTAAGCCCTATAGAACTGGCCCAAGGCTAACAAAGAGAGAGGTGAATTGGATAACTTTAAAATCAAAGAAAAAACTCAAACCAAAATCACCACAGAAATAAGTGCGGAAGAAAATAATGCAGAAGCAATAATAAGAAAAGAATACACCGGATTTATAGTGGTTCGGTCAAACCTTGACCTACGTCCACTCCTTGGAGGCACCCGCCAAGTATTGCACTAAATAAGTGTCTCTCCTTTAGCCCCCATAGCTAGGCGGAGAAGCCCTTACAAAATCACTTCCACCTTCCCCAGTGCGGCGGAGTCGCCGGGTCCTTTGACACCAAAGAGATCTTCTTCTTTGGTGAACTTACCTCAAGACAAGCCTTGAATCCGATGGTACTAAGGTGCGAGTTCGCCAGAGCAACCGTGTGGAATCCCCTCCACACTCCCTTGAGTTTCCCCCTCACAGGATCTTCTTCCTTTCAAACTCCACACTTTCTTCTCTCCCTTTCAAGCTCTCTCTTCAAGTTTCCCCCACAAGAATGAAGCTACAATGGCTACCAAAGACACTTACAAAATGTCATGTCATAGCTTAAATAGAAGAGCTAAAAACGAGCTCATTAATGTAAGTTGCTGACATTATCGTCTAGGATGATTTAAATATCGTCCTGGCCGATTAGTTCAAATATGAGGAAAATCGTCCTGATTATCGCCCTGAAATGAAGCTGGACGATGTATAATCGTCCCGGATGAAATCACCATTAATTGCTTTCCAAAATTGCCAGAAAAATTTTGGAAAAATTGTCCTGGATCGTCCTGGCCGATATTTTATAGTCCAGGCCGATCCACCAAGCCGATATCCAAAAATAAGATTTTTCTAAGTATATATGGCAGCAGATTCTTTCTGAATTGAGACTACCATCCTGGCCGATACAAAATCGTCCAGGACGATATGTTTTGCATAATGACGTCTGCTTTAATGAGGATGCCCTAATTAGAGTTTCTACTTTTGAACAGATCGTCCCGACCAATATAAATATCGTCAAGGACGATGTTATCAAAAACAGTAAACTCTAGGGAACGGTCAGAAACTCTTATACGTTACAAATCATCAGGAGCCACAACAAATACAATAGACTCAAGAAAGGAAAAAGTGTACAAACTGACTCAGACCTAGTCTACCCAATCTTGAGCTGATTCCAAATTGCAGTCCGATCGTGTGAACCTGAAATGTTAGTAGAAAGCAGTCATAGAGAAAAAAAATATTTGCTATCATCAAAATCATAAGCCATAGATCCGCAACAATATGAGCATACTAGAGAAATAAAGATCACCCTGCATGAGAAGTCGAGAATGGATGATTTTAGCAGCAGAATACCTAAAGTAGGCATCCTCATTATCTTTATATAAGAAGTTATCATCCATACTAGTTCAAAAAGAAAACCCCTTAGAGAGACAGAGTCATTTCCTGCTACTAGCCATTCCTAAGATGTGGGCTCTAGAGGGTTTGGAATGGATGAGAAAGTGAATAAAAATCAATTCCTTTTATTTGATTATACTATTTGGCCACCAATCTTGCCTTATTTCTAATCACAACTCCCAAATAATTCATTTTATTTTTGAACACCCACTTAATTCCAACAACACTTTGATCCTTAGGCATTTTAATTAATTCCCAAATATTATTTCTTACAAATTGATTCAACTCTTCTAAAATTGATAATTTAGAAATTCTCTTGGTAAAAAATAGAAAACTATTTTCTGATTTTAACATAATAAATTTTTTCCAAAATTAACTTTTTATCCACAAAATTAAAAGTGTAGAAAATTAAAAATGTGGTTAAAATAAAAATAAAAGAACACATAAATTTATAGTGGTTCGATCCAACAAGACATATATCCACTCCCTTAAGGCTCCCTCTTGAGATATTGCACTATACCAAAGTGACTCTCCTTTTGCTCTCATAACAAGGCAGAGAAGCTTTTACTATTCACCTCTCTTCCACCAATCCCCAGTATGGTAGAGTACCGTCATCCTTTCACACTCTCTAAGTGTCAGTAGAAAACTATCATCCTTTCAAACCCAGCTTGTGTCAGGAGAGAACCATCATTCTTTCACACCCTCCTGATATTAGTAGAGTACTATCATCCTTTTACACTCTCTTGGTGTTGGTAGAGTACTAGATATTCTCTAAAGATTTTCTCTCGAGCATCTTTAAATAAGTAAGAAAGAGATTTGGCAAACTTACAAAGAGATTCTCACCTTTGAGCAATCTTATGAACCCATCACAAATTCCACTTGCAATATCTTTCAATCCACACTCTCAAATACTCTCCCAAAGAACTCTCACAGTCGACCTTAAAGAAAATACAAAGAAGCATTTATTCCAGCCAATTGTTTAGGACCTTATATATGAATGACACGAAAAACCATCCAGAAAACTAAAAATTTAATTTGTTCATACATGATCATACAGTACGATGGCACAACGTATGTATAATCAGTTCAAAATTTGCTCGTACGATCATCTATAAACTGATTTTGTACTCTAATTTGCTTGTGTATGAATTAACATCGTATAGTATAATTAGTTCAAAATTAAACAGATTTGTCCAGTAAGATTTAGTATGAACCAATTTTGTACTATGGATAATATATTGTACGAGCCCCATATTGTATAGTACGATCCATTTTAATTAAACCATGTTTCATTTGGTACGAAAATGGATGAGTCCATATCATACTCTAGAAGTCGTTTGTATAAAAATAAGATTGTACAGTTCGAACAGTTTAAAAAATTTACCTGTTCATAATATAAGGTTACTTTGGTAATTATGCCAATTTTTTTTTTTAGGAAAAATTCTTATAAATCTTTTATATATTCAAATTAAAAGTTCCAAAAATTATAAAAAAAATATTCATAAAATAATCCAACAGGTCTAAAAACTATTGGTGAAATCGATTTATAAAATGGACAACATACGGTCCTAAAACCCCCAATTGCACCAATAGGTGTCAATTTTCTACACTACCGCTATAATTAGGAGAAAATTATTATAATTAAAGCATGTTAATAGCTATGTTTTTGAGAAGTTAGTTTTTAAATTTGATTTTAATGACTCTTAAAATTATTTTATTAGGTTAAAATATAAGTTGTTACATACGATACTATAATAGAATAGTTTAGCAGAGCGCAAGAACCTAACTCTTCTATACATATTTAGAATAATATGAAGTGGGTTTAAATGATTTTTTTTAGAAAAGTAATTAATAATTTCTCTATGTAATAAATAGGTTAAACATTAGATCATTATTAAGAAAATCCCATATAAAATTTAGAAAGGAAAAAAATCAAATGTATCTCATGTTTAAGTATTCATTTGAAAATATGAAATTGTCACAAAAGGGAAATATAGAATGAATAAATTGAATCCTCAATGAAATGAAGGATCATTCTAGATTACTCCAATCCCAATAATAAGTTATATGTTTCAATAAGAATATCTTAATAGTAAAAGATCTATTACACATCACATTTGATGAATATCAAATATGATTACCTAAATTATGAGAAATTAATAGATGGTGAAGATATTAACATAATTAAAAAAAGGCCAGTTTAGATGAAATAAAAATTAATTCCACAAACTATATAGTTTCCTATGGAGTGGAGATACACATTTACTCTTTCAAAGAATTTATTATTGATGTTCCATCTCAAGGACGTGTAACTACACTTACTTGTTAAAATAAACCATGTAAAAGTTTTATTTAATTATAGCTTATAAAAATTAAAGTATCCTTACTTTAAGAATATCAAGCAATAGTAATGCAAGAAGAATTAAATTAATTTATTAGAATAAACATAGGAAAACTAGTTTTATGGCTAAAACCAACACATGATTTTTTTTTTTATTAAAACCCGCAATAGGGGCCTACGCGTTAATTTCAAAAATCAGTTACAAGATCCTTAAAAGGATCCTCCAACTTGCTACTGCTCATAAGAGCTACAGGCAAAAAAGGAACAAAAAAACCTAAGAGCCGGAGGTTCCTTATCCTACGAGTACAAGAAAAGCTTAAGTAAAGACTAGGGCTGTGATTAGGCACCACCCAAAAAAGGAAGAGTAGATTAATCCCATTCAGCTCAATCTTCCTGCAAAAATACATATATACAATGATATAGAAATATGAAATATAAATTAAGAGTACCTTGCGGTCATTGAAGCTCCCTAATGTAGATATTAAAATGTCTCTGCAAGAAGTACTCCAAAAAAAGATATTAGTAAGATAGTAGTTAACAAAATGAAAAAAAACCCGTTAGTATCCTTGATGGCCCAGATCTTACGATGAACGTAAGAACCCCCCAGCAAATCATCCAGGAACCCAAAATTGCCACCAATACTCCAGCCACTCCGGAAATCCCTCCAGGCAATCACACTCAAAAAATAACCATAAATACTATTATAATTACAGAAAGCCTCAATGAAACTCTCAGGCGCAGAAAAAATATATAGAAGATAAAGCCCCCCAGTTAAGCAAACAGCCTGATTGACCCCCAAACAGCAACCGTAAGTAAGATACCAATTCAAAAGACACATTAAGCCCTCCTCCCAGCACAGGCCAAGCCCAATATCACTAGGAAACAAACAATCCAACTTAACAACTGACCAAGAAACAGAAAATTGGGAGAAACAGCAAAACCCCTAGCAGAAAAAATAAAACCCACCAGACTAATAAGAATGAATAAAAACCAACCAAACTTAATGACAAACATAAGGAAAACCAATTTGATCTAAATTTTTAAGGCCCTGAATATGGATGGGCAACTGAAAAAAGGTAAAGTCATTATAATTCTTAAGCAAAGTGCCCAAAATAGCCACATTGTTAGCAACAACATTACCTTCCACCTCAATAAGAGAAAAAGGGTACAAGAAGGATCTCAACTTGTCTTTGATAATTCTACGGATATAAAACTGAGAAGGCACACATATACTATCATTCTTATGAAGGCATAAAAAGGCTATCATATAAAGAATCCACATCCAGAATAATGTTCTTTAGGTTCAAATTATAGCAAAGATTTAACCCATGAAGAATCCCATTAAAGAGAGCATTGTGACTATCCTAAGCATTAGCCGGCCCAACAAAAGTAAAAATACAATTGTCAAAGTGATTCCTGATAATACCACCATAGCCATAAATACCATTAACTTTGGCCCAAGCCACATTAACCTTAAAACAATTAGGAAGAGGCTTGCACCACTTACAATAGAATGTTCTCACATGACTAAAATCATCCTTCCCGTTAATACCAAAGAAAGAGACGGTGTAATGATAATTCCTAAAGTTCTTTAACAAAATCAAATTAGAAGAGTAAAGAGCCAGAACCTTGTCTTTAATTTTTAAAATAATGCTCTGGTGGTTCATATGTCCCCCATTAAAACGAGAATCATTCCTTTCCAACCAAAGATACTATTGCAAATCTATTTGCATGACTTATGTTTTGATGATTGACAAACACTATTGATTCTCTTGGACTGCATGTTGCTTCTAACTTTTCAGGAATCAAAGATCGGACAAATAAACGAAGCCAGTTCAAGATTGCATAGGTTTAGGGTTGAGTCAGTCTGTACTTTGTTTTTTCTCTTCTTGAGTCTATTTGTAATGGTCAAAGAGACTGATGCTAAGTAACCCTACACACACACACTTGAGAGAATTAGAATTTTTGTTTTTACTCATATTGGCCAGGATGATATTTACTTCACCCTGGACGATCAGGCTTAAAATAGAAAGTCTAAATATGGATTCTTAATTAAGGAAGCCGACATTAACAGATCAGCCTAGACGATACGTGTATTGGCCAGGACGATAAGCTCAAAATAGAAAGAAGTTGCCGCCATAGACAATTAAGGTATACTGTATTTTAAATAATCAGCCAGGATGATCATTGATCGGCCTGGACGATATTCACAAATTATGCCATAATTGATCAGGGAATCAAGGGAGTAATTAAGGATGATTGATATGATCATATCATCCTGGACGATCGCAGAATCGGCCAGGACGATCTATTCAAAAAATCTTAGTTACTTCAGGATGATAAATATCGGCCAGATCAAATTTAGGGCTATGCTTTGGACAATTTTCTCTGATTTGAACTGATCAACCAGGACGATCGTGAGATCGGCTTGGATGATCAAGCCAATTTTAAATCGTCTAAGCTTGCATTCAGGGCGATGCTCTGGCCGATCTTCTGAGTTTTGTACTATTCAGCCAGGCCGATGACCATATCGGCCTGGACGATAATGTCGGCAACTTGCAATTAATGAGCTCCTTTGAAGCTCTTCCATTTAAGAGCTCTTGTTCAACATTTTGAATAACCTTTTGGCTGTTGCCTTGACCTGAGAAGGCCTTGAGGAGAGAAAGAGAGAGATGGAGAGAGAGAGGATCTTGTGAGGGGGAGCTTGTGAGGGGATTCACAAGGGTTGCTTCAAGGATCGCTCTGCTTCTTCTTCGTCTAGAGTTTCTCATCCGTGGAAGGGTCGGTAGATGTAAGGAGTCAGCATCTGGTTGTGGTTCTCTGCCAGCTTCAGGAGGAAGCAAAAGGAGATAGGTTCTCTGCCTTGTCGGGGTGGCAAAAAGAGGTTCTTTGTTAGGGCTTCTCTGCCTAGCCGTGTGGGCTAAAGGAGAGTCACGTTTGTAGTGAAATACTTGGAGAGTGCCTCCAAGGAGTGGACGTAGGTCAAGTTGACCAAACCATTATAAATCTCCGTGTTATTATTTTTTTGCTTCCGCACTTTAATTTCCGCATTGTTTATTTTTCCCGTGGTGTAATTTTGGTTTATGTGATTTTTGTTCTTTGTGAAAAGAATTTTTTAAAATACCAATTCACCCCCCCTCTTGGTTAGCTTGGGACTAAGTTCATAGGGCTTAATATTTCTAATGAACTTTCAAGTGGTATCAGGGTTGGATTCAAAAATTTTAAGTTTGAAAACTTTTTGATTTTGATCCATGTCTAACCTTGAGAATCATAACACTACGGAAGGGTATTCTATTACCCGACCTCTCCTATTCGATAACCTACCTTTTTATTTTTGGAAAACTAGCATGTCAACATTTTTACAATCTACTGATTATCGCATGTGGATGCTTATCCAAGAAGGTTATTCTCCACATTCTCGTGAAATTAATGGTGTTAAAACTGAAGTTGCTTTTACTGAATGGACTTTCGATGAACGAGATTTAGCTTAATTGAATGCAAAATATTTGAACTGTTTTTTTGTGCTTTAAAATCTGAGGATTACATGCGTGTCTCTACTTGCAAAACTGGTAAAGAAATTTGGGATAAGTTGTGTATACCCTATGAAGGCACTAATGAAGTTAAAAAATCCCGTTTGAATTTTCTCTTTCATGACTACGAACTTTTTCGTATGAAACCTCATGAATCAATTTCTGACATGTATACAAGGTTTACTCAGATAATTACTTCACTGCATGCATTAGGAAAAGAACTTTCAAACTATGAAAAAGTAAACAAAATTTTGAGTTGCTTGCCTTCGGCATATGATGCTAAAATCACTGCAATCACTGAATCTAAGGATTTGAACACTTATTCTATTGATAACTTACTTGGCTCACTCATTGCTTACGAGCAAGGGGTGAATCAAAGAAATCTTGATGTAGGTGAGAAGAAGAAGGAGAAAATAGTTACACTAAAGGCGCACAAATCAGATTTTGAATCTTTCGGGTCTGAAAGCGATGAAGTTGCCTTCATCACAAGACAATTCAAAAGCTTTCTAAGGAAGAAACAAAAGCATCATCAAAATTAGAGAAAAGGTAAGGATCATAAACATGTTAAAGGATCTTCTGATGTTGTTTATTATGAATGCAGAAAACCAGAACATGTGAGAACTGATTGCCCGACACTTAAAGATCACACAAGTAAAGGAAAGGGTGAGGAGAAACCTAAGCTAAGGAAGGACAAGATGAGAGTACAAAAAATATTTTGGGCAGATTCGGCATCGGACTCATCAGAGACGGAACCAAAAGATGAGACATTAAAATTATGCTTGATGGCAGACGACAATCTTGATCAAGAAGAGGTATAAGAACTTTCTTACGATCAACTTCTTGAAGTTTCAGAAAAAATTCATGCATCATATAGGAAATCAAAGAAATCACATGCTAGCTTGAAATTAGAATTTTTGAACCTACAAAAAGAGCATGAAATTTTGACTAAAGATCATCAAATGATTGATTCAAATCATATAACTTTACTTGATGAATTTGATGAGTTAAATAAAAATCATTGTGAATTAGTTGAAAAGCATGATGCATTAAAATTTTCACACACATCACTTGAATCTGATTTTAAGAAGTCTAAAGAGATGGAGAAAAATTTGAGGATTGAAAATGAGGTCTTAAAAAGCACAAATTTGAAGATTCAAAATGAATTAGAAACATGTAAGAAAACTAGGATGACACCTACTTTTGATCAATTGCCAAAACCTAGGAGGAGGCATTATAACTCAAACCACTTAAGAAATCTTTTTTCTGGAGTTAGATGTTTTTCATGTGGCATGCTAGGACACATCTCACACACTTGAATAGTACACCATAGTACACATTGGGTGTGGAGAACTAAGGTGCATGATCCACAGCATACCACACATGCATTGCATTATACTCTTCATAAGAAGGAACCCAAACCTTCTTGGGTTCCTAAATCTAACATTTGATAATTTTGAAGGAGGGCTCTCAAAAAAGGCCTCGTGAAAGTTTGTGGTACCTGGACAGTGGATGCTCTCGACATATGACTGGTGATGCCAACTAGTTTATTGTACTAGAGTCCAGGACTGGAGGCAAGGTTACTCTTGGAGACAACACCACCAAGAAGGTGATAGGAGCAGGTATAATTGGTAATTCCAATAACCTTATGATTGAAAATGTTTTGCTTGTAGATGGATTGAAGCACAACTTGCTCAGCATCAGTCAATTTTGTGACAAAGGCTTCATCGTGCAATTCTTTGCAAATTCATGTATTGTAGGTTTAAGTAACAACACTATTTTGCAGGGAAAGAGGATCAACAATATCTACATGCTTGATTTAAATAACATTGAATGTGCTGCTTCATTTTGCTTAAAAATAGTGATTGATGATTCATGGTTGTGGCACCTGAGACTTTGTCATGCAAGTATGAAAACCCTTAGGAAAGTGACCCAAAAAGAATTAATTAGAGGTGTCCCCAAAGTCAAGTTTTCAAAAGACCACCTTTGTGATGCCTGTCAACTAGGAAAGCAAGTTCACTCCACCTTTCACCCCATTAAGGACATTAGCACCTCTAGACCTTTAGAAGTCCTTCACATGGATTTGTTTGGACCCATTAGCACTGCCAGCTTGGGAGGGAAAGTCTATGGTTTTGTGATTGTTGATGACTACTCGAGGTTAACTTGGACTAGATTTCTTTCACATAAAAATGAGTCTTTTGAGGAGTTTAAAACATTTTCTACTTGGATTCAGAAAAAGCTAGGTTGTGAGATTTTGACCATCCATAGTGACCATGGGAGAGAGTTTGAGAATGAAAGATTTGGAGATTTTTGTGAGGATAAGGGGATTAACCACAATTTTTCAGCTCCTAGGACCCTTCAGCAGAACGGGGTAGCTGAAAGGAAGAACCGGACCTTGGTGGAAGCCGCTAGAGCCATGCTTGCTGAGTATTCACTTCCAAAATACTTTTGGGCTGAAGCGGTTAACACAATTTGCTATGTGTTGAATATGGTGAATGTTAGAGCCAAATTAGAAAAGACACCCTATGAGATCCTTAAGGGTAGGACACCTAATCTTTCCCACCTTCATGTCTTTGGTTGTGAGGTTTTTATTCACAACAATGGGAAGTCTCACTTGGAAAAATTTGATCCTAAATCTGATGGAGTATTCTTGGGATATTCTAGTGTTGGGAAGTCTTTTAGGGTGTTTAACAAGAGAACTTTAATGGTGAAAGAGACAACCCATGTAGTATTTGATGAGTCTGATCCTAAGAAACATGGAGTTGAGAATGATGATGAGATTGGAGAGATTACTAGTGGAGTAAAAAAATTGGGGAAGGGGGTAGAACACCAATGTAATGAAGGAGTAGGAGAAGTCACCCAAGGAGTAGAAAATTTTGATTTGGATGAAAGGGTTAGACCTTCTCACACTTTGCCTAGAGATTTGAGATACTCTACAAGTCACCCCAAGGATTTGATCTTAGGAGACCCTTCTAGTGGAGTTAAGACTAGACATGGACTTAGGAAGGAGGTGAACCACTCTGCCTTTATCTCAATGACTGAACCCACCACCATTAACCAAGCCCTTACTGATGAATTTTGGATTTTAGCAATGCAAGAATAATTGAATCAATTTGTTAGAAATGATATTTGGGAGCTTGTTGAAAGACCTAAGGGACAAAGTGAAGTTGGGACAAAGTGGGTCTTTAAGAATAAGGTGAATGATTCAGGAGTGGTGATGATGAATAAAGCAAGATTGGTGGCTAAGAGGTATAACCAAATAGAAGGAATAGACTTTGAGGAGACTTTTGCCCCTGTAGCTAGATTGGAAGCCATTAGAGTGCTATTAGCCTTCGCATGTTATAAATGATTTAAGTTTTTTCAAATGGATGTCAAGAGTGCCTTTTTAAATAGGGAAATAAAAGAAGATGTGTTTGTAGAACAACCCCCCAAGTTTTGAGAGTTCCCAATTTCCAAATCATGTTTTTAAATTAAAAAAGGCTTTGTATGGTTTAAAGCAGGCACCAAGAGCTTGGTATGAGAGGCTTAGCACATTCTTACTAGAGAGGGAGTTTGTCAAGGGGAGCGTAGACACCACCCTTTTTCTTAGGAGAGTTGGAGATGATTTACTTATTGTTCAGATTTATGTGGATGATATACTCTTTGGATCTTCTAATAAGAAATTGTGTGATGATTTTTCTAAAACCATGAGTAGAGAGTTTGAGATGAGTTTGATGGGAGAGTTGTCCTACTTTTTGGGGTTTAGAATAAAACAATTAGAGGATGGAACCTTTTTAAATCAAACAAAATACATAGATGACCAAAGCCAAGCCAATTAACACTCCCATGACTTCTAATGCTCCATTGGATAAGGACCCAAGTGGTAAGTCTGTTGATCAGAAGAAGTATAGAGGCATGATTGGATCTTTACTTTACTTGACTGTGAGCCGACTTGATATCATGTTTAGTGTTTGCCTTTGTGCTAAATTTTAAGCTGACCCTAAGGAGTCTCACCTGACTGTTGTTAAGAGAATTTTTAGATACCTTTTGGGGACAAAAGGCTTAGGGATTTGGTACCCTAGAAACAACACTTCTTTTGAGATTATTGGATTTTCTAACTCTGATTTTGCAGGATGCAAGGTGGATAGAAAAAGCACTTCAGGAACTTGAAAATTCATTGGATAATCTTTGGTCTCTTGATCTAGTAGGAAGCAAAACTCTGTTGCACTTTCCACTGCTGAAGCTGAGTACATCGCTCTTGGAAGTTGTGTGGCCCAAGTCCTTTGGTTGAAATAACAGGTATTGGATTTAGGATTACCTGTAGGCACCATCTCAATCTTTTGTGACAACACTAGTATCATATGCATATCTAAGAATCCTATCAAACATTCAAGGACTAAGCACATTAACATTAGGCATCACTTCATTAGAGATCATGTGACTAAGGGAGACATTGCGTTACAATATGTGACAACTAAAAATCAATTGGCTAACATCTTTACTAAACCACTGGCCTTCGACACTTTCAGTTCTTTAAGGACCAGATTGGGTGTGATTGACATAACTGCATGAAACTTGATCTTTTAGTTACTTTCTTTTATTTTTGTTTTTTATTTTTTAGTTTTTGGTGTGTTTTACTTTCTTTTGCTTTTTTTCTTTCTCTTACTTAGTTTTCAAAATCAATACTAAAATGATAACATATTCCATGCTTTTTTTTAAAAAATTTGTAGTCAATATGGTTTTCATCTCTTAATCTCCAAGATGATAAAAATATTTTGTGATTGTGTCTCTTTCTCTAACCTATTTTAGTGGCATAGTTTTCTTTTCTAATCAAAAGTCTTTTTCAAATTAAAGATTATTTATGAAATTGAGATCTTTTCTTAAGCTTGTTTAAGTAAATCTATCTTTTATTTATAATGTTTAAAGTTTTTTTTTGTCACATCAAGATCCCTCGTTACTTTTGTCTTTGATTATTAATTCTGTTTGTGGTAATTCTTCCTTTTGTTAAAGAGAGAGCTCATATTTTCTAATATCTGAGAAGATATATTCACAACTAAGGTTTTTTAAGAGGTTATAAAAGAGAATGTAGCTTACAAAAAAAAAAAAAATAGCCAATGATGCCAACAAAAGAAGCGCAAAGACGCCAAAATAGAAAAATCTATTAAAAGATGCGCAAAGTGCCAGTAAATTGACAAGAGGCATAAAATGAGCCCACTCAAAAGCAAGCTATTCTCTCTTTTTAAATCTTTTAGAATTTAGAAGTTTTGGCTCTCAAAGACTTGATTTCGATTGTTTTGCGATAGTGACATATTTACTTTGGTTCATTATTTTATAAAGATAGTTTTTTTCTTAAACCAAGTGATGGATGGGTTCTTTTTCTCATATCCAATTAATTCTTTGAGTTAGGTCATTAATTTTAAAAGACGATTCTACACTAAGAAAACATCTGAGCTAAGGGTAACCATGACCGGATATTTACTATTCTATGGATGGTTGAGATTGTTAACTCATTAACCCACTAGTTTTTAAATTAATCACATGGAATACTACATCATTTTCATGCCTTGGTTTAAAAAAAAAATTTGTGATTTTCTATTGTTCTTTTGTGTTCCCTCCTCCTTTTTGATATGTCAAAAGGGGGAGAAGTTTATGATATTTTTACACTTGTCGATCCTGAAATTTTTTCTGCTAATTGTCTTCATAGTGTTTTTCCATCATCAAAAAGGGGGAGATTGTTGCAAATCTATTTTCATAACTTATGTTTTGATGATTGAAAAACACTATTGATTCTCTTGGACTGCATATTGCTTCTAACTTTTCAGGAATCGAAGATCGGACGAACAAATGAAACTAGTTAGGGTTGAGTCAGTCTGTACTTTGTTTTTTTTCTTCTTGAGTCTATTTGTAATGGTCAAAGAGACTGATGCTAAGTAACCCTACACACACACACTTGAGAGAATTAGAATTTTTATTTTTACTCATATCGGCTATGACGATATTTACATTGTCCTGGACGATCAGGCTTAAAACAGAAAGTCTAAATATGAATTCTTAATTAAGGCAGCCGACATTAACAGATCGGCCTGGACGATACGTGTATCGGCCACGGCGATAACCTCAAAACAGAAAGAAGTTTCTACCATAGACAATTAAGGTATACTGTATTTTTAAATAATCGGCCAGGACGATCATTGATCGGCCTGGACGATATTCACAAATTATGCCTTAATTAATCAGGGAATCAAGGGAGTAATTAAGGATGATTGATACGTTCATATCGTCCTGGACGATCGTAGGATCGGCCAGCACGATCTATTCAAAAAACCTTAGTTACTTCAGGACGATAAATATCGGCCAGCTCGAATTCAGGGCTATGCTCTGGACAATTTTTCTCTGATTTGAACTGATCGGCCAGGACGATCGTGAGATTGGCCTGGATGATCAAGACAATTTTAAATCATCCAAGTTTGCATTCAGGGTGATGCTCTGGCCGATCTTCTGAGTTTTGTATTGATCGGCCAGGCCGATGACCATATCGGCCTGGACGATAATGTCGGCAACTTGCAATTAATGAGCTCCATTGAAGCTCTTCTATTTAAGAGCTCTTGTTCAATATTTTGAACAATCTTTTGGCTGCTTCCTTAACCTGAGAAGGCCTTGAGGAGAGAAAGAGAGAGAGAGGGAGAGAGAGAGGATCTTGTGAGGTGGAACTTGTGAGGGGATTCACAAGGGTTGCTTCAAGGATCGCTCTGCTTCTTCTTCGTTTAGAGTTTCTCATCCGTGGAAGGGTCGGTAGAGGTAAGGAGTCAGAATCTGGTTGTGGTTCTCTGCCAGCTTCAGGAGGAAGCAAAAGGAGATTGGTTCTCTGCCTTGCCGGGGTGGAAAAAAGAGGTTCTTTGTTAGGGCTTCTCCGCCTAGCCGTGGGGGCTAAAGGAGAGTCACGTTTGTAGTGCAATACTTGGAGGGTGCCTCCAAGGAGTGGACGTAGGTCAAGTTGACCAAACCACTATAAATCTCTGTGTTATTGTTTTCTTGCTTCCGCACTTTAATTTTTGCATTGTTTATTTTTCTCGTGGTATGATTTTGGTTTATGTGATTTTTGTTCTTTGTGAAAAGAATTTTTTAAAATACCAATTCACCCCCCCCTCTTGGTTAGCTTGGGACTAAGTTCATAGGGCTTAACATCCCTAACAAACTTTTAGATACCAACAAATGAGAGAAGAAGTCACATTCCTAATATGACCCTTGGATCTAACAAACCAAAGGTCCAACAATTGAGAAATAGCATTAGATCTAACATAGAAATTCAGATGAAATAAATCTTCAAAAAATGTCCAAACTTTGACCGCAATAGGGCTTGAAATAAAAACATGATGCATATTATCAACATGGAAACAACATTGACATTTTGAAGTAATAATAAATTCTCTCTTCCTCAAATTATCATCAGTGGGAATGTAGTTATGAAGAATTCTTCACATAAAAATAGAAATAGTAAAGGGGATAGTATTGTGCCAAATCATGTTAAACAACTTAGAAGACACCTTCTTAAATCTAAAAGTTTGCCAAGCCTGCTTAATATTGAAAGAGCCATCTTTAGAACCTGAAAAAACTAACACATCCTTCACATTGCTATTAATAGGAACCTTTAAAATAAGTTGAATAATACTATCTGGTAAAAAAGTAGATAATTTCTCCACATCCCAACCATTAGCATTGAAGAAATAGTTAACCTTTGATTGAGAGATAGAAATAGTATTAAGTAAATTGTCAATCGACTCCCCATTAAGCCACTTATCTTACCAAAAGAAAATGTTCTCATTGCCAAGACCCCACATTATAGAAGTCTCCACTTTCCATTTAACCGATCAAATACGATGCCACACTTTAGAATTACCCCTAGAGAAGTAACACAGGGACGGGTGGCTTTCCCCACAATATTTGGACATTATAAAATTGGCCCAAAGAGACTCATTAGCCTGAAAATTAAACCACAGATTAAAAGAAAAAGCACAGGCCATATCAAACATATCTTTGCAACCTAACCCACCTTCTTGTTTAGTACCACAGCAATCACCCCAATTCCTCCAATGAATCTTAGAATTATTACCAGAACCTTGCCAAAAGAATTTATTTAAAATCCTATCGATTCTAAGACAAACCTCTTTAGTAGGAAAAATCATTTGAAAACTATAAATAGGAAGAGAACAAAGAACACTCTTAATAAGGGTGAGGCGACCACCAAAACTAAGAAAATTCGAATTCCAAGAGAATAGACTATGCTGAATCTTAGAAATTAAACCGTCAAACATAAATGATATTTTTCTGCTCTTAAAAAGTGGAATCCCCAAGTAATTAATAGGAAGAACAGCTTGAGTAAACCCAGTATAATTCTTAATATTCAAAATACGATCAGCTAAAACATTTTTAGAAGCTATAAAACAACATTTATGTTTATTAAAAGATAACCACTCAAAGATTAAAAAAGACCAAAAAACCTCAAAATTTTAGCAATCCTATTCTTAGCAGCATTAGAAAAGATAATGAAATCATCTGCAAAGCATAAATGCAAGATGTGAACACCACCTAAAGTTTTGAAGTAGAGACTAGGATAGTTGGAAAACAAATTAGCCTAACCCCTAGATAAATAATCAGTAGCAATAATAAAAATAGCCGAAGATAACGGGTCCCCTTGCCTCAGACCATGAGAAGCTTGAAAGTAGCCATGACTCTTACCATTGATAATTATAGAAAAGAAAGGACTTTCAATACAAGATTTTATAAGATTAATGAAATTGCTATCAAAGCCAAAAAGACTAAGCATGTTATAAATAAAACTCCAATTGATATTGTCATACGCCTTAGCAATATCCAGTTTCATAATCATGTTACCACCTCTCACCTTGGCATCCAAATTCTGACAAAGTTCCTGAGCTAAAAGATTATTGTTAACAATAGCACGACCTTTAACAAAACCCATTTGATAAGGAGAAATAATCTTGGCAGCAAAGTAGTTAACCTACTCATAAAAATTTTAGAAATAAGCTTATAGAACAGAGTGCATAAACTTATCGGTCTAAAATCATTCCAAGAATTAACATCAGTATTCTTAGGAATTAAAATAATATAAGTAGCAGTGAAAAACTTGGGAATCAGAGCACCATTAAAGAAATTCGTAACAGCAGAAAAAACATTATTAAAAAAAATAGGCCAAGTTATTTGGAAGAACTTAATAGTAAACCCATCCAGCCCAGCCACAGAATCAGCATTCATCTCAAATAAGGTATTTTTAATCTCCTCAAGAAGAAGAGGCCTAGATAAATAACTATTATCTTCTTGAGATATGATATTAGATAAAGGCAGTATTATCAATAGACACATGATTAAAGGACATATTCAAATGCTTATATAAATAATTAACAGCCAAACTAGCAATCTCATCTTTATTATCAGTAACAGAACCATCCTCATGAGGAATTTTATGAATGTTCTTAATAGAACGTTTCCTATTAACCAAGCCATGAAAATATTTAGTATTCTTATCACCATCCACTAAGCTAAAACCAACACATGATAGCACTTAGCTAGTGCACAAGATTTAGGCATTCTAATTAGACATAAAGAAAAATTATACAAAGCTATAAAAAAAATTGAAGGCATCTACATTGGGAGTCAAATACATCTATAGTAGGTTAGAAGCTACTAGATTACTTTTAGAATTAATATATTTTAAATGATTTAAAGTAAATAAAATAAATGTTTAATTTCATTTTTAAATAAATATAAAAGATGATGTATTTATAGATAGCTATATAGATTCATTGATTATATTCATTGGAATTATATGTATGCTATGGCTAATTTTTTAAGCTTTCTCTCTTACTAGATTTATACCATCCCCATATCATAGGAGATTTGTTGCATGATTTTACCTTTATAATAACGAATACCTTTTTTTATTTCTCCCACTGTTGATAGAAATAATCAATAGCAAATTCTTTTCATCTTTTTAACTACAACAACATTAAGACCTAAATCTATCTTTAATTTTTATCCATTATGTCATGTTAAGAGTTAAAATCTCATTTAAATCTAATAAAGAAAGACCATTTCTAATAGTTTCTATCCAATACCTTTTAGGTCTAACTCTACCTTTCTTAACATAAGTCAAATCTAATACATCTATTTTCCTAACTGGGTCATCGAAAGGCCGTCATTTATTCTTTTTAACTAATAATAATAAATATGATTCTTTCATTTTTAACATTGATTATGTTTTTAATATAAATTGATCATGAATGAATTCCAATGTTTGCACATTAATATTTATACTAATCAACTTCTTACATAATAATGATTCATCATACATGATAACAAAAAAAATTATCATATTAACAAATTGATTTTTTTTTTCAAGTAAAATTATATTTTTACCTTAACATACTTATTGTGTGTCATATTTTGTTAAATGGTGACAAGACAAACCCATGATCTATGTTTTTGGGACTTTTCAAATTTTTTTTATTTAAATAGATTACATAGCTTCTAATTAACTTCTAGTAAGCAGAAAATAAGCTCATCTATATTTTTATCTTTCTTTTCATTCATATTAAAAATATATGTACAACAATAATTATACAGTACAATGCATGTCTATATACCACAATAATGAAAATAAATGTATAGCCATGACTGTATAAAACCATAAAATAAAAAAATGTAGAAAACGGCTCATATCGATCAAAACATGAGATTATAGCTACTTTTCTTAGTTTTTTCCAATTCCCTGACCTAAAATAGAATGCAAGTATTGGTGTGAGAAACATAGCTTAACAGATCGCACCTACTGGTCTAAATTTTTAATAATTGATATGTTATACATTTAATTAAATTTTAAAAGCAATTAATAATAATGCACTTAACTGAGAAGAATATTGCTTGTAGTTATCTAAAAATTAAATAAATAATGCATTAAAGTAAATAAATAACTACTCCAGATATCAGAATAAAAAATAACAGATTTACCATAGGACCTTATACCTACCATCAGAAATAGATATCAGAATTCATGCCCTTATGACTCCATGTGATAGCATATCAGAAAATAGTCCCTTATGACTCTCAATGCTTGCCAAATATCATATATTCAAAAACTTAGTCCAATATATTTCTTTGTGCATTCATAAAAATAGAAATTCCTACAGCATTATATCTCCTAAGAATTATATATTTTAAATAGATAAGCACATATATCATTGCATTGTATTCAATAAAATATAAATAAATCAATTTAAAAAATTTGCATAATGCTTGATTGTAGGTAACATGTTAAATTACTAAACATAACTTTGGATTTTTAGAATTTCATCAAATTACCAAGGATTATTTAGAATATCATTTTGAAGCTTTAATTATACTACAATTTTATTTTCATGGATCAAAATTATTTTCTAATTGGATAAAAATGATGAACTTTTTAAATTATCTAACAAAAATTTTCCAAAAGATTCTTAAATGTTTAGAATGATCATATCTATAACATATAAAATGTTATGCACTGGAAGTTTTGTAGGTGTAAAGCTATCCTCATTTTTATACTATAAAATTATAATTTAGAAGAAAAATCCCAAACTTTCTATATTTTTGAAATTTGAAATAGGCAGAATATAAACTACCTTGATTTGGATAACTTTTTCTTTTGGTTAAAACCCACACAGGGCCCTACACTTTAATACCAAAAAATGATGACAAGCCCTCAGAGGGATCTAGAGCTTTAACTTTCCTTCTTCCCTGATCAGGCCTAAAAAAATTCTCCTACATCTGCTACCATATATATGGGGATATAAAACATAATCTAAAGATATATGAAAACTCTTCTTAACATATCAAGAAATTCAATCTTCCCTGAAACTTCTCTCTCTACTAGTTGAACCATCAGTACTCCAACTCACTATTTAGCAGAAACACAAGATATAATACATGTATCTTAAGAGGATATTGCATCCTATCAAAGATCTTCCATAACATCATCAACCATTCCTTTACTGCTTTAGGCTTAATAGCACCTCAAACCTTGAAGGCTTTAACCTCAAAATATCTACAAAGGCAATGTCTACATCGATCACCATATCTAATAAAAATCCTTGCTCAAGGTCTCATATATTAATTTTACTATTAGATTAACATTTTAAGAAATAAAATTAGAACAAGCAATACTAGTAATACTCTATGAATTGGTGTTTCCTGATTAGCACTCATCCCATCTATCATATCCGAGTCTTATGAATCCATCAGATTACACTCAAGTAGCACATGACCAAGCATACATATACATAAACATATGTAGAAATAAATGTCTAATACTATCTAAAACTATATTACTCGACTATAGATCATTTACTTATAGCTCTACTATATAATCAATCCCCAAAAACCACTACTTCGATACTAAAAAGGGACTATCACAACCTAGCCTAATATGACCCTTAGACATGACAAGTCATATCAAGTTGAATGGTGCTAGGTCAAGCCCAAGATATAAGCATTAGGGAATGTCCAAACTTCTTTAAATTAAATAAACTACATAACTTCTAATTAACTTCTTATAAGCATAAAAATAAACTCATCCATCTTTTTTCTCATTTTTTTATTCATCATCAAAATGTGTATACAATAATACATATACATTATAGTGGATGGCTATAAATTATAACAAAATAAATAAAAAAATAGCCATGAGTATATAAAAAAATGAAAGTACTTACACATACTAGGACAAAAAAGTACTTGGGACTACAACACTGAATTGGTTCATTCCCCTTCCCATGACCAAAAATAGAATACATAATATGTGTGAGCCAACACAGCTTAGTAGATCACACCTATTAATCTAATTTTGTTAATCATTAATTAATTATTTATTTAATTATATTTTAAAAGTTATTAATAATAATTTTATATACTTAGTAAAATAGTGCTTATAGTTATAAAAAAATTAAACAAAGATTACAAAAAAGTAAATAAGAAAGTACTCTATATATCAAAGCAAAAAATAATAGATTTTTCTTAGGCCCTTGTACCTCACATCAAAAACATATATCTAAATTCAATCTTTTATGACTCCTTATGCATTCATTATAAAATAACTTTCTCCAATAGGAGATCTCCTCAAAATAACAAATTTCCAATATATAAGTACATATATCATTATATAGCTATAAATGAAACTTAAATAAATTAATTTTGAAAATTCACATAATGTTGTACTGGTGGGCAATGGATTCAACCACATAGAAAAAATTTAGAATTTTTAGAGTTTCACCAGATTACTAGGAATTATTTAAAACACTATTTAGAACATGTTTTTTTAGTGATTTGAACTATTTTATAATTGGATAAAAATGGTGAAGTTTTTAATTTACCTAACTAAAATTTTTTAGAAAAAATACATAAATATCCATAATGAACATACAAAAAGTTTTGGGTAATATTTTATGGGTGTAAATTTATTTACTTTTTAAAGATATGAAATTATAATTTAGATTAAAAAAATCTCAAAATGATTGCACTTTTTAAAGCTAAGATAGGCAAAATCTAACATACCTCGATATTGAAAACTTTCATAACTGGGTTAACAGAAAAAAAAATGATCAAGGTTGCAAAAATCCTAGCTTTCTCTTTCTAGAATCCTCATCCTCCTTTCTATCTCTCTCTCTCTTTCTCTCTCTCTCTCTCTCTCTCTCTCTCTCTCTCTCTCTCTCTCTCTCTCTCTCTCTCTCTCTCTCTCTCTCTCTCTCTCTCTCTCTCTCTCTCTCTCTCTCTCTCTCTCTCTCTCTCTCTCTCTCTCTCTCTTTAGTTGCCTAAGAAATGGTGGTGATGTTTGGGAAAAATGAAATTGAAGTGAAATTTGATATTTTTATAAAAGCATTAATCTAACATCACGATGCTCGACCCCATGGCATCTCGACAGTCTCCATCAAAGAGTACATCGCCACAACACAACCCATAAAGCTATAACATTGAATTATTTTAGCAAATGGAAAGAGAGTTCGATGTCGCAATCCCGCCAGCCCTGATTCCATGACACTTCTAGTGAAAATGTTTTAGATATTTCATTGATGCACACAGACCCCTGAGACCTACTTCATAATAGATTCAGACACTCACAAACATACAAAATATTTACAGGTGCATACAAGAAGTATAAATGGAGGAATTTCAGTGGATTGCCCTTAACAAATCTGGTCAGAAAAGGTGCTGTTGCGTATTGCATCATGTAATACAAAGGTCAATAAAAATTATGAAGATTTTATGAAAGGTTGAGGGAAACTCTTAAACATATCACAAAAAAAAAAAATAGACATAAGACATACTTTTTGAGTAAGATTCCAAACAGAGGCAACACTCACTAAGAATCCGCACATGATGATCGTTGAAACCCACTTTAATAAAAAAGGATTACAAGGTCCTTAAAGGGCACCTTAACTCCTTATAGGATTGGTGTAAAGAAATTTAAAACTTGTAAAGATAAAATAACGTTCCATAAAATATAGACGTATAATTAATAATATAAATATTATTATCAGGAAAAACTCATCAAACTTTTCCTAACATGCAATAAATGTCTAAACTTTTAACTCTAATACCAATTGATGTTGATGAGAAACATCTATTTATTTGTTTCTTTGTTATAATGCAAGATAAAAGGAAGATATATCCAAATCATAAGTAGATGGAATTATGTGAATATAAATAATACTATCAGTAGCAAGGGAGATATCACTGTTATTAAAGAAAATAATAAAGAAGGTACTCTATGAAAACTCTAAAGAGATATTATGTGATAGAGTCACAAAATTGTACCTTAAATAACACAAAACAATACAGGAAATTCTTGAATTACTAGTGGTCACGACCGGTGGTTCTGTGACCGCCGGTAATAATGGTGGTTTAACTGACGGTTTGGCTGCCGGTCAATACCGGCGGTCTAACCAGCAGTTTTTTAAACAACAGCAGTAGGAATTAGTGGCGGTCAAATAACCGCCGGTTATTTTGTTGATAATAGTTATTACCATCGCGTTACTGGTGATCTAAACCGCCGGTGTTAAGTGATTTTTTTTCGGCGGTCCGAACCGCCGGAAAAAGAAATATGCATTACATAATTACATGAAGTCATTGTTATATTACAACTCACTCACATATTTATAAACTTTCAAACAAAAAGAACATGATAATTAAATATTATAAAATTCTTCGAAGCCAGGGAGTGACTGACCATTGATCAAGAACCCATAGCCTATGATTTTTATATTTGATTGTTTGTTTGACTGATTCCCTTTTTATATAGCTAATAAATAAATTAGTGATTAGATTATTTATTGAATATGATATCTTAGCCTTCCATCATTGTATTAGAGTGGTAAAAGAAAATTAGGAAAGTGGTTATGACTAAAATATGAAGCTTCTTCTCTTGCTATATTTTAATCAACCCCATATGGAAGGAATGGGATTTCATATTCTTTTCTTTATAATGGTGATAAGTCCCTTGAATTCTTCCACTATCAATAGAAAAACCCAATAGCAAATGCTTTACTTCTATGAAAATATAATTCTTTTAATCTTAATTGATGGTTACTTCTTTTTATAAATTGCTGATTGTAATGATGAATGAATTTTTTTTAAAGTCTACATCTTAATGATGATGGTAATGATGTAATCTTATTTTTTTCTTGATAATAATTTCACTTGTATGATGGTTTTAAATTTTTCTATGTTGACAAATTAGATTTCTATCATAAAAATAAATTTCTTTTACGACCTTGCCCTACATCATTTCATCTCTATTATATTAATGCATTCTCTTATTACCTATAATAATATGCTTCAAAATTCATGACTCAAATAAGTGAAAATATTTCATCGGGATAAAGCCTTATGATTTTTTTTTTCTATTTTGAAAATTTAATATAAAAAATCTAATGTATCCTATAAGCTCTTATCAATTCATAATATTTTCGTTCAATGCTAAGAAGATAAACTATTTCTCAATTTTTGTGAATATTCAAAAATATAAAGGTATTTTTTGGGATTTGTTTTTTGGGAAATCGGGAAGTAATCTATGTTGTCAATTTATGAAAGTTATTTATAATTACTTTTATAGTTGAATTTTTTCATAAATTATTAGGCTTTTATTTTAAAATGTTCTCTATTATTAATAGCAATTAAAATGGTCATAGAAGGGTAACATCTAGCAAAGTGTTGGCTTATCAAGTTCTTGTAGTAATAAAAGAAAATGCTATATATCTCCATTCAGTACAACATTTTTCTAAAGGCGACGTTTGATTTTTTACCCTCACTCATTCAGCTCGATAACTACGTATTTCTTTCCCTTTTCCAACATGAACTCCTTATCTTTTTTGGGGAATTTTTGGGGCAAAGCCCACATATTGAAAAAAAGAGATTACAAGTGTAAAATGAAGTAAAATATAGTCCTGGTTCTCAAAAACAAAGATAGAAACCAAAGACTCAAAATTGAAACAAAAAGTAAATTGGCTAAAATACAAAGAAAGTGCTTAATGTCGCATAGGACTTAGGAAGCTCTTGAAAATTTCACCAAAAACTAGCTCGAAAGGGACAGCAAGAGCAGGCCCCTGGTTGCCAAGGAGACCGTCCAAGGGGCAGCTATTAAGAACAGCAATCATCATCGTCCTATCAAAATCTCTCAGGAAATCGACAGAAGGAAGAGGGGGAATCCACAAAGCAGCAGGAGATTCAAAATTTCTTCGAAGTTGCAGTTTTCGATCAATGGCTTTTTTAATTTTTGTTATCACAATAGCTTGGCAATCCATAATACCTCCAAAAATTCTGTCATTTGTAGCTCGCCATATAAAGTAGATGTTTGTGCAGGTAGCCAACAGAAAATAGTTTGTCCGAGGAGCATAAAATCCCTGATCTAAAACACTTTCTAGATCCAGGAATATAATGGGGCCTCATGAGATGCTCGGCTAGCCAAGGTAGGAATGACTTAATAATGCCAAATGTAAAACTGCATTCAAAGAACAGATGTCCAACAGATTCTTGCTCCGTATGACAGAAAACACAATCACTAGTGGAGCCAATACCACGAGAGTGTAACACATCAGTAGTTTTCAGCCCATTTTTAAAATCCAACCAGGTATATGTAGAAAAATGGAGAGAGAATTTCTTGTGGTAGACTAACTTATATCACGAAACAGGGTGCATGTTGTTGAAAAATTGGGAAGTAAAATTATTGAAACTAGGATTAGTAGTATCCAGCCAAAGGTGAGATTCACTCTGGACGTAGATATGGACATTACTGATCATAGTTACAATATTGGCCTCAAAATAGAGAGAAAAAAATCCAATTATTCCCAATAATGATTTTGCCAACATCCCAATTAGAAAAAGAATAGTAAAAACTTAAATCCTGAGCCTCATCTAGAAGATCTGTAATGGAAGAACCATTGCACCACGGGTCCCAAAGAAGGGAGAGCTTGCTACCTTAGAAAATGGAGAGAGAAATACAATGCTTGATAGCAACAGCCTTGTTACATAAGTGCTTCCAATATTATGAACCTTTAACAGACAAAGGTTTCCAAAGAGATTGATAATTGTAGTGCCACCAGTCAAAAAGTAACTTACTAGAATTACTCGAATGTAAGAACCTCCAAATAATAGAACATGCAAAATTGTGATACAGAGAGTCAATAGAGGGAATACCCAGCCCTCTTTTAGATTTGGGCACACAAGTGTCTTTCCAAGAGATGATGTGCAGTTTTTTGAGATTAAAGTTTCCAAAATATAGGAAATGAGAGCACATTCTATTGATGGTTTTGCAACAGCCTTTTCGAATAATTGAGCCTCAAATCCAGTAGGCTAGCATGTTGCTGATGGTGAATTTGAGCTATTGAATCCTTCCGGCAAATGAGAGTAGTTTAGCTTTCCAACCATCCAGAGAGGAGGAAATTTTTTGGATAAGAGGTATTAAAAATCCTAAATTTTCAATTTTTTGATAATTATAGGCAATCCAAGATATTTTATGGGGAGACAGCTTGGTTAACATGAAGCATTTCACAAATATCTTCCAAATGGGAGGTGTTTTTGGAAAATAAAACTGTGCTCTTCTGAGGGTTGACATGGAGTCCAGAGACACAACCAAATCTTTCAAGAATACTGTTAAGGTTATGGCATTGGAAATAGTCGCTTTACCAAAAATTAAAGGGTCGTCTGCAAACATAAGGTGGGAAATAGCACAGTTGCCAATAGTTAAAGCACTTAAGGTTGATTGTCTTATGGAATTGTCAATACAAGTGGAAATTACATCCATAACGATGCTAAAGATGTAGGTGAAAGTTCGATGGGGATGTTAAGCCCTATGAACTTAGTCCCAAGCTAACCAAGAGGGGGGGGGGGGGTGAATTGGTATTTAAAAAAATTCTTTTTACAAAGAAAGAAAATTGCATAAACCAAATCACACCACAAAAAATAAATGCGGAATTTAAAAGCGCGGAAGTAAGAAAAGGAACACAGAAATTTATAGTGGTTTGGTCGACTCGACCTACGTCCACTCCTTGGAGGCACCCTCCAAGTATTGCACTACAAAACGTGACTCTCCTTTAGCCCCCACGGCTAGGCGAAGAAACCCTCACAAGAACCTCCTTTTTGCCACCCCGGCAAGACAGAGAACCTATCTCTTTTTGCTTCCTCCTGAAGCTGGCAGAGAACCAAAACCAAAAGCAAACTCCTTACCTCTACCGACCCTTCCACGGACGAGAAATTCTAGATGAAGATGAAGCAGAGCAATCCTTGAAGCAACCCTTGTGAATCCCCTCACAAGATCCTCTCTCTCTCCTCTCTCTCTTTCTCTCCTCAAGGTCTTCTCAGGTCAAGGCAGCAGCCAAAGGATTTTTAAAAATGTTGAACAAGAGCTCTTAAATAGAAGAGCTTCAAAAGAGCTCATTAATTGCAAGTTGCCGACAATATCGTCCAGGCCGATATGGACATCGGCATGGCCGATCAGTACAAATCAATGAAGATCAGCCAGAGCATCGCCCTGGATGGAAAACAGGACGATTGAAAATTTGCTTGATTGTCCAGGCCGATCTCACGATCGTCCGGGCCGATCAGTTCAAATCAAAGAAAAATCGTCCTGACAATAGCCCTGGATACAGGCTGGCCGATATTGATCGTCCTGAAGTAACTTAAGGTTTTTGACTGGATCGTCCTGGCCGATCCTGCGATCGTCCAGGACGATATGATCGTATCAATCATCCTTAATTACTCCCTTGATTTCCTGAACAATTATGGCATAATTTGTGAATATCGTCCAGGCCGATCATAGGATCGTCCTGGCCGATAATTTAAAAATATAGTATACCATAATTGACTATGGCGGCTACTTCTTTCTGTATTGAGCTTATCGTCCTGGCCGATACACGTATCGTCTAGGACGATCTGGTAATATTGGCTGCCTTAATTAAGAATCCTTAATTAGACTTTCTATTTTAAGCTGATTGTCCAGACCGATCCAAAAAATTGTCCTGGCCGATATGAGTAAAAATAAAAATTCTAAGTCTCTCAAGTGTGTGTGTGAAGGGTTACATAGCATCAGTCTCTTTGACTATTACAAGTAGATTCAAAAGGTGAAAATCAAACGTACAGACTGACTCAACCCTAAACCTACGCAATCCTGAACTTGGCTCCTTCTTGATCGTCCGATCTTCGATTCCTGAAAAGTTAGAAGCAACAAGCAGTCCAAGAGAAACAGTGTTTGTCAATCATTAAAACATAAGTCATGAAAAATAGATTTGCAACAATCTCACCCTTTTTGATGATGGCAAACACAGTAGGAATAGTTAAAACAAAAACATGTTTATTAGAAAATCAAAACAGTTTTTTTTCTACCACACCCTATTCTACTCCCCCTTTTGTCATCACAAAAAAAAGGGTCCAGATACAACAGAAAAACATCACAAAAGACTTAACAAGCAAACTACAAAAAGACAAACAACACAAAGCACAAACTAAAAGAACGAGGGATCCTGATCATCAGATGGAGGTTGTGGAGGTGGCTGCTGAAAGTAACCGGCAAGTGTGGTAAACTGAGCATTGAACCAGGTGATGTCCTGGCCATGCTGCTGCTGCTGGTGTGTAAGAAAACTGTCAAATCGGGCTAAATCCTCAACGCGGTGATGCTCGTAACGAGCAATGTCCTCAGAGTGTTGCTGCTCCTAGGCAGCAACATAGGCGTCAAACCGGGTCTCCCAACGATCAAATCTCTCAATCAACTGATCAACCAGTGAGTACTGGTGGAGAGGAACAGGGTCAGAAAAGGGAGCTGGAGCGGGAGCCTCCTCCTCTCTAGCCCCCCGAGGTTCTTCAGGTTGGAGATGAGTACTGTGAAGGGTGCTGAAGGAATTGTTTGAGTAGAAGGGAGTTGGGAGGTTTGGTGGATTGGGATATTGAAGTTGGTATTTAGTTTCAATAACATAGGCTATGATGTGTCCTAAGGCTAGATTAGGTTTCCTTTTGTGGTCTGGATCGCGAATTGTGGTTAGGTGATCAATGTATCAAAAAAATTAGGTCCGCAGTGTTGAATTCCCTATGAGCCATGATGTAGAAGGTAGTGAGGGAAAGTAGAGGGGTGATGTGGACTCGGTCGCCGGCTTTTGGAATGACGGAGGTGCGAAGGACATGTTGGATTGTCCTAGCATCTCTGACTAAAGAGCTAGTCTCTCCAACATGGTAAGTTACATTGGTCTGGCGAAGAAAGTGATTTGCCGTGGACCAGTCAAGATCAGGGTCAGAGGCGATTATGTGCAGCTTATCTCCGGTGGTGGATAGCTGTAAAAGATCAACACAATCCTGATATGTGATTTCGACAGGGCGTCGATTCACATAGGAGGTCAGGGCTGTGAAGGTAGGGTTGATGCGAAGGTTTGCGAAATATTCTAGAAGAAGCTCTGAATTGAAAGGGAAAACAAGAGACAGAATGAAGCAAAGGGAGGTGTGAGAGAAAAGATCCATTACTGGGTAAGAGATGTGGACAGGATTGATAATTCTGGAGATAGTAATTCCACACTCTTTATAACAATGATACGCGGCTTCATCTTCTGCTTCCCGGAAACGAGGGTCAATCCTTGCCCTCGAGGAACTCCCAGAAGTCTGTCGGATGCGTTTCCCACCAGCCATTGAGAGCACTAAGCAAAGAACACAAGAGGATAAAGGGTTGGAAGTGAAAAACCATGGCTGGAAAGGCCTAAATTTAAAGAAACGGCCATATCGTCCTGGCCGATCGCAGAATCGTCCAGGCCGATATGGTTTAATAAATACGTACATGCCGATTGGTCAAAAAGGCGATCCAATCGTCCGGGCCGATCAGATATCGGCTAGGCCGATTAGACACAGGCTATCGGCCCGAGGAGTCAGTCCGGACGACCGTTGAAAAAGCAGATCGTCCGGGCCGATTAGGTGTATCGTCCAGGACGATGCACAATAATTGATCGTACCGGTCGAAGTTAAAACATTTTAAATGCTTGCCAAGTGTATCGTCCAGGACGAAAAGTGGATCGGCCCGGCCGATTGTTCAATAATGGATCGTCCGGGGCCGAATTTAAAGATCAAAACGTGCTGACACGTGGATCGTCCGGGACGGTCCAGTGTATCGGCCAGGACGATGCACATAGAATGCATCAGCCAGACAAATATACTATCGGCCAGGACTATTGCCATGAGTTTGATTAAATTGTCTAGGACGATATAGTATCGGCCAGGACGATGAATTGCAGCTAGCACAGAAAAAGGTCAGCAGATGGATTTTGAACAGAATTTGTCATATCGGCCAGGACGATAGGCTTATCGGCCAGGCCGATATGACTTGAAATTGAAATCAAGAAAAGAATGGTGATGATCAAGACCCTAAAACAAAAAAGAAACAGTCAAAACACAGAAAAAATAAAACACAACAAAAACCAAACAACGAATTAAATTTTTTTTTTTTTTTTTATGGAGGCATCATATGATAATTCTTTTCAAAAATTAAACTTTTAGAGTTTCAAGAGATCAAGAAGTTTAACAAATCTCAATCAGAAGAAGGTAGAAAAACTGATCTTGTTAATCCTAGATCGGACATCCTTCAGGGTACAAAATTCTTTTGGAAAATAGAAGCCTAACTCGAAATAACAAAATATGATAAGAATATCCATTCAAGACTTGTGTACAACTAAAATAACTCATAAATAAGAAACCAAAGTAATTTTTCTCAATCATGGAAATTGAAATCAAGTCTTTGAAAGTATCACATAATCAATGAGTTTTCTAAGTTTTAAGAGTTTTACCAAAGAGATGATAGCTTGCATTTAGTGGGCTCATTTTATGCCTCTTGTCACTTTTATTGGCTCTTTGAGCATCTTTTGATTTCTGATACACTTTTGTGTATATAGCTTTCTTTTCAATTTGACTTCATTGGCCTCTTTCCTTTTTAACTCTTGCAAGCTAAAAACTCTTTAATATACCCTTAAAGAAAAAGACTTAGTTGTGAGTATATCCTCCAAATATTAGAGAATAGGAGCTCTCTCTCTAACATAGGGAAGAACAATCCACAACACAAAATCAAAATCACGCGATAAATGCAATGGCAAGATTTTAAAAGCTTGAATGATATCAAGAATTTTGGCTATTATGCATAAGATAATTTAATGTAGCAAGATAAGAAAAAGATCTTAGATGAAAAGCCATTTGGTTAAACTGAGTTTAGACTTTTTGTTTTAGAGAAGAAAATCATGCCACTAAACAAAGTCAGAAGAAGGGAAAACATCAACAGTTTACTCCATTTAACCAATTTTGAAAAGCTAAACCCTATTTCCAAAACTTCAATATTTAAAAGTTTGAAAAGTTTCATCATATGGAAGGCCAAAAATAAAGAACAATGTGAAAGACAAAACACATAAAATAAAATAATAAAGCAAACTAAAAACAACACAAAGTGAGCACAAAAACTAGCACAAACAAATAAAATAAAAGACACACAAAAGCTAAAGATTTCAAGCAAGTGATAAAGCAGCGGATTTAAGCAATTTTGAGCTGCGAGCCTCCTTAGGTCCAGTTATCTTATGCTCCCACGAGGTCTTTGGTGAGAGCACACCTGCAAAACTCAACAACAGTCAGATTTAGGAACCAAAACAGGTTTGGGCTCCTTCTTAGGAAACGTAGAGTGCAATGCAGATGTGGTATGCTTTGAATCATGCATCTTAGGTCTCCACACCCAATGTGTACTATGGTGAACTGTGCAAGTGTGTGAGATGTGTCCTAGCATGCCACAAGAAAAACATTGAACTCCAGGAAAAGGTTTTCTTAAATGGTTTGGGTAAAAATGCCTCTTCCTAGGTTCTGGCTTTTGATTAGTAGTTGGTGTCATCCTAGCTTTCTTACATGTTTCCAAATCATTTTGAATTCTCAAGTTAGTTCTTTTTAATGCATCATTCTCAATCCTCAAATTTTTCTCAATCTCTTTAGATTTTTTAAGATCATCCTTAAGTGAGGTGTGTGAAGTTTTTAATGCATTACTTTCATCAACTAATTCCAAATGCTTCTTGTTTAATTCATCAAATTCATCAAGGAGAGTCATGTGATTTGAATCAATCGTTGCATGATCTTTGAGAAAAACTTCATGCTCTTTTTGTAGATTTGAATGTTCTAATTTTAAGCTAGCATGAGTTTTCTTAAGTTTTTTGTATGATGTATGAATTTTTTCACAAATTTCAAACAATTCATCATAGGTTGGTTTACATACCTCTTCCTCATCACTTTTGATTTTCTCCCATGAAACACAAGTTTGCAGTCTCTTCCACAAGTTTGCAGTCTCAGAGGAATCAGTACCAGATTCTGCCTAGAAACCTCTTTAGATTTTCTTCTTCTCCTTCCTAGACTTAGCTTTCTCCTCACCTTTTTCCTTTTCTTTGCTTGAATGATCTTGAAGTGTAGGACAATCGGCTTTCACATGTCCAGGTTTCCTGCATTCAAAACAAACAACATCAGAAGATCCTTTAATATGTTTGTGATCCTTATCTTTTCTCCAACTTTGATGATGCTTTTGTTTCTTCCTTAGAAAGCTTTTGAATTGCCTTGTGATGAAGGCAATTTCATCTCTTTCAGACCCGGAAGATTCAGAATCCGATTTGTGCTCATTCAATGCAATTGTTTTCTCCTTTTTCTTCTCATCTGCATCAAGATTTCTTTGATTCACCCCTTGCTCGTAAGCAATGAGTGAGCCAAGCAAGTTATTAATAGAATAGATGTTCAAATCTTTAGATTCAGTGATGGTGAAAGTTCGATTGGGATGTTAAGCCCTATGAACTTAGTCCCAAACTAACCAAGAGGGGGGGTGAATTGGTATTTTAAAAACTTCGTTTTTAAACAAAGAAATAAAGTCACATAAAACCAAATCACACCACGAAAATAATGCGGAATTAAACGTGCGGAAGCAAGAAAAGAAACACAGAGATTTATAGTGGTTTGGTCGACTCGACCTACGTCCACTCCTTGGAGGCACCCTCCAAGTATTGCACTAAACAAAAAGTGACTCTCCTTTAGCCCCCACGGCTAGGTGGAGAAACCCTCACAAGAACCTCCTTTTTGCCACCCCGGCAAGGCAGAGAACCTATCTCCTTTTGCTTCCTCCTGAAGCTGGCAGAGAACCAGAACCAAAAGCACAACTCCTTACCTCTACCGACCCTTCCACGGACGAGAAACTCTAGACGAAGACGACGCAGAGAGATCCTTGAAGCAACCCTTGTGAAACCCCTCACAAGCTCCCCCTCACAAGATCCTCTCTCTCTCTTCTCTCTCTCTTTCTCTCCTTAAGGTCTTCTTAGGTCAATGCAGCAGCCAAAGGTCTTTAAAAACGTTGAACAAGAGCTCTTAAATAGAAGAGCTTCAAAAGAGCTCATTAATTGTAAGTTGCCGACAATATCGTCCAGGCCGATATGGACATCGGCCTGGCCGATCAGTACAAATCAATGAAGATCGGACAGAGCATAGCCCTGGATGCAAGATTGGACGATTGAAAATTAGCTTGATCGTCCAGGCCGATCTCACGATCGTCCTGGCCGATCATTTCAAATCAGACCAAAATCGTCCTGACAATAGCCCTGAATATGGGCTGGCCGATATTGATCGTCCTGAAGTAACTTAAGGTTTTTGACTAGATCGTCCGGGCCGATCCCTCGATCGTCCAGGACGATATGATCGTATCAATCATCCTTAATTACTTCCTTGATTTCCTGAACAATTATGGTATAATTTGTTAATATCGTCCAGGCCGATCCGAGGATCGTCCTGGCCGATAATTTTAAAGATATGCTATACCATACTTGTCTATGGCGGCTACTTCTTTCTGTTTTGAGCTTATCGTCCTGGCCGATACACGTATCGTCCAGGACGATCTGTTAACGTCGGCTGCCTTAATTAAGAATCCTTAATTAGACTTTCTGTTTTTATGCTGATCGTCCAGGCCGATCAAAGAAATCGTCCTGGCCGATATGAGTAAAAACAGAATTTCTAATTCTCTCAAGTGTGTGTGTGAAGGGTTACAAAGCATCAGTCTTTTTGACTATTACAAGAGGACTCAAAAGGTAAAAAACAAAAGTACAGACTGACTCAACCCTACACCTACGCATTCCTGAAATTGGCTCCTTTTTTATTGTCCGATCGTCGATTCCTGAAAAGTTAGAAGCAACAAGCTGTCCAAGAAAAACATTGTTTGTCAATCATCAAAACATAAGCCATGAAAAATAGATTTGCAACAATCTCCCCCTTTTTGCTGATGGCAAAACATATTAAAAGGATTTAATCACAACCATGAAAAAAATAACCTCATAAACTTCTCCCCCTTTTGACATATCAAAAAGGAGGGTACATGAAAGCATAGTAAAAGAAATTCCCCCTTTTTTTTTTTTTTTGGCACATCAATGATATAGTATTCCATGTGATTGTTTTAAAAATTTGTGAGTTAATGTGTTACTAATCTCATTTAATCCATAGAATAGGAGAATATCCGTTCATGGTTTACCCTTAGCCAAAACCGTTGTCTTAGGGTAGAATCGTCTTTTGAAATCAATGACCTAACTTAAATAATTAATTGGATATGAGAAAAAAAAGACTCTACCCACCACTTGGCATAAGGAAAATATCTCCATAAAATAATGAGGTAGATTTGTCACAATCGAACGATAATCGAGATCAAGCCTTTGAGAATCAAAACTTCTAAGTTCTAAAAGATATAAAAAGAGAGAGTAGCTTGCTTTTGAGTGGGCTCATTTTATGCCTCTTGTCAATGTTGTGGCGCTTTGCGCATCCTTTTATAGATTTTTCAATTTTTTGGCGTCTTTGCGCTTCTTTTGTTGGCATCATTGGCCAAAATTTTTTTTATTTTTGCAAGCTAGATTCCCTTTTTGACTCTTTTAAAAAACTTAGTTGTGAATATATCTTCTCAGATATTAGAGAATAGGAGCTCTCTCTCTAACATAGGGAAGAATTACCACAAGCAGGATTAATAATTGAAGACAAGAGTAACGAGGGATCATGATGTGACAAAAAAACATTTAATCATTGTAAATACAAGATAGATTTGCTTAAGCAAGCTGTAGAAAGGATCTTAGTTTCATAAACAATCTTTTATTTTAAGATAGACTTTTGATTTAGAAAAGAAAACTATGCCACTAATACTATGTTAGGGAAAGAGACACAATCACAAGATATTCATACTATCTAGGTGATTAAGTGGATGAAAACATATTAACTACAAATTGTTAAAGACAAGACAAGAGATATCATATCAGTGAAGATCTAAAACTAAGGTACACGAAAAGGAAAAAGAAGGCAACAAAACAAAAAAAATAAAAAAGTAAAAAGAAAAAAAAAAGTTTCATGCATTTATGTCAATCACACCCAATCTGGTCCTTAAAGAACTGAAAGTGTCGAAGGCCAGTGGTTTAGTAAAGATATCTGCCAGTTGGTTTTCAGTTGTCACATGGTGTAACTCAATGTCTCCCTTAGTCACATGATCTCTAATAAAGTGATGCCTAATGTCAATGTGTTTAGTTCTTGAATGTTGGATAGGATTTTTAGAGATGCATATGGCACTAGTGTTGTCACAAAAAATTGAGATGGTGCTTACATGTACTCCTAGATCCAATACCTGTTGTTTCAACCAAAGAATTTGGGCCACACAACTTCCAAGAGCAATGTATTCAGCTTCAGCAGTGGAAAGTGCAACAGAATTTTGCTTTCTACTAGACCAAGAGACCAAGGATTGTCCAATGAATTGACAAGTTCCAGAGGTGCTCTTTCTATCCACCTTGCATCCTGCAAAATCAGAGTCAGAAAAACCAATAATCTCAAAAGAAGTGCTATTTCTAGGGTACCAAATCCCTAATCCTTGTGTCCCCAAAAGGTATCTAAAAATCCTTTTAATAGCAGTCATGTGGGATTCCTTAGGGTCGGCTTGAAACCTAGCACAAAGGCAAACACTAAACATAATGTCAGGTCGGCTTGCAGTCAAGTAAAGTAAAGATCCAATCATGCCTCTATACTTCTTCTGATCAACAGACTTACCACTTGGGTCCTTATCCAACGGAGCACTAGAAGTCATGGGGGTGTTAATTGGCTTGGCTTTGTCCATCTCATATTTCTTCAAAATGTCTTTTATGTATTTTGTTTGATTTAGAAAAGTGCCATCTTCCAATTGTTTTATGCTAAACCCCAAAAAGTAAGACAATTCTCCCATTAAACTCATCTCAAACTCTCTACTCATTGTTTTAGAAAAATCATCACACAAATTTTTATTAGAAGATCCAAAGAGTATATCATCAACATAAATCTGAACAATGAGTAAATCATCTCCAACTTTTTTAAGAAAAAGGGTGGTGTCTACGCTCCCCTTGACAAATTCCCTCTCTAGTAAGAATGTGCTAAGCCTCTCATACCAAGCTCTAGGTGCCTATTTTAAACCATACAAAGCCTTTTTTAATTTAAACACATGATTTGGAAATTGAAAACTCTCAAAACCTGGAGGTTGTTCTACAAACACATCTTCTTTTATCTCCCCATTTAAAAAGGCACTCTTGACATCCATTTGAAAAAGCTTGAATCCTTTATAACAAGCAAAGGCTAATAGCACTCTAATGGCTTCCAATCTAGCTACAGGGGCAAAAGTCTCTTCAAAGTCTATCCCTTCTATTTGATTGTACCCCTTAGCCACCAATCTTGCTTTATTCCTCACCACCACTCCTGAATCATTCACTTTGTTCTTAAATACCCACTTTGTCCCAACTACACTTTGTCCCTTAGGTCTTTCCACAAGTTCCCAAACATCATTCCTAACAAATTGATTCAACTCTTCTTGCATTGCTGACATCCAAAACTCATCAGAGAGGGCTTGGTTAATGGTGGTGGGTTCAGTCATAGAGATAAAGGCAGAGTGGTTCACCTCCTTCCTAAGTCCATGTCTAGTCTTAACTCCACTAGAAAGGTCTCCTAAGATCAAATCCTTGGGGTGACTAGTAGAGTATCTCCAATCTTTAGGCAAAGTGTGTGAAGTTTCTCCCCTTTCATCAAAAGTTTCTATTCCTTGGGTGACTCCTTCTACTCCTCCATTGCTTAGGTGCTCATTCCCCTTCCCCAAATTTTCTACTCCACTTGTAATCTCTCCAACATCATCATCATCTACTCCATGCTTCTTATGATCAGACTCATCAAAAACTACATGGGTTGTCTCTTCCACTATCAAGGTTCTCTTGTTAAACACTCTAAAAGATTTCCCAACACTAGAATATCCTAAGAATACTCCTTCATCAGATTTAGGATCAAATTTTCCCAAGTGAGACTTTCCATTATTGTGAATGAAAACTTTACAACCAAAGACATGTAGGTGGGAAAGATTAGGTGTTCTACCCTTAAGGATCTCATAGGGTGTCTTTTCTAATTTGACTCTAACATTCACCCTATTCAACACATAACATGCTGTGTTAACCGCTTCAGCCCAAAAGTATTTTGGAAGTGAATACTCAGCAAGCATGGCTCTAGCGGCTTCTACCAAGGTCCGGTTCTTCCTTTCAGCTACTCCATTCTGCTGAGGAGTCCTAGGAGCTGAAAAATTGTGGCTAATCCCCTTCTCCTCACAAAATTCTCCAAATCTTTCATTTTCAAACTCTCCCCCATGATCACTATGGATGGTCAAAATCTCACATCCTAGCTTCTTCTGAATCCAAGTAGAAAAAGTTTTAAACTCCTCAAAAGACTCATTTTTATGAGAAAGAAATCTAGTCCAAGTGAACCTCGAGTAGTAATCAACAATCACAAAACCATAGACTTTCCCTCCCAAACTTGCTATGCTAATGGGTCCAAACAAATCCATGTGAAGGACTTCTAAAGGTCTAGAGGTGCTAATGTCCTTTATGGGGTGAAAAGAGGAGTGAATTTGCTTTCCTAGTTGACAGGCATCACAAAGGTGGTCTTTTGTAAACTTAAGTTTGGGGACACCTCTAACTAGGTCCTTTTGGGTCACTTTCCTAAGGGTTTTCATACTTGCATGACAAAGCCTCCTGTGCCACAATCAAGAATCATCAATGACAGTTTTTAAGCAAAAAGAAGCAGCACATTCAATGCTATTTAAATCAAGCATATAGACGTTGTTTACCCTCTTTCCCTGCAAAATGGTGTTGTTGCTTAAACTTACAATGCATGAATTTGTGAAGAATTGTACGATGAAGCCTTTGTCACAGAATTGACTGATGCTGAGCAAGTTGTGCTTCAATCCATCTACAAGCAAAACATTTTCAATCATAAGGTTCTTGGAATTACCAATTATACCTGCTCCTACCACCTTCCTGGTGGTGTTGTCTCCAAGAGTAACCTTGCCTCCAGTCCTGGATTCTAGTACAACAAACTGGCTAGCATCACCAGTCATATGTCGAGAGCATCCACTGTCCAGGTACCACATACTCTCACGAGGTCTTTTGTGAGAGACTTCCTGCAAAATTATCAAATGTTAGTTTTAGGAACCCAAGCAGGTTTGGGTTCCTTCTTATGAAGAGAAGAATGCAATGCATGTGTAGTATGCTGTGAATCTTGCACCTTAGGTCTCCATACCCAATGTGAACTATGATGAATTGTACAAGTGTGTGAGATATGTCCTAGCATGCCACAAGAAAAAACATCTAACTCCAGGAAAGGGATTTCTTAAGTGATTTGAGTTATAATGCCTCTCTCTAGGTTTTGGCAATTGATTAAAAGTAGAATTCCTCCTAGATTTCTTACATGCTTCTAAATCACTTTGAATCTTCAAGTTTGTGTTTTCTAAAATTTCATTTTCAATCCTCAAATTTTTTTCTATTTCTTTTGACTTCTTAAAATCAGATTCAAGAGATATGTGTGATATTTTCAATGCATCATGCTCTTCAACTAACTTACCATGATTTTTATTTAACTCATCAAATTCATCAAGTAAAGTCATGTGATTTGAATCAATTGTTTGATGGTCCTTAATCAAAATTTCATGCTCTTTTTGTAGATTTAAAAGTTCTAATTTCAAGCTAGCATGAGTTTTCTTTAATTTTCTATATGATGCATGAATTTTTTCTGAAACTTCAAGAAGTTGATCATATGAAAGTTCACATACCTCTTCTTGATCAATTTGATCTTTTCCCATGAAACACAAGTTTGTAGTTTCTTCCTCTGGTTCAGTCTCAGAAGAATCAGTACCAGACTCTGCCCAAAAGCTCCTTTGTTTTTTCTTGTCCTTCTTAGACTTTGCTTTCTCATCAATTTTTTCTTTGCTTGATTGATCTCTAAGCTTAGGGAAATCAGTTCTCACATGTCCAGGCTTTCTGTATTCAAAACAAACAATATCAGAAGATCCTTTAATATGTTTATGATCCTTACCTTTTCTCCAACTTTGATGATGCTTTTGTTTCTTCCTTAGAAAGCTTTTTAATTGCCTTGTGATGAAGGCAACTCCATCGCTTTCAGACCCGGAAGATTCAGAATCCGATTTGTGTGCCTTCAATGCAATTGTTTTCTCCTTTTTCTTCTCACCTGTATCAAGATTTCTTTGATTCACCCCTTGCTCGTAAGCAATGAGTGAGCCAAGCAAGTTATCAATAGAGTAGGTGTTTAAATCTTTAGATTCAGTAATTGCAGTAATTTTTTGCATCATAGGATGAAGGCAAGCATCTCAAAATCTTGTTAACTTTTTCATAGTTCGAGAGTTCTTTTCCTAGTGCATGCAATGAGGTAGCAATCTGAGTAAACCTAGTGTACATGTCAGAAATCGATTCATGAGGTTTCATACGAAAAAGTTCGTAGTCATGCAAGAGAATGTTTAAACGGGATTGTTTAACTTCATTAGTGCCTTCATAAGTAATGCACAATTTATCCCAAATTTCTTTACCAGTTTTGCAAGTTGAAACACGCATGTAGTCCTCAGATTTTAAAGCACAGAAAAAATAATTCAAACATTTCGCATTTAGTTGAGCTAAATCTCGTTCATCAAAAGTCCATTCGGTAAAAGCAACTTCAGTTTTAAAACCGTTAATTTCACGAGAAGGTGGAGAATAACCTTCTTGAATAAGCATCCACATGCGATAATCAGTAGATTGTAGAAAAGTTGACATGCGAGTTTTCCAAAAATCAAAAGGTAGGTTATCGAACAGAGGAGGTCGGGTAATAGAGTACCCTTCCGTAGTGTTGCGATTCCCAAAGTTAGACATGGATCAAATTCAAAAAGTTTTCAAACTTTTATTTTCGAATCAAGCTCTGATACCACTTGAAAGTTCGATTGGGATGTTAAGCCCTATGAACTTAGTCCCAAACTAACCAAGAGGGGGGGTGAATTGGTATTTTAAAAACTTCGTTTTTAAACAAAGAAATAAAGTCACATAAAACCAAATCACACCACAAAAATAATGCGGAATTAAACGTGCGGAAGCAAGAAAAGAAACACAGAGATTTATAGTGGTTCGGTCGACTCGACCTACGTCCACTCCTTGGAGGCACCCTCCAAGTATTGCACTAAACAAAAAGTGACTCTTCTTTAGCCCCCACGGCTAGGTGGAGAAACCCTCACAAGAACCTCCTTTTTGCCACCCCGGCAAGGCAGAGAACCTATCTCCTTTTGCTTCCTCCTGAAGCTGGCAGAGAACCAGAACCAAAAGCACAACTCCTTACCTCTACCGACCCTTCCACGGACGAGAAACTCTAGACGAAGACGACGCAGAGAGATCCTTGAAGCAACCCTTGTGAAACCCCTCACAAGCTCCCCCTCACAAGATCCTCTCTCTCTCTTCTCTCTCTCTTTCTCTCCTTAAGGTCTTCTTAGGTCAAGGCAGCAGCCAAAGGTCTTTAAAAACGTTGAACAAGAGCTCTTAAATAGAAGAGCTTCAAAAGAGCTCATTAATTGCAAGTTGCCGACAATATCGTCCAGGCCGATATGGACATCGGCCTGGCCGATCAGTACAAATCAATGAAGATCGGCCAGAGCATTGCCCTGGATGCAAGATTGGATGATTGAAAATTAGCTTGATCATCCAGGCCGATCTCACGATCGTCCTGGCCGATCAGTTCAAATCAGACGAAAATCGTCCTGACAATAGCCCTGAATATGGGCTGGCCGATATTGATCGTCCTGAAGTAACTTAAGGTTTTTGACTAGATCGTCCGGGCCGATCCCTCGATCGTCCAGGACGATATGATCGTATCAATCATCCTTAATTACTTCCTTGATTTCCTGAACAATTATGGTATAATTTGTTAATATCGTCCAGGCCGATCTGAGGATCATCCTGGCCGATAATTTTAAAGATATGCTATACCATACTTGTCTATGGCGGCTACTTCTTTCTGTTTTGAGCTTATCGTCCTGGCCGATACACGTATCGTCCAGGACGATCTGTTAACGTCGGCTGCCTTAATTAAGAATCCTTAATTAGACTTTCTGTTTTTAAGCTGATCGTCCAGGCCGATCAAAGAAATCGTCCTGGCCGATATGAGTAAAAACAGAATTTCTAATTCTCTCAAGTGTGTGTGTGAAGGGTTACAAAGCATCAGTCTTTTTGACTATTACAAGAGGACTCAAAAGGTAAAAAACAAAAGTACAGACTGACTCAACCCTACACCTACGCATTCCTGAACTTGGCTCATTTTTGATTGTCCGATCGTCGATTCCTGAAAAGTTAGAAGCAACAAGCTGTCCAAGAAAAACATTGTTTGTCAATCATCAAAACATAAGCCATGAAAAATAGATTTGCAACAGATGGCAGTAATTTTTGCATCATAAGACGAAGGCAAGCATCTCAAAATCTTGTTAACTTTTTCATAGTTCGAAAGTTCTTTTCCTAGTGCATGCAATGAAGTAGCAATCTGAGTAAACCTAGTGTACATGTCAGAAATCGATTCATGAGGTTTCATACGAAAAAGTTCGTAGTTATGCAAGAGAATGTTTAAACGGGATTGTTTAACTTCATTAGTGCCTTCATAAGTGATGCACAATTTATCCCAAATTTCTTTACTAGTTTTGCAAGTTGAAACACGCATGTAATCCTCAGATTTCAAAGCACAGAAAAAATAATTCAAACATTTCGCATTTAATTGAGCTAAATCTCGTTCATCAAAAGTTCATTCGGTAAAAGCAACTTCAGTTTTAAAACCATTAATTTCACAAGAAGGTGGAGAATAACCTTCTTGAATAAGCATCCACATGCGATAATCAGTAGATTATAAAAACGTTGACATGCGAGTTTTCCAAAAATCAAAAGGTAGGTTATCGAACAGAGGAGGTCGGGTAATAGAATACCCTTCCGTAGTGTTGTGATTCCCAAAGTTAGACATGGATCAAATTCAAAAAGTTTTCAAACTTTAATTTTCAAATCAGGCTCTGATACCACTTGAAAGTTCGATGGGGATGTTAAGCCCTATGAACTTAGTCCCAAGCTAACCAAGAGGGGGGGGGGGGGGGGGGGTGAATTGGTATTTAAAAAAAATTCTTTTTACAAAGAAAGAAAATTGCATAAACCAAATCACACCACAAAAAAAAATGCGGAATTTAAAAGCGCGAAAGTAAGAAAAGGAACACATAAATTTATAGTGGTTCGGTCGACTCGACCTACGTCCACTCCTTGGAGGCACCCTCCAAGTATTGCACTACAAAATGTGACTCTCCTTTAGCCCCCACGGCTAGGCGGAGAAACCCTCACAAGAACCTCCTTTTTGCCACCCCGGCAAGGCAGAGAACCTATCTCCTTTTGCTTCATCCTGAAGCTGGCAGAGAATCAAAACCAAAAGCAAACTCCTTACCTCTACCGACCCTTCCACGGACGAGAAATTCTAGACGAAGATGAAGCAGAGCAATCCTTGAAGCAACCCTTATGAATCCCCTCACAAGCTCCCCCTCACAAGATCCTCTCTCTCTCCTCTCTCTCTCTTTCTCTCCTCAAGGTCTTCTCAGGTCAAGGCAGCAGCCAAAGGGTTTTTAAAAACGTTGAACAAGAGCTCTTAAATAGAAGAGCTTCAAAAGAGCTCATTAATTGCAAGTTGCCGACAATATCGTCCAGGCTGATATGGACATCAGCCTGGCCGATCAGTACAAATCAATGAAGATCGGTCAGAGCATCGCCCTGGATGGAAAACAGGACGATTGAAAATTGGCTTGATCGTCCAGGCCGATCTCACGATCGTCCGGGCCGATCAGTTCAAATCAAAGAAAAATCATCCTGACAATAGCCCTGGATACGGGCTGGCCGATATTGATCGTCCTTAAGTAACTTAAGGTTTTTGACTGGATCGTCCTGGCCGATCCTGCGATCGTCCAGGACGATATGATCGTATCAATCATCCTTAATTACTCCCTTGATTTCCTGAACAATTATGACATAATTTGTGAATATCGTCCAGGCCGATCATAGGATCGTCCTGACCGATAATTTAAAAATACAGTATACCATAATTGACTATGGCGGCTACTTCTTTCTGTATTGAGCTTATCGTCCTGGCCGATACACGTATCGTCTAGGACGATCTGGTAATGTCGGCTGTCTTAATTAAGAATCCTTAATTAGACTTTCTGTTTTAAGCTGATCGTCCAGGCCGATCCAAAAAATCATCCTGGCCGATATGAGTAAAAACAGAAATTCTAAGTCTCTCAAGTGTGTGTGTGAAGGGTTACATAGCATCAGTCTCTTTGACTATTACAAGTAGACTCAAAAGGTGAAAATCAAACGTACAGACTGACTCAACCCTAAACCTACGCAATCCTGAACTTGGCTCCTTCTTGATCGTCCGATCTTCGATTCCTGAAAAGTTAGAAGCAACAAGCAGTCCAAGAGAAACAGTGTTTGTCAATCATTAAAATATAAGTCATGAAAAATAGATTTGCAACAGTAGGGAGATAAAGGACAACCTTGATGAAGCCCGGATGAGGAGTTGAAGAACCCCTAAAGAGCTCCATTGATGTAGAGTGAGAAATGGATATCATAAGTACATGCTTTAAACCAAGATATAAACATATCAGGAAAACCTTTATCAGCCACTCTCTTATAGAAGAACTCTCTGGAACTAGTATCAAATGCTTTAGTGATGTCAAACTTTCCACAGAAATACTTGTCTTTTCCTTTGTGATTAAAATTCCCCCGAAGCTCAGCCGCAAGCAGAACATTATCAGTAATGATCCTATTTTGAATAAAGCCACCTTGACTAGGGTGAATAATGAAAGGGAGCACAACTTTCATTCTATTGGCTATGATTTTGGCTATGACTTTGTAGATGACATTACAAAGAGAAATGGGTCTAAAGTCTTTGACATTGCTAGCATGGTGAAGTTTAGGAATTAAAGCAATGGCTATGGCTTTCACCAACTTAGGAATGTGACCAGTGGAGAAAACATGGACTATAGCATGGCATAGTTGTTGTTTGATAATGTTCCAAGTAGATCTATAGAACTCATAAGTGAAACCATCGGGGCCAAGGGTCGACTTGGCCTTCCTAGAGAAAATAATGCTCTTAATTTCATCAACATAGAAAGGAACAGTAAGAGCAGGGATAAGGTGATCAGGGATGGTATTCCCAGTAGGGATATCATATACATAAGAGATAGAGCTTGGAGAGTCAATGATGTTAAATAGGTCTTGGTTGTGTCTGATGAAGGTTTGAGAAATGCCAAGATGGGTGGTGAAAGTACCTTGATCAGAGGTGATTTCCTTGATACAAGAGTAGTTATTAGTGATGTTGATTTTGGAATACAAAAACTTTAGATCATCTTTACCATGGGTTAACCAATTCACTTTGGCTCTTTGCGTAATCTAGCTAGTTAAGGTAGTATGATAATGGATAAGCTTGGAGTTTATGGATTTTAGATTGGCATTGAGGTTGGGTCAAGAGGATTGTCTTGGATATTGGAAATCACCAGATTTTGAAGAGACTTTAAAGACTCAATTTCCAACTGAATATTATTGGAGTTATACCATTGCTTGAGCTTAATAGTATTTTTAAGACTTTTCATCTTAAAAGTAAAGGAGCAAAGAGGACTACTGTTGTTGGGTTGAGAGAAGATATCGATGAGACAGTCCGAAAACTCTGGAAATTTGGAGCTATAATTTTTGTACACGAACCTTTTGCCCTTCTTTTCGTTAGTATAATTTATCAAGATCCGAGGGCTACGATTAGAGCAAGCCGAGTCACCAACTTTATAGAAAGAGTTGGAAAAAGTGGCTAACTAGTAATTATTAACAAGAACCCGATCTAATTTGATATGAATATGATTCATATGTTGTTGGTTGAACCAAGTGAAATAATGTCCCATAAAAGAGAGATCGTGAAGGCCTGCATTAAAGATCATACTGTTGAAATCTCCCAGTTTAGAAATGGAGAGGGGGATGCCACCGGCTTTTTTTTTCAATGGGGGTCTCTATAGTAGTTAAAATCACCTATGATGGCCCAAGGTGAGGAAATGGTCACAGCAATTTCTTGAATATTGTTCCATAAGACTTGCCTTTCAATAAAGGAGTTGCTAGCATAAACAACAGTGACAGCAGTAATGGGAGTAGGGCCCATCCAAATATAGCCATGGACAAACTAGTGATACTGTGAGGAATGAAATTCACCACCCTCTCATTCCACTTGACCCATATATGACCCCGGGAGGAAAGCTTAAAATTATCACAAGAGCCTTCACAAAGGTAAACCTTATGTTGGGCTTGGTAGCAGGGGTTGGCAAAGTTGGTTTGGGTGGTTTTGGCTTCAAGCACGAAAATGAGGTCCACGTTATTGGTTTGAACAAGGTTTTTGCAACATAAGACTTTGGCAGGGCTGTTAAACCCACGGATGTTCCAGACAGCAAAGTTTGTAGGGGTCATCGACATTTGGGTGTAGAGGATTTTTTTGGCATTTTTACCTCTTGTTTGCTTGCTAGAATTTCGGTGAGATTGTTGGTTTTTGTGATTATTAGAGCTAGAGGTGGATTTTTTAGAGGAGTTGGAGGGTTGTTGATTGCGGGGGGAGGTATATAGAGGACTGGTATGGTATTGGTTGGTGAGGAAGTTGAGAATGGAGGGTTGGTGGTTGCGAGGAGAAGTGTGTGGAGGACAGTTTAGGTTTCCGTTAGGAAGGCTTGTAGAGGAGTTGGCTACAAGGGTTGGGTCCAAATGCTGGTCCGAAGTTTTATTCTCGGAGAGAGCTTGAAATTTATTTTTCACATTAGTATTAGGGGGTGGGTTATGGGTGTGAGGAGGGGGTACAATGGTATCTATGGGATCACCAAAGGGTGAGTTTAAGTTGAGGATTAGTGGTCCAGCTGGGAGATTCTACAACATCAAGGTGGAGGTGGTGTTAGGTTTAGGAGAAGGGTTCGGTTTGGGATATTCAGTCTGGGAGTAGTTAATCGAGGCTTGCGACTGGAACTTCTGCCTCTTGGTTTGCTAGTGGGAGGAGGGCGGAGGATTTGGTCTTTGGGGCATAACGTGGGGAGTGCATAATTGAGCCACATTGGAAGCATGGCTCAGGCTTCCAATCGTATTGGACACGGAGAGGGAGGGTTTTCCTACCGATAGAGTAAAAATTTTCTTTAGGGAGAGTTGAAGAGCTACTGATTTGGATACACACTCAAGCGAAAGTCAATCTTATTTTAGCGGCAGTGAGGGCGTCAACAACTAATGGAATATCAACACAGCTAGCTAGTTTAGAAATACCTTCTGGGGTCCAGAGAGAAAGAGGTAGATTCATGATCTTGATCCAGAGGGGGGTTGACAAAAATTCCTCACGTTTCAGAACAAAATCTGGCATCCTCTTCTGAAGAATGATGGGTTTGCCGAAGAATTATGAAGCAGGGGCCATCGGTCCATGCGAGCTTATAGTCCTCAAGATCTAAGAACTTTAAGAGGAAGAAGCCATCATCCATTGTCAGTAAATAAAAAGCTTCTACATGAGGGGTAGATGTTGTAAGGGAGGAAAGCAGAGGGAAGGAGGAATTAGCCATGGGGGAAGGTCCCCCAGCGGGGGTGGCGGCTAAGCACAAAACCAAATGGACCAGGGAAACCCTAACAGAGCAAAACCATGCTCATCTGCCACTACAACATTCCACATTTTCATTTGTTTGAACTCCTTATCTTTTTTTACATGGCTTGGGTACTTTACAAAGTACTATCCTCCTTCACATGCCACTAATCAAGTATTTTTTTGCGCCCAAAAAACTTCTAACACAAATTTTTCTATTTGTCACGCCTTTAGTCTCATAAATATGAGAAATTATTATGTGTGTATGTCAAATGTAGCTTTACATTTGGATAGTAATAAGAATGAGCCACATCAACGATATTGAGCCTCGATACTGAGCGGTTCCAACCCGCAGGTTTAGGTATCCGGACGGGTTCCATTTACGCACAGAATAATTATTCCATAAATACCTCTTGTTGTGATTTTGTGAACTAGGTGCTGAGTACAATTTCAAGAATTATGGTGGGAAAAGTATATTGATGATTCTCTCACCTAATTTATGCTTCGTTTGGAATGACTTTCTTACTATTTTCAAAACTAGCTTTCTAGTACTAAAATTTTTAATTCAAAGAATTTTTTAACTATAAAATTGCTTTAGAAAACAGTAAGAAATTTGTTCCAAACAAATTTTTAGACTCTGTTTGAGACAACTTTCTTATCGTTTTTCAAAGAAGATTTTTAGTAAAAAAAAATTAAATTAAAAATTTTGGCACTAGCTTAAAAACAGAAAAAAAGATGTCCCATATGAAGCCTTAACTTGTTATAATTATTATTATTATTTGAATTCTCATTTTTATTAATTTCAAACAAACATAAGAGTGAAATTTACTACAAATTTCAGCCACCTAGTGGATAAAATTACTAACCTCCTTTCCAGTTGGAAAGCCAATTTGCTCTCTTTTGTAAGTAGAATGCAATTCATCAAATACATGATTACCAATACAATTGCTTATTAGATCAGAGGGAGTTATATTCCAAAATATATCATCAAAAACATATGCAAGCTTTGTGTCAAATTTCTATGGAGGATCCCAACAAAGACATTTGCATCGTATCTCTTGGGATAATACTTGCAAGCCAGTCTCTAAAGGTGGTCTCGGTATTGCTTCCTTTCAAGCTTCAATCTTTGCTTATAATTATGGTGTTATTTATAGATGGTACAATTATTCCTCTCCCCTTACTAATTTGTTGAACATAAGATAAACTTCTCCTTGGAAGCCCACTCAGTCTAATGACACATCTTATTAAAAGATCATCTCTTGTACGGCTAACAAGGCTTAGATCATCTCATATGAATTTTTGTCAACCCCCCTCTGGAAACTGAGAGGAACCTTCCAGCTCTTAGCCCTTAGTGTTAATTTTTTCTATTGAAGTTTTCAAATGCTGAAGATTATGACATGGTGTGGTCTAAGGGAGCTTGTTTCTGTCATGTAAAGCCATTTATTTTTAAAAAATGGGTAAAATTTTTGAATCCCACCAATGAAGACTTCTCCTTGGTTCCAATTTTGGTTCAAATTCATAACTTACCTTTGGTTTGTTGGAATTCCAAAGGCGTTTCTAAAATTTTGTCAAAGATTGGTATACCCATTGCTATGGATGCTTTGACAGCTGCAAAAACTAGACTAACGTATGCAAGGATTTTCATTCAAGTAGCCACCATTTCCTCTTTCTCAGAGACTGTTCCCATCTCGATTGAAGATGAAAATTTTAAGCTTCGGATTCAATATGAATGGAAGCCTACACCTTGCGCCTCATGCAACTCCTTAACCCACCCCTCTATTGGAACTCATTCAATATGAATTAGGATGTTAAGCCTAATTAAATGTCCCAAGGCTAACCAAGAGGGGGGGTGAATTGGTAATTTAAAAATTATACTTCTACTCTTGGATTTTTAGAAAACCTTTTTAATTATTAATGCAAGTTAAATTTAAAGTTTAAAAAATAAACTTTTCAACCAGAGTAAACAACTAGTATCTATAATTCTCCTTAAAACTGTGGATGAATTGCTTAAAAGGAATATTCACATTCAAGATACTAGTTGTATTATTTGTCCTGCGCATTCGGTAACATTCATCCACCTACTGTTCGAATGTGACTATTCATTCTCGGTATTAAAAAGAATCATTCCTTTTTTCAGGAGATTTTATCTGAGGCCTAATATAGCTCAAGTTTTTAACCATGTTGGGAATTTGGTGGCTAACTGTAAACTAAAATGTGTGATTTTACTCTCCCTAAATGATATAGTTTATCATTTGTGGATTGAAAGGAACAACAGGCATTTTAGTAATGTGGCTATCTGTGCTGGCACACTCTCTAAAAAAATTACTGGAGCCATTTTTTTAAGCTATCTAGATGGAAGAATGGGGATTTGGTGAAAGCCTAGTTTAACATTAGACATGCTGCTTAAGTTTTTGTCAGTTGAATGGTTTGGCTGAATGTACTTCTATTGGCTGGTGGGAGAGCTTTTCGTGTGATTCGACCATGTTGTCTTCTATTAGCTGTGGGTTTTTGAGTGCAGAAAGTTTTGGGTAGGCACTTTTTGGGGTTTGGATGATGATGAAGCCTGCGTGTTGCTTCTTTTGGATGGTCTGCGGGCAACCAAGGGAGTGTCTCTACTTAAATCTGATTAAATTTATTTTTCAGTCCAGCTAGACATGATTTTCATGCCTTTTTGCTTCTTTTAATATTTTTTCCTGACCTTTATTTTTCTTCTTAGCTTTTTTGGGTTCTCTTATTTTCACTTGTACACTTTTGTTCTATAATAGATTGGGCAAAGCCCTCAATTTTCCTGGAAAAAAATTTACTCCTGAAGTTCAATATAGTGCATGTAGTTTATAATATACTTAGAGTGCCCCTCTATTCTAAAAAGCAGTATCATTTGAACTATATTCAACTAAGTTGATAAAATTCCTGAGCAAATTTAAATAATTTTTTTACTCATACTTTTAAATAACCCTTGCTATAATTCTTTTATTTTTAACGATTTTACTTTAATTATAAATTAAATTATTTTTTGTTACTTTTATTTATTTGAATTAAATTAACATTACCATTACTTATATATAAGAAATAAAAATGTTAGTTTGTAACTTTTAAATATATAATTTAATAATTAATCTTTATTTTAGTACAAGAAATTTATTATTTTTATTTTTTGCTTATAATTCATAATATTATTATTATTCTTCTTCTTATTTAAATTTTTAATATGAAATCAAATTTTTTTATTCAAACCCCGTTTTCTCAAGTGTTGCAGAGTGAAAGAGGGCTCCAAACCCTAAACCTAGCCACCTCCTCTTGGTCGTCACCGGCTTCGCCGGTGGCCGCCACGGATCCCCTCCATCCACTCCACTTCCCTTTGCTTCCTAATCAGTCATCTTCTACCCCTCACGAACTTGATCATCTTTAGTCCAATATCCTTGCTACACTGGAGCGTTCATCTCCTTCTTTGTCTGTTTCACTAATCGAAACACCTGAGGATATTGTTACCTTGAACAAAGAATTTGCATATGTTGCTGCTTCAGAGTGGATCCTCTATCTGGTTGGTTATTAATTGGTAAGTGCCCTTACTATGAATCTCTGCTTGCCACTACAAAGAGGACCTGGAAACTAAGAGGCACCTTCCAGCTCTTAGCCCTTAGTGTTAATTTTTTCTATTGAAGTTTTCAAATGCTGAAGATTATGACATGGTGTGGTCTAAGGGAGCTTGTTTCTGTCATGTAAAGCCATTTATTTTTAAAAAATGGGCAAAATTTTTGAATCCCACCAATGAAGACTTCTCCTTGGTTCCAATTTTGGTTCAAATTCATAACTTACCTTTGGTTTGTTGGAATTCCAAAGGCGTTTCTAAAATTTTGTCAAAGATTGGTATACCCATTGCTATGGATGCTTTGACAGCTGCGAAAACTAGACTAACGTATGCAAGGATTTTCATTCAAGTAGCCACCATTTCCTCTTTCTCAGAGACTGTTCCCATCTCGATTGAAGATGAAAATTTTAAGCTTCGGATTCAATATGAATGGAAGCCTACACCTTGCGCCTCATGCAACTCCTTAACCCACCCCTCTATTGGAACTCGTTCAATATGAATTAGGATGTTAAGCCTAATTAAATGTCCCAAGGCTAACCAAGAGGGGGGGTGAATTGGTAATTTAAAAATTATACTTCTACTCTTGGATTTTTAGAAAACCTTTTTAATTATTAATGCAAGTTAAATTTAAAGTTTAAAAAATAAACTTTTCAACCAGAGAAAACAACTTGCAATGAAATTAAATGCGTAAGAAAAATAAGAAAGAACACACCAGATTTATAGTGGTACGGTCAAACCTTGACCTACGTCCACTCCCTGGAGGCACCCTCCGAGTATTGCACTAATACTAATAGTGTCTTTCCTTTTGCCCCCATAGCAAGGCAGAGAAGCCTGTATAAAATCACTTTCACCTTCCCCGGTGCGGCGGAGTAGCCGAGTTCTTTGACACCAAAGATATCTTCTTCTCGCCAAAACTTCCCTCAAGACGACCCTTGAATCCGATGGTACTGAGGTGCAAGTTCTCCGGAGCAACCGTGTGAATATCCCCTCCACACTCCCTTGAAATCCCCTCCAAGGATCTTCTCCCTCTCAAACTCCACCCTTTCCTCTCTCCCTTTCAAGTTCTCTCTTCTAATTTTCTCTCAAAGAACGAAGACATAATGGCTGTCAAAGATACACTTTGTCGTCCTTTTACACTCTCCAAGTGTCGGCAGAGAACCGGACCGATGTTGTTGAACTTCACTTGAGAGCCTTCAAAGGAGATGGGAAGAAAACAAGAGATCTTCTTCTTCAAGTAACCTTGTGAATCCCTCACAAACCCCTCACTTGATCTCTCACTCTTCACTCTTACAATCTCTCCAGAACCCTCACTCTCAATGATCCCTCTCAAGAAAAAATAACTCCAAAGGCACTTGTAATAGTTTCCAGGACTCCTTATATAGAAAGGACATGAAAAACCGTCCAAAAAACTCCTAAAAACATGTTTTTCTGTGCACTGGATCGTCCCGTATGAAATTGAGTTAGTACGGATGAACTGTGTAAAAAATTGTTCCGTACGAACCATTTGTGCATCTGTACGAACCAATGTCATCCTGGACAAAATAGGTTCATCCTGTACGAATAAAGTTTGTCCGGTACGAACAGTTATATCAAAAGTTGGTTCCGAAAACTGCAGAATGTTGCCAGAAACTGCCATAGTCGGTTCCCATCGTCCTGGACGAACATGACTTCGTCTGGACGAAATTTTTACAGAGAGCAACTCGTCCTGGAACGAAAATGATTTTGTCTGGACGATCAGGACTTAGAAAAATTTTCTTGTTCAATTCATGTTCGTTCCATTGCTCTTACAAGGAGATAACTGATCTGATCATACTGTACGAATAATGTTCTTCCCGTACAATCAGTAAAAACCTTTTTCAAGATCTTCATTAGTGTGTGTGAATTTATTCACTCAATTACAATCACTCCCTCTCAAATTTAATTCAAATAAAAAGTACAAGCTTCAAATTCACAAATTATCTCATGCTAAATTTGATTTGAAGTCTTCGTAGTCTGGAGTTCAATTTTCCTGAAATATTAGTACACACAAGAGCAAAAATAAATCTTCCAAAAAATTTTAGGAGATAACAACACATAAAACAATAATATTTGGAATCATCAAAACTATACAAGTTGCAAGAATGTAAAACATGCAAATAGCAACTTTCCTAACAATCTCTCCCTTTTTGATGATGACAAAACAATTATTATTTGTATAATTTCAAATTCTAAGAATCTCCTAAACTCCTCCTGAATTAATTAACATATGAAAATAAGGAGGCATTAAAATTATTTTTGTTTTCAAAATTTTTAGAAATACAAAACAAAACAAAACAAAGACACATACACTAAACAAAACAAACACACATACACTAAACAAAACAAACACATAACGATACGAATACACAAGACACAACAAACAATTTCTCCCCCTTTTTGACAACATCAAAAAGTGAAGAAGAAAAAGATTAGAAATATAAGTAGACATATGAAAATTATTTAAAAATTTAACCTTTAAAGTGATTGACATAAGGTATGCAAATAAAATTAAAATATTGGCCAAATCATAAAATTCATAGAATTTAAGAAGATATATAACATAGAAACTAAAAAGAATTAATCAACACATGAGTATATTTAGACATTTAAGATAGAGAAAATCATTATGAAAATGATGATATAAAAATTTTATATTTCATATTTCAATATATAATATAAATGTACATAAGATCAATTTGAATTAAGAGATTAAAAAATTAAGGAAAGAAATAACTATCACATGTGGCGCTTTGCGCATCTTTTTTAATTTTGTGGCACATTTTGTGCATCTTTTCACTTGTTGGGCTTATTTTTTGCCTATTTTTCACATTGCAAATCTTTGCGCATTTCTTCTGATTTTTGTACATTTGTATAATTTTCAAGAGTAATTGTATTCTTTCTAAAATCAATAATCTAAAACTTCAAATCTTTCTAAGTGCATAAATATTAATTGATAAGTGAAATATAAAATAAGAAAACATCATAATTTCAATAATAATATTAAAATTAATATAGTCTAAATAAGAGACATGAAATTCACAATCTTAATAATATCAAGTTATAAACACAAATTAAATTTAGAAAAATTAGATTTTCTAATGAATTCAATTTTATGTTGCACTTCAAAGTATAGCACTTGTAAGATAAAAAATTTAATGGTTTTCATATAGGCTAACGAACATTTCAAACACAGAACAAAAACACTTAAACAAAGGGTTTAAACATCATTTTGCTCTTGATCTGATGATTCAGAAGTTAGATCTGCCCAGGAAATTTTTTGCTTTTAATTATTTTCCCATTTTATGATTTGCTTAGCTTTGTCCTTTTCTTTAGTAGGAAGAGTTGTCAAATTAGGGCACTAACTTTTCAGATATCCAGATTTCCTACATCCAAAGAAAATAATACTTAAAGAAATCTGAACATTCTTACCATTTTTACCTTTATTCCATTTTTGTTGATGCTTATGCTTATGCTTTAGTGGACTTTTTAATTTACTTGTTAAGTCACCGCTTTCCTCACCAACTAAGCAACTTTTCTCCATATCTTCATCTTTTAACATTATTGTTTCACCTGCATCCAAAAGTCTTTGACCCAAATATTATTCATAGGCAATGAGTGAGCCAATCAAATTATCAATAGAATATTCATTCAAATTTTTTGATTCACAAATAGCAACAACTTTGGCATCAAACTTATCAAGTAAACAACGTAGAATTTTATTGACTATTTCAAAGTTTGAAAATTCTTTATCTAAAGCATGCAATGATGTTACAATTTGAATAAACCTAATATACATGTCTAAGATCATCTCATAAGATTTCATGCTAAAGAGTTCATAGTCATGCATCAATAAATTCAACTTAGATTGCTTGATTTCACTAGTACCTTCATATGTAATGCATAAACTGTCCCAAATTTCCTTGTCAGTAGTACATGCAGAGATTCTCATATAATCTTCTGAATTTAAAGCACAGAATAAACAATTCATACATTTAGCATTTAATTCAGCATAAATTTGTTCTACTCTACTCCATTTAGAAAAAGGGGTATCAGTTTTGATTCCATCTATAATACGTGACGGTACAGAATAATCATTTTGAATCATATGCTACATTCGATAATCTATTGATTGCAAGAAAGTAGACATTTGAATTTTCAAAAATTAAAAAAAATATTTTCAAATAAAGGTGGTCTAACAATTGAATATCCTTCTAATGTTTTATGGTTTCTAAAATTAGTCATACTCATTTTTTCAAAAAGTAGTCAAAACTTATTATTTTAAAACCTTGCTCTGATACCACTTGTTGGAACTCGTTCAATATGAATTAAGATGTTAAGCCTAATTAAATGTCCCAAGGCTAACCAAGAGGGGGGGGGGGGTGAATTGGTAATTTAAAAATTATACTTCTACTCTTGGATTTTTAAAAAATCTTTTTAATTATTAATGCAAGTTAAATTTAAAGTTTAAAAAATAAACTTTTCAACTAGAGTAAACAACTTGCAATGAAATTAAATGCGTAAGAAAAATAAGAAAGAACACACCAGATTTATAATGGTTCGGTCAAACCTTGACCTACGTCCACTCCCCGGAGTCACCCTCCGAGTTTTTCACTAATACCAATAGTGTCTCTCCTTTTGCCCCCACAGCAAGGCGGAGAAGCCTGTACAAAATCACTTTCACCTTCCCCGGTGCGGCGGAATAGCCGAGTTCTTTGACACCAAAGATATCTTTTTCTCGCCAAAACTTCCCTCAAGATGACCCTTGAATCCGATGGTACTAAGGTGCAAGTTCGTTGGAGCAACCGTATGAATATCCCCTCCACACACCCTTGAAATCCCCTACAATGATCTTCTCCCTCTCAAACTCCACCTTTTCCTCTCTCCCTTTCAAGTTCTCTCTTCTAGTTTTCTCTCAAAGAACAAAGACACAATGGCTATCAAAGATACACTTTATCGTCTTTTTACACTCTCCAAGTGTCGGCAGAGAATCGGACCGATGTTGTTGAACTTCACTTGAGAGCCTTCAAAGGAGATGGGAAGAAACTAAGAGATCTTCTTCTTCAAGTAACCTTGTGAATCCCTCACAAACCCCTCACTTGATCTCTCACTCTTCACTCTTACAATCTCTCCCTAACTCTCACTCTCAATTATCCCTCTCAAGAGAAAACAACTCCAAAGGCACTTGTAATAGTTTCTAGGACTCCTTATATAGAAAGGACATGAAAAACCGTCAAAAAAATTGCTAAAAATATGTTTTTCTGCGCACTGGATCGTCCCGTACGAATAAATTTCATCCGGTATGAACAGTTATTTCAAAAGTTGGTTCCGAAAACTACATAACGATGCCAGAAACTGCCATAGTCGGTTCCCATCATCTTGGACGAACATGACTTCGTATGGATGAAATTTTTACAGAGAGCAACTCGTTTTGGGACAAAAATGATTTCGTCTGGATGATCAGGACTTAGAAAAATTTTCTTGTTCAGTTCCTGTTCGTTCCATTGCTCTTACAAGGAGATAACTGATCTGATTGTCCTATATGAACAATGTTCATCTCGTACGATCAGTAAAAAACTTTTTCAAGATCTCCATTAGTGTGTGTGAATTTATTCACTCAATTACAATCTCTCCCTCTCAAATTTAATTCAAATAAAAAGTACAAGCTTCAAATTCACAAAGTATCTCATGCTAAATTTGATTTGAAGTCTTCGTAGTCTGGAGTTTAATTTTCCTGAAATATTAGTACATACAAGAGCAAAAACAAATCTTCCAAAAAATTTTAGGAGATAACAACACATAAAATAATAATATTTGGAATCATTAAAACTATACAAGTTGCAAGAATGTAAAACATGCAAATAGCAACTTTCCTAACACCCTCGTCTCTCTGTCCCTCTAACCCGCAGCAGACTAATCTGCCACCTCCTAGAGATCGTAGTATCTCTCATAATCCCAAGGAAAAAAACCTTTTAAGACCTCCTATAATAGCCCCTGCTTCTGGAATATCAGCTCATCAATACAGCACTCCTCATGCTACCAACCCCCCTCCTATTATAACCCAACTTGGCCCATCTGCCAGCTCCTAACTCTCTTTTGTGCCACCTCAAGTTTCTTTTCATCCTATCTCCAATCTCTCCTCTCTTCTAGCTATCTTAGGTTCTATTCCTATAGCTGCTTCCTAGTCACCTCTAGAACCTGCCACACTTACTACCACATACATTATCTCAACAACTCCCATTCCCTCCTCAACATCACCATTCCTAATCTCAATTCTCCTACGGATGATTGCATAGGAGAAATTGAGAATCCTCCTAACCTCAACTCCACTAGCATAATAACCAACAATAAATGTTCATCCCTCCAGGACACATGTCCCTCCACTTCTCTTGACAATGATGTTCCCATCAATGTTGACCCTCCCCTTAATTAAAGTGGCAAGTCTTCTAACCCAGCCTTACCCAAAATCTACAGGGGTAAGGGAAGTAAAAAGTCGCCAACCCCCACTTCAAAATCTAAATGATTAATCCCACCATTGCCACTTGGAATATCAGAGGATTTCGCTTCTCTGATAAAGTGCATCGCTACAAACGTCTTGTCCAATTTCTTAGGTTGGATATGCTTTGTATTCTTGAAAGTAGGATTCATGCTTCTTCCCTTTTTGACGTCAGATTTTGCTCAAACCATTTGTTTTTTAACATGAAAAATAGTTCCAATAACTTCAATTATTCCATTCCTGGGAGGATTTGGATCAAATGGTCCACTGATAGGCTCTCATTTGAGCCTACTTTCATAACTTCACAAATTATTGCTGGTATGATTCATTATGGTACTTCAAAATCATTCATATTGTCAGTTATCTATGCTTTTAACAATCAAGATGAAACGAAAGTTTTTTGGGATAACATCAGATCTATTACTCCCCACCATGCGACTCCTTGGATCATTATGGGAGATTTTAATTGTTGTCATTTTCCTTTTGATAAATTGGGAGGAAATGCTCTACATAAAAATCAGCTTAATGACTTCAATAGTCTCATCTTTGATTCTAACCTCAAAGATCTGGCTTCTGTGGGCCCTTCTTTCACATGGTATAATCAGAGAACTGATAATTCTATACACATTAAGTTGGATCGTATGTTGGTGAATGATGAGTGGTTGGCTCTTTCTCGAATTCTCACTTTGGTATTAAAAATCTTAACTGATCTGATCACTACCCAATTATGCTTTTACTTGACTATTCTCATACTTCTCATCACAGTTTTGTATTCAAGAATTATTGTGCTAAACTTGAGCCATTTTGGTTTGCCTTGCTTGGAGTTTTTTTTGTGAAAACTAAAGGTCATCCTTTTATTGACCTTTGATCCAAACTCAAGCAACTCAAGGGTGAGATTAGAGGGAAAGATTGAGCTAATTCAAACTTAATGCTGACTATTTGAAATCTCTTCAATGTAAACAAGAGGATTATCTTAATTGCTTGAATACCAATTGCAATATTTATGATGTTTCCATTGATTTTAAGAAGGTGAATCAATAATTGGCTGCTGCTTCCTCTCAATGGTTTTCTTGGATAAATCAAAGAGCTAAAATCAAATTGCTCTTTCATGGGGATGATGATCTTAAGTTCTTATATTCCAAAATTCATCTTAAGAGGATTTATAAAAAAACTGCTCTCTTTGGCCATGTCTCATGCATCCTCTTCTTATCCTGAACCAATTAAGGACACTATCTCATACTTTAAGAGGCTTTTTAATCCCTCTATTCAATGGGACTTTAGCATCAATATTTTCCCTTATGGTAAAGTGATTCCCGTTGTTTACTTTCATTCCTTAATCATGCCTTTCACTAATGAAGAAATTAAAAAGGTTGTTTTCTCTGACGCTTCTAACTCCACTACGGGTCCGGATGGTTTCAACTTTGAGTTTTATAAATCAACTTGGGTGGTCATCGGACCTACTGTTTGCAATACTGTAAATTTTTTTTCATTGCAATCATTATATTCCAATGGCTGTTAAGGAAACTGTCATCACTCTGATTCTCAAATCTAGTAATGTTGAGGCTATTACTAACTTCTGCCCTATCTCTCTCAGCAACACCTGCTACAAAATTATAGCAAAAATTTTGGCAGCTAGATTGAAACATATTATGCCTCATATCATTAAAGAGAATCAATCTGGGTTAATACATAAAAAGATTTCTACGGATAATATTTTTCTTGCTAATGACATCTTTTTTCATTCTAGAATCTCTACTAAATTTAATATGTTTTGTGGGAAACTTGATATCAAAAAGCATTTGATAGTGACTCTAGAGAATTTCTTTTAGCCAGGATGGCTCAGAAGCTTTTCCTAGCGTGTTTATTAAGTGGATCAAAGATTGCATTGATGATATTTGGTTTTCTCTTTGCATAGATGGCTCGCTTGAAGGATTCTTCCCTTCATCCTCTGGTCTGAGGCAAGGGTGTCCTCTAAGTCCTCTTTTCTGCATAATCATGGATGCTTTTTTTTATCTTCTAGCCCTCCCAATAATATTCATTTATATACTTAATGTTGCAGGTACCAAGTTATCACACCTCATGTATTTCGATGATCTCATAATTTTCGGGAAAGCTGATGTTGGCAACTGTAAGAATCTTTGTCAGTGGCTCAATCTCTTCTCTGAGGCCTCTAGGTTGGTAGTGAATTTTGGGAAAAAATCTCTATTATTCTCCCTCCTAATTGTCAGTTCGCTGATAATATTTGTTATATTTTCAACATTCCCTCCTCTTCCATCTATATTAAATACCTAGAGATTCCTATTTCCCCTTATAAGCTGAAGTTGGCTAGCTTTTCTAGTTTGATGGAAACTGTTACTCGTACAAGCTCTCAGTTGGAAAGCTAAAGCCCTTTCGTTTACATTTGGAACACGATTGCTATACCTAAAACCATTATTAAGCAAATTAATAGGTTGTGTGCCAAATTTCTATATTTTGCATACATATCCGGTTGTAAGTTGCATTTAATATCCTGGAGAAACATGTGTAAACCTAAAGTCGTTGGTGGGCTTGGCCTTCCGTCCTTACTTTCTGTTCAGTTTAGTTATAACTTCTCTCTTATTAAAAGGTTATATAATGTCAGCAATCCCATCTCCACTTGGTTTTTCTATAACTATGTGTCCCCTTGAAAACCGCCTATTTCCAAATCTTCTATTTTTTGGGAAAATTTAAGTGTGACTACCCGGCTAGCTAAAGAGAACTATCATTTTAAGGCTTCCTTTAATGCTCCTATAGCTCTCTATTGGGATAACTGATTTTATGATAAATGTATGTATGAGGATAGTGATATGCAGCCCATATTAACTTTGTATCCTAACAATGTTAGTATTTCTACCATCTTAACTGATATTGGCTGGGTGTTGCTACCGAGTATAACTGATACTATCTATCAAAAACTCACTGCAATTCCTGTTAATTTGAATCCTCAAGGTTACTTAATTTGGGGTAATGATAAAGGTGGTTCTCACAGTTCTTATCTTAATTTCTTTTACAAGGATCTCCCTATGGTTAACTGGAACCAATTTGTTTGGCACAAGCGTTATGTACTAAGATTCTCCTCTTATTGTTGGATGTCTTTGAATGGTGGTATGAAAACTGCTGATATTCTTCAGTCTAAGGGTAGCATGCATTGTGGACGGGGCTTGCCCTCTTTGTAATTTAGTTGCTGAAACTGTTTCGCACTTATTTTTTGAATGTGATTACTCCACTGTTATCTCTATGCTAATCCCTGCTCTTGGGGTCCTTCTCCTTAGACCAAATATTTTGCAAGCTTTTGAATGTTGCTCTGTTTATCATATTTGGATGGAAAGAAATGACAGGAAATTTGGCAATTCTTTTTCTTCTTTTACTACCTTATGCCATAAAATTAAATATGTGATTTTCTCCAAAGTCCTGAAATGGAAGCATGGGCTTTCTCTTCTGGATATGTTGTAGTCTTTTTATTGCCATGGTGTGGACAGTTTGTCTGTCCTATTGTTGCCTGGGTTGGCTAGCTCGGTTTGGAGGGCAAGGATGATGATTTTCTTTTGTCGGTTTATAACATCCATTTATGGCTTTTCACGATTTTTGGAGGGCAAGGATGATTGAATTGCTCAATTTGTCCCTTTGGATGGCAATATTTTTGGCAGAGTTGGGTATTCTGCAACCAGGTTGATTGAACGTAGCAATTCTTGAGCCCGTCGCGCTTTCCCTCCAATCTTTCATGGAGGTTTTTTGAGTTGTGCAGTTTTGGTGGTGTTATTTTTCCCTTTACACCACTATTCTGTTTTTATTTTTTACAGATGTTTCTGTTTGTGCTTTTGCATAAACTGTATTTTTTGTGATTTTTCTGTTAACTTTTTCTCTCTTTTTTTACATGTATTTTTTTACATCAATGAAAACGGGCTAAGCCCATAATTTATCAAAAAAAAATCAAAATTTTCTAATAGTTAAACTCTTGCTCCATCATTGAATCATGGATCCCATCTCATTTCTTTTCATGTGTATAAATTTATAATTAAATTTATTTATTTAATTTTGATTATTTCTTTTTAATTTTATTAATTACATTATTTGACATCAACTTAAAATTTTTGTTTAATCATATATATTTTAAGAATAAAAAATTTATTTATATTTCCAAACATCAATGTGGGAGATTTATCAGTAATTTTTTTTTATTCTCTCAAAAAAAAAAAAGTAATTTTTTTATTCTGAAAAATGAGCTGGGATTGCGGGAACGAACCTTGAAGGAATTGTACCGTTTTTTAAGCCAGGCTTTTAAGTTTGAAAAGACATTTTGCAGGCGGCAAGTGGGAATCTATAGCCATAGAGAAGACAGCATTTCACCTCAAAACAGCTAAGATATCCAAAATAGCAATGCTATGATTGCTAGGGTTTGGTTTCAGCATACTATAGCTGCATAAGCTTAACTGTGTAATATTTTAAATTTCTTCCATTCCCAAAGCTTTCTCACCCTCGAAAATTTAAATCTTTAGACCGTTTTTAACTGAATTTCATCGAAGTTCACCTTTTATCAGATCACATTTAAATAAATTTTTAACAAAATAATCCAAGGAATTAATTGGAGAAATTATTATCTGAGTGTGGATGGGAAGAACCGTTGAGATATATGAGTATACATACCGTATACATATTTATATATATACATAATATGTATCAAATTAGTGTATACTATGTACACTTACAATTTTGATGATTCTTCCCAGTCAAACTACTCATAGAATAATTTCTCTAAGAATTAATATCTTCACACGTTCTGCTAATATATTGAATTAAATAATGTAAAAATATTATTCATTCTTTTTAATATAACAATGAGAACGAAGCTACGACTGTATTTTCATTAAAAAAGTTTTCTACAGTAATTTCTGTATCCCGTTGTTTGGCTTCTCCCTCACCGTCTTTCACTCAAAATATGCTCATTTTTTCCTTTCTAGATGACTAGATGCAATGAGCATGAGAGAGTTATCTGTGCTGAGTATTCTTGATATGAGCGTGATGTTGATTTAATTTAAAGAGCAAAATATATTGTTAGAGAGCATTTTTCCCACGCTACACATGCGAAGCAAAATAGGACGTATAAATTATTCTTTTAATATTCTTTGATATCAATGTACTTCTTCAAAGTCAATTAGGTTTGCCGACAGTGGCAAAGTCGATATATTAGTGATAGATAAAGGTTAGGAGTGATTAAACAAAGTGATATTATGCAACTTTTATGGGATAATAAGTCTAATTTTTAAAAGGTATATGAGGAAAGAAGCTATGGGTGTGATGCTGAAATCCATGTTGACGAGTCTGTGCTTAAAAGATAGATAACTTTGTGATAACTTTGGAGCAGCTTAATTATTATTTTTTTTTTTTGGGACATTTAGGCCATTTAAGGCAAACTCACACACACAACGCATACACATGGACTCGAATCTTGGACCTCTTAGTTGGAAGTCTAAGCTCTCAACCAATAGGCCAAGGGGAGTTGTGTGGAGCAGCTTAATTATAACTATGATTTTAAAAAATAAAATGTATTAAATTTTGTAATGAGTCATCATTAATGATGGGTTTTTTTTACTATTTTTATGTATCTTTCCATGTAGCCTTTAGATATAGATCTTTTTTTGAGCATTATTGATTCACTATAGTATTCTTGAGACCCTAGTTATCATAACTTTTTTCTCATATCTCTTTAACCTCTTTCTTTACTTTTTTTGATACTCACTTCAACTTCTTATATTTTCATCTAGGAGGATGCCTGTTAGTAAGGTCGGGGTAATCCACAAATAAATTTAGATCCAATATCTTGAAAGACATGGTAAGCAAAATTGATGCTAGTAACAAAAAAAATAGACGCATTATCTTCAAAAACAAAAGACCTCATGAAGTTGAATAAGAGACTTAAGAAGATGATCCAAGATGTCGTTAGAGGATTATTGAGGCATGCATAAAGGAAAAATATGTTAGAGGGGTCCTTTGACATGGTCATTCACCATAGAAGATTGAGGACGTACCCAAACAATCACTTGAATACAAAATGTAGATCCCACTCACATTGCCACTAGTTATTAAGAGCACAATCCTCCTCTTAGATGAGTGAGGATTACATAACCTGAACTGACTAACCTAGAGTCATGCATCAGGTGTGGTTGCCTCAAAAGTTCAATATGTTTAATATAGAGTCCTATAGGAGAAGAAATAATTCTGGGTCACTAACTTTAAATCAATAACAATGGTGCTCAACATTGATGATGATATGAAGTGTTGGCAATTCTTCATTATTTTTAAAGAGTTAGCACTCTGGTAGTTAACTCGCTTACTAGTAGAGATAATTGCTTTAATAACAAAGCTCAAAAGGATATATTTCACATAATTTACAAGTGCCAAAAGCTTCAAGGTAACTTAGAAGCCTTCCTCATGATGCATCAAGAGCATGGAAATTCATTCCATAGCTTGAACATGAGATTCTAAAAGTTGATGCTTGAGGTAACCAATATCTATAACTGAAGTCAACGCATCAAACAAAATAGTAACCATATCTTTAGTAATCAATGAGAATATTATCATGTTTTTTTTTTTTTTTTTTTTTTTTTTTTTTGGTTAAAACCCGCGGAGGGGCCTACGTGTTACTTCAGAAAATCGGTTACAAAGTCCTTAAAAAGACCAACCAGCTAACTAGTGCTCAGAAGAGCTACAATCCAAAAAAGAAAGAAGAAAAAAAAACCTAAAAGCCGGTCGGTCCTTATCCTATGATTACAAAATTGAAAGCAAAAAACAAACGGGCTGTGAGACGACAGCACCCAAAAAAGGAAGATCCAATGAGTAGCTTTTGGCACGAACTTCCTTTAGAGCTATAACAACCGCAACTTTCAATTAACCTGCAGGAAAGACTCCAATAACAAAAATTAGGATCACTCTTAATAAAATCAGTGATAATAGATTCCGGATTTAGAAATGTAACAGGATCAGAGTTAGGATAAAACCAATTGCAAAGAATGGAAGAAAAAAATCTCTCCCAAAACACAGCCAGGTATTCCTATAATGCCATAATAAATCGGAGAAACTAAATAAGCGCTCAGGTCTGTCAGTATCCAGAGAGATCTTCAAAATGTTAATGATATTATGAAAGAGACAATGCAGATAATAAAGATTCTGGGATTTAAAACCGAGAAAAAAATTCACAAAGTTCTCCGCAATAATCATATTTTCCAGATTACCAACACCTTGCAAGAGACAATTCTCAATCACCAAAATAAGAGCCCAAGAAACATGACAGCAACGAACAGGGAAAAGAAAATGAAACTCCATATTAATATTAGTTAACCATAGAGACACCATATGGATAGAAACAAAAAATTTTAAATAAATATCAGATAATCTGCAAGGGTAGCTACCACCAGAATTGATCACCAAAGAGATATATAAAAAGGAATGAAGAAGCAGGTCATAATAATTCCAACCAGCTCCCACAATGCTATAAATGAAGAAATCCACAATCATGAGACACAACCATTCCTAATGTAAGGGAGAGAAGTTTTATCCAACAATATCATGCCTTTCAAAACAGGATTTAAACTAGAAATATTCAGATCTTGATAATTTTCGAGCTGACAACCAAAGTTAGCCAACCAGTCAGCACAAGCATTAGCTTCACGATAAATATGAGAAATATAATAATCAATAGAAGCAAGAGAATTTCTAATTTTCCTAATCAGATAGAAGTTTTGAGGATTACCCAGAAATTTTTTGTTAATGATTTGAACCACAAGATCAGCATCCACCTCAATCCATACATTATGGAACCCCAAAGTAATACACTTATCAATCCCCAATTGAAGACCGGATAGTTCAGCAGTCAAAACAGAGCAAAATTGCAAGGGGGAAGCAAAAACAGATAAGACTTTACCAGCATGATCCCGAATGATGCCCCCAGTGCCAGCTAAATTATTCCTAACCGAACCATCAGTATTCAATTTGACATAAGGAACATACGGTTTTCTCCAAATAACCAATCTGCTCTTACACTTGGCTGCATTGATATTCAAGTTAATACCAAAAAACTCAGCCAACTGTTTAGCATTTCTGAAATTTTTATACGAGATTAAATTACAAGAAGAAAAATGAGAAATTTTGTGGTTAATATTAGAAATGATAACAGAAGCATCCATTTGAATACCAGCATGCTTGGATTCATTTCTGGATTTCCAGATGAACCATAAAATAAGAATTGGGATAAGGTTCAGAATATGGCCTTTAGAATTGTTCATCCAAAGTTTTAACATAGGGGTAATATCAATACAGATATTTCCCTGGTTAATATTAGCCAAATCAGAGTAGTAATCCCAAATCTTCCTCGCAATATGACCATTAAGAAAAGTGTGGTTTATACTTTCAATATTCTCACAACATTGACATTTAGAAGGTAAGAAAAGACCTCTTCTTTGAATAACAGTGTCCACAGGAATAAATCCCTTAATACATCTCCAAGCTAAAATAGAATAAGAAGTAGGTATACTATTATGCCATAATGATGAAAAAATAATAGACTTATCGTACTTAATCCTAAAAGCTTCCCAAGCCTTACTCATTTGGAACAAACCCGAAGAAGACAAAGAGAACAAAATTTTATCCTTACAATTCAAATCTAAAGGGATCATTTTAATTAAATCGACAAAAAAAGAAGGCATGATCTGTAATAGTTTAGTAAAGTTCCAAGTTCCATTAATTATAAAATCAGCAACTTTGATATTCTCAACAGAACAAGTGTTAAAGTAATTATCAATAGAACAGGGACCCATCCAATTATCTTGCCAAAAGAAAACATTACCTTCACCAATACCCCATTGAATGTACTGTTCCGCATACCACCTTACTTTGCAAAGCCTTTTCCAAGTAGGAGAATCAGTAGGTTTAAAAACATTAATCAGGGGATGAGAGTCTTTACAATATTTAGTATTCATAAAACGAGCCCATAGACTCTCATTAGAACGAAAGGAAAACCAAAGTTTATGAGAGAATGTACAAGCCATATCAGTAACATTTTTACAACCCAAGCCACCTTCATTATACGTGCCGCACATACTATTCCAAGAAGCCCAATGTATAGCATTACTATTATATTTTGAAGTCCAAAAGAATTTATTTATCATTCTTTCAATACGAAGGCAAATCGAGGCAGAAGGGTTGAGAGAATGGAATAAGTAAATGGGTAAAGAGTTGAGAACAGACTTAATAAGAATTAACCTACCCCCATGAGATAAAAAGTTAGAAGACCAATTTTGCAACTTATTTTGGATAGAGGTAAAAATATCTTCAAACAAGTGATTTCTCTTTTTACCTTTATAAATAGGAGTGCCCAAATACTTAATGGGAAAGTTTTTAGATTGAAAACCACAACGCCTTTGAATAGCAAGAACTCTATTTCTATTAATAGTTTTACTAGCAATAAAAGAACTTTTTTCCTTGTTAATAGCTAAACCAGAAACCGAATGAAAATCTAATAAAAAATTACTTAAAATAGAGATATTATTGATAGAACCATTAGAGAACAAAATGAAATCATCAGCAAAACTAAGATGAGAAACAGGTAAGCCTCTAACAGTTCTAAAATAAAGATTAGGATTATGGATAAAAAGATCTTCGATACCCCTAGATAAATATTCCATAGCAATAATGAAAAGAGCAGGGGAGATATTATCCCCTTGTCTTAAACCTTTGGTGGACTTGAAGTAGCCATGACTCCTACCATTAATCAAGACCGAAAAGTAACAGTTATTAATACTGTTCTTAATAAGATTTATAAAAGAATCAGAAAAACCAAATAAAGACATGATTTTTAAAAGGAAATTCCAGTTAAGATTATCATAGGCCTTAGAAATATCCAATTTTAAAATGATATTGCCACCTTTCACCTTAGTATTAATTTCATGAGCCATCTCTTGGGTTAATAAAACATTATCAAAGATGCTTCTACCTTTAACAAAACCAGTTTGATTCCTCGAAATAATTCTAGGAAGAATATTCTCCAATCTTTTAGAAAGAACCTTAGAAATGAGTTTATTAAAAAAAGAGCAAAGACTTATAGGTCTAAAATCATTCCACTTATTAGCCCCCATAGATTTAGGAATGAGCACAATATTAGTAGAAGAAAAATAGTTAGGGTAAGGAGTGCCCTTGAAAAAATCAATAGCAGCTTCAATAATATCATGTTTGAGCAACTCCCAGCAATTTTGAAAAAATTTAGTGGTGTAACCATCAGGCCCCGCAATGGAGTCTCCATTTAAATCATTAACAGCATTTAAAATTTCCTCCTCAGAAGGGATTAAACAGAGCAATTCATTATCCCTATCATCAACAATTTTAGGAATAATGTGAGTATTAGTAACCGGATTAGTATTATCATTACTCTGAAAAGTATTCTTAAAATGATCCACTCCAGAATTACAAATAAGTTCCTCATTATCAATGAAAGAACCATCATTAATCATAATTTTGTGAATATAATTCCTATTTCTATTACGGTTGGCCATAGCATGGAAAAATTTAGTGTTCCTATCCCCATCAACAGTAAATTTAACATTCGCTTTTTGTTTCCAGAATATTTCCTCTTGATCCTGAAGACTAACCAGAAGGTCTTTAGCACTATTAAGATGAATCAAATTTTCATTGGAAGGATTGCTCATGTAACTCTTATCAAGCTCTTGCACTTTCAATTCAGCTTCCTTAATGTTAGTAAAAATGTTTTTAAAAACATTTTTATTCCACCAGTTTAAAACATGTTTTAATCTACTAAGTTTAGACCAGAGTCTTAGCATGCCCTTGATGTCATTATTAGGAAATAAAGGCGCATTCCAGTTTAGTCTAACAACATTTTTGAAATCATGATGATTGAGCCACATATTTTGAAATCTAAAAGAAGTATTTCCAATTCTACTATTAGCATTGATGTTAAGCAGTAAAGGACAATGATCAGACAATGTTCTACTAAGGTGCTCAACAGTAGTGATGGGAAAATTAGACAACCAATCATTGTTAAACAGAATTCTATCAAGACGTTGCCAAATAGTAGCACGGTTCCAAGTAAAAGAATTACCGCTAAAGCCAATATCATTAAGAGAGCAGTCAGAAATAACAGAATTAAAGTCTTCCATAGCACTAGAATTAGGCAAATTACCTCCTCTTCTTTCAGAAGCATTGGAGATAATATTAAAATCTCCACCAATGCACCACGGACCAATAGCAATAATGGCAAAATTACGCATTTCCTCCCAAAGAGGAACACGGTTACCTCTAGATGTAGCAGCATAAACAAAAGAGCCAAAACACTTATGATTAAATAATTCAATTTCACAGTTAATAATTTGAGGATGGTCCGATAAAATATTGACATTGATAATATTTTTCCAAAAGATCCAAATTTTGTTAGAGCAATTATAAACAAAATTAGGAAAACCTAATTTAGAAGCAGTAGTACCAATTTTACTATAAGCAATAAGAGGTTCAATTAAGACTAAAAAAGAAATACCATGCACTCTAGAAAGATTCTTAACTCTAGCAATGGAGTGTTTTCCCCCAATTCCCCTAACATTCCAAATGAGTGCTTTAATCATAAGGTTGTTTGGAAAAATTATGGGCACGGGTAGACCGTGGGGTAGAAGGTTGAGAATTTTTGACATTCTTACCTTTCTTTTTGATCACTTTCGAGAAGCCACCATCATCAATATTTTGAGAATCAGAATTATTAGCATTAGAATAAGAAATTGCCTCAGCCTTGTTTTTTGAAGAATTATCAATAGTAATGTCAGAAGAAAGATGCAATTTATTACTCACAGAGTTTTGAATAATTTTTACCGTCTGCTCATTATTTTGCTCTTCATTGCAAGGAGGAAGAAATTCCCCTTCTTCATAAAGTTCACCACTAATATCTCCAGCCATATCTTCTTCTATGATAGAAATTGAAGCTGTATTTTTTCCTGTAAATTCCTTATTAGTCAAAAAAGCTTGCTCATTAACACTACTTCCAATTTCTTTAAGAATGGAGTCAACAGAAACAAAAATTTTCGGCTCAGTATCCTCATTAACATTTTCAACAATACCACTCTTCTCCCTATCCAGAGAAGTATTAACAATAGGGTTTTGCAAATTTTCTTGTAAGATAACCACTTCAGCTTCGTAATTATCAGATGATGGAAGCGGTTCCAACCGATCTGTTTGAATAAGCTTCCCTGTAGGCACGTAAACTTGATCGGAGGATCCAAGCTTACCATCCACCTGCAAATTTGATTTTTTAAGCTCAGGGTGAAGTTTAAAACAATAGATATTAGCATGTCCATGTATTTTACAGTGCGAACAGAACTCCGGAATTTTTTCGAATTCAACTTTCTGCATATAACCGAAAGCTTTGGATCCAACCCAGATCTCCTTAGCATGCTTTTTGGTAATGTCAACTTCGACTAAAATTCTGGCAACAGAAGGTCTAGTACGTGAGGCAGTAGCCTGATCCGTTTGGAGAGGCCTACCAAAAATAGAACCCAGTGCATGCAAAACTTTTTGATTGAAAAAATGAAGCCGGAGATTAGGAAACGAAATCCATATAGGAACAATGGGAGATTCTTCCTTGATATCAAAGAACGGTGTCCATTTTAAAATACGCATTTGACAATTGAAAATAAAATAAGATCTCCGAGCAAAAATCCTACTATAATCAAGATCATTCGAAAGTTGTATAGCTACATGCCTCGAATCCAACAGACCGATAGAAAAAAATCCCGATAATTTTAAGTTAGTGAAGAAACTGCGAATGGAATCGAGATTAGGTCTGTTCAGACCAAATTTACCAACCAAAGTATATTGGAAAGGTGAAGCTAACTTAAGCACATCTTCGTCAGATAAAAGAACAGCAGGAACCCCATTGAAAGTGGTATGAGAAAAAGTAGGAACGGAATCACCTGATCCAGCGAGAACATCCTTGAACGAACGCGATTTAGAAGGAGAAGACTCCTCCTTATCTAGGTTAAAGAAACCTTTGTTAGAGATCGGCTTATCTTCAGACATCACTCCCCAAGGATTATGGGGTTTTGACGCAGCCATGAGGCACCAAGCCCCCACCGGGCTTAGAGCAAAGAAGCAACCAACGCAGCTTTAAGCGAAAACACACCTCAAACGAGCAGGAAAATCACTCAGAAACGAAAACAGAGGAAGAGGAAAACGGAAACCCTAAATCGCCAGAGCGGCGGGGTTAGGGTTCGCGTCGAGAATATTATCATGTATATCATATCATTCATATATAGTCTTATTATTTTACATTTTAACTAAAAACCTATTATATAATATATCTTCATATCAGTATTTATCAATCTAATTGTATGTCAATCATATCAATCTATCTATCTATCTTATTTATCATGTCATATATATCATTTTTATATCATATAACATTTTTATCTATTATATTATGTATGTAATATGAAATGATATCATGTATGCATATTCATATGAGTTCAATGAGATAGGACATCTAGCTTTAATATGATATTTTTATTCATCCATATGTCATATGTCTGTCATATCAATCTATCAGTCATATCTATTCATTTCTTAATCAAATCTTTCATTTATCTATATTAATTATTTTAACATGTAACTTTTAATAAATCAACAAAGAGTCGTCTCTTTATCCATCGACAAGATCGATCAATCGGTTATAGGCTAACTTCTATGATTATACCATAAATATTTTATTTAAAGAAAAATTCATTAGTCCACCCTCCTGTATAGGGTATTACATTTTAAGAGTTAATATATATTAATTATAATGTTGATAATTAGCTTTTCTTCCTTACATTCATATGCCATGTTTATCATATATCAATCATATCATTTTTTGTATGCATTAATATCATATATAAAATATAATAATTTTACTACAATCTATGAAATTCATGACACTACATTATATTCACCATCCTCAGAAAATCATAACTATAAATATAACTTGGTAAAATTCTCATATCGACCAATCAAAATGTTTTGAGTGCCGATATCTATCACATACCAAACATTATGTGCTAAAAGTTTAAAAAAAAGAGAGATGTTGTAATTGTATCAATTTTAAGAGAGAGAACTATATTAAACTCAAAATCATTGGAAAGTAGTTGTAGATTAGAGGTCAATTATAATTACATAATTTTTTTTTTCTAATAGGAATGATTAATGATGGAGCCCTAGAGGACCTTTATTCTCTTCTCTCTCTCATCTCCTCTCTTCCTTCTCTTCTCCTTCCCTATCTTTCTTCCATGGAAAGCAAATGAAATGAGGAGAGCAGATTGTTTGGTGTTAAGTGATATTTTTATTTAAATATATTAAAAATATATTTCAGTATCCAGCATCATAGTGCCATGCAAAGTCTCAGCACTGCTATACTATATATTAATTCTAGAGTTAATTTTTAATAAAGACTTTAACACTGTATGTCAATATGTGGTTGCTTCCTGAGTCTTTCATGGATCTTGTGCAGAATAATTGGTATGCTCATCTTTATCCTGATAATTTGATTTATGGCATGAACAGTCTTTAGCTTAAGTTGAAAAGACTTAAGATGGTTTTGAATTGGTGGAACCATAATATTTTCAAAAACTTGTTTACCAACATTTTGCATGCCGAAAGCAAAATTTACTCCCCGGAAGAGTTGTGTCAGTTGGATTCCTCTGAGGCTAATTTGGGGACTCTTAATGAGGCCAAAGTGGATCTAGCTAAGCTTCAAATTCAGGAAGAAACTTATTGGAAACAAAAAGCTACTGTCAAACACTTAGTTGAGGGTGATAAGAATACTAAATATTTTCTTGGCTTGGTTCTGTGTTTGATAATAGAGATGAGATTGCTAGTATGGCTGTTAATTATTTTCAAAAGCATTTAAATAAGTCTTTTAACCCTGTGTCTATTGATAATTCTGTCTTTATTCCTAATATCATTTCTCAAGATGAGAATAGTTCTTTATTTAGGCCCCCGCTTCTTGAGGAGATTAAGAATATCCTTTTTGAGATGAATGCTAATTCTGTGGCTGGGCCGGATGGGTTTATTGTTAAGTTCTTCCAAAAAACCTGGCCTATTATTTTTAATGATGTTTTTGCTGTTGTTTTGGATTTTTTTAAAGGTGCTCCGATTCCCAAGTTTTTCACTTCTACTTCTATTGTTTTAATTCCTAAGAATACAGATGTTAATTCTTTGAATGATTTTAGACCTATAAGTTTATGTACTATGTTCTATAAGTTTATTTCTAAAATTTTGATGAGTAGGTTAACTATTTTGTTGCCTAAGATTATTTCTCCTTATCAAATGAGTTTTGTTAAAGGTCGTGCTATTGTTGATAATATTCTTTTAGCTCAGGAGCTTTGTCAAGATTTGGATGCCAAGGTAAGAGGTGGTAGCATGATTATGAAATTAGATATTGCCAAGGCGTATGACAATATCAATTGGAGTTTTATTTATAACATTCTTGGTCTTTTTGGCTTTGATAGCAAGTTCATTAAGCTTATTAATTCTTGTATTGAAAGTCCTTTCTTCTCTATAATTGTCAATGGTAAGAGTCATGGTTACTTTCAAGCTTCTCATGGGCTGAGGCAAGGGGACCCGTTGTCGCCGGCTCTTTTTATTATTGCTGCTGATTATTTATCTAGGGGTTTGGCTAATTTGTTTTCCAACTATCCTTGTCTCTACTTCAAAACTTTGGGTGGTGTTCACATTTCGTATTTATGTTGTGCGGACGATTTCATTATCTTTTCTAATGATGCTAAAAATAGAATTACTAAAATCTTTATGTTTTTTGGTCTTTTTGAATCGGTGAGTGGTCTATCTTTCAATAAACAAAAATGTTGTTTTATAGTTTCTAAAAATGTGTTATCTAACCGTATTTTGAATATTAGGAATTATATTGAGTTTACTCAAGCTGTTCTTCCTATTAATTACTTGGGGATCCCGTTCTTTAAGGGCAGGAAAAGATCTTTTATGTTTGATGATCTGATTTCTAAGATCCAACATTGTCTGTTCTCTTGGAATTCGGACTTCCTTAGTTTTGGTGGTCGCCTTACCCTTATTAAGAGTGTGCTTTGTTCTCTTCCTATTTATAGTTTTCAAACGATTTTTCCTACTAAAGAGGTTTGTCTTAGAATCAATAGGATTTTAAATAAATTCTTTTGGCAAGGTTCGGGTAATAATGCTAAGATTCATTGGAGGAATTGGGGTGATTGTTGTGGTACTAAACATGAAGGTGGGTTAGGTTGCAAAGATATGTTTGATACGGCCTGTGCTTTTTCTTTTAAGCTTTGGTTTAATTTTAGGGCTAATGAGTCTCTCTGGGCCATTTTTATAAGGTCCAAATATTGTGGTGGTAGCCACCCATCCCTGTGTTATTTTTCTAGGGGTAATTCTAAAGTCTGGCATCGTATGTGCTCTGTTAAATGGAAGGTGGAGGCTTATTTAAGGTGGGGTCTTGGTAATGGGAACATTTTCTTTTGGCAAGATAAGTGGCTCAATGGGGAGTCTATTGACCATTTACTTAATACTGTTTCTATATCTCAATCGAAGGTTAACTATTTCTTCAATGCTAATGGTTGGGATGTGGAGAAATTGTCTACTATTTTATCGGATAGTATTATTCAACTTATTTTAAAAGTTCCTATGAATAGCAATGTGAAGGATGTGTTACTTTTTTGGGGTTCTAAAGATGGTTCTTTCAGCATCAAGCAGGCTTGGCATACTTTTAGACTTAAGAAGGTGGCTTCTAAGTTGTTTAATATGATTTGGCACAATTCTATCCCCTTTACTGTTTCTATTTTTTTGTGGAGAATTCTTCATAACTACATTCCTACTGATTATAATTTTAGGAAGAGAGGTTTTATCATTACTTCCAAATGTCAATGTTGTTTCCATATTGATAATATGCATCATGTTTTTATTTCTAGCCCTATTGCAGTCAAAGTTTGGACGTTTTTTGAAGATTTATTTCATCTGAATTTATATATTAGTTCAAATGGTATTTCTCAACTGTTGGACCTTTGGTTTGTTAGAACCAAGGGTCACATTAGGAATGTGATTTCCTCTCTCATTTGTTGGTATATTTGGTTGGAAAGGAACGGTTCTCGATTTAATGGGGATCCTATGAACCATCAGAGCATTATTTTAAAAATTAAAGACAATGTTTTGGCTCTGTATTCATCCAATTTGATTGTGTTAAAAAACTTTAGGAATTATAAGTTTACCCTTTCTTTCTTTGGTATTAATGGGAAGGAGGTTGTTAGTAATGTTAGAATTTCTTTTTGTAAGTGGTGCAAGACTCTTCCTAATTGCTTTAAGGTTAATGTGGCTTGGGCCGAAGTTAATGGTATTTATGGCTATGGTGGTATTATCAGGAATCATTTTGGTAGCTGTATTTTTTCTTTTGCTGGGCCGGCTAATGTTATGGATAGTCACATTGCTATGTTTAAGGGGATTTTGCATGGGTTAAATCTCTGCTATAATTTGAACTTGAAGAACATTGTTTTAGAGGTGGATACTTTATATGATAGCCTTTTATGCCTTCATAAGGATGATAATATTTGTGTTCCTTCTTAGTTTTATATCTGGAGAATCATCAAAAATAAGTTGGGATCCTTCGTGAGCTCTTTTTCTCTCATTGTGGTGGATGGTAATATTGTTGCTAATAATGTGGCCATTTTGGGCACTTTACTTAAGAATTGTAATGATTTTACCTTTGCTCAGTTGCCCGTCCATATTCAGGGCCTCATCAATTTAGATCAAAGTGGTTACCCATATGTGTGTCATTAAGTTTGGTGGGGTGTTCTTCATTTTGGGTTGTCTGTTGGGCTTTTTGATTTCTGCGGGTGGTTTTGTTGTTTCTCCCTGCTCTCTGTTTTTGGGGCGGTGGTTGTTGTTTCTGGAGGATTTTTTATTTCCTTCTACTTTTGGGCTTGGCCGGTTCTGTGAGGAGGTTTTAATGTGGCTGTTGAACTGGTTTCTTGATTTCATTTGTAGTTTTGAGGTCTCTCATATTGTTTTTTTCATTGGAGGGCTATTTTTTCTCTTTGTGTTTCCTGTGGAAGATAATTGCTTTGAGGTTGTCTGGAATTACATTGGGTATTCTGGTTATGGTTTGAGTGGGAGGGCCTGGAGGGGTTGTCGGTGTGGTTGGAGTAGTGCTGCCTATTTTTGGTTCCTGGGCGGTATGCTGCTGGGTTCTTACGTTCATAGTATGATTTGGGCCATTAAGGATTATATCGAATTTTCTCTTTATGTTTTATTCTACCTTACTAATACCTCTTTTTGGAGTACCTCTTACAGGGATATTTTATTACTTATATTAGGGAGATCCAATGACCGCAAGGTACTTTTTGTCTTTATTTCATATTTCTATATCATAGCCTATCAATATTTTTGCTGGAAGTTCGAGCAGAATGGGATTAATCTGCTCTTTCTTTTTTGGGCTCTGCTTACTCACAGCCCTAGTCTTTATTTAAGCTTTTCTTGTACTCTTAGGATAAGGAACCTCCGGCTCTTAGTTTTTTTTGCTTCTTTTTTGTCTATAGCTCTTTTGAGCAGTAGCGAGCTGGAGGATCCTTTTAAGGATCTTGTAACCGATTTTTATTATTAACGCGTAGGCCCCTACTATGGGTTTTATCCAAAAAAAAAAGCCTTTAACATTGCAAAGCCAATTTCTAGTGCCGCAACACTCTCAATGCAGCTGCACTCACAAGCATAGCACTTTTGCACAACATATAATGTTTTATATATTTAAAATAAATATAAATTAAGAAATTTAAAATTATTATAATCTCTCTACCTTAAAATAATCCTTGATATTTAATAACTAAACTAGTTACTACTCAATTCAATCATAACAGATATCAATTATAATAAATTAAATAATATATTCATTGTCTATCTAGTATGTATATGAGTTAATCAATCATGTATCATGTGATGGAATGCATTCGATTTAAAATTCTAAATTAAATAATAATATTCAAAGCATAAAATTATATTTGTGAAACTATCAGACACTTTTGAAATTTCATACTGAGATTGATTAGATAGTCATGTAGTTCCTTTACTAGCTTGAACAAACCCTTGTCTAGATATGAGTTGTGGATAATTCATCATCTTATGCCCATAACTACCATACCTGTAGCATTTCCCTATATTTATATAGCATTGTCCTACATGCCTTCTTACTTATAAACATTGTGAGGTGCTTCAAGCAGGTGCTTTCATAATTTTACCACTCCTTTTCTTGCTACCTTCACCCAATTTTTTGAATGGTGGATGTTTTTATTTAGAAAGTAGATATTCAAATTGTTTACTCAATCTCTCACTATCCATCTTTGCAATCATATCAAAAAACTTCAGTATACCCTCAGGTATCATTGAAGCTACTTCTATATCTTATTTAGTCAAAACTTTCGTTTCTTTTGGATTCATCTTCTTATGTCTGATTAGTTAAACAAAATTTTAACAAAATTTATATGAAATATATTTTCAGTTATTTATGCAATTTATATTCATATATGCAGTATATATTCATATATGCAACTCATGATCTTAAATGCATCAATACAACTCAATGCCTTTATACACAACACGCCCTAATTCTATTCTACTCATAAGCTCTAGTTATAATTCAATTTTTCTAATAACCATTACTATGATACAAATTTTGTTATGCCCTAGAATATAAATAAGAATTATAACTTTTTATCCATTTTAAACATTCAATCAGAGCTTAAAGTTCTATATGAACAGCAAAAACCATAAATGTATTAATACTCATTTAATATTCAACTTTATTAGTGTAGGGTGTTTTCATTTGTCCATCTATCATCCATCTTTCTTATCTATCCATATGCCATACTTACTCATAAGTCAATCATATCCTTTATTTATCTCTATTAATTATTTATTTTGATATACGACATTCAATAAATTAATAAAGAGTCATTTCTCACTTTCGTCATCATAATAGATCAATCAGTTACAAGATAACTTTCAGGATTACACCATAAACCTTTTATTTAAAGAAAAGTCCATCGATCCACTCTTCTATATAGGGTATTATATTTTAAGAGTCAATTTGTATTAATTATAATGTTAACATATAATCTTCCTTGCTTACATGCACATGCCATATTTATTATTTATCAATCATATCATTTTCTCTATGTATCAATATCATGTATAAAACATAATGATCCTGCCATAATATATGAAATATATGACACTATATACTATTCCCTTTCTTTTGAAAATTATAAATATCATTCTACCAAGTAAAATTCTTAGTGTTAAGTTATATTTTTATTTAAATACATTAAAACCTCATTTTAGTGCCGAATATGATGGTGCATAAGTCCCAGCGCCACTGAGTTGCATGCCGATCCTAGAGTTACTATAGAACTAAGCCTTTAATGTGGACCCATTAAGTAAAAGAAGTTAAACTCTTTAACCTTAAGACATCTTTTGGTGTAAAGGCTAAAAATTTTATAAGAAACTCTGTATTAAAGCGTGCTCATCCCAAAGCAATTTTGGGATAGGTGACCTATTGGAAAGTTATACCAACATGATAAAATCGTAAGACTCTTAGGCCAAAGTAGACAATATCTTGATAGTTAAGAGTTTAGGCTATTATAAATGGTGTTAGAGCAGTACGCCAGCCAAAAGATGGAAATTAAGTATCACACAAAAAAAATTGCTACGCCATTGGAGCTACCTCTTGAAGCTTGTATGAGACAAAGTACTACATGATGGGAGTCACCACATAAACTTGTAGGGGTCACCTTTAGAATCATATTTGTCTAATGATTGATTCAGGGATGATGATGTTAATGAGGACGTCAGTTACTTAAGTGAGAGAGATTGTGAAATCTCTTAAGTAAAAAAAGTTAAACTCATAAACATTAAGATGCCTTTTAGTGTAATGGCTAGAATTTGGGTAAGGAACTCTACAGTTAAGTGTGCTCATCCAATAGCAATTTTGAGATGGATAACCTACTGGGAAGTTATACCAACAAGATAAAATGATGAGGCTCTTAGTCCAAAGCGGATAATATCTTGATATTGAAGAGTTTGAGATGTTACATTTAATGCCACAGTGGCAATTCCTTGAGCTGCATCACTCTACTTGGGGTGCAAATTAGGGTTTGTAATTTAACCTACTAAATGAATCATAATTTTCATTAAATTGTGACCATGGACCATTGCAAGTTAAAGGATATTTTCTTGAAAAGTTCAAATCATATGAATGTGGTTATGACTTCTATGATTAATTTATTATTTATGTTTAATTATTATTAAAAATTTAGTAAACTCTAATTTCTAACCATAAAAAGGTGTGAGATGATTTTTGTTAGTTTTTAGGTTTAGTTAGGATTATGTTTTAGGTGATTTTGTATTTTTATTATTTTATTTGATTATTTATGTAATATAAAAGTTTCTTAAGTCATTAGATATCCTAACCTTGCATTGAATTAGTGTTTTAGCATTTTCTAAGTAAATTTCCTCAAACTTTCTTGAGCTTAAATCCAATAATTCAATAAAACCCTAAGAAAAATATCAAATTTCAATTCATTTGGGTTTACAATGAATTTTCTTTTATTCATAAATATTTTGCAAAGCTTAGAATCATTTAGGGCAGGATACTAGACTTTGAAAAATCAATTAGAGATTATGCAGATTTAAATTAATATAGGAAATTTTAAAGGTTTGTATGGTGAACAAAGAATCATCCATATGATTTTGAACCCAAAGTAAAGCGATTAAGGGCATTAATTACCTAAGTAACCTTTATATTGATAAAAAAATCATGTATAAGGTTAATTCAAACCCTTTTTTTATTTATACATGCTTTCTTGATCTATAGAGGGTCCAATCACATAATTTGGATAATAAGAATTTAATTTCAATGATTTTTTCATTTTTATGCAATTTCTTGAATTAATTAAATCCATAAATAGGATTTAATTAATTCTAATTAATTCTAGCTGACTTTTCAAGTCATTGTACATATAGTTGTGTATTATATGTTAAATTTGTATAACTTTCTTGCCACTTAGGAATAATCTTAGTTGTCTGATCTTGAATTAGACAACTTAGGCTTCATTTGTGATAGCTTTCTTATTATTTTTAAGGCTTCGTTTGGGACGGCTTTTTTATTGCTTTCTAAAACAGAGTTTTAGTACAAAAATAAAAAATTTTATACTAAAACTCCGTTTTAAAAAGCAGTAAAAAAGCCGTCCCAAACGAAGCCTAAAGCATTTTTTAGTAGAAAAAAAATTGCCTTAGAAACTTTATGTTATAGAAAGCTACTTTAAAAATTAGTAAAAAGGATGTCCCAAACAAAGCCTTAGATCATTCTTAAAATAGCAAGGGAGGTTGAATTAACATATAATGTGACCAAATCAAAACTATATTAAAATTTCTTTAAAATAAATGAATTCTTCTGATTTTGTCTTCAACTTCTAACTTCATATAGAAACTATTGAAGCTATTTTTTTTTTCTCTCTAATTCCAGATAATTTATGGGCAATTTTAATTCAACTTGATTGTGGATCAAGAAACCGTATGCTTGAAATCTGATGGTTGGATGACCTTAGATTGTAATTTGGTTTCTCTAATATGTGGAACTAGTTTTTAGCCAATTAGGAATTTATTCTTACCTCAATCCTATAAGGATTTGAACCAATTGATTGCTACTGTAAGTTTTTATGGCCCTAAGGAAGAATTTGCTTCAATGCTCCTTATATGAGCATATACTACCAAAAAATAAGGCATTCGCAGCACAAATTCTGGGCTATAATGGCGGTTAAAACCGCCACAAATTCCTTTGCAGCGGTTATAAGACCGCTACGGATACGCTGTAATTACGATGCGCTGCAACGATATTTAGCAGTGGTTTTGCAACCGGCGGGGTAGCAGTTGAGAATCGCTCGCTTTAGCAGCGGTTTTAACCAGTGCAAATCATCAGATTTGCGCCGGTTAAAACCGATGCAAATTCATAAAATCTGCATGTATTTTATAATTGTGGCGGTTTAAACCGGTACAAATCTGGTGATTTGTACCGGTTAAAACCGCCACAACAGAACAAAATTTTTTTTTTATATATAATTTTTCGAATTCTGATTGTCCACAGTACAAAGCTCAATTTACTCCAGTTACGTTGATTTCATAAACTAGCATGTAAGAAAACAAATGAAAGTTTTGATTCCAAAACTGAGAATCTACATATTAAATTAAGAAAACAAATGAAAGTTCCATTCTTACAATGAAAGTTTGATTCCCAAACTAAGAAAACAAATGAAAGTTCCATTCCTCTGTACCAAATAGAAGGTGTAAATTATTCCAAAAATGAGAATCTACAGATTAAATTCATGTTATATGAAATCAAGATCGTAGATATTATAGACGGAATGGTCTAAGTAAATCAAGCTTGCACTTAATCTGACAGCTGAGTAAAGAAAATAATTGAAATATGAGAGAAAGCCTCATATACCACTTCTAAAAAAGCTACAAAAAATCTTATTAATGAAATAAAAAATGTAGTGCAGGTTCCACCTAAAACCCTTGATGATATGGGAGGGGAAGGTGGACCATCGATTCCTCTTGTTGACATAAAAAATCTTATTAATGAAATATCATCTCCTTCTGCAAAGAAAATCTTGCATATGGTTCCACCTGAAACCCTTGTAAGAGTGGTAAATGTTCTTGATCAACAGATTCAATGCGGACAAGGTTTGTCTATTAACGAGAATGACAATGTAAGTATCAGTTATGGCAATTTCTACCAGATAGTGAAATTCAATTTAATCAGTCATATTCTTGGCTTTATAAAACTGTGGCCTCACAATGAAGTAGTGGAAGAAAAAGAAGATGAAGAAGCAGAGGAGACTCACAATGAAGCCAGTCGGCCGATGTGTCGTCGCGTGTGAGGAGAATACTCGAACGGTCCTCTTGAGTCGTGCGCAGGAAGGAGAAGACGGCCGGAGACGATTTGCGAAATCACCGCTTGAGTCGCGCAGGAAGGAGAAGAGGCCGGGCTCGGAGACGATTCGCGAAATTTAGTTCGCGCGCGCTGGGAATTAGGGCTTTAGCGGGGGTTAAAGTAATGAGGAGTTATTTGCATCGGTTAAAACCGGTGCAAACAGCACCGGTTAAAACCGGTGCTAATTGCACCGGTTTAAACTGCTGCTAAAACAGGTTTTTAGAAGCGGTTCTAAAACCGCTCCTAACAATTGATGCGAAAAATTCAGATTTCTAGTAGTGATATATGGATAAAAAATTAAAATTTAACTATAAGGACTTCATTGGAGCTCGATCTTCTTGCACACATAGGGAGCTAAGGGTTTAGAAGGCTAAGGTTCACTCAATTATAAATTAGGGAAGGAGAAGTTCTATTTGCACACTAATTCAAGATCCATGAGGTTCTATTTATAGATTTTATAGTTTGAATTTGGATGGAATTCAAGCAATTTATGGAAGTTCTAGTTCAAAAGTTGACTAGGGATCATCAAATGCCAGTTATACACAACAATTTTAAAATTATTTTAGAACAATCGATTCGATTGATTCAATCATGAACTGGTCAAGTTAGAAAATCAAATTCACATTGAAACGGTGCAAATCAATTTGAATAACTAGTTTAACTAACGAACTATCCAATTTTGTTGAATAAGTCAGTTTAATAAATAAATTTTTTTATTAAAATAAAATTTATAATATCAAAATTTAAATATTTATTTAAAGACAAGCTTTTGGAAATAAATTTAACCAAAATGTAAAGCCGCTAGCTTGTAACATCATACAACTTTATTTGTTGCATGTGGTTTGTGCTTAACACTAGATAAGGAGAAAGAGTTAAAATTCTTCTATGACATAAGAATAAAAACTTTTGAGAAATTTGTATGAGTTAAACTATGAAATTGCTTGAGTTGAAATTTAGGCTAAAAATGCATATTATTTATAAAAGTTAGGAACTTATGTTTTTTAAATCATAAAATTTTTATATAAGATTATTATTCTTAATAAAATTATATTTTTATTTATAAATTTATATAATTAAACTTTTTAAAATTTTACAACCTATTCAATATGCATTTAATTATATTTCTAATATACATATACTTATACAATTATTTTCGCATTAATTGTCAATATAGCATTAATAAGATTTATGTTAAGACTTAATCAAGCTTGTTCAATTCATGAACAATAATCAAAGTAGTTATATATATTTTTATTAAATTTTAATTATTATGTAATTTATATTATATTTAAATAATTTTTGTATTAATTACGACATTCATGTTGACCTCATTTTTGTTTCAGGTCACTTGGACCAATCTAGTTCCCATATCCATTTAGACCCTAGGATTTATCTAGACTCTAGGATCCTTCTAGAATCCATACCTAGAATATACTCTAGACCATAGGATTCTTCCAGACCAATCATAAACCTAGGATCTATTTAAACCTTAGGATCCCTTTAGACTACATACCCTAAGACTTTCGTAGATCATAGGATTCTTTTAGACTCCAGATCTTATGATCTTCTTAGGCCCTAAGATCTAACTAGACATTAGATCAATCTAAACCCTATGATCAATTTTGATCTTAAATCAACCTATATCCCAAACCAATCTAAATCCCAAATCAATCTAGAATCCTGATCAATTCACATTTAAATAAACCCAAACCTCAAACCTACCCAAACTTCAAACTTATCCTTATCTCAACTTTAGTTCAAACCTTGATCTTATCTCTTATCAAGCTTCAACATTATCCTATCACTTATAATCATCCAAATGATAATAAATGATATGGATAATTCAAATACAATCATCCAAACGCAAAGCCCAATTCAAATCCAAAAGTCCATATCAAAATTCAAGGTTCAAAGGCTTTCTCGCTTTGTCCTGAAAGCCTTTTCTAGGGATTTCTCAAACACTTCAAAACACGGTCAAATGACATATGCTTTAGAGTCTATCAGTTGCATATAAGACATGTATCTAGAGGAAACCTTCTAAATTTAAGCTTAATCTAAGACTTCTAACACCAAAAACTAGATTGAAATCTAAAGGCTATAAACCTTCAAATATTTACGGCCTATGTCATTGGATATGCCACCCAGTGGATCCTATCCTTGGAGATTTCTCTAAAGCCTCCAACCACTTCTAGACCCTTGATTATGACTTGTTAATTATTAAATAATATTTTAGTGGACCCACTTTGATCCCCAGTTAATTAGGGATCAAAATAACCAAAATGCCTATAAAGGGCAATTTTGGAGTTCTTCATAGACTTCAACATAGCCTTTTTAGATTAAATCCCAAAACATCTCCAATGCATCCTAATAATCATTAGGAGCACATTGGACTCAAGCCTAGACCTTGGTCAAGCCTGGTTGACCAAATCAACCCCTTTTTACCAAAATACCCCTTAAGGATCTAATGGATCATTTTGACCCAAAAGACCTCTCTAGACCTTGAGATCACCTTCAACAGACTTCAAATAACATTTCTAACTCATTGAATCCAAACCTAGGTCTTAAGTCAACTTAGTTGACCAAGTCAACCCTGATTGACCAAGTCAATCTTTAAGCCCATCTACTTCCAATTATCAAGCTTCAAATCCATTCAAACTCCTCTAACCACATCCCCTATTTATTCGACTTTAATTGGATCTTTGACTCTCAATAATTGACTTAGTCAGTTAGGCCCATGACTGGTCAAAGCAAGCCTTCACGACTCAATCCAACCCACCTGGTTAACCTGACCTATCTGAACCTCATCAAACCCCTACAAACTTCAAATATTATTTTATTCCATGCCTTAAAAATCTTTCAAGCATAAAAATGAATCTAAGTCTAGTGTACTTTGACTTGGTAAAATACATTTGAGCTTTCATATTTCAAATCTTTAAGTATTAAATATCCTCCAAGCTATTAACATTAGCTCAAGCTTCCTACATGCCATATGGCATGCCACCTCATTATAGCTTGACTATGTTGACTAGTCAAATAGCCAACAAAGTCTATTTAAGTTCAAAATGGTCAAGATAACCATCTCAAACCATTTCTCCTCATGACAGCTCATCAATGCCGTCTAATCTAACTCTAGAAGCTTCTTAAGCCCACTTAATCTTTGGTTTAAATCCCTAAGCATTCCACATGGACTAAATATCAAAACAGGCTTTCCACCTCATGGTACTTAATGTTATTAGATCCACCTACTCACAACCACTCCTAGGCCACTTAGCATTCTTTTGGGAGTCCAACCAGCATATCATAGTCGTCCATTCGATTTGAGGAAGGTTGAATAGGGCAAAACCCTTAGAATGGCTATCATTCTAGCCAATTCACTCTCTCACTTCATTTATTTTTCTCTAGAGCTCTCTCAGCCTCTAATTATCCTCTTAAAGCTTCTCCAAATACTTCCTTAGCTCTCTCAAGCCTTTTCCTACCGGATCATAGCCTCCAAACCCTCATTGGTGAAGTGAGAGGGTCTAGAGAGAGAATCAGGAGATTCAAGAACAACTTCAAATCCAACTAGATCTAGGTCTTGGAGTCTTCATCAAAGTTGAAGAGGACATATTATTCTTTCCAAAAAACCCAAGAAGTCAAAAATACACTAGCTATATTGTAAGTTATATCAATTTTAAGTTTAACTTTCAATTTAAAAGTGTAGCATACAATGCAAGGATCAACCAAACTCAAGGAATTTGAATATTATGCTACCATCAATCTATGTTTCAAATTTCAAGAAGTTTGGTTAAGAATTTTGAGAGTTATGTTCATTTTAATTCCCAATTCATTTTTGAAATAATGGTTCCAGCTCAATCCTAATCGTCCGATCAAGATTGATGATTGATCGAAAATCCATAGAGCATCGGATGATCAATTTGTCCAACAGGATGATCATTTCATGGCAGTCGGATTATTCATGGTTGAATTCGACCATCATATCTAAGAATCCAACTTGTTTAAGTGAATTGCCCAGGGACTAATGTGTGGCATGTAATGCAGCATAGTGCCGTTGTTATCCCAATCATTGTCAATGATTGGATCTCATGGCAAAACCGGCTAATTTGACTAAAAAATGAATTAAAATTTTAAATAAATGCCTAAAAACTTTGGAAATTCATAGAAATTTTATTTTTAACCCAAATTAGGTGTTCTGGGCCAGCTTGTTGAAAAGCTCTTGACCTCAACTTTATTTTAAAAATAATTTTAAATAAGTTTAACCATTAAATTTAGAGAAAAATATAGATAATGATTTTCTATTTTTCTCAAATTTATGTCAAATTGACCTCAAATTTGGATGGCTTATATTAGGGGGAATCCTTGATCTACCCTAATTTTCTTGGGTCATATTTTTACTAAAATTTCTATTAATTAAATTTTCAAATGTATGGGTATAAAAAATTCATAATTATTTACATACTTAGCATTAGGACACCTGATTGTATATGTGCATTCATGGATTTCAAGGGTAAGTAAAATATTGATTCAAGCCTTCTCAACTTAGTGATATCATTAAGCACAATAATTAAGGACTCATGTCTAAAAAATTAAAAAAAAAAATCCACTAAGAATAAGATCTATGATAAAAGAGCGAACCTTCTGTTAAAAAAAATGTTAATAATGGGAAAATGATTAATGTTACCCCATTCATCTTCTATGAAACAAATAAACCTCTATTGCGAATCCCTTCAAAGATGTTGTAGTCATCTTAACTTTGATTGACCAACTACAAGATTAGCAAGATCGTAATTGATATAGAAAAAAATTTGTGAATAGTATTTTTAAATCCATTTTTGAAGAAATGAATCATCTTTCCTCCTAAGTTACCCCAACATCAAGTCAAGTCTATGAATACATTTTTCTCTAGTGAGCATTGGGAAACTAAAGGCTTGATTTCCCTACCCATTTCCTTGGGTGAGGGTGGCCAGCAATACACCACATGAAGTGATTAGTAGTACCATTATATGCTCTACGCCCCTTACTCTGGAAGTTATATGTAGCATTTGTTTACATAGGATCACCTAAAGTAATCCTAGTGTGATATTATTGATCATTGAATAATAATTGTCTATTCAAAATGAAAGACAACCTAAGTTAAAGTAATCTTCTCCCTTGTAGAATAATCTGTCGTCAAATGAAAACATAATTAATCAGAAATGTAATAGGCCTGAAATTAAGGAATACTCAAAAGAGATAACACTCAAAGTTATAGTAATGAGAATTTTATAAACAAATGGTTGATTGTGATAACTAAAATGCTTAGTAATAAGGATTGGAAGAAGTAAAGTTAGGTACTAAAAAAGGAAATAAATTACCTAGAACAACTGACTCATTACTATAAGAGTTAAAGCAAAAACCTAGAACAACTGACTAAATGATTAAATTTCTAAAGTATTAACCAAAATACAAGAATGTCTCTAAAATAAAGAGAGAGAGAGAGAGAGAGAGAGAGAGAGAGAGAGAGAGAGAGAGAGAGAGAGAGAGAGAGAGAGAGAGAGAGAGAGAGAGAGAGAGAAAGAGAGAGAGAATTATCCTCATTACAATCACCAATCCGTTTATTGAGGGATTAAAGATGATGATATGAGTATATTCATCTCCTAAATAATAGTTTAGAAATTCATGTTTTGGTTGTATTTGAAAAAGTCGTATTGACAACATATCATGTTTAGGTTTTAGCCCATAAGCTAGGATTTCAAACAATTTAAGCTAGAAACTTGATAAGATTAATTAGTGTTTGTGTTTGAACCAAGTTTTTTTTTAAGTTTTTAGTGAAGATTTTCTTCTTCAAAATTATATTTATCTATTACATCAAAATACAAATTTCTTGATATAGTTTTACTTTGTAGCAGATTGCTTTAAGGCAACAACATATTTTATCTTCAAGGGAGATGCTAATTTTTTTTTTTTGAGGGGAAAGGAGATAAGAAAAGAGTGTGTTCTTTTGATATTAAAAAATTATAGGAAGCGATAAGGAAAGATGTCTAGTTTGGTAAGACAAACTTGTTATCTCAACCCATCTAAGAACCTTACATTTAGTTGTATGATCTAAGTCAAGTCAAGTAATGTAGAGAATATGGGTTATTCAGCCTCTTAAAGGGATTAGGATCCCCAAGGTTAATTACACTAAAGGATACTTCCAAATTAACGCCACTTTACATAAACAATACATACTTTAGTTTGGTAACTAGTGTTATAATTAAATCATTGATTATGACGCATAAGTTATTACTATAATAGTATGTCCATGCTTTGAAACAAGTTAGTCTATAAAGAAGAGGAATCACTATAACCAACTGAGATGATTGTCTCACTATATAGAAAGCTTATATAACAAAATCTTTGAATTACCCAAATTTAAAAGGAGAATGGAAGGGGTCAAAAGGATGATGGCTATCTATCTATCTTAAAAAGAGTTAGCTATAATCAAACATACCAACCATGTTGTTGCAAACTCATGAGTTAATTTTTTTTTTTTTTAATGATAATAAATATTGTGGCTCACTTCCTTATGTCTACTTATATTTGTAATGTATATTTATTTGTGTGTATACTAACATTTCAGGAATACCATGCACCATCTAACAAAGATTCAAGGCACAATATTGGGTAAAATAGGTTATGCTTAAAGATTTTTATAATATTCATTGATATATTTTTTATGTTTTGAGTCAAGCCTTGTAAGGATGTATGCTAGCATGATGATATGCACACACACACACTCATAGGAGTGAGATTGAGTTAAAACTAGAAGTTCAAATTTTGAACTCATCATACTATAAAATTTATACCACACCATATGATCAACTCATCTAACTAATCATATAAGATGATTTAGATCATTCAGGATGATTAGTTAAGATCATGAAAAATAGCTACCAATTATAATTTAGGAAAGATTTTAAGATTCAAATTTTGTTCTAATCATTCAAGATATATACATCATACTAGATGATCTATAACAATCATGCCTAAAATGATCCTATGATTAGGGAACTAATTATGGTTACTTTATTCAATCTGATCTTCAAGGAAGATCAATGATGATTGTACTGGATGAACGAGAGGATGAATGGGATGACTCTCAATTGTACAAGATGAAAACCATAAATTTGTCAACTAATCATCTAGATGATCTCAGAATCAACTTGGATGATCCATATAGACTTTTGAACTGGTCGTATATGATAATATAGTTTGTACTGTCAAAAAGGGTTATTTTATAATAATCATACAGTATAATCATACTAAGTCATACTAGATGATCAAAATAAATTTGAACTAATCATATGGGACTATCTGGTGATCGTGTAGTATTATTAAGTCAAATTCTACACATCGTATTAGACATTCCTCAAGAATTGATTATTTAGGGTTTTTGAAACCCTCTATTTAAGCTTTCTCTAAAGACATTATAAGTTTCTTTGGCATGCATTGAATCTTCGTTCTTTTGGAGAAAACTTAAAGAGAGAGCCTTGAAAGGAAAAGAGGAAAGGGAAAAGTTTGAGAGGGAGAAGATCCTTGGGGGTTCAAGGGAGTGTGGAGGGGGTTTCATATAGTTGCTCTGGCAAGCATGCACCTTAATACCATCGTATTCAAGGTTAGTGTTGAGAGAAGTTTTGGAAAGAAGAAGATCTATTTGATTTTGAAGGACACGACTACTCTACCACACCGATGAAGGTGAAAGTGATTTTAGGTTCTCTACCTCTCTAGGAGGGTGAAAATGAGTGAAGGTTGTTTGCCTCACTAGAGGGGTGAAAAGGAGTCAAGGTTCTCTTCCTGTGAAAGGAGTATGACCTCTACCGCATCGGGTTGGTGGAAGGGAGTTTGTAAAGGCTTCTCTGCTTAGCTGTGGGAGCTAAAGGAGAGTCACTAAAGCATTTAGTGCAATACTTAGAGATGGAGTCTCCGAGGAGTGGACATAGGTCAGGTTAAGAGAACCACTATACATCTCTAGTGTGATTGTTCTTAGTTTTATTTTTTTGTACTTTATTTTTTGCTTCTGTGTTAATTGTGTGGTTAAAAATCTCTAAATTTCTATTATTGTGAAATTACTTTGCTTCTACATCGAGAGATAAAATAATCTGTTTTTAGATATTAAAAAAGCTTTAAAAAGGGGAATTTTTCTGTGTTTAAAGAAGTTTTTGAATCACAAATTCAACCCCCCTCTTAGTTAGCCTCAGGACTTGTTCTACAAGGTCTAACAACCTTTACAAACTTTTACATGTGTCATTGATAAGAAACTGTGAATTATGTCACCTAGAGTGAGACTCATGATCTTAAATTAAAGAAAGAAAACTTATAATTATGAAACCAACAAATTCAAATAGATTGAATGGAAATGATGTAGGACTTAGCATACTTACTAGTATATTAAATTCACATATAAATAAAGGAATAAACTAGCCTAGTTAAACGCAATTAGAGCTACTCAACTATATTTACTATCTTTTCTAGGCTAATTCACCCTCCACCTATCATCTAAGATGACACCCGAATCATATGAATTAAAAATATAATAAATAAAAGTTTTATCCTATGATATGAAGATGGATTTGTGGTTTGGGACTTTGATCTCTAGCAAGCTCTATTATATATTGCACCTAAGAGATGCAAAGCGAACTCAAACAAATTGTATAGATAAAAAAAAAGTCAAAATCAAGAAAGCTATAAATTTGATAATTAAAGTAAATAAATGCAATAAATAGAGTGACATTAAGGATAAAATAATTAAGAACATGTTGATTTAACTACACAAAATTTCATATACATACTCAAAAAAAAAAAAAAAAAAAAAAAGTTAGATGTGTTTTGGATATGCAAAACACAAATTCCTAAATATGTATAAAAATTAAATTGATAATAAAGTAGACATATTGTTGATCCTTGTGTATATATATGATCCTTATCACATATTTCAAGCTTATTATTATTTATTTGTTTAGTATTAGGATATATATGTTGATGAGTGCTCCAAGCTTTTTTTAATCCTAGCAACTCCTAGATCTTCTGGCAGATAGATTGGTGATGATAAATTTGTCATTACCATAGGATTTTCTGGCGGATAGATATAAGGTGGAAAATGTGGCGCCCAAACCAACAATAACTTCACTGGTATTTTAACGGCATAATTTCTTGCAAAATATCTGTCGTTGAATAACCGACAAAATTTTCACTAGATGTGCTCCAAAATTTAAAAAGTTTTCGGTGTAATTTTCGCCGCCGGTTATTACTGGCAGAATTACCAGCGAACATTGGGCCGGTGTATGTAAACTCAGATTATTTACATACGCATTAACCATCGGTGAGGTAATCGAGTATTTACCATCTTGACTATTTTATTATTGGATATTTGATGATGATATTCTTCTTGTTTCTATTATTGTGTATATGTCTATGTTTAATGATTTAATTGGTGATGTTCATGATTAAAAATGGATGTATGAATGAATGTATAAAGTATTACATTCTTTCTATGCAGGTTGAATTGTGGAAATTAGTTTCAAAAGGAAGAAGTTTTTTTTTTTTTTTTTATGCTATAGGTTTCCAGCGGATTTTCTACGGAAATCCTGCATGTAATTCGATACGATGATGTCTTTGGCGGAAGGGTTAGGCTGGCATTTCCGATGGATATTATGATGGCAAAGATGATCAGTAACAGGTCGGCGAATTTATACTGCGAATTATCCACCGGTATTGGCGGTGTGTTTTTTCGCCATAAATGCTGACAGATTATACGTCAGAATTTGACGCGAAAAATGGCGCCAGGTTCCTCAATCTTTTCGCCAGAACACCAGCCGAAACACCTGCCGGAACCTTTTCCGACGAAATATTTCGTTGGTTTAGATTTTTCAACGCGTGAATTACCGTCTGATCATTTTGCGATGGAAATATATACGTCGAAAAGCACATATTTTTGGCAGATTTTTATTATTACCGGCAGATTTTGTCTGTCGGTAATAAAGTATTTTCTTGTAGTATTTTTGACTTATGAGGTTGCTTAATCCTATTAAAGCCTATAATGGTTAGCCAATATGTATTTTTTTTTAAATCCATTATTTAAGCTCAATTTGACCTGGCAGATTGTTATTGGGTAAACTAGGGCTCAGTGGAGTCCATTATATGGGCAACTATATTTAGTGATATTGATTCAATGGTCTAAAGTTACTAGAACAAGTTTGATTAAGAAATAAGATCATTTATCTAGAGCTTAATAAAAGTTCCTATAAGGTGTATGGTACAGTAGAATGACAAATATAGGTTTGTTCCTGGGTTAAACTTGTTCCTATAAAAATCGAAAAATTCTCAGAATCAATCAAATTAATTGATTAAATGGGAAAGAAAATAATACTTTGACCAATGATTTCTTCTATAAAGGTATATCAAGATTAAATATTAGAAAGATTTGTCTTATGAGAGTAATTCCTTTTTATTGAAGATTTTATCCCATAGTTTTTTCTATTCTAATAGGAATCCAATAGTCATCATAGATTCACTTTCTATCTCACATACTCCATAGTCAAGAATAAAAATTCTTATTTAATGAACTAAAAAAACATCCAATAAGATGATCTAAGATTGTTAGAATATAAATTGCAAGGGATTCTTGGAAACTTCTAGAAGTGAAATAGAAATTCAAGAAAAATATTGATATCTCCTTGCTTAAAAGAGTAAGCTTGATTTCAAATAGATGTTTACATTTTTTGTTGCCAATAAAGAACACATTTTAAAGCAATATAGATGTGACCAGGCTTAGCCTCTTTATAATGAATTAGTTGTGCTATAATAATATAGATGTGATCTTAAATAGCAAAATTCATAATGATATAGATGCTGTGATTATATTTTAAAATATTGCATAGAAATAAAATTATTAGTATATATATATATTTTAATTTTTAATATTTTGAGGATTTATAAAATCAAATTTGTCATGCATTATTATCACGCAATTATTAGACATATAAAGTAAAAAATTAAATTAAATTTGTGTTCGATTCCCCCTCGAGTGGCATCGCCTATTAAATGGAGTACAATCAAGTGCGGGTCAGAGGTTTCTATCATGGGTGCCTCATCTAGGTCAGCCGAGTATTAATCACGCCGTCAAGCGCCCTTTCGAAGATTACAACGACTTAATATTCTATTTCAAAAAATATATTAAATAAAATAATCTAATGGACACCGCATATTAAAATATTGATAGAAATAAAGCTGCCATATATTAGACTTTTGGAGGTTGTCATGGAAAGCTGAGAAGTTCGACGTGACTATGGGAGAGGAAAAACATGGCCTGCTTTGTGGTCGTAACTAAAAGCCATTGTAACGTCATGTCTGCTTCCCCCTCGCGAACCCAAACCCATCAATAGATGCCCTAAGAATTATGCCTACTTACTTTTCTTACCTTTATACTTCATCAGCTGGATATGCTTCAGATTTTTATGAATGATCTCTTTTAAATTTTTACCATTTGTCAATTATTTTCCTGTAATAACACTTCTTCATGATGTTTTTTTTCCCTAATAAGTCCTCAAATGTTTTCGTAGGTTTATATAGCTAAGGTTTATATAGATGTTATATAAAATTTTGAACCACTATTTTTCTTATTTATATAAAAAAATTGTACTCATAATTTATTTTCAATAACAATTTTAATTTTTAAAAATAATAAAAAATTTATTTCAAATAAAATTTAATTCGGCATTGTTCTATCTATACTGTTAGGTTCAGCAATATCAATATGATGTTTAAGTCTTCGTTTGAGATAGCTTTTTTACTGTATTATAAAATAATTTTTAATTAAAGAATTTTAATTTTTAATTTTTTTTATAATGAAAGTTATTTATAAATTAATAAAAAATTGTCTTAAATAAAACATAGCTGCATAAATTATGAAGCGCTTTTTCTCTTGTCTTTTTAAAGAACATATAGACATATTTTCTGAATATTAATGAGTTATGATTTTAGCAGCATTGTATTTTTTCAATATTTTTGGAGAAACACTAATATTATTTTTCAATTAGACTTTTATTTTGATCATTTGATTTATCCATAATGTATATCATAATTTATTAGAAAGATATAAATAAATAAATGATCACTAAAGATAAAATATATTATATTTTTATTTTAATAGTATAATTAAAAAAAATGAGATGTATATTAAAATAAACTAAATTAATAATTTAAACTGTTTTTTTTTTTTTGGGACATTTAGGTCATTTAAGGCAAACTCACACACACAACGCATACATATGGACTCGAACCTTGAACATCTTAGTTGGAAGTCTAAGCTCTCAACCAATAGGCCAAGAGAGTTGTGTATTAATTTAGGCTTCGTTTGGGACGGCTTTTTTATTGCTTTCTAAAACGGAGTTTTAGTACAAAAATAAAAAATTTTGTACTAAAACTCCGTTTTAGAAAGCAATAAAAAAACCGTCCCAAACGAAGACTTAAACTGTTGCTATAAATATAAAATTATTGATAGAACAGGCTGTGTGTGATTACCATGAACAGCTTGGACAAATCGACCAATGTCCGTTAAGGCCACTCTCAGGTTGTTTATTGGGTGCATGCTGGCTAGTGTAGGCCATAGCCGCATAGCCATATAAACAATATAGCCACGTAGCCAGTTCAGTGCTTTTACTGGATTAAAAATAAGAAAAATAAAAAAGATAATGGTGGTTGACGCCACTCCCATTATTAAAATCGTTTATTAAAGGCACAGTAACGTTAAAAAAAAATTATTTTTTATTGTTTTTTTTTTTTGGAATTTTGGGGCAAAGCCCGTATATTAATCAAAAGGTGGTTACATGTGTAGTAAAATTAGCATTAAAAAATTAAAGAGAGGGCAAACATCAAGGCCGAGGGAAAAGACATCAAAATTGCTACAAAAGGCTCAGTAAGAAGTCGAACTGAGGAGAAGGCTGAAGAACTTCAGCGCCAAAAGGCTAACGAACCATCTCCCGGTTGCCACCAAAAGCCACAAAAATAGTCCAAGGGTGCAGAAAAATAATGCCAGGCCCAAATTGGACCAAGAGGGTCAATAAGAGGCCATCCAGGGGGAACAAAAAAATCCCAGTTCGGCACATCATAGCCCGGTAGCAGAAGTCTGATCCACCTGGAACCCAATTTGACGGTTGAAGCAAGAGGGGAAGGAGGCAGTAAAATTCTCCAGTTTTTCCATCTGCGGGATTTAAGAGCTATAGCCGAGGCTACTAGGTTTAGCACAGCCATAGGAAAAGCCTTCTTCTGCGAAAATCTTCTACTGTTTCTTTCACGCCAAATGAAGTAAACAAGACAACAAATCACTAAAAAGCTGAAATTATTGTCATTTGAATTAAACCTCTGAATTTCATCCAAACACTCAAAAATCTGAAAGATAGTAGGCCTCAGCAGGAAATTTCCAGCATCCAGAATCAGATTGTGCAGCACCTCAAAAGAAAATTCACATTGAAAAAATAAATGCAAAGTGCTTTCTTCTTCTCTTTCACAAAGAGGACAAATAGGATTAATAAAGATGTTACGCTTGCTTAAGATGTCAGCCGTTTTAAGCCCTTCCATAACCGCAAGCCAAGTAAAAGATGAGTAACGAATAGCATAATGTTTGTGCCAAATGAACTTATGCCAATGAACTTTCCCATGATCAACAAAATAAAGCATTTTAAAGGTTTTAAAATTAGGCTTGCCCTCTCCAATCCAAGAGATATTCCAGTTGTCTTCAGAAAAGGGAATGGATTCCACAAAGGTGCAGACCACATCAGGTAGCTTTCCCCTAAAGTTCCAAATACCATTAGTGATAAAATCCTTCACCTCAAAGTTTGTAGAAGGGAGGTATGGAAAAAGATCCTGTAAAGATTTGCCGTTAAGCTAAGGATCCCAGGTCAGAGAAAGATTGCTGTTAGAATAAATATAGTGCAAAAGATTTTGTTACCAATTGTACATTTTAAGGGACTACTGAAAAAGAAATACAATATAAAATAAATATAGTGCAAAAGAAATACATTGGAATTATTAGGATTAAAGTAAAATGAAGGCATGAGATTTTTTTTATTTGATTTGAAATAAAATGAATGCAATGTAAAATATAAAGAGGGTGGTAGTCGATGGAGGTGGCCACAATAGAGGTCTACTACGACTAAGGTGGCCACAGTGGAGGTCTACTAAGACTAAGGTGGTTGTGGCGGCGACAGTGGTGACCGATGGTGAGTGGTGGTCAATGGTGGTCAGCTGGCAGTAGTGGCAGTGGCCTTAACGGACATTCGTCCTCATACCAAAGATCATCATCCAAATTAATCTTTTTAATTTAATATTTAGCACTCCTTTCTGTTGCAACTCATGATCCCGAGTTTGAGATTTTGATGATGACAAATAATATCGTTTGAATTATCTTGAGATTCATTGAATATTATTTGTTATTGTCCGTGAGTACTAACATTTCAGGAAAGATCAAAAGCAACTCAGGACGACAGGAAGACTCAAGAATGGGTAGATTAGGACTATGAGTCTGCAATATATTTTGTAGTTTATTTTATTTTTATTTTTTTGAGTCTGACCACAAAATGCATAAAAGTCTGAGCAACCATGCACACACACAGGGGGAGAATATTTTTAAATGAAAAATTTAGATTTTTTCTTTCTCTGTAGATCGTACTATATGATATTATTTCGTACCGTACGATCAGAGCTTTGTAGGATGATTCTGCGAATAGATTGTACTGTACGAATATAATCGTACTGTACGATATGTTCAAATCCAAAACCCTAGCTGTCGTTTTAACTTAAGTAAGTTATTTTGCGCCGTTCATACCATACGAATATGTTCGTACTGTACGATTTATTTTAAATACTTACTTAATTTAACCCGTGATTAGTGCAATAAATCCTTGAATAGTGCAAGAATTCTGGGCTTAATTATAATTTGAACTTCGTATAATACGATGAACAGAGACGAATTATAATCATTCCGAAGATCGTCCTGGACGATCTCTTGGGTTTTGTCTCATCATACTGTACGATGTACATCGTACCATACGATGAACAGAGACAATGTTTGATCGTCCCGACTATCGTCCTGTACGAACAAAATTGTTGTGGATCGTACCGTACGATTTAATATCGTACTTTACGAATGTTTTTGAACTGTTTGTACCACTTCTTACCAGGACGAAGTCTGTTTATGAATATCGTACTGTACGATTATAATCCGTACTGTACGATAGTAACGGCTACTTTTGAAATTTAAGATTTTTGGAGCCCATTTTTTAGGTATCAAAATAGTAATTTTTTTAAGAGAGAATTAGAGAGGAGAAAGTAGTTAGAGAGGGATTCCGAGGGAGAGAGCTTTTGAGAAGTTATTTAGGGTTTGAGAGAGGAAGGAGAAGGTGAGCGTTGTGAGGGAGATCACACGGTTGTTCCGAACTTGCTGCATCTTGCTCCTCCTGTGGCCCTAGAAGAATTTATGGGAGGATCTCCAAGGAGAAAGGCTCTTCTATATCCGTGACCTCGAGGTACTCTGCCTTCTCCATAAGGGAGAAAAATGAGAAGGTTCTCTACCGTTGCCAGGAGGGTGAAAACAGAGTTTGGCACTCTGCCACGTCGGGTTGGTTAAAGGGAGTATTGTACGGGCTTCTCTGCCTTGCCAAGGGAGGCAAAAGGAGAGCTATTGCTTGTAGTGAAATACCTCGAGCGGAGGACTCCAGGGAGTGGACGTAGGTCATAGTTTGAACGAACCACTATAAAAATCTCGATGTGCTTTTTTCCTTATTGTCTTTCATTACTGTGTGCATTTTATTTTTCAATATTTGTTTGGGAAAATTTGTGAAAAAAAGGTTGTTTAAATTTTCATGTTAATACTTTAAAACATCAAAAAATATTAGAACTCCTGCTTAGGTTTTAACTATTGTCAAAATATTTTCACAATTCACCCCTCCTCTTGTCTAGCTTGTAATTTCAATCGTACAGTACGATATATTATAATCTACACAGAACACACCTAAACGATAAATTTCGTCTCTGTTGATCGTAATGTACGACTAACATCTTATTGTACGATCCATTATAAGTCATCGTACTATACGATATCTCCTCTTCCTACTGTATCTGCCACGTCAGCAAACGGATTGGGACGAATTTAATCATGCTGGTACGTTATTATTGCCGATCGTACTGTACGATATATCCAGATCGTACTGTACGGTCCACCTCAGCCAATTGATAAGAACGAAATAAAGGCGTTCGGTATGATATTAATGCAATTCAAACTGTAAGATACACCTATTCGTACAGTACGATATGTTTGGTCAAAAGTCATACTAAATTCCTCGGGATGATCAATATTCCTCTGATCGTACTATACGATAGTCATCATACTAAACATTTTGACCTCCTTTTCCTAGTACGAACCGTCAGAGTAATTAATACCATATCGTATTGTACAATTTACAATCGTACTGTACGATTTGTTGAAAACTCTATAAATTGGGTGGGTAGGCTAAACTCTTCACTTGCACTCCAGTAATCCATCCACTTGATTCCTTCTTACCTTGCACTCAGCCTCTACATGATGTCTGGTTCAAGCAAGAGAGTTCGTATAGTAGTGGGAAGCTCGTCTTCCTCTCACCACCATAGCGCTTGATTCTTGAATGCCGAAAACGAGGATGCATACCACAAGTTCAAAGCCTGCAAAATCACACCCTCCAAACTACTAAATCAGGAGGCTCTGAACTTCGAGGTAATGAACCTCTTTTCTTCCACCACCCTCCAATTTCTTCTCACGCTGGCATTCCCTTACAATTATGAACTCCTTCTAGAATTCCTAGCCAATCTGACTTATACTGTCGACAACCTCACTTTCCACTCTTTTGTTTGTCGTCAAAATGTTGAAATAACCAAAGCTGACATCGCCCAACACATTAGGCTATCTACTGAAGGGCCTATGATTCATTCTTTTCTTACAAACGATTTTGACTGGAACGACGTTAATCGAGTTCTTAGGAATGCCGCATTCTATCAACATCAACCTCTCATTTCTTCACTAAATAAAAATGCGTGCATAATTCAACATGTCCTTCGTACCTCCATAATACCCAAAGGTGGTGACCGTGTCAACATGACCCCGACCTTATCTGTCACTACCTACCTTATCATGACTAACAAAAAATTCGACGAGGCTGATCTGATTATTGACTACATTCGCCACATGACCTTCATTCGTCACCCTACCACTCGCCGAAAACAAAATATAGCTCTTGGCCATCTTACAGGATATATTCTCCAAAATAAATATCAATTGACTTATCCTGGTGAACCTGAAAATATTCCTATTTTTTATACGAATGCCTCTTTCCGTATTCTTTTCCATCGGGGACACGAGCCAGAAGAACCTATTTTTGACGAAGAAGAAAGAGAAGATGGCCCAGCTGCAGCTCCAGCATGTCTACGACGATATGCACCACCCCGAGCACTTGCACTAGCACGCGATAATTTGGTCGAACACTTCGACCAACTTCATACTCGTCTCGATACTCATATTTAAGAACAACATCAGCAACACGAGACAGATATGCAATGGTTTGGAGAACGCTTTACTGCTATTGATGAGCGCTTTGACACTCTCTTTCAGTAATCCACCACCTACTGATCAGGATCCTCCACTATAAATTATCTTTGTATTGTAGTTATTTTTTCCTTTTTAGTGTTTGCTCCTCTTTTTGGTGCTGTCAAAAGGGGGAGAAGGTTGTTGTATTTTGTTTCTATGGTTAAATGCATATTTTTTTTTCTTTCGTACTACATTTTCTTTTATTTTGTTTCTTTTTGTTCTTATGGTTAAATTAAATCTAAAAAAAATTCCTTTAACACTTGCTTACAACAAACATTATTTGACATCATCAAAAAGGGGGAGATTGTTGCAACTCATGACCCCGAGTTTGAGATTTTGATGATGACAAATAATGTCGTTTGAATTATCTTGAGATTCATTGAATATTATTTGCTATTGTCCGGGAGTACAAACATTTAAGGAAAGATCAAAAGCAACTCAGGATGACAGGAATACTCAAGAATGGGTAGATTAAGAGTATGAGTCTGTAATGTATTTTGTAGTTTATTTTATTTTTATTTTCTTGAGTCTGGCCACAAAATGCATAAAAGTCTGAGCAACCATGCACACACACAGGGGGAGAATGTTTTTAAATAAAAAATTTAGAGTTTTTCTTTCTCTGAAGATCGTACTGTACGATATTATTTCGTACCGTACGATCAGAGTTTTGTAGGATGATTCCGCAAATAGATCATACCGTACGAATATAATTGTACTGTACGATATATTTAAATCGAAAACCCTAACCGTCATTTTAACTTAAGTAAGTTATTTTGCACCGTTCGTACCGTACGAATATATTCATACTTTATGATTTATTTTAAATACTTACTTAATTTAACCTGTGATTAGTGCAATAAATCTTTGATTAGTGCAAGAATTTTGGGCTTAATTATAATTTGAACATCATACTGTACGAACCCTTCGTAAAAAACGATGAACAGAGATAAATTATAATCGTCCTGAAGATCATCCTGGATGATTTCTTGGGTTTTGTCTCATCATACTGTACGATGTATATCGTACCATATGATGAACAGAGACGATGTTTGATCGTCCCGACTATCGTCCTATACGAACAGAATTATTGTGGATCCTACCGTACAATTTAATATCGTACTGTACGAATATTTTTGAACTGTTCGTACCACTTCGTACCAGGATGAAGTCTGTTTATGAATATCGTACTGTATGATTATAAACCGTACTGTACGATAGTAACAGTTACTTTTGAACTTTCAGGTTTTTGGAGCCCGTTTTTTAGGTATCAAAATAGTAATTTTTTTGAGAGAGAATTAGAGAGGAGAACGTGGTTAGAGAGGGATTTCGAGGGAGAGAGCTCTTGAGAAGTTCTTTAGGGTTTGAGAGAGGAAGGAGAAGGTGAGCGTTGTGAGGGAGAAGAGGTGTGAGGGAGATCACACGGTTGCTCCGAACTTGCAGCATCTTGCTCCTGCTGTGACCCTAGAAGAATTTGTGGGAGGATCTCCTAGGGGAAAGGCTCTTCTACATCCATTACCTCAAGGTACTCTACCTTCTCCAGGAGGGAGAAAAATGAAAAGATTCTCTACCATCGCCAGGAGGGTGAAAACAGAGTTTGGCACCACGCCATGCCGGGTTGGTGAAAGGGAGTATTGTAAGGACTTCTCCGCCTTACCAAGGGGGGCAAAAGGAGATTGCTTGTAGTAAAATACCCAGAGCGGAGGACTCCGGGGAGTGGACGTAGGTCATGGTTTGACCGAACCACTATAAAAATCTCGGTGTGCTTTTTCCTTATTGTCTTTCATTACTGCGTGCATTTTATTTTTCAATATTTGCTTGGAAAAATTTGTGAAAAAAGGTTGTTTAAATTTTGATGTTAAAACTTTAAAATAACAAAAAATATTAGAACTCCTACTTAGGTTTTAACTATTGTCAAAATATTTTCACAATTCACCCCCCCCCCCCCCCCCCCCCCCCCACTTGTCCATCTTGTAATTTCACTTTCTTTAGATATGAGTAAAATATTAGTTATTCTTGTAAAGTGCAAAATGTAATGAAAATATTTCGTGTTCTTATGCCTTTCTAAAATATGCTTAAAATTATCTTTCTGTCGCTAGAATTGCTCTTCCTTAATCTAAAGATCAATAAGATAATTTTTAGCAATGATTAAGCCTTATTATTCTCACAGACAAGAGTCATAAAAATATTTTCCAAGTTAAAACCCTCATTTTCAGCTTTAGCAATATTAATAAAAATGCTCTAAAAAATATTTTATTCCACCATCTAATCTTTTGATCTTTTAGATAAAAACATCGATTGCATTAGGTCCCAAAAAACTATGCAAAGGAGCCAACCAATTCATTTCAACAATCTTATAAAAATCCACATATAATAACCACATATTTTGAAATCTAAAAGACAAAATCCATTAAAATTTATAGAAATAATGCTAATAAGTAAAGGAGCATGATCAAAACACACAATAGGAAAAGCAGTCATTTCTAGAAGCCATTTCTACTAGAAAATAGTTATTTATCTGCCAGAGTTTATCTTTTCCAATGGAATTTTGACGGATAACATTCCGCAGTTAAAACCACATAGGAAAATTAAATTTGTTGGATTAAATTATGCCAAAAAAATTTCAATGGTCTTTTAGTGAATATCCGATGGATTTCTCCAATTAATCCGTTGCTACTTAATGTTGGTAATTGCAGCGAAAAGATTGCCAATTTTTTTAATTTTTGCTGAATTTTTCAACGAAATTTTTACTAAGCAAATTTTGTCATCAATTATCATTCTTCGGTCATCAAAAATGACGATGAAATGATATAAACAAAGATTGCTGCCAGAATTTCAACCAGAATAGCTACGAGAAACCTATAGCATTTGTCATTCACCACACAACATCATATCATTTACAACAATTTATGAAAATAAAATATAAACATGAAATTACAACGTTCAAATTTAAAATATAAATATAAACATAATATAATTTAGAAACATAAATTTAATGAACAATAAGATAACAACATTCAATTTAAAATGACTATCAATAAACATGAAGCTCAAAAACAAGTTCAAACATGAAGCTTAAAATTTTTTTGAGTCATAAACCCATTGGATCACTTCCTAGTAACACTGAAGTTAATCCTAAAGAGAATGAAAGAGATACTAATGAGACTCAATTGAAGAATAGCAATCATCCACCGTAGAGCCAAATGAAAAATTCAGACAAGTTTGGCTGAAGACTATAAACTTAGCATTTCTTAAGAGGCACCCTAACTTTAGGTTTAGTTAGTTATCCAGTCTAGTTGAAAATTATAAACTTAGTGTTTTTAGGGAGGCAACTCTATCTTTTAATTTAAGTTTTGCTGAATTTGCTTAAAATAATCTTTTGAAGATATGAAGGGAACACCGTGGTGCCATACCTTTAAATGCCTCATTTCCTTGGGCCTTAATGATTAAAATTTTAAAAATTTCAAACTTCCCTCTTGCTAAAATATATAAAACTAATTAGAAAGAAGTTCACTTTTCAGTTAATTCTTACCAACTCTTGAGTTAGTATTATACTTTCTTCTCATGGAAATCAAAAGTCTAAGCGATGGGTAGAATCAAGCATACATCATCTTCTTCAAAGAACCAAAATAAAAATCATACCAAGAATGAGGATTCTTTTTCATTTCTCCACATGCAAAGTTCTGCCATTATTACTTTGTTGAATGAATTCAAAGAGGTGTTGCATGAAGATAAGAGAAATATATGGTGGAAATAAGGTCAATCACCATCATTCTAATCACAATCTCTCTTCCTAAGCACCATCTCAGGTGATTTTAAGAATCTCTTCCTCTTTCCATGCTCTCTTCGCCTTCGTGCCCTCTCTGGTGATGAAATCGTGCTTTCTTTTACTCTTCTTGTGTTGGTGTTCATTTTTATTGGTGGGAATGTTTCCTCCCAGGTACAAGATACAAACAAATGTTTTTTTAGCTTGGATTCTGGGGGTTCTTCTGCTCCTCAGTCACGTTCTTTTAAGAAAGTTCTCTCTGGTTCCTCGACAGGTGATATCCTACCCTCTTTAACTCAGTCAATGTTTAGCATGTTGGCTGTCATGCTTTCGGATACATAAGTTTTAAAACTAGCTTCTCTTTTTCAATTTACTCTTGTTAGAAAATTTGGGCTGCAAAGGCCAAATATGGATTCAATTCATGCTTTTTTCGGTAGCCTTAAACTCTCGGGATTTTATTCGGTTGGTCTTATGGATTTGAAACATGTTGCGATACAGCTCTCTAATGATTTAGATTACATTTATGTGTTTTCCTGTAGATCATATTTTTTTCTTAATTGCCAAATGCGTATCTATAAGTGGACTATGTTCTTTGATGTTAGAAAAGAATCCCACATAGTCCCTATTTTGATCTCATTTCCTAACCTTAGGCTTCTTTTTTTTAATGCTAAAGGTTTACATGCACTTGGATCTATTTTCAGCTGCCCCTTGCAAACTGACCATGCAACTGTGTCTAGAACCCGTTCTTATGTGGCTAGGGTCTTAGTTGAAGTTGATATCACTAAGAAACATGCTAAGGATGTTTGGGTTGGTTCTAAAGCTTTTTGTTACTTACAAAAAGTAGAGTTTGAAAAGTTCCTTATTTTTGTTATCATTGTAAAACACATAGCCATGCGGTTTAAGATTGCTTCAAGTTGCATTTGGATCCTAAAAAAAATTCTACATATACAAGAAACTTTATAGTTCAACATCAACATTATTTTGCCCAAGTTGTTCATGTGCAAATATCTTGTTCTAACTTTAACTATGATGCTTCCTTTATTTATGTTGTTTGTACTAGATTGGGTCGGCTTTCTCTCTGGGATCTTTTCTCGAATTTTGCTCTTAATTCTAATGGTTCTTGGTGTTGGTGGTGATTTCAATATTATTTCTATTGCTAATGAAAGAATAAGGGGTAACCCGCCTAATATCAATGTTATAAATGATTTCAATTATATGATTTCTAATTTAACCTTACATGATATTGGTTTTACTGGTGGTGCTTTTACTTGGAGTAGAATGTCTATGTGGCAAAGACTTGATAGGATTCTCTTTAATAATGACTGGATATGAGATTTTCCTACGACTCATGTTCAGCACTTAAGTAGAACTTTATCTGATCATGCTCCTTTACTTATGACCATATATGCTAATAAAATTAATGTTCCCTCAGCTTTTAGGTTTCAAAACATGTGGTTAACTCATACGGATTTTTTAAATGTAGTTTCTAGTAATTGGCAAGCTATTATCTCTCCTGATAACAATATTAAGGATATGTATCATCTTTGGGCCAAGTTAAGTATTAAAACAAGTCCTTAGATGGTGGAATAAAAATATTTTCAAAAATATTTTTTCTAATATAAAGGAAGCTGAAGATAAAGTTTTGGATTTGGACAAGTTGTTTTTGGAGAATCCCATAAGTGCCAATCTTTATTTCTAATATTGATAATGCTAAAGTTAACCTATTCCAATTGCAAATTCAAGAAGAGATATTCTGGAGACAGAAGGCCTCGGCTAAAATGGTTTTGGAGGGGGATGTTGGTGGAATTTTGGAAAACAGGTTTTGAAAAATATTAGTTTTCTTTGGGGATTTTAAGATTAAGGCTGAGTTCTAATTCTAAGGTCGAATCAACTCGTTAGAAAGAGTATATCACCCCGAAGGACAAAAATAAACTTTCATAACGGTGTTCAGACTTAAAATTATGTAAACTCATCTTGAATGTTATGATCGGGTTCTAAGGAGAACTTTATATGGCCCCGAGGGGACAAAATATAGTTCAATTAAATACCCAATTACAACATTCAAGAAATATGATCGTCGCGTTCACATCTAAAGCCTTATCGAAGAAGGATGTATCTCCCTAAAGGGAAATGAGACCATTCTACGATAATCCTTCTAATGCAACTATGACGATCATTATTTAACTTTCCCCAAGGAAGTCTAATAAAATTTTGGAAATTATTTTTTTTTTAAAATCAGGTGTATGTGGTTCCAAATTTCCTACGAGCGCAAGCCCTCGTAGTTAATTACATCGTAGGGAGACAAAAATCTCCTACGAAAACTCCCGATTAAAATGGTGGCAGAATTTTGTTAGAGTTTCTAGGAGTGATATCAAAATATGAATAGAGTTATTGGAAAATCAAAAGGGAATGGATCAAAATTGAACATTTATTAACGGAGTTAAAGGAGGAATGGTAGGGGACACTTTGAGATTCCAGAACCATCCGGAAGTGTCCCAACTTAATCTAAGTGTTGGGCTTTATGTTTTGGATTGAAATGATATTTAATTAGAGTTGAGCATTTTATTAGAAATTTGGGATTATATTCCCGAAGTTTGGGGTCTTATAATCAAAGAACTGCCCCGAATCCTAAATCTATTTTGGACACTGGACCACAGTCGTCCGATCCTAACTAATGCAGTGCAAGATCTGGACTTATCCCGGCCTGGATTGGGGAGCCAGCTAACCACCTAATCGATTTAAAATAGATGAATCCGGTCTTTTATGAAAGAGTGGTAGGGACGTTGTATTTAAGGTTTTGGAAAGTTGGGGCCGACATCTAGAGATTCTCCTATTTGGCCCCTTTGACTTATGTTGGGTGCTAAAATGCTAAGGACTATGAAATTAAAAATTTTGACCCATTAATTTGTATTTAATGCAATGCATGCTGGTTAACAACCTCCAATCAAATATGCTTGAAATTTTAAAAACAGGTTTATAAAATAGTTATTTAGAAGACTGGACTTCCCCAGGTCCGGCACCTCGTCCTCATAGGTCAGACTATCCGGACTCTACCCGCAGGCGGGGAAGGGTCTAAAACAAGGAAAGAAGAATGCAAAAATATGCATGCGACCCCGGGGTCGATTCCCGGCTAATTCCCTAGATTCGTTATCTTTCTATGTTATTTAGACTCACTAAAATTTTAAACTTTTAAAATTATGAGTAGAAAACTTTCACACCCTCACGAGCCTCACGTATCCAGGCGAAAACAAAGAGCGGCATGCAATCGCCAAAAAAAACTAGTAAAAACAAGTAATCCTAAAGGCAATCAAATCATCACATCAAATATAAATTAATTAATAAATGTCCATAGGCAGAAATGCCTTGCTTATTACAAACCAGAATATTACAGAAAGTAAAGTGGCCGGGCACCACTGACAACAACCCGGATTCTAAACCTAGTAATGACGCAAGTTATTTTGAGTGGGATACTCTCAATCTTCAAATCTTCAATCTCATTCTTCTTTTGACTCCTTTTCTTCAATCTTCTTGAAATCTTCGTAGTGGATTACCCAAATGGATAAGAGGGCACTTCCCTCTAAGAGGGAGGCCACTCTTTCCTCTTTGGGTAAGGAAGAGGTATGATCCAAATTTGGATTTCCAAATGGAAAAGGAGTGTTCCCTAAAGGGGTATCCTTTCCTCTTTGGAATCCAAGCTTTGGATCTATGTATCCCAACTCAAAATCAAACTTTCACAACACTTGACACTTACACAAATTACATTGATATCAAAATAGAAATCTAGACTCACCTGCAGGGTTATCCTAAGCAATTAATATATAAAAAGCAGTTATTCCCAAGCAGTTGTATATGAGCAAAAAAGAAAGTAAACACACTGGCCACGCTCTTTTTATGATTTGGGGGCTTTAGCAGCTGAAGCACCTGTGCAAAGAATTTATAATATTTATGCATTTTTTTAATTTGCCCCCTTTTTATATTGCCCTGCATGAGCGTGGCCACCTGCAGAAAACTGTATCAACATCCAGATCGTACCTAACCTAAGGGTAATCTAGTCGCCAAACCCATCAATTCATCCACAGAGTACAGAAAAAGTAAGCAGACACAGCAAAGTAATTTCATCCACAACATGCAGTGAAAACTACGAAAAATCCGGCACACAGCAGTAAAGTAAACACCGGCCTAACCTAGGTCTAGAGTTGGTTGTCCTAGCACATCATCTAAAGTGTGTGAGAAAGGTCGTGTGGCTGGGATAGATCCTAAAGTAGGTGACTAGTTTAGGTTGTCTAAAAAATTTGGATTTGTTAAATCTTAGAAGGGGATTTAAATTAAAATTTAAGTATTAATGAATTAGAAATTTTAATTAAACATATTTTAAAAGTTAATTAATTACTACCTTTGTTTCACACCGAGGCCGTGAAGTTTATTTCACCTTCCTTGGGGCTACGCTAATAGCCTCATAGGCCTGGGTTACCCAGTAGCAATCGGGGTTGATTAAGTTATTTAAATTGGTTGGAATTAAAAGAGTGGATTAATATATAAAAAAAAAGGTTAGTTGCTGATTTTTTAAAGCTTGATTAATTTAAGTCTGCCATTAATTGATTCGTGGCGTTGTGCCACCAGGCTCGAGGAACTAGCCTTCTTAGGACACTTAGCCCCGCAGCCCGGAGTAGTCCAACCGATAAACCAAATTAATGTAGTTGAATTAGAGATTTTTAAAATGTTAAATAATTAAAAATTAATTCATTTTAAGGTTTGACACTCTTTAGAATTTATTCGTGGCGTTGTGCCACCAGGCTCGAGGAACCAGCCTCCTTAGGACACTTAGCCCCGCAGCCCAGAGTAGTCCAGCCAATAAATTTCAACTTTAGGGTGGTTGTTGTGTTTTAAAGGATTTTTTAAGTGTTTTAAGCATTAAACCAATATTTTCTGAGTTTTAGAATAATTTTGGGTTTTAAGAATATTTTAGAATATTTTAATGATTTAATTAAGGGGTTGAAAATTGACTTTTTGATTAAGTTTAAATTATGGAATGTTTCTATTTTATTAAAATACTAGACCTTACTACGATCAGTTAGAAGGTAAGTACGTTGAAATCGGATTTTTCTACATTTTATTACGAAGGTTTGAAGTTTTGAACTAGTTTTGAACTATGGTTTGACCAATTTGTTGACTTTTTGAAATATTACAGATTTCTGGAGTTTAACATTTTTAATAAATATTAGGGCTTATTAGGAATTGAATGCAAGTGAGTTTGGGTGATTTGGATTTTTCTGAAATTAGTTATGAAGGTTTGAAGTTTTGACTATTTAATGAATTTTGGAAATTTCTTAATTAGAGGGCTTTTTTGTGATTTTACTCCAAATGAGGTCCCAACTCCTTGAAATCAACTCCAAAGCTCAGAAATGACCTAAGGAGATATTCCCTAGTGTTTGGGTAGTTTTTGGAATTTTTAATAATTTTTAATTAATTAAATGAATAAAATATTGATTTTCACTTAAAATTAGATTAAGGTTCAAATTGCTGTCAAAAATTTTTGATTTTAATTTTCGTTGGTTAAGGATTTAATGATGGTCAGTTAGAGGGGTTAAACATAATTTTTGGGTTTAAAATGGATTTATTAGATTTTCGGGAAGGTTTCAAGGCTTAATTAAGGCTTAAACTTAGGAAATTTAATTAGGGATCTAAATGATTTCAGAAATCAGTGAAAATTTTCCTAGTGGCTGTACATGTCACTAGGTTCAAGTGTTTGAAGTTCCAACTCAGGAGGAAGTGAATCCTAATTATTGAAAATATTCTAAATTTTCTAAACATGTCCTTAATTATTGTCCTTAATGTCACTAGATTTAAATAGGATTGAATCAAATCTTCTCTAACCCTTGAACAAGCATGGATGAAATACATAAGCATCACACTCAAGTCCTTAAATCTAGGAGAACCTAGACTAGGTGGTGTGTGTACCTTAAGCATGCAAGAACTAACATAATCAACTTAACTTAAATCTTGATTAGTGAATAGTTGAAGCACAACTATACACTAATCACTCCCCATCAATGTTATTCAATCAAGCTCAATCTAGGTTTAAAGTTTCAAAAGATCTCTCAATTATGTTAAAGGTTTAATATATATAATTTTAAAATAATTTTCGAAATATAGGTATTTTCATATGTAAACCTATAAGGATATTAATTTTAATATAAGATAATTTAAAATAACATTAAAATAAAGTTTTGAAACTTGAGAGATCCACTGATTTTGGAGTCATTTGAAAATAACTTTTAAAATATAAGATAATTATCATAATATTTAATTAAATATTAATAAACTATCAAAATAATCATATAACTCAAATTAATATTAAAATTTACTCAAATAACTCTGAAAATTTTTCTGGAAATCAATCATATATCCTATGATAATCATGCCAAATTTCAAAGTAATATAGCTTATATATATTTAATTAAAAATAAAAAGTCATTTTCTGTATTTCTTAAATTATTAATAAAATAATAATCAAAATAGTCTCATTGTTTTTTTAAAAAAAAAACTAGATAAGATTATGAACAGTTTGATATATTATACTCATTTTTTGATTCTGTATTTTATTTATTATGATTTTTTGAAGTTATGCTAATTAAAATGAATTTAAATCCATTTATTAGTCAAACGGCGGCGCCGGCGGGACGCGTGGCTCGCTCGGGTTCGTCCGATCGAACCACGGAAACGGCGGGGCGACGTGGCACAATAGGGGCCGCGGGATCAATACGCGACGGCGCCAATGATTGGCGGCGGCGGTCAGCCACGCGTCGATCGCAAACCGCCTCACGCGGTTTCACTTAACCACGTCAGCGGTTGGCGCAGATCGTTGGATCAAAACCGCGGGTTTAATTCAACGGACGGGATTTAATCCCGCGGTTCGATCTCGTTAAGAAAGATCGAACGGTTAGGATTTAATCCCGTGATCTCAAACGAACGATCAGGATGTCGCCGGACCAAAAGGCGAACGCCAAATGGATACACGTCGGATGTTGGTCCCGAATGGCTTAATCTGGGCCGTTGATTCAGTGATCAACGATCCAGAAATTGTACACCTAAACAAGACTACAAAAACGCCCTAGAAAGCATTTTTTGACTCGTTCTCCTGATCGGCACGATCAATGTTTGTAAAATTTTAAACCTAGGTAAAGGGGATGAACAGAAATAATGGGGAGGTGATTTTAGATCTTAAAACGCGGTAAAACTAAAGTTATTTAATCTAGTGTGCCTAGATCTAGGGTTTAAGTTTTCACCTTGATTTTTGGATGGATTGAACCGTTAAAAAGATGGTTGAGCTTGTAGATTGTCCAAGTGTAGATCCCTAGTTGACTCTGAGCTTCGAAATCGCCTGGATCGACCGGGACAACTCCTTGAATGGATTGTGCTAGATCTCGCCGGAAGATCGCTGGAGATAGGTTTGATCGCCGGGATCTGAGTAGGGATGTGCTTGGGGATGTCTGGGGAGCTCAGTGGAACGGGGAGCTGGGCTTGAGAGAGCTTGAGTAGAGAGAGAGAGTTAGGGTTAGATTATGGGGCATTAGGGCCTTTTCCCCCTATTCAAACGCCCCCAAGCCAAATGGATGGCTGGGATTGACTCCTGGGCTCTCCAGATGATGCCACCTGTCCCTGGGAAAGCTAGAAGGCTGCCCCAAAGGCTGGACATGCCTCATTCCCATTGGGTGGACTTGGGATGAGTGGAGGAGAGGGATTGCCATTTATGGCTAAACCAGGGGCAGAGCTCGGTTAAGGGGCCTATTAGAGAGCTTTAGGGCACTAATGGGTCGGCCTTGGGCAGCTTAAATCAAGGGAAAGGAGCTTAGCATGTGATAAAGCTTTCTAGAAGGGGTTTAGGCTTGAGTTTGACCAGGTTGACCAGTCAACAGGTCAAGGCTGGTGATGTGGTATGAAGGGAAGTAGGAGCAGCCAATGGGAGAGCTTCCAAGCCTAATCTCACACTCCTTGAAGTTAAATAGATGGTTTGACCAATTCAAGGAGGGATTTAGGGCTTTGTTGACTTGGTTTGACCAGTCAACTAGGTCAAAGTTAGTGATGTGGCATTTGAGGGAGTAAAGGATCATTTGGAATAATTTAATCATAGGTTAAAAGTCAAAGTGAGAGCTTAGAAGGAATGGGAGCAAATGCCATTAAGCTTTGACCTAGAATTGAGGGTTGACTTGGTCAACCCAAGTTGGGTTGAACTCAAAATAGGTTTAGAAATGTTCAAGGCTTTGAATATAATGATTTCAAGGGATTGAAGATATTGACGTGGTTAAACAAGTTGGAATGGTTCATTTGAAACCATAAGGGTCCATTGGGTCAAACCATGTTGACTGAGTCAACTAGGTTGACCCAATGGGTGAGTCTGGGCTGGACAGGTTTGAAAAGGCATTTGGAGACCATTGAGGGTGGTTCCTAGGTCTGGGGAGGTCAAATTGATCAAAATCCCTATTTGAGCCCCTAAGGGCCTATTTGGTCAACCTGGGTTGACTTGGTCAACCAGGTTGACCCAGGGTCTGGGTTTGGGCTCAACAGGTTTGAAATGATATTTCAAGTCCAAAGGAAGTGGTTGGATGGCCTAAAGAGGTCATTTAGGTCAAAACACATGTTTGGACCCTTAAAGGGCCTCTTGGGTCAAACCTGTTGACTTGGTTAACCAGGTTGACCCAAAGGTTGGAAATAGGTTCAAAAGATTTGAAATGACATTTGAAACTTGTCAAGGTGGTTGCATTTAATTTGGAGCTCATTTGTTTTGAAATCTCTATTTGAACCCCACAGGGGCATTTTGGTCAATTTTGACCTATTGATCAACTATGGTCAAAAATGGGTCTGGAAAATGCAGTTTACTGGTCAATGGGTTAAAATCAAGGGTCTGGGAGTGATTGGAGGCTTGGATAAGGGTTCCAAGGTCAAGATCTCAAAGGGGTTAGGTTCAGTGGCATAGGCTGTAAATATTTAAAGGTTTTACAGCCTTTGAATTTTAATTCAGATTCTGGGGTTAGAGACCTCAGAATGAGCTCAAAATTGGAGGGTAACCTCCAGAGACATGTCTTATCACTTTGCAAGTGATAAACCCTGAATCAGAGATCATTTGGCTGGATTTTGAAATGTTTGAAAATTCTTTGAAAGGGGTCTTTAGGGCAAGGCCTTAAGACTTTGAATTTGAGTTTGAATTTCTGGATTTGAAATGAATTTCAGGTTTGAATAATTGAAGTTGAAATATCCAAACCATTTACAATCATGTTGTGATTGTTAATGGATGGATATGGTCAAGGCTAGATTAAGGGTAGGATCAAAGTCTAAGTTGAAGGTTGGATTGTCAAATTGATTGGATCAAGGTTTGGATATGTTTGAAATTTGAATTAATTTGGATTTGAATTGGATGGAGTTTGAAATTCAAATTGATCACAGGTAGGAATCAAATTGAAATTGGAGTGGATCAAATATAGGAATTAATTTGAAGTTGAGGTTGATCAAAGGTGGAGATTGATTTGAAGTTGGAGTGGTCCTAAGATCTAGAGGAGTTCTAAGATCTAGGATTTAAGGGAATCCTAGGCTCTAGAGTAGGCTCTAAGGTCTTGGATCTAGAAGGATCCTAAGGTCTAGAGTGGATCCTAGGGTCTGGAATTAGATCTGGATTCTGGAAGGGTCTTAGTGACCTCATACAAAAATGAGGTCAACAAATGGACCCCCAATGTGTGTAGTAGAAGGAACTTCTGCTGCACACATTGGCGTTGACCGAATGGAAGTTTGATTTTGAGAATGAAAGGGAGATCATCTCCCAACCTCAAGCCTATACGATGCTAATGGAAGGCTTACACCTATTAGATAAGGAAAACTGGTGAAACCAAGGTAGGGAATACCTAACCTTGGGTCTAAGGAAGGGCATCACCCAACCTTAGATCTACAGGATGCTGATAGAAGACTTACTCCTAGTAGACAGATCAACTGGAAACCAAGGTAGGGAATTCCTAACCTTGGGTCTAAGGAAGGGCATCACCCAACCTTAGGCCTATAGGATGCTGATAGAAGACTTACTCCAAATAGGCAGATCAACTGGAAACCAATGTAGGGAATACCTAACTTTGGGTCTAAGGAAGGGCATCACCCAACCTTAGGTCTACAGGATGCTGATAGAAGACTTACTCCTAGTAGACGGATCAACTGGAAACCAAGGTAGGGAATACCTAACCTTGGGTCTAAGGAAGGGCATCACCCAACCTTAGGTCTACAGGATGCTGATAGAAGACTTACTCCTAGTAGACGGATCAACTGGAAACCAAGGTAGGGAATACCTAACCTTGGGTCTAAGGAAGGGCATCACCCAACCTTAGGCCTATAGGATGCTGATAGAAGACTTACTCCAAATAGGCAGATTAACTGGAAACCAAAGTAGGGAATACCTAACTTTGGGTCTAAGGAAGGGCATCACCCAACCTTAGGTCTACAAGATGCTGATAGAAGACTTACTCCTAGTAGACGGATCAACTGGAAACCAAGGTATGGAATACCTAACCTTGGGTCTAAGGAAGGGCATCACCCAACCTTAGGTCTACAGGATGCTGATAGAAGACTTACTCCTAGTAGACGGATCAACTGGAAACCAAGGTAGGGAATACCTAACCTTGGGTCTAAGGAAGGGCATCACCCAACCTTAGGCCTATAGGATGCTGATAGAAGACTTACTCCAAATAGGCAGATTAACTGGCAAACTAGGATGGTGCCACAAAGGGCGCACTCCACCACTAGCGAATGGGAATCAGGATGGTGCCACAAAGGGCGTACTCCACCACTAATCTCCGGGACAAATGCCAGGGTGGTGCCACGGAGGGCGTACTCCACCACTAACGGGTCTAATCCTAAGGGAAGAAAGGACCTAACCTTAAGGAGAAGGCTAAGAGCGTTAAAAAAAAGAAAAGACCTTAAAAAAAAGGTATAATCAAGTTGCAAATCAAGAAAAGGAAGTTTTATTAATTGATAAAATGAGTTACATCAAGCATAGTATTTCTTAAGGAAACGCCCGTTGACAGGTAGCATCGGGTGGTTCCCTTTACAATCTACTAACTGATACGAGCCTCCTTCGTAGACAGTCTCTATAACGAAGGGTCCTTCCCATGTAGGTTCAAATTTGCCTCCCAGCTTCCGATGGGCCAAGATAGGCCTCCGAAGGACCAATACCAAGTCTCCCGCTTGGAAGGTCCTAGGTCGCACTAACTTGTCATGGGCTTGAACCATACGGGATTTATACAACTCTAAATTTTGTTGAGCTTGGAGACATCGCTCTTCAAGGCCTTCGAGTTCTTCTAATCGTAGTTTTGCATTTTGTTCATTTGTAATTTGATTCTGAACTGCAATTCTGAGCGAAGGGATTTGTATTTCCAAGGGTAGAACAGCCTCAGATCCATACACTAGTGCAAACGGGGTGGATTGGGTCGGGGTTCTATAAGTGGTACGATAAGCCCACAAAGCTTCCACCAACCGCTCATCCCACTGCCGTTTGTTATCATCAAGGGTCTTTTTGACAATTTGCACCAAGGTTTTGTTGAAGGCCTCGGCCAATCCATTCGCCCGAGGGTAATAGATCGTCGAATATCTCCAATCAATATTATGGCGCCTTACAAAACTATTGATTTTTGTAGACTTGAATGCGGACCCATTATCGGATATGATTCTGCGAGGTACGCCGAATCGATATACAATATGGTCACGAAAGAATTTTAAGACATGGTGTGATGTTACGTTTCGTAGGGGAATTGCTTCCGCCCACTTTGAAAAGTAATCAGTCGCTGCTAATATGAAACGATGACCTCTCGCGGAGGGAGGGTCAATCGGCCCAATGATATCCGTGCCCCAACTCTCGAAGGGCCACGAGGCTATCGTAGGGTGTAACACATTAGGCGGCTGATGTAAAACCACACAATGGACCTGACATTGATGACAGTGCTTTGCAGTATTCATGCAATCGTCAATCATTGTAAGCCAATAGTATCAAAGTCTTTTAATCTTTAATTTCATTTTTGGACCCGATTGATGAGCACCGCACAGTCCTGAATGAACTTCATTAACAATTTTCTGGGCTTCTCGCTTGTTCAAACAGCGCAGCCACATGTGATCGAAGGACCGACGGTATAACAGATCGTTAACTAGTGCATATGATAGGGCACGTTTCTTAATCTGGTTGGAGATTGATTTATCCTGGGGAAGCTTCCCTTCTTTAAGATAATCGATTAAGGGTCGTCTCCAATCGCCTTCTTCGTCGGTCGTCGAAGAGGCAGAAAGGATCTGAAGGGGAGTCTTACTAATGTGTTCCAAATCTATAAGGGAGAGGGTCTTACGACCCTGAATCTCTATAGGGATGGAATCCTCCTCAGGACATGCAAATTCCTTCGCAAGTTTTGCTAAGGCATCCTCCGCGGAATTGCTTCCACAGGGAACCCTATACAAAGTAGTAATAGGGATTTGTTCCAACAAGTGAAGTGTATACTGGTGATATCTTAGGAGATTCGGATTCAAGACTTTATAAGTTCCGGCGACTTGGTTAATAACCAGTTGGGAATCTCCAAAGATCTTAATCTCTTTAATTCCCATTAGAATTGCAAGTTCCAAACCAGTTATCAGAGCTTCGTATTCAGCTTCGTTGTTTGTGCAAGGCTCCGATAAGTGGTAGGAAAAATGCATCATTCCTTTTTCTGGCGTAAAAAAAATCAGACCGACTCCAGCCTTTCCAAGAATTACAGATTGTTGGGTCGCAATCCTACGAGATGATGCTGCCCCATCAAAATATAATTCCCAGATGGCCTCGCCAGATTCCCTCAAATTCATGATTTGTTCGTCGGGCAGGTCATCATTCAGAGGAGAATCTGCCGGCAGCGGGTGTGCTGCCAGAAAATCGGCGATAGCCTGTCCCTTCACAGCACGAAGGGGGGTGAAAGTAATCTCAAATTGCAACAATATCATAGACCAGCGAGCTAAACGTCCTGACAACGTAGGTCGGGTCATAAGATATTGCAAAGGATTAACTCTTGAAATCAAACTAATTGAGTGGGAGAGCATGTAATGCCTCAGTTTCTGAGCTGCAAAAACCAGAGCAAGACAATGCTTCTCAATTGATGGGTATCGAATTTCGGTAGGAAGGAGTCTCCGACTAAGGTAGTAGAGGGCATTCTCTTTTCCTTCGTCGTTAACTTGAGCCAACAGGGCACCTAAAGACTCATCTAGAGCTACGGTGTAGAGGATTAATGGCTTTCTCGGAATCGGAGCTGCCAAGACTGGCGGGTTAGAAAGGTATTATTTGATATCGTCAAAAGCATTCTGACACTTCTCGCCCCATATGAATTTAGTATCCTTTTTTGCAAGGACAGAAAAGGGTTGACATCTCCCGGAAAGATTAGAAATAAACCTCCTTATATATGCCAATCTACCTTGTAGAGACCTTAACTGGGTAAGGCTCTTAGGGGGTGGCATATCTAAGATGGCTTCAATTTTAGCAGGATCTATCTCGATTCTGCGGTGCCTCACTACGAATCCTAAGAATTTTCTCGAGGCGACGCCGAAGGCGCACTTCAAGGGGTTCATTTTCAAATCGTAGCGGCGCAACCGTTCGAAAACAACTCTTAAGTCATACAGGTGAGCCTCTTTAACCTTGCTCTTGACAACTAAATCGTCAATATAACATTCAACTTGATTATGAATTAAGTCGTCAAAGATACGGGTCATGGCCCGTTGGTAGGTTGCTCCGGCATTCTTTAAGCCGAATGGCATTACCTTATAACAAAAGATTCCAATAGGGGTTCTGAACGCCGTATTTCTCTCATCTTCAAGGGCCATCTTGATTTGGTTATAACCCGACGAGCCGTCCATGAATGAGAAAATAGCATGTGAGGAGGCAATGTCCACCATGAGTTCTGGTATTGGTAAAGGGAACTCATCTTTAGGACATGCCTTATTCAGATCCCTATAGTCGACACAAATCCGAATTTGACCATTTTTCTTTCGAACTGGCACGACGCTGGCCACCCAAGAGGGATATTGCTCCTCTCGAATGAATCCGGCTTTTGCCAATTTCTTAACTTCAGAAACGACTTGTTGCTCAATCTCTAAGCGCATGCGTCGAGGAGCTTGTTTAACAGGAATGGCATCATGCCGAACCCCAAGTTTGTGAACTGCTACCTCAGCAGGCAAACCTGGTATTTCGTCGTATGTCCAGGCAAAGCAATCCCTGAACTCGAATAACAACTGGATTAAGTCTTGGGTTTCACCCTCGCTTAACAAAGTACTTATGAAAATCCGACGGGGGTCATCATCGTTTCCCAGGTTAATTTCTCTCAACTCATCGACTGTCGACTTAATTTCCTCTTCAAATTCAGGGGGTGCATCCCGAACTTGAAGATCATCGGGATCGTCTAAAGTCTCCAAACAGAGTCCATCTAGAGGACAAGGAGGATCTGTAGGGACATTTGGAGAATCGAGATGGTAAGTTATCATTAGGCAATACTCATCATCATCGAATGAACTAACTGTTCCAAAGCCAATACCACTTGTTGAATTTTTATTTATTTTTGTTCGCCAAATATTCTCGTGGTATCTAGCTTGACCCTTAGTCCATCGGTATGGTATAGAACCCTTAGAAAAAGTGTTTTTTACACAAACAGGGAAGTAGCCGAAAGGTAATTCCATTAATTCATTAAAATCTGCCTCCTCAAGGGTTACATCACCTTCGTCCCTTGCGGAGGAGGAGCCAGGAAAGAATTTCTGGACTTTCTTAACTTCACCATCCAAGTTGGGGGCCACTTTGACTTCCAACCCTACAACCCTGCCTGCTGACAGTGGGGTCAGAGAAAGGGCCTCAATCCTTCTAGTGAGCTTTTCATACATTGTTAATTCAGGCTCGTCACTTTTAACTTTTGAAATATCTACCTCAGGGTCACTGTCCTGGTCTAAGGTGAGATCAAATTTTGGAGGAGCATTTATGTTTTGATAATCGAGAGAGAGGGCAGCACCTTGACTTTCTAGTTCACCATCGGAATCTGATTCCAAATCAATATACACAGGTGCTGCTCTCCTATCTAATGAAGCACGGCCTCGTCCCCGTGCCCTTAAAGTCATCCTCCCACCTCTTTGAGGTAATGTGCTTGGAGGCCTAAGGACAACAATATCAGAGTCGTCTTCACTACTCGATTGAATCATTTCTTGATTGATATTTTGATCTTTTTCTTTCTTTTGGTCGAATTCTTGTCCAACCATTTTCTCCTCAAATTTGATCTCCAATTTAGAACGGGACGAGGACCCTTTTGGTATGAAATATGCAGCATCTTCGTAGATCCCGATTTCTTGAATCGAGAATGGTTGCAAATCACCCTTAATCACATGTTCAATGCCGTCTCGTTGATACTTAACACATTGGTGCAGGGTAGATGGAACCATTCTATATTCGTGAATCCAACGTCTACCTAGAAGTGCGTTAAAGGACGTAGTCGAATCAATTATATGAAATTTAGCTTCAGTTTTTAACCCTCCTATTTCCAGGAGTAGAGTGATTGAACCTAAAGCTCTCTCGCCCTTCTCGTTGAACCCACGAAGCACTAACCTGTCGGTTGAAAGCTTGCTAGTATCAACTCTGAGATAAGCAAGAGTCTTTATGTTCATCACGTTGACCGATGCACCCGGATCAACAAGGACTCTTGATAACTTGAAATTTCCCACATCTACAGTAATGTAGAGGGGACGATTGTGGTCAGCAGTTCCCAAGAGTAAATCTTCGTCTGAAAAGGTAACCCCAGGGACCTCTTTGAAGTAGAGAGCCTCACCTTCTGAAGTTGCAGCCAACTGTGTTAAGCAAATCTCGGGATCGAGAAGTGCTTTAATTAGAGACTCCCTCATTTCTTTGGAGAGAAGGAGGGCGTCATAAATACTTAATTTTGCTGGCAACTTCCTAAGGTGGGCTAGAACATTGTAATCAACCTTAGGAACGACAGACTCGAAACCCGGAGGAATTAAAGAAAATTCTGATTGTTGAGGGGAATCTGGATTTAGATTTTCGAATGAGGATTGCTTGCCTTTGTCCTGAGGGGGCAACCTAGGAGGTAAGACTTTACCGCCACGGAGTTGCACCTGCTCGACGTCTTCGGGCGGGCAAACTAGGGCAGTGTCTACACACACCATAGGTGTTGGATCATCATTTCCTGAAAGCGAGTCAGAATCTGAAAGTTCTATCAAGATAGGATTTCCTTGGAAATTGATTTGAGGGAAATCACTTTCTGATAAAGCTTCAGATTCGACCTCTTCTTGAATAGTCGATTCGGGGAGGTTGGTTTGATTAACCTCAATATTGTTTCATTAGGAGTTTGATTCAGAACAGGAGAGTCATCAATTTGCATTTGAGATTCATGGTTAATCATCAAGACAGAAGTAGAAGGATGTTTTTTATTCATCTTTTGACCCTTCGCCTTTGATGGGGCAAAGTAAAAGTCAGATAACAAAAGAGGGGAAAGGGTTTTAACACCGCCATCCGCCATTCTAATACATCTCTCATCTACACACTTCCTCTCTACAAAATCAAATTTCTCTTCTTTTACATTTTTCTCAGTAGTTCCTAAGACTACTGGAGAGGGAAGTGGCTCAACATCCTTCTGCGAAGCGTCCAGGTCAACCTTCCACACCGGGGCCTGGGCTATCGTAGTCAGCTGTTGAGAAAGACGAAATTAAAAGACTTGTTAATCGACTTTTTAAGTGCCCGGGACAAAGCAATGTCCCAACCATCTTCAACAAGACAAGAAGAGTTAAGAGGATTACCTGAAATGGTCTTAATTGAAGCCTTTTCTGGATCGACCAAGTATTCCTTAGGTATTATGATGTTACCTTGGGTGTAGTTCCTCTCAAGCCAGTCTTTGAACACAACGCAGTCCTCAAGAGGGTGACTAAGCATCCTGTGGTACGGGCAATACTTGGGATCATCTTTCTTGCTCTCATCCTCAGGCCTCCTAGCCTCTGGCAACTGAAAATCCGGTTTCTTTAACAAACTCCTGAAGATCTTCTTAACTGACTCCCTTTTAAATGGATAAGGCTTTTCCAATCTCTCTCTAAAAGGGATGAAGGAGGGATCTCTAGTATGTTGAGGAACTATCTGAAAGGGCTGCTTCTGAGGCGGCTGTGGTGGAAGTGGAGTGCTAGGCTGACTAATCACTGGCCTCTTTCCTTTATCTACTGCTGAGACCACAGCTTTCTTTTCAAATGTTTTCACCAATTTTGGACCCTTCTTTTCTTCAGGCTGTTCTCGTATGAATGGCATCCTAGGAGCCTCTTCCTGCAAATTGCTAGCCTTATTAAGAAGTTTCTCAAAAGTTTTAATAGTGAAACCCTTCAGGAGAAAAGCAACAGGACCGTGGATATTCTTCAAAAGAATCTCCACAGCATGTTGCTCTTGCAACTGGGGTTCACACTTCATCGAGAGGTTTCGCCACCTCAAGATGTACTCAACCAGAGACTCTCCCGGCTTTTGCTTTTCAACCACGAGATCGCCCACGGTGGTGCGTTGTTGCGCTCCAGAAAATCTCTTAAGAAAGAGGTTTTCTAGGTCGCTAAAGGTTCTTACTGAACCGTTGGGCAGATCGGCGTACCATTCAAAAGCAATGTCCGGATAGACTACTTACAAATTGGCGAAACAGTAGAGCATCTGACCCTCCTGCATTGCAACAGCTTGCTCGGAAGTGGGCCAGATGCTGTCTCGGATTTTCAATTCCAGTGAAAACTTTAAAAGTTGGTGGCACAAAGCCCTTCGGGTAAGGAACTAAGTCATATTCCTCGGGGTAGGGTCTACCCTTTGAAATAGACACATTTCCTTGAGAAAGGGCTAAGGCCTCCCTTACCTGGTCCTCAATTAACTGCTTGATATCCTTCTGAGGTAGGATCGGAGGAATGGTGGAAACTGCAGGGTGAACTGGAGGTGTCTCTACTGGACAAGGAAAGGTCACAGGTGGTGACTCGAGAGGTCTGTAATTAAATTCTGCCCTTTTGGCCTTTTCTGTGAGCTCTCGAGCTGACTGGTGGATCATAAAAGACTCTTGCTGTGATTTGTCCAACTTCTCTTGCATTTCTCTAACTTGTGACATCATGCTAGCAAGCTGAGTCTCCAAGTTTTTTATGTGCTTCTTCATCTCTGTCTTTCACAGACTCATCTGAATCTGACTCAGCAGTATGTGCATCACCATCTTTAGCAAATCGACGCTTGCTGGGCTCAGCTTCTTTATTAGATCCTCTAGTTTCGACCACATGAATGCCCCCAACATAATCATCTTCATCTCCAAGGAGATCATCCATATCAGGGTCAAAAGAAGCCATTCCTTCTTTGTTCAACAAAATGTTTCTTATTTCTTGAACTACCTCCTCGACCGGTCTATCCCCAATTGACTTAGGATCAAGGGGTAAGTATCCTTTATACTCAGCCATATCAAATAATTCTTCAGAATCCATAAGGGCAATGATTTCTGTGAGTTTTGGATTAGGATCTGGTTGAGACTTTGTATCCGGTTCATCTTCCTTTTCTAGATCCTGGTCAATTCTCTCCTCTTCGACTATCCCAGAGCTGGTAGTCAGAAGAGTGGCATCCTCTACAGGGAGAGGGACATATTCCTCAGGAGAAGTAGGAGCTTGTAAAGTGATAGTTCCCACATCTGGTAAGGTAAGGTCCTCAGACACCTGACTAAGGGGCCTAGGAATAACACTCGGACTTTGGGGATCATCAACTGGGGTAGCAGGAATGGTAACTATTGGATCAGGAGTTAGACTGGCTGTGGTAGGAGTGCCAACTGTAACAACTGGAGTACTATCCTGAACATCCATCAATTCAACTGAACTCGGAGTAGGGTTGGCTGAAACTCGCTTGGAGCTGCAGAATGAACTTAGAAGTTCTAGGAGGTGGTGGCAGATTCTCCAACTTAGTTCTCTTTGGCACATATCTCTTTTCAGGAGATTTAGGTCTTTTCCCTTTAAGGTCCACAGACTTTTGAACTTCAACCCCCTTTGGTTTAACAATCACTGAGGCCAACCTTACAGGTTTATGTGGGGGTACCGGGGTCTACCAGTAGAATGGCGGCCTCTCTCGGACCCAGTCAACACAATACCCTCTGTTTGAGAGGACGGAGGGCGTGGCACCCAGTGATATCCATCAACCAGTACTGAAGTAGCAGGCTGTCTAACATACTTCTTATTCTTTCTAACGAATTGTGGGGTTAAATTCTTTGCTTCAGATACTTCTTCCTTCAACACTTCTTTTTGGAAGCGATGTGAGATCACTCCCTTCAATTGTTTCACATATTCCTCTTTAGTCTGTCCAGTCTGTGCAGCGCAGGTATGAATTATATTTCTCAAAGTCCTTGTCTTTTGAAGATGTCTTTCTTTCTGAGTTTTCTTGGTCGAGTAGTCGACCGGGCATGGTGGAGAACGGGCTATCCTAGCTATCCTCTCCTCCCCTTGAGCTGAAGCCAGGGGGTAAAAGCGACTCCCCTTTAGAAGGGGAGAGGAAGCAGGAATAGGTAGCTCCTCAACAGCCTCAGGTTCTACTTGAGCTAAGGTTTTAAAGGGTAGAACTCTCTTAGCCTTAGAGATTTTCTTTCTAAGTCTCCTCAGATAGTTCTTCTTCTGATTCTTAGTGGTAAATCTAAGTCCAGAACTAGACCCCTCTTCAAAAACAGACTTAATTTCAGTGGGAGGCTCAACAACTGGTTCAGACTGTTTCTGATCATCACTGACTACTGGTAAGGTGGGTGCAGATCCCACAATTAACTCAACTACTGGGGAATTTCCTTACTGGCATCCAAACTAACAATCTGGTGTCCATCCATAGAGAGCTCTAGAGTACTAAATCCCATTCCAAAAATAACAGTGCTCCCTTGGTCATTAACAGTCGAAGACAACTCTCGGTCAAAAGAGAAAATCAGTTGGCCAGCCATTTGAAATTTTCTGAAAGTTAAAGAAAATGATTGAAATTAGATCTACTTGAAAAGAGTGGTAAAAAGTATTTTATTATTATTATTTTTTTTGAAAGTATGACATATGTTGGCCCACGAGGAAATCGTATGGGGTAACATATGACAACTTGGAGTTTAAGAAATTTTTTGAAGAAATTTTGAGAATTTGAAAGGGTTTTCTTACAGGTTCCAAAACACAACGGACAGAGTTTCCCCTTGCCCGAAGGCTTATGGAATTGTGAGAAAGCCCAAGTAAAAAGAAATAGTCTAACCCTCCCCACCCTTAGAAGTCAAAGGGGAAATGAGGGGGTTAAAACTAAAATAGTTTGGAATGAAATCAAAAATTTTGAATTCTTTTCAATTTTAAGGATTTATATGTTGAACGAGAAATTTATCGGCCATAAATCCATAAAATTAAAAAGATATCCAGAGATCTGATTCGACCCTGTCGCCTCACAGGCTATGCTGGGGCAGAAGGTCAAAATCAGAACAAAAATCTAAATAAAGCCAAATTTAGAGGTGGAACCTCTCTTTTAATATTTGTTATTATTTTAGATGTTGGCCACACTCACCCAAGGAAGAAATGAGCAGAGGGACCAACGGAAGAAATGGTAGTTGAAACTACCGATGAAACAAAATTCTGCCACTATTAAAGATGGGAAGAGAAATTTGGTCCCACCGGGCGTGCCATTTTTTTGTTGGTGGAATTTTGGAAAACAGGTTTTGAAAAATAATAATTTTCTTTGGGGATTTTAAGATTAAGGCTGAGTTCTAATTCTAAGGTCGAATCAACTCGTTAGAAAGAGTATATCACCCCGAAGGACAAAAATAAACTTTCATAACGGTGTTCAGACTTAGAATTATGTAAACTCATCTTGAATGTTATGATCGGGTTATAAGGAGAACTTTATATGGCCCCGAGGGACAAAATATAGTTCAATTAAATACCCAATTACAACATTCAAGAAATATGATCGTCGCGTTCACATCCAAAGCCTTATCGAAGAAGGATGTATCTCCCTAAAGGGAAATGAGACCATTCTACGATAATCCTTCTAATGCAACTATGACGATCATTATTTAACTTTCCCCAAGGAAGTCTAATAAAATTTTGGAAATTAATTTTTTTTAAAATCAGGTGTATGTGGTTCCAAATCTCCTACGAGCGCAAGCCCTCGTAGTTAATTACATCGTAGGGAGACAAAAATCTCCTACGAAAACTCCCGATTAAAATGGTGGCAGAATTTTGTTAGAGTTTCTAGGAGTGATATCAAAATATGAATAGAGTTATTGGAAAATCAAAAGGGAATGGATCAAAATTGAACAGTTATTAACGGAGTTAAAGGAGGAGAGGTAGGGGACACTTTGAGATTCCAGAACCATCCGGAAGTGTCCCAACTTAATCTAAGTGTTGGGCTTTATGTTTTGGATTGAAATGATATTTAATTAGAGTTGAGCATTTTATTAGAAATTTGGGATTATATTCCCGAAGTTTGGGGTCTTATAATCAAAGATCTGCCCCGAATCCTAAATCTATTTTGGACACTGGACCACAGTCGTCCGATCCTAACTAATGCAGTGCAAGATCTGGACTTACCCCGGCCTGGATTGGGGAGCCAGCTAACCACCTAATCGATTTAAAATAGATGAATCCGGTCTTTTATGAAAGAGTGGTAGGGACGTTGTATTTAAGGTTTTGGAAAGTTGTGGTCGACATCTAGAGATTCTCCTATTTGGCCCCTTTGACTTATGTTGGGTGCTAAAATGCTAAGGACTATGAAATTAAAATTTTGACTCTTTAATTTGTATCTAATGCAATGCATGCTGGTTAACAACCTCAAATCAAATATGCTTGAAATTTTAAAAACAGGCTTATAAAATAATTTTTTAGAAGACTGGACTTCCCCAGGTCCGGCACCTCGTCCTCATAGGTCAGACTATCCGGACTCTACCCGCAGGCGGGGAAGGGTCTAAAACAAGGAAAGAAGAATGCAAAAATATGCATGCGACCCCGGGGTCGATCCCCGGCTAATTCCCTAGATTCGTTATCTTTCTATGTTATTTAGACTCACTAAAATTTTAGACTTTTAAAATTATGAGTAGAAAACTTTCACACCCTCACGAGCCTCACGTATCCAGGCGAAAACAAAGAGCGGCATGCAATCGCCAAAAAAAACTAGTAAAAACAAGTAATCCTAAAGGCAATCAAATCATCACATCAAATATAAATTAATTAATAAATGTCCATAGGCAGAAATGCCTTGCTTATTACAAACCAGAATATTACAGAAAGTAAAGTGGCCGGGCACCACTGACAACAACCCGGATTCTAAACCTAGTAATGACGCAAGTTATTTTGAGTGGGATACTCTCAATCTTCAAATCTTCAATCTCATTCTTCTTTTGACTCCTTTTCTTCAATCTTCTTGAAATCTTCGTAGTGGATTACCCAAATGGATAAGAGGGCACTTCCCTCTAAGGGGGAGGCCACTCTTTCCTCTTTGGGTAAGGAAGAGGTATGATCCAAATTTGGATTTCCAAATGGAAAAGGAGTTTTCCCTAAAGGGGTATCCTTTCCTCTTTGGAATCCAAGCTTTGGATCTATGTATCCCAACTCAAAATCAAACTTTCACAACACTTGACACTTACACAAATTACATTGATATCAAAATAAAAATCTAGACTCACCTGCAGGGTTATCCTAAGCAATTAATATATAAAAAGCAGTTATTCCCAAGCAGTTGTATATGAGCAAAAAAGAAAGTAAACACACTGGCCACGCTCTTTTTATGATTTGGGGGCTTTAGCAGCTCAAGCACCTGTGCAAAGAATTTATAATATTTATGCTTTTTTTTAATTTGCCCCCTTTTTATATTGCCCTGCATGAGCGTGGCCACCTGCAGAAAACTGTGTCAACATCCAGATCGTACCTAACCTAAGGGTAATCTAGTCGCCAAACACATCAATCCATCCACAGAGTACAGAAAAAGTAAGCAGACACAGCAAAGCAATTTCATCCACAACATGCAGTGAAAACTACGAAAAATCCGGCACACAGCAGTAAAGTAAACACCGGCCTAACCTAGATCTAGAGTTGATTGTCCTAGCACATCATCTAAAGTGTGTGAGAAAGGTCGTGTGGCTGGGATAGATCCTAAAGTAGGTGATTAGTTTAAGTTGTCTAAAAGTTTGGATTTGTTAAGGCTTAGAAAGGGATTTAAATTAAAATTTAAGTATTAATGAATTAAGAATTTTAATTAAACATATTTTAAAAGTTAATTGATTACTACCTTTGTTTCACACCGAGGCCGTGAAGTTTATTTCACCTTCCTTGGGGCTAAGCTAATAGTCGTAGGCCTGGGTTACCCAGTAGCAATCGGGGTTGATTAAGTTATTTAAATTGGTTGGAATTAAAAGAGTGGATTAATATATAAAAAAAAAAGGTTAGTTGCTGATTTTTAAAGCTTGATTAATTTAAGTCTGCCATTAATTGATTCGTGGCGTTGTGCCACCAGGCTCGAGGAACTAGCCTTCTTAGGACACTTAGCCCCGCAGCCCGGAGTAGTCCAGCCGATAAACCAAATTAATGTAGTTGAATTAGAGATTTTTAAAATGTTAAATAATTAAAAATTAATCATTTTAAGGTTTGACACCCTTTAGAATTCATTCGTGGCGTTGTGCCACCAGGCTCGAGGAACCAGCCTCCTTAGGACACTTAGCCCCGCAGCCCGGAGTAGTCCAGCCAATAAACTTCAACTTTAGGGTGATTGTTGTGTTTTAAAGGATTTGTTAAGTGTTTTAAGCATTAAACCAATATTTTCTGAGTTTTAGAATAATTTTGGGTTTAAGAATATTTTAGAATATTTTAATGATTTAATTAAGGGGTTGAAATTGATTTTTTGATTAAGTTCAAATTCTGGAATGTTTCTATTTTATTAAAATACTAGACCTTACTACGATCAGTTAGAAGGTAAGTACGTTGAAATCAGATTTTTCTGCATTTTATTACGAAGGTTTGAAGTTTTGAACTAGTTTTGAACTATGGTTTGACCAATTTGTTGACTTTTTGAAATATTACAGATTTCTGGAGTTTAACATTTTTAATAAATATTATGGCTTATTATGAATTGAATGCAAGTGAGTTTGGGTGATTTGGATTTTTCTGGAATTAGTTATGAAGGTTTGAAGTTTTGACTATTTAATGAATTTTGGAAATTTCTTAATTAGAGGGCTTTTTTGTGATTTTACTCCAAATGAGGTCCCAACTCCTTAAAATCAACTCCAAAGGTAAGAAATGACCTAAGGAGAGATTCCCAAGTGTTTGGGAAGTTTTTGGAATTTTTAATAATTTTTTATTAATTAAATGAATAAAATATTGATTTTCACTTAAAATTAGATTAAGGTTCAAATTGCTGTCAAACATTTTTATTTTAATTTTCATTGGTTAAGGATTTAATGATGGTCAGTTAGAGGAGTTAAACATAATTTTTGGGTTTAAAATGGATTTATTAGATTTTCGGGAAGGTTTTAAGGCTTAATTAAGGCTTAAACGTAGGAAATTAATTAGGGATCTAAATGATTTCAGAAATCAGTGAAAATTTTCCTAGTGGCTGTACATGTCACTAGGTTCAAGTGTTTGAAGTTCCAACTCAAGAGGAAGTGAATCCTAATTATTGAAAATATTCTAAATTTTCTAAACATGTCCTTAATTATTGTCCTTAATGTCACTAGATTTAAATAGGATTGAATCAAATCTTCTCTAACCCTTGAACAAGCATGGATGAAATACATAAGCATCACACTCAAGTCCTTAAATCTAGGAGAACCTAGACTAGGTGGTGTGTGTACCTTAAGCATGCAAGAACTAACATAATCAACTTAACTTAAATCTTGATTAGTGAATAGTTGAAGCACAACTATACACTAATCACTCCCCATCAATGTTATTCAATCAAGCTCAATCTAGGTTTAAAGTTTCAAAAGATCTCTCAATTATGTTAAAGGTTTAATATATATAATTTTAAAATAATTTTCGAAATATAGGTATTTTCATATGTAAACCTATAAGGATATTAATTTTAATATAAGATAATTTAAAATAACATTAAAATAAAGTTGAAACTTGAGAGATCCACTGATTTTGAGTCATTTGAAAATAACTTTTAAAATATAAGATAATTATCATAATATTTAATTAAATATTAATAAACTATCAAAATAATCATATAACTCAAATTAATATTAAAATTTACTCAAATAACTCTGAAAATTTTCTGGAATCAATCATATATCTATGATAATCATGCCAAATTTCAAGTAATATAGCTTTATATATTTAATTAAAAATAAAAAGTCATTTCTGTATTCTAAATTATTAATAAAAATAATAATAAAATAGTCTCATTGTTTTTTAAAAAACTAGATAAGATTATGAACAGTTTGATATATTATACTCATTTTTGGTTCTGTATTTTATTTATTATGATTTTTTGAAGTTATGCTAATTAAAATGAATTTAAATCCATTTATTAGTCAAACGGCGGCGCCGGGGGACGCGTGGCTCGCTCGGTTCGTCCGATCGAACCACGGAAACGGCGGGGCAACGTGGCACAATAGGGGCCGCGGGATCAATACGCGACGGCGCCAATGATTGGCGGCGGCGGTCAGCCACGCGTCGATCGCAAACCGCCTCACGCGGTTTCACTTAACCACGTCAGCGGTTGGCGGGATCTTGGATCGAAACCGCGGGTTTAATTCAACGGAGGGATTTAATCCCGCGTTCGATCTCGTTAAGGAAAGATCGAACGTTAGGATTTATCCCGTGATCTCAAACGAACGATCAGGATGCGCCGGACAAAAAGGCGAACGCCAAACGATAAACAAAACAATCGGTCGGATGTTGTCCCGAATGGCTTAATCTGGGCCGTTGATCCAGTGATCAAACGGTCCAGAAATTGTACACCTGAACGAGACTACGAAAACGCCCTAGAAAGCGTTTTTGACTCGTTTCTCTCGATCGGCTCGATCAATGTTTGTAAAATTTTAAACCTAGGTAAAGGGGATGAACAGAAAATAATGGGGAGGTAATTTTAGATCTTAAACGCCGATAAAACTAAAGTTATTTAATCTAGTGTGCCTAGATCTAGGGTTTAAGTTTTCACTTGATTTTTGGACGGATTGAACCGTTAAAAGGATGGTTGAGCTTGTAGAATTGTCCAAGTGTAGATCCTAGTTGACTCTGAGCTTCGAAATCGCCTGGAGCGACCGGGACAACTCCTTGAAGGATTTGTTGTTGTGAGAGAGAGAT